>JALJVW010002400.1:0-1200000 GCA_024865655.1 Emberiza elegans
AGGAGAGATGGGTGGGGACCTCAGGGACAGTGAGGAGGAGAGACAAAACCTGGGGGGAGACATGCAAATAAAACTGTAAAGACCATCATGCCTTGGGAAGCTGCAGCCCCAAACGTGCAGAAAAGAACCCCAAAACAACGAGCCAAAATGAAGTTGAGAAATTGGAGTGATGTCCGGGCGTGAGGAACAAGTTGCTGAGCCTGCAGAGACGCTGAAGACCTTTGTAGCCCCCTCGCCCTGCCTGCGGGAGTCATCCCGAGGCCATTACAGCGGGGGGGGGCGGAGAAGAGGTGTGATGTTCAAGGCCTGACTCGCCCACAAACTCTCACGAGGAGGGGATTTGTAATTTTGCCCCCAGGGGAAAAACATCCGTCGAGCGATCTCATTTTGAGCTGATCATTTTTAATAAAGGCATTAAAAGGAGAAAAACTCTCCTGCCCTGTTTATTTCACTCCAGACACGTGTTTGTGCCAAACTTTGTCTCTGGGCGCATGGCGTCAGCCGCAAACACCCCCAAGGCCAGAGCTGCGCGGCGGCGCTTCTCGTGCCCGGCCAGACACGGCCACCCGCTCCTGAGGGACCCCTGCCCTGCTCGGGGCTCTCCGTGTCCCCTCCTCAGGCGGAGCCGCCGGCCTGATCGCTCCCCGGGGAAGCGGGGAGGCACCGCCCAGCCCCGCACGGCGCGGGCACCGAGCGGCCCACAGCGAGCCCGGCCACGCCCGGGAGCCGAGCCCTGCAGCGGCGCAGCCCTCCCGGAGCCCCGAGCCGCCGCCGCAGCTCTGAGCCCCGGAGGCCTCCCGAGCCCCGAGCCGCCCCCACAGCCCCGGGCCGGCCCCGCAATGCCGCAGCCCTCCCGGAGCCCTCCCGCAGCCCCGCAGCCCTCCCGAGCCCCGAACCGTCCCCGCAGCCCCGGAGCCCCGGAGCCCTCCCGCCCGAGCGGCGGGGCGGCGGCAGCCGGTAGCCGTTCTTTACGGGAACAAGTTTAACTGTTTCTGAGGCTTCCAACAATTCAATGAACATTTTCCTTGCAGAACTTTTGAAAGAAGCCCCTGATTTGTCTCTCACAAGTGCTTGGGTGCTTTGACAATGCACTGATTTTTTCCCGTGTATTTTAGAGTAAGTTTGAATTTACAGAAATAAATATGAATACTTATTGAAAACTCTAGAAAGTAGAGACAGGAGAGAAAGGAAAGCTTTATTTGATAGTGAAATACTTAATTGTTTTAAATGAGCAATACCACAGCTGATGTCACAATGTAACATCCATTAATGCATTTAGTTATATGAGCAAACGCTACAGAGATTTACAAGGATTTGACTTACCAAACACTCTCTACAACCACAAATGCACAACTACGAGGACTCTGCATGTCCACTGGAATTGCACATATAATGCAAATTGTGAATCATGACCCTTGAGAGTGAGTAGTGGTTAAGGAAAGAGTTCATCAGGTCATAAATAATTGGAGAGACATTTAATTTTTTGTGGAATAAGATTAATTAAATTTTTCAGAGAAATAGCATTGCAGATGTTAATATCAGCAAATCAGCTATTGAGAGTTCTAAATATTTGGAAGGAAATGAACAAAAAATCTGCC
The DNA here is from genome assembly GCA_024865655.1 of Emberiza elegans. NCBI lineage: Eukaryota > Metazoa > Chordata > Aves > Passeriformes > Fringillidae > Emberiza > Emberiza elegans. The sequence goes on from JALJVW010002400.1 coordinate 1,599, forward strand.
AGTTGCAGCATTTCATTTTGTTTTATTTAATTTCATTTTGTTTCATTTAATTTCATTCCATGAAATTGAATTTAATTTCATCTCATTTTTAGAATCTCATTTCACTCCATAAAATTTCACAGAATTTCATTTCACTAAATTTCTTTTCATTAAATTTTAAAATTTAATTTCATTTGATTCTATAGAATTTATTTTCTTTTCATTTCACTTCACTCCAGCAAGCTTAATTTCATTTAATGAAATGAAATAAAATCACAGATCTACTACTAAATTGTGATTTTTGAAATGCAGTTCAGGGCGTGATAGCAAGACAGCAAGAATAGGGGAACATAAATAATTCTGTGCCCTATAAATAATCCTGTGGAAGCCCAGCTTCCCTACCCCCATGGGGAGTGCAGAGCGGGTACCTGCCCTGTCAGCGTGAATCAAACCAGACACCCCGGGAAACAAACAGGTCTGCCTAGTGGAGACACTGGCTTGTGGTCCAGCAGATGCCAAGCCTGGTGATCATCCCAGGCAGATTTGGTTCCAGGGTGGGTTTGGGTGGGCAGGGAATGCACAGCAGATACAAGGCTAAACCCACAGCTGCTCTTCCCCCTCCTGGGAAATCATGGAGTGTGTCTTCAGGACAGCCAGGTGGCTCTTGAAGAAAGCAAGGGCTAGAAACTACCCAATGTAGTTTGACTTCCAACCACATTGATGGGACCTACAGGAAATATAAAACAGATGAGAAGTCTCTGAACTTCCAAGTAAATGTCTGGGATATTTAGTTGATGGGATGAGTTTTTCTTCAGACCTCTCAGTTTTGGTTGAGTCCCTCATTCTTTGGTGGAGGTCTGCCACATTTACCTTTGGCTTCCTGGAGGGTTCTGAAGCCCAGGGAAGAGAGGGCTGGTCCCAGCAGACTGTACTGGTGAGCCCTTCACCGGGACCTCCAAGAGGCAGAAAGGTGCACCCCAGTCTTCACTGCAGTGCCCGTAGAGGCTGAGAGAGTTGGGGATGTTCAACCTGGAGAAGAAAAGGCTCTGGGGAGACCTTAGAACACCTGCCAGTGCCTAAAGGGGCTGCAGGAGAACTGGAGACGGACTTTGGACAGGAGAGGGAGTTGACAGGACAAAGGGGAATGGCTATACAACAGTAGCTTGAGATGCAGTGTTAGGGAGAAATTCTTAACCTTTGAATTGAGGTTGGTGAGGTTGGTGAGGTTGGTGAGGCCCTGGCACAGGTTGCCCAGAAAAGCTGTGGCTGCCTCTGGATCCCTGGGAGTGTTCCAGACCAGACTGGATGGGGTTTGGACCAGCCCGGGACAGTGGAAGGTGTCCCTCTCCCTGGCAGGGGGGTGGAAGAAGATGGTCTTTAAAGTCCTTTCCAACCCAACCATTCTGTGATTCTACGTTAGCCCTTACCACTTAGCTGAATTTTCACAGCCTTTATTGCATTGTCTCCTTGTATTCACTCCTTACACATGGGGTTTTCTTTGTCCAAATGCAGCAACATCACCTTCAATTCCTTTCTTTGACCTTTATGTACCAGAGGTCTCCAACCACCTCCCCAGCCCCACTTCAGAGGTGCCTCCTCACAACTGGTTTTCCCATGACCATCATGATCAAAGATCCCTGACTTTTTTTCCCCAAGAAGTCATGCCTCCCAAAAAATGAACTGTCCCTACTTTTCTTTGGGTCAGGTCCACAGATTCTGTTTTCTCCTAGAAATCAATATCCAGATGTCTGGGTGATTATTGTGGCTTTATGGATCTGCAGCTGGAGGTCACCTCCAGGCTTGTTCAAAAGAATCATAAAATGTTATCAGTTATCTAGTGTCAACAGTGTGATAAGTGCAACATAAGGCAATTTCACTGTGGCAGCCAACCTCCAAACTGTTTTCTTCCTGCTGGTTTTGTATCCAGCTAAACAGAGCACTCTGTGCAATTGCTCAACTGCTCTAGAAAGGGAGATTTGAACTTCTTGCGGTCTGTAGGGTCTTGCTGTTGATTTCCAGACCATCCAAGATTTATCCCTCGTGTCTTATCTCCCATGGTAATGGGCTGGGAGAACCTTTGCAATTTCATTTTCCCCCTTCAACGCTTCAGCCTGAATCCTGCTGTCTGCAATTATCTGATGGTCAACTTTCCTGGTTCATAGACCATCCTGCTGCAGCTGTGAGGATGGGTTGGGGATGGGAATGGGGGTTGGAAATAGCTTGAGATGGGGAAAGTATTTCTATTTCTGGCCAATCTGTCAAGAAATGAAGGTTCCAGGCAGCTTCTTGCCTCCAGCACTGTATGGGAATGTCCAAACCCTCTGAGCCCATGAAGGCATTAGAGTAGCCCTGGAGAGTCAGGGCTCAGAAGAGCATTTTGCTCCTGTTGCATCAAGGATGTCAGGGCAAATAGAGACTCCAATTAGGCAGAGTCTCAGCTAGCCAATTAGACACTTCCAAGGAGTTATTCCTAGTGAATAAGTTATTTCCACTGCTGGGACAGTCTCTTGTGAGAGATAACAATAGCAGTTTGGTTATTTTAATGGCTTCATTTAGTCTGTGTAAATATTATCAGAAAGTGACCTTTAGCATCTACCAGCATGAGGCGAAGTCCCTTGCTGCCCAAAAACTGGTTTCCAGAGCCTCTGAACCATTTACCATATATTTAACTCATCCAGGAGGTGTTTCACTCTAAAAGAGCAAACTGGAAACTCTGAAATAACTCACAATGAAACATGATTTAATGAAGAGGTGCATCTCCTCCAGGATGGGCTTACACCTAGAAAGGATGAAACCAAAGAGCAGCTGAAGTACCCATTTCATGATTTTCTAGCACTTTTCAGTGTCTAAAGGTGCTCCAAGAAAGCTGGAGAGGAGCTTTGGACAAGGATGTGGAGGGACAGGACAAGGGGAAAGGGCTTCACACCAACAGTAGGTTTAGATCAGATATTAGGAAGAAATTCTTCCCTGTAAGGATGGTGAGGCCCTGTCACAGGTTGTCCAGGGCAGCTGTGGCTGATCCTGGATCCTGGCAGTGTCCAAGACCAGGTTGGATGGGGCTTGGAGCAAGCTTCTGGTGGAAGGTGTTCTAGTGGAAGGTGTCCCTGCCCATGGCAGGGGTCAGAACTGGATGATTTTTAATGCCCTTTCAACACAAATCATTCTGTGATTCTATAATCCTATTTTCTGAGGCAGATCAAAGAGTTGAGCTTCCCAGAGACTGAAGATTTAATTAAAGCACAGCTTGAAAAAAAAAAATCTAAAGGGCTCACAAATATTCTAAAGGTATCAAACCAAAATATTTTAAGTTTGGAGTGAGGCCTTTTCATTTTTCATTTTAGAAGGGCTTCTTACTTCAGTCTCTTATGTACTGGAAAAGAAAACAGTCAAAATAGAAAAAGAACACTCTGACCAGAAGTTTTGAGGGATATTCAGTGTTTCTCTCCAGCAGAAGTTGTAATGTTTTCTCTGACTCAGAACAAGGACCTGCTTTGGAATTGTGGCATAGTTTCATGATGAAGTGTCTTGTTGCTGTAACCCACTAGTGATTAGAGATTATTTACATACTGGGTTTGAGTGAAGCATGGTGAGGAACAACATGCATTCATTTAAGGCAGGAAATAGGGTATTTTATCTCATCTTTCTGTGACCAGTGCCAGGCCCCGATGGAATGGCTGGAGCTGTGTTAGGGCAGGTTTAGGTGGAGATCAGGAAAGGCCCTGCCCCCAGAGGGTGCTCAGGCAGTGCCCAGGCTCCCCAGGGAATGGCCGTGGTGCCAGGGCTGCCAGAGCTCCAGGAGCGTTGGGGCAATGCGCTCAGGCTGAGGTGGGATTGTTGGGGTGTCCTGTGCAGAGCCAGGAGCTGGACTCAGTGATTCTTGTCAGTCCCTTCCAGCTCAGGACATTCTGTGCTTCTATGATTGATTTTATCTAATCAAGGCAATAATAGGCTGGAACATTTGGCTTCTCATAATCTCCAGGTTTCAGAAACAATGTGGAGATCTGTCAACACTGTCAAGGCCTAGAATAATTATAAAATCAAGGAATGTTTTAGGTTGGAATGAACCTAAAGATCATCTCATTACATCCCCCTGCCTTGGGCAGAGACACCTTCCACTAGACCAGGTTTCTCCAAGCCCCAGTGTCCAACCTGACCTTGGACACTTTCAGGGATAGGGCAGCTACAGCTGCTCTGGGCAGCCTGTGCCAAGGTCTCACCACCCTCACAGGGAATAATCTCTTCCAATATTCAATCTAATCTTGCCCTCTCTCACTTTAAACCCAGCATTAAACTGAAAGTTCAAACTAAGCCCTCTGCTTCAGGCAGAAGCAGTGCAGCCCACAATGTTCCCTAAGAAAATGCTGAAGCAATTGACCTGTACAAGTCGGGGGATACAACTAAATAAATTTGGTGTCCCAGACTTGGTTCATGGGGCAATGAATTTCCTCCCCTCTTTGTTTCACTCACCTACTTTTTGGGATCTTGGCCATGATGTGGTCCTCATGTATTTTCTTCCTGTAAAACTGAGCAAAAAAGAAAAGCAATTCAACAGCCCTGATTTTTTTTTTCCTTTTGAACAATCTCAATGCTGCCTGCATTGCACTTCTGCAAGTTAATCTCGTGGATGCTTGTGCACACACAGAATCGGTATGATTGCAATCTGCACATGAAAACCAATTCAGTGCCAACAGGAGGAAGGCTCGGGGGGGGAAACACAGCCAGAAATCAATTGACTCAAGTCTGTGTATCAAAAGCACTGGAGAAAATCCCATCAATAAGATATAAACCACGAAACACCTTTACCTCCCTCCCTCCTGAAGCATTTGATAAGTGAATATAAAATACATGAGGGTCACGAGAAAGGCAGTTGGCACCTCTGTGTTGCTGTTAACAAGGAAAAGAGGCAGAGAAAGCAGCAGTAGGAGAAGAAAACAGGGATATCAAAGGAACTTTGGAGAGAATCACAGAATCACAGAATTTTTAGGTTGGAAAAGCCCTCTGAGATCACCAAGTCCCATTGCAGGGATGGGGACTTGGGACTCCACCACTGCCCTGGTCAGCTGTGCCAGGGCTGGGCAGCCTTTCCAGGAAGACATTTCCCTAATACCCAGCCTGCAACTTCTCTGGAGCAACTTGAGGCTCTTTCCTCCAGAGGGGATAAAAGAGATAGTGAAGGATTGTGGTTCACACTTGCAGGGACAAATACCTGCGGATGCGAGTAGGCACCTTTGACACACCTGTTTCAGCTTTGTGCCTCCTACTCTCCAGGAAAATGGTCTTTCCAAAATGTGGGATGCCACAAAGAATCCCCAAATCTGGGGGGTGTGAAGTACAGGAGGGCAGAGAAAAAGCTGAAGCACAGCCAGTGAGCATTTTCCCAACCTCCTCTTCTTGATCCCCCAGCAAAGAAAAGCTGGGTTGAAATCTATGTGTGGAATTTGACGCTGGAGCTGGATACAGCCAATGTGAATTAAGATTCAGTTACTTTGATGGGCACAGAATTCAGCAGGGACAGCAAAAAGACATGAGAATCTTTAAGCCTCTTGCCTCTTCATCAGCACTACCAGGAGGGTTTCAGTCATGGACATGACTGCTTGGATTAGGTTTAATGTGGAGGAGAGCCCTTGGATAGCACAAACAATATTCACATCAGTGAAGACTGGGAAAGGAATGATGTGAGGAGTGACAGGTGGCAAAGAATGAGTGCTGAAAGTTTTGGTTGTGTAAGATGCAAAAGAAATATCAGATAACAAAGAAACAAACATATAAGAAAGAAATATCAGATAAACAAAGAAGCAAAAAGCTGAGATCTAGGTGCTATATTTGGAGATCTAGGTGCTATATTTGCATGAAAACCACAACAACAATCCCCATCTGTCCATCAGACACTTTCTAGGTGAGAAAAAACAGGCTGAAATGGAACCTGAACCAAGGAATTGCATGTTTTATCTCATCTTTTCATCCTTATTAATTAAAAAAAAGGACTGAAAAGCAGTAATAACCTCCTTTGTCTTATCCTGCAAAATACTTTGCCTTCCCAAATCCATGAAAATGAAATTAATTTTTCTCCTACAGTTCTCTTCCAGCTATTTTGTCTCCCGTGCAAGAGAGGGTTCAGTACAATGACATATAGATGCTTGTATCTCTTAAAAGCCAATAAAGGTGCTACACAGAGAGAAAGCCACCCCACACACTGTCAGCTGCACATGGCTCCTTGGCCACATCCAGGGCTTGCATCCCTGCTGCCATGCTTGGGGCTAGAGAAGCAAGGAGGCCTTGGGGACCTCATCCTGTCTCCCTGCCCCCTCTCCATCCTCCCTGTCCTTGGGCCAGAAGAGCTTCTATCTTGGCCAGTGGCCCTGAGATGCTCTAGAATCCTCCTCATGTCCCAGCTGGATGGGCATTCAGCTTGCAGCCTGCATTAGAGGTTTTCAAAAGAGGAACATCAGGAAATTACCAAAAAAACCCACCATGAAAATAAGCTAAGAAAATTTTTTTACCCTTCCTATACCAGCACAGTTAATACGAAGGAAATTTACAGATCTGGACAAAAAAAGAAAGGAGGAGTAATCTAAATTTTAATGAAAAGGCTTCAGAGATGCTGCAGAATCAGACTAGTTAATCAAACTAATTGAATGACTGTGAGATACACTAGTAGCATGGCTCAGTGAAATGAAGAGAAAGAGAAGAGACTAGAAATTCTCTGTTCTCTTTCTAGAAAGATGCTGAATTTTGTTTCCCCTGCAGGTCCAGCCAGGCAGGTTTTAGCTGCTTAGAAATCCTTGTTGTTGTACAGACACAGGAGCCTGTCTTTATTTACCCAGGAATTCCTATAATTCACAAGCTCTTCAGGCAAACCCTTCTTTAGGATTTAAGTGGTATTTTTAATGGGCATTTGAATGAGAGCTGGCACCATGATTTTGCCTTCTCCTGTGGAAACAAGCAAGGCAGTGTATAATAAATTAGTTAATTTTCCTTCACAAAGAGGACACTTACTATTTAATGTCCCTGTTAGTATCTTGGATTGCCTGGTAATGAAATATTTAATGCCAAGGTATTTATGCCACCTGCCAACTTGCCAAGACCACAGGGGTGTGAATGAGGGTATTAATTACTGCAGGAGAAAGGAAATGCTTGTAGAGTTCAGAGAACGGCCTATGGTGGAGCCCAGGAGTAGCAACAGCAAAACATTTATGATGAACATGCTATTTCCATGGAAAACAGGCGATGCAGTGGAACGGGGAACAGTTTCATAGCCTGGCTTAAGGGGCAGCTGCTTGCCTTGCTGGGCCAGGAGGATGTGCTGAGGATCACAAAATCATGGAATGGTTTGGACTGGAAGGGACCTCAAAGACCATCTAATTCCACCTTCTTCCATGGGCAGGGATACCTTCTACTATCCCAGGTTTCTCCAACCTGGCCTGGAACACTTCCAGGGATGGGGCAGCCAAAGCTTCTGTTGGCAACCTGTTCCAGAGGCTCACCACCCTCACAGCCAGGAATCCTTCCTAATATCCCATCTGACCCTGCCCTCTCCCCCTGGTCCTGCAAGGCAATCAACACCTTTGTCCAAAGTCCTTTTCCAGCTCCCTTGGAGCCTCTTTAGGCTCTGGAGGCTTCTCAAAGGTCTCCCCTCTCTTCTTTTCTCCAGGCTGAACACCTGAGCTCTCTGGGGTGAATGCAGGCAGAATACGTCCTGACACGCTGTGGGTCAGGGTGTTGGTAGCAGCCCCATGAAATGGTGGCTGCAGTCCCACTGGAGTGCTGGATGTGTTTCTGTCGAAGCAGTGATCCTGTAGAAGGGTCTGGTCCTTCTCTGAAGGTCCAGTGGTGGTTATGGAGGTCTTGTCCTCTGGGAATCCAGTGGGTAGGGCTGCTGATGGTGTTTCAGACCTCAGCTGATATCCAGGTAGGAATGCTTGGTTCCTCCCCTGGGCGGAGCATCTCACCGTGGGCTGATGTCATCTTGAGTCATGGGGGAGCCCTTGATGGCCCATTAGCAGAAAATATCCCCAGGAGGGAGCTCTGGGGGATGAGTCATGGAGAGGATAAAGAACACTGCCCCTCCTCCCCCAGCAGTATATGAAGATGGTAATAGAATACATACTTTCAGTCACATCTTACGTTGTAACCTCAGAGACAAAGGATGTGCAGCTGTCTAGCAAAGGAGAGTCCTGAAATGCTGCATGTTGGGCTTTATTTCAGGGAATCCCTTAGGTACATAGCTAATTTTAAGGACATCCTTAACTCCTTCCCTAAGCAGATTTTCTTTCCCCAGCCAGAACCAAGGCAAGTACTGTCTTTTATTCCAGGGCATTCATCTGGAATTTTTCACAAGCCTTGAACTCAATAACAGTACTTCTAATTTCTTACCAGAAAACAAGTTTCTGTGGTTAGTAAAAAATGACTCCACCTAGAAGGATGCAAGACATCCTTTGATTGGTGTTCCTTGAGTTGTCCTTGAAGAGGAGTGGTGGAAGGGGACAGAATAACTTTATGCAGCTGCTGGCAATAAATTATTAAAAGCTTTATGAATACAGCATATTATCTGTCCATGTGCCTTCAGGCATTTTCTGTTCCTTTTCTGCTTTTAAAGCAATTAATCTTGCAACTGCTCATAATTTTAAGAGTCAGTCTTACAACTCTGGAGAATGTGTGAAAATTGGAGAAATGGAGCGAGGCAGTGGCAGAGGAGCTGAGGATTCATGCTTCCCACCAGTGGGGGCTTGCAGGATGGGACCATCCTCAGTGGGATGTTTTCTGGGGTATTTTATTAGAAATTGCAAGTTCCCATGCTGGGACTCTCATCCCTTTCTTGGAGAGCTGCTCCTGGCTGTTAGAAAATGCATTTTCCATGTCAGTCTGTTCTTCCTTATATTAATTCCATTATTCTCAGCTCTCTCTTCTATGCCCCCCCTGAATCACTTATTTTTTGCTTGCAGCCCTAGTCTACTTCCTAAGTGCCAAACAGAAAATTGTGCTGCTTTTTTCTTTCGTGTCAAAGTACTCTAAAAATCAAAACCTTCATTAACTTCTAGGTTTCACAGCAATGTTTCACCTAATATGAAACTACTTGGGCCCCTATAAATCATGAAAAGAGTTCAGGTCTTCATAGCCTTCTCACTTTTATGTCTCCCAGTAGGAGATATGGACCAGGATGCTGCCTTTGAGGCCTGTCCAGGGGATCCCAGACTCGCAGACAGAGGCTGGAGTTGGGGGAATGCTCTTCTCCTTCTCTCTGCCCACATCAGGGCAATTTTGTATGAGTAATGAAAGAGAAAAAGAGAAGGGTTCTTCATTTTTTTCTCTGTTCTGAGTGAATGTTCTGCACTATCAGCCGAGCTGTTCCCAGCGTCACCATAGTGATTACTTAAGTGCTTCACACTCAGCTGAACAGCTCGATCAGGACACCACAGAACCCTGAACCATGTCAGGATACCAGCCAGCCCTGTTGCTATGGCAGGGAAGAAGTGGTTCAAGTTTAAGCAGTGGTGCATAGATTTTAAGGACCCTCAGATTGTCCCAATGGGCTGCAGCTTGGGGTTGAAGGTTTCCTGTGGGTCCGCAGTGGCAGGATGGTGCAGCCACTGACATTTCCAGTAGAACAGGGCTTCACCAGTTCCTCCAGCAATCCTTCTGCCCAGATGCTGCAGGACTTTTGCCTGGTAAAAATAATTTGGCTTGAATTTGTAAATAGTCTGGGATCTTGATTCTGGCAAATTTGTCCTTGCTGAGAAAGCTTCTCCTCGCTCCACTAACAGAATGTGGAAGCTGGGCTGCTCCAAATGCTGTCATGGGAAGTTGCAAAGCCTCCTTTGGGCAGTGTGGAAAGGAGAGCCCCGTGGCTCGGATGGGACTTCTCTCCACGGGGAGGTTAGAGCCAAATCACTTCGAGTGCTGAAATCTGTTCAGCTGGAAGGTGCTACAGATCCATCCTGATGAGTGATACACAGGGTGATTGCATCCAAAAGGAACCTCAGAGGGGGATGATGTGGAGTGGCTGAGAAGGCCCTTGGGCTGTGCCAGCTCTGGGGTGGCAGCAGGGCCAGGGCAGTGCCACAGTGTCCCTGTGCTGGCACTGCCAGGGCACCTCCAGGGCTGGGGCAGCTCTGGAGAGCCCTGGAGGGGCTGGAGTGTGGCCAGGGCAGGGACAGAGCTGGGAGGGGGCTGCAGAATCCCTGAGGAGCTGGGAAGGGGCTGCAGAATCCCTGAGGAGCTGGGAAGGGGCTGCAGAATCCCTGAGGGAGCTGGGCAGGGGCTGCAGAATCCCTGAGGGAGCTGGGCAGGGGCTGCAGAATCCCTGAGGAGCTGGGAAGGGGCTGCAGAATCCCTGAGGAGCTGGGAAGGGGCTGCAGAATCCCTGAGGAGCTGGGCAGGGGCTGCAGAATCCCTGAGGAGCTGGGAAGGGGCTGCAGAATCCCTGAGGAGCTGGGAAAGGGCTGCAGAATCCCTGAGGAGCTGGGCAGGGGCTGCAGAATCCCTGAGGAGCTGGGCAGGGGCTGCAGAATCCCTGAGGAGCTGGGAAGGGGCTGCAGAATCCCTGAGGAGCTGGGCAGGGGCTGCAGAATCCCTGAGGAGCTGGGCAGGGGCTGCAGAATCCCTGAGGAGCTGGGCAGGGGCTGCAGAATCCCTGAGGAGCTGGGCAGGGCTCACCTGGAGCAAAGGAGGCTCAGGGGCCCTTGTGGCTCTGCACAGCTCCTGCCAGGAGGGCACAGCCGGGGGGATCAGGCTCTGCTCCAGGGAACAGGAGCAGAGGGAACGGCCTCAGGCTGGGCCAGAGGACCTCAGGGTGGGCACTGGGGAATTAGGGAAAGGGTTGTCCAGCCTGGCACAGCTGCCCAGGGCAGTGGTCCCCATCCCTGGGGGGGATTTCAAAGCCCTGTGGATGTGGCACGTGGGGACATGGGGCAGTGGTGGTCCTGGCAGTGCTTGGGTTGCAGTTGGACTCAATGGTCTTGGAGCGGTTTTTTGACCTAAATGAGTCTTAATGTTGTTCTGGGTTTGTGACAGGAGCACATCCTGGGGAAACGCCTGGCATTTGGGATGTAATTTCACAGCTCTTTGGGAAAAGGACTTGCTGCATGGAGAGGTCTCTGGGAGGGAGCAGAGGTAGTGTTGGTAGCAGTGCCTGCACAGCAGCAGGGTGGTGGCAGCAGGGTTTGCAGAGCAGCCAGGAGATGGAGCCCACATACAAGACACCACAGATTCCAACCTCCTGCCACTTTCCCAGGGTGCTCCAAGCCCCATCCAACCCGGCCTTGAACACTGCCAGGGATGGGACGGTCACAGCTTCTCTTGGCAACCTGTGCCAGGGCCACCCCACCTTCACAGGGAACAATTCCTTCCCCATATCCCATCCATCCCTGCCCTCTGGCAGTGGGAAGCCATTCCCTGTGTCTTGTCCCTCCCTCCTTTGTCCCCAGTCCCTTTCCAACTTTCTTGTAAGCCCCCTTTTAGGCATGCAGCCTGATCTCACCTCTGCCAGTCCATGTTGAATGCAGACTTTGAGCCTCATGTGGGGCAGCTCTGGGCATCCCCACGTTAGGGGGTTTGCAGGATGGCTCATCCCACCTTTCCATCTTCTCAAGGGCAAAGAGCCCTGATGGCCTTTTCTCAACAGCCCCGACTGTCACATGCATCCAGTGACCCAACTGCAGCCCCCTGGCACAGGGGGCACACGCTCGGCTGTGGGTGGGCTCAGCTCACACATGGGGCCTGAGTAACGGAACACATGTGCAGCTTTTGTGACCATGTTGAGCATCCTCTGCTGTGTGATCACATCCCCCACTTGTGACAAGAGGGCTGGCTTTGGGGCAGACCTTGTCACAAAACCAGTGGAAAAAGGAGGGAGAGCACCATTCCCCAGAGTCCATGTGTGGTTTGTGGCCTCAGCCTGCAGAGTTTGTGGTCCAGCACAGCTGGAATATTCCTTGCTATTGTCACCTCCATAAAATACACCCAGGGTTGCATTTGCCTGATTTTTCTCTGCCCTTGCTCTGTTTGTTGAAGCACAGTCCTGGCTGGGGCTCTCACATGAACCAATTTCCTCCTCCTGAAAGGCTGGTTTGCTCTCACCACACACAAGGTGATGCGTCCTTCTGCTGTGACTAGCACACTAGAAGAATTTGGGAGCTTCCATATCATTGCCTCCTGGCTCAACAAGACACCCTGAGATATGGAAACAGAAAATCATCCCCGACTTTTAGATCACCCTTCGTGAAGAAGGCTGCGGGTACCTCTTGCCGTGGCTGGGTACTCAGCTGCCTTGTCTCAGCATCTCACGGCAGGTGGTCCTTGGGCCACAGAACCAACAAAAGGAAGACACCCCCCTACAAGTGTGAGACCATGCTTATAAGCTCAAGATGAAGTAATCTTTGTTTTATCATCCATAACACACTCATGCTCCCTCCAGAGAGCGCTTTTTCTTGGCTGTTAGGTCTTCCTCATGATGCCAAGTGACCAAAGGCAAGGAAAACCCTTTCCAGAACCGAAGAGCCTGTCTTGGGCTTGTAGTCTGATCACTAATATCCCATTAAGCAAAAAGGACTGGATTTCAGCAGTTGTTATTTTATATTTTCACAAGAAAGCAGGATTTTCTTGGTCTGGGACATCTGCCCAGTGCTATCAGATGCTCTGCAGCAGAGCAGCAGGACCAAGACCCAAACTCCTCAGCTCCCATTCCAGCTGTAACTATGATGGGCGTCAGTGAAGTTTTTCAAGTCAGATCATCCACATCTCTTGCTCAGCTTCCCAAAGAGCTTCTCTCTTCACTGTGAGGATGCTCTGTGCAGGAAGGTGGGAGCAACAGGCCTATCCCCAGCACACGAGAGCCTGGTACACCAGCTCCAGTACAAAGCATCTCCTAGAGATTGGTGCTTCCCACAGCTCCCTCTGGGGAGGATCGCCCCGGCACATCCCACCCGCCCGTGGGGCCCCCTGCTCATAATGCCCCTTTATGAGGCTTCACAAAGGCCTTCTTGGTTCATCTCCAGGCTGCTCCGAAAGGTTGCCAAGGGTGTCTTTGCAAACAATAAGGGGCTTGTGTTTGTAAGGCGGCCGCAGTCACAAATGCCTTTTTTGTGACCTGCAAATGAAAACAGCTCCTTCTTTCCCAGCAGATCTTCTGCTGTGTCTTCAAGTCACCTCTGAGGGCTGGAGTAGTGTGGCAACCATGGGGCTGCTGGGGGGGCAAGCTCTCTCCCTTTGCTGACATCCTTCCAGCTGAGTCCTGTCATGAGCTTTTTCTTGCTTGTGCAGTCCAAGAGGCTCAAAGAGAACTTGGCATCACCTGGAAATGGTCTTCATGATGTAATTTTGTCAAGTAATTCAGCAAACTGGATGGAAATACTGCTGGACTCCTTGGGATGTGGGTCTTCCCTAACCATGCCACCAAACCAGGCTCTTAGTGCCAGGAGACATCCCAGTGAAAGGATCTCAGAGGGTGCTTGAATACATCTCCCAGCTGAGGCCAGAGCTGCACAGGCACGTGGCACACTGCATTTCTGCTCTGAAAATCATTAACTCACTGAGCTGGGGAAAAGCAGTAGGCCTTGCAAGGAGTGGATTTACTGTGCAAGTGAATTTTAATTATATAAAATAAATTAAATATTAACAATGAAGTTATTTCCTGTGAGGGTGGTGAGGCCATGGCACAGGGTGCCCAGAGAAGCCATGGCTGCCCCATCCCTGAAATTGTCCAAGGCCAGGCTGGACAGGGCTTGGAGCACCCTGGGCTAGTGGAAGGTGTCCCTGCCCATGGCAGGGGAATTGAAACTGGATGACCTTTAAATTCCCTTCCAACACAAACCAGTCTGTGATTCGATGATTCCCTGGGCTCAGCCTCCCAGAAGCCAAAAGAAAAAAGGTTTTATGAAAGTCACATTTCTCCTTCCAACTTAAGCTGTTGTATGTGTGGCAAATTTGGAAAGCTCAGCATTATTTAATTTTTTAAGCCCAAAGACACTTTTGTGGTGGCACAGGCGGGGGTGTTGAACTAAACTTAGAAACCCTCATATCACAGCCAGGCCAGCTTAGTAGCACAGAGAGCCAGGGCACAGCCTGCCCAGCTTCAGATTCTTCTCTAGTCCTAGCCTGCTCAGAGACTTCCTTCCTTCCTTCCCAAATCAACGCCCTTTATTGAAGGTGGTTGTTAAAAAATATTAAAAACCTTCACAGAGGCAGGTAGCTGAGAACAGAGCTCAAAGCACCCAGGCATGTGTCCCTTGGAAGCAAAGGTCTGCATGTGTCCACCAAGATAGTGATACAAGTGGTTTGGGGCAGGAGCAGGCAGAAAATTGAAGGATATATGGCTCCATCGAGAAGCTGAAGGACATGGGAACAGTTTGTGTGACTCAACTTGGTGTCAAGGCCAAGATAATGCCTGATGAGTGCAACCCATCTCAGGCATCCTCAGGGTGGAGGGAGGAGAGCACAGAGCAGTCCAGGCAGAGAGTGAGCAACTCATGCACACAAAGCATGCTGTGGCTTCCCAGACTTCCAGGAGTCCAAATAAACCCCACAGCCTGGGATGTGGCAAGAGAGTGGAGGAATGGGCCTAAATACTCAAAAAGAATTTAAAGAAAAGAGTTGCAAGATGGCTGCTATAGAACAAAGCCCCATCAAAGGTTGTAGAGATGGATAGTTCTTGAGGACAAACCTGGTCCTGTATTGTGCTCCTTCCCAGGATCCAGCTGAGCTCTTCTGTTTCCCTAGGCATTCTTACATGGCCAGTGCAACAATTCCATATTTTCAGCTCTCCAGATTGCAGGTGAGCTTAGGAAGCTAGGAATATTTAAAAGAGAGCTTGTCAAGAACAGGTTGTATACAAATAAATTTTAAAGTGGTCTTGTAAAGCCTTTTACTATCTTGACAGTGGAAGGATGACAGAGAGGACAGACAGAGGAGAGACAAGACTTCCTACACATTCACAGTGAAGGGACGACGTGCAATTTGCAGGAAAAAGAAATCCAGCTGGATATAAGGAAGGAAAAATGCACCATGAAGGTAACTGAAGAGAGGAAGAGGAACTGGTGTTTTAGGAATCTGCGTAATGAGGTGAAACCACTGATCAGTGATTTCAAGGCAGGTATATGAAGGCTTGACCAACCCTCATCAGCACCCTGTCTTGAATTGATATTTGTACTGCATAGGTAGAAGTGTTGGGTTAATGGTTGGACTTAATGATCTTAGACCTCTTTTCCAACCTAAGTGATTCTATGATTCTGAACCTGACCATATTATAACATATGTGATCACCAAACCAGCAGAAAAAAGCCTGACCAAGGAGCTTTGCAGCTTCTTGAAGCCAGCTACAGCTGGAGCAACACTTAATGTTCATTTGCTAAATTAACATCACTAGATAATTTCCTCTCTGGCTGCAGAGCACCTTCCCATCAGAGCCTCTCCTCCATGCTGCCTTTGCCCCGTGGTCCATCAGAGGCCATTCCAGAGGACATGGCCACAACCTCTGGGGCATGGGGAAATGTGGAGACAACAGACAGTCCCTGAGCCCTGACAGGTGAATCATGCTGCAGCCAGAATGGTTCTCCTGAGAAAGGGGAAGAATTTCACCCTTGTGCTTTGAGGGAACAGCATTAAGGCTGCTCAGACGTGGAAAAGGCATCGCCTGGAGCTAGAAAATGTCCAGCTATCTGGATCGACTTTCTGCCAGCACATGATTTCATGTGGTGGATTTGTGATCAACAAAGGAAACCAAAACTAAGTTTACTTGCTAAAGCATGGGAAAGTGGAGAACTCCACTCTGAGGGCACAGAGATATAAAATTCATGAGAAAATATTGCTGCATACTCCTCTGACCAACACTTCCCAACCCAGTATGTGTTTTCCCTGGCTTGCTCCCTGAAGAGCAACATCGTCTATTAATGATCCTAAATGGCCGAGCACATGCTTGTCTCCTAGTGAACGACAAACAAACCAGATGACCCATGAATGAAAAATAAGGTGATGACACGCTCTGAGCAACATTGTTCGACGATAAAGAGATACTGTCATGGCAGGATGGATTGTCCTACAATACAAAAATCAGTCCCAGGAGTGACTGACTTGGCTTGCAGACTCAGCTCTTGAGCAGCCCTGATATGGGCTTAAATAAATCATTGCAAAAAATCATCAGGGCTGAGAACAGACCAGAATCCACAGTGGTTGTGTGGTGACTGAGCATTGCTCCCACCATGTGCTCATCAGCTTGCTGTGATGAGTTTAGTGGCCTCCCTGGGCTAGACAAGCTACTTCAGCAAAGCTGTTGGAAGTAATTGCCTCTTTCCCTAGTAATATCAGGAGGATTTGGGCATGGAGACCAAACCCCTCCCTCTCTATAAAGTGCATGCTAGGAAGGCTGGGTGTGAGATGAACTGCTCGGACAGAGAATTGTTCTGCTGGCAAGTTTTCCAGGACTTAATTTATATATACTATAAACTCATTTACAGTAGGAGTATTCCCTCCTGACTCATAGCAAGGGGTGACCAGGTTTTGGCATGGAGAAAAGCACTGAGGCACAGCAGCACCTGGCTCGCTGAGATCAGATATGCCATCAATCTGTAACCATCTCTGTTGGGGTGATCTGGCAACAGAGAACTCAAAGAGAAATTGGAAAAATTTGTCTTCACATTGTGCTGAATCCATAATTTTATTCCATTACTTTGTTAGTTGTAGTACCTGAGGATTGTGGAAGAAAAAGGAGAATCAGTGGATTTACATTCCAGCCCTACTTGTAGGACTTTGTTTTCTCCAGAATTACTGAGATAGGAATATTTTGCTCAGGATTCGAGTTATGCCTCTGATGGATAGTCAGCAGGGGAGAGACTAAGGTGATATGACTTCTTGGCCTAAATTTTGAGCCATCTCGGACCTAACTTGGGAGGTCATCACTGATCACAGTGACCCAAAAAATGCAGCTTGCCTTATCAGCCCCATGGTAGGGATGTCCTCTTCAGAGTGGCATGACCAGTACATCCTTTGTGGTTGTAACTTCAGACGCTGCTGCAAAACCAGATAAAATTATTATTATTAATAATTGAATGGTTGGAAAGGACCTTAAAGACCATCTCATTCCAACCCTTGCCATGGGTAGGGACACCTTCCACTAGACCAGAGTGCTCCAAGTCCTGTCCATCCTGGCCTGGGGCAGTTCCAGGAATGGGGCAGCCACAGCCTCTCCAGGCAGCCTGTGCCAGGCCTCACCACCTTCACAGGGAAGATTCTCTCTTCAATATCCCATCTAACCCTGTCCTCTGCCAGTGTGAAGCCATTCCCTTGTCCAAAGTCCCTCTCCAGCTCTCTTGAAGCCACTTTAGGCACTAGAAGGGGTAGTAAGGTCTTCTTGAAGCCTTCTGTTCTCCAAGCTGAACTCGCCCAGCTCTCTCAGCCTACTATTAATAATTTAGTTATTATAGTTACTTACTAATAACTAGTAAGAGAGATCAGGCTGTTCTCACAGAGAGAAATTCCTACTTCCACAGTAATGGAGTTCTCCCCCAGGGAACCCTACAACCACTTCCTTTCAATATGACCATCTCCTCTACCCACCTCACTAATGGGGAGGGTCTTTATTAACCCCCTAAAAATCTCAGGCCCTGACTCACAAATTGTTCTTTGCAGCTCTGTCCTAAATCTGGGCTCATCAAAGCCCTGACAGTCAGTGCAGCCCAGCTGGGAGACAGAATAAATATCCCATAATTTCTATCACATTTTGTAGCTCCCGCAGCTGAGACTGGGCTATTAGGAGATGCTGCTCAGAGAAGGGAAGCATGAGGAAAAATTGCTGCCTTAGGGAGATACAGGGAATAATGAGGGAAGATAGCAGCACAGGGTCCTGCTGGCATTGCCAGCCTGAACTTAGGCACAGATAACAGCCCTGTGCATGCGGGAGATAAATCCCGTCTGTGGCTGCCTGAATGTGAGATGGGATGTAGAACATGGGTGTAAGGACAGGAGACAGAAATTGTATCCTTTTAGCTGTGCTAGGACAATGGGCTAAACACAAGGTGCAGGAACATTTCCAGTGAGATGCTATAGGAGGTTTCCCGGCATGTACCAGGGATGGTGTGGCCAGCAGGAGCAGGCAGGTCATTGTTACCCTGTACACTGGTGAGGCCACACCTTGAGTGCTGTGGCCAGTTCTGGCCCCTTGGCTTAGGAAGGACCTTGAGAAGGGCAATGAGGCTGGTGAAGGGCCTGGAACACAAGCCCTGTGGAGAACAGGTGAGGGAGCTGGGAGTATTTAGCCTGGGGAGGAGGAGGCTCAGGGGAAACCTCATCACTGTCTGCAACTGCCCAAAGGGAAGTCGTAGCCTGCTGTGGGTCAGCATCTTCTCCCAGGGAACAGTGACAGGATCAGAGCTCACAGCCTCAAGCTGTGCCAGGGGAAATTTAGGCTAGGTATTAGATGATAAAAATTCTTCACGGGAAGAGTGGTTTGGCATTGGACTGGGCTGCCCAGGGAGGTGGTGGAGTCACCATCCCTGGTGGTGTTTAAAAAAAGATTTGTTGAGGCACACTCAGTGCCATGGTTTAGCTGATAAGGTAATGTTAGGTCACAGGTTGGACTCGATGATCTCAAAGTTTTTTTCCAACTTAGTTTATTCTGTGATTCTGCGATAATCCTTGGTATCCTCCCTGGAAGTGTTCAAGGCCAGGTGGGATGGGGCTTGAGAAACCTGGGATAGTGGAAGGTGTCCCTGCCCATGGAAGGGGGATGGAACAAGATGGTCCTTTCCAACTCAACACATTCTGTGATTGCCTGATCATTCTATGATTCTGGTGGTCGAGAATGCCAAGGGTGGTGTGGGAGCTGGAGATGTGGAGAATGATGGATCACCAGCACTTGCAGACAGGGCTGGGAGAAACACATTAAGAAGACCTCCAAGAAAAATAATTTAAAAAATGCAAATGCCAAGCCTTGTATTAATTATATATATTATAATTCCAAGTCTTGTATTCATCCTGCATTGAGCTTCTGAAATTCCTGACTCCAGGTTAGGAGAGGGTTAAGAGAAGCTCTGAGCTCTCTGACTGCATGGGATGCTCCCAAGGATGAGCTGAAATCTCCCTGAAAGGCATCCTACCCTTTTGACCAGACTCAAAACAGAATGTCTCTCATCATTAAAGTCAATTCTTCCAGGATGGCAAGGAGGGGCATTTTCATGGCTGATTAGCTCTGCAGAGCTCAGGCCAATTCAGCTGCTATGGGCAGATATATTGTGCTCCTGCCTTGCAGCAGCCAGCCTGTTTGCTGGAGTGGGAAATCGCTTGGAGCAGAAGACACTGCACCAAAAATCCTGCACTGGGGACTGAAGAATGACAAAGCTGCAAACCCAGATCTCAAAGCCTGAAGTTTCTTGTTTGTTGTCCCGACAGTGTTTATGTGTCAGATTGTAGAATAATACAGTCACAGGATGGTTTGGGTTAGAAGGGACCTTAAAAATCATCCAGTTCCGATGCCTTGCCATGGGCAGGAACACTTTTCACTATCCCAGGGTGTTCCAAGCCCTGTCCAACCTGGCCTTGGACAATTCCAGGGATGGGGCAGCCACAGCTCCTCTGGGCACCCTGTGCTAGGGCCTCACCACCCTCACAGGGAAGAATCTGTCTGCATTCAACTAGAGCTGAGCCATGAGCTGAGCTGGCTGAGTGCTGGGAGTGGGGCAGGGAAGTGAGGCACTCAGATGCTCTGCTCTGGAAAGCCAAGTCTGATGTCACTAAGCTTTTTCCTTTTCATTCCCTTCTTCTCTTCCGACTATGCCAGAAAGAAACCAAATCCTATACAACAAATTTTTACCTTGCCTCCCTATAGCAGCTCCCATTCAGAAGCAGCTGGGGTGCATTTTGGGGAAGCCAAGGGCTGCCAGAAGCTGTGAGGCTGTGAATGTGGTAAGAGCTGATGCCTTTTCAAGGGCATGTCCTCAAGGAAAAGGCTTTGTTCCCAGGAGTTCATGCACTTGCTTTAAATGTTGCACAAAAATCCTGCAAATTGAAACTGCTGGAACATGTCTGTGGCTGGGGTCAGCTGGGGAAGGGTGAGTGCATGGCACAGAGGGGACGGTCTCTAATCCAGAAATGGGGGGTTTCTGGATACCTGAGGTGCTCTGGCCTGGCTTTTGCAAGCTGGAGAGGAAATAAGGTTGCTGGGGCTGTAGGCAGCTGGTGCTAGCGGGAGTGGACTGCAGTGTGTTCCTACTAGCACCAGGGAGCTGGGACATATCAGGGGTAATGAGGAGGAGATGGGAAAGTGCAGGACTTTATCCTGTGTCTGCAAGATATCTGTCATCTGAGAGTTGGACGCCAAAAGTAGATTTATAAGCCATGGAACTGTGATGCATTGTGCCAAGGGCAAGTGAGCTGCAGCCTCCATAAAATCATGGAATGATTTGGGTTCCAAAGGACCTTAAAGACCATCCAGTTCTGATGCCCTGCCATGGGCAGGGACACATTCCACTATTCCAGGCTGCTCCAAGCCCCATCCAGCCTGGCCTTGGACAGTCCCAGGGATGGGGCAGCCACAGAATGTCTAGACAACCTGTCCAGAGAAGGGCCTCACCATCCCTATAGCAAAGAACTTTTTCCTAATATGTAACCTGGAAGAGCTACACTTGTGGGTTTGATCCAGGCATTTGGTGCAGAAACTAGAGATGCCAGTGGGATGGACAAGTCCTCTGCATAATTACAGAAGATGTGAGGGACAGAGAAGATGTCTGGGAGCATCTGTGACTTCTGGGTGCTGACAGAGCTCTGGGGATGCTCTCTGTGAATTTGCTCTCATGTAGCTTAGTTTAACTCAGCAGTGAAGAAGCTGGAAAGCAGAGGACTTGACAGGCCAATTTCTATCCATCTGCAGATTCTTAGTCCTGATTCTGTTACCCTGTAGTGGAGACAGGCTAAAGCAAAGGTGACCTGAACTGTCTGGGATGAACTGTTCCATCTTGGTGGCCTGGTACAGTGGCTTAGGGCAGCATGCACACAAGTCAGAGCACCCCAGGGGTGAGGTTCTCAAGACTCACGTATTATAAACAGGTCCTCTGATTTGCAGACCTACTGAGGAACACCACTAGCACTGTGAAGAGATTTTCCAGTTAATATCTTGAGCCTTCCCAACAAGGTTTTGCATGTCCCCATTTCTTGCAGTGTTCAAGGCTGGATGTGGCCCTGAGCAACCTGGTCTAGTGAGTGGTATCCCTGCCCATGGGAGGGGGTTAAAACACATATTCTTTAAGTCCCTTCCAACCCAAACTATCCTGTGATTGTGTGATTCTAAGTGGTTGTCACTCCTGCACCTGGTCATCTCCACTGATGCTGGTTCAGTGGTTTCTCCACCCATCTGATGTCAGTTTCCCTCTGGAGACAAGAGGTGGCCACTGATCCATGAAATCCCATGGCTTCACCCCATGTGAAGTGCCCACTGTCTCCTACGTGGAGTTTGAGCTCATGTAACAGATCTCAGTCCTGGATGACAGCGGCTAAAGCAAGGTAATGATCTCAGTGTCTACAAAGAGAGTTCATTTCCCTGAGAGTGCCTTGCTCCTGAGTCACCCTCATCCACCCTCCTGCCTTGCCTGTTTATCAGCTATCAGCACTTCCTAGCTAGACAGGTGATTTTTATAGGATCACCTCCCACAAGGCAAATCCTCTAAAAACAGACAGCGGAGCATTTAATCATCATCTTCACGGTGATTCTCATCCAAACACAAGACCAGTTACCCCCTCTAGGCCTTTTCAATCCTTTTCCTCTAATATGAGCTACCAGGCTGAGGAAAGTAACACCAGCAGTCCCAATTCTTGGATGAGGTGCTCCTCAGAAGTTTCTGCAACTTTTCTAGCCATCAGCTGGGAGTTTGTCATGCTCTGTGAGACTTGGCAGAAGGTGGAGATATTTTCATACCAGGAAAAGGAATATAGAAATGAGAATTTCTTGCCCTAAACCAGAACAAAATGATATATTAACATCCCTCACAAAAACAGCTTTAGAAGAAGTCAAGGGCCCTGAGCAGCCTGATCTAGTGAGCAGCATCCCTGCCCAGGACAGGGGTTTGGAACGAGGTGATCTTAAAAGCCCATTCCATGATTTTGTGAAATAACCCTTCTCCAGGGCAGGGGACTCCCTAAAATGGTGTCAGAAGGCACAGATTGCAGCATTGTACCTGTAGGGAAATTAGGGAGTTTGGGGAGTTAATGCAGTGACAAATTATGCAGAAAACAGGTTTGCCTCTGGATATTTGCTGTAAAATACTTCCTCTTCACCTTTATTCTGACGTTTTTATAAGACAATGTAAAAATGTTCATATTCAACAATGCTGTTCTGTTTATTTAAATAACAACAACTGAGCTTGCAGGCATTTCCTGGAGAAAGCCTTCTGGTGAGGATCTTTCATGTTTTAACTAGTCATTCATCTTCCTGTGAGCGTCCTGGTTTGACACCATGGATATTGAGGCTGCTACACAATCACTGTTGAGACTATAATGCGATCACTTAATGGTAGGTTGTTATTTCTTAGCACTTAATTATGGCAAGGTGCTTGTTGTTTGTCGTTAAAATTATTCCAGCACGAAAATTCCCATTCTTTACCCCCTGGTTTCCACTCATAATTCCTCTCATCACAAAGTGAATTATTTTCCCCTCATGCTCCTCACTCTTTACCTTGTGTTCTGTGTGCAGTTGAATCACCTCCTTCTTGCTATTTTGCCCCAAAGGTAATCCATTCATTTCTAAGCAAATGGAGAGTGAAAGAGTAATAAAAATAAAATGGGGCTCGTTGTGAAAAAGAGACACTTTATTGGTGATGAGGTTTCTGTGTGAGCCAAAGGGTTGAGGTCTGAGGAGTTGGGTTATCTGTGACACTCTCTGAGAGCATGTTGGTACTCCCCCACTGCTGCTGGGATCATCTTCCCAGCTCATCTCTCAACCACACTGCTCTTGTGACTCCATCCCTCCCCTGCCTCACTCTGAGCCTGCACCAAACAAAGCACCTTCTTTGCAACTGTCACCTCTGTTCTCCATAGAGCTGCAGCCTTTCGCAGCCCCCAGAATCTGATATTTTTGCATGCTTTTTCTTTAAGCTGCTCCTCAGTCTTGCCAGTGCATTGCTCCCCCCCCCCCCGCCCAGTGCCTAGAAGGTCACCTCTTGCTGAAGTCTGCAAAAATCACAGCTCTTCAGTTCTGTGCTCACCATTCCTCTCCCCTTCTTTGCTTGGTTCCTCCATTGGCCAAGTCCTTCCTGCCGCACACTTCTAAGGTTCCTGCAGAGAACATCTTTTGCTTTGCTTGACATGGTGCATACCAAGCCTCTGATCTCAGCTGAGGTCCTGAAACCACGTCTGTTACGTGTATGAGGATGTCTAACATGCGTGTTGTGGGCTGGAGCCCCTCTACTCTGGAGACAGACTGGGAGAGCTGGGGGTGTCCAGCCTGGAAAAGAGAAGGCTCTGGGGAGACCTTTCAGCATGTTTCAGCATCTAAAGGGGCTCCAGGAGAATTGGAAAGGGCCCTGGACAAGGGGGAATGGCTTCACACTGACAGATGGCAGGGTTAGATGGGATATTGGGAAGGAATTGGGAAGAAATTAATCCCTGTGAGGATGGTGAGGCCTTGGCACAGGCTGCACAGAGATGGTGTCCAGGTGCCCCTGGATCCCTGGCAGTGTCCAAGTGTTATAGGTTAAGACACAAGGGGTCAAAATTGGTCGAATTACAGAATTTATTAATTACAGCAAGCAGGCATAAGCAAGTACAGCGCTGGATGGCAGGGGAGTCACCGTTCCACCAACTGCCACACCGTAGTAGATTTCAGTCCTTTTATACACTTGATGCTTCTTGTACTCTGCGCATGTGTATTTCTTGAAGGCGTCTTCTGCTTCTTGGTAATTGTTGGATGAAGATTCTCTGGAATAAAAAAACTCTATTCCCCAAGTGACACCACTCTTTTGAGTAGCTATATTGGCCTCAGATAAGGAGGCACTGGGAGTTACAGGGCTGTCCCCACACTGCCTTACAGCAGCCATGCTGGCTACAGATAAAGAGACACTGGGAGGTGTAGGGTGGTCTGGCTGCCCACACCCTGTCTATCTATAGGGTCACACATAAAGAGGTGCTGGGGAGCAATACACTAGCTACAAATAAAGGAGGTATTGGTACAGGGCGCCTCTACCCTGCTTATCTATAGGGCCATACACAGGGCAGGGCCCGTTGTCCTACCCTGGGCTTGGGGAGCACAGAGAGAGTCTAAAAAAAAACCCAAACTTGTTAAGCATGATACATCCTTGAAATTGAGCAAGCATTTACTAAAAATTTAAGTGAGAGCAAATTTATATATATATACTTCATCTAGGTACAGCCTTGTGATTTCCTGTTATGCACTCCTTCAACTATTTAGTGAACAAAATGTATTTTCAACCTATTACACAAGGTTGGGCTGGACAGGGCTTGGAGCAGCCTGGGACAGCAGAAGGTGTCCTTGCCCATGGCAGGAGATTGGAACGAGATGATTCTGGGATTCTACAAACTGCAGAAATCTACAGATTTTTGAGCTGCTGTACATGGGTGTCTGCAGCCCTGTGGTGTGTACTCTCTCCTGGGTCTTTAAAGGCTTTCCAAACACAACAGATAATTGGATCTCACTCACACTCATCTGCAGACCAAAGCATGGCACGGTTTTGATTTCCTGTTTCAAAGACAAAATTTGCTTTGAACGTTTGTTTTGTACATCTTTCTTACAGGCCCCCTTAGAAGTACTGACAGGTTGCAATAAGGTCTCCCTGGAGCCTTCTCTTCTCCAGGCTGAACAACTGCAAGTTCCTCAGCCTTTCCACATAGGAGAGGTACCCCAGACTTGTGATCAATTCTCTACTGACTACCGAAAAAAATTTCTGAAGAAGACATAATCACAGGATGGGTTGGAGTAGAAGGGTACTAAAAGACAAAAATCTCATTCCAACCCCCTGCCATGGGCAGGGACACCTTCCACTAGAAGGCCTTGAACACTCATGCATGGGGCAGCCACAGCTTCTCTGGGCAGCCCGTAGTAGTGCCTTACCTCTCTCACAGGGAAGGATTTCTTCCTGAAATCTCAGCTAAGCATCTTCCAGTTGTTGCCAGTTTCACAGGCCTGCTGAGGTGAGTCCCACCCTTTGGGACAAAGGAAGGCAATGCTATGCATAAAATATCAAGTAACCCATAGCCCATGCAGCACTTCTGGCCTGGAGCAAGGATGGCGTTGGAGGCTCCAGAAAAGCCCTCCCTCTTACTCATTGCTGCAGCACAGTTCAGCCAAGGAATGCATTTTCCTGCCTCTCACTGACTGGTCAGGATTTAACCACAACGATTTCCTATTCCCAATCTCTGCACATCGTTAGCAAACCTATTGGCCATATCAGCAGCTGAGGCTGTTCCTTCAAGGTGGCTATTATTCCATGTGCTATTTAGAATATTTATCTGCCAGTACCAAACACAAGCTGACTCACAGATTCCCAGATAATGCTTCTATCTAATGTTATTTCTAAAACACACAATCCTGTTGTAAAGACACCCCTGGGGCGTGTCTCATTGCGGAAGAGCCCGCTGTTTTCAGTCTCCATTCTCAAACACAACAGCAGCCAGCTTTGTGTGCTCCGGGTAGATCCTTTCAGCAGAGTCTGCACAAGACAGTTCTGCTCTTTCTAAACCAGCATTTCTTGTTTTGGCAGGTGTCTCATCATCTCCCAATAGTTGTGAACTTGCACTTGCGGTTGTGCTGAATTGATGGTTTTTTTCCCCCCATTCCTTTGCCTCCCACCTTTCGTCCTCGTCCGTCTTTGCTCAGGCTGGACACTCACATGATCATGCTGAGAACAGTTCAAAGCAGTGCAAGAAATGTCAAAAATCTTTTCCATATTTATTTCATAGATCACAACATTTTACATTTAAGCCACATTTATTTAAACTGGAAAAAAAAAATTAAATCCAGCCCTCCAGACCTTTCTGGATTATAATGAAAGCCTTTTTCCTGCCAAGGGATTCCACAGCAATCTTCTTGAGCCAAACGTTCTGCTTCCTTGAACAGCTGCACAGAGCTCAAATTGCAGTAACCATTACCCCAAATTGTGCCACAGAGCTGAGCTTTTCCAGCACAACCGGGAGCCCAGAGATGTGAAACCCTCTGGGACTGTGAATGGGGTAGGAGTACAGTCTGCACCCAAGGCAAAAGGATGGAACCAAAATACAGGAAGTCAGCCTCCATCAGCTGATGGTCCCTTCTTGCCTCTGACTCCATGAATGTCACAAATCCTACACAAAACAGTTGTATGGTGGCATCTGTTTTCTACTCTGTTCACTTCTCCCTCCCTTTTCTCACGACCCCTCTACCCAGATTTTGCAATGACTCACCTAGTGGGGCAAAGGCTGCTGCAGGTCTGCTCCAAGCAGTGATTCCTCCCCTCTGTACCACCCAAACCCCATGCCCTGCTGGTGCTCCTCCTGATGGAGTCACACTGTCTCTCCCAAGGGAGGAACGAAGATGCTTCCAAGGCTCTTTTACTCCTAAAATTGGTTTAATCTCCTGTTAAACCCTCTTAATATGTAGGCATCTGCAGGTGTACTGCAGTTAAGTTGCATGAAACTATTAATCTTGATTTAGTGCTCAGAGGTGCTGACTAGTCATGTATCTTCAGGCCCCAAATATTTCTCCAAGGTGGTTTGAGCTGCTTGGTGGAAGGGGAGAGGATGGGAAGGGGAGATTTATTCCAACTTCAATTTTTCTGCGATTCCACAGTTCTGCTTCCTTCATCCACAAGAATTCACCCCTGTATTTTGTGTGTTCTCTGTATGTCCATCCCCCTCTTTTAGGCATTTCCTACTCTCCAGTGCTATTCATGCAACCTCTAGCAAAATACCTGCTTCAACTCTGTTATTATCCTGGGCTCTATTATCTGAATTATACTTTGCCCAACTATTTTGGAGAGGTGTTTGGAGAACTGGTTTCAATGTGAAATCTGTATCTCTTTACTGGTTTGGTTTGTCATGATAGGAGGAAGCAAAATGTGTTGATATAATCTAAACCCCAAGTTCCTTGTGTGCTGTTTCAACAGGCCACAGACCAGCCCATGGGGAAGTTCCCTCTTCTTCAGCTGCAGGCACCAGTTTAACTACACATCCATCCCCTCCCATGGAAGTCAGCCAGACCAGTCATTCTCTTAATGGTGAGTCCATGTATAAAAGTTTGGATGAAGTGTAGTTTCATAAACTTTCTATAAATGTGAGGCTCTGTATCCCAGAGATTCCATGGCTAAGGAAACTAATTTAGCCCCCGGTGGCTGAACAACAGGGTTTGCATATGTTCTGCCAACACAGTGCCCAGCCAGTTATTAAGTTGATTTAAACCAGCATAACTTCACCCAGGGAACTGCTGAATGCTGCTGCTCCAGTACTAATTTTACTTATAGAATAATAGATTCACAGAATGGTTTGGATTGGAAGGGCCCTTAAAGGCCATCTCATTCCACCTTCTCCCATGGCCAGGGACACCTTCCACTAGACCAGGCTGCTCCAAGCCCCATCCAACCTGGCCTTGGACTGTTCCAGGCAGCAAAATCTTCTCTGGGCAATTTCCTCCTAACATCCCATCTAACCTGCTCTATTGTGGAGGGATAGAATGTAAGAAAATAAAGATAGTGCAGAAGGTAGTCTCACACCTGAGGAGTTGCAGCTGTACTAATCACCAAAGATTAGGAACAGGCCTGCCCTTAATAGGCCACAGCTGTGTCCAATGAGAAGATGAGTGCTACAAAAGAGTGGGTTAGCTGGGTGAGGAGAGAGTTGGAGTTTGATGGTTGTGCTGTGAAGGAGTCAGTGCTGTGAGGAGCTGCCTATGAGAAATCACTGAGCAGGTATGGAGCTTTTGCAATAAGATGATAACACTCTATGACAGTGGGAATCTGTTCCTCCTTTTCTGTCACTCCAGGCTGTTTTTCAGAGCCCCACTCCAGCTCTCTTGGAGTCCCTTTATTCACAGAATATTTAGAGTTGGTCAGGTTGGAAGCAATCACAGTGGGTTATCTGGTCCAACTTCCCTGCCCAGAAAGGGTTATCCTAGAGTACATGGCACAGGATTGCATCCAGATGGTTCTTCAGTATCTGCAGGCACTGGAGATGCCTCAAATGTCTCCCTGGAGCTTTCTCATCTCCAGGCTGAACAATCCCAACTCTTGCAGCCTGTCTCCAGAGCAGAGGTGAAATACTGTACCATGAAAAGGAGCAGCTCTCCTATAGCTGATGGTATTTGACTGGTATGAAGCTGGAGCTCCCTTCAGGTAAGAAGCAGAGATTTTTGACAGGGAGTCACCAAAACAGCCCTGGAGCCCAAGGTTGGTGTCTCCTGCCACTGCTGTTTCCTTGGCTGTAGCCAGGGAAGGTGGTTAAGGCTTCAAGCAGCTGAGAAAATGCAGCTCAGTATCTTCTCCCAGAGACTGAATACCATTCCAAGAACTGTCCCAAGAGCTGGAAGGGAGCAACTTGATATGTGAGCCAGAGGGGCGAGAGAGGGAATTGGTGGTGGAAATTCACCCAGCAGAGGCTGGGTATTGTACAGGGTCTGTCTGTGCTGCAGCTGGAAACACACCTGCTTCCCTGGAGCAGTGCCTGACCTCCCCATGGTTCCTCTGATGGGGCCTTGCCTGTTCCCAGGCAATAATAAATGCCAAGGGAATGGCAGTACCAGGGCCTGACTGGGGAAGGTGTTTCCACCCCAGATATGTGAGTCAGCCAGTGCTAGGCTGCAAGTCAAGGGCAGCAATCACGTTTCCTTGTAGCTGTGTTGGACAGGGTTGGGCAGCACTGCTCAACTCCCAACAGAAAGGGCTGAGACAAGGAAGCATTGTGCTCCTGGAGCCTCCGCACATGAGATGGGGAAGAGGATGGGGAGGCACTAATCCAAGAGCATGTCATTCTATTCCTCCTCTTCCTCATCAGTAAATCTCTCTAGGGGAGGCGAGACCTCCTCAGACACATGTGGCACCATCTGCCTGCCTGTCTGCACCCTCGGAATGGTGTTAGCAGGGTGAGTCTTGCACCCACTGTGGGCCTGCCAGGGTTCTTGCTGTACCAAACCACCAGGGGCACCAGCTGCCCCTGCAGCCCTGACACCAGAGCAGGGGGTCACTGAGATCAGACACAGAAGAGATGCTTCTCCGTGAGAAACGCGGAATTCCAGTGGCCCTGAACAATGTGCAGCCTGTCTTCGCTGTTTTGTCTGGGGTTTGGTTTTGAATAAACAAAATGGTCTTGCCTCCCTTTCTTCCTCCCAAGAATGCCCTGAATAATGCTGGCCCCTCCTCTCTTTTCAGCCCCTTCCCTGAGCTGAATGTGTGGAGGGTCACATTGTGACTCTGAATGCCTTTTGATATCCTCTTGCTGGGCTTGGGAGAAACAGAGGAGACAGTTGTTTGTACAGCATTCAGGCTCTCCCTGACTGCATCTAACTTGCTTATTGTTGGTCAATGATCTTTCAATTACTTGCTACACTTGGGACTTTGCTCCATGCTTGGAAAAAAGGCAGATGTGGTTAATATGCTCCCTCCAGAGAGCAGGCTGGGCCTGGATGATTCCTCTAAGCAGAAGAGGTGCTTGCAAACACAGCTTTTCTTTTTATAGATATTGTGGTTTGAGCATGTAGTTGGCTTTTTCCTTACAGCAAATTTACTATTCAGTATTAGTTTTCAAAAAAATATCTGTCAGAGATGGCTCGCTGAAATGATTTTTCTGTTCCTAAGACACACGTGTCTTTTGACTTTTTTTTTCCCTTTTCCCGCTTTGTTCTTTATACAGTACTTTGATTTTCATTGTTAAGGTGGAGGTTATCTCAAAATATGCCAGGACTTTGGAGGAGTGGTTTTACAGAGATTATGGCTCTGGGCTGGGAGCCCCACTTCTTCCCAGGTCTTGCCCTAACTTTAGTACCTGGTCTTTATAAATCAACATTTTCCCAAATAGATATCTTGATTTCATAGTTACCCAACTTGAGGCCATCAAATGCTGCTCTTCAGAGCTTACACAGCTTCCCCTTAAAATCAGATGGAGATAAATGAGTTCCGTGAATTGCTGTCAAAACATGACCACAAAATAGAAAATCTACAAGAAAGAGACATAGCAGGTATACTGCAAATAACTTGGCTGCTGAGATAGTTTTTCCTGAACCTGGATGGATCCAGCAGCCTTCTTGATTCTACATATGATCTTTAATGTCCCTTCCAAGTTAAAACATTCTATGACCCTATGAAATACAGTTTATTTTGCATTACATGGAAAACCAAACACCTGACTTCTGTAATCATTAGAGTTCTTCCAGGGCCCTGCACATAACCCAAGTCCCCATGATGTTTTCACAGTCTCACTAACCACCGTGTCCTCAACAGCTTTGGAAGAGTGCACTGTTCTTCATTTTCTCTCCCAATTTCTTCAACAAAGTTTTATTAATAGCTTTCCCCTATCCTAAAATTCTAAAGCAACTGTGCAGATGTAGTTATTATTCTGCTACTCATCATTAATGTGTCTGCAAATCTCTCAGACCTTTGTTTCTGGCAGCACTTGAGTTACTATATTTCTGCCTTTATTAAGCACTTTTTTAAAGGACTTTTGACCATCTAAATAAAGGAAAAAGAGATCAAACTAGACCTCTAGCAAACTCTGAATTTATACTTAAATGTGCTTAATAATTGGATTTGTATAGTCAAACATGCTCATAGCAGGATTTCCAGTTGGGTGGGTAGAAAATAGAAGGTTTCTGTGCATACTCCTGCTGTTCTGATATTTGTAGCAGCTTGGGAACTTGAGTGGAAAAGCTCTTTGGTAGGAGGGGGAATTGTGCCAGTGTGAGGTTGGGGACAGGATCAAGGGAACCAAAACAAAGGTGAGTTGTTTGCAGGAAATCTGGAGCATAAAAAAAAATAAATTAACAAGTCCTTCAGATGACCCGGTGAGTGTTTTTTGAAGGAAGAATTGGGGCTGTTCATCCTGGAGAAGAGAAGGCTTCAGGGAGATCTTTGAGCACCTTCCAAAGGGGTTACCAGAGAGCTGGAGAGAAACCTTGAACAAGGGCCTGGAATGACAGCCACTGGAATGACTCCCACTGCCAGAGGGGAGGTTAGAGTCGATGTTAGCAAAAATTCTTCCCTGTGAGGGTGGTGAGGCCCTGGCACAGGTTGCCCAGAGAAGCTGCTTGCCCCATCCCTGGGAGTGTTCAAGGCCAGGTTGGACAGTGGTCCCTCCCTACGGCAGGTGGTGGAACAAGATGGTCTTTAAGGTTCCTTTCAACCTAAACTGTTCTGGGATTTTATGATGAGACCACAAGGCAGTTTTTATATGTAGATTTGCCTCACACACTTCCACAGGCAGCAAACAGCATCTTGAATGAATACATTCTGGTCTGGGCATGACCGTGTTCGGATTCAGACTTCATCAGTGCTGTGGAATTGAAACACTCAGAGGTGAAGGAAAGAGGAATTTTGGGGAAAATGGAACAACCTTCAACAGAAGAGACAGGGTGCAGGATGCTGAGGATTTGGGTGTGTGGGCAGAGGTTGTAATGGGTGGAAATAGGAGGCTGGATGAGGAGTAGAAAAAAATGGCGATGCTGGATTACAAGATAATTGGAAAGAGTTGATTCCAGGCCCTTGGCTAGGGAGTTATTTCTGAAGTTCAGGACTCCTGTGAGCTCATCTCAGCAGCAGATAAAAAGCTTGTACAATGCAGCATTATGCTTATGGCTTCATGTGATTTTTGACCTCTGATATCAGCATGACTTGATCCATTTTGAAAAACATACCGTTGAACCAGCCTCCTCGGGCAGATTCATTGTTTACATGCCTGTGATACCCAGCTCAGCCATGACTCAGCCATCAGCAATGATGTTCTGACCTTATTAATATCAATGTAAATCTTCTTAATGCAGACATAATTTCACCCCAGTGGCCAATTGATTAATTAGCATGTCCGGCTATCCTGTCATTGGGCATATGAAGTGGCTAGTAACTTGGCTTATATACGGAGCAAATATGTGCTGAGTAAATATGGATTCAACTGCACACATAACGACAACAGATGGGGCCATAAATGTCTGGCAGCAAGAGTGAACAGAGGTGAGTCTAACTCCTCATTCCAGACCTAATTCAGTGCTGGGGGTACTTGCTTGTTTATACTTGTCTAAAATCAATGTCCATGGAAATGGTTGTTGAATTGGTTGTTTATTTCACATACTGCATAAAGTTGTGTGACTCATAAAATATCATGGATAGAGTAGCCTGAGCAGGGAAGGACCCACAAGAATTATTGAGTCCAACTCCTGGCTCTGCACAGGACACCCCACAAACCCCACTCTGCCTGAGAGCATTGTCCAAATGCTTCTGGAGCTTGGCAGCCCTGGGGCCTCCACAAGCCCTGGGAGGCCTGTTCAGTATCTGACCACCCTCTGGGGGAAGAATATTTTTCTAATATTAACCTAAACCTTCCATGACACAGCTTCAGCAATTCCATTTGGTCCTGTCCCTAGTCATCAGAGAGCAGAGATCAGTCACTGAAGTGATGCTCTGATGATATGTTTTTAGCTGTGATACACCGGGCACTTCCATCCCTCAAGGCAATCCCCTCCCTATGTGTAGTTTGCAAAAACACCATTGTCCTGCAGTGCCTGTTGCCAGGAAAGGGTGTTTTAATCATTCTAGTATATCTATTATGAAATATTTTTGTCTTTTGAAATAAAAATAGCCAAGTCAGAACTCTGGGCTAACCTAACTCCTCCCCTTCCAAATGATATTTCATGTCAGCAAGTTGCCTGTGAATAATTAAAAAAACCAAACAAACCAAAACAACAAAAAAACCCCAACCAAAACAAAAAACCAAACCAAAACAACAACAAAAAACCAAAACAATTTTGGAACATTTTTTGCATGTTAAAATGAAACAGATTAAAGTTGATATAACAATAATTATCTCCTGCAGCTAGTATTTGATACAGACAGTGCCAGGGAGGACAGCGTGATCACTAACAAGGTTAGGGAAGGATTTCTTCTCTTGTGCAACCATCACAGGTGTTACTCTTCTCCCAAGTATTTGACATTTACCACAGGCAGCTGATGAACGCTCTGTTGGGTGGGCTGTATCTCTATTGTCAGAACTCTCTCTTCCTGTTCTTATTTACTGGATGACCCTTCTTAACTCTTTTTTTAAAGTGATTTAAAGTTGGCTTGATGAAAAACAACCATCAACCACTGCACAAATCTAGACATTCCAGCTATCTGGTAGAAAACCTTTTGAATCCCCAACTGCAAAAACCTTTTGAATTGCTAATTTCCCAGGTTGCCCAGGAAAGTTGTGGCTGCCCTATCCCTGGAAGCGTTCAAGACTAGCTTGGACAGGAGTTGGAGCAATCTGCTCTATGGGGTGGTGTCACTGCCCATGGCAGGGGGTTAGAATGAGATGAGCTTTGAGATCCCTTCCAACACAAACCATTTTGTGGTTCTGTGATTCTGTGACTTTTAAGGAACTACTGCGGGGAAAAGGGTGGGGAGAGATCCAAGGATGGATGGCATCTTGTGCTTTATCCGCCTTGTTGGATAAAAACCCACATAAACTGTTGAGCACAGAAGCAGTTTGCTAAATCTGACACCAATGAAGAGAAATTTAACTGATATCTATGAGGGAACAATTTCTCCAAGTTTATTTGCACCCTTACCCAATGTTTTTACTTTCTGTCTTTTGTGTAACAGACAGCTATGTTTGGCAAGAAAGGGGGGAGCAGATGTTGTGAAAATAGAAGTACTGTTATCACTGATAACTGCAAGTGAACACAAACAGATGCGAGGAGACACCAAGTAGAGGATGGGGTAAGATTTGACAGCAGATGCCAACCCCAGCCCTGAGCTGGCTATATCTGGCTAATCCATGCGGGGTTTTAGAGCCATACCAGCTACACTTCCACTGGTTGGAACCTTTTGGCATCACTTGGTGGGAGCAACTTGTGCTGGCAGCACCTGTGTGACTGTTGGGTTTGGGTTACCAGGCTTTGATCCGGAGGTGGCTCCTGTGAGGAGGTGCTGGAGCTTCCCCCCATGTCTGATGGAGCCGTGGAGGGTGTGGGGGTGCAGAGACCCACTGCAGCTCATGAACACCCCATGGCAGAGCAGGGGGATGCCTGAAGGAGGCTGTGCCCCATGGGAAGCCCACACTGGAGGAGGGGCAGAGTGTGAGAAGTCCAGCCCCTGAGGAGAAAGGAGCCAGTGGCAATGTGTGAGGGAGGGACTGAGCACAGCCCCATTCCCTGTCCCCCTGCACCACTTGGAAGGAGGAGGGAAAGAAGCATGAAGAAAAATTAGCCTGGGAAGGAAGGAGGGGTAGGGGGAAAAGTGATTTAGGACTGGAGTTTATTTCTCATTGCCCTGATCTGATTGGATTGGTAATAAATGAAACTGATTTCCTCCATCTTTTCTGCCCATGACAGTAACTGGTGACTGATCTCTGCCTGCCCTTATCCCAGCTATGAGCCTTCATTGTATTTTCTTCCCCTGCCCAGCTGAGGAGGGGAGTGAGAGCAGTTTTAGGAGGCACCCGGTGTCCAGCCAGGGTCACCCCACCACAGTGACAATCCAGAGAGCAGTGTCATGCACTGCCTGTATCCTGAGCTGGCTGACTCTCAGGGCCAGACTGGCTATTCTGGCAGCACCTTGGGAAATGACTGGGTATCTGAATCCACAGATTCAGGTCATGCTGGCAGTTGTCTGTGTCCCAGGAATATAGGTGTATGTAGAAATAGTCTCTCTGTGCTTCCATTTCTGTATAGCCTACAAGGGATTTGCAACTTATTTCTCAACACTCACACCTTTTTGGTTTTGGTTGCCATTGAATACCAAGTCAGCCCACTCCAGCAGTTTTAAACTAAACCCAAGAGTCCATCCTCCTTCTTGAGGCCTCAAGCAGAAGAGGCAAAATCTCTGAGCAACAGTTTTGCTAGAGATAATTGACTAACAAGAAAAAAACCAGCCACTCTTTAGAAAGTTTTCTGTCCTATCTGCTCAACACCCTTCGTTATCCCAGTAACTCACACAGAAATCACTAAGGCTCCCACTGAGAACCTCCCTCAGACAGGTAAATAACATTTGAATTTCTAAACACAAGTGAGCTGTTTAAATTTGGTGAGCTGCCTATTTCCACCCAGTCTGCTGTGTCTTTGCATTGCTGCATCTAAATCCTAGTCACCCTTTCGGAGGGAAAAATGTGAATAGTATATTTTCCTTTTTTTTTCCTTTCAATAATAAATTCTCAGCTGTTGACATCTTTCCTCACTCAAAACAATTTGTGTAAGTCAAGACACAATCATATTGCTGGAGACAGACCAAAGGTAACAGTTACCCAAGAACTGCAAACACTCTCAGGTTTCTCACATCTTTTGAAAGGTCTGAAGTTTTCATCCTTCCTGCTGCAAAGGATATAATTGCTGTGTGTCCAACTAAGTTTGCTGCTTTGCCCACAAATTCAGAAGAGAATGACTTTTAACTTCTTTACTTTTCCTTGTTCAGGTCTTTGCTGTTACAAATTATGGCCCAGAAATCTTTGGAGATCACTAGCTTGTTTTCCAGGTAGGAGGGTATCCTGTTTTGCAGATCATTTTTTTTTTTTTTTTTTTTTGCTTGCACAACTAGAATCATAAAATCCCAGAGTGGTTTGAGTTGGAAGGGATCTTAAATCTCATCCCACCCCTGCCCATAGTGTCCCCATGGCAGGGACACCTCCCACTGTCCCAGACTGCCCCAATGTCCAGCCTGGCCTTGAGCACTGCCAGGGATCCAGGGGCAGCCACAGCTGCTCTGGGCACCTGTGCCAGGGCCTCACACCTTGCAGGGAACCATTTCTTATTGTTTAGCTTCCTTGGCTGCTCAGAGCCCCATTCAGCCCTGAACAGTTCCTTTTCCCTCCCCTTTGCCTCGAGGTCTCCATGTACCTCAGGCCCATGCTCACAGTGGGTGGGGGGGCATTACTGACCTAGGGGGGACACAACCCCATCTCTGAGGGGACCTTTTTGGGCTCACATGGGGTACGGTGACACCCTGGGATGCTGGTGGGACAGACCCCCGCCAACCCGTGTCCATCGTCCATGGGGAGCCCAGCAGAGTCAGCTCCAAGGCCCCAGTTCAGGATGGACACTGAGGGGCTGGAACGTGCCCAGGGAAAGGAACAGAGTTGAGGAAGACTCTGGGGCACCAAGAGCGGCTGAGGGGGCTCAGCCTGGAGCAAAGGAGGCTCAGGGGGCCCTTGTGGCTCTGCACAGCTCCTGCCAGGAGGGCACAGCCGGCGGGGTCGGGCTCTGCTCCAGGGAACAGGAACAGGAGCAGAGGGAACGGCCTCAGGCTGGGCTAGGGGAGGTTCAGGATGAACTCCAGCAGGAATTCCTTCCTGGAAAGGGTGGTCAGGCCTTGGCAGGGTCTGCCCAGGGAGGTGGTGGAGCCTCCATCATCCCTGGAGGTGCCCAGGGAAGGCCTGGATGCGGCACTCGGTGCTCTGGGCTGTTGGACAAGGTGGGGGTGTCACAGGTTGGACTGGGTGATCCTGGAGGGCTTTTCCTCCCCCAACGATTCTGATCCTGTTACTCCTATTGTTCCTTTCAGTGGGGCAGTGCTGGTGTTGTATCTCTGCCAGCTGCTGCTTTCTCACCTGTAATATTTAATTAACGGGGAGCAGTAAAGGGGCTTTAATTTTACAGCTCAGTTTTAAATCGAGTGATTTCCCGGGAAATGCCATTTCATGGTTTGGGAATTGCCATGTGCTTTAAACTCTACTTGTTAACCTTGCTGAGATGCGAAACTCACCCCCAAGTGAAGCGCTCTGCAGCTGGATCAGCTAACCGAGAACTGCTACACTGGAGACTGCGATCAGTGACACGGACCCTGTGACTGAGAGTCCCTGATCCGCCCCCTCCCCGCTGCCATGGCCGCGCCGTGACGTCACTGGCCCCGCCCTCCCGGTTCCCCCCCCACTCGCGGCCACCGTAGCGGGATCGGCGGAGGCCCCGCGGCGGCCGATGGTCCGCGTTGTGCCGCCGCCCCCCGCCCGCCCCGCTCCGACCCGGCAGCGGCCGCAGATGGCGCGGCGGGGACCGGGCAGGCGGGGCGGGAGGTCACCGGCGCCGCCGCTGCTGGCGCTGCTGCTGCTGTTGGTGCTGGGCCCCGCCACCGTCGCCGCCGAGGAGGTGGCGGTCTCCAAGGAATGCGACAAGCCGTGCGCCAACGGCGGGCGGTGCCAGCCGGGCACCGGGCAGTGCGAGTGCCAGCCTGGCTGGGTGGGCGACCAGTGCCAGCACTGCGGGGGGCGCTTCAGGTGAGCCTCCGCGGGGCGGGGGGCGGAGACGTGCCGTGCGGTGGGGCGCGGGGACGCGGCGGGTCCGTGTGGACGGGGCGTCGGGGCTGGTTCAGGAGTGAGGGGTTAGGTTTGGGGTACGGGAATGAAAGTCTGGTTCAAGTGAGGGGCTGGTTTGGGTGGGGAGTTCGTTTGGACCGTGGGGATCGGGCTGGTTTGGGGTACTGAGGGGGAGAGTGTGGCAGCCACATCAGGGATGGGCGGCAGGGACAGGGCAGGGGAGGAAGGAGAAGACACAGCAGTGGCTCGGGGGCCGGGTCAGGTTGCCCTAAGGGACACTTGAGGGCAATAGGGAGATGGGTACGAGGAGCAGGTTTGGGCACTCAAACGGGGTGGAAGGCTGAGGAGGGTCCGGGGAGAGTGAGGGCAGCAGGGTTGTGGTGCAAGGGGAAGGGCCAGGTGACAGTAAAGGTGAGGGGCGGGACCAGGTGAGGTGAAAGGTGAGCGGTAGATGGAAGTGACACTAAGGGTTAGTGGCAGGTCAAGGGAATGGTCAGGGACACTCAGGTGATGATAAAGGCAAGGGACAGGTGCAGGTGATGGTAAGGATGCAGGTGTTAGGGTAGGAGAGGAGCATCCTGAGAGGGCAGTGGGGATGTGAGTATGGGCCTGATTCAGAGGGGTTTGTGTGTAAAGGGATGGGTAGGAGTTATGAAGGGGGACAGAAGGGATTTGGATGCGGAGGGAGGGGTGGGTGTGCAGAAACAGGCTTGAGGGGTGATGGTGTGGAAGGCTTGGTCTGGAAGTCCCCAGAGGAGGCGAGTGGTTGGGCTTCCTGGGGGAGCTCTCAGAGCAATGGGATGTGGATTTTCAGTGCCCCAGTTGGTGAGTACAGGATGTTTGTTATGCAGGGAGGCACCTCTAAGGGGGCTGGATTTTTGGTGTTGGTTGGCTGGGGCTGCACAGGTGTAACCGGTGATCAGTTGTGATTCTAAGGGGCTGTGTAGGAGCAGGGATGTGTTTGTAGGGGGACTGGATCAGGAGGGGTCTGGGTTTGATGGACTGCAGAGCCAGGAAAATGTTTGGTTTAAGTTTTAGTAGGTCCAGGCAGAAAGTAAAGCTGGAGGGGAGTGGGTATGGGGATATTTTTTTGGCAGCAGGGTTTGGTTGGGGAATTTACAAATAGAAGTGTAATGATGGTGGGTGAAGGGGGGGTGGCTTTGTGTGTGGATGTGGAGCTGATGGAAGCAGTGAGGAGCAGGTGGACGCAGGAGGACAGTGTGGGTGTGGGGCCAGTTCCTGGGCGGGGAGAAGGACTAATGTGATGGGACTGGATCACACCTAGGACAGGTTGGAGGAGAAGGGCATGCAAGTGGGCGTTAGGGTGGCGTGGAGACTCTAGAGGTGTTTGGAGGGAGGTTAAGGGAGCTCCTCTTGGCAGATCAGCAGGTGCTGCTTTTGGTTAAAGGTTATTTCAGGAGAAGTAGATGCAGGGGAGAGAAGCAGTATCCTTATGGGAGCAGCTGGTATTTGGGAGGCTCATCGTCTGGAGATGTAATGCTTTTGGGGAGGGACAGTGGGAATAGCAGCCTGGTGGGAAAAAGCTCCTGGGCTTGTGGGAAGACAAGACAGGACAGTGGGAGGGGATTGAACAGGACAGAGGGTATTGGGAGAGTCCTGCTGCTTCAGAGTATTTTTTTTTTTTTTTTTGAAGGGAAAAAAAGGCTAAAGGAGGGCTCTGGGCAGGGGAATGGAATCCTCTGGCTCTGCACTTGTCCAGGCCAAGTGCAAACAACTGTGTATGGGAATGAGAGGTGTCTGCCCAGGACAGTGATTTTTGCGCTATATGCTGATGAAAAGTGTGTTTCTGCTGTGCGAACTGTGCTGGGGCCAGTTCTTTTAGTGTTGAGTTACTCGGTTGGGTTGTGTGTCTGAGGTGTATCCCACTAGATGAGAAAATGGGAATCTTCATGGGAACAGGCTGAGGATGCTCCCTGGCATTATGGCAAGGATTTCTGTAAGATGGTTACCTGCCTTGGATTTGTCAGCTGTGGCAGTGAGAGAGCCAGTATGTGTGTCTGCATGAATTAGGTGAATTCCCTGGCAGGGCTGATTCCTGGAAAAGAAGGAAATGAGGAAAGGATGATTATCCTCGGCAGTGATTGCTTTCTTGGGGAGCTGCTGAAAGTACCAAGCACCCTTCAATGATGTTCCTTATCGATTTGGGAGGAGGGTAACTGTCTATATAACCTGAACTCATGGAAGAAAAATACTTTATTTTTTTATTCATATTTATTGACCGTCTGTAGATGAGTGTGTATTGCAAACAGTTTGAAAGGAGTTTTGTATAGAAACAATTCCAGGCTAGGCAAGCCCTGGAAGTCCAGACCTGCCTTTTTAATGTCTTTTTGCCACTGTCATGAAAAGCATTTTCTTTTAGCTGGGAGAGTGCTTTAAGGAATAGCCTCATACCTGTTACTCTGTTGGAGAAACTTAGGATATTTGTTGTTTTAAGGGGACTGGATTTGAGAGGCTTCTTTTCCGAATAGTAATGCTGAGTAAAAAAAAAAAATTGGTATATATTCACTGCTAATAGAACCTCAATTTTTATCTTCTTACCTGTTTTGGTAAAACTTTTTTTTCTTTCTCACATATAATTCTAGTCTAAAATGTTGCCTGAAATTATAATACATGTTTTTCTCTGTAGATGGTTTGTCTGTTTATTAGTTTATTAAGGAGTTGGAATTTCTAGTAATGTTTTTAAACGTGGAGCTCTGAGAAATGCAAACAAGCAGTGTTCAGAGTTTTGCAGTCATGCATCTTCTTTCACATGCCTTGAGTTTGCTCTGTCTCCTGTCAGAATTGGCTCTGCAGGAGGTTTTTGTTTGGTTCACGGTTGTCAAGAGTTTGGCTTTAAAGGACTTAATGTGTTATTAGATGCTGTAGGTACAAATGGGAAGTAGAAGAGCAGGTGAAAATTATTTCCTAAATGCAGTGTATTCTATGTGCTTATCTGCTGGAATGAGAGATGTAATTAAATTTGGCATGTTAATCATCCTATCTTATCTAGATGTATATGATGACTGTATTTGTGGCCTTGACTGTTTTCATTTACACTGTAAAGTTATACCTTGTGCTTCACTAACCTACTAATCTCTCACATCTTCTTGTGGTCACACTGAAGGATGAACTTTGTAGCATCAAGTTGCAGTCTTCTAATATTCTGTTTCCCTTTTTCCCTGGGAAATCTTTTTTTTTTTTTTAGACTGCAGTTAGATGTATGAGTAACACACTCCAGATCAGTGATGCTTTTTAGAGGTGGAAGGCTGATTTAGGGAGGACTTCAGGTGACTTTTTTCTAAGATGTGGAACCAGCCACTTTAGTTGTTCAAAGATAAACATCTTGGTGTTATCAGAAGCTGAAACAGAAAACACAGAATGTGCCTGATGTGCTTGTGTCTTCTGTTTCAGTATAAACCTCCAGAGGGCTCTGGGCTGGCTGGAGGCTGCTGTGGGCTTTGAGCTGCCATGATATGGGCAGGAGAGGAGCTGCTGCTGGGAGGGATGAGAAATTCCCTAGTCACAGAGCTGCA
The DNA here is from genome assembly GCA_024865655.1 of Emberiza elegans. NCBI lineage: Eukaryota > Metazoa > Chordata > Aves > Passeriformes > Fringillidae > Emberiza > Emberiza elegans. The sequence goes on from JALJVW010002400.1 coordinate 42,488, forward strand.
GGAGCATCCTGAGATAGCATTTGGAGCAGTGGGAGCTTCAAACTTGAGAGTGAAATTGGCAGCATTGATTATTGTACAATCAAAAAGATGCTGCACACTTTGTTAACAGACTCTTCAAAGCACTGTCTGCAGCTCTCATCCTGCCTAAACGGAGTTGTCAGCCAGCTGGATGGAATTAAAGGTGGAAAAGCGCTCTAAGATCATCCAGTCCAGCTGCCCCCCAGCACTGGCAAGACCACCACTAACCATACCCACATGTTTTTGAACGCTTCCAGGGGTAGGAACTCGGCTGCTTTCCTGGGCAGTCTGTTCCAGTGCCTGACCAACCTTTCCATGAAGACATTTTCCCCAGTATCCAGTCTAACCCCTGCACCAGAAGTGCAACTTGAGGCCATTTCCTCTTGGTCCTGTCTCTTGTTCCCTGGGAGTAGAGCCCGACTCCCCCTGGCTGCACCCTTCTGTCTGGGAGTTTTAGGGAGTGAATAACCCTGAGTTTTTCCAGGCTGAGCCCTCCCAGCTCCCCCAGCCCCTCCTCACCAGACAAGGAAAGTAAAGCACAGAGCAAGAAATGACCTCTGGTTCACTTCCATTTATTGTCCTGAGATTGTGAAGGGTTGGATTAACAAATTCAGGATAATGATTGACTTATTGAACAGTTAGTGCACGTGGATTGTGTGTGTAGGCTCACTGATGGGCAGTTTGATGGTAGCTGAAAAGAATATTTTGACTATATAATGAAATATAAAATTATTCCAGGAATACGGATTTTGTGTGTAAAGGTGCTAGTGCTGCTTTCATTGTAATACTCTTATTGTGGTGGGAGATGGCAAATACTAATCAGGACTTAACCATGCAACCTGACAGCTGGGGAATGAAAAACAGATTAGAGCGTATCCTTTAAACTCCCTTTTTAGTAATATAATGGGAGCTGTTACGTGTTGCTGATTAAATGTTATGAAGGACTTGGTGGTAGTAGAGTGTGCTTGGCCAAAGAATATTATAGTGAAGAGGAATTTTGTCTCTAGGTTTGTGTAAATCACTGCCTGAGATAGTTGTGAGCTGGAAAAGAATTATCACAATTCTCTTTGTTAAATAAATAAGAACTTCTGGTCAAAAGCTTAAATACAAGCTGTTGCCTTTAAGAAGGTACCTGAGGCATTTGTAGATTTAGGAAGGTCAGGAAGATGCTGAATAGATCCAAGGATGTTGGCAATTTGAATCAAATCAGTTTAAGTGCTCAAATTAGATCTGGGGCCTGCATTTGTGCCTGATCCCCATTCTGTTCTGCCCTTTTCATTAGGATATTATTGTGCTTTAAAATGATTTTCTCTTCCATGCTGCTTAATGAAAGACTTGCTCAAACACTGTGTACTGGTAAAAAAAGAAGCTATTTGAGTAGGAAATACTTAAATATCATCAATTTTAGTGAATGCACTGAGAAAAAAAGAACAATTACATGTTTTTATTTAGTTCTTGGAGGTGTATGTGGATATCCTTATGAATGCATATCTATATTTCTGTCTATCTATACATGTATATAATATATAAATATTATCTATTTTGTGGCTTGGAGCAACCTGGTCCAGGGGAAGGTGAAGGAGGTCTTCGAGGTCCTTTCCCACCCAGGCCATTCCATGATTCTGTTTAAATGATCTGTTCATTGAGAGAGTAATGGGTAATATTTAATCTGAATTCTCTGTTATTGCTCCTCTCACTGTTTTATTGGACAATCTGATATTTTACTAGGGCTGTTTTAAGAACTAAACTTCACCTGTGAAATACTTCAGTATTTTTGAAATATCTGAGTTGTTCTGCAGTTTTTGCCACGCACTAAACGAGCAGCATATATATTTGATTTGCGGGAGGTTTTGTTAATGTTTGCAATAAGCTCACTGCTTATTTGCAGTCTGCTTTATAGTAAGGAAGCAGTAGTGGAAAATTCAGAGCAGTCAGACAAAACAGCTCGTGCTGGATCCTCCCCCTGTCATCTCTGCCTCACAAATATCCAATGCCTTGCCTGTTGGAGCTTTAGTGGCTGGAATTACTGAACACTCCATGGGTGAGGGAGGGAAGTCCTGTCCTGTTCCTGTCTTCCTGCTGAGCACGTCTGAGCATGAGACCTCCTGGAACAGAGCAGATGAAGGATAACATTCCTGTGCCTGCCAAATCCAGGAACGTATCACTGGCTTGGACTTAGAACACCTCCTTATCTGCAGCAGTCGCCATTTGTGTCATTTTTCTGTTTCTGTAAGGATCAGGGAATACCTGCCCGAGTCCCTTAGCAGTTGTCTGACACTGCTCTAGATTTTCCCAGTATTTCAGTCTCTATTGTTCCTTTCATTTTGGATACAAAATAATCACAGAATGGTTTGGGTTGGAAGGAACCTTAAAGCTCTTCTCATTCTAACCCCCTGCTGTGGGCAGGGATACCTTCTGCTAGACCAGGTTGCTCCAAGCCCTGTCCAGCCTGATCTTGAGCACTTCCAGGAATGGGGCAGCCACAGCTTCCCTTGGGAACTAATAAAATAGGCTCAGGTCCAACCTGGGTTTGTTACCATCTTCATCAATTTACATTTAACATAAATAACTTATATTGAAATGCCAAAAAATGACTGAAATTAGCACTGTTTTCACAGAAAAGTTATTTTCTTTAATTAAAAAAAAAAATCTAGGACCAGCGATCCTTTTATCCCATGTCCTGATAAATTTAAATAATATTTGAAATGTATGTGATGGATTTGACTTTCCTGGCTTGTTCCTCGGAAGCTTTTGTGATCAAGTTTCAAACCCTGAGCTTCCTGCACCTAACATGTTTATGAAATCCATGCTGAAAATCCTATATTTAGGTAATGCTGCTGCTGACCAAGCTGTTGTCTTACTGTATTAATTTAGGATACCCTTGGGTCATCTTTTCTTGAATGGTTTCCTTGAAGAATTTTTTTCTGATTTGAAGTTCTAAGCAGAGCACTTAGAATTACCTTCTTGACCAGATAGAGCTTTGCTTCTTTTTTCTTGCACTCAAAATACTCTCTGCAAGTAGGAGCTTTTAAATCACATCTTTTAAATCACATCTTCTAAAGCATAGCAAAATACCAGAGTAAAACAGGCTGAAGTGAAGTAGTTTTGGGGGAGGAGGGAGCTGCTCCAAACTGGAATTCACTGTAAGAAGGAGCCCAGCAGTTTGTGCCAGTGCTTTGTTCCTGCACAGCCACATGCTCACATTTGCCCATTAAACCACTGCAGCATCTGGAAGCTGGGCTGGAATATTTGGTGATCAATTTTACAGCAGTGAACAGAGATGATAATTTGCTTTTGTGCACAGTTTTGAATGAAATACTCATTTAGTCACTGAAACACTGGAGCAGTAAGGATGTTTCCTTTTTGTTTCCTGCTTTTGTTCCCTTGCTTTGTTCATGGCTGATGCTTGCAGAAGTTCCTTTAGATCTACTTGAGACTGTCACTTTTCCTCCTTTTGCTTAAAATAAATATTTATTTGATGGAGAGGCAGGTTGCTTGCAGGGTTTTGGTGGATGTGTGCTGCATACAGATGATTCCAGGCGTGGTTTGGGCTTGAATGGGAAATGCTTGGGATATTCAGAATGTAAGGGCTTTGTCCTTATTGCAGAGCTGTGACATCATTAGGGCTGTTAAGAGCCCTTAATTGCACACAGAACAAGCTTTATGTAGCAATCTGATAACCTAAATTTGGGACATTGGCATAGTGTGGGATTTGGAGAATAATTGAAAGAAAATGGATTCTGCTTTGGGCTGATAATAAGTGTCTTAGTGCATCTTGTGTGATGAAGAAGAATTTCAGTGTTTTACTGATGAATTGAGCAATATTCCTGCTAAAGAGGGGCAGCTGATGAGAACAGATTGTGAGAAGTACTTCTTGGATACCCCAGGATCTGGAAAATGTTCCTGGTCCTGGTTGTGGCTTCACTTGCTATAAGACAAGTTTCGCACAGTATCACCAGATTCAGAATTTTCAGTTTCCTGAAAATGCAGAAGTGGAATTCAGCTGGTTTAAGGGACAGCATGCTGACAGAGGTGGTCTGGGCACTCCAGCCAAGGGTTTTCCAGTGTGTAAACTACCTTTTATTCCCTGCTGTGCCTGCTGGGCTCGCAGCTGCAGAAGTGAAAGCACTGTTGTACACAAACTTAGCTCGGGTGTGCTCAGTGCATGTTGCAAAAATTTAAATAAGAGGTTGTTGCTTTGTGTAGGTACAAGGTGTTGCACATCATCTTTGGGGTGAAAATTATCTGTAATGGCCTTTACCACGAGACAGTGCTGCTCAGCTTTATGCAGGATGTACAAATACAGCTGTGAAAATCCCAGATTTTCTATTATTTGCCTTTGCCCTCTGTTTCCTGATTCTCAGAAACCTTTTTTTTTATTTTGCTGGTTTCTATAAGCTGAAAGAGAAAAAAAAGAAAGTTGTGCTAGGAAAGCACTTTTTGGAAGACTTTCTTATTAGTGTTTGTATTGCTTGAAAATTTAATATCTCCAAGGTGGTGCTTGTCTACTCAAAGGATAAGAAGCTTGGCTCAGATGAATTAGCATTTTTTTTGTAAACTCCTTTTATAAACTCAAATACAGACAGTGAGAGGCATTTTTCCATTCAGAAAATTTAGGTTGGGTTTAATTTTTTTTCATGGCAAAGGGAAGCAATGTCTTCAATTAGTTTGTGATTAAAAGCTATTTAGTTTTCAGTCATTGCAATGAAAAAAATTACTCCTGCAGTGGATTAGCTGTGTATTTAGTGGCTGTAGTGTTTTTTTCTTTCTTTTTGTTTGGTTGTTTTTTTGTTTTTGTTTTTTTTTGGTGGTTTTGTTTTGTGGGGTTGTTTTTTTTTTCCTTCAGTTCCTTTGTGCTTGTGTCATTATCTCTTTCCTGCCACAGTTTAGTCGTTTTCCACATGTTGGTGTCATGTCACTGCTTCCAGATATTTTGAATGTAATTGCACTATCTAGGGAAAATCTGTGATTCAGGTTTATCCTGAGCACAGCTTCTAAATTTCATTGCTTGTTATGATCAAGAATGTGTTTGAGTTCCTCTAAAATAAGCTTTTCAGGGTGGTTTTGTGAAGGTTTTTTGCAGCAAGGTGCAACATGTTTCCTACCAGAGTTGTGCACCTGTCTGCTTAATGGTTAATTTACGCAGTCAGTCTCCCATTAATCCAGAGTGGAGAGTGTCACTTGAATTTTATAGTGATTTCAGAGCTTAAGTCTCTAGTGTCTGCTTGCTACATACTTTGATCTTGTGTGAAATCATCACAGAATCACAGAATTTCTAGGTTGGAAGAGACCTTTAAGATCATTGAGTCCAACCCATGTTCTAACACCTCAACTAGATCATGGCACCAAGTGCCACATCCAGGCTTTTTTTAAACACATCCAGGGATGGTGACTCCACCAGCTCCCTGGGCAGATGATTCCAGTATTTGACCACTCTTTCTGTGGAAAACTTCCTCCTTAATTCCAGCCTGTATCTCCCTTGGCGCAGCTTGAGACTGTGTCCTCTTGTTCTGTCTGTTGTTGCCCGGAGGAAGAGGCCGACCCCCAGCTCACCACAGCCGCCCTTCAGGAAGGTGCAGAGAGTGATAAGGTCACCTCTGAGTCTCCTTTTCTCCAGGCTGAACAACCCCAGCTCCCTCAGTTGTTCTTCACACGGCTTGTGCTCCAAGCCCCTCACCAGCCTCGTTGCTCTGCTTTGGACACGCTCAAGCATCTCAAGGTCCCTCCTAAACTGAGGGGCCCAGAACTGGATGCAATACTCCAGGTGTGGCCTCACCAGTGCCGAGTACAGGAGGAGAATGACCTCCCTGCTCCTGCTGGCTGCACCATTCCTGATCCAGGCCAGGAGTCATTGGCCTTTTTGCCACCTGGGCACATTGCTGGCTCATGTTCAGCCCACTGTCACCAGCACCCCCAGGTCCCTTTCCACCTGAGCACTGTCCAGCCACACCGTCCCCAGCCTATAACACTGCAGGGGGTTATTGTAGCCAAAGTGCAGGACTTGGCACTTGGACTTATTGAACTTCATCCCATTAGACTCTGCCCATCCATCCAACCGTTCCAAGTCTCTCTGCAAAGCCCTCCGTCCCTCTAACAGATTGACACACGCTCCCAGCTTAGTGTCATCTGCAAATGCGCTAATAAAAGACTAAACCCTCATCCATGTCATCAATAAAAATATTGAACAGAACTGGCCCCAACACAGACCCCTGAGGGACACCACTGGTGACTGGCCGCCAGCTGGATGCAGCACCATTCACCATCACTCTCTGGGCCCGGCTGTGCAGCCAGTTCCTAACCCAGCAAAGAGTGCTCCTGCCCAAGCCACGGGCTGCCAGCTTGTCTAGGAGCGTGCTGTGGGAGACAGTGTCAAAGGCCTTGCTGAAATCCAAATAAGCAACATCTACAGCCTTCCCTGCATCCACTAGGCGGGTTACCTGGTCATAAAAGGTGACCAGGTTGGTTAAACATGACCTACCCCTCCTAAACCTATGCTGACTGGGTCTGATACCCTGGCCATCCTGTAAATTCTGTGTGATGGCACTTAATACAAACTGTTCCATTATTTTGCCAGGTACTGAGGTCAGGCTGACTGGTCTGTAATTTCCAGGATCCTCCTTTGCACCCTTGTTGTGAATGGGTGTCACATTGGCCAGCTTCCAGTCATCTGGAACCTCACCGGTGAGCCAGGACTGTTGGTAAATGACGGAGAGTGGCTTTGCAAGCTCATTTGCCAGTTCTCTCATTACCCTGGGGTGGATCCCGTCTGGTCCCATAGATTTAGGAACATCCAAGCATTTCAGTAGTTCTTTGACTGCCTCCTCTTGGATAATGGGGGGACCATTCTGCTCCCTGACACCATCAACCAGCCCAGGCGGGCAGGTGTCTTGAGGGCAAGTCATCTTCCCACTAAAAACTGAGGCAAAGTAAGCATTGAGCACTTCTGCCTTCTCCTCATCTGTAGATACTAAGTTCCCTCCCTTGTCCAATAAAGAACAAAGGCTGGTCTTACCCTTCCTTCTAGCATTAATGTATTTGTAAAAACATTTTCTATTATTCTTTACAGAAGTTGCCATTTTAAGTTCAAACTGACCTTTGGCCTCCCTGATTTTTTTTTCTGCATGTTCTAGAAGCCTTCTTGAATACTTCCTTGGAGACCTGACCCTCCTTCCAACGTTGATACATCTTCTTTTTATTCCTAAGTTCCTCCAAAACCTCCTTGCCCAGCCAGGCTGGACGTTTACCCTGTTGACTGATCTTTTGGCACACAGGGACAGTCTGTTCCTGTGCCCTCAAGATCTCTGTTTTGAGGCATGCCCACCTTTCCTGGACTCCTTTGTTTTTAAGGGCTGCTTCCCAAGGGACACTCTGAATAAGTCTCCTAAACAGGCCAGAGTCTTCCCTCCGGAAGTCCAATGCAAGGGTTTTACTAGAGCTCCTCCTGACTTCACCAAATATTGAGAACTCTATTATTTCATGATCACTCTGCCCCAAGCGACCTCCAACCACCACATCTCCCACCAGCCCATCTCATCAAAGGTGACGCTGCAAAGATTTCCAGCCTTTGCAAGATCTGAGTTGCAGAGCAGTGTGGAACTGAAGTGCTACAAGAAAAAAAAGCCCCAAAACCAGGGAAAACTCCAGCATTGTTTCCTATTAAGGATTTTAGTGCTGCTAAAAAAAAAGTATACTGCTGTATCCAAATTGTGAGCATAGATTGATGTTGCTGGCTTGCTGGAAGTGAAGTATTGAATTCCAAATAATATAGTGAGAAATAATTGGTTTTGAGGTCACTGATGATTTTAATTTTAATTTTTTTCAAGAGAAGATCAGGAACAGGCAGAATTGTCAGGTGAGTTGCTTTTAGTTTTGTTGAAAAAATTGAAATGTATTGTTCAAGACACACTCTGCATCTGCATTTATGTATAGTTGCTGCCTCCTTGTTTGACAGTGTGTCAGTGCACTTTAGTTAAGGGATTGATTTATTACACTGAAACTCATAACAGGCAGCTCTATAAATTTGGGTCAGTCGGTGTCTTTCTCACAAGCACAGGTTGCAGTGACTCTTTAAAGTTACTGGTTTTCATTTTGGGAATAGTAATGGATGTTTAAGTATGCCCTCGTTCAACTTCTGGAGGATGAATCATTTTGAGGAGGTGTTGATGTGGTTCAAAGTCAAAACCAGGATCTGACTTCCCGCCTATGCACACTTTTTCTGAAACATCCATGTTAATATTACTGGAATTTTAAATTTTCTTGTGGATACTCTGATAGTCTGTTAACTTGTTTTATCTGAATTTGTGATGAGCTCAAAGAAATCTCCAGTGCTACTGAAAGCATGTTAAACCAGTAATTTGTGGATCACTGTCAGCTTTTCTCAGTACCTGAGCTGATAAGAATTTCTGGGACAGTAGGCAAATGTCAGTACCAGCAGAATTCCCTTATGTGAATGATACAATAACAATTTTTATGCAAGCTGGATGTTTGAATGTGAGAGGATGGGAATTTGAATTTCTGGTAGGAACAGGAATGTGTGGTCTGGCTGGAAAAGCTGAAATGATTTTATATCCTCTAACTTTACTGTTCCCTTGAGAATAGATGATCACAGACTTCAGGAATCAATGCAGTTCATCATTTAATTCCCTTGGTTCAGTTTCCCTGTCAATTAATTAGGGCAAATTATTTATGTGTTCTAAAGATGTTCTGATGATGACTCTACATAGGATTTTGGAGGTTTGGAAGCATATTTTAATGACAATTTGGATGGCAACTGGTATTCAGTTGTCTATTCTGAGAATAATACTGCCCTACAGAAGAAATGTGGTTAATGTTACTATAAATATGTCTAAATAGTCTTCACTGAGGCTGATGAAAAAGGATATTGTGTGTTAAAAGTGATGGAGTTTAAATGTGATCTTAATTTCTCTATTCAGCACTTATGGGAATTTGTCATGTGATGTGGAAAGACAAGAAATCACAGTGTGGAAATTGTGTTATCAGATCAAAGCTGGTTGAGGCATCAGAGTGGCTTCTGTGCCTGAGCTTTGCTTGCTTGCAGTGCAAGATGTGTGTGCATTAGCTAGGATGTGGTGCTGGAGGAGACATCCTTTGCTATATTTGCTGCTTGGACAAGGCGTAGTGGCCTGATTCCGAGAATTCAGCACGGCAGCCCAAACTCAGGGCTGTTCGGGTCAGTGACACAGGCAAACACTAACATGGCAGACGGTCAAAGGCATTTATTTCTTGTTCAGAGGAGTTATATAGGTCAGGAGACAGTACTACAATAAGAGAACTTTACATTACTATCTATAGTCAAAAGAAAGTAGAAAACTAACAGAGTTAGTAGAATTCTTTACTAGAACTAAAGGGAGCTACATTCTTGAGTGATCTTATCAAGAGAGAAGTTAGAGAAGAAAAGAATCTCAGCTGTCTTCCCGTGACATCGCGAGATCTTCCGAGACACCTTACTGTATCTCACCACATATATTCCCACTGTCTAAATCCCACTGATTTCCAGTATCCCAAGGCAGGTAGGACTGAAGCATGAGTGCAGACATGAAGGTTTGGGGACTCACACTGTGTAGTTGTAGACCTGGGCTCCTCAAGCAGTGCCCTATGGTAAGACAGGTTCTACATGGGTTTCAGCCGTGCCAGTGAAGTTGGCTGGGCTGGAGGTTCTCCCAGGGAACGTGGAGGGAGTGCTTTCCCTTTTCCTTGTAGGTTGATGTAATTTCATCCGTCTGTTCTACACTTTGCCAAGGGCAGAGGCACCTCCCACTGTCCCAGGTTGTTCCAAGCCCCATCCAGCCTGGCCTTGGACAACTCCAGGGATGGGGCAGCCACAGCTGCTCTGGGCACCCTGTGCCGGGGCCTTACACCCTCACAGGGAACAATTTCTCCCCAATATCCCATGTAACCCTGCTTGCAGTCAGTGGGACAGCATTCCCCCTTGTACTGTCATTTCACATCCTTGTTCAAAGTCTCTCTCCAGCTCTCTTGGAGCTGTTTTAGGTACTGCAAGGTGCTGGAATTTCTTCCTGGAGCTTTCTCCAGGCTGAATAAACCCCAGCTCTCTCAGCCTGTATCCATAGGGTTCCTTGCTTTTTACCTGTGGATTTGAAGAAGAAATTCTGTAGGAGACAACCATGGTGTGTCTATTGATTTTTGTTTGCACTTGAATTTTTCATATATTTTGTATTGATTTAAAGCTATAAATTTGCAGAAGCCTGAGCCCTTCATGGTTAGGCTGTGTGGGGCTCTCTGGGCATCAAGGGTGCCTTGTGTTTCTGTAGTAAGTTCAATAAATAATAAATCAACTTCTGTCATTCACTGAAGGAAATCTTTCTGTTCAGGTTTAGGGAGATTAACGGGATTCTATAGACACAACTGAAATTGATGTTTCCTTAGTGTCTTGTAACACACTGAAAATAAGAAAGTAGGTGGATGAAGGCTACTACCATCAATGCTAAAGGAGGAGATAAACCACTATGGATGATCTCTGTGGTAACTGTCATATCTGAAGAAGAAAAAGCACCCATTTTAGGGTCAGAAAGGATTCTGGAAAGTTTTTAAATTCTCCTAATTAAAATATGTGATAAGAGCAGTTAAAAGGTGCCATGCCTGATGGCCAAAGTGAGTGTTGGAAGCCCTTTTACAGGCTGGGCTGTTGATCTGCTGAAGATTAACGGCAGGTCAGGACTGTGACTTGGCATGAGACGCCTTCCCTTTAATCTCCAATTAAATTTAAAAAGCGCCAGATAGCTATGATTTTAATGGGGTAAAATACACACACACATATTTTTCCCTTTCTCATGACTGACTCACATTTCAGCAGAGGTTCTCCTCTAATGACTTCAAGTCCTTTTATAAGTTTTTTTTATAAGTTGTACATGTTCATTATCAGGTCTTTAAAAACATACTCAGGGAAAGTTTGGCCCCCTGAGTTGTATGTTGCTGTAACTTCTGCGAGGAGTGAAAATAGTAGGAATGGTAAGTTTTGAAATTTTCTTTTTGGGTTTTCTTTGGGCAGCTACTTCTGTCCATAGTATGTGTAAAACATATGTAATGTAGGTAAAGCTCTATGATTTGAGATGTGAGTCAAAGTAATTATTGTGCATGTCACTTATGTTCCTTAATATATGGTATTCTATTTAAGTAGTGGAGCTAAGGAGAAAAGAGAACAGGTCAGTAGGGTAAAATAGTTGTACGAAGTAGTTTTGATATATGTAATATGAAATATATTATGTATCATCTCATCCTGATCTTGGTAGCAAAGGTCCTACTGATTATACAGTAAAATATCTTAAAACATAAAAAAATAATACAGTAATACTGTAAAATATCTTAAAACATTGCTGGCGTTGAATACTGTTTGAGATATTCCTGGACACATAGAGTAAGCTGAACCCAAACTTTTCAGGTGTGGGATTTTGGAATTAAACCCTGCTTAGGATCTAAAAATGTAACTAAAATCTTATGAGCTGCCTTTTGAGGAACCCTATCCATAGACTGCACAGACATGTTTGTTCTAAATGGGCACTGAACTAAAGGTAGGTGGGGCAATATGTCACCTGCAGTCTTATTCCAGGGCATCCTCAGAAATATTACTGCAGGAGAGAAGGGGAGACTGACGTCGGAGCTCACTGTGACCTGTAGTTCCTCCTGAGGGGCAGCTCTGGGCTCTGTTCTCTATGACCAGTGCCAGGCCCCGATGGAATGGCTGGAGCTGTGTTAGGGCAGGTTTAGGTGGAGATCAGGAAAGGCCCTGCCCCCAGAGGGTGCTCAGGCAGTGCCCAGGCTCCCCAGGGAATGGCCGTGGTGCCAGGGCTGCCAGAGCTCCAGGAGCGTTGGGGCAATGCGCTCAGGCTGAGGGTGGGATTGTTGGGGTGTCCTGTGCAGAGCCAGGAGCTGGACTCAGTGATCCTTGTCAGTCCCTTCCAGCTCAGGATATTGTGTGATTCCGTGTGGAAATAAAGCCAAACCCAGTACAGCAGTCCTCCCTTCTGTCCTTGCTTCCCGGTGATACCCGGAGCAAACTAGTGGCAGCAACTGCAACAGGATTGTAAGTGGCGAAGCGAAATTGCTGTGCATCACTTGGCTGGTTTGGTTTTTTTTGGATTTTGTTTTTTTCCACAGTCATGGTTTGTACCTTGAGTTGTTTTCTGTGTTTTCACTGAAGTTTAAGTTCAGAAGGGTTATAGCACACTTCCCTCTCCAGGTGCACTAATACAGGATAGAATTACAGGACTTATTTATGAAGCGGATAACAGCTGTGATGCTGAACTGATTGGTACAAGGAGGTGCTTTGCAGCCCCTGCAGACAGGCTGGGTGCTATTAGACTGATGCCATCAGAGTCTCACCTGCCAATCTGAATGTGCCTTTAGAGAGCTGTTTCCTCACCAGCTTTTGGAGAACGGCGAGTCCTTTCCCAAGCTGGCTGTCAAACTGCAGAGCCCTCCCGAGCCCTGGAGGTGGGAACATGGGACACGTGTTTACATGTTGAGTAACTTACATGCACCGAGGCAGTTTGTAGGACTCCTAGTCATAACATTTGCATTGTGTTGCCCCTAAAATAGTCCATGTTGTACTTTATCCTGATTGTTTGTATACTGATGACATTCACTGGTTCAAATTAGATTTTCTGCCTTTTTCATTGCTACTCTTTTAATGCTTTGATTAGATTTTCAGAAGTTTTATTGTATCCTCTATATCATTAATTCACTTTTAAAGCCTTTTCTTCATCTAATTATCATTGAATTTTGCCCTTGAGCAGGTGTATGGATAATTTTTTAAGAGCAGTTTTAAAAGTAGACTGAAGAAGGTGAAGAGCTAGTGATGGACAGTAACATTAGTTGAGTCTTTGGTTTGTGCAGTAGTGATTTAAAAAAATGGAGGGAAAGATGATCTGCTATATTTAGACCTATCAGTCTGACCCTGAGATCAAAATTTAAGAATGTGTGAAAGAATGATAGTACACAGACAGAAATTGCTAGGTAGATTTGCCATTTGTAAGTGACACTGTTTAAAATACAACATATATGTGTGTTGGATGTGTTATAAGCATCATTTAGGATGAAGGCACCTGTAAGAGATAAATAGGTGCAATCAGGGCTCTGGAAGCCTCTTTGAGTCAATGGCACCACCCAGAGCAGGACTGCACTGTATGATCTATGAAGAACTTTTCACCTGTGTGTGGTAGTCAGGAAATACGGAGAGTTTTATCTTCCATTCTGCCATTTCTGTTGACATGGAATTAATTAATCAGGCTCCTTCTCGTATTACAGGTACGGAAGGGGAGCAGTTGGTGAAGTGTTGAATAGGAGGGTAAGGGTTAAAAGAGGGGCCAAGGGAGGGGATTCCGCCCTGCTCAGGCGAGCACCTGCAGAGCTGCCCCCAGCACAGGAAGGACCTGGAGCTTTTGGAGCGAGTCCAGAGGAGGCACCAAGATGATCAGAGGGGATGAAGCAGCTCTGCTGTGAGGAAAGGCTGAGAGAGTTGGGATTGTTCAGTCTGGAGAAGACAAGGCTCTAGGATGACCTAATTGTGGCCTTTGAGTAACTGGAAGGAGCTGACAAGAAAGATGTAAAGAGACTTTGGACACAAGGACTTATGGAGAGACAGAACGAGGGGGAATGGCTTCAAACAGAGACAAATGTTGATTTAGATTAGAAATAAGGAAGAAGCTTTTTATGATGAGGTGGTGAAGGTGGCACAGGTTGCCTAGAGAAGCTGTGGCTGCCCCATCTCTGGAAGTGTCCAAGATCAGGTTGGATGGAGCTTGGAGCACCCTGGGCTAATGGAAGGTGTCCCTGCCCATGGTGGGGGTTTGGAATTGCATGGGCTTTAAGGTCCCTTCCAACGCAAACCATTTTATGATACTGTTGTGAGAGATAAAATAATTTGCTTCAGCCATAGGAATGTACGCTTTACGTCATGTAGACAAAGATGTAGCTAGCACCTAACTCAGCTGCCATGTTTATATTAATAAATAGTTTTGCTTCAATGACTTTGCTCTCTTTCAGCTTTATTGGTGAGTGGGTGTTTCTCAAAATTTGGGGAATTGTCTGGGTAACTTGACCTCTTGCTCTACAGAGCGCAACAATGGGAAGAGGGGAAGGCACACCCTGCTGATCCTAGCAGCCCCTGACATGGAGTATCTTATGAAATGTTCTTTTGATTCCCTTATCTGGGAAGGGAGGAAAGGCTGCCAGTTCCTGGAACAAATGGCCTGTCGCTCAAAAATTATTTGCAGGCGATAATGCTCTCTTTTGCAGATCTTACAAGAAAGGGGTTGTTGCCCCAAACATCAGCCCTGGACATTTATATACGTCAGGTCAAACTGGGAAATTGGATGTTAGTAAAATTTTGGAAACTTGACACTGACATGGGAAGGTCCCTTTCCAATACACTTGGTAATTGAGACAGCAGTGCACACTACAGAGGGAGGGTGAGCATCTGCAATCTTAATTAAAGGACCAGTGGAGTCACCTCCCAGGGACTGGACTGTGATACAAAGAAGTAACCCTCTAAAATTAACCTTAAAAGATAGTCTGTCCCAGAAATTAATAATTTAAATTTTATTGCCTGGATTGTAATTTTAGTCCTAGTAAACCCTGTTTTAGCTGACTGTTGCATTAAATGCCATAGAACCTGGAAAGTTGCTGGAAAAAATTAATGGGCTTTCACCCATCATCTCTGCCTCAGTATGGCATACTGTTCTGATAAACCTACAAAATGTCAGGAAAGGATCCCTGGTGGAACCCAAACCTACTGGATTGTCCAAAATTTAGGAACGTAGGCTCAAACATCAGAAAGCTTGCCTATGTGCAAGTGTTGAATAGCCTATTTGGGAAAACCTGATGGAGAAAGATGGTCTTCTTTCTATTATGTGCCTTTGCTGGATTATTGCTTATACCTTGTCTTACTCCCTATTTTATCAGGTTAATTGCTAGTGTAGTAGAAGAAATGCAGGTGATCCGAAGGCCAGTGAACCCAAACCTAGAAGCTGCTAGTCAAAAGAGTAGGAGCCTGGAAGATCATGGTCCTAAGGAGGTGAGATCAGAAAAGAGTGAAACCAGAAGGTGACCTACATCTTTACACAAGCTAGAGTAAAGCTATGCACCTCAGCAGGAAACAAAGACATAAAATTTTGGAATAAGCCTATCTCAGCACAAACAAGAATTTGCCAAATAACAGGTCTGAAGTGTAACTGTTACGCATGAATAGAACCTTTTTGCAAACGGGGCCCAGCCCACACCGGCCAGACAGATAACCAAACCAAGGGCCTCAGCAAAAAGGTGATAAATAAAAATGGGGTGGATTGTGGGGGGTAAAATAATGTTTTGCTTCAGCCATAAGAATGTATACTTAATGTCACGTAGGCAGAGATGTAGCTGGCACAAGGCTAGGGCTCGGGAGGGAGCGTGGCAGGGAGGAAAAGAGGAGTCAAGTGATGTTTATTCCAGGGGAGGGCGGAGGAGCTGTTGGTTTGAGTGCAGCAGGGTCAGAAAGAATGTAAGTTCCTGAGTACCCAGGCAGTGAGAGAGGGGCCAGGGACACCCCTGGCCGGGGATGGGCATAGAGGTTTGTACATTTTAGGGGGAGGTGTGCCTCCTCAGTGAGATGCACCTGTCACAGCTGCCATGTTTATATTAATAAATAGTTTTGCTTCGATGACTTTCTTCTCTTTCAGCTTTTTTGGTGAGTGTTTCTCACACTGTGAAAGAAAGGGAGAGGGTAGGAACTGGAACCTGACGTAGTATTTTCATTCATGGAAAAGTGAAGAGATGTGCACTTCTTATATCACTGATGATGCCACTGTGCAGCCTGGGTGCAGAGATCACACCATCATCTGGGCAGAGCAGGGGGAATGGAGTGACAGAACAGGGCTGAGGTAGCTTCCCACTCATGGGGATTTACAGAAAAAGTCTCTGAGGATGGAATTACATTAAAAAAAAGACCCAGAAACAGTAATTGATTCTTTGAATGGTTGTTACTTGTCAACATGATGCATTTGTGAAGACAAAGGAAAAAGGCAGAGAGGAGAGGGAGGAAAAATGATACTATGGTTCAAAGCCCTGGTAGGAGTATCTCCTGGGTAATATCATCACTCTCTGATCAGTTGGTTTCTTTATAATCACATGTTTGCAAAGAGGATTTTTCTGTTTTTTGTTTTCAGGGGCTCTGGCTGTCATTTCTCTTTAAGTTTTTCATGTCTGTTGATCAGCAAATGCTCTTGGCCTGCAGCTGTTTCTTACCAGTCTAAGAACCGGGTGGTGTTCATTCCACAGTGCTTCATGGGTGCTACACTGAAATTACTATTTCAATTACTGAAGGTAATTTTAAATGGAACAAGTCCTCATGTTTAATCCAGAGACGTTGATGATTCACTCCAGTGCCAGTCATTCCATGATCTTCTGCATCTCTACAGTCCAGTGACATCTACTCAGATTGGAAACTGGAAGTCAGTAATTGTAGAACATTTTGTTATGCCATCTTCCCTTTAAAAACTTATTAATTTGTTTTAAAAATATTTTTATTATTTTTATTACACATTGCTCTCCAGTTCACTGGGAGCAGGTGGATACTTTATTTCTTAATTGTCACCCTGTCAGCTTTTTCTCAAATGGAATAAATACTTTTATATTGAAATTTAACTAGACATATAAAGGCTTGTCACACTCTTAATATAGAGCAGCAGCCTCAGATGGAATAAATTAGAGCAAAACAATGTGCATGTGTTACCACTTCTCGTGGAGAGCTGCTGACAGCAGAGCAGGCTGGGGGTGTCTCCCCCTCTGCTTTCTGTCTGGAGCTGAAGTTCACCCCAAACCCACTGGTTGAGGAATCCTGACAGCCATGACTCTTTGTGAGTCTCACAAGGCTTTTAAGGTGTTCTTCTATATGTAAAATTACCTTTCAGGAAGTAATTTTTTTTCCATTCCTTACAATGTTGTAGTGTTTGTTTTTTGTTTGGTGTGTTTTGGGTTTGGTTTTTTTTTTGAAGCACAAGGTTTTGTTTCCAGCTTTCTGCTGTAAATTCTGTTCTCCCAGATTAGTTGCCTTGTGTGATGTGTAGTCACTGTTCATGTGATGAAGTTTGTGCTTAGAGGATTGAAACACTAATTTCAACCACTGGATTCAGATAAAGCCTCATGGAACATTGTATTTTTGGTGTGGAATGGTGGAACCTGTGCAGAAATGAGGTTAAAGTTTTGTGAAATTTCAAGTAAGGCATGTTTGCAAATTACTGTTTTTCCTCCCCTACATTTATTTAGATAAATGATTTTTGATTTGTTTTTAGGGTTAAAAAGTGGTTTTTAATGCAGTGCTGAAGTGATACTGTTAGTAACCTTGCAAAAGTTGTAATGCTTCACTACACTGAGTCTTTCATAAAATCCTCCTCTTGCCAGTGCCTCTGTGTTAGGGCATTGTGGGAATGTGACTGGGATAGGCAGGATGCAAAGTGCTCTGCAGCAAATTAGTGGCTGGGTGAGGTCGTTTGTCTGGCAGAGCAGCCTGTGCTTATTGACAAGTCACAGCACTGCTCATGTAGAAATAATTTTGTCTCCAGAGAAAAGAGGATGGGGAATCCTGGGAAATTATCTGCTTTTGGGTTCAGTGTGCTACAGTGAGGATCACAGGCGAGAGACAGCTCGGACCAAACTCCTAATAAATGCATCAGCCACAGCTTTTGTCCATGAGGGAATTGCATATTGATCATTATGGAGCCAACATTGACACCATGAAATCCTGTGTCTCACTGGAATAGCAAATGTGTCATGCAAATAGTAACTACATTTATTTGAGTTCCAAAGCAGCAGCAAAGTTAGTATGAACTGTGCAAGACTGCTGTTTCCCTCTGATGTTTAAGGGGTTGGTGTGAAAGATCCTGTGGGTGAGTTTAATAATTGTCTTTGCCTGTAAAGCCCTGTTGGCTTTCAAGGGTTTTCTGTGTTTGCTATCATGAAACACTTTTGGATTCAGCCTTAGAGCTCTTGCCCCCCCATGGAAAATGATTACTTTAGTTAAATGTTGAAATTAACGGTCAAAATTTTAAAATGAGCATTCAGTATTTATCAGTTCTTGCCTTTTGTGTCTCTGAAATACCAGACAGTTATTTACGGAGAGGGGGAAACAACAAACCCAAAAAAACCCCAACCAAACAAAAAAAAAAAAAATCATGTAATTTATGGTGGAGTTGATGGCAAAGGTCTAAATGTTGCTTGTCCTCCTTGCTTTGGAGGGTTTGGGTCAGGGTTAGCTGAGCTGATACCAACAGGTATTAGCTCAGTCTTGGCCCAGTTTTATTTTATTTTTTTGATGGTCTGGATGACAGGATCAAGGGCACCCTTAGCATGTGTGCAGATGACAAGAAACTCTGTGGAAGTGTCAGTGTGCTGGAGGGCAGGAAGCTCTGCAGAGGGGTCAGGGCAGCTGGACTGATGGGCTGCGACCCCCTGAGCTGAGGGTCAGTAAGGGAAGGGTGCTGAGTCCTGCTCTGGAGTGCAGCAAACTCACGGAGCCCTCCAGGTGACAGAGATGCTGGGAAAGGCCCTGGGGCTGCTGTGACAGCGGCTCCACATGAGCCCAGGTGCACAGGGGGCTGATGGCACCTGGGCTGTGGCAGCAGGGCCAGGGCAGTGCCACAGTGTCCCTGTGCTGGCACTGCTGGGCACCTCCAGGGCTGGGGGCTGGAGACCCTGGAGGGCTGGAGGTGGGGGCAGGGACAGAGCTGGGAGGCCCTGCAGAATCCCTGAGGGGCTGGAAGGGGCTGCAGCC
The DNA here is from genome assembly GCA_024865655.1 of Emberiza elegans. Taxonomy (NCBI): domain Eukaryota; kingdom Metazoa; phylum Chordata; class Aves; order Passeriformes; family Fringillidae; genus Emberiza; species Emberiza elegans. The sequence continues at coordinate 61,287 of JALJVW010002400.1, forward strand.
AGGGAGCTGGGCAGGGGCAGGAACTGAGGGAGCTGGGAAGGGGCTGCAGAATCCCTGAGGAGCTGGGCAGGGGCTGCAGAATCCCTGAGGAGCTGGGCAGGGGCTGCAGAATCCCTGAGGGCTGGGCAGGGGCTGCAGAATCCCTGAGGGCTGGGCAGGGGCTGCAGAATCCCTGAGGAGCTGGGAAGGGGCTGCAGAATCCCTGAGGAGCTGGGCAGGGGCTGCAGAATCCCTGAGGAGCTGGGCAGGGCTCACCTGGAGCAAAGGAGGCTCAGGGGGCCCTTGTGGCTCTGCACAGCTCCTGCCAGGAGGGCACAGCCGGCGGGGTCGGGCTCTGCTCCAGGGAACAGGAACAGGAACAGGAGCAGAGGGAACGGCCTCAGGCTGGGCTAGGGGAGGTTCAGGATGAACTCCAGCAGGAATTCCTTCCTGGAAAGGGTGGTCAGGCCTTGGCAGGGTCTGCCCAGGGAGGTGGTGGAGCCTCCATCATCCCTGGAGGTGCCCAGGGAAGGCCTGGATGCGGCACTTGGTGCTCTGGGCTGTTGGACAAGGTGGGGGTGTCACAGGTTGGACTGGGTGATCCTGGAGGGCTTTTCCTCCCCCAACGATTCTGATCCTGTTACTCCTATTGTTCCTTTCAGTGGGGCAGTGCTGGTGTTGTATCTCTGCCAGCTGCTGCTTTCTCACCTGTAATATTTAACTAACGGGGAGCAGTAAAGGGGCTTTAATTTTACAGCTCAGTTTTAAATCGAGTGATTTCCCGGGAAATGCCATTTCATGGTTTGGGAATTGCCATGTGCTTTAAACTCTACTTGTTAACCTTGCTGAGATGAGAAACTCACCCCCAAGTGAAGAGCTCTGCAGCTGGATCAGCTAACCAAGAACTGCTTCCACTCTTTCTAAACTACGGATTGTAATTAGTTGAACCGTTTGACTCTGAGCCAGTTTGAACAGCCTGTCTTAATCTAAATAAAACTCAAATGCTTTGAGCAAGTTTTGCCTCCCTTTTCCCCTATCAGCCTTTAATAAATAAATTAAATAATGAGATGCAAAAAGCTCAGAATACTACTGCAGAGCTCTTGGCAGGCAGGAAGGCAGCTGTTGCCGCAGGTGGGATGAAGGGGAAAACCAAGTTGGGTGCCCAACCTGCCCTTGCTTGTCCCTGTCACAGACTACTGTGACAGCTCACCTTCTTCCCAGAGCTCATTTCTCTCCTGAGAGCTGGGCACCACTTTTCCCTCTGCTTTGGCAATCACGTTTCCTTTTTGAGGTTTTAGCCCACTGTGTTCAGGTGTGCCAAGGGTTTACAGTACCTGGGCTATGGGAACCTCATGTGGTCAAGCACTCCTGGTCCAGGTACTTAGGATACTTGGAGGGGCTCTATAATTGGATGTGGGAGTTTTAAAATTCCCTAGGAAACCTTGTGCAGACATATTTTAAATTATTTTTGTCATGAAACCATGAAATTTTATTTGTACGTTTGCATAGATAATTTTAGCATAAGAACAAAATGGTTCCTGAAAGCTATTGTCCAGTGCCTGATACCTTTGGATTTTTCATATGTCTGAGAGGAATTTATCTCTTTGATTGCTTCACTTCTTACTCCTTGTGTTATAAATTACCTCTGACAGATTAATTTGAAGCACAGGAGATGAGAGGAAGTACTGACCTTATGATGCATTGATGCATCTGTGGTTAGGTGTGAGAAACATTCAGCTTTTATCCTCCTTTGACCTGAAGTTTGGTGTTTATTGTGTTAAATATCTGAAATGAGGGCTGACACCAAGATTGCCCTTGGTGTTGTACCTCTGCTACATGTGTGTGTGTTTCTCAGCCCCACAGCAGGGAAAAGAGTTGCTTTGGGCCTGGAACGAAGATATTTCCAAGAGGAAAAGAGCCTGCTGGATACCCAAGTCATATCAGCACCCTGCAATGCTCCTGAGCACAGACATGCAGCAGTGCTGGAGTGTGCTGCAGGGCAGCATTCCGTGTGACCTGGCTTAGGGGTTCCTGCTCTGCAGGCCTGCACTCAAGTGCTTCTCCTAGTGCTCTGTCAGAGGGTACAGTGAAGGGTCATTTCTTTGTTTGAGCAATTTTGAGGCAAGAATGAATTTTTCCTTACAGGTTTAAGGGCGTGGACTGGGGCCAGACGATATTTCTCCTATAAATTGTGTTTTAAGCCATCTTGGTTGTGAATAGAGATAATGAAGTGAAAATGTAGGAAGCTAAATGGGAAAGTGGAACGAGGCAAAACCTTTTCCTTTCCTGTTTTTCTTAATAAACTAAGGCAAGCACAGCAGTATTTTGTGTACAATTCCTTGTTAGTGCAAAGAGACTTTTAGAATAATGGAATAGCTTGGGTTAGAAGGCACCTTAAAGTCCCTTGCGTATTATTCCATTCCACTGCCATTAGTAATGGGGAGCACTTTCCACTGTCCCAGGCTGCTCCAAGCCCCATCCAGCCTGGCCTTGGACACTGCCAGGGATCCAGGGGCAGCCACTGCTTCTCTGGGCAACCTGTGCCAGGGCCTCATCTCTCCTGTAGAGAATAATTTCTTCATAATATCTAATCTAAACCCTCCTTCATCTTAGTGCCATTTCCTATGGACATTGCCAGAGTGAGGGAAGATTGGTGGTGACTGAATCCTAAATAAGAAGTTGGGACTTTAGAGTTGTTTAGTAGAGAGGTGGCCTGTCAGTCATGTTCAGCTTGGTGAAGTGAGGGGTTATTTCAAAACTTTGCATAACTAGTGTTGAGCCACTGTCTTTGTTTTTGTTGTCACAAATCTGTTGTGAGCAGATGGAATTTCATTTTTTCCCCACTACCGTCCCAGAATAACTCCTTTCAAAGTCATTTTGGAGGCAGTAGGAGAGGTGCATATGGCTGGGCTAGGGATGCAAGCACTGATTTTTACAGCTACACCTTCCCTCAGGGAGTTCAGTTCTCTGCTGGCTGGGTTGGATGTCCACGATTGCGGTATTTTTTGATTGGCTTATTTGTCTGTTGCATTTGTTGTTTTGTGTTCTTGATTTTTTTGAAGGAAGGATTTCTTTGTAGTGATTAGCAAGAGATCTGTATGTCAGACGCTGCCTTACTAGAAGAAAAGATAACGCCCCCATCTTTCCCCCACCATGCAGGAACATCTGTCTCTGCAGCTGAGGAGTCGGGAGGCTGCGGTGTGACCTTCCCTGAACCAAGAGTGATTCACAGACAAACACTCCGGAGCTACTTATCCTAGAAAGAAATGCTAACAGGGCTTGGATTATGAAGATATTGTAGTGAGACTGTTGCTAAGGCAGCATTGACACAAACCACAAATTCTGTGTAATGTGCACAATGAGTGCATTGTTTCTATATTTTCAAAGTTTGTTCCAAAAATAAAATGGTTGTATGTTGTCTTTGCCAGATTAAAGTGTGTTTAAAAAGTCATAGAATCACAGGATGTTTTAGGTTGGAAGGGTCCTAAAAAAAACCCATCCCATCCCACCCTTGCCATGGCCAGGGACACCTTCTGCTATCCCAGGTTGCTCCAAGCCCCATCCACTCTGTCCTTGGGCACTGCCAGGGACCTAGGGGCAGCCCCAGCTGCTCTGGGCACCCTGTGCCAGGGGCTGCCCACCCTACCAGGGAGCAATTCCTGATTCCCAATATCCCATCCAGCCCTGCCCTCTGGCAGTGGGAGCCATTCCCTGGGTCCTGTCCCTCTGTCCCTTGTCCCCAGTCCCTCTCCAGCTCTCCTGGAGCCCCTGCAGGCTCTGCCAGGGGCTCTGAGCTCTGCCTGGAGCCTTCCCTTCTCCAGGGGAGCATTCCCAGCTCTCCCAGCCTGTTTTATTTTGTAGAAGGATTTATTTTTTTTCCAAAACCAACTTTTCTTGCTGCTTCTTCTGCCCTGCTAAGGAATGCTAAGGAATCAAGGTTTGGTGTTTTAATAGCCAAGAATATCTGTTGGTGGGTTAGGAAATACCTGATCTGGATTGTAAGATTTACTGTGCAGATGCATTTAATAAAGGCACAGCAGTCTGTAGTGCCTAAACCCACCCCATTCTCTAAGGGATTTAGACCCGTCCCAGTGAAGCTGACAAACACACTCTGGCATAGGAAAGTCTCTCCAGCTCATCACCACCTGGGGTCTGGAGCTGCTGAGTTACTGGATGACTTTCACATTTGGTTTATTTGCTCAGGCTCTTAAATAAACACTGGGATGGTTTGAGCACCATGGGTTTATTTAATTCTTTCCAGGAGCTGATGGAAAAGCTTAGGCTGGCTGGTGGAGTAATTTGTGTGGTTAAAGTGACCTGTGCCAGCAGTAGGAAGTTTTCATTGACAGGATTAAGATGATTTAATCAAAGCTACATGAAGTCTAGCCTTTTCTCCATGTGCTAAGCCAGGATTTTGGCTGCGCGTTTGAGTATAAAGTGCTGCAGGTGACTTCCCATCCCATAGGTGAGTGAGAACATGCAGCTGGACAAGTGCTTGGTATTCACATTTTTCTTCTGTCCATATAGTCCTGCTTAAATTCAAGTCATCTGGATTATTCTTTATTTTTGAGTTTTGTTCTACTTAACGAAGGGGAACTTCTCAAGGAAGCCAACTGTGTACACCTGTCTTCATTAGATACTCCATGTGTTTGGTATTTAGCTCCTTTTTTTTCTATGTTGTGTGAAAATGCTTTCATTAATATGAGTAGTTTGGGGAAAATGCCACTCGTGCTTTTCTGCAAGGGGTTGCAAATCATCATTCTTTTTCTTGCTGTGATAATGAATTTAGCGCAACAATCTGTGGGAGTGAGAAACAGCTGGCTTGAACTGGAAAAGGGAAGGGGGAAGAACTGATGAAGTGTTTGTGGAAGTGTTTACAATTCTGTACCAATATGTTTGTGGAAATGAGAAGTTCCTGTAAAACCAAGAATTAGGAGACAGCTTTTTTGTTCCTGTCCTTCTTTCTCCTGGATATTGGCAGACATGAGAGTTGCTTTTTTGTGTTGTGAAGTTGGGAGCTTATTTCCAGTTGCTTCTGCAGGTGCTAAAAGATAGAATCTGGAATGATTTGGGTTGAAGGGACCTTAAAGTCATCTCGTTCCAAACGCCCTGCCATGAGCAGAGATCCTGTTCACTATCCCAGGGTGCTCCCAGCCCCAGTGTCCAGGCTGTTCTTGGGCACTGCCAGGGATCCAGGCGCAGCCCCAGCTGCTCTGGGCACCTGTGCCAGGGCCTGCCCACCCTGCCAGGGAGCAATTCCCAGTTCCCAAGATCCCATCCAGCCCTGCCCTCTGGCAGTGGGAGCCATTCCCTGTCTCCTGTCCCTCTGTCCCTTGTCCCCAGTCCCTCTCCAGCTCTCCTGGAGCCCCTGCAGGCTCTGCCAGGGGCTCTGAGCTCTGCCTGGAGCCTTCCCTTCTCCAGGGGAGCATTCCCAGCTCTCCCAGCCTGTTTTATTTTGTAGAAGGATTTATTTTTTTTCCAAAACCAACTTTTCTTGCTGCTTCTTCTGCCCTGCTAAGGAATGCTAAGGAATCAAGGTTTGGTGTTTTAATAGCCAAGAATATCTGTTGGTGGGTTAGGAAATACCTGATCTGGATTGTAAGATTTACTGTGCAGATGCATTTAATAAAGGCACAGCAGTCTGTAGTGCCTAAACCCACCCCATTCTCTAAGGGATTTAGACCGGTCCCAGTGAAGCTGACAAACACACTCTGGCATAGGAAAGTCTCTCCAGCTCATCACCACCTGGGGTCTGGAGCTGCTGAGTTACTGGATGACTTTCACATTTGGTTTATTTGCTCAGGCTCTTAAATAAACACTGGGATGGTTTGAGCACCATGGGTTTATTTAATTCTTTCCAGGAGCTGATGGAAAAGCTTAGGCTGGCTGGTGGAGTAATTTGTGTGGTTAAAGTGACCTGGGCCAGCAGTAGGAAGTTTTCATTGACAGGATTAAGATGATTTAATCAAAGCTACATGAAGTCTAGCCTTTTCTCCATGTGCTAAGCCAGGATTTTGGCTGCGCGTTTGAGTATAAAGTGCTGCAGGTGACTTCCCATCCCATAGGTGAGTGAGAACATGCAGCTGGACAAGTGCTTGGTATTCACATTTTTCTTCTGTCCATATAGTCCTGCTTAAATTCAAGTCATCTGGATTATTCTTTATTTTTGAGTTTTGTTCTACTTAACGAAGGGGAACTTCTCAAGGAAGCCAACTGTGTACACCTGTCTTCATTAGATACTCCATGTGTTTGGTATTTAGCTCCTTTTTTTTCTATGTTGTGTGAAAATGCTTTCATTAATATGAGTAGTTTGGGGAAAATGCCACTCGTGCTTTTCTGCAAGGGGTTGCAAATCATCATTCTTTTTCTTGCTGTGATAATGAATTTAGTGCAACAATCTGTGGGAGTGAGAAACAGCTGGCTTGAACTGGAAAAGGGAAGGGGGAAGAACTGATGAAGTGTTTGTGGAAGTGTTTACAATTCTGTACCAATATGTTTGTGGAAATGAGAAGTTCCTGTAAAACCAAGAATTAGGAGACAGCTTTTTTGTTCCTGTCCTTCTTTCTCCTGGATATTGGCAGACATGAGAGTTGCTTTTTTGTGTTGTGAAGTTGGGAGCTTATTTCCAGTTGCTTCTGCGGGTGCTAAAAGATAGAATCTGGAATGATTTGGGTTGAAGGGACCTTAAAGTCATCTCGTTCCAAACGCCCTGCCATGGGCAGAGATCCTGTTCACTATCCCAGGGTGCTCCCAGCCCCAGTGTCCAGGCTGTCCTTGGGCACTGCCAGGGATCCAGGCGCAGCCACAGCTGCTCTGGGCACCTGTGCCAGGGCCTGCCCACCCTGCCAGGGAGCAATTCCCAGTTCCCAAGATCCCATCCAGCCCTGCCCTCTGGCAGTGGGAGCCATTCCCTGTGTCCTGTCCCTCTGTCCCTTGTCCCCAGTCCCTCTCCAGCTCTCCTGGAGCCCCTCCAGGCCCTGCCAGGGGCTCTGAGCTCTGCCTGGAGCCTTCCCTTCTCCAGGGGAGCATTCCCAGCTCTGCCAGCCTGGCTCCAGAGCAGAGGGGCTCCAGCCCTGCAGCAGCTCCGGGGCCTCCTCTGGGCTCTCTGCAGCAGCTCCACGTCCTCCTGCTGTTGGCCCCAGGGCTGGGGCAGCTCTGCACGTGGGCTCTCACCTGAGGGAGGGGGCACAGGGACAGAGATCGCCCCTCCCCTGCTGCCCACGCTGGGATCAGCCCAGGCACAGGGGGCTCTGGGCTGGGTCAGGTCCAGCTCTCACCCAGCAGCACCCCCAGATCCTTCTCCCCAGGGCTGCTCTCCAGCCATTCCCCACCCATCCTGTGGTTGTGCTCTGCCTTGCTCCAGCCCCATGCAGGACCTTGCACTTGGCCTTGTTAGACCTCGTGAGTTTTGCACTGTCCCAGCTCTCCAGCCTGTCCAGGTCCCAGTGGGTGCCATTCCATCTCTCAGTGTGTCACCCTCAGCACTCAGCATGGTGTCAGCAGCTGTTGGTGGGAGGGAACAGAGCTGCCATCTCAGCTGGGCTGTCGGGCCAGTGCTGGCACTGACCTGGGCTCTGCTCTCCAGTGATCACAGTGCTGCTTGAGGGCCTGTCCTAAACCCTCCAGGTGGGTGTGCTGAGGCACCGTTAGGAGAGAGAGGGCATGTGGATCAAGGGATTTTGTCTGGGAGAAGTTTCACTGAATTGAGGCGGATAACGGAATAATCTAAGTAGATTTTAGGAGATTGGACTGATAAATTGTTCATTTATTTTATTATTGGTGCTCTGTGAACTTCTCCTTCCCTCAATGAAATTCTTCACTGCCCCCTCCTTTGAGACAAATATTTATGTGCCTTTCATTCTTTACAGTAATACATGTGAGGAGGACATTTGTGGGACAGGTAGAATATCCTTGTATCATATAAACATACAGACTATTTTTTCTGGGGGACCACACTTCCCTTGTTCTCTCAGGTTTAATATTTTATGCTTAAAAAGCTCCTTTTCTGTTGTATTATTTTTACTAATTGTGGCATTTTTGAGAACATCTTCCTTATTAGTTGATCAAGATGTCATTAAATTGTGATATTGGCTGAGAATTTTTTTCATTAATAAATACAGTATTTTCATTATCAATTTCCTGATTTTTGCATGTTCTTATGTTGTTTTTTGAACCAACACCCTTCTTTAAAAAGTCAAGAGGATTTGTCATTCTGTAGGTTCACAAATGCCCCTCTGGATTTCAGGATGTACTATGACTATTTTAAGGATCTGTATCTGAGGATCTGTGTCAAAACCTGGTTTTGAGGCCTGATCCAAACAGAAGTTAACAGCAATCTTTTTCCTAACTACTTTTATTTTTTTAGGGTTCATTTCTCCCAGCAGGTAACACTGCTGCTTAGTAGCTTAAAATTTTTGAATGTCAGGAAGGAAATAAAAGGAATTATTTCTATCCTTGTTAGGAAAGTGGGTCAGGCTGTGATGTTTATTTATAGATTGTCTCAATATTTTCACTTCTGCTGCAAGACTGACTGATCTTTGGCTTGTGCTTTTCTGTAAGTGCGACTACCAAGTTCTGAACTCTGTGTTTGGCCTAAAAATCCGCAGTGATGGAGGTGGCAAGTTTGGAGCTAAATCAGAGTCTAAATGCGCTTATTGAGAGTTCAATGGATTACTTTGGGGTTTAGTGTTTAGGAAGAATAAGGCAGCAGTTTCATATACAACATTGGAAAATGAAGGGATTGCTACTACTGCTTTTACATTTCTCATAGAAACTTGGTGGGTTTGCATTTGTCTGAGGAAGTGCAGCAGGACGATGGTCCTCTGCTCTGCAGAGATGGCCTGAAACTGCACTTGCTCCGGTTCCTACTGGCCTGAAGGTTAAGTCAGCTGCTTAACCTCTTTTTGTTCACAATACAGCACATGTTCTGCCAATGAATGCTTTTCCTGGTCTTAAATGTAGGCCTGACAACTTCAAAGGTTATCAAAGTGAAGGGCTCTCCAGCTGGAGGAGAAGATTGATGTCTGTCAATTCTGAACATGTAGGCTTTAAAGAATTTGAATTATGAGGCTTTATTTACAAGGGTCACAGGTGTGCTGTACTGCAGCTTACAGTACAGCAAACCTGTACAGGTGCTTGAGATCCGCTGAATAATTGAATATTTGTATTTTTGGGAAAGGGATGAAAATTCATCTTACAGGCTATGTGTGCATGAGCCTTTGATGATTCTCTTTGACCACTGCAGTAATGTGGCTTCTTTGTATTTTTGGTGGGCAATTAAGTTTTGTGGTAAGACACTTGAAAGGGCTCTTTCCCCAAGGTTTTAGGGAGTCACTGTGTACCAGGGAAAGAGAGGGATTGATATTTAGGTACACAGTTTGTGGTGATTGGCAGTGGGGTGAGCCTCACCCCCAATGGGGGCAGCTGTGAGAAGCAGGTGAGCAGCACTGACGGCACTGAGCCACGGAGTGCCCAGGTGAGCAGCACTGAGCCATGGAGTGCCCAGGTGAGCAGCACTGAGCCACGGAGTGCCCAGGTGAGCAGCACTGAGGGCACTGAGCCATGGAGTGCCCAGGTGAGCAGCACTGAGCCACGGAGTGCCCAGGTGAGCAGCACTGACAGCACTGAGCCATGGAGTGCCCAGGTGAGCAGTGCTGACAGCACTGACAGCCATGGAGTGCCCAGGTGAGCAGCACTGACAGCACTGAGCCATGGAGTGCCCAGGTGAGCAGCACTGAGCCATGGAGTGCCCAGGTGAGCAGCACTGACAGCACTGAGCCATGGAGTGCCCAGGTGAGCAGCACTGAGCCATGGAGTGCCCAGGTGAGCAGCACTGACAGCACTGAGCCATGGGTGCCCAGGTGAGCAGCGCTGACAGCCATGGAGTGCCCAGGTGAGCAGCACTGAGCCATGGAGTGCCCAGGTGAGCCATGGAGTGCCCAGGTGAGCAGCACTGACAGCACTGAGCCATGGAGTGCCCAGGTGAGCAGCACTGAGCCATGGAGTGCCCAGGTGAGCAGCACTGACAGCACTGAGCCATGGAGTGCCCAGGTGAGCAGCGCTGACAGCCATGGAGTGCCCAGGTGAGCAGCACTGAGCCATGGAGTGCCCAGGTGAGCCATGGAGTGCCCAGGTGAGCAGTGCTGACAGCCATGGAGTGCCCAGGTGAGCAGCGCTGACAGCACTGAGCCATGGAGTGCCCAGGTGAGCAGCGCTGACAGCCATGGAGTGCCCAGGTGAGCAGCACTGAGCCATGGAGTGCCCAGGTGAGCAGCGCTGACAGCACTGAGCCATGGAGTGCCCAGGTGAGCAGCGCTGACAGCCATGGAGTGCCCAGGTGAGCAGCACTGAGCCATGGAGTGCCCAGGTGAGCCATGGAGTGCCCAGGTGAGCAGCGCTGACAGCACTGAGCCATGCAGTGCCCAGGGGTGCTGAGCAACTACAGAGGGAGCAGAGGGCGCACAGGTGTGTGATGTGTGAGCATGAGGGGATAAAGGCTGGGCTGGAGAACAAAAAGGGCAGATCCTTGCAGCCTTCTGAAGTGACATGGTGTTACTGTGTATGGGTTAAAGCTTTCTCTGTGGTATGGTGATTCTCTGTGTATTGTGGCTGTCTCGACTGTGCACTATGCTGTGACATTGATATATTCTTTTCCTGCTCTAGTGAGATGGTTTATGATGTGTGAGATGCATTTGCTTCCGCAGTGCTCTGTTGTCCCCTCCTGTCTGGTGTAAGACAACTCCCTACCACAAACCCCAGGAGCATTTTAGGACTGCCAGGGAAGGATGAGACTCCCATTTTTCTGGGTGTTACAGACACTTTCAGCTAAATTTTCCTTATTTCTAAGAACTAGGCCAAGACCCAGTAAGTGGATTTGGGAACAGATGGGGAAAGCAGAATGCAACTGTTGGATTAGATTAGTAGACAGCTGTTGTGTCCACCATCTGCATGGCTGGTGTCTCAGGTACAAGTGGTGGGTATGGGTGGCCTCAAGGGGACCTCATGTATTGGCCTTTTGTCATGGTAATGTTTCTGCCTAAAATACAGGCACTGGGGAAGGTGTTCAAAGGAATAAGAGTGCCAAGACTGGAGTTCTTACAGTGTGAAAGCAGAGATCAAAGATAATATAGAGATAATAGAACAATGGCACAGAAAAATGTGCTGGCAAGCAGCACAAAATGTGCTGCTTGTGTGAAGAATGCATTTCTTCAGTCTAATAATAATAATATTATTATCTTTTATTCTTTGTTTTACCTGGTAAGTTTGAATGAGGGAAAAATCTGTAGTAAAGGTACACAGTAATGTTGACATTTACAGTGCAGCTTGGCTGGTTGGCTCAGCAGAGATGCAGCTGTGGTTATACAGTGAATAAATGCTGCTCTGTGGCTTCTGAGATGAGGCTGGGAATAAAGAAATAGGAGGATATGAAAGGACCTGAATTTGGGATATTTTCAGTTTGAATGTAAAACTTAGAGGCATGAACAAGAGTGGAGCTTCAGCTCCAGTGTTTCTGGTGTGGCAAAGGCAGTAGGAGCACAAGGCAGCCTCTATAAATGATGGTTTTGAAGCAGTGGGGAGCAGTGGGGAAGTGCTGGTGTTTGGGATCCAGCATAGTTGTGTTTTTGTTTTTTTTTTCTCCAATGCTTCTGATGTGGGGAAATGGAGCTGGAAGAGGGAAATCAGCTTTTCCTTTATCGTTTCTGTTGTCTTAGTCTTGAGGTGAGGTAATTTGAATGATTGTTACAATTCAAATAGTTTTAAAAAAACATGTATTTAGGCTGAAAATCTCTACTGTGAGGAAAAAGTTCTTCCCTGTGAGGGTGGGGAGGCCCTGGCACAGGTCTCCCAGACCAGCTGTGGCTGCCCCATCCCTGGTAGTGTCCAGGGCCAGGTTGGACACTGGGGCTTGGAGCACCCTGGGACAGTGGAAGAGAGGCAGAGAGAGATGAACTTTAAGGTCTGTCCCAGCCTAAAACAGTTGGTTTTCCATGATTATGCTACAGCAGTGACTTTTACATGAGTTTGCTCATCTTTAGGACTGTAATCTCAGGAGATGTGTGTATGTGGAAGAGAGAGGAGGAGAGAATTCTCTGGGCACCTGGAGTAGTTGATTGTCTTCATTTGAGGTACCTGTTGCTGCATAGGGAAAATCTGTATCAAAGTGGATTTTGCAGTAATGTCATTACCTTCATCTGTGAGACCTGGCCTGTAATTAATTACATCTTCCTAGCTTTACCTGTGGTGTGGAACCCAGGTGGCAGAAGAAAGGATTTAGTTGTTCTTCATTTGAAATTAATGAAATAGTTGTGTGGATTGTTTATCTCCTTCTCTCATCCCCAGTGTGCCTGATCATTATTCCATGCCAACAAATTAAAGCATTGCTTATAATAAAAGTCCTTTAACCTCAGTGCTTTTAGCGAGAACATGAATAAAGTAAAATTATTAATCAATTTGGGATAGAAAGTATTTGTTCCTGTAAGAGGCTGTAACAGCCCTTTCTTTGTGCCTTCAATTCCAAATATACCCAAACCAGTGACTTCTAATTGTGAAGTGCTTGAGCACTTGGGAAGGAGGAAGAAAGGAGGAAAACTCAGTGCTTGCATTTTTCTCTAGATTTAACAACTGTTAGGATAGACAAGGGGCTTTTGGGTTTGTTTGGTGGTTTTGGTTGGTTATTTAGATTTTGCTGATTCTATTTGGTTGGTTTGTTTTGGTTTTTCATTTGGTTTTTGATTATTTGGTTGGGGTGTTTGTTAGTGAAAAGGCTGTGAAACTTCTCCAGACACAAGATGCTGATGAGTCTTCACTGTCAGTGTCACTACAGTCTAACTGAAAGTAATACAAACCCATTTTGAGATCCAGTGATGACACTTAGAGGTTAAATTTTAATGTGTTTTATAAGCCAAACCAGCCTGGTTACCTTTTCTGGAGAGTAATGAAGGAAGGGCAAACTGCATTTTTTCTTTATTAGTACTTTTGATGAAAATAAATATATTCAAAACCTTATTGCCAGCATATAATGTACCTTTAATGTCACAATGCTTTGAAGTAAGTGCTGCAAAGTTATTTAATCCTAAATTCTAAGGTACTTCTTGTGAGTTTTTATACTCACTAGCAACAGGCTTGCTTTAGATTTATTAGATAGTAATTAGTCAACAGCTTTGAGGCTTTGCTTTGTTGCGCAGTTCCTGCCCACAGAGGAATTTTCTTAGTGCATACTAATTTGTATTTGAAAAATATGTGCTGCTAGTATTACTCACGTTATTATTAAAGAAACTTCAGATTTGTCTGGTGATTTCCAATATCAGATCTGGCTGTTTACCCAGGAGATACCATTGATAGCTGCCTGATTTTCCTGTGTTGGTTTTCTGCTTTTCAGGGGCTTCCAGAATGAACCTGGAGCAATTAAATGTGCAGAGTATTTTTGCATAAAATATTTCTTTTTGAAGTTCTTTTTTGTTAAATCTTCATTCTTGTCACTGCTTCCCGTTTTGCTTTTTCCTTAAAAAAAGCTGGAATAGGCAGCACTCAAGGCTGGAGCTCTTTGAATGTGTGCGCTTAAGGTTCTTCTCCCTTACTCTCTTCTTTCACTTTGGTTCATGTATATGGCAGTCCACTTGGAAATCAGTGAAAAATTTAGTATACACAACACTGTTGTGAACAGTGAAGTTTGAAACAAGCCTTAAGTGTTGCGTGTATATATATGCATGTACACATATGTATTTATGCAGTAGAGTTATGTATAGTTTTAATCTGAGTTTTTTGAATAGATCCTTGCATCTTTGCAGTAGTTTTTTCTACCATGGAGGTTTTAAAGTTGATGTTGTAGTTTAGAGCCTTGTAAGTATTGTAGTACAGGACCTGACTGACTGTTTTCCTAGGCTGTAGCAGCTGTTCCTTGCAGAGCAGGAGGTGTAAGGTTCACGTGGTAGGAAGCACTTCCTGTGTGGCAGCCACACATTTCACCAAGTTATCAAAAACAAGTGGTATTTGATGTCTTTCCATATTTTCTGGTGTCTGATTTCTGCATCTGAGTCATAAAATTACTGCAGAATCACAGAATTGTTGGGGTAGGAAAAGCCCTCTAAGTCGAGTTGTTCCCCAGCACAGCCAAGGCCACCACTGCCCCATGCCCCCAGGTGCCATATTCACAGGGCTGTGAAAACCCTCCAGAGATGGGGACTCCAGCCCGGCCCTGGGCAGCTGTGCCAGGGCTGGGCAGCCCCTTCCATGAGGAATTTCCCCACTGTCCACCCAGACCCTCCCCTGAGGCCGTTCCCTCTGCTCCTGTTCCCTGGAGCAGAGCCCGACGCCCCCTGGCTGTGCCCTCCTGGCAGGAGCTGTGCAGAGCCACAAGGGCCCCCTGAGCTCCTCAGGGATTCTGCAGCCCCTTCCCAGCTCCTCAGGGATTCTGCAGCCCCTTCCCAGCTCCTCAGGGATTCTGCAACCCCTGCCCAGCTCCTCAGGGATTCTGCAGCCCCTTCCCAGCTCCTCAGGGATTCTGCAGCCCCTTCCCAGCTCCTCAGGGATTCTGCAGCCCCTTCCCAGCTCCTCAGGGATTCTGCAGCCCCTGCCCAGCTCCTCAGGGATTCTGCAGCCCCTTCCCAGCTCCTCAGGGTTCTGCAGCCCCTTCCCAGCTCCTCAGATTCTGCCCCTGCCCAGCTCCTCAGGGATTCTGCAGCCCTGCCCAGCTCCTCAGGGATTCCAGCCCCTTCTTCTCAGGGATTCTGCAGCCCCTTCCCAGCTCCTCAGGGATTCTGCAGCCCCTGCCCAGCTCCTCAGGGATTCTGCAGCCCCTTCCCAGCTCCTCAGGGATTCTGCAGCCCCTTCCCAGCTCCCTCAGGGATTCTGCAGCCCCTTCCCACCTCCATCCCTTCCCTGGCCACACTCCAGCCCCTCCAGGGCTCTCAGAGCTGCCCCAGCAGTGCCAGCACAGGGACACTGTGGCACTGCCCTGGCCCTGCTCCCACCCCAGAGCTGGCACCGCCCAGGGCCCCCCAGTGGCCTCTTGCCCAGCTGGGCTGGTGTCCAGCCGCTGTCACAACAGCCCCAGGGCCTTTCCCAGCCTTCTGGCCCAGCCTGGAGCTGCAGGGCTTGCTGTGAGCCAGCGGCAGGGCCTAACCCTTATCCCACATCACAAACATGTCCAAAGCTTTCTGGGCCCAGAGGCCTCGGAGCCTGGTGGTGGTGGTGACACAGGTTGCGTGGGGTAAGAGCCTTCTGTGAGAGTGCCCTGATGCATGTCAGGAGAGCTTCCCACATCCAAGCCCCTCATTCCTGGGGTGTTCTTCCTTCTGGAGTTACTCCTGTGCCCCCTTCCCAAGGCTGTGCTCGCAGACCGAGCCAGAGGCCATGTGGGACCTGTGCCAGCCATGCCAACCCCCATCCCTGTGTCCCTCTGGCACAGGCAGCACGGAGCATGGGGAACAGGGCCTGTTTGCTTTGTACTGCAGCCTGGAGATCAGTTCATCTTTCTGTATTGAATGGAAAGATGAAATTCTAATTTCAGTTTGCTTTTGTGCTGAAGATTTATTTCTGTCTGCGAGAATGCTTACAGAAGAACATGGATGCTACTGCCTGCTCTAGCCAGGCAGTGCAGGCTATTTATTTTCCTTTCAGGGATGTCAACGCTGATTCATTATAGATTTTTAGTATATTTTTATTAATGGATTTTAATAATAGATTATAGGTTTTTAATATCCCTCATTTGTCCATAATGGCAGGAAGCTTAGTAAGCAGTCTGAGAAACTTACAGATAAGTTTTTACTAATAGGGGATCAAAGAAGTTTGACTTATATTTTTAAGACTAAGTCCAATGTTTTGCTGAAATTTCATTGAATTACATGGCTGTTGAAATGCTCTCTTTTTTTCCCTCCTGAGATGCGACATGCCTGGGGCTACAGTACTAACAGGATTATTTTATTTTATTTTTTATATCACTCTTGGTAGCATTTCTGTGGTGAATGAATTAGTAATTGCTTCCAGATAAAATTGTTGCAGGAGTTCTATGAGCAGAGGTTCCCTGAGAGCTTGCCACATGGCATGAGATTGTTTTTTGCTTGAGAGACTTCCTCAGGTTTTCAGAATCTCTGCTCTTGGTTGCAGGCAAAGTTGTATCGGTGTTGATACTGTTTGATTCATGGCTTTTCCATGGGTATTATATTCAAAAGGATGATTTTTTAGACAAAAATACTAGATGTTACTGCCTCCAACTTGGAAGTTTCATTTGGTTTTGTGAATTCCTGGTTGGTGGAGAAGTAGTTTGAATTTTGAAAGATGTTGAAATTCTAAAAGAAATATAAATCACAGAATCATGGAATGGTTTGGGCTGGAAGAGACCATAAAGCCCACCCAGTGCCACCCCTGCCATGGCAGGGACATCTCCCAATGTTCCAGGGTGCTCCAAGCCCTGTCCAGCTTGGCCTGAGACACTGCCAGGGATCCAGGGGCAGCCACAGCTGCTCTGGGCATCTGTGCCAGGGCCTGCCCACCCTGCCAGGGAACAATTCCTTCCCAATATCCAGCCTAAATCTTTACCTTCTGTATGTGTATTTTTTAAAAATCTAATCTCTGCTTACACTGACATCTGTGTCTCCATAGAGGTCCCAGATGCTTTTTGTGCTTCCAAAAATTTGAGCTTTTTCTTCACTTACTTGAATGCCCATTTCCTGCAGAACTTCAGTAATTGGCTTTAAAAAATCTTCAGCTTAATTTCTCAGGTTGAAAAATACTGTAATAAATTCATTTAAAGACAGAGGAAGGTGGTTTTCAAAAACCTGTGAGTTTTGCCTTTTTAATTTGAATCAGAGATCAACCTTAAAATTGCTTGATGGAAAAGAGTTTGGAAAATAATTTTTGACTCAGCCAAAATGTGTTAAAAAGTGAGACATTAGCATTAACAGATCACTGGGGAAGGGCACAGAAAAGGTTCCAAGATACTGGTTTGAGGAATTTCTGGTCTTGCTTTCCTCTCTTTTTGCCAAGTTTAAATTTAGGGTGTTTTTGTTTTAGAGCTGTGTTGTAAGTAGGACAGCTGAATTTTGCCAGAGGGCTGTGATTTGCTCCGGCAGTGTGCCGACTATGGAGTTTATAACTTGCCTAGGAAGGAATGCTGGTTTGGGTGCCAGTATGTGCTCTACCAGAACGTGGTGTTTGGGCACCTTCAGGTGCTGCTGCCTTCTGCTGCCATCCTTCCTTGTCATTTATTTTCAGCAGTTTCTGCAATACTCATCTGGAATATTTTGACTAATTCCTATGAGACTGGAATGCATATCCCAATGGTTTTCTTTTGCTGGAGTAGAATTTGCACTGTGCAGCATTTGCAGATGTTGATAACAATACAGAATCACAGAATGATTGGTGTGGAAGGGACCTTAAAGCCCGTCTCATTCCACCCCATCCGTGGGCAAGGACACCTTCCACTATCCCAGGATGCTCCAAGCCCCGTCCAGCCTGGCCTGGGGCACTCCCAGGGATCCAGGGGCTTGGGGTCAGTCCAACCCTCCATCCAGGAGCTTGTCAAGGAGTTTGTGGAGAGTCACATACAGAATGAGTGAGAGGTTGCACCATGGCCTTCATCTGAACTGCAGGCAATGGTACAGTTTGTGTAAATAAATAGTTTAGGAATAATTTTAGGTTCTGTTGGGGAATTCCTTGTGCTGGTTAGGTGGTATATCCATACATACAGGTTTGGAACCATGGCATCAATATGGTAGAGAAACCACCACTCTTGAAGTGGTGTCATTCTTGAACAACAATCATCAGAAGGCCTGCACAGAGAGTTCAACAGGAGACTCCCAGCTGGGTTTTGTTGTGCTGTGCTTGGTTTGTTTATAGTCGCTCTTAAGTAAATAATAATCTAATGATGGATCTTCAGAATTTAGAGAATCCTTTCTGAATGTTTAAAACCACTGGACACTAATGTTTGTGTTTTTGTTTGCAGACTCACTGAACCTTCAGGGTATGTCACAGATGGGCCTGGAAATTACAAATACAAGACAAAATGCACCTGGCTCATTGAAGGAAGGTGAGTGTTGGAAGCAGCTTGGAATTTTGTATTGCTTATTGGCACTTTTAGGTGAGTTTTATCTGCACTGAATATTGTTAGGTCTCACAATTTTTTCTGGCTGTTCTAAAAGCTGAATTGGGCAACACTTAATTTGTCTTAGTAAATAATTTTTTGTGCAACTGAGCCCTCCAAACTGACTTCTGTTTAAGAGGTTTGTGGTGAAACAACATGTGGTGAACAAAAATCAGTGCGCTTCTGTAAATAATGGAGGATTATGAATTACTTAACTGACATCATAGTGGGCCATTCAGATGCTGGGATTCACTGCACGTGGGATTTTTCAGTAGTATGAGAAACAAGAGAAAGCTCTGAAAGATTTTATTCATGAAGAATCAGTTTCTGTAGTGATGAACTTCAGATGTTTCTTTACTCCCTGAGCCATGAGGACTTCAGAGGAACCCCTGACCTTTTATTGCAAAGGTTTTCTAAACTGGGAGACGTCTCTCAGATCTCTCCCCTCACTTTGCTGCCCTTCTTGTATTTGATCCCTATATTGCTTACAGCAACTTCTTGCACAGGTTTTTAGGAGTACCATATTTAATGTCTATCCTCTGTCACCTGATTGATGGTGCAGCAGTTCAGAGCATCTCACTTCTTGAAATATATTTTTGATAGAACCAAGCTGGTGCCAGGACTGTAAGATCAAGTTGTTTAGTCTCTAAAGCTTTTCCATGGTCAGATATGATGCTGTGTGATAACATCTGTATGTTCAGTCAGATTCCATGTTCCCTGAATGTGCAGGTAGAGAGGGCTGTGAATTGGCAGGAGTCATGAGAGCATGAACTTGTACTGGACACTGCAAACTGAGGCCTCTTAGGGGATCAGAATTTACTACAGTCCCAGAGGGCACTTTTCCTTAGTCTTCTCCCTGTGTTTAATATATCTGTTGCTGACATGCACAGTGGGATAAGGCACCCTTAGCAAATTTGCCAGTGGATACCAGACCATGTGGTGTGGACAAGGTGCTGAAGGAAGAAATGGCTTGAAAGGGGGCCTGGACAGACCAGAGACAT
The DNA here is from genome assembly GCA_024865655.1 of Emberiza elegans. Classification (NCBI taxonomy): domain Eukaryota; kingdom Metazoa; phylum Chordata; class Aves; order Passeriformes; family Fringillidae; genus Emberiza; species Emberiza elegans. The sequence continues at coordinate 80,346 of JALJVW010002400.1, forward strand.
GGGACTGTGTGGGCCTCATGAAGTTAAGCAAGGGCAGGTGCAAGGTCCTGCATGGGGCTGGAGCAAGGCAGAGCACAACCACAGGAGGGTGGGGAATGGCTGGAGAGCAGCCCTGGGGAGAAGGATCTGGGGGTGCTGCTGGGAGAGCTGGACCTGACCCAGTGTTAGAGCCCCCTGTGCCTGGGCTGATCCCAGCGTGGGCAGCAGGGGAAGGGGGGGGACTCTGTCCTGTGCCCCTCCCTCAGGTGAGAGCCCACCTGCAGAGCTGTGCTGCCCCAGCCCTGGGGCCAACAGCAGGAGGACGTGGAGCTGCTGCAGAGAGCCCAGAGGAGGCCCGGAGCTGCTGGGGCTGGAGCCCCTCTGCTCTGGAGCCAGGCTGGCAGAGAATAAATAGTTTAGGAATAATTTTAGGTTCTGTTGGGGAATTCCTTGTGCTGGTTAGGTGGTATATCCATACATACAGGTTTGGAACCATGGCATCAATATGGTAGAGAAACCACCACTCTTGAAGTGGTGTCATTCTTGAACAACAATCATCAGAAGGCCTGCACAGAGAGTTCAACAGGAGACTCCCAGCTGGGTTTTGTTGTGCTGTGGTTGGTTTGTTTATAGTCGCTCTTAAGTAAATAATCTAATGATGGATCTTCAGAATTTAGAGAATCCTTTCTGAATGTTTAAAACCACTGGACACTAATGTTTGTGTTTTTGTTTGCAGACTCACTGAACCTTCAGGGTATGTCACAGATGGGCCTGGAAATTACAAATACAAGACAAAATGCACTTGGCTCATTGAAGGAAGGTGAGTGTTGGAAGCAGCTTGGAATTTTGTATTGCTTATTGGCACTTTTAGGTGAGTTTTATCTGCACTGAATATTGTTAGGTCTCACAATTCTTTCTGGCTGTTCTAAAAGCTGAATTGGGCAACACTTAATTTGTCTTAGTAAATAATTTTTTGTGCAACTGAGCCCTCCAAACTGACTTCTGTTTAAGAGGTTTGTGGTGAAACAACATGTGGTGAACAAAAATCAGTGCGCTTCTGTAAATAATGGAGGATTATGAATTACTTAACTGACATCATAGTGGGCCATTCAGATGCTGGGATTCACTGCACGTGGGATTTTTCAGTAGTATGAGAAACAAGAGAAAGCTCTGAAAGATTTTATTCATGAAGAATCAGTTTCTGTAGTGATGAACTTCAGATGTTTCTTTACTCCCTGAGCCATGAGGACTTCAGAGGAACCCCTGACCTTTTATTGCAAAGGTTTTCTAAACTGGGAGACGTCTCTCAGATCTCTCCCCTCACTTTGCTGCCCTTCTTGTATTTGATCCCTATATTGCTTACAGCAACTTCTTGCACAGGTTTTTAGGAGTAGCATATTTAATGTCTATCCTCTGTCACCTGATTGATGGTGCAGCAGTTCAGAGCATCTCACTTCTTGAAATATATTTTTGATAGAACCAAGCTGGTGCCAGGACTGTAAGATCAATTTGTTTAGTCTCTAAAGCTTTTCCATGGTCAGATATGATGCTGTGTGATAACATCTGTATGTTCAGTCAGATTCCATGTTCCCTGAATGTGCAGGTAGAGAGGGCTGTGAATTGGCAGGAGTCATGAGAGCATGAACTTGTACTGGACACTGCAAACTGAGGCCTCTTAGGGGATCAGAATTTACTACAGTCCCAGAGGGCACTTTTCCTTAGTCTTCTCCCTGTGTTTAATATATCTGTTGCTGACATGCACAGTGGGATAAGGCACCCTTAGCAAATTTGCCAGTGGATACCAGACCATGTGGTGTGGACAAGGTGCTGAAGGAAGAAATGGCATGAAAGGGGGCCTGGACAGACCAGAGACATGGGACTGTGTGGGCCTCATGAAGTTAAGCAAGGGCAGGTGCAAGGTCCTGCATGGGGCTGGAGCAAGGCAGAGCACAACCACAGGATGGTGGGGAATGGCTGGAGAGCAGCCCTGGGGAGAAGGATCTGGGGGTGCTGCTGGGTGAGAGCTGGACCTGACCCAGCCCAGAGCCCCCTGTGCCTGGGCTGATCCCAGCGTGGGCAGCAGGGGAAGGGGGGGACTCTGTCCCTGTGCCCCTCCCTCAGGTGAGAGCCCACCTGCAGAGCTGCCCCAGCCCTGGGGCCAACAGCAGGAGGACGTGGAGCTGCTGCAGAGAGCCCAGAGGAGGCCCCGGAGCTGCTGCAGGGCTGGAGCCCCTCTGCTCTGGAGCCAGGCTGGCAGAGCTGGGAATGCTCCCCTGGAGAAGGAAGGCTCCAGGCAGAGCTCAGAGCACCTGGCAGGGCCTGGAGGGGCTCCAGGAGAGCTGGAGAGGGACAATGGGCTTGTTTGAGCAGTGGCTGAGGTCACTTGGTTTGTTCAACCTGGAGAACAGGAGATTGAGGGGAAACTCATCATAGCCTGCAACTTCCTTCTGAGGCAGAGAAGGGGCAGACACTGATCTCTGTGTCACCAGGGACAGGACCCAAGGGAAAGGCTTGATGTTGTGTCAGGGAGGCTTAGTTTATGTCTCAGGAAAGGCCCTGCCCCCAGAGGGTGCTCAGGCAGTGCCCAGGCTCCCCAGGGAATGGCCGTGGTGCCAGGGCTGCCAGAGCTCCAGGAGCGTTGGGGCAATGCGCTCAGGCTGAGGGTGGGATTGTTGGGGTGTCCTGTGCAGAGCCAGGAGCTGGACTCAGTGATCCTTGTCAGTCCCTTCCAGCTCAGGATATTGTGTGCTTCCGTGATCTGTTCTGCACAACAGGACACAGTTTTCTGACCATAAAGAAATTTTTGCTTAATACCAGGAGAGCTACATACAAAGAAACGCCTGAACCACAGCATGCTTAATGCACCTACAGTTACACCAAATGACTCAGTTTTAGTCTTGTCTAGACCAGAGCTTCACACCAGAGAAATGTGTTGAAGGGATTTTACACTGTGTGTTGAGTGGCTAATTACAAATATTTTCTTTCTTTATTTTTTCTTTACAGGCCAAACACAATCCTCAGGCTTCGATTCAATCACTTTGCCACAGAGTGCAGCTGGGACCACTTGTATGTTTATGATGGAGACTCAATTTATGCTCCCTTACTGGCAGCTTTTAGGTGAGTTCCCCTTGGTGAGACTCTTAACTGTAGCCAGTGGTATTTTCTTAACTTAGAGCCTGACTTACATGTGGCTTCTAACAGTGTAAATATGATCCAGTAATCCAAATGTATAACACTGCAAGTGCAGCACATATAGCCAGCGTCCTTTTGTGCGCTCTTTGTCAGCATAAACAATTAAAGAGTTGTTTTTAGCTTTTACAATGAACAAGTCATGCCACTGCACTCTAGCATTTAAGTATTATGTTTTCATTTCCAAATCCTGATTCTTGGAGAGACAAAAAAATTATTGTTGTCTGTCTGGGCTGGAGATGATTTGGTGTGCAGGCTCCTTTGAGAGGAGAAAACTACCCCATTTATGGGTTTGAACATGATTTATGACTTAAACTTGTAGTGTGTCAATACAGACAGAAGGGCAAAAGCCAGCTAGTATTGTTGACATGGAGGTCTCATGGAACCATGTCTATCTTTTATGTACCTTATACTTCAAATTCTTTAGTTACTTGGAACATGTTCAGGAACAGCAATGATGGATCAACCTTGTAAAAAACATAGAATCACAGGATGGTTTGGCTTGGGAGGGACATTAAATCCCACCCAGTGCCACCCCTGCCATGGCATGGACACCTCCCACTGTCCCAGGATGCTCCCAGCCCCAGTGTCCAGCCTGGCCTGGGACACTGCCAGGGATCCAGGGCAGCCACAGCTGCTCTGGGCACCCTGTGCCAGGGCCTCACTGCTGTCACAAGGAAGGATTCCTTCCCAATGTCCCATCTCTCCTGCCCTCTGTCAGTGGGAAGCCATTCCCTCTGTCCTGTTCTCCATCCCATGGCAAATGTCCCTCTCCAGCTCCTGATGTGTAAAAGTTCCTGTTTTACCAACAGGTTACAGGTATTTGGCTCGTCCATGTGATGAGACATCAGTGTGGCTGCTGGTGAGCAATCCACATTTCATCCTAAACATAACTTGTGTTTTTCTTTGTTTCAGTCTTGCAGTGACACCACCACCTTATGCTTTTTATTCTTTAAACTGAAATTAGGAAAATAATCCCAAGTTATCTATGAAAAAAACTAAAGGTTCCCCTGGGACTCTGCTTGTACCAAGTGGCTGCGTTACTATTTCCAGAATTAATCCTCTGCTGGGCTTCCTCTCATTTGTGAAATGAAGGTCTAAAAATACTTTGTGTTTGTTGTAAAAATTCCTTATGATGTCTGTGACAGAAAATCAGCAGAGGGACAAAAGTTGATAAAAATTTAAACCACCACATGTGGTTTTTTGTCTTCAGCTGCAAATGTAGCATTGTTTTGGAGTAAAAGCGTCAGACTAAAGTGAGGTCAAAACAGGACATCTAATTTGAGGAAGGAACAACCTTTCTCTTCTTAAAAACCTCCAAAAATGTGGCAATGCCACCTGGAAGTGCTCTCTGGTATCTTGTTCTGATTGATGTGCAGGAAGAGGAGGAAATGTCATCTTGACCCAATGTCATTTGGTTCTAATCAAGCTATTTTTTAATACACTGGTGAAAAGGTGAAATGATGATTTGTGCCTGCCATTTCTTGTGTGTTTTCAAAAAATTAATGGGCTTTTAAAATTGAACTTATAAGTAGTTCACAGCTTTAAGAGTTATGGTTCAGACTGGGAAATCTGTAAATCAGGAAGCCTGGTCCTGAGGACAAGCAAACATGAGCTTAGTACAATAATGTTTTTGAGGTAGGGAAAAAAAACTTTTTTTTTTTTTAATTGCTTCTTTAGATGACATTTAAATTTAACTTCATTAGCAGTGAGCTGTGGTGTTCAGTAATCCAAGTTCAGGAAATGGCAGATGCTTCTCATTTTGGTGAAGTACCAGAAAGCATCTGTTGAAAAACACCTTTCTCTAATACAAAATAAATGCCTTGGAGTTTTTTAAGAGCAGTGTTCATATTTTCCCAATTTAGTTGGGGTATATTAAATTTATTATTACCATAACCATATTTCCTTGTTCATTACTTGCACCTTGCCAGGAGATTTGCAAGACTGAGCTTTATACAGGTGGGCCCTGTAAGCTTTGAGAGTTTGTTGATAAACACTAGAAATTCCTTTCTCTCAACTCAATTTTTGTTCCCTCCCTGACTTTTTACAGCAGTTCCCTGAACCTTCACTTCCTTCACTGCTCTAATTTTGTTTTCTTGACCTTCTGATGCTCATTTATGTTTGTTCACAAGATGGTATTTATCCTGAAATATAAATATAATCTTGTATATATATAAGATGATCTTGGGAATCCTCAGCACTGGACTATAGGGAAGCTTTAAATTTGTTTTATCAATTTTTAACAGCAATAAATATTTGCTTATTGCCAACATTTACACAGTTCAAGTGTGTGCATAGACTAAACTCCTTTTATTCTGAGAGCCCCCAGAGCTGTCTGGTCCTGCATATTAAGATTTTTTATTAAACAGTGTTTAAAATATCTTTGCTGGCTTATATTTGTGACCACAGGCACAATGAGACTGTGTAAATGTGCTGCTTCAAAACTGCAGTAAAAGAACATGGAAACAAATGCAGTATGTTTGTCAGCACCGACGAAGAAATCTGAAGTAGATAAACTGCACTCAGCAGCTGTGAACTTAGTAAAGTTTTGTTAACTTTACTCCGCATTAAACATTTACCAGAGCTGGTTTTGCATCTTTATTTTCATTTTCCTCGGGTTGGCGGGAGGTGTTTTCCTGGTCAGACCCAGTTGTTGTTCTGCAGGACGTTTGGCAGTGGCCCAGCAGCTGCTGTGGTTGCTCTCAGGTGCCAGGTGGAAGATCATGTGAGCCTGTGTTCTCACCAGCCTTGTGGTACTTGATGGTGAATGTGGCACTTGAGCACCCAGATTTGGGTGTAGGGCTGGGTTAGGTTGGAAGGATCCGATCCCTCTCTCAAAGCAGGATGACTGTCAGAGACCTTTGTCCAGTCAGGGTGTGAATTTATCTTTAGGATGGAGATCTCATTGATCCTCTGGGTCTGTGGTCCAAAGATTGGTGTTAAAATAATGACATAAAATGAATCTAATACTAATGTCTAGCCACAATCCCTTGCTGCAACCTGTGTGTGTGTCCTCCTGTCCTCTTCTTCTGAACCTCTGGTATTCCCTCCTCTCTAATCTCTCCTGAGGTAGTTGAGGTCAAAAATTAGGTTTCACCCTTCTTCAGCTGTCTCTCCTTGAAGTTAAAGAAACCTCACTCCTTCTACCTTTCCTTGTACATAGATCATGTGGTTGACCCTCCTCTATTTTTTCCTTCTATTCCCTCAGTTATTTGCCAGAAATTGTAACTGATCTTGCTGCCATGGGAATGTGTATTCAGCTCAGGGGCTTCCAACAGCAGAAGGACCTGGAGCTGCCAGAGCAAGTCCAGAGGAGGCCACAGAGCTGCTCCAGGGGCTGCCTACCCCTGAGCCAGGCTGGGAGAGCTGGGAATGTTCCCTGGAGAAGGGAAGGCTCCAGGCAGAGCTCAGAGCCCCTGGCAGGGCCTGGAGGGGCTCCAGGAGAGCTGGAGAGGGACTGGGGACAAGGGACAGAGGGACAGGACACAGGGAATGGCTGCCACTGGGAAAGGGGAGATTGGGCTGGGATCTTGGCAAGGAATTGCTGGCTGGGAGGGTGGGCAGGGGCTGGGCTGGAATTCCCAGATTTGCTGGGGCTGCCCCTGGATCCCTGGCAGTGCCCAAGGCCAGGTTGGACACTGGGGCTGGGAGCACCTGGGGCAGTGGGAGGTGTCCCTGCCATGGCAGGGATGGAATGATCCTTAAGGTCCTTTCCAGTTTAAACTGTTCCATGATTCTTGGATAACCACAGTCATGTAAGAACTGAGGAGGTTTTTGGGCAAAGCCCCTGATCTGGAGGCTTCTGCAGACAGCCAAGCTTCCCTGTGCTGGTGCTGCAGCTGTGTCTGCCTCTGCTGCACCAAGGGGAGGGGATTTCAAGGAAGATTGTAATTTGAGGGGCTGCCAGCTCTATAATGAATCTATAGTCTAGGTTTTTTTAGTATGTGTTGTTGCAATGGGTTTGTTTCCTTAAAAGTCCATGTTTGGGAGTCATCTTGCTTCATTTAAGACAATAAATTTGTCTCCTTATATTCTCCTCCTTCCTTTTTTATTTTTTGCTATTGTTTTATTTTTAGTCTTCTGTAACTTCTATTTTTAGTTTGTTTAGTTTTACTCTTGTAGTTCTGAGTATGGATGCGGTGCATGGACTTGTTTTTAGTAACAGAGAAATGTTGCCATTTTGTGTATGTGTGTGTCCAGAGGGATCAAAGTATTTAAAAATCAGGATAATTTGTTTGCATTGGACTTTGATGGATTGCAAAGCTGATTTTTCAGTATCATCTTTATGCTTTTACTCCTCCATGAGCTCTACTCCATATTTTCACCCTTTCCTTTTGTGACTCTCAATTATGCCCTTTTTCTGCTTAGTAGAGCTTCTCATGCTTTGATCTCTAACAGGTTGTGTCTCTAGAGGAAATGAGGAATATGCCAGTAGTGTGATACTCACATAGCAAATCCAAGAAAAATAATAGAGGAGGTGCCCTTTGTTTTAAATTATTCTGATTTTTCAATGCTCTAGGGGAAGGAACAGGGCAGTGTGTGCAGGGCAGTGGAGAAGTTGGGTCCCTGGATGTAATTGTGAACTTCCATACTTGAAATGAGCCTCCATGGTGAGTTGCAGAGAGACTTTGGACAAGAGGATGGAGTGACAGGACAAGGAGGAATGGCTTCCTGGTATCAGGAAGGTCTAGATGGGATACTGGGCAGGAATTGTTCTCTGGGAGGTGCCCAAGGCCAGGTTGGACACTGGAGATTGGAGCACCCTGGGATAGTGGAAGGTGTTCCTGCCCATAGCAGGAGGTGGAACAGGAGGATCTTTAAAGTTACTTCCAGCTCAGGCCATTCTGTGTTTCATTGATTCTCTGATACTCTTTTACTTTCTGCCACTGACTTCAGCAATCCAGCTTACAGGAAATAGATGTTATTTCGGTCCAAAGCAGAGGTTTGCTTTTCCCTGGGTGTCACTGGGCAGCTGAGCGGAGTAGGAGTGTTTATTTGCTTTGGAGTAGGGTTGGTTGCAAAATGTTTTGAAACCTTATGAAAGGAAATAAAAGCAGCATGTTGTGAAACATGCTAATCTTGGCCAGAGTTGAGTTGCTCAGAGATTCTGGCTCATAATTTAAAGGAAGTTTTGCATAATCTTTTATCATTCTGATTCTGCCTATTGGATTCTTTTTTGTGGCAGATGTAAATTCTGATGTGCTTCTGTTTATTCCATATGATGCTGGGAGCAGGTTGATTTATTCACTGTTTCTGAGGTTCAGCCATTCAGGCCTCTGATTGTTCCTGCTGTGTTGTGTTCTCTTCATGGCTTTCTCTGAAAGAAATTGAAATGCCCTATCCCTGGAAACGTTCAAGGCCAGGTTGGATGGGACTTGGAGCAACCTGGTCTGGTGAAAGGTGTCCCTGCCCATGGCAGGGGCTTGGACTAGATAACCTTTAAGGTCCCTTCCAACCCAGACAATTCTGTGATTAAGTTTTCTTAGAGTGTTTTAAATTTGTGTAGGGGAGATAACATCCTCTTTAGTTATTTACACATGAATCACCAGAAAAAGATGGAAATAGGGAATATCTGGGATGCAAGCATTGTTATGGAGGTACTTCTGGTCAAACAAATCCCAAATTTGAGATTTCTTTGAGAACACAAAGAATTGTCAAGGATAGTCCTTTTATTAGGAATGATTATTGAGGGGAATTTTTTTGCCTTCCACTTATTTTGCCCTGTAATATCAGTGATAAGTGCTGAAGAAGAAACCAGAACAAAGCAATTTTTTTCTTGTCCCTGAGCTGCATTTTGCCTCATCCAAATTATTTTCAAATGTTTGTTTTCCTGTGGTGGAGATGTACTGTCCTACAGTGGCCATTACAAGGGAATATTATGAACCAAACAGGAAGTTTGTTAGGCTTTTTGTTCTTTGGTTTTGTGAGAGATGGTCTTTTGGGAGAGATAAACTTCAGAAGTCTCAAACATTGAGAATGAAATAAAGCACCTCTTCCAGAGAGATGAAAAGGGAATTAATTTTGCTGTTCAATCCTTTATCATTGAGTGGTGAATGAGCAGCGGGGGGAAATTTGGTTTTCTCATAAGGAAATATTTCTTGAAATGTGTATCAGCAGATGTGCTGGAGTTGCTTAGCCAAAGCATGGGATCAGGTTCCAGTGATTTTTATGGTGTGTTGGTAAAATGAAGGACATCTTTTTTGTCCACCATAAGATTTGTTGTGCAGAAAGGGCCGTTGTGCAGTTTTCAGTATGATCCTAATGTAGCTAGCTTGTTCATCTGCTGGTTTTGGTGCACATACCCCCAAATCTGTAGTAAAAAGGATTGCTGGGGATCTGTTCTGTTCTTGGAGCGCACCATTGTATTGTATCATGGGGACAGAAAAGTTCAGGTCACAAAAAGTGCTTCCCAGGTGGTATTAGTGGGTGCTGTGGATAGCTGGGTGTGACTTCCTCGCGCAGATAAACTCCTTTACTCTGTCCTAGGAAACGGTCTTCAACTGCATTAGCTTTCTATTCTAAATAGATGTGAAAAGAGGAAAAGTAAGTTCTTCTCAGGGGAAAATCCTTTCCCTCATTGCTTTTTGCCTGCTGGTGGCCCTGGGCTCTGGGGAGTGGCTGGGTGGGGGCCAGGCCGGGCTCTTTGGAGCTGCCCTGGCTCCCTCCCCGCACGCTCTGCTCTGCCCCTCGAGCCCCTGCTGGTCACAGAGCTTTGACTTTGCCTTGGGAAATGGAGTGAGGCTGGGCAGAGGTGGATCTGTGCAGGGAAAAAGCAGCTGACCGTGAACAGGGGGTGCTAGACAGTGTGCTGTACATGGATAAAGGCTTTTAAAAACATAAATTCAATAGACTTGGAATTTGTGCCCTCTTCGATGCCTTTTGTATGAGGGAGGAATCAACTTTCAATTTTTTGGTTTTGTCAAGCTTCTATTAAATGAAAAATAAACATTCCTTCTCAGATACAAAGTATTTAGTGCAGTAGGTAAATAGGTAGTAATGACTTTTTTCAAAGCTCATTTTTGCTTGTCAGTTTACTCCAATTATTTTGACAAACCATTATATAAATCTGTAGTGTGTCTGGAATACTGTAGATAGTCTTGCCCACCATCTTTGCTTCTCTCAGCTGGTCCTGGAAAACTAAAAGGCTGGAGGATCTCAGAGAACCTGGAAAGGTGAGAGAAACAGCCAAAGGCATTGAGAAATGTGAAGCAAAGAATGAGGTGAGGGTTGAGAGCGTGACAGGCTGCTATGATAGAAAGGACAACAAACATGGATGTGATGAGTCAGGTAGAGCTTATAAAAGGAGAGATGATGAGAAGATATGGGGCAGTTGAAATGCCTGAGGGATGAGATGGCATCCAGAAGGACCTGGGCATGACCAAGGACTGGCACTGTAGGGATCTCATGAGATTCAACAAGGTCAAGTGCAAGGTCCTGCATCACATGGGAGCAATCCCGAGTATGAGAAGTGACTGGGGGATGGAGGGATTAAGAGCAGGCCTGGAGGGGAGGACTTGGTGATGCTGGTGGGTAAGAAACTGCTCATGCCCTGGCCTTGTGAGCTGGGACCCTGAACACCCCTGTGCCCTGGGCTGTTCCCAAAGGCAAGGTGGGAATTGTGTCCCTGTGCCCCTCCCTCAGGTGAGAGCCCACGTGCAGAGCTGCCCCAGCCCTGGGGCCAACAGCAGGAGGACGTGGAGCTGCTGCAGAGAGCCCAGAGGAGGCCCCGGAGCTGCTGCAGGGCTGGAGCCCCTCTGCTCTGGAGCCAGGCTGGCAGAGCTGGGAATGCTCCCCTGGAGAAGGGAAAATCCAGGGAATCCTCAGAGTCCCTGAAGGGGCTGCAGGAGAGCTGGAGAGGGACTGGGGACAAGGGACAGAGGGACAGGAGCCAGGGAATGGCTGCCACTGGGAAAGGGGAGATTGGGCTGGGATCCTGGCAAGGAATTGCTGCCTGGGCTGGAATTCCCAGATTTGCTGGGGCTGCCCCTGGATCCCTGGCAGTGCCCAAGGCCGGACACTGGGGCTGGGAGCACCTGGGATAGCAGAAGGTGTCTCTGCTATGGCAGGGGTTGAACGGGATGAGTTTTAAGTCTCTGCTTTAAGCCTCTAAGGCAAACCAGTCTGTGATTTCATGGCTGACTGTTCGTATTTCTCATAGAAAAGGAACCCAAAAGGCAGCAAGTCAAAAATGAGTAGAATAATCCTTTTTCTGGTGCTGTGGAATTAAATTGTTAACCTCACTGCTGCAGATTTTTCAGGTGAAAAGGATATAAATGATTAAAAAATGAATTGGGTAGAAGCATGGCAGAGTGGTTTATTTTACTGTGCTGGCTTGGGTGCATTCTCCAGGTCTAAGCATGTGAACTGGGTGTCTGGAAGGTGGATTACACATTGCCACAATGCTCTGTACTTGCTTGGTTTGTCACAGCCTTTGCCAATCCTTTTTGTAGCCCACAGTCAGGAGGAGATGTGGGCTCAGCAGATCTTTAGTTTGACTTCATAATACAGATTTTATTTTGGGACACATTAATTTCCGTTTCCAAAGGTGCCACCTTGTTTTATGAATGGGACCTGCTTAATTATTTGTGGAGTGACAAGGGAGGGAAAGGTTTTTGGTAGGGCTATCTAACATTCTAAATAGCTTCAGGCTTTCTCAGGTTAAATACTTGCAACATACATTTATTTATGATTCCACAAATTCATTATACTTCAAATAATGGAAATATGTCGAGTTTCAGTTATTTTATTGAAACTCAATTATTTTATTGATAGTACTGGTGCATTTACTCTTGTTGCTTTGCTGCCTTTTATTTCACTTCTAATATTGTTCTTTTACTTTTCCAGTGGTCTTATTGTTCCTGAGAAAGACAGCAATGAAACAGTACCTGAAGTTGTAGCTACTTCTGGATATGCTCTTCTACATTTCTTCAGTGATGCTGCCTATAATCTCACAGGGTTTAACATCACCTATAAGTAAGTGGCACCACTCCTCAGTGATGCTGCAGGTTGAGCAAAAGGAGTTTTCCTCTTTTCTTACTTTTGTCTTGAAATAAGCAGTTGCCATTGAAGTGTGTAATTATGAGTAGACACCTGAAATTACATTTTTATCTTTATTATACCCTTGCAACAGCTAATAAGTGGCATGTGCTCAATGTTACAACTTGTCAGTTGTAAGTGTGGACAAATGTTTGCTCCAAAAGGCATCTTGCTATTTATTTTATGTTATTAGATCAATTTGATTCTATGTAATCAACAGGAATTGATAAGTTTTGTGCACGTCTGTGCTCCTGAGTGCTCTGCAGAGATACTCTAGCACAAACACACTTTTCCATCAGCCACACATTTCACTTGAGACACTGGGCTGTACATACTCTTGAGGGTCCTCATCCTCGGGATTTGCTTTCTTATTCAGTCCCTGGATTGAATCACTTCATCTGGCTTATTTTTATTCTGGACTGGTTCTGTATTCATTCATTCATTCATATTCTAAACAGATGGGTGCTTTCTGTTCTCTGACATGTATTTAGTCCTCACTGATGAGCTCTTTAAAAGTAGTTCTGGTATGCTCCCTAATTCATCAGCTGCTTTTAGAAAGGTTTTGTCTTGAGGTAAATGTGTGGACATTCTCACAGAGATGAAAGATTTTGCTTCTGCGGGGATCATGAGCTTTGGCTTTTTTTTGCTCCTACAGATGCAAGTTATGTTTGTGCCACCCTGGGAGATTTAATTTGGGAATAACCTGCAGAAAGTCTCGCCTCTTTCAGAAAAAACAGCTGGAAAAACTTAAGTCATAACTGACTTCTTGCAAAAACTGACTTTCTCTTAAAATGAGAAGCTTAGTTTTTGGATATCAAGTCTCAGTGCTTTCATTCTTAGTAAGAACACAAATATGTGCTTAATAACCCACATAATAGTGAATTTTCGTAAAAAATAGGGGGCATTCAGCACCCCTTGAAAGCTCCAGAAGAAGATGAGGAGTGTATGAAAAGTTACTGGGATCAGAGCTGAAGAGGCAGTGTTTTCCAAGTCTGATTGCATAAACCAGGACTCCATCTACTGCCAGCTGTTGGATTTGCACCATTGCAATACTGTCTTCAAGAACAATATTCTTTTAATTTGTCATTTTCTTCATCATTTCAGACAATTTTCAAGTGCTGTTTTGTGTTCTGGTTCTTAGGTCTGCTCGTAACATTTTTCCAGCAAGTAGATTGAATGGAACATAACAGTCTTCATAGTTATCACTGAGTGTAGGTAGTAGTTCTCTCAGCTCTTGTGAAATTGCCTTGGAGCCAGTGACAGTGAGAATATGGGTATCAATTCCCATCTGTGAATTATTCTGGTTGATACACCAGCAAAAACTGGAGTCTGGAAATTATTATGATCTCAAATTATTATCATAAATTATCAAATTATTATCATCAATCATCAAATTATTATCATCATCAAATTTGGACCTTTACCAAGGTTGTATCTGGTTTTGCCTCAGCTACGTTGCAGATACTATAAAATCAGAAATTATTTGAACCAGGCACGTCTTTGACTTGGGTTTCATCTCCAGTTGTTCTCTTGGTAAGCAGATCCCAGAATAGCACCTAATTGTGAGCAGTTTGGGTATAAATTGCACAGACACCACAGCAGCCTTACTCTCAGATTGGGTGTTTTAAGGAAAGTCATTTGCTTTACAAATGGCTAAAAATCATATTGATCCTTTTCTCAGAGGAGCTGGGAGTTTAACGTGTGAAATGAAGCAGTTTTTAGGAATAGAGTACAAATCTCTACAGGTGCATCACACCAGGTAGCAGATGATTCTCTCTTGGTTTGTAATGATTTGTGTTCACTTTGTTCAGCATCACTCTTGCCTCTGTTAATAATTCTTGGGAATCTCTTTCCTTCCTGACGAGCTGCTTTGTGCTTTTCGCCAGTTTCAATATGTGTCCCAATAACTGCTCTGGCCAAGGGGAGTGCAGGCTCAACAGCAGCAGCATGGCCCCGCAGTGCGAGTGTGCCGAGCGCTGGAAGGGAGAAGCCTGTGACATTCCCTACTGCCCGGGGAACTGCGGCGCTCCTGAGCGGGGCCACTGCAGCCTCAACGGCTCCAGAGCCTGCGTGTGCTCTGCAGGCTGGCAAGGTGAGTCTCCTGGTGGGCACACAGAACTCGGGGGATGCATTTTCTGTGTATGGAGCTGGCAGTTTAACTGGGAGTACGTGGGAATGTTCTGCATGACAAGTATTAGCATTTGGACTAGGAACAGAGTATCTGCTTTTTAAATTTAAAAGATCACACTTCATGTGGATGGATGGATAGATGGATATGCTGGAGAGGAGGACACAGAGAAACTCCAAGGGCTGGCACCTCTCAGCTCTTGAGACAGTTTGGGAGAGCTGGGGGTGTGGAGAAGGCTCCGGGGAGACTTCAGAGCCACTTCCAGTGCCCAGAGGGGCCTCCATGAGAGCTGGAGAAGGATGTTGGACAAGGGCTTGGAATACCAGGACAAAGGGGAATGACTTTAAATTGAAACTAGGCTGGTTTAGATTAGATATAAGGAAGAAGTTTTTTACAATGAGTGTGATGACACCCTGGCACAGGGTGCCCAGAGCAGCTGTGGCTGCCCCTGGATCCCTGGCAGTGTCCAAGGCCAGCTTGGACACTGGGGCTTGGGACACCCTGTGGAAGGTGTCCTTGCCATGGCAGGGGAGTGGAAGGGGATCTTTCCAATGCATCCCAGTCTGTGATTCTGTGGTTTTTTACAATTGCTTTTAAAAGCAACTTTGTCACCATCCAAAGAGGGACTAGCCTGTGGTGTACAGGCATCCCTTCAAGCCTCATTCCAATGCCCCTGAAGCAAATTTGAGCCTGGTTGCCATAGTTGACCTGTTTGAACATGTGACATGCCTCGTTCTCATGTCCAGCTGAGCTGATCAGCCATATCCAGCTTGGCAGTGATCTGGCCTGAACATACATGTTTGCTTTGCAAAGACCTACTGACATGTAAGAATTAGTCCATATTAAATGCAACTAGCTACAGCACTAGCAGGAGATTGACCTCCAGCTGAAATACAGGCTTTGGAAAAAAACCTTTAAACCTTCTTTTCCCAGGTCCTGGCTGTTCAATTCCTCTTCCTGCAAACCAGTCGTTTTGGGAACGGGAAGAATACACTCTTCCAAAACTTGCCAGAGCATCTCACAAAGCCGTCATCCATGACAATAAAATGTGGATTGTTGGAGGCTATGTCTTCAATCATTCTGACTCTCAGAAGGTTTTAGCGTGAGTATAAACCCAGATAATAAAAACTAAAGATAGGAACTTAAGATTTGAGAGTTATTTTTAGGAATTGCACCTGACGTGCTTTGCTTTGGTCTGTGCTTCATCTCCAAGGGAAAACAGCCATAATAAAAACTCAGGCTCATGTTTGAGATGGGGAAAATCTTGCTAAGGGGTGCTAATTTTGGAAAAGAAAAGCATAAGTTTCCTGATGTTCAGTGAGCTTTTGATTCATCTGTGTCTGACAGCGCTTAACTATTCTCTGTATATTTCTGGGCCAGCTCCTAAATTATATCTGGCCTCATATTCAAAGAGGGTAATTTTGCTTCAGTGTTTATTAGCCCTTCTCTGTGTTGTGTCTGTGTGACTTGAGTTTTTGGCTCCTTAATTAACACCTACTGATTACTCTGGATGGTTATCCACAGTGGATGGGACACCAACCAGGGAGTGGCATTAGGATGAGGGCATTTATCCAGTTGTTTGAGGAGGTGTAACAGTAACTAAAATACAAAGTACTAATCATGTACTTCATGGAAATACTCTATTTAAAAAAACCCAGCTTTTGTATTGTATTAGGGCAGATCTAGGCAAAAGCTGGATTTTTTCCAGAGATACTCATGTACCTTACTTGGAGGGGCCTAGGTGAGAGCTGTGTATTCTGCACTCACATCCTGAGGTAATAGTTCTTATAGGGGAAGAGGAGCTGAAAACACACATTTAAATGTAGAACAGTTGCTAGTTGCACCCACAGTTTACTCCTCCAAAGTCACACCTTGTTTTTTAATAGGATACCCTATGGCTTTGTTGAATGCTTTCTCAGAGATGATTTTATCTCACAAGGCCCTAAACTTGGCAAATATAGTGCCTTGTTTTAAATGAAAAGCCACAAGCCATTTTCAGGGCAGAGGGTTTATGTTATTTTAAGCATGAATAGCAAAGACATAATTAAGAAGTGCTTTTTAAGCACTGGCAGAGTTTTTTTAATCAAGTAGTTGGAAATTATCTGAGTTTACAGTAAAGTTTTCCTACTTTTTTGAGGGAGAGGTGGTATAAGTTGTCACAGCTTAATAGGCAATGCACTAGCTCTTGGGTTTGTATGAAAAAGAAAACAGGGCAAAGGAGAGCAATCTGTAGATGTTGAGTAACAGAGCAGGCTCAACTGTTTTTTTTAACTCATAAGTAGTTTGTATGAGCTTTGTGCATGCTGAAATCATGGCAGGATTTATTATTTCAGTAAATAATTATATCTAACATACTATATTGGTAAATAATTTTCCCCAAATCTTAGGAAGGACAAACAATGATATTCTTGGCTTTAATACCTGTTCCTTGGAAAGTAATTCAGTTTTAATTATACAGGTATGATCTCATTTCTGAAGAGTGGCTTCCCCTGAACAGCTCTGTGAACTCAGTAGAGATGAGATATGGTCATTCGCTGGCATTGCACAAGGTAAGTTCAGTGCTCCAGACTCACTTCCCAGCTGATTGCCCCTTCTCTCGTGCTTCCCACTCCTTATCCCAGGTCAGCCTTGCTTTGGGAGAAGTGTTCCTCATTCAGAGGCCTGTCCATGCTTAGCCCAGGCTGTACCCTTGTGCTCCAGGGAATCCTTGGGTGGCTCTCCTAGGAAGTCTGTAGTGTCTCTGCCATGTGCTCCTTCTTTGCCCTTTTTCCAGAGGTTTTGAAGATGACTTTTTGAGGCCAGTGAGTCCATTATTTCTTTCTTGCTGTCTGTGCTGACAAGAATGCCCGAGGCTGAGTTTGCTGGAGTTCCCCAGCTGCCTTTTATGTAGATCACATGAATATTTTTATGAGCTCTCTTGTCCAAGACACCAAAGCAGAGCTGGGGGATTAGGGATTTTTGTTACTTGCTCTGCAAGTAAATTTGTGAATCTAATCTTCCAGCATTTGACACAGCAAGTGGATTTGACAGTTTTTGCCTCCTTTATCACCTGTGTGCCTTGCTGTAAGTGCAGACCATGTGAGAGCAGGATGGCAAAGTCTGTGGAAGGGAAGTGAACTGATCCTTTATTGACCTTTGGGTTTTGGAATGTTGTTCAGCTGAAACAGTGCAGGCCAGGGCAAAGCTTAATCATAAATACTCAAAAAACTCTGCACTGTCATTCACAAACAGAGCACTTGAAGAACCTCAAAGCATGGAAATTCATAATGAAATCACAAAATGATTTGGGTTGGAAGGGAGCTTAAAGATCATCTAGTCCCAGTCCCTGCTGCAGGCAGAGACCTTCCACTGTCCCAGGCTGCTTCAACCTGGCCTTGGGCACTGCCAGGGATCCAGGGGCAGCCACAGCTGCTCTGGGCACCTGTGCCAGGGCCTCACACCCTCCTGGGGAGCAATACCTAACTCCCAATATCCCTTCCATCCCTGCCCTCTGGGAAGCCAGTCCCTGTGTCCTGTCCCTCCAGGCCTTTTCCCAGTCCCTTTCCAGGGGACTTTATTAAGTAACTTCAGACCAGTAGCTTCAGTGCTTACCAAAGAGCAGTTTCCTAAATGCTGCACTCCCTGCCCTCTGTGCCTTCTTTCAGGATAACATCTACATGTACGGCGGCAAGCTGGACGCCACGGGGAACGTGAGCAGCCAGCTGTGGGTGTTCGACATCCCGCGGCAGAGCTGGGCTGTGCTGGCTCCCCGCGCCAAGGAGCAGTACGCCGTGGTGGGGCACTCAGCACACGTGGTGACCCTGAGGGACAACAGCACCGTCATGCTGGTGCTCTTCGGGCACTGCCCCCTCTACGGCTACATCAGCAACGTCCAGGAGTACAACCTGTGTGAGTGGGGGGAAAGGGAGGGAGGGCAGCCCTCCTGTGCAGGAGTACCACCTGTGTGAGTGAGGGGGAAAGGGAGGGAGGCAGCCCTCCTGTGCAGGAGTACAACCTGTGTGAGTGAGGGGTAAAGGGAGGGAGGGCAGCCCTCCTGTGCAGGAGTACAACCTGTGTGAGTGGGGGGAAAGGGAGGGCAGGCAGCCCTCCCAGGAGTACCACCTGTGTGAGTGGGGGGGGGAGGGCAGGCAGCCCTCCTGTGCACCAACCTGTGTGAGTGGGGGAAAGGGAGGGAGGGCAGCCCTCCTGTGCCAACCTGTGTGAGTGGGGAAAGGGAGGGAGGGCAGCCCTCCTGTGCAGGAGTACAACCTGTGTGAGTGGGGGGAAAGGGAGGGAGGGCAGCCCTCCTGTGCAGGAGTACAACCTGTGTGAGTGGGGGGGAAAGGGAGGGAGGGCAGCCCTCCTGTGCAGGAGTACAACCTGTGTGAGTGAGGGGGAAAGGGAGGGAGGGCAGCCCTCCTGTGCAGGAGTACCACCTGTGTGAGTGGGGGGGAAAGGGAGGGCAGGCAGCCCTCCTGTGCAGGAGTACCACCTGTGTGAGTGGGGGGGAAAGGGAGGGCAGCCCTCCTGTGCAGGAGTACAACCTGTGTGAGTGGGGGAAGGGAGGGGGGCAGGAGTACCACCTGTGTGAGTGAGGGGGAAAGGGAGGGCAGCCCTCCTGTGCAGGAGTACCACCTGTGTGAGTGGGGGGGAAAGGGAGGGCAGCCCTCCTGCCGGGCCCTGCCAGTGGAACAGCTAGCTTGGATGTTATTTAAATGACTCATGTTCAGATAGCAAAACAGAGGCAAATGTGTTCTCCTCCTCCTGTTTGTATGTACAAGAAGTTGAACCTAAAAGATTTGTATAACCCAATGAGCAGGCAGCCATGGGCCTCCACCTTTATACATGCACAGTGTTAGGTCCCAAAGATATAAAGCTGTAATTGAAACGTAGAGCAGGGCAACTCTGGAACAATTTAGATTAGTTTTCCTCTCTCCCTCTGACAAAACAAACACTTCTGAATTTTTTTTTTTAATTCTGCAAATATAATAATGGTTGTAACAATTCAGACCAAATACCTGCTTAACCTGACACCCATATCCCCAGCAGCAGATGCTAAGGGAAACAGGTGCTGAATTTCTGGATTCCCATATCCTGAAATAATCCAGGCTCTCTTTTAGGATCCAGAGAGTTCTAGTATAAGCACTGGAGAAGCATAGGAAGCTTTCCAGGCAAACTGAACTTGCACCCAGCTCAGAAATGGAGGCACTTTCCTGGCTCCACAGACCATGTTGGGATTGTAGTTAGGCACAGGAAGTTCACAACAGGAGTGTGCTGGTTATTCTCAGGAATAGTGGCCCTGTCTGCACTTTGGACGTGCTGTCCTTGTCCTTCAGTCATGCTGATCCCAGAGGATCTGCTGGATGGAGCCTGCTTCTCTGGAGTCCATGTGAGAGAGATTTCTTCCTTTCGGAGAAATCCAGAGAAAACCAGGGCCTGTGGGGCAGTGATTTGTTTCCAAATCACTGCCATGTGTGATCTTGCAGACTGTTCACTTCCTTTGCCTTTGGTGTGCCTGCTCTGGCCTGCAGTTGGGAAGCTCGTATAGGGTTTCATTCAGCACTTCCTACAGAGATTTTGGTGTGTAATGTGGTATTTTTATTTCAGTTGCCATTATAATATGTCTAAAGTGCTTCAGACCAATGTTATTTTAGTGAGTGAGACACAGGACCATGAATCACATATTAGTTTTTAACTGCAGTGTTCTTCACAGTCAGACTTGGCTTCAGTGCTGTCTTATATATATATAAATAAGTCAGTGCATGACTTATTTTTATATATATAAGAAGTAAAAGTGCTCTTGAGTCCCATTCCAAATCAAGTCACAGTGCTGGCATTTTCATGTCGTTGAAATGCAATCTATTATTTGTCTACTTTTTATTTCTCATTTACTTATCTTGTCTGCAAAATGTAAAAAATTACTGTGGAAGAGCTATTTCTGCTTCAATTAAAAATACCTGGCAATGCTTCTTGACAACAGACTTTTTGAAGGGGAATATTTTTGGATATGAAGTGATAGAGACAGTGTCTAGATCTGAGTCAGAGGAATCCCAATTTATTTTACCATGTTGTTGATGACTTATTAATGGACAGAAATGAACGATGTTTTGTCACTCATTTTTCAGTGACAAATACCTGGAGCATCTTGCAGACAAGCGGAGCTCTGGTGCAGGGAGGATATGGTCACAGCAGTGTTTATGATCCAAATACAAGATCAATCTATATCCATGGGGGTTACAAGGCCTTCAGTGCCAACAAGTACAGGCTGGCAGATGATTTGTACAAATATGAAGTGGATTCCCGCATGTGGTAAGTGGTTCTTCTTCTGTCTTTTTCCCGTTTACTGCCCTGTCAGTTTTGTTTGTAGTGAACAAGAGGATGGGTATTTGATGAGGGTACAGTGGTTTATATCTGCCTGAATTCAGGATAGATGCTGTGCTCTTGGATCTCGTTTTTATGTCCCCTTACGAATAGAGAATGATATAATCAATATAATCAAGGCTGTGAACAAGCCAAGAAATCCATTTTAATCTATTGTTTGATTCAAGCTGAAAAGAAAAATATTTGATGGTTTTTTTCTTGCTAGCCATACAGCCTGTGCATATTAGTGCAGTTACTGCAGTCAAGCGAGTGATAATCCATTCTACAGTTAAGACTGTAAAAGAATTTCTATTATAACCCTGTTTTCTTCCGGCTCTGTAACTGCTTGAAATGTTCATTTCTTAAGCTGAAATCTTGTGATTTGTTGCTGCCAAAAGGTGAGTTTTATCAAAAAGCTATAGCCACACTTCATAGCCTGGAGCAACAGAGATGAAAAACATTTTCCTTAATTCTGTGTTTTTCTTAATGTTGATTCTAAAGGCCCCTGACTGTCTTTTGGGTTAACACATGTAAATTTGAGTCACTGCATCTCTTATTGGGTGTTAAAATAGTTTGTGTTTCTGCAACATCAGTTTGTGAGTCTGTACTATATGAGGAAGGTAAAGAGTGACTAATTTCCAGCCCCCCTCCTTCCCATTCAGTTGTATACACAGAAATAACCACACTTCCTCTCTGGATTAATTTGATCTTCCACTTCAGCCATGGAGTGGACAAATCTGGCTGAATAGGCAGAAACTTAACAAATGTGACATTGTTATTCCAAACTCCTGCAGCACCAATTTTCTTTTGTCACATTTATTTTGTCAGTCTGGCAAGCCCTGTTGAAGAAGTGGAGAGTGTAGGACTGTCTGTTCATCTCTGTCTCTGCCTTTTTTTCGTGTCATTGACTCTTTCTTTTATTCTTGAATGATTTAGGCCCTCTCTTCCTTGTTAAATCTCATGAGCTTCCCATGGGCCCTCTTCTTGAGCTCTTCCAGGTTCCTCTGGAACAAGTCCTGTCCCTCAGGTGTGTCAACCACACACTCAACTTGATGTCCCCTAGCGGAAGGGACCTTAAAACTCAACCCATTCCACGCCCTGCCATGGCAGAGATACTTTCTGCTATCCCAGGTGGCTCCAACCCCAGTGTCCAACCTGGCCTTGGGCACTGCCAGGGATCCAGGGGCAGCCCCAGCTGCTCTGGGAATTCCAGCCCAGCCCCTGCCCAGCCTCCCAGGCAGGAATTCCTTGCCAAGATCCCAGCCCAATCTCCCCTTTCCCAGTGAGAGCCATTCCCTGGCTCCTGTCCCTCTGTCCCTTGTCCCCAGTCCCTCTCCAGCTCTCCTGGAGCCCCTCCAGGCCCTGCCAGGGGCTCTGAGCTCTGCCTGGAGCCTTCCCTTCTCCAGGGGAGCATTCCCAGCCCTGCCAGCCTGGCTCCAGAGCAGAGGGGCTCCAGCCCTGCAGCAGCTCCGGGGCCTCCTCTGGGCTCTCTGCAGCAGCTCCACGTCCTCCTGCTGTTGGCCCCAGGGCTGGGGCAGCTCTGCACGTGGGCTCTCACCTGAGGGAGGGGCACAGGGACAGAGTCCCCCCTCCTTCAACACAAATCTGCTCAGAAAAGTAGGGGAATCCTCCAAAAGATGACCCTCTGTGTTCAGTGCCATCAGTTCTACTGATGGAAGTTGAGATTGGCGGTGAGTTTATTAGTGCTTCCCATGATTTAGTCTCTGATGAGCCAGCATGTTGTGCAGGTATTAATCTGTAGGGCTTTGTTTTCAGGAGCTTTTTAGATCTCCTTAAAATAGAATTTTTAGTTGTGAGCAGAGATGCTGCTCAATGTGAAAAAGTCCTTTGTGTTGCTATAAAAGCAGAGTTACTACAAAATACTGGAGTCTTCCCAGGCTATGTTCAAAAGACAAGTGTGAAAACTTGAGAATCCCTAGGGAAAGAACAGATGATTTGAAGATCCCCAGCTTTGGAATGAGCCTTTCATAGCTATATTTCTCCTATAAATTGGCAAAGCAAGTGGAAAGATGAGAATGAAATTACAGGTGGGATCAAACAATGTGGAATGTAATTGTTAATCAGCTCATTAGGAAAAGTAGTTAGATACTATCCTTGCTCTCAAAGTGTTCTTCAGCTTGGATTTATGGAGTGTTTTGCCTTTGCCAGGTACTCAGCAGTCTCATTAATAGATACATTTTTATTTCTGAAGGACTATTCTCAAAGATAGCCGATTTTTCCGCTACTTGCACACAGCTGTGATCGTGAGTGGGACCATGCTGGTGTTTGGGGGAAACACTCACAACGACACCTCCATGAGCCATGGAGCCAAGTGCTTTTCTTCGGATTTCATGGCCTATGATATCGGTAAGTTCTTGCATAAACAATAACAAACCCCCAAACACTTGGCTGTTCCCAGGGAGCTGTCCTCAGTTTGTCCCCGGAATGCTGGTTTATGGTGGGAGTGCTGTCCCAAATGCTGCTGGGCACAGGGATCTGCAGTCTGGAGAAGCTCATAAGCTTGCTACAGAATTCCAAGCACATGAGGGGCAGTGATTTCCAATTACAGACAGCAGCAGTTCCTTTGTTAACAGTTTATACACAACCTTGGGCCTTAAAAATTAGGTTTTAAACTACATATTGTTACAGAATCATAAAACCATGGAATCATTAAGGTTGGAAAAAACCTTTAAGATCACCAGGTCCAACTGGCAACCCAGCACCACCACCATTTTCACCACTAAACCATGTCCTCAGGTGCCACATCCACATGTTTTTTGAACACTTCCAGAGATGGCGACTCCATCACTGCCCTAAGAAGCTTATTCCAGTGTTTTGCAACCCTTTGCATGAAAAAATACTTCCTGATATCTAATCCACATCTTCCTTGGTCCAACTTGAGGCTGTTTCCTGTCCTGCTATCTCAGCCATAAATCTATTCTGATATTTTGAGTGTGTTTTAATCTATGATGGGTCAAAAATTCAAGTTCTTAGGACAGTTATGAGCACAGACCCTGCTGAAACTCCACCTGTACAGTGCACTGCTTTATTCAATCATAAAGCCAAGTTATTAGGTGGCACTTGCTGAGTTTCAGTGGCCAGGAGAGGGCAGCATGTATTTGTGGGTTTGGATTCCAGAGACTGAGTTTAAGAAGAACAAGGAAAGAAGAGGTGAAATTACATAAAAGAAGGTACCCCCACAGATAGTTCACACTGGGGAAAAATGCCACTCTGTACTCTGACATTCACCTTTTGCTCTCAGAATGCCCTAAATGTGGCTTCCCTGAAATAATCCTGTAAACCTGAAATATCCAAGTGACTGTCCACCAAGATCCCACTCCTGGTTTGTGAGAAGAGAATGCGAGTGAATACTTGGGCCATCAGGGTTTGGTATCCTTGTGCCCTTTTCCTCTCTGTTATAGCAGTCCTTCCATTGTGCCTCCTGTGATGTCTAACTACATCCCTCTGGAATCTTTGTGTGCTCCTAGCTAGCTTTATTTTGATTTTTTTTAATTGAGGAGTTAAAATGAGGTATTTGACCAGGTTGGATGGGGCTTGGAGCAGCCTGGTCTAGTGGAAAGTGTTCCTGCCCATGGCTCAGAGCTGAAATGGGATTGTTTTAAGGTGCCATCCAGCCCAGAGTATTTTGTCATTCTGTGGCAGTCATAAACAGTTTGATTTTTTTAAACTTTGGTAGCAACTGTGATAGATTTTTCTTTCTGCATTCTGCTATTTGCCCTGACCTATTGAACTCTGTCAAGTGTAAAACACAAATTGCATTAATTTGACAAAATATGCCAATAATGATGTTCAAGTTTAGGTAACATGTTGCATGACATGAGTGATGTAGTCAATGTCCCCAGTTCTTGCCAGATATACACTGATGTCTGGGAGCTTACATTGGTTTTACCTCACATGGTGGGTGAGAGGTGTTCTTGAGTCCCCTCATTCCTTAGAGAAGAGATTCTCAGCCTGAAAGGAGCAGCTTTTTTTTTTTTTTTTTTCCAGAAATCAGGCCACTTCTGTTCTCTTCATTGCAGGAGCCATTGTGCATGATTTCCCTTATCCTGTGTGACTAGGAAGGCATTAGGGTGGTGGCCCATCACTTGTGTCACAGCAGAAATACCTTTTCAGTGGTTCTTCGTGCATGATCTCTGCAGTAATTAATGACCCTGGTCATGCTCCTGTTGGTCTCCATGCTGATAAGCCCATGCACCCCCCCCTGTTATGTAACCCTCAATGTTCCCAAGGCAAGGCCAGTTGATACTGAGAGCCTTCAGTGAAAAGGCTTAATAATTGTCTTCATTCCCTACTTTTATAGTATGCTCTCTGCCTGGTTTACTAATTTTTTACATCTTCTTGATTAGCCATCATGATTGATTAATGATCACAGTGATGGGTGGAAGACTAGGGAGAAGTGGAATTAAATCCAGTCTGAAACAAATGCTTCAAACTCAGGTCTTCTCCTTAACCTTTGTCATTGAAGCTTATTTTGGTAGTAACTAATTTTATTTACATAATCAATTTTTTCTGCTTTTCCCTCCTCAAATTTCCAAGTAATCAGAGCACATGCACTGAGTATTGGGAGGACATTAAACCTTTTTTCTGTGTGGAGCAATGCTAGCAGCTTGCACTGAGATGTCTGCTGGGGGTGAGCAATAAAAATTCTTGACCGCTTCTTGTCCTTTATCCTCCACTTCACCAGCTTTGGGCATATTCAGTTCAAATTGTCCAGGTGCTGCCTAGTTTGGGAAGGTTTCAGGATAACAGTCCAGCTGTGTGCGTGTGTTATTCTCCATTCTCAGGGCAAGCTTTTGGACTGCTGACATTTGGGTTGGGTGAGCACTTGGGCAGAGCTGTCTGTCAGTATTTTCCCTGTTTTCTGCACACTGAAATGGCCAATAAGCTCTTCTTGTCCCCAGAATTGGTCTCTCTGGCCTTTGTCAAAGTTTCCTGCTCTGTGGCAGCTTGGTGTGGAAAACTGCCTCACTTAATCCTCCACCTGCTACTTAGGTAAAGGTGCTGCTTTTAAGATCTTTTCTCCCCACAGAAGACAAATTAAAACTCTTCTATTTACCCCATGAAAATTCTGATTCTGATGACAAGCACAGGGAGAGGCTGGATGTTTTTGTAGCTGATATGTTCTGTTTGAACATTGCATTTAATAAATCCCAGCATTGTAAGTTTTAGGTTAAGTCAGGAAGGAGAAGATTCTTTGTAGTCTCAGAATTACTTGGTTTCTTCAGTATTTGATCTCTGGTTAAAAATGGCAAAGAAGCTTAGAAAACAAAATATTCCAGGCCTTCTATTAATCTAGAAAAAATGTTTCTTGTCCTGACATAGCACACAACTTGATGGCTAAAAAATTGCAAATTGCTGTCCAGTTTTTTGGAAGTCTTCTGTTAAAAATCAGAACTGTCATGTTTGGCTTGGGAGTGGTGCTGGGTTAGGTTAAATTCTTTGAAAAGGGAGCAAATGGCATGTAAAAATAAATTCCAAAATCACAATTTATCAAAGTACTAAATCTGTGTCTTCTGTCTTTTCTTTATCGGCATTCTTGATCAAAATTGCTCTGCGTCTGTTGTTTTATCCAACAATTCTCCAATTAAATTTAGTAAAAAAATAAAACTTTGTTTTTCTTTGCCCTTTCAGTTTATCCATGGACTAGTTTGGTTTGTGGGCTTTTTTTTTTCCAGAGGGTCAGTCCACTACTCAGTGGTTTTATCTCATATTAAAGAGTCTTAGGAGTATTTGAGGGCCCTGTAGATCTTTACAGAAGATTGACTTTTCTGTCTTAATTGCATAAATTGCATCCAACTGCCTCTGGGATATTGGCCCCCAAGGTGATCCATTCCCTTTATGAAGTTTAAGTGTTATGAATTGGACTGACTTTTCCTGCTTCTGTTCCTTTGCTCAATGGGTTAGATGTTTCTTAATTTGTTTTTTTTTCTCCCATGCTGCCCAAAGAAAAAAATTACCTGAGAAACCAAGTGAAAAATGAAGCAGAACTTATACATTTTATGCTAATAGAAAAAGATGGAATAATCTAATATTGTATTAAAAGAGAAAAACAGCCACAAATCTTTAAGCTGTGATGACTGAAAAATATTTTTAAAGACATGGATATCTGCCCTCTAGGAACATAATGGCAATGGAAAAAGTAAAAAAAAAGATAAGCCTCTGTTCTCAGTGATATTGGTTTGGGGCAAAACTACAAAAAATTCATATATAAACAGATAAAGCTAGAACTTGTAACATGGTGAAAAATCCTATTGGTAAAGGAGGAAAAACAGTTTCTTCTTGTCCTGTTCCCTGGGATGAGATCCCAAATCCCCCCGGCTGTGCCCTCCTGGCAG
Organism: Emberiza elegans; assembly: GCA_024865655.1. Lineage (NCBI taxonomy): Eukaryota > Metazoa > Chordata > Aves > Passeriformes > Fringillidae > Emberiza > Emberiza elegans. Next base: position 107,373 of record JALJVW010002400.1, read on the forward strand.
GAGCTGTGCAGAGCCACAAGGGCCCCTGAGCCTCCTTTGCTCCAGGCTCCTCAGGGAGCCCCTTCCGAGCTCCCTCAGGGATTCTGCAGCCCCTGCCCAGCTCCCTCAGGGATTCTGCAGCCCCTTTCCAGCTCCTCGGGGATTCTGCAGCCCCTTCCCAGCTCCTCAGGGATTCTGCAGCCCCTGCCCAGCTCCTCAGGGATTCTGCAGCCCCTGCCCAGCTCCTCAGGGATTCTGCAGCCCCTGCCCAGCTCCTCAGGGATTCTGCAGCCCCTTTCCAGCTCCTCGGGGATTCTGCAGCCCCTTCCCAGCTCCTCAGGGATTCTGCAGCCCCTTCCCAGCTCCCTCAGGGATTCTGCAGCCCCTGCCCAGCTCCCTCAGGGATTCTGCAGCCCCTTTCCAGCTCCTCGGGGATTCTGCAGCCCCTGCCCATCTCCTCAGGGATTCTGCAGCCCTTCCCATCTCCTCAGGGATTCTGCAGCCCTTCCCATCTCCTCAGGGATTCTGCAGCCCCTTCCCATCTCCTCAGGGATTCTGTAGCCCTTTCCAGCTCCATTCCTGCCCTGGTCAGGGCAGGGCCAGGGCCACTCCATCCTCTCAAGGCCTTTGCTGAAGGATCTCAGGTGCCTGGGGATCTCAGGAAGAAACTGCTGTGTGAATTGTCCTGTTCGTTGTCCAGAGAAACGTTTCTGAAATGGCTTTTGTCACTTGCAGCCTGTGATCGATGGTCTGTGCTGCCTCGCCCGGCTCTGCACCACGATGTCAACAGGTTTGGGCACTCTGCTGTGCTCTACAACAGGTAAGGGCACAGGTGTTCTAGGGCTTTGGGCACAGGTGTTCTGTAGGGAATGGACAGGAGTGGATGAGGAACTGCAGCACAGGCTGAGCGTCTGGCACAAACCCTCTTGTCCATGGAGCTTTGGGCTGCCCCATCCCTGGAAGGGTCCCAGGCCGGGTTGGATGGGGTTTGGAGCAGCCTGGCCTAGTGGAAGGTGTCCATGCCCATGACAGGGAGTGGAATGAGGTGGGATTTAAGGTTCCTTCCCACCCAAACCATTATGTGAATCTCTGAAAGTTTTCAGATCTTCACTCTTGTAATGCCTTTAGTATTCACCTGTTCCCATCAGCCCTTCTTTACTGGGCTAAACTGGCCCAGCTCACTTAGTTTTTTTCAATAATTTGATTTTTTTTGTCATTTTTATATATATTTCTATTTTTTACTTATTTAGTAATTGTGCATTTCAATGTATTTCACACTTCTTTCTTAGCTGCACTGACAACATTTATTTCCAAATCTGAATTTCCCGCATTCTTTTAAAAATTTGTCTATGTTTCACTTTACACACCTTTTCCTGTGGGGCTGCTCTTCACCAGGCACATGATGTTCAGTATTTGGGTGAAATCTTAGGTGAGATTTTTGGCTGTTAAGCCTTACAGACTGTAGTGATATCCCTGCTTCCAGATGAATAGCTGTTACTGGATCAGTGCAACCAAGTTTGAGAAATTTATTTCATAGGAGTTCTAAAATAGAATGAAAATCATAATAAAACTACCTATGATTTAACCAGAACTACTGTTTTCAGCTGCCTTGGCCCTTCTTCACTGTATTTTTAAAGGTGCATTGACAGACACAGATGCACAGAGAATTTTTGTGTGACGTTTTTGTGTAACTGTTAAAATTTAATGTTTTTTTCTGTTGCAGCTGGTATACTGAAAGAGGTTTGAAATCCGCTACTCCTCTCTGTACAAATTACTTGGTTTGGGTTTTTTAGTTGACAAAATGACTCTGCTCAGTTGTTACCAGCCATGCAAAGTGTGGTTTTCTTACAGAGAAGCAGAGAGAGAGAGTGACAGCAACAAATAGTTTTGTCACAGTTTCTGGACTCTGTTTAATGCTATGGTACAATCTCCCCAATTTTTAGCCTTCCTCTGTGTCTTGCCAGTGTGGATTACAAGAAGATCCTGCATTTTTACAGCATTTTATGTATAATTGTGTTGATCAGGTCCCCTCAAAGTTTTGGCTGGAGGGGAAGATTGGTTGATGACCTTGAGTAGCTTTGACTCTGTGTTGAGTCTCTCTGGCTTCTCTGAAACAGTGAAATTTGTCTGACCTTTTCTTTAGTGCCTCCCTTAACCAAGAGCTATTTATTTGGATTTATATATGCTGGCATGTAATAAAACACTTCTCTCAGACCTTAAATCCCATTTACTGGAGCAGTGCTCTGTCCATGAAAGCAGCTGTGAGTTTTTCTCTCTTTGCTTCCATGTTGTCCAGCACTATGTATGTGTTTGGAGGCTTCAACAGCCTCCTCCTGAGTGACATCCTGAAGTTCACACCTGAGAGATGTGAGGCTTTTGGCAACGAGTCGTCCTGCCTGGGGGCTGGCCCCGGGGTCAGGTGTGTGTGGGCTCTGCGCCCTCCCCGCTGCATCCCCTGGGAAAATGCAACACTGGCGCAGCAGCAAAAGGTCTTTGAAGACTGTCCTCCCAAGCCAGGTAGGTGTCCTCTTTTTTCTGTTCCCTTTTCTGAAAGGTGTGCAGGCTTTTTCTCCTTCCAAATTCCTCCTGTGTTAATTGTGTGCCATTCCAAGGTCAGGTTTTACACGGGGGGCTCTGGCTGGGCTTCCATGTGTCCTGGGAGCCCTTCCTCTGGCCAAGGGTCATGGAGATGTGGGGGTGTTTCTATCTCCTGCTCCTGAAGCTGCTTGTTCATGAGATCTTTTTCCTACCCTGCTGCTTGTACTTACTTTTCTACTCCTAACAAGCATCACCAGCCAGGGACCAGGCCTGGACCATCATTCTGTAAATGTTTGCTCCAAGCATTGACCTTGTGTGAGCCAAGAATTGGCTGAAGAGCACCACGAGGCAAGGAAGGGCACTGGGTCTGATGGAGTTATCCTGTAGTCTTCAAAAGAGACAGCAGGGATCCTGCTTTAGGAAAAGTTACTTTGTTTTTTTGGCCCGGGGTTGGTACCAGATGATCTTTAAGGTCCCTTCCAACCCAAACCATTCTGGGATTCTATGATTCTATGTATAGAGGCAGATAAAATGAATTAATGTTTTAAGGTCTGATTCCTGTGTTTCCCCTTAGGATAATTTTAAACAACTTTATCCTGATACGTTCATTATACAGCCCTTGATTCTGTAACAGATGTGCAGCCTTTAATTATTTAATAGAAACTGATGTAAGGGGACATTGCCTTGCTGGGCTCCCAATGCACAGTAAATTTTCACAAAACACAGGCAATAAATAATTGGAAAGATGAATGAAAAGTTCAAGCTTCACATGAAAATGCTCCACTTGAAAGCCAGTTTTGCAGGAAGATGGGCCTGTGTTGGGGGATGGCCCCTGTCCCTGTGGATATCCTCTGGCATCACTTCCCTGGGCATTAACACGTCTTAGTTTGTGTGCTTCCATGTCTTGGTGCATTATTTTTTGGTGGTGTGTTTTAGGGCTCCTTGGACACTAAAAATGATTGCTGCTGTAAATAAAAGCAATCTTCTATCAGTTCAAACACATGAAAGTACCTGATTTTAGTTGCTAACAGAAAATCAACAGGCACTGCTATTTGGTTGTGTCTTTTGCTGTAAATAATCAAGTTCTTAGAGCTCTGTCAGGAAATGCCTGTTTTTGGTCATGCAGGTTTTTTTCTTTAATAGCTGTAGACAATGAAAAATGTGATCAGATTACAGACTGCTACAGCTGCACAGCCAACACAAACAGCTGTCAGTGGTGTTCTGACCAGTGTATCCCAGCACACAACAACTGCACAGAGGAACAGGTAATGGCTCTTTAAACTCCCCTAGTTTAAATTTACCCTTTGGAATAGGAAATGGCCACATTTCCATCTGTCAGTGTTATGATCCCTGTTTTGTTATTCCCAGTGCATATCTAGCTCAAAAGTGCTACATGTTTGGATTTTTTCAATTTGATCCAAGGGTTTTGCATGGTATTTTACAATGAATTTAGGAGGATGGCTGTGGGCAGGGGAAGAGTTGGAGGTTTCACTGTGGTATGATTATTCATTAATCACATTTTGGGTTTGATATCAATAGGGCTTTCCCTAGAAAAAACAAAATAGCCCTCTTATAAAAGCTTTAGTACAGAAAATATGTCAGGCAGTGTTTTGGGGAATATCTTGGATAACCAGTCCAGGCTGTGCCCAGTTCCACAGCTTTTGGATATATAAATTGCCTTGTAGAGCTGGACTATGATATTAGTGTTGTAATCGTGGCTATTGTAAACCCACATGGCTGGATATCAGAAAAAGGCTCATCTGTGCTATTTATTTTAGGTTCCTGTTACTCTCTATGACAATTGTCCTAAGGATAATCCTGCCTATTACTGTAACAAAAAGACAAGTTGTAAAAGTTGTGCCATGGATCAAAACTGTCAGTGGGAACCTAGGAATCAGGAGTGCATTGCTTTGCCAGGTAGGTACTGGTACCAAACTCACCCACACCAAAAGTTGTTGCGAGTTTTTTAAAATTTTTGTTGGTTTTAACCCCAAATCTGTAGTTTTTAGTGTTAAGATGGAGCAAATAGTGCTGTTTAATCATAACAGCTTTGGTATGACATTTAATTTGTAGTAAATCCAGCAGGTCTGCTGGAATATTTTTCATTCCCAGTTGTCTGAAGAGGACTATGATCACTCATATAATTATTAGGCTCTATGTCATCTCTCCCTTTTCATTTGATAAAAGCTGTTGATAATAGGCTTCTCCAAGATATTAGATTTAATAATGCATGCTATTTAATTTAGAAACTAAAATTGTGCAAAAGCATAATGGCACATACTGAACAAATGAGGCAAGTAAACCCAAAGTGTTTAAGGAGAATTCTCCTATTAGAGTGCTTCCATTGGAGCTTACAGGAGTTGGTTATTAGTTCCCTTGCAGTGATTTTTTTTTTTTATCCCAATGACTGGGAGAGAAATACAGGATCTTCAGTGATCAACATTTGTAGGTAATAAAATATAGAGAAAGGGGAGAAAACCCATGAGACAGGACATTTTAATGGATGTGGAAAGCCTTCCCCTAGGACGGGGTAGGTCTGGACATGTCCAGGTCTGGTGTTTGCCAGTCTGTAGCAGTTTAAAAATGAGGAGAATTTGAGGAAGAGCAATGAAAGTGAGAAAAACATCTTTTAGTGTGATAGATAAAGGGGTTGGCCTGTTTTATTTGATATAGAAAAGGGGATGATCTGATCATATCTGTAAAAAGCTCATCTGAAAAATGGACACCTGTGAGATTTTCCATCTGTTAAGTCTGAATTCACCTTGGAAATGCCCATGAGGTTTTTTCTGTAAGGGAAGTAATTAATCACAAAGTGTAAGGAGTTCTTCAGTAGTGGGGTTGTGCTCCAGTTGAAGCAGGGATTAATCCTTAGCGCTGTGGACAGGATTAGCACAACAACCCTCTCCTGCCTAAAGGTCCCCTGACAACTCTGGGTGAATAGGTGGCTTCAAGACATCAACAAAATACAAATTTGGTTTTTTTCCCTCTCTTTCTCCTACATCAATTTTACTGTTCAACATTGTAGTAGGTGCTTTGATTGCGTACGAATGCTGATGTCAGACTTCAGCTCCCCTGAACAGATTTCCTTCTCCTCCAGTATTGTTATGTATCAACACTTCTCAGCACACTTCTAAGTCATACTGCCTGGAGATGGGGCTGTGGGTATTTTGTGGTGGTATGGTTCATAGAATCATTAAGGCTGGAAAATACCTCCAAGATCATCATCATCATCAACCTCTGTCCCAACCTCACCATGGCCCTAAGCCGCAGCACTAAGGGCACTGTCTGGGCATTTTCTGAACGCTTCCAGGGCTGGGGACTCCACCACTGACCTGGGCAGCCCCTTCCAATGCTTGGCAACACCTTCAGGAAAGAAATTTTCCCTGTTACACAATGTAAATGTCTCCTGGAACAAGTTAAGGGCTCTTCACCTCCTCCCTGGGAGCAGAGCCTGACCCCCCCGGCTGTGCCCTCCTGGCAGGAGCTGTGCAGAGCCACAAGGGCCCCCTGAGCCTCCTTTGCTCCAGATGAGCCCCTGCCCAGCTCCTGAGGGATTCTGCAGCCCCTGCCCAGCTCCTCAGGGATTCTGCAGCCCCTGCCCAGCTCCTCAGGGATTCTGCAGCCCCTGCCCAGCTCCTCAGGGATTCTGCAGCCCCTGCCCAGCTCCTCAGGGATTCTGCAGCCCCTTCCCAGCTCCTCAGGGATTCTGCAGCCCCTTCCCAGCTCCCTCAGGGATTCTGCAGCCCCTGCCCAGCTCCTCAGGGATTCTGCAGCCCCTGCCCAGCTCCTCAGGGATTCTGCAGCCCCTGCCCAGCTCCTCAGGGATTCTGCAGCCCCTTCCCAGCTCTGTCCCTGCCCTGGCCACGCTCCAGCCCCTCCAGGGCTCTCCAGAGCTGCCCCAGCCCTGGAGGTGCCCCAGCAGTGCCAGCACTGGGACACTGTGGCACTGCCCTGGCCCTGCTGCCACCACAGACCTGGCACAGCCCAAGGGCCACTGGACCCTTTCCTACCTGGGCTTATGTTTTTCAGTGGTTGTTTCACTATCTTGATTGTTGGGAAGGTCACCTGCATGTCTGGGTTTAGTTTCTTTCCCCTCCTTGTCCCCCAGAAAACATCTGCGGAACAAACTGGCATTTGGTTGGCAACTCCTGCCTGAGGATCACCAACGCCAAGGAGAACTATGATCATGCCAAACTGTCCTGTAGGTCCAACGGTGCTTTACTGGCTTCTCTCACCACCCAGAAGAAGGTGGAATTTGTTCTGAAGGAGCTGCAGAAGATTCAGTCTTCAGTGAGTGCCTCTCTTGTCCGTCCCGCGTTATAAAGCTGTGGCTGTGGAGAAGTCCTTGCTGGAGTATTTTGTGCTCTGTACGCAATGGAAATGCCTCTTAACCAAAACCAACTGATTTTCTTTTGAAATTCAGTGTGCCCTCTGGGTGCTTCTGAGCTGAAATTGTAGAGAATGTAAATGGAAAGGATAAACGTAAACATACACAGTTCCTTAGAGAAATCACTTTCTCTGCTGAAATCACACCTGCATTTCCCGGGTGGAATACTGGACTGCAGCAGGAGCCCTCTGCTGGCCTGTGCACAATGTTTGATAAATAAAAGCCCCTTTGGGGCACTGGAGGTGTTTAATGTAAAGTGTTGAGTTATTTACTGCACCCAGAGAAGCAGCTGTTGAAAATCTCACTTTCTCATGCCACAGAGCTGCTTGGCTTATTGGGCGTTATTTGGGTGTCATTTAGTGGCAGGTGCTTTTCTGTCAGGCCCAGGGAGAAGTGAATTGGAATTTTTCCCTCTTCATGCATCAATGAAATAAATACATGTTTTTTTCCAGTCCCTGGGAGAAGAAGGGAGATGTTCAGGGCAGGTTGTGTAGGTGGTGCTACAGCCCTAACAAAGAATGATGCTGTGCGTCTCTTCTAAAATCCTGGATTAGCCTGGAAAGCGGCTGTGGCCTAATGGCACATCAGAATAACAGCTCCTGGGTCCCAGAGGCCACTGTGGGAAGCATTTTGTCTACGAAAAATGAGGTTGGAGGCAATAGGATTGCTTTTTTTCAAGAGAGAACATGCTCCAGTACTTAAGAGAAATATTCCCCTGTTAAAACAAGAACATTCCCTGCCTTGATACCCTTTGTAATTTTAAAGTGGAGTTTCAACATTTACAGTGTTTTAGAGGGGAGTCAATTTAGCCAAGGAAAGGTAGGGTGCAGTTTAAGCAAGATTGTTAGTTAAATCTTTTGTAAAATGAGGAAGCCAAGCCTGGGATACTGTAAAAAATACATTATTCTGACAGCTCCAGGTGTTTCTGGATATTCCGGTAGCTGAGTGTAGAGTCACATGGTAGCCCTTCCCTCATAGTGTTTACATTTTTACACAGTGTAAAAAGGAATTGTTAATTTATAGGGTTCTTTTTCCACCTACAGAGTCCTTTGAAAAGTGAGCCTAAAGAGACTAGGAGCCTGTTTTAATGGATAATAGGATAGAATGCTTACAAGGTGGGGAAGTGTATCCTGAGCTGATCCCAGCAGGGGAGGGGCGATTCTGTCCCTGTGCCCCTCCCTCAGGTGAGAGCCCACCTGCAGAGCTGCCCCAGCCCTGGGGCCAACAGCAGGAGGACGTGGAGCTGCTGCAGAGAGCCCAGAGGAGGCCCCGGAGCTGCTGCAGGGCTGGAGCCCCTCTGCTCTGGAGCCAGGCTGGCAGAGCTGGGAATGCTCCCCTGGAGAAGGGAAGGCTCCAGGCAGAGCTCAGAGCCCCTGGCAGAGCCTGCAGGGGCTCCAGGAGAGCTGGAGAGGGACTGGGGACAAGGGACAGAGGGACAGGAGCCAGGGAATGGCTCCCACTGCCAGAGGGCAGGCATGGATGGGATCTTGGGAACTGGGAATTGCTCCCTGGCAGGGTGGGCAGGCCCTGGCACAGGTGCCCAGAGCAGCTGTGGCTGCCCCTGGATCCCTGGCAGTGCCCAAGGCCAGGTTGGACATTGGGATTGGAGCACTGGTGGCTGTGCTGGGGGAGGCTCTGCTTTGCAGTTGCTCCTTTTTCAAGTAAACTCTATGTAGATGTTTAGTAATAACAAGAAAACATGTTGGTGTTAGCATGATATGCTTTGTAACCCTGTTGCTGTTGGAAGCTGCAGCTCTAGGGTATAAAAGTGCATAAAATCAGTGTGAAGTAGGTGATGTTTACTTATTTTAGCAGTAAAACCACGTATTATATTTGAGCTCAACAGAGCTCAAATGCTCCTCCCCCAAATGAAAGTGTGCCAAAAATTAAATTGCCACTATAAACAGTTGTCTTGCAGGATCTTTTTATTACAAATTTTGTGGCTAGCAACACTCATTTAGATTTGACCTGCTTCTTAATTTCTAGCCCAAGACTTTGACTCCATGGGTTGGACTGAGGAAAATCAATGTGTCCTATTGGTGCTGGGAAGACATGTCCCCCTTCACCAACACCCTGGTCCAGTGGCTTCCCGATGAGCCCAGTGATGCTGGATTTTGTGGATATTTAGCTGAGCCTTCCCCACAGGGATTGAAGGCAGCAACATGTATCAACGAGGTCAACGGCACTGTCTGTGAAAGGCCAGGTAACCGCGGCTGTCTGCTTGATTTGTATTTCCTGGAAGGTAAAGAGAATGCAATTTGTTACATTTTAAATCAGCTGCATTATGACTTTGCCAAAGAAAAATACTTCTGAACAAGAGTCTTGTGTACGTATTTCATGCAGGAAATAGAAATTTTAAAAATAGCTCACTATTTATGCTGTTAACTGTACAATATTTGAAGTACATTATTTTAATTATTTTTTTTCTTAATTGCATACCTACATGTGACATTTAGGGTAATTATGGTATGAAGCATTCTCCTGTTTCAAAGAAATATAGTAACTTTCTGATTGAATTCCCCTTTTTCCCCTCCCCTGCTAAGTAGCCAGAGGAGGATTTTATCAAAGTTTGAAATTAATTGGCCAAGACACTTTGGAGATATGAGAACTTTGAAAAAAACAATCTATTTGCTTTTGGGAAAAGTCTTCCAGCTTTATTGAAACTGCATATCTTTTCAGATGGCTTGGTCTGTTAATTCTCCATTGTAGCTGATCATTTCTGAATACCAATTAGTCCCTCTTTAAGTATTGGGGAAGTTGGTTGATTAAAAAAAATTTAAGTACGCTGCAGCAGTTGAAACCATTCTTTGTGGAAGACCAGGATGCAAATCCTGAATGTGGAGGCTGAACTCAAATTCTGTATGTTTTCACTTGCAGCACTTGGGTTTAAGCTTTGTGCTGGCTGAGAACAGTCACTTGAAGCAAAACTTAAAGCATTGGCTCAGACTACAAACTGCTGAGTTAGTTCAGTGCTTGTTTGATGTCTGGTGCTGATCTAATCACTTAAAGCATGTGCCTGTGAGCTCACGTAAAACAGGGCTGTGCCCTGCACTTTGCTGGGGAGGGTGACTAAGGAATGCATCAACAGAACTGTAGAGAAAAAAAGACCACTGCTCTGTGCCCAGAGCAGCTGTGGCTGCCCTGTGTCCCTGGCAGTGCCCAAGCCAGGCTGGACACTGGGCTGGGAGCAGCTGGGGCAGTGGGAGGTGTCCCTGCCGTGGCAGGGATGGGCTGGGGTGGGATGGGATGGTCCCAGGTCCATTCCCAGCGGGAGCAGGGCGCGGTTGTTCCTGGCACGGCTCTGATGTTGTCCTCCCCGCAGCCAACCACAGCGCCAAGCAGTGCCGCACGCCGTGTGCGCTGCGCACCGCCTGCGCCGAGTGCACCAGCGGCAGCTCCGAGTGCATGTGGTGCAGCAACATGCAGCAGTGCGTGGACTCCAATGCCTACGTGGCCTCCTTCCCCTACGGGCAGTGCATGGAGTGGTACACCATGAGCAGCTGTCCCCGTGAGTCACGGAGCTGGGCTGGGGTGGGGGACAGGCCCTGGAGGGCCCTGTGGGGTGTGCTGGACATCCCTGGGGTGGAGGGAATGAGGCCAGGCTGGATGGGCCTTGGAGCACCCTGCTCCAGCGGGAGGCTCCTGCCCATGGCAGGGCATGGAACAACACGGCCTCTTTCCAGCCCCAAGCATTCTGCAATTGCCTGATTAGCAAATCCAAATCAGGATTTACACAAGTGTTCTGTTCTGAAGTATTGTCTACTTACAGACTGTAGTAGAAATTCCTACCTCATTTTAAAGAAATTATTTACTTTTTTGCCCCTTTTAGGTAGATGAGAGCAAACTGCAAAAGCTTCATGGCACTTAGGAATAGTGTGTTTTCCTTTCAAACTGGAGTAAAAGGACCTAAAAACTTAAAACAAGTGAAGATGTAGAAATTATTTATCTTGAATTCTTTAGGAGCTGGGTGTGAGCAGGGGCATCACAAGTAGCTCAAAATGTTGCAAAATAAGAGATGAAGAAAATGAATTTAAGGAGCATGAAAGTACGAACTTCCCATATTGCCAGAGGTCAAAAGTTGGAGGAAGCATCAGGCAGGAGATGAGTAAGCTAAAATAATGGAAAACAGACTTTTTTCTTCTTTTTGAAGGCAAATATTGTCTATTTAAACATCAAAATAGAAAGTCTGCTTATGTTGCAACACCAAGAATCCAGAAAATATTTTTCAAGATGGTCTAGGGGAAGAAATAGAAAAAGTTTTAGTATGTAAAGAGTTTGTCACCCCTAAAATCCAATCCCATTAGAGAAAAGAGAGGCTAAAGGGTGGAATTTTATTCTCCTATTTGTATGCTTTTTACCGCAGATAAATACTTGAAATAATAGCATGTGATACTGAAATGTGGTAGGAAGAGGCTCCAAGTGACTAAACTGGCTGGATTTTAGCCTTTGCCTCCAGATGGCTCATTTGATCATCCTATCTATTTTAAATAAATCAGAGATGTTTTGTAGAGGGAACATTAACCTCTAGTGTTAGAGGGTGGTGTGTAATGGTTTGAAAAACCTCTGTGTGTGTTGTGCTGTTTTGTAACTCATTGACTATTGGAACCTTTGTTAATAGTTATCTTAGATTCTGGAATAAATATGCTGATAGGAATGAACATGTTGCTGTGAATATCAGAATAAATGTTTCTAGATTTGATGAGATAAATATTTTGATGAGATAAAAACATAGTTATAGAATACATTCTGCATTTTTTGTTGTCTGTGTTTGAGACAGTGATTTATTCCACAGTTTTGTATCTTGGTTTGTTTTTTTTGTAGCTGAAAACTGCTCAGGCTACTGCACGTGTGCTCAGTGCCTGGAGCAGCCGGGCTGTGGGTGGTGCACAGATCCCAGCAACACCGGCAAGGGCAAGTGCATCGAGGGCTCCTACCGGGGGCCTGTCAGGATGCCCACCCCCTCCACGCCAGGGAAACACAGCCTGGAGCCTGTTCTCAATGTCACCATGTGCCCTGCCGAGACCAGCTACAACTGGTCCTTCATCCAGTGTCCAGGTAAACGAGCAGCATTGTCCAGCTTTTTGACTGAGTGCAAGGGGAGAGAGTTTTTAAGACTATGGTGGTGTCTTGTGTTCCCTCCTGTTAATGGAGGGGGGAGAAGAGCATGGAATATAAAGTAGGAATTACACCCTTGGAGATGGAAGGGGCTGTGAAGCAGCTGAGCTGCACAGGTTTGCTGCATGAAGACATTATTATTTATTACTTGTGAGAAATTTTTCCTTTCCCTACAGATCTTTACTGAGATTTTAACTTTTGTTTGTTTATTTGTTTTAAGTCTATTTGAAAGAAAGGCAGATCTTCCTTTGAAGGTCGTTTTAAGTGTTACTAATGCTTAGGATGATTTTTAACTAAGGTTTTGACACAAAACCAACACTCCCCTCCCCATTCCTTGTAAATCCATCCCACCAGCAGCTTCCAGTCCAATGTGCATGCAGTGTTTTGCAGTACAGTTTTCAGTGTGCTGCTCTAAATTCCATTTTTTGATATCCACCTGTCTTTGGGCCCACGTATTGCTAGCAAGAGACGAGAAGCTCTCAGGAAAGTGCATGAAATGGTTTCATTTGTCCCCTGCACAGCGCAGCCTCCCGAGGGTCTCTGTGAGCTGTCTTTGAGCCCCAGCACTCAGAGCTGTCCTGTTTGCTGTTTCCCACAGCGTGTCAGTGCAACGGGCACAGCCGGTGTGTGAACGAGAGTGTCTGTGAGAAGTGTGAGAACCTGACCACGGGCAGGCACTGTGAGACCTGCATCTCGGGCTACTACGGGGACCCCACCAACGGGGGCACCTGCCAGCGTAAGTGCAGCCCCGGGGCTTCCACTCTGCTCATTCCTCTGCCAGCCTAACACAAATTATATCCTGATAATTCCTGTTTCCTTTCCTGCGGGCGAGGCTCAGTTCTTGTTTCTTCAAATCAAAGACACTCAGGCTGCTGAGTGGAACTCCTTTCACTGCATGTAAAGAAGATTTTATAGCCTCCTTTCTAAACTTGGAATGATCACAGTGAAAACTGTCTGTATTTTAGTGTTTGATCCTGTATTTAAAAGAAACAATGTTGATCCAAATGTCTTGAACAAATTTCTGCTTATCTAAGTTTCACCTTCTATTCCTTTTGGTTAATGTGTTCTGTGTTTATAGTTAAAATTGTCTGCTTCATAAAGGCTTGCAGTGTTTCACTGAAGACTTGGCTGGATTTCAGTTGAGGATTAGCAGAACCCTGTTAAAATTGCATTTCAGTTTGTAAAGTGCTTTGGGACTCTTTGGCACAAAGAACCATTTTCAGCTGTGCAAGACCCAGTTAACAAACTGGGAAAAAGTCTTCCTTGAAAGACCAATGCATTTAATATTGACAAATATACATGGAAGACTTGGAGTTTTGACCTGCAACCTTGTGGCATAGTTTTGAACTGCTGTGAATTTTTCAGTGTGGCGGCATGGGGAGACCAACTGTAAACCAGAGACCAGGTGTGAGAGGGGCAGAAGTGAGGGAGGGTGCTTCTTGCTCCTAAGAGATTTAATCAAAGAATCATCAAATGGTTTGGGTTGGAAGGGACCATAAAACTCATTCCAGTTCCGTGCCATGGGCAGGGACACCTCCCACTATCCCAGGGTGCTCCAAGCCCCAGTGTCCAACCTGGCCTTGGGCACTGCCAGGGAACAATTCCTGTCACCAGCAGAGATGTTAAACAGCACTGGCTCCCGTGGATTATGTTAGTGGAGTATAGTGAGGTGGAATGAGACAATTAGATACAGTGATGGAAAATGTAGAATAACAATAACATTGCTCAGAGCAGTGTCAGTACTTCTGTAAAATGAGTGTGGGTGGTTTGTGGCCAGCCTGGAAGAATGAACTGGAGCTTATTAATGAGTGGGCATTGAAGACTTTTTATTGCTTCTTCCAAATGTGGCGAGAATCCAGTAGAAAATGGTTGGATATTAATTTAGGATGTTTACTGGGAGTAGTGCTGACCTTTTGGATGAACATGAGGGTCAGTAGCTGCAGCATGGAGTCCTGTTCCTCAAGAGGAGGGAGGTGGTGATGGTTGAGGCTATGAAGAACTTCCCAATGGACAGATTTGAAGAAAAGGGTTAAAAACTCACAGGGATACAGCTGCCTTCCTTAGAGCAACAGGATGTGGAATTCCAACACACAACACAGCAACAGGGGCTCAAAGGAGAAGGTGCATCCCTGACACTTGATTTCACAACCTTATCTGGCAGATAAAATACTGCTGATACTCATAAACTCATTTCAGGTGAAGATACTTTGAAATGCTCTAAAGTTTACTTGAAAGTAGTGAATAAATTGAGGCTGAGTTGACTGAGAAAATACAGATTTCTACCCTGAGCTTTCAGTTTTAATCACTGCATCACAACGTGCCTGTTGGTAGGTGTCGCTTTTCTGTGTATGTGGAAATGGAGAGTAAGTTCCTTTGGACTCTTGTGCATGAGGATTGTCCCAAAATAGTTTGTTGTTGAGATAATGAATGACAGACTGAAATCATCCAGATGCCTGAAAAAGCAATTAGAAAATGTGTGGAGAGATTGTGGAACAGTGTTCATTCCTTATCTGATGGAACCAGTAGCTCATGTCAGATGTGCTTTGCTCTCAAGTGCTTTGGACCCAGGTTTTTAATTTGCTGTGATTTAACTCTGTTTACTGGGAAGGGGAAAGAATGAGTGAAGCAGGAACCTGGGCAGAAAGACTGAGGTGGATTGGGAAAGGGAAAGCAAGAGCTAATCACCCTATCTGATGCAGCCAGGCTGACTTCTGCCTATTAGTCATTTTGCTTGCTGAAAACCTTTCCAGAGGGGAGTTCTTCAGATAAGGATTGGCTGATGGGTAGCAGAGCTAGCTCTTGTTTTCTCCCTTCTCTTAGCTGTGGTCCTTCCATCCTTTCCCATTAATAATGTGCTGATTTCACTCTTTTTGCATTTGTGAGCAATGCTTAGTGCTGCTCTGTTTTTAGAGCCCATGGTCACAGCCGTGCTGCAGACTATTTTTGTACACTCCAGCCTGACACACAAACAAACATCTGTGGGCTTGCACACTCACTGCCTAGTGTGAGTCCTGGGATCATGGGATGGTTTGGGATTGAAGGGTTCTAATAGACCATCCATTGTCTAATAGACCATCCCACTGTCCCAGGTGCTCCCAGCCCCAGTGTCCAGCCTGGCCCTGGGCACTGCCAGGGATCCAGGGGCAGCCCCAGCTGCTCTGGGCACCCTGTGCCAGGGCCTGCCCACCCTGCCAGGGAACAGTTCCTTCCCTATACCCTATGTCTAACGCTGCCCTCTTTTATTTCAATGCTTTCAGTCCTGCATATCTCTGTAAAAAGTCCTAACACAAGATTATATTACTTGTGTTGAAAATATTTTGTCAAACTGCAGTTATTTCCCTGAAAAAATTGTTTGTATCACATCATACACCCTGGTGTTGGCAGAGCTAGGCAGATAATAACTAAATGGCAGGTAAAGAGGTTGCTTTTAGGAAGTGTCCAAGTAGAGAAGTATTAATCAAGAAGGGCAGGAAATGCAGCACATCAAATGTAAAAATAGCTGCAAGGTGCTTTCTCTGCATTCAGGATTTTTCTGAATTTTCTGGTTAAACTTTCCCATGAAAATATGCTGGTGGGAGATAAGGAAGTTATTTGCAAGTGAAGGGAAGGCACTATTATGCCTGGAATCAGATTGCAGCTGTGGCAGCGCTTCCGAACACATCCACGCAGCCTTCACTGGTGGCCCATGAGTTGCTGGTGCCATGGACCTGCCTGATTCCCTCTGCCAGGGCTCAGGGGGCCCTGCAGGGCAGCTGAAGCATGTGGCATGGAGGAGCAGTGCTGGGCAGGTGGCTGATGGTGTTGCCATTGGGAAGCTGGTCAATCACAAACACAGAAAGAGCAGCGAGGACCCCCATGACCATCTCTGAGTGAGCCCATGAGCCCTGGTTTGTGGAGAAGGTAGGAGGAACACCAGCAGGGGGAAGAGGGTTCATCATCAGGCTGTTACCACGATTCACAGTCAAAAAGCCATTTCCAGTGCTTGTGGGTTTCTGCTCTGTCCTCTGACTCCAGTGGGAAATTGTCCTTTGTAGACTCCAGCGGGCTTGTCTAGAGCATTCTATCAATAGTTTATTTCCAAAATTTAAAGTTCTCTGAAAAGCCATGAGAAGATGTCTCTGTGCATATTCCAGTTATTTAGTGAATGATCTCCAGTTACAGGCTTGTAGGAAAGTGGATAAATGAATAGATTCTGTTGTTTTAAATAGAGATATTTGAGTGTTCAGTCTTCTTGATATGCTAAAGAGCAGAGAGGAAAGAAAAATTAATGTTACTGCTTAGATGCTGCAATCTGCCTTTAAACAACCCGAGGTTAAAAAATCAAGAGAAATTTCATGTATGCTTTTATTGAATATTGATCCAACATCACTTTGCTTCCCTTGTGCAAAGCATAAGGAAAGAAGTACAAGACATTCTCAATAGTACTAAGACTTATTTTTCTTTAAGTGGAACTAATGAAAAGAGTGTTTCCGTCACAGAATACAATTATTTTGTTGAATTTTCATTCAGTCTCCTTGTTCCAACAATAGGCCTTTTTGCTTCTTCCTATTTTGCTGTGTGTTGCTGCTAGGAAACCACTCATCCACATCTGAGAAGCACAATTAAATGTCCCTGATACAGTACAGCTTCCATTGTGTGCCAACAGAAAGAAGATATCAAAAGGATTCCTAAAATAAGGTCCAAGGCTGGCAGAGATATTCAGGATGGGGACTTGATGTCTAAGAATCTGCTGGTACATTGATTGGCATGGCTGCTTAATGAGGAGGAATATGTCTTCTTAACAAGCAGGCTCTGGCCTTTAAAGCATCTTGTTCCCAGCAAGCTCAAGGACCATAAACAAGGGATCTTTGCTTTGTGTAGTTTTTTCCTTATTTTGTACACTCTGCTGGGCACAGCTCCAGATGGATGCACCTGCATTGGCAGAACGACTCCTAAATGGCACCTACATGCCAGCAGTTGTTAAATCCATTCTTGCAGTGATAGTGAACAAGATGTCAAAGTTAACTGGCTGTGTAGGCTTTGTTCTTGCTTGTTGGTTTGGTTTTGGGGTTTTTGTGAATGTTTTTCCTCTACATCTTTGTAAATAAAGGTCTCAAAGCGTGTCAATATGAGCATTTAGCTTAAATCAGGGGGATTTTATGAAGAAAATCTTCTGTATGTCCTCACCATTCTACCTTGGGTTGGATCTTGAGCAGACTCAGGTGTATGAGGTGGTCTGTTTTTGGCATGCCCCAAACCTGAAGTTGTTCAGGGCTGTGCAGGTTTGCTTCAAACACAACTCAGTGACATTCAGCACAAAGTTATCCTAAAATATATTGGGGAATGCACCCCAACTAGTCCCAGCATGGACATCATCATCATCATCTTAGCACCAGATGTTTTCTGCTGATGCTGTTGATAATGACATTGTTTCCTCAGTAGGACTGATGAAATACTATTTTTCCGAAGCCTGTTTATTTATTTCTGGAAAAAGCCCCTGAAGTCCCATGGGCTTTGTTTTATTTTCCCAATTCTTCTCTCAAGAGTTTTGAATTTGGCTGAAGTGTGTTAACAAGCCCAAAATTATTTCAAATATTGTCTTTTCCTTCCTAGTTATGGTATCAGCCCTGTTGTCTAACAATAGGAGAGGAAGTTAAAAGAATTTTTGAGGTTAAAAAGCTGAGTCTGATGATGATTTCATACAAACCACCAGTCCTGGGTAGCCTGTGCTTGCTCTGTTTTGACGCACAGTTCTATTTTCATCTGCCTCCCGTAGCACAAAGAAAGCAAAGGGCACCAAATGGGTTTTCATCTGCACTTTAATTGTTGATGTATCTCAGTTTGACAACTAAAGGACTTAATTACTATTGAATTTGCTTTTCTTCTTCATTCAACGTTGCATCTTCTCCCCCTCTGCTCAACAGCTTGCAAGTGCAATGGCCATGCATCCGTCTGCAACACAAACACAGGGAAATGTTTCTGCACAACCAAGGGAATCAAAGGAGATGAGTGTCAGCTGTGAGTTCATTTCCCTTTCTTATTTGCAATAAAAAATTGTGCACATACCACCTTAGACACCCCTCCTCCCCCCCATTTTTTAATGTTTGTGTTTATGATGTCTCTGCTCATTTCTTCCTCCTGACAGTTGACTGACTGCAGTGAGGGTGCAGCCAGCCATGGGTCCCCTGGGGAATATCATGAACAGGATGATTTCCTGAAGAATTCCAATTTTAAAAACATTTCAACTGGGAATATTATGCAGAAGGGATGGGTGAAAAAATCCCCACGCCCCAAACTATACATAGAATCACAGAATGGTTTGGGTTGGAAGATACTCTGGGCTCATCCCGCTCCACCCCCTGCCATGGCAGGGACACCTCCCACTATCCCAGGTGGATCCAAGCTCAGTGTCCAACCTGGCCTTGGGCACTGCCAGGGATCCAGGGGCAGCCACAGCTGAGCTCTGCCTGGAGCCTTCCCTTCCCCAGGGGAGCATTCCCAGCTCTGCCAGCCTGGCTCCAGAGCAGAGGGGCTCCAGCCCTGCAGCAGCTCCGGGGCCTCCTCTGGGCTCTCTCTCCTTTGCTTTATCCCCCAATAGTTTCTTTTTCCCGGCACATTTTACCGTCCGTGCTCTCTGATGCTGTTCAGTGCAAGTGTAAATATATCCGAAATGAGCCTTTGACATTCAAGCAGTTTAATGGAGCAGTTTTAGAGCAACAAATTTGCTGGAGGTTTCTCTGTAACATAACAGAAATGCTTTTAGTGTAATGTTAGGGGAAATAATTTAATTCTAAATAATTTCATTGCCAGGTTTATTTTTAAAGCATTGCTCACATGAGTAAACATTTATAGGATAGAACCTGGAATAGCCGTAAATGACTAAGCTAATCCAGTTCCATGCATTGTGGAGGGCTAGTAAGTACCTTCCAGGTGCATGCAAACGTTAATATCCAGAATTTTATATTGCATTTTTTACTGCATATGAGTTGGACTTGGAGCAAACATGGAATTTCTTCATCAGCCCAGTCTAGCTCAGACATTCATCTTTAATTGTGTACTGCTCTCAGCACAGGTTGTGTTTTCTGGTATTTAATGGCTGGGAATAAATAGAACTGCAGAAAAAAATCCATTTATTAAAAAATGTATATTCTTTTTAGGTGTGAAGTTGAAAACAGATATCAAGGAAATCCACTTAAAGGAACGTGTTACTGTGAGTACCCTTGGGATTTTGTTTGGAGATAAAAAATGTGCTTGAAGTTTAAAATAACTTATTTAAAACTTGTTTCAGTTGCCTCAGCATGTGTTTAAAGTATGGGGGATTAGGGAAAGGACTAAAAAATAGCTCTAAAAACCTTCACTTTTCTCAAATACGTTGTTTAAAGACAATGAAAGTCCTTTTCTTGATAAGGTCCATGTGATGATTAGATCTTTTGAACAATGTTTTGAATGTTTTTCACGTGACTGAGATGAAACCTGGTCTTTTGGAGAGCACTCTAAACTATATTCCTAACAGGTAAAAAACAAAGACTGTCCTTAGAATTTTTAGAAATGCAAAATACTGTTTATTTGAAATTCTGGTCTAGGTTAGAATGGATTTCAAAATTGCCATGTTTCCTCTGAAATGAGCAGTTGGATTCCCATGCAGTTCCAGAAGATCCTTTGCCAAGATTCAGATTACCTAATGGAAACTTTCCAGCTTCTATTTGCAAATATTAGCAATCAGCAGCCTGGCAGGCGTGGAGAGATGGAATCTTAAATTACATAAAGTCTCCAGTAGTGGTTTTGCCCAGCACAGAAATTATCAACTGCCTGGCTTTGGCTTATTTGAATTCTGCTTGTGTGGCCAAACAAGGGCACTGCTGGCTCCTCATGGCATCTCTGTGTAAGAATGACCACATTCCTTGCTGAAATGGCAGGGATGGTTAAATGGGCAAAAAGTGGGGAAAGGCAAAGCTTTGCAGCTCTTACAGGAAGAATCTTGTGCTGCCCAGATCCACTCTTGCTTGGTTTCATTCCCTGTTTCTTTGTGCTGTGTCTGATGGACACCAGCAGCCTTGTCTGACTTGTGTCAGTCAATGAGGGGTCACTGGGAGGCAGTGAGAGAAAAACAGTGCCTGGTGTGTCAGTTCCTGGTTATTATTGCTGGGAATATCTCTGCATGGCTTCAGGAATATGCACAAGTCACAGCAGTGTGCAGGAGCGGAAGGGTACTGAGGCGGGTGAGTGCACCCCACAAGTGGCTCTGGCTCACACCAGCCCTGGCAGATGGGAGCAGGGAAGGACAGACAGACCAGAGGCTGCTCCTGCCATGCCTGGGTGGGATGTGTCCCAGAGCAGGAGGGCAGCTGGGTTCATCACCAACCAGCTGCTCTGTAGAACCTCTCCAGGAAAATCTGCTGATGTACAGAAACCTGGAATGGGGGGACCATTGTCCCCTTCCAAGTGGGAATTACACAGGGGGAATTACACAGCTACTGGACTTTTCTGCTATTCCCTTTGATCACAGAGGTATTGCAGGCTGGAAAAGTAAATCTCTTGGCATGTTTTTTACAGTGTATAGGTAGGAATATTGATTTAGATCAAGGCTGGAGGCTGTTGCCTGGCAAGTATAAGCCACCTCTCCTCCCTCTCTAGGCTCAGCTCCTGGAGTTTTTTGTTCCTTATGTGGGATCATATGTAGGTTGAAGTAATTTGTAGCAGTGTCACAATAGTGTTGTGTCCTGGTTGTCCAAGAAACCCTTCAGTAACATCATGCCTTCCTTTACAGAAGTTACTTTATTCCAGGAGATGGCCTAACTGTCTCCCTCCATTCCTTACAGATACTCTGCTCATTGACTATCAGTTCACCTTCAGCCTTTCCCAGGAGGACGATCGCTATTACACAGCAATCAACTTTGTAGCAACACCAGAAGAGGTACATTTTCTATTTTCCCTTTTAACTTTGTCCTTTGTCTTCTCTTGGCCCTGGAGGCAATGAGTTGTTCCAGTTCTGTGGGTCTTTGGGGGTAGTTCTGTGATATGGAAGGTGTGTCCTGCTCCATGAAGTACCCAGACCGTTTTGACCTTGGCTTGGCTGTGCAGTCCCAAATCATCACAGGAAGATTTCATAAAGAGCCACAGCTGATTCTTACCAGTTGTTGGAACAACCTCTGAGCCATTACAGTTTTTTTAAAATCACAGACCAGTTTGGGTTGGAAGGGACCTTAAAGCTCATCCTGCTCCAAACCCCCCTGCCATGGCAGGGACACCTCCCACTGTCCCAGGCTGCTCCAGCCCCAGTGTCCAACCTGGCCTTGGGCACTGCCAGGGATCCAGGGGCAGGCCCCACCTGCTCTGGGAATTCCAGCCCAGCCCCTGCCCACCCTGCCAAGGAGCAATTCCCAATTCCCAAGGTCCATCCATGCCTGCCCACTGGCAGTGGGAGCCATTCCCTGGCTCCTGTCCCTGCAGGCCTTGTCCCAAGTCCCTCTCCAGCTCTCCTGGAGCCCCTTCAGGCACTCCTCAGGCATTTCTCTTCTGCAGGCTGAGCAATCCCATCTCCCTTGGCCTGGCTCCAAAGCAGAGATGTTTTGCTTGTTTTCACCCCACATCTTGCGTCTCAGTTCTTCCTTTGATATTCTGTGCACATGACTCCTTTGTTGTGTTTTCCTTGAGGAGGAGAATACTTCTTCCAGAAAATACAGTATGAAGTTTTTAGCTTTATGTATTTTCTTTATGTAACAAATTTCAAGATAATTTTTTAGCAATGATTTCCTAGGAAACAGTACAGTAAACTGCTTATCCTGAAAAGGGGGTTTCTTTTTTGTTTCCTTCTCTAGCAAAACAGAGACCTGGACATGTTCATCAATGCATCTAAAAACTTCAACCTCAACATTACTTGGTCCACAAGTTTTGCAGGTAAATTGAGTATGATCTGAGTAACTCAGGAGCTTCTTTCATTTAGCAGTTTCTGAAAAAGGCAAATTTAAGTGGGAAAGCTCTGGGGGGTTTTTAACCTATGTACTTTTTGCATAGTGTTCTTAAATTGGCAGCCTGAGGGGGAAAGTAAAATGTTTAAAAAAAACTATGTTTTCAACTTTAGTAGTGTAATTTAGTAAACATTGAAAGTGCAAATTTGATTTTTTACAATGCAACATCTTGGCACACAGTGGTTTTGATAATGCAGTGCAGCTTAACATAGTTGGTTTTGAATGAATAGTTAATTTTTTAAAATTAGAATTTAGGCTGGTTTGCCCTTTTGTTTGTTTTCTTAAGTACACCTTGAAATACCTTTTCTTGCTACTCCTTAAAACAGCTGGCACACAGGCTGGGGAGGAAATTCCAGTTGTTTCCAGAACTAATATAAAAGAGTACAAGGACAGTTTCTCCAATGAGAAATTTGATTTCCGCAACAACCCGAACATCACCTTCTTTGTTTACGTCAGCAATTTCACCTGGCCCATAAAAATACAGGTAGGAGCTGCTAATATACGTCAAATTGTTTAAAGGTGCTTTTTCTATTTCTCTCAAAACTGTGGCAGTTTGCTGTGCTTGGAGGAGTCCAAGCTGAACCAGGCTGGTGTAATCCCAGAGCAGACAGAGTCTGGTGTTCCTGGGTAAGGGGAAGAGGGTGTGAGGAATCTTCTGATGTTGCCTCAGCCCAGGGGATCTGAAGATGTGTGGTGAAATAGAGACACTCATTTATTAACAGGGCTGTGTTTGACAAGGTGTCTGACTTCAAATGTGCAGATCTTGATGTTTTAGAAAAAGACTGATAAAGCTGAAAAGGAAGCCTGGAAAGAGCAGACAGAGGAAATGCTTTAGAGCTCTTTAGTGCCTGGTACTCAAAAGGCCCAGCTCCAGGGCCACCCCCTTTCTCCTGCTGCTGCCTCTGGCTGGTGGCACGTGCAGCACCAGCAGCTCATCCTTCCCCTTTATTCAGGGTAGGTGGTTGGCAGGCAGTGCCTGGGGCACCAGGCTGGCCGTGGTGATGAAGTGGTGCACAATGAGCAGTGGATGGAGCTTGGTGGTGATAAAATCAGACAGAATCACTCTCTGACTGGTGGTCCTAAAATCAGACAGAGTCACTCTATGATTGGGGTTGGTAAAATCAAAACAATCACACTGTGATTGCAGTCACGGATCCTGCAGATGCTGAAGCAGCTCACAATTCAGAGCAGCCTCAGCCACCTTCTTGCAGTGGGCTGGTCAGGTATCAGCTCCCTGTGTGCTCAGAGTGATGTGGGTGTTTGAAGGACAAAATCCTTGCAGGTCTGGAGATCATGGAATGGTTTGGGTTGGAAGGGGCTTTAAAGGTGCCATGGGCAAGGACAGCTTTGGCCAGCCCAGCTTGCTCCAGCCCTGTCCAACCTCCAACAGTTACAGGGATGGGGCAGCCACAGAGCTCAACTAAAGCTTGGCATATTTGAATTCTGCCTCATCGAAGAAACTTGGTCAAATATGGGAACCCAAATCCTTCCATCTTCACCGTTGTTCATGTGATTGTTTTGTGGAAGCTGACATTTCACATCAGTGCGCTCGGTGTTTCAAACGTATTGGTCAGGCAAACTTACTTTCAACAAAAATAATGCACAGGATAATATTGAGCAAGAAAATGAGATCCACCTGGAAAAAAGGTCCTTAAACTATAGTGATATTTTTCCTGAATTTTTAAAAAAGTATTAGGAATACTTGTGAAATGTTCTTATCACCTTTTTCTAAAGATACTGGGCTTTAATTACTTGAAAAACTTTGTCTTGTTGATTGCAGACTGAAGATTTGGCAGGTTGGCTTTGGACTCTTTTTAGTATCACTTACAGTTTTGGTAATCAGTTTGCAGCTGGAGAGTTTTTACTTCATAAACTGGTAAAGTCTTAGTTTATTTTCAAGTCCTGAGTTTTAAATATGGAGCAGTTGATGAGCTGCAATGTAAAATCTTTGTCATTGGATATTCAAGTAGCAAGTCCCAAACCTCTTTGTTTTCATGTAACTACTATTTGTCATAGGGGAAATAGCATCTGTGTACAAAGGTGAGCACTTATGCAATGATTTATTTAAATATTTGAGCTTCTCTTGCATCAAATTCATAAATGTGGGAGTCAAGAAAAAAGTAATTATTTTTTTTTTAAGATTATGGGTTATTGTGATTGATATTTGAATTTCCATAATCATTGCTGGGCTGTACCTTACCCTGATTTATTTCTTTGTTATTTATTGCTCTCCTTACAGCATCCTCTCTTCCCTTCCCCTTCTGGTTTCCTTTACTTGTATGATTGAAACATCTCTTGCTGCTTTGTTTTCATTTGCTGAGCAATGGCACAGCTTGACTTCTGGCCGTTCTTATTTTATCTCTCTGCTTCTTGCTGGCTTTTAAGACATTGCTAATGAATCCTTTCCTCTCCTTAATGCAAAGTCTCTCTAATTGATCCTCATGTCCCTTCCGAGGTTAGCTCTGAGGATGCAGCTTTCAAATAGTTTTGCATCTTTGACCTGAGAGAAATATTTAGATGGCAGCTTTCCCATTCTTGATCTCCTTATCCACTTGATTTTACTGTTTGATTTCATTTCTCATAGTTAAAGAGTGAACTTTGATTCTCTTACAACACTTAACCTCTCTTTGTCCTTAATTTAATGGGAATGTGCTTGTATGCACTCAGTCCAAGTTAATGTTTTATCACCAGCTCTTCTTAATATCTTTATTACTTGCCAAAACAAAGTCTAAAATAGCATCAGCTCTTATTCATTGAGACACAGTTTTGTGAAGAAGTCTGGCAATGACCAGCAATCTGTGGTCCATAGAATTTCTGTTAGTTTCCTCTTCAGCGCATAGCTAAAAACCAGGACTCACCGTGTCCTCTCAGATCTTGTGCAATCTGCTGTGAGGGGTTGACCTTCCCTCAGTTGCAATCTGTGTCCCTACCTGTCCTTTCCATACCCCAGTTTTCTTCAGTTTTGTGAAGTCGTGGCTCTGTGTAGTTTGTGTTCGATATGATAAAATAGAAGCTAAATCATGGTATAGGTTTTTGGGACAAAGATTTTTTGGACAAATGCCCAGAGCAGCTGTGGCCGCTTCATCCCTGGAAGTGTTTCAGGCCAGGTTGGAGGGGGTTGGAGCACCCTGGTGTAGTGGAAGGTGTCCCTGCCCATGGCAGGGGGGGGTGGAATGAGATGAGCTTTAAGATCCCTTCCAACCCACCTCACTTTCTGATTCTGTGATTTTAAGACTTCCTAGCCATCAGTCCTTGACTCATCCCATGCTACATTCTTCTCAGGAATAATTTCCTTCTACTATACTTTCCTTTACTTTCCTTCTCTCATCTGTTTTTCCATGGGGTTCATCCCTGATTTCCCTGCAGAAGAGTTCCTGTGCTTCAGGGCAGACTGGCTCGTTAATTAAAACTCCATGTTGCAGTATGGGCAGGATGCAAACTGTTTCTTATCTCCTAGCTTGTCTCCTCCAGTATTCCTCACTGCATCTCCACTATTAAACTGTCACACTGCGACAGAACATGTTTCAATTTCCTTTGGAAATTACATTGATTTTAATAGAGTATGTCGAAGTCAGGAAAACTCTGCTCCTGCCAAGCTGCTGGAAATTATTCTGTCCTCACATATGTGCATCACCTGGCAGCTCATGCATGTGTTTGGTGCAGCATGTCCAAATCATATTTTAGGGGTTTATTCTTTGTTTGACTATCTTAGTAAACTGTCATTGTGCATACACTCACTTGTCCTGGCTTATTTTCAATTTCAATACAACAGATGTATTTAAACATGAGTGTTTATGTCTATACAAAATCTTGAAACAGAAAACTTTATAAATGTAGTTTTTACTGCAAAGCAATTCTACAATCCACCTTATTTTGTTTTTCTAAGTATTGCAAACTTTATCTTGAAGTCCTTGATTGAAATCTGTCTCTTATTTATTCTCTCTCCTTGCTTGTTAAAATCTACACTTGGAAAGCGTAAGTGCTCCTTTGTGTAAGAGATGGCTGTGTCCCTGCCAATGCTCAGTTCTGGCTCTTCTTTCCCTGTCTTGGCTCCACCTCTTTTTCAAACCACTTCAGTTCATTTATTTTTTTAAAGTGTGTTGGTTTAGGATGTCTTTCCCTGCCTGGTTAATGACTTAAAATGATCATTCAGTAAAAGAGTTAAAGCAGCAAAATGAAGAAAGCCTTCAAAATACAGCAATCTTCTTCCTAATTTCTCCTTTCTGAGCAGTTCCAAGCATGAAGGAGTTCACTTAAAGCCTTACTTTACCAAGCTTTCCTGAAAATCCCGGTAGGATCTTGTCAACAGTGTCTGGATATTTCCATTCGCTCTGCTTTTTGAGCTCATCTTTGCTGCAAATGTTGGGCACATGGAATTTTGAAGCATTTAGCAAACTCCAGCTGTTCACCTTCCTGTCCTCAGCCTGGCTCTAAACATCCCCTGTCTTCCCCCAAACTGGGAGTGCACCCTTTAGGAAGGGAAATTAGTGGGCCTTGAAGAATTGAGATTTTTTTACACTTATGCAAATGTAATAGTAATCTTTTCCCCACTATTCTTCCTCTTTGCTTAATCTTCATTGTGAGTTTGCTTTGTTATTCTTTCCAAACTCAGCTCAGAGTAGAAGAGAGACATTGACTGTAAATAATCTGCTGTACAATAGCACAGTAAGAAGCAAAGTAATTCAGTTCAGAAACTTCCAGAGGAGTTCTCTTCATAGGTTTCAATCCATGCAAAGTCAGCTCACTCTGAGGTGAAACTGCACCTCTGGAGCTGACAAGTAGTTAATGGTGAGAGTTTGAAACTCTCTTAGATACCTGTGGAAATGTCAGCAGGTTTTAGCACTGTTTAAACTTGTATGTATTTACCTGGGGCCTAGTCCAGTGAGTGAATTCCTCTCCAGAGTGTAAAGGAGGGTGAAAATTCCACCTGCTAATACAGGAAACTCTCCCCTGGCTGTAGGATTTCTGTTTCATCACAATTTACTGCTGATGGTGTTTGCTACCACTCACTAAATAGAAATTGGTGGTTTAGTCTTGTTTCATACCCAAACTATTGTTTATATTCACTAACATTCTGTTCCATTTAATATTTGACTTTTTCCTCTCAGATTCCAAACATCTTGCATTGATCTCTACGTTCTGAGAATGTGTAAAACATTTAGGAGCTGATTAAGGCAAAACCAGTTTGTAATTGTATCATTAACTGGCAATTGCTTCCCGTCTTTCCTTCGTGTTGGTTGAAGGATTTTGATTTGAACACGCTTAAATGTTAATTATGAACCAAATGCTTCAAGAAACAAAAAGAGGCGAAGGAATTTTGCAGCCCTTGCATACAAAATGTGCCATTTGCAAAATCTCATTAGGTATTCAATATATATCATTTTTTTGGCAATTCATTGTTGTGTTGGGCTTCAAAAAGTGCCCCTGTGACTGTGCAGCATTGGTGCATGTACAGCGTGGTAGAGGCTGCAGCAGCATTGCATAGCTCCCACTGTTTGAAGTGCATTTGAGAACCAGTGGGAAACATTCAGCTCACTGAAATTGTTGCCTTCCACTCAGATTTCATAAAGGCTGTAATGGAAAAATAGCTAAAATTGCCTCTGCTGTCTTCAATTTTAGTTTCTCAAACTTTCTTCTGGTTTCCTCTACTTGATTTATTTCAGGATGGTCTATCTATATAGTCTCCTTTATATCTTTATCCCCTTTTACTCAGATAGATAGTTCATGGAACAAACAGGTTTGGAGGGACCTGAAAGACAATCTGTGGGTTGTTTAGCTCAGTGACATATGTGTTGTCATAGTTATTCTGTCTCCAAAGATGCTGTTTAGCCTGACAGGAGGGTCCTGGTGAGCTCACTCCAAATGCTGCCTTGCTCTTTGGTTCCTCTGCAGAAAGGGTGAGTGGTGAGCTGCAAGGTGAAACAATTCATGGCCCTTCAGTGGATGGCAGCTGGCACAGGAGGCGTGGGGAGGGCACGTGCAGAAACTTACTCATGGGAGACCTGGAAACTAGGGGCAGGCTCAAATGTGCTGTAATTAAACCAGAATTTGGTCTGTGGTGCTTTCTTTTGGTAGTGATACAGGTGACTGTGTTTGGACTGGCACACAGAATCGTGGAATCACAGATGGGTTTGCATTGGAAGGGACCTTAAAGACCATCTCATTGAAACCCCTGTCATGGGCAGGGACACCTTCCTCTATCCCAGGGTGCTCCAAACCCCATCCTGCCTTGCCTGGAACAATTCCAGGGATGGGGCAATCACAGCTTCTTGGGACAAGCTGTGCCATGGCCTCACATGGAAGAATTTCAAATCCCATCTAACCTTTCCCTCTGGCAGTGGGAATCCACTCCCTCTTGTCCTGGAACTCCAGGCCCTTGTCCCCAGTCCCTCTCCAGCTCTCGTGGAGCCCCTTTAGGCCCTGGGAGGGGCTGTAACATCATCCCAGAGCCTTCTCTTTCCAGGCTGAACATTCCCAGCTCTCCCAACCTGGCTCCACAGGAGAAATCCAGGTGTCACAGCTCCATCTGCTCTGTAGAGATCCATTGCAGGTTCAATCCCCAGGAATGAGATGTCAGCCATTAGCTGAGGTGCTCTTTAATGAACCCCTTCCTTCGGGGCCCTCCCTCCCTCTCTGCCTTCTGTTGCTTTTCTTAAATTCCCATTGCCAGGATGACTGCATCCAAGGAAGGAAAATGCTCATTTTAGTGCTCCAGTGAAGAGCTGCAGTGCTGCATGAAGTGACATTTCTGATAGATGTGGGAGGACAACTGTGCTCCCGTTAAACCTCTGGGAACTGCCACTTTCTTGGATTCAGGTGCCTTGTATATCAGACCTGGGACTACTGATTTTTTGAAGACCTTTTCTTCTATCCTGAGCTGTTTTGAGGGAATAGCTGAAGCTCTGTTCTTTCACAGGCATCAAAAGATTTCTCTGCCTCCCTCTGCAGCCCAAGGGTTTCCCAAAGGATTGTGTGATAGTGACTAATCGCCTCCTTGGACCTGGGAACAGTTCCCACTGGTTTCCAGTGATACGCTGAAAATGTCTGTAGGGATATAGGAGGGCAAACTCCCTTCACATCTCCTTGCTCAGCAGAGCTGGCAGTGAAGCTGGAAATGGGTCTTTTCCCTAGCCTGGAGGTATTTCCTGTCTTGTTTGTAGGCAGAGTTCAGCTGGAGCCACCTGGTGTCAGCTGCGTTTCAGAGTCAGATGAATTTTACACTAGGCTGAAATTCTGCTGAGGAATGGCTCTTGTGTTTTCTTACGCTGATTGTGGCTATCCAAGTTGCAAATGTTAGCCCATATTTTGAAAACTGCCAGGAATTACATTTTTAAGAAGACTCCACAATCCTCAAAGCCCTGGCTCTGATCTTTATCATTGTTTATTTCAATGTTCCATTGCTGTTGTGTCCTCCAGTATGTAAATACCGAAACCTTCTGAAACTCTCATTGTTCAAAGTAAAGCTCCTTCATTAAAGCAGTTTTGATTTGCAATTCTTCTTCTAATGCTCTTCCCCATCAACCTGCTAGTTTCATTTGCAACATTACCCCTAAAACAGGTGGTCTGCATTACCAAGAATATTAATATCACTTTCAATTGAGCTTTAATTTTATTTGCAATTCATGTTTAGTATAGTTCAGGAAGCATTTGTTTTCCTCCAGAGCCAAATGAGGGATGACACTTTGCTACAGCCAAGGAAAGCTTTGGGGTACTCTTAGCTCCTGCAGGTGAGGAGGAGCCCAAAACAGAGCTGGAGGAACTGCAGATCTCACACATTCCTTTTATTTTAGGCTTTCACCCTCTTTAGGTGGCATTCTCATTGCCAGCAGTGATGCCCTCTGCCTTTCCAAACTCTTTGAGGTTTGCAGCCTGACTACAAGGCTTTGATAATCCATGGAAAAAAAGAGAGTGAAGAAACCAACCACAGTTAAAAAGCAGGGCCTGAACTGTCTCTAATGCCTTGATTCCTCTCTGGAATGAGCATTGGGTATTTGATACAGGATAAATAACCCCTGAGGACTGGAAATGGCCCAATGGCCCATGGAGGTTTCCAGTCTTTCTGTAAATTAGTGTCATTCTCAAACCAAAAGCATCAGGTTCATTGAATGAGAGCTCTCAGTGAGGGCAAAGGAAGAGAGAGTATCTTTGTTGTTGGCCAAAGAGGATAAAACACATTCAGATAGGTAGGGATTGCTTTGATAAAATAATTATGTAGGCTTGAAATCAAATCAGTGAGGTTGCTGATCTGGACAGCTTTCCTGCCAGGTCCTCATGTGCCTCGTGCATATTTAACAAGAAAGAGATGTAAGTGCAGAGATAAAATCATCCTCAACTCTCTGGGACCCTTTATTCCAAAAACGTTCTTTTTTTCTGTTGCTTCTGGAAGCATTGTAATGCCAAAGTTGTTTGCTAATGATGTCCCTTGCCTTTCCTTAGCTGTAACTGATGTGCTTTTGAGCCTCTCTCCCTGCTTCTCTCTCACCATGTGAGAGGTTTTCTTGAAACCCAACAATGAAACGTAAATCAATTTGTTAATCTGATGAAATTTGCTGTTGAATGTAATTACTTTTGGAGACATGCAATTACATGCTGATTTTTCAGAACAGGCAAACTGACATCTTCTACTGTGGGATGGAAAGATTTAAAACAGAACAGTTAAATGGTCCTTTAAAACATGAAACAGCTGCTGGTGTTTTATCTGCTCCTGCCACCTTATTTTTGGCATCAACTGATGACATTTTCCTCCTTTTAGAAGTTGTTCCCTTTTCGATTAAGTAATATTTTTGTTAGCACCTTCTTAAATCCTTAAAAAGGAGGATTTCTCTCCCAGGCAGTTAACTCTTGGCAGGAGGTTGTGCCACTTCAGTCCATTTTGCAGGAGGTTGTAGCATGAACAATCCTGAAAATTGTTCATGCCAGATTTTTCCCAGGTGCTGTGTTGGGGGTGGGGATGTGGATTTTTATCAGAGATTCATGGAATGGTTTGGGTTGGAAGGGAAATGAAGGATCATCCCATCTCACCCCTGCCATGGCAGGGACACCTCCCACTGTCCCAGGGTGCTCCAGCCCCAGTGTCCAGCCTGGCCTTGGGCACTGCCGGGGATCCAGGGGCAGCCCCAGCTGCTCTGGGCACCCTGTGCCAGGGCCTGCCCACCCTGCCAGGGAACAATTCCCAGTTCCCAATATCTCATCCAGCCCTGCCCTCTGGCAGTGAGATCCATTCCCTGGCTCCTGTCCCTCTGTCCTTTGTCCCCAGTCCCTCTGCAGCTCTCCTGGAGCCCCTCCAGGCCCTGCCAGGGGCAATGAATGAAGTCTTGGGGTTTCTTGGGATGAGCTGTAGTGACTTGCATAACTTTTGTGAGGTTTATTGTAATACCCTTCTACAGCTCTGAAAGTCTTTCTGAATGCCTGTTGCAAAACTTCAACTGCATAAATAAGAAAAGTTATAGGATACCAGAGAGAGATAGTCTGCAATTCAGATTTAATAATACCAGGAGCATTTCTTGGGTTGTGTTTTACTGAGACCTGACAGTGACATATATATTGATTGCCTTAATTTTAAGGAAGCTGATTTTCTTTCTCTCTTTTTGAGTACAGGGCTGGAAAATATATAAAAAATTGTGGAATTAATTTTCTATGGAAGCTAAGTCCGAATCAGGCATTAATTTCTTCTGGGTGAGGCCAGTGCTGGTTGCTTGAAGTTGCTGTATTTCTGTGATGAATATCTCTTGAAAATACCATAACTCACCAGAGAATGTAAATACAGACCCCCAAATTCAAATATATTTCAAAAATGAGTGCTGTGGGCCATTGCTGAGAAGCTGAAAGAGTGAGATGCTTTTCTGTATACAAAAACTTATTTAAAGAGTCAGAATAGTGAGCAGAGTTAATGAAGGAGGGAAAAGCATATTGTAAAAGTAAAATAGAAGAAGCCACCCACTGAAATGTGACAGTGGATTCAGCCTGGCTAAACCACAAGGGAAAGTATATCCAGAACTAAGAGAGGGTGTGTCCTGGTTTAGGGCAAATTTGGGAGAAAGCCTCTGAATTGGGGTCCCTCTAGAAAGCAAATTCAAGTGGTCCCTTCCCCAAACCAGATCAGGAAAAGATTTCCCTGGAGAAAAGTGGAAAAAACTGCTTATTTAAGAGGCAAAGCATTCACCAGCACACAAAACCTGAACAATATTGAACAATAAGAGCTCTCGCCGTTCTGCAGAGGTGACACACTCACAAAGTCCCCGGTGGGCTGTAGCTCAGCTCACTCAGTCTCTGATCAGTCCCCCCGGTGCTGGAAATGCCGCGGGCCAGCCCCGGCCCGTGGGGCACAGGTGAGAGCTGGGGGTGCTCTGCTGCTGTTCAGGCCAGAGCAGGTTCAACCAGCTCCAAAGAAAAGCCACGGTCCAGGGAACTTGTGTGCATCAGCGAGCTACAAACTAGCTGAAAGCAAAGGAGAGCTCTGCCTGCTGTCTGTCCATCCACAGACAACCCAGTCCAGGAGCAGGAATGTGGGGAGTGAGTGCAGTGTCTGAAAACAAACTGCGCACTTCTTGTCTCCCTCTTTGCTCTCAGAACCAGCCTGAAAGGTGCAAAACTCATTTCTGTGCTAAACAGACCAATGGGGATGCGAGCATCATAAAGTCACCCCAGGACAGGGTGACGAACCCAAATGCCTGTGGCTGGTTTAGCTCCCAAACATGGAGCCAGAGACACCAGCACTCCACAGGCAGCTCTCAGCTGACTGTGGGGCTTCTTTTAGGGAAAAAAAATGTCACTGGAATGTCCTGAAAACTTCTTTTTCTCTCACTTATTTTCCTGACTTTGTATTATTAAGATTTTGACTGTTTTTACCGTATTGGCAAATGTTGCTCCCAGCAATGTTGGCAAGCAAGAGCTGCATCAGGGCAGGGTAGTACTGTCACAGTCCTGTATAGGAATACATTTCTGGCATGACTGGGGATTTCATGGGGTTTTTTTCCTTAAATTGGTTCTCTCTTAAATTATTTTTGAGTTACAAGTGTCATGCATAATTACGTCTTTAACCAGTCTGTTTTGCCTTCAAGATTAGCACCATCCATCTTCCCACACCTGGACCAAAAGTGTCAGTAAATTACATTAATATCTTGACTGGGGATTGAACTAAATTCCATCAATTGATTTGTCACTTAAGGATTTTACTGGGAAATTCTTCATGACAAAAGGGTGAATTACATGTTCTAGAAATCTTTTGGTGATTGGCAGTGACTACCTGGCCTCTTTAATGCAAATCTGAGAGCTTATAGAGGAGTTGTTCATTCTGCACCACCCAGCACAGTTATTTTTTTCAGGTTAAGATTTCTTGAACATCAAGTCATAGCCAAGGCTCTCAACAGAAAAACCTGTGATGAATAAAACAGCCCAGCTCTATGGTTCTGATTTCATGTTTCTTTAAAACTGATCCTGATACTATGTGGTTTGTTTAAAGTAAATTTGGGAGGTTTTAATTACTGCCACTTCAGGTTGTGTGTGATGTGATGTTTGAGATGACTTTTGGCTTCAGTGTTGTGTAATAACGTGACAATGCTGTCATTCGAAGATATTTTAATTTGGTTATTTATATAAATACCTATTTAGTTTGGGGCTGGAGCTAGATAATCTTTAAGGTCCCTTCCAACCCAAACAATTCTATGATTCCATATGTAATATGTATAAATAAATATATATACTTACTTTGCTACTTTGTTTTATTAAAGATGAGATTCCTGCAGCTGGCATATTACAGGATGTTTTGCTATAGGTTGATAAACATGTTAAATTTCTCATCCAATATGATCCTTGGACCTCACAGCCTCTTCAGGAAGGAGACAGAGTTTGTTTTCTCCATTAACACTACTGCAGCCCTCAGCTCTGTCTTGCATTTTTCCCCATTTTGTCTGGTCAGAAGTGATGCAAGACAGAAGGTGTTGCCTGCTTCCATCTGTCTGCTATATTGAACCCTTAAAAAAGAAACTTGCAAATATTGCTTTGGCTGTTTTATACTTTTTATTCTTGATTCCCTCTTGTGACCTTACATCACCTGCTCTTTAAGAAAACAACTTTTATTCCTTTTAAGCTCACTTGAGTATAAAGCTCATTTTTACTGGACTTCAAGGGTCTGAGTGAGAGTTTGAGCTATTATGTTTATGTAAAGTTTTAATTTTCCATGTCCAACTTGCAGCAAAGTCAGCATGCTGCCAACGTAACCAAGCCTGCAGCGGTGTCAGAGCTGGGCATGGAGCGTAAAAGGATCCCTCCTTCCCAGACGGGGATCCTTCCTGCCATGGGCATCCTTCCCAAGTGCAACGGGATCCTTCCTTCCCAAGTGGGTGGGATCCTTCCCAAGTGCAATGGGATCCTTCCTTCCCAAGTGCAACGGGATCCTTCCTTCCCAAGTGCAACGATCCCTCCTTCCCAAGTGCAACGGGATCCCTCCTTCCCAAGTGCAACGGGATCCCTCCTTCCCATGTGCAACGGGATCCTTCCTCCCAAGTGCAATGGGATCCCTCCTTCCCAAGTGCAACGGGATCCCTCCTTCCCAAGTGCAACGGGATCCCTCCTTCCCAACGGGATCCCTCCTTCCCAAGTGCAACGGGATCCCTCCTTCCCAAGTGCAACGGGATCCCTCCTTCCCAAGTGCAACGGGATCCTTCCTTCCCATGTGCAACGGGATCCTTCCTTCCCAAGTGCAACGGGATCCCTCCTTCCCAAGTGCAACGGGGTCCCTTCCCAAGTGCATCTGCACCGCAGCAGCTGGGACTGGAGGGAGGTGCTTGAGGAACTGGAACTCAGAGGATTGGAGTGTTTTCCTACTGCTGATGTGTCTTCTGTCTCAAGGTTTAGGACCTTTATGTTTAACCACTTCTCCCAAGTACCTCAGAGCTTCCTTGCCTCCAGAATAATTGTTGCAATTGCAGCATCACAGAATCATTTATGTTGGAAAACCCTCTAAGACAATCGAGTCCAGCTGTTTCCCCGCACTGCCAAGGCCAGCACTGACCTGTGTCCCTGAGTGCCACATGTACATGGCTGTTAAATCCCTCCAGGGAGGGGTGCTCCATCACTGCCCTGGGCAGCTGTGCCAGGGCTGCACAGCCCTTTCCCTAATTCCCCAATGCCCTTTTTCAATTCCCCACAGCCTTTTCCCTAATTCCCCAATGCCCACCCTGAGCTCCCCTGGCCCAGCCTGAGGCCGTTCTCTCTGCTCCTGTCCCTGTTCCCTGGGATGAGATCCCAAATCCCCCCGGCTGTGCCCTCCTGGCAGGAGCTGTGCAGAGCCACAAGGGCCCCTGAGCCTCCTTTGCTCCAGGTGAGCCCTGCCCAGCTCCTCAGGGATTCTGCAGCCCCTGCCCAGCTCCTCAGGGATTCTGCAGCCCCTGCCCAGCTCCTCAGGGATTCTGCAGCCCCTTCCCAGCTCCTCAGGGATTCTGCAGCCCCTGCCCAGCTCCTCAGGGATTTCTGCAGCTCCTCCTGCCCAGCTCCTCAGGGATTCTGCAGCCCCTGCCCAGCTCCTCAGGGATTCTGCAGCCCCTGCCCTGCTCCTCAGGGATTCTGCAGCCCCTTCCCAGCTCCTCAGGGATTCTGCAGCCCCTTCCCAGCTCCTCAGGGATTCTGCAGCCCCTTCCCAGCTCTGTCCCTGCCCTGGCCATGCTCCAGCCTCTCAGGGTCTTTCATCTTGTAAGTGGCCTGAAAGAACAACTGAGAAGTCCAGAGTATTCAGAAGAATTCTGAATGAGGATTCAGAAGAATTAAGTGTTTTCTGGCCCTGCCTTGGCTTTTTCAAAGCACATTTCTGTCTGTCATGTGGAGGTGTGCAGGGTCTGAGCTGAGTTTGCTGTTTCAATTATGGGACTTTCCAGAATTTTATTTCCTAGTGCACTTTAAATTTAGATGTGCATCACAATTCAGCCGCTGGCTGTTTATTGAACAAATACTTCTCATTTGTCAGATTTGTGTGATAATTTCTGGGATGCTGTGAAATTTGGGACCACATCTTAAGCGCTGTTTTTAATTTAGAGACAGTCGTGCCTGTGTTCGCTCTGCACAACATGAGAGAGTTCACATGGGAAGACAAAACATGTATAATTGGCATTTCTGAGCCAACTGCTGACTGCAGCCAATTAGCTGAGAAGTGACAATTTGTGACTACTGCAGGAAGGCAGCATAGTGTTGGAATGTAAACTGATTTTCATCTCCGAATAAGTTCAGGAGTGAAGCAGGTTTTATATTTGCACGGTAGTGAATATTTGTGCCATAAAGCTCAATGGCTCAGTTAATATTGCAGCAGGTGAGGTAAGTCATTAATCTCTTTCATCCTTCATGCAGGAGCAGAGTGACTCGAGGAGTAGTAGGTGTGAAAATCAAATTTGAGTGAGGATTAAATTTTTGCTTGTTGTAGAATGCAAATGTGAGCATGGGAACCTCTTCAGCTGCACCGAGTTCTCTGCTGTGGAGAAAGGTGGATTTGATGGGTGAAGTGTTCCCTAGGTGAGGAACTGGTCCAGAGGAGGCTGTGGGGTGTTCCAAGTGCTGGAGCCTCTCTGCTCTGGAGACAGAATGAGAACTGGGGTGTTCAGCCTGGGGAGGAGAAAGCTCAAGGGAGAGCTCAGAGCCCCTGCCAGTGCTGCTTCTGATGACCACACCAAAGCATCAGGTGCGTTACAAAACTCTCTGGGGTCTCCCTTCTCCAAATCATGCTCCAACTTGTTGTGTGTCCAGAGTCTTTCAGGTTACAATTAACTCCTGTTAAGATACTTTCTTCTCTGAAACCTAAGGTTTAACTTTCCATTTAGAGAATCTTTCCCTGTGGATCAGGTTAAATTTTCTGCCTAACCTCCAAATTTGGATGGGGTTTTGCTGTTCATTTAATACAAAGGTCCGTTGTTCCTCTGCAAGAGAATGTCCTTCTGCTTCCGTGGTGTGCTTGGGGTAGGAATTCACCCAAAAGCTGTTGGATGGGGCTTGGAGCACCCTGGTCTAGTGGGAGGTGTGACATGAGACAGGCTTTAAGGTCCCTTCTAACCCAGCCCGTTCTGTGGTTCTGGAGCACCAGCTGGAGGCCAGGCGAGGTGTCCCAGGGCAGCTACAATAGCTTTTACCCCTCTTTAGTCAACAAATGGAGCTTCCAGTGCATCCATGAAACCAAGGGCAAGGATGCACCATGAAATTTAAACTAACTAAATGTAGGGGTCTACAAATATATATCTTTGTGTGCTTCAGTGTTTACAGTTTGGTTGTTGATCTGGTCAGGTAATAGTTTTTTGTTATTTATTATTAGGCACCTGCCTTGGTCAGCTGAACCACAGATGAGGTTTCCATTGAGTGTAAAGGGCTGATGGGAATGCCCCTGTGACCCTGGATTTGGATGTCATAATCTGTCTGAATCTCCCAAATCACCCACAGAGGTGAACAAATGCTTCCTCCTGGAAAGTGTTCCTTGGAACTGACATTGCTGAGATCGTTTAAGAGCCACCTGCCTGGAAAAAGGCAGAGTTTTCTCCATTAACACTACTGCAGCCCTCAGCTCTGTCTTGCATTTTTCCCCTTTTGTCTGGTCAGAAGTGATGCAAGACAGAAGGTGTTGCCTGCTTCCATCTGTCTGCTATATTGAACCCTTAAAAAAGAAACTTGCAAATATTGCTTTGGCTGTTTTATACTTTTTATTCTTGATTCCCTCTTGTGACCTTACATCACCTGCTCTTTAAGAAAACAACTTTTATTCCTTTTAAGCTCACTTGAGTATAAAGCTCATTTTTACTGGACTTCAAGGGTCTGAGTGAGAGTTTGAGCTGTTATGTTTATGTAAAGTTTTAATTTTCTCCATGTTGAACTCTGCAGCAATAGTCAGCATGCTGCCAAACGTAACCAAGCCTGCACGCAGACGGTGTCAGAGCTCTGCGGGCATGGAGCGGGAACGGGATCCCTCCTTCCCTAGTGGAGTGGGATCCTTCCAAGTGCCATGGGCTCCCTCCTTCCCAAGTGCAACGGGATCCTTCCTTCCCAAGTGCAACGGGATCCCTCCTTCCCAAGTGCAACGGGATCCTTCCTTCCCAAGTGCAACGGGATCCTTCCTTCCCAAGTGCAACGGGATCCCTCCTTCCCAAGTGCAACGGGATCCCTCCTTCCCAAGTGCAACGGGATCCCTCCTTCCCATGTGCAACGGGATCCTTCCTCCCAAGTGCAATGGGATCCCTCCTTCAAGTGCAACGGGATCCCTCCAAGTGCAACGGGATCCCTCCTTTCAGCGGGATCCCTCCTTCCCAAGTGCAGCAGGTGCAACGGGATCCTTCCTTCCCAAGTGCAACGGGATCCCTCCTTCCCAAGTGCAACGGGGTCCTTCCTTCCCAAGTGCAATGGGATCCCTCCTTCCCAAGTGCATCTGCACCGCAGCAGCTGGGACTGGAGGGAGGTGCTTGAGGAACTGGAACTCAGAGGATTGGAGTGTTTTCCTACTGCTGATGTGTCTTCTGTCTCAAGGTTTAGGACCTTTATGTTTAACCACTTCTCCCAAGTACCTCAGAGCTTCCTTGCCTCCAGAATAATTGTTGCAATTGCAGCATCACAGAATCATTTATGTTGGAAAACCCTCTAAGACAATCGAGTCCAGCTGTTTCCCCGCACTGCCAAGGCCAGCACTGACCTGTGTCCCTGAGTGCCACATGTACATGGCTGTTAAATCCCTCCAGGGAGGGGTGCTCCATCACTGCCCTGGGCAGCTGTGCCAGGGCTGCACAGCCCTTTCCCTAATTCCCCAATGCCCACCCTGAGCTCCCCTGGCCCAGCCTGAGGCCGTTCTCTCTGCTCCTGTCCCTGTTCCCTGGGATGAGATCCCAAATCCCCCCGGCTGTGCCCTCCTGGCAGGAGCTGTGCAGAGCCACAAGGGCCCCTGAGCCTCCTTTGCTCCAGGTGAGCCCTGCCCAGCTCCTCAGGGATTCTGCAGCCCCTGCCCAGCTCCTCAGGGATTCTGCAGCCCCTGCCCAGCTCCTCAGGGATTCTGCAGCCCCTGCCCAGCTCCTCAGGGATTCTGCAGCCCCTGCCCAGCTCCTCAGGGATTCTGCAGCCCCTGCCCAGCTCCTCAGGGATTCTGCAGCCCCTGCCCAGCTCCTCAGGGATTCTGCAGCCCCTGCCCTGCTCCTCAGGGATTCTGCAGCCCCTTCCCAGCTCCCTCAGGGATTCTGCAGCCCCTTCCCAGCTCCTCAGGGATTCTGCAGCCCCTTCCCAGCTCTGTCCCTGCCCTGGCCATGCTCCAGCCTCTCAGGGTCTTTCATCTTGTAAGTGGCCTGAAAGAACAACTGAGAAGTCCAGAGTATTCAGAAGAATTCTGAATGAGGATTCAGAAGAATTAAGTGTTTTCTGGCCCTGCCTTGGCTTTTTCAAAGCACATTTCTGTCATGTGGAGGTGTGCAGGGTCTGAGCTGAGTTTGCTGTTTCAATTATGGGACTTTCCAGAATTTTATTTCCTAGTGCACTTTAAATTTAGATGTGCATCACAATTCAGCCGCTGGCTGTTTATTGAACAAATACTTCTCATTTGTCAGATTTGTGTGATAATTTCTGGGATGCTGTGAAATTTGGGACCACATCTTAAGCGCTGTTTTTAATTTAGAGACAGTCGTGCCTGTGTTCGCTCTGCACAACATGAGAGAGTTCACATGGGAAGACAAAACATGTATAATTGGCATTTCTGAGCCAACTGCTGACTGCAGCCAATTAGCTGAGAAGTGACAATTTGTGACTACTGCAGGAAGGCAGCATAGTGTTGGAATGTAAACTGATTTTCATCTCAGAATAAGTTCAGGAGTGAAGCAGGTTTTATATTTGCACGGTAGTGAATATTTGTGCCATAAAGCTCAATGGCTCAGTTAATATTGCAGCAGGTGAGGAGTAAGTCATTAATCTCTTTCATCCTTCATGCAGGAGCAGAGTGACTCGGAGTAGTAGGTGTGAAAATCAAATTTGAGTGAGGATTAAATTTTTGCTTGTTGTAGAATGCAAATGTGAGCATGGGAACCTCTTCAGCTGCACCGAGTTCTCTCTGCTGTGGAGAAAGGTGGATTTGATGGGTGAAGTGTTCCCTAGGTGAGGAACTGGTCCAGAGGAGGCTGTGGGGGTGTTCCAAGTGCTGGAGCCTCTCTGCTCTGGAGACAGAATGAGAACTGGGGGTGTTCAGCCTGGGGAGGAGAAAGCTCAAGGGAGAGCTCAGAGCCCCTGCCAGTGCTGCTTCTGATGACCACACCAAAGCATCAGGTGCGTTACAAACTCTCTGGGGTCTCCCTTCTCCAAATCATGCTCCAACTTGTTGTGTGTCCAGAGTCTTTCAGGTTACAATTAACTCCTGTTAAGATACTTTCTTCTCTGAAACCTAAGGTTTAACTTTCCATTTAGAGAATCTTTCCCTGTGGATCAGGTTAAATTTTCTGCCTAACCTCCAAATTTGGATGGGGTTTTGCTGTTCATTTAATACAAAGGTCCGTTGTTCCTCTGCAAGAGAATGTCCTTCTGCTTCCGTGGTGTGCTTGGGGTAGGAATTCACCCAAAAGCTGTTGGATGGGGCTTGGAGCACCCTGGTCTAGTGGGAGGTGTGACATGAGACAGGCTTTAAGGTCCCTTCTAACCCAGCCCGTTCTGTGGTTCTGGAGCACCAGCTGGAGGCCAGGCGAGGTGTCCCAGGGCAGCTGCAATAGCTTTTACCCCTCTTTAGTCAACAAATGGAGCTTCCAGTGCATCCATGAAACCAAGGGCAAGGATGCACCATGGAAATTTAAACTAACTAAATGTAGGGGTCTACAAATATATATCTTTGTGTGCTTCAGTGTTTACAGTTTGGTTGTTGATCTGGTCAGGTAATAGTTTTTTGTTATTTATTATTAGGCACCTGCCTTGGTCAGCTGAACCACAGATGAGGTTTCCATTG
The DNA here is from genome assembly GCA_024865655.1 of Emberiza elegans. Lineage (NCBI taxonomy): Eukaryota > Metazoa > Chordata > Aves > Passeriformes > Fringillidae > Emberiza > Emberiza elegans. Next base: position 148,264 of record JALJVW010002400.1, read on the forward strand.
AGTGTAAAGGGCTGATGGGAATGCCCCTGTGACCCTGGATTTGGATGTCATAATCTGTCTGAATCTCCCAAATCACCCACAGAGGTGAACAAATGCTTCCTCCTGGAAAGTGTTCCTTGGAACTGACATTGCTGAGATCGTTTAAGAGCCACCTGCCTGGAAAAGGCTCATCTCAGGCTGCGGCTGTGTTTGCTCATCCCTCAGTGAGCAGGGTCAGCTCCAAAACCCCAGCTTCTGAAGGGTGTTTTTGAAAGGCTTTTTGCCCTTCATTACTGTGATTAGCTCTCCACTGCCTTAATGACTTCCATGGCTATCATTAAAGATGTTCACAGAGCACAGGAAGCAGCAGCACATGGCAGGACTGAGACTATGTTCAGGTGGTGGAGCTGGATTGCTGTGTTGGCACATTCTTCCCCAGAACGTGGCAGCCAGGGCCCCTGGAACTGGCTGAGTGCTCCTCTGGAGAGGAGAGCACCAGGAGCAGCGTGGGCCTTGGCCAGGAGTTCCATCAGCACAGAGTCCCACACGTGTGTGTGTCTCAAGGAGAACTGGAACAGGCAATGACAATACTCCTGAACAGGAGAGAAGTTTCCCCCCAGCATTATTCTCGAGGGCAGGATGAATGTTTGGATGACTTTGGCATCACTCAAGAATACTTAAAGCCCCTTTGTTTTATAGCAGGTCCTTTGACAAAGACACAGGCACTCAGCATTCAGACCATGGCGTCCTGTAAGTGTTGTCTGTATTCGCCAAGGTCAGATTGAATCCTTGCCTCTAACCATAGGAAAAGAGACAAGACTGGAGCTTTGGGGAAAAAATAGAGGAGGACGTGCATAAATGTCACCTGCAGCTTGTTTGGCTTGTGGCTTTCTCTCACTGGAAGCCTGTGGAACTCCCAGCTTTCCACTTTGGCCTGCTGCTTTTTGTTCGCTAACTTTGGTGCTGGGGCAGATTGAAATAAAAAGCAGGAAACAGCCCCAAACCCTCTAAATTTCTGTGTGGTCCTGTAGACTTTCAAAACACAAGTGCTGTAGCATTCTCCCACCTGCCAGGTGAGGTTAATGGATGTAGCAGTTGGACCTTTTGATATCTTCTGAATTCACAGCAAGCCCCAAGCTCTGGGAGCCAGATCCACATGGTGCTGTCTCTGTTGGGTCACTCTGGTTTCAGAAGTTAATTACAATTTTAATTTTCTTTCTTATACAGTTCTTTCTATTCTAGGAGCATGTCCTGTGCAAAATATCATTTTCCATTTCTCTTTTTCTCAGCCCTGATATGAAATAGGGACGAAAAGGAAGGCACTACTGGTGAGAATTTAGTCACTTTATATATTTGTGAAGAAAAACAGAAATATAATGTGTCAATAATCCTGAGTTGTTACCAAGGTAGCGGAAACACTATTTTTCTGTGGGTGTTCATGTTTTCTCAAGTGTTTGGAGACCCAAAATGTACCAAATTATGGTATGAAATTGCCATACTTGAAATATTCCTCAGTACATTCACAGAATCCCAGAATAGTTTGGGTGGGAAATGACCTTGAAGTCCATCCCTGGGCAGGGGCACCTCCCACTGTCCCAGGTGCTCCAGCCCCAGTGTCCAGCCTGGCCTTGGGCACTGCCAGGGATCCAGGGGCAGCCCCAGCAAATCTGGGAATTCCAGCCCAGCCAGCAATTCCTTGCCAAGATCCCAGCCCAATCTCCCCTTTCCCAGTGGCAGCCACTCCCTGGCTCCTGTCCCTCTGTCCCTTGTCCCCAGTCCCTCTCCAGCTCTCCTGGAGCCCCTCCAGGCTCTGCCAAGGTCTCCCCAGAGCCTTCTGCAACAACCCCAACTCTTTATGTTTTCAGTTCTTTAGTTCAATTTAGATTAGGGGCACTAATATTATGTATAATATTACAAAGTTTTTGAGTTTGGAGAAGCTGTTGTCCTAATCCCATTGTGGTGAATAGCTTGGCTTCCTATAAAATATCAGTAACTTCCAGCACAAGTGGAAAAAGTTATGCTGTGCTGAATTATCTGTATATCTGTTTATTACAGTTAAATGGGAGGAATTACTTAAATTTAATCCTTGCTGGATTTAACAAAAAATTTCAACATAATTTCTTTTTTGGTTGCGGAGTCATTTTTCTTAGTGGTATGTGAAACTCAATTTGTTTTTAAAAAGTTCAGAACACTTGCAGATCACAAGAGGAGAGGTTTAAGTAATTTTAGGTATTGTTGCATGTACAGGTTTAAGGTGAACTTAGGTCTTAGTTGGCCTACTTTAGTACAAAATTGATATCTCAAAATTATTTTGTTTTCTTTTCTCTTGAAGAAGAAACTCTGGTGCTTATGCAAACCAAGTCCTGGTATGTAATTCTTCTAATTGGATTTTCAAAATTTCTATCAGCCACAGGCTGTAGTTTAGCTCCAGCAATATTTTGAGTTTGAAACACCAACTGTTACTGAAATGTCTGTTGGGTTCAAATATGCTTTTCCTTTGCGCATATTATTTTGTGGCCAAGTCGTTTGCCATCAACTCCTTTGAAATTTGTGTGTACTGATTTCAAAGCCAGTGCAATTTTTAGATGTTGGCTAGTTAAAGGAAGCCAAGTTTTCTTCTTGGTTTCATATTTTATGCTAATCAAATGATTAAAAATGTAAAGCTCTTCATTATAAATTTTTGTTAGTCCATGCAGCCAGCTACTTCTGCTTCTCTGGAAAGCAGGTGGGTTATTTTGGTACTTCAAGTGATGTGGCAACAGGAAAAGCAGGACAGGCAGCTGTGCTCTCCAGGGTACCTTTCCAGATAAGATAAACACAAGCTTTATACTGTTCTGTGCGATTGCCATGATTAAGTATGTGAGGGTGCTCTGGTTTTCCTAAGAACAGGGTGTGACACTCCTTGGGTGGCTTGGGAAGGGTCAGGGAGCGGCTCCATGGAAGGGCACCTGGGGGTGCTGCTCCACAGTGGCTGAGGGGGACTCTAGGTGTGCCCAGGGAAAGGTTTAAGGTGGATTTTAGGGGAAATTGCTGCCCAGAAAGGGCTGTCCAGGCCTGGCTGCCCAGGGCAGGGCTGGAGTCCCCATTCCAGTCCTCCCCCTGCAGGATCTCACAGCCCTGTGCATGTGGCACCTGGAGACATGGGGCAGTGCTGGCAGTGCTGGGGGGTGGTTGCTCTGGATGAGCCTAAACCTGAACAATTCTGGGATTCTTTGATGTGAAAGTGGGCATTTGAAGGTGCAGCTCAGCTCAGGTTCTGCCCTGTACCCGGGGGAGCCTTTCCAGGTCCCCAGCATGAGTCCCTTTCCTGCACTTAAACTGCTTCAGCCTTTGGTACAGAATTCATTTTTTGAGAATGGATAAATGAATCTTCTACTGTCAGCTAAACTTAATTAAAAACCCGGCCTGCTAAGAAATTGGTGCCATATTTTTCATGGATCCAGAATGAACAGCCTACTTTCAACAGTTATTTCCAACCAAACTTTCAATGTAACTGAATTAATTAAGTCCTGGGAACAGATTATATTAGGGGAAATTAAGCTCTAAGTAAGCAAACCATTAACAATTATGAGACCAAATTGCCTGAGACACAGATTGGTCAGGTTTGATGGCACAAAGTATTTTCAGCTTGTAAGGAATAAATTGTAGAAACAACCCGGGTTTTTTTAATCCATCTATGAGGTACAGGTCCTAAATTAGCTTTATAGGAGAAGAGTTCCAACAGGTAGAGAAAATAATCACCACTGGTAAAGCATTTGTAAGGCTTCTGTGTGAAATAAACCTACATTATTTTTTGTTTGTTTGTCTTTGTTTTCATTTGTTTCCTGCAGTTGTTATCAAAAAATGAGAAGCCCTTCTCTGGTAACAGTCTCATTAATCTTTCATAGAATCTCTCTTACTTTAAAGATAGCAGTTTCTTGTTTCTTCTAATGGGAGCAAGTTTTGGTTTCCATCACAGAAACTGATCCTGATGGTCATCCACAGGGGACTGGCCTGTCAATGATTCCTTTGTGCTTTTAATTGTCTTTTTCTACGTAAGGATTGTTGCTACATAATAAGGGCTTCATTTTGAAGTGCATCTCCTGTAGTCACTCGGCATCATGGTTATTCTCAGAAATAATATGAAAAGTTGGGTTTTTTTTATACTGGCTGTGTTACATGTTTGTATTTTGGGACGAGATATTTCACTAAGGATTATCTTTGCCTTAAATACATTCCAGAATATTATGTTTATTCCAGAATATCCATTTATGCAAATACTGCGCCACTTTAGTTACTAGGCACTGATTTTTTACACAAAAAGTGAAATCTTGCTCGCTGTCTTTTAATAATCAGAAGACTATTGGGAAATCACCAAGAAACTGTGTTTCCTTGTCTTGTATAGGCAGGACTGTTGAGGTTGCAGCATCTGGTGTGCAGGTTTGGAGTTCACTTTCCAGCCACACAGTGGTTGTGAACTGCAAAGGAACTTCCAACTTCAAAATATGTCAATGTATTGATAAGAAAACTATTGGGGGCAGCTTCTGTACCAAGTTACAATGGATATTTAAAGCAAATATGATCACAGAAAGTATTCCAGAGCAACGGAAACCCAAGCAATGACTCACTTTACACATATTCATGAATTCTGGGATGTGGCTGTTGCTGGGAGGAGGGATTTATGTTTATGCTAATGTTGCCATAAGTACTGTTTATTAAAGGAAAAAACAACAAATGACACCAGAAATGGATTTAATATCCATGGCAAGCTTTTGTCAGTGCAGATTTCACTTTAATTCTGAGTGAATTCCGTTACTTCATGAAAGAGTTAATATGCTGTTGTGGTGCTGAGAGACTGATAGGCAGAGGAAATAGGAGGTACCTGGAAAGAACTTCTGATCCCTAATATTGCACAAGTTGCCTTTCTCTTGGCTCGCCTCCCCTCCACGTTGTTATTTTTACCCAGGCTCCCTAATCTTCCTTTTTGCCTCTAACCACCTCCCAGTTTCCTGTTGGCCTCTTCCCTCTGGTTTTGTCCCAAATGTTCTGTGTTTTTCCCTGCTCTGCCGTGGGATTGCAGGGCAGTGAGCTAAGATGAATGCCATAGCTGTTTTCACAGTGTCTATCATCTTCTGTGTTTCGTGCCTCTTTGCAGCTCTGGGTGTAAGTTCCTTTTTTGAGGAGATTTTGTTGTCTGGATATTGTTTGAAATGTAAACATTAAATTTTGGGTTGCTGTGTAAACAATAATTAAAGATTTGCACTTTTAATTAAAGATTATTTGCAGCTCTGTGAACCCTTGGTTCTAAGTTTTTGAAGTAGTGTTTTCTTCAATGTGCACTGAAGAATTTTCCTTGGAACACAGCTGGGAGACAGAGTTACTTGTTCAGCTTCATTTCTGGGATATATGTTTTCAAAACAATATGAAGTTATAATTTATTTTCTTTTCCCTCAGAACATTTCCGTTCTTTTTCAAAAACAGTGCCGAAAAATATGAATTGATCTGAGTAAAGCTGCTTTTCATTGTCATTTTAAATCCTTTTTACATATCTTGAAATACGAATTTTCTTTCCAGTAAGTAACAGAAGGCATTTGCTTTTCTTTTGCAGATTGCATTCTCACAGCACAGCAACTTTATGGACCTGGTGCAGTTCTTTGTGACATTTTTCAGGTACTTTTCATTTAAGACAGCTAAATGTTACTTCTTTAGGTTCTGGGCTTCAGAGTTTGGGTTCTTCTTGGTCTGGCTTTTTTCAACTTGAACATCCTGCTTACAGCACAGCCTAGAAAATGGAAATCTTCACTCTGATTTAAATGTTTAATTAGGAATTGTATTAAGAAAATTAATTGTCTGTGCATATTTTCCAATGCATGATGCCAGTGCATGCAGGGCAAGGGAGGATGGGGCTGGGAGAGGCTTTTGGAAAAGGAGAAGTTCCTTTTGAGAGGGTGTAGAAAACATTGCCTTGCCACAGCTGTGTGTGACTTACTGTAGGTTGGCACACCTTGTCAGACACCAGCCACAAACCAGGAGAGTTATTTTGCAAAGAGTTAAGTCTGGAGTAATTTCCAGCTCTTCAGGTACCACCTTTTGATTTTAAACTGAACTCTGAAAGTATGTCAGTTTAAATACAAACATATGTTACAGTTCAATGGAAGCCAAATACTTCTGGTTTTCATACGCAGCTCTAAGTTCATTTCTTAGTGTCAAATGAGCTGATGATTCCCTTAGAGTGGGAACCAGCAGAAGCCATTTCAATACTTGTCTCCTCTTCATTCCTCCAAAAAATACAAACCTAACAAAGAGGTGAAACACTTCCAAAGCACAGCAGGCCCTCTCATCAAAGCTTCAAAATCCAGTGTATTGGCCTCTGTTTCAGGGACTGCTAATACTCCAGAAGTAGAAACCAATAGCTGATCGATAAGGAGTGCTACAGGAGGGATATACATGGAGTAAACACTACTCCAGGTCTCACAGCCTGTTCTAAAGTAGGCAATATTATACCCAATATAAAATGAGCAGTGGGAGTAATATCTTGCTTTAGATTTCACGCTAAATTTAATTAAAGCAAGAAGCTCCAGACAGACCTTTCAGACAAGTGGTTTATATAATTTTTTTTTTCATATGGAGCTTTTACAGAGTAGAATCTGCTTTAGTGCAGTTCCTGGGAAACAGTAGGTTTGATCCCTGGGAATCAGAACCACCACCTCCTGCCATTGGAGCAGAGTAGGTGGTTACTCCTGGCTCATTTGTTTGGCTGAATTAATCACAGTCAACATCTTCCCTAAAAATCTTTGTGGCAGGGTAATTGCTTATTAGGAAAATGAAGAGGGAAGCAGTTGGTTTCTTAGCTCTTTTCTAATTGTGTAAGATAAATCTGCACTACAAAACCTGTCCAATTAGTGCTTTACAGACCCAGCTACATCTGCACATGAGGGTTTAAACTCCTCAGGATGAGGGATTGCTCCAAATTCATTATTTGAAGAGATTCCCAGAGTAGCTGGGGCTGCCCCTGGATCCCTGGCAGTGCCCAAGGCCAGGTTGGACACTGGGGCTGGGAGCACCTGGGACAGTGGGAGGTGTCCCTGCCATGGCAGGGGGGGCACTGGGTGGGATTTAAGGTCCCTTCCAACCCAAATCCTTCCATGATTCCAGTCCCAGGTTAAAGCAGAAGATCAGTGCACTGTGTGTCTCAGTGAGCACATGCAGCTGAGCATACATGCCCAAAGGCTGCAAGTTCCCTTTCCTCTTCCTCTTCCTCCTCTTCCTCTTCCTCTTCCTCTTCCTCTTCCTCTTCCTCTTCCTCTTCCTCTTCCTCTTCCTCTCCTCACTGTTATCACACGGCTCTCCTTGAGAAGTAATGTTGTAATATTATTTAACATCCTAACAAGCCTGAGGAATAAGAACATGTGGATTTGGGAGAAGACAGTTTACAGGTGTTTTCCAGTTAAGCATTTATAATGTGCTTGAAATTCTTTGATTCTTTCACTACTCCTAAGCTTCTCTCCAGGTGTTTTATTTTACAGTCACCATAACTCCCTAATTAGCCAGTGGATTAGAACAGTGTGATTCATCTCACTGGGTGTAGGGGAAACTATTGAAACATTTGCATTTTTAATGCTCTAGGGCACATTTCATAATTACTGTGGGATCCAAGGCAGACCATAAATAACTAATACCTGAGAGCCCCCTGTACTGTTAATAAGCAACAGTTGGCTGAGAATTTGCTCCCTAAAATAGAGGCAAGGAAAATGCTTTGTGAAATCCTAAAGCCAGTTGGTATCATTAACACCAAACTCAAAACCTGGGATATGTATCAATTTCTTAGGTACAATGGAGACCTAAAGAGATCTGGAAAACAGGTGTTTAGAGGCTTTCTGTTTGCACATTTAAGGGTGTTGCTTCATTTTGCTGTTCTGCAGGAAATGCAGGAGTTGCCCAGAGCAGCTGTGGCTGCCCCATCCCTGGAAGGGTCCAAGGCCAGGTTGGATGGGCTTGGAGCACTCTGGGGTAGTGGAAGGTGTCCACTGGGGACATGGCAGGGGGGCTGGAACAAGGTGATTTTTAAGATCACTTCCAACCCAAACCATTCTGTGACTCTATGAATTTGGGAAATCTGTCTGAGCTGGAGATGCTGTGGCACATTTCTGTATTCTGGAAGCCACTTGGTTGTAAGCCCATCCCAACTGGGCTTTTCTGCTGTGCAGCTGGAGGCATCATCTGTGCCTTGAGCTGTGTGGAGCACCTGGGAGGGACCCGGGGGATTTTCAGTTTCACTGCTGACATTTGAGATGAATGAGGTCAGTGCAGTCCTTGCAGAGAGCTGTGGGCTTGCCACAGCCCAGCACTGCTGAGTTTTGATATCCCAGGCATTGGCTGGGCTGCCTGTGGGGTGCAGGGGCATGGAAAAGCAGGAACCTGGTCATGCATTCAGACAGCACCAGGCAGTGTGGAGCAGGACACAGGGCTGGTTTCATTTCATTTAGGAGCTGGCTCCTGTGGTCACAGGACTGTGCCTCACATTTAGAGGGGCTGTTAGATTCCTGGAGTTCAGCACCAAGCCAGGCAGGGGGCTGTGTATGACACAGCCTTAATTTGTACACATGAATGTGTTATTTTAAGCTAAGAAAATGTCAGTGGATAAAGGTTGGGTAGAACGATGAAGTTCCAAGGTCGTTAATACCGCATTATAATCAGAGCCAGAGGAGAAATGATATTCCAACCATTGTTAACCTTTGCAAAGCTAATGAACTGCAAGGAAACTGGGGTTTCTCTTTCCTCCTCTCTGCTTTTCATAACACAGCTCTTTAATTTACAGATTGCACAGCTGTCTTTCAGCACATAGTTGGGGCTATTTTGACAATTTCTAGTGAACATTTTTTATTCATATCTGTGCTTCTTTATCTTCCAAAAAATCTGTCTGCCAGCACACCTATCAAAGGTACTAATCACCAGCATACCTTTATGTACAGAAGATGTAAAAATATTTGTGGCCTTGTAAGCACATATTATTGCCCAAAAATCCTTCCCCCTTTTTCTTTCCCCCTTTTTCTTTCTCTTCCCTTCTTCCATTCTTCCCTTTTCCTTTTCTTCCCTTCAACCTTCAGCCTAGAGAGCACTTGAGAGACCTTATTGGGGTCTCTGCATCCTTAAAAGGAGTTCAAAGGAAGCATGGGATGGACATTTAAGTGGGACCTGTAGTGATGTAGCAAAGGGTGATGACTTTAAATTGAAAGAGGGTCTATTAAGACTTGATTAGGGAAGAAATCTTTTGTGCTGAGGGTGGTGAGACACTGGAGTAGGCTTCCCAGAGGAGGGGTGGATGCCCCATCACTGAAACATTCCACTCCAGGCTGGGCTCTGAGCAGTCTGAGCTGGCTGAAGATGTTCCTGCTCACGGCAGAGGGGTTGGACCAGAGGGCCTTTTAAGGTCTGTCCAAGCCAAATGATTCCACGATTCTACTCTGTGATCTCATCCTGAGCTTTACTATATGGATTTACCAAATACCTCAGGTGTCTTCTACTGCACTTCTCTGCTGGTTCTCTCATGCACAGCTCATTTTATTTCCTGCCTGCTGTTTGTCTTGTCTTCGTTATCTGTCCTTGAAAAACCCTTCTAAGGGAGTCCAGTGTCTGCTGCAGTCTAGGGGGAGGTGTTGCTGCCCATGCAGGGTGGTTGAAGCTGGTTATGGGGTCCCTCCTGGCCCAAAGCAGTGTGTGATTCCACGATTCTGCGTGGAATCACACACCAAAGCCTTACAATGATTATTAGAGAAATGGGTGTTGTTTCACAAATGGAACAAAACCTGCCAGTTTAGTGTTTTCATGGTAGCACATCAAACCTCATGTGCCCCATTAGGGTCTGAATATCAAATAGAAGTGGTGTAGTTTTAGTTTGATACAAGTAATTGGACTTGTTCCTCAGAAAAACTTGAGCAGGAGAACTGTTTGCAGTACAAGACTCAGGCAGATGGTTTTATGTGTTGTATATTGTTTTCCCTAAATATGTGTATTTTCCCAGTGTTTTCATTAGTGGGAATGGCCTCCTGCAGTAATTCAAATCTGTAGTTATGCTGCAGATATTTTATTTACTCTTGTTGCTTATTAAATAATTTTTTACTGCAGCACAAATAGCATTACTAAATAGGTGCTTAAAATACAGTCTGAGTCCCTTATTGGATTTTTTTCTTAGAAAAAGGAAGAGCTTGGGAATATCTTCATATTATTTCTAACAAAATGAAGAAGTTAACAGTTCAGCATCCATAACTTCCTTTTTTCCATGTTCTCAGCACTCTTCACTTCATCCTCCATAATCATAGAATAGAATCATAAGATCATTTAGTGCGCTGGACAGCTTATTTAGTTAGTGTCCTTACCCTGATGATGTAAAGGTCACATGGACTGTTCCCCTTTTCCTATCAGATGGTATGTTCCCAAATCCCCCTTTTCCTTGGTGGTGGTTCCCCAGGTGTCCCCACACCTGGATTCCCTTGGGGACAAACCAGCCCCGAGGCCCCCAGTCTGAGTCCCTTATTGGATTTTTTTCTTAGAAAAAGGAAGAGCTTGGGAATATCTTCATATTATTTCTAACAAAATGAAGAAGTTAACAGTTCAGCATCCATAACTTCCTTTTTTCCATGTTCTCAGCACTCTTCACTTCATCCTCCATAATCATAGAATAGAATCATAAGATCATTGATGCTGTAGTGCGCTGGACAGCTTATTTAGTTAGTGTCCTTACCCTGGATGATGTAAAGGTCACATGGACTGTTCCCCTTTTCCTATCAGATGGTATGTTCCCAAATCCCCCCTTTTCCTTGGTGGTCGGTTCCCCAGGTGTCCCCACACCTGGCCCCTCCCCAATGCACCCCATTGGCCACAGTTCCTTTCCCCACCCCCTCTCCCTTGGGGACAAAACCAGCCGCAGGTCGAGGCCCGGCCTCTTTCCTGCCTGGTCTCATCCCAGGTGTGTCCGGACGCAGGCCAATAAACAGGATACTCGCACCACGTGGAAAGAGCCTTCTCGAGTCTTTTGCCTTGGTTCATGCTGTTCCGGGGACCCTGGGTTTGATTAGCCGGGAACATACAAGCCCAGGGACGACGATACAGCACATTGAGGTTGGAAAAGCCCTCAGATCAGTGAGTTCAAGCACTCCCCCAGCACTGCCACCGCTGCCCCATGTCCCCAGGTGCCACATCCACAGGCTGTGGAATCCCCCCAGGGATGGGGACTCCAGCAGGATAGACAACCCTTTCCATGGGGAAATTCCTCCCAGTGCCCACCCTGAGCTCCCCTGGCCCAGCCTGAGGCCGTTCCCTCTGCTCCTGTCCCTGTTCCCTGGAGCAGAGCCCGACCCCGCCGGCTGTGCCCTCCTGGCAGGAGCTGTGCAGAGCCACAAGGGCCCCTGAGCCTCCTTTGCTCCAGGTGAGCCCTGCCCAGCTCCCTCAGGGATTCTGCAGCCCCTGCCCAGCTCCTGAGGGATTCTGCAGCCCCTTCCCAGCTCCTCAGGGATTCTGCAGCCCCTGCCCAGCTCCTGAGGGATTCTGCAGCCCCTTCCCAGCTCCTCAGGGATTCTGCAGCCCCTGCCCAGCTCCTCAGGGATTCTTCAGCTCCTTCCCAGCTCCTCAGGGATTCTTCAGCTCCTTCCCAGCTCCCTCAGCTGCTTCTCATCAGACTTGCTGTCCTGGTTTTGGCAGGAAATAGAGTTAATTTCTTCACAGGAGCTGTTCTAGTGCTGTGTTTTGTGTTCAGTTAGAGTAATGTTGATAATACACTGATGGGTGTTGCTGTTTGGGTTTTGCTCAGTTGTGTTTCTCCGAAGTTTGTTGGTTATGGTTTTTTTCCCTTGCTCTGCCAGTGAGGAGTTACTCAAACTGGGAGGGAGCCCCACTGGCTAGATGGATATTCCACAGCTCAGAGCATCATGCCCAGTGTGTAAACTGGGGGAGTTACCTGCAGGGCTCTGATCTGGGTCAGCAGGTACTGGGCTGTTTTATTGTGCATCAGCTGTTTGGTTGGTTTCTTTCGTTTCTGTTTTTAATATAATTGTTCTTATTAGCTCTTTATTGTATTTTATTTTGTTTTCCATTTTTAAACTGTTCTTCTCTCAGCCTACAAATTTGACATCTGATCTCCTCCCCACACCACCAGGGTGGGGGAGAAGAGAAGGGGGTTGAGTGGCTTTGCAGTGCCTCATTTCCACCTGGGTTTAACCCGTGTCCCTGTACCCCAGCCCTTCCCTGCCTCCACTGTCTCCTCTGCCATAACCAGCGTGAGCTGTGGCTTCTTGAGCCTTGTGCCATCTTCACCAGAAGGATGAGGTCAGGAATCTGGCTTGGTTGGCTGCAGGCAGCTGTTTGGCAGAGCCCTACCAACCACGTGCATGTTATACACTTGTTCCAATTATTTCAAGGATTAATGCATTCAATGCTTTAAAATGTGTCCTGTAGCTCTCTAGCATATTAAAATGTACTGGTAAATAGCACTTAAATAGCTTCTAATTCATCAAAATAACTTGGGCTGTGTTTCTAGTAATCATGGCAGTGCTTTCTGAAATTATTAAGTGACCTGTATATGTTAAAGCACATTAGCAGTGAGGCTGCTGTACATTTTGGTGTTTAAAGCTGCCATTTTTTACAAGCAATTCCGATGTGGATAAACATTTCACGAAGGTTTAATAATTGGGCCCTAATACACCAGATGGATTTTCCTCTCCCCTTCTGAGAATGCATCACAGTAAAGTGCTGATGGAGTTTTCCAGACATCTAAAAATGAACGTGTACTTGTTTGAAAAGCTTTAAGGATACCAGGCGTGGAGAGAATATTCTCTCTGTGGAAAAGGAGATTAAAGTCCAGAATAAAACCAGACAGCGTGTTTAAGTTCAGGTTTTTGTGTCACTGTGGGAATACCCTGTGGTAGCTTGAAGGCTGATCAGCTGGGGTTCCATGTGTGTGTTGAGGCCAACTGAGGAGACATTATTTATAACCACATTGCTCATTTATTGTACTTAAATAATCTAATGAATAATTAAGAATGAATTATTAAAGCTATTTGCCAAATAAACTATTGTCCATAAAATTTAAGTATATCTCCTCCCTGCATTGAAATATTTATGCTGTGTGTCATGGTTTGACACTGGCACAATGCCAGTGCCCCCATGAAAACATCCTCTGCCTGGTATCTGCTGTGAGATGTGACCAGGAATAGGCAAAGCAGGCTCCCACTTAGAAAGAAAAGAAACTTTATTCACTACACTACATAGGAAAGAAAAGGAAAAAAAAAAAACACAAGGAAAATGAAAACTTTACAAATACATCTCCTCCTCCCACCAAATTCCCAATACAATACGTCTTCCAAAACAACCAACTCTCGGTCCAGCACCCCTCTTTCAGAATACTCAATCTTCAGTTCATTAAGAGGAGGAGTCCTTCTTGTGGCTGTGGTAACTTCCTCCTTTTCCATGCTCAGTGCTCTCACCACTGAACACCGACCAGAGCTACTCTGAGGGTTGTCTTTTAAGGATTCGTCGTCCCACTCCAAAAGGCACAGTTCCAACTTTGGGACACCTGTCCCCCCCATGTGTTCTGCACCCCCTGGGACCAAGGGGTATCCAAACTGCCCTCCTAACTCCGGGACATGGCTCCCCCTGAAAGCAGTCTCTGTATCACAAGGAACAGTCCATAGCTATCCAAAAAGCGTCCAGCAAAAATGCCACTCCAACATCTCTTCCACCCAGGGTTCTTCTCACATCTCTCCCTTGCTCAGACCATTAACCCTTGCTCAGTTCCCTCTTCATACTTCACTCCATCTCCTCTCCAGGAAAGGTCAATGCTCTGCAAAGTTTTCATTGTCCAAAAAAAAGGGTTAAAAGCTCCTACAAGCGTCTGGACTCCTTCTCGGTGCAAACCCCCCCTTTCTCCACAGGCCGGGCAGTGCTGGCAGCACATGATATCAAATTTGAGGGTAACAGTCCAGTCCCAGGCACCACAGGCAGCGGCTGTCCCTCTCTCTCCGTCTCCCGAGATGGGGGCTGCCCAATGGCTCCCGGTGTCTCTCTCTCCCACCCTTGGGCCAGGCCAGGCCTACCTCCCATCTCTGTGCCTGGCCCACCTCACGGCCACGTGGCTTTCCTCTCCCCGGCCCAGCAGCGGGCAGCTGGGCAGGGGAGCTCTGACCCACTTCCCTCCCAGGGGAGAGCTCTGCTTTTAACCCCTGTGTGTTCTCAGAGGCATATCCAAATCTCAGTGGTCAATTCAGGTGTCAGTACCAAAACCTGAGCACCATTGGACTGACCACACTATCCCAGAAATCCACTTCCAGCTAAACCACGACAGTAAGCACAAATTTTTATAACTGTGTGAGCTGTTGGAAGCTCTGCTTGGTAGAACCTGGTTGAAACGGATTAATGTTCAAATTTCCTTGGGATGAAAAACTCTCCAGAGTGCTAGGTGGCTCTTGATGGTTCTTTTTCCTTCCAGTCTGGTTCCACACCTGAGTTTGCTGGTTTCCTTTTTCTCTGTTGGAAAAACTTACCTGATCTCAAACTGGACATGTCACAGGCTATAGGAAAATGGAAATCCAACAGCTGGCAGAAATACAGAATAGTTTGGGTTGGAAGGAGACTTAAAGATCCCCTTGTTGCACCCCCCTGCCATGGCAGGGACACCTCCCACTGTCCCAGGTGCTCCAGCCCCAGTGTCCAGCCTGGCCTTGGGCACTGCCAGGGATGCAGGGGCAGCCCCAGCTGCTCTGGGCACCCTGTGCCAGGGCCTGCCTACCCTGCCGGGGAACAATTCCTAATTCCCAATCTCCCATCCGTGCCTGCCCTCTGGCAGTGGGAGCTATTCCCTGGCTCCTGTCCCTCTGTCCCTTGTCCCCAGTCCCTCTCCTGCTCTCCTGGAGCCCCTCCAGGCCCTGCCAGAGGCTCTGAGCTCTGCCTGGAGCCATTTGAGATGGGGGAAGCTGCAGAGAGAAAGACTTGGGTGAAGAGGGATTTCTGGGATGAAGGATGCTCTTGGTAGGCTGTTATTTTTGGAGAAAAAAAGAGGTGAGGGCAAAGCAAATCTTGCAGTAAATGTTTATTTTGAAAGTCATTTGTAAGCAGGTGGATATTCATGGCAGAGATATGTGTGAAGCTGTTGAAAGAGCAGGGCAGAGCACAGCTCTACCCAGGACTGTGCCAGCCTCAGCTCTCACTCCAAATCATTTCCCAACACCTCTCTCTCTGCTTGCAGCTGCTTCTTTCTGCTGCTTCCATACCTACAAAGTTGCTTTCCAGAAAAAGTTGGAAAAAACTCTTCTTCACAGCTACTGATGCTCACATCAGGTCTTTTAACTTATTTCAGGATGGTTTAGGCAGAGTAAATGCAACAATAGGTCTTGACTTTGCTCAACCCCTGGGGCTCTTCCAGTAGGTGATGGACTGCAGCAGGCTCTGCCTTTTATTTCTCCCCAAGTGCTTCCAAGAGATGTTAGTTCAAGGGGGAAATATATTTCCTTAGTGATTTTATAGCTTTTGTGGGTATTTGCTGCCTCCTTGTGACAATACAAAGATGTATGGTGCTGTTCCTTTGAAATACAATGGTACTGTGGTGAGTGTTTTAGGAGAAATATTTATTAGTCTTTAATTGTTAATTCCTCTCTATTTTCTGAAGAAAGTCTTGGCTGTGGTGCCAGAAATGGGCAGGAAAGAGAAACCAATGAAGCGCTCTGGAACGTGCAGACTTGTGCAGTGTTGCATTTTGGAAAGGGGATTTAGTAGTAAGGGTGATCCTCTTAGTCCTCCACTCTAGCTTTCTTTTCCAAAGAAGTAACTAATATGTAGGGAGACATATTTACAGTGCCACCAAAAATGTGCCATGTGGGGACGTCGTTTAGTGGTGGCCTTGGCAGTGCTGAGTTAATCATGGTTGGACTTGATGATCTTAGAGGTCTTTTCCAACAGAGGTTCTGTGATTCTATGTAATTGACCCAAAATAAGAGGTCCAACAGTTTTCATTGCTGAGGTCACTGTTTTCCTAAAAAGGGGCCATCCTTATGGCAGTTCAGCATGTTTTGATGTGTGTCTTCCATTTGCTGTGTGTATTACTGGAGCTGTCTGATGGATACACGAGACTGGAGCATGTTGTTGTGTAAAGGTGGAGACCTCACTGACTCTGTGGCTGAGGGTGGCACAGTGCAGGTTCATCTGTATGCCTGACCTCCTGAGAAACTCCTCCTGAGAAACTCCTCTGAAATGGGTAATTGAACAGGGGTGCTTGAGATGAATGGCATTTTTGGCACTGCTGGCATTTTCCTCTGCCCTTTGGATTTCCATCTTGTTCACCCAAATAAAGGTGTACCAAGGAGGTAAACACTGATGAGCCCTGGCAGCAGCTCACGTTGCACATAAACTGCATCTGAAATCATAAAATCGTGGAATGGTTTGTGTTGGAAGGGACCTTAAAGCCCATCCAGTCCTGTGGGCAGGGACACCTCCCACTGTCCCAGGTTGCTCCAGCCCCAGTGTCCAGCCTGGCCTGGGCACTGCCAGGGCCATGCAGGTCAAACAAGTGCACATTTTTAAATATATGCTGTATGAGAGTGAAGCATATTTCTGTGCACATCTAAGCCTGAAAAATGCAATCCCATCACTGACTGGCTGCCTTTGGGTGTCTGTGCCCCATCCATGGAGGTTTCATATCACGTAATCTCTAGATGGTGATACGGCAACAAGAACTGTCTCCTCACCTTTTGCACTTCTCAGGGAATGGTTCCTGCTGTCTATCCTGGTGTTTAATTATAGGCATTTCCTAGTCGTAGTACCACAGAATCATTTAGGTTGGAAAAGCCCTCTGACATCAGCAAGTTCAAGCACTGCCCCATGTCCCCAAGGGCCACATCCACAGGGCTGTGAAACTCCCCAGGGATAGGGACTCTAGCCCTGCCCTGGGCAGTTCCAAGGCCCCTGTCCATGCCGAGGCTCCCCTGAGGCCGTTCCCTCACCTCCTGTCCCTGTTCCCTGGAGCAGAGCCCTGTTCCTGTCTCCTCCTGGGAGGTGCAGTCCTGGGTGCATCCCTGCAGTCCTGGGCAGGTTCTCTCCTGGAGAGAAAGCCCTGTGGGAGCATCCAGAGCCTGTGGTTACTGAGAATGCTGCAGCTGAGCACATAAGTCACCTGCTCTGATTAATCTTCCTTCCATGGAGACTTTCCTGTAACCTGTCTTTGAATACATGCTGGAAGGCGGGGAGACTTTGGAGGTGTTTTCTGTAACCCATCAGTGCAGTCCGTGAGGAAGGAGGCTTCCACTGGGGCTCAGATTTTAATCTTAGCTTGTGTGTCTTGAAGTTGCTCATTAGGTATTCAGTGTGATAAAATCATATCTGTCAATACAGTTGGTTATTATTGTAATTATTATAATGATGATTATTATTATTATTCCTACTACTCTTTTTTATTATATCTGCTTCCGTGCATTTCCACTAGAAATTGATATATTCATTCATCGTTTTCCCCTTCTCTTTTGATGAAGAAAACCAATACAGATTTGGGGAAATCAAGAAATGCCTGTAGCTTTGCAACAGCCTGCCTGCTCTACACTGTATCTTATTTTTTGTAGTTTGGAAAGAAAATAATAATCAATTTTCTCTACTTCTCTCAAGGCTTTTCTTCTTGGGGGGTTATCCTCTCACTTAAAATATCACCAGAGATAGGCAATAGTGGCTTTTTAAATCTGATTAAATCTTTCAGCCTTACTGTCACTTAAGGAAGTCAGATAAGGAACTTTGAAACAACAATATAAATAATGAAAATAAGTGTGTCATTCCTCACTGGGTATCAGAAGCACTGAACTGTGCTGGATTATCTTTCTTCAGTGTATCTCTAATATACGAACTTTTCATTTAATTTTGCATTTCCTAGAGTTTTTCAGCTGCTGTGTTACGAGCAAGAGCAATAAAATATTATTTTCTATTTTTTTTCCTTTCCTTTCCAGTTGTTTCCTGTCATTGCTCCTGGTGGCAGCTGTGGTTTGGAAGATTAAACAAAGTTGCTGGGCATCACGGCGGAGAGAGGTGAGAGGGATAAAGTGTTGTTCCTTAAATGACTTTTTAATAGTTGTTCTCTCCAGATGCATATTTATTCACATATGCATCACATTAACCTTAAATTGAAGGCTAAGCTAATTCAGTTAATGCTGCTATTTAGGCCTTCAGCGTATTTTTGATTACAGTTTCAGTGACAAATTAAGTTATTTTAGTATTCTGATGCTGCAGTTTCTGTGAAGCACCAAAAAATAGGGGTGAATATCCTGAATTCCCAGAACTTCTGTTTCTAGACAGCATAAGTACCAAACCACATAAACTAGGAGATTCTTTATATCTGTTTTAAAATAGGAAATAGAAAATGGAAACATTAGCTCTTGTGTAATACATTAAAAAAAGAAGTCAAATCCCCATTTTCAAATTAAATCTTATTCAGATGTTTTGGGTGGTTGGTTTTTTTCCCTCTGGAATATTAGGGGCATAAGAAAAAGGTGGGGAAGCCACCCAGTAGCTTACTCCTTAAAAATGTGACTTTTAGAGCCAAAGTTTTTCCTTTTCACCTACCCATGGTCCAAATGAGCTTCACAACTTTTTGTGTTTGCATCATGTGAATAACTTAGTGCTTTACACCCCCAGAATCTGGTTCCTCCTTGTTTATCCCTGATTTATTTTTGTTCACTACCTTCCTTTCTTGCTTCTCAATGGACCCTGCTCTCCTGTTCTGCCCAGAGCACTCAGGGTGACCCAGGTGAGGTGGCCAAATGCTGTGGCACAAGGGACGTGTCCTCAGGCCCCATTTTTCAGCACCAATGCCCCCGTACACCAGTTGTGTTTGTAGGAAGGTCCTGGGTGCCGCAAGCAGCTGCCCACACACCCATTAGGTTTCCTTGGTGTGCTGGGAGCATGGAATGTGCAGCTATCACAGCTTGGGCTGGGCTGCACCTGGAGGTATTTTTAGGAGCTTTGTCTTGTTTTAATCTGTTTATTCCTATGCAAAATAAGAGAAGCCAGCCATCATTTGAGCAGTCCATGTGCAGTTTCTGTATACAGTTATCTCTTTGTCATCACCTGAGGCCAGATTCCCTAAGGAATGGGGCGTGTTTCTGCCCTGCTTTGGGATTTTCAGGTGAGATCTGCCCATTCCTCTAGGTTTTCCTCCCAGCTGTCCTGCTGGGCTGAAGCTCTTGGCAGCTGCAGACCCGCCTGTGTCACCGTCGTGTTCAAGAGTGGTTTGTTCCCATGTAGGAGTTGATCAAGAGGATTTGGGGGATTAATTTTTACGGTGTTGGAATTCTTTGCAAGTCCCTGTTTCCTGTATATCTTCAGAGATCTGTAGCTGGTTGTACTTTGCAGTGCAGTGGTGTGGATAATATGAATTTATTCCATATGAGGAACTTCTCTCTGGTAATAAAGCAGGATGATGTCTGATAACTCTTCTCCTCTTCTTTCTCTTTCTGCTTCACATGTTTCTGCTTTTACTGGTGAACTCACTGCAGAATATAATCATTGCTTTTCAAACAGATAACCCTTAATCTTGGAAATAATGGAAGTCTTTGAGGTTTTCTGTATTCTCTGAAGGTAGATAAATTTTTACTAGGGCAACTGTTTTTTTCCTGCTTGCTTTCCTGGCAAGAAACTAAGCTGGAGTCAGCATAACATCCCCTGTGGCTCCTGGGGTTAAATGTTATCTAGGAATGTATAAGGAATAGAGACTAAGAAGTTAATAATGTGCTTTGGAGTTAAAGTATTTGAGTGAGAAATGTCTCTATAAATTAAGTTACAGTCTAATACATGTTTTAAGGGGAAAAAAACTAACCTTGAGTACTGGCAACATATTGGCATGTTTCAGTCTAAATTCAATCTACATGTGTGGCTGTTTGACAGGCAGTTCATCAGGGTGGTGTTTCCCAGGCACATTCCTGTCTTTTGCTGTTATTTATCTTGCTCTCTTTATCTAGTGACTCTATCTTGTAAAATGGATCTCTGCTGTTCCATTCATTTTCTGTTAAATACTTGTAAATCTTGAGGAAACAGTTTAAAATCTTTGTTGTGTCATAATTACATATATTAATACACTTTCTCCAGAAGCAAAAGGCCACCCAAGAATTTGTTATCTAAGATGATTTTATTGCTTGAAGGTGGAGGTTTTTTTACTGATTCTCAATAAACCCAAGCAAAGGTCTCTTCAGTAGTTTTAAATAATGATCAATGCCCCATCCCTGGCAGTGTCCCAGGCCAGGCTGGACAGGGCTTGGAGCACCCTGGGATAGTGGAAGGTGTCCCTGCTGTGGCAGGGGTTGGAACTAAAAGATCTTCAAGGTCCTTTCCAGCCCAGAGCGTTCCATGATTCTCCAAAATGCTGCAGCCCTGAAGGAGGATCTTTCTCTGGTTTGGGCTGTGTTTTAGCAGTATTCAAGTTACAATCACCCATTTCTCATGTCTGTAGTAACTCTGTAGTAACTTTCCACACCTGTAGTAACTCTGTGCTTGTTCTCTGATTTTAGCCCAGAGGCAGTAAGATACGATGCAGTGTGCAGGGAATTCCCAGCTGTCCATCCTTTCTGCTTCCAGCAGGAGCGCTGCAAGTGCCCAAATCCTTACGGCAGTGCCGAGTGAAAAGCTGATGGCTGCGGCTTATTCTGAGAAATGTGCAGGGCAGGAAAGGAGTGTGCTGACAGGTTTAGTGGTCAAAATTACACAGCCAAGGTTGCTTGGGAAATGTGCTGGGAGAAGGCAGACTGCTGTGCTTGGTGTGGCTGGGAAATGGAACGCAGCAGCATCATTTGGTTGAAACCAAGTTTGCTTTGCTCCTTATGGAGAAGGCAGCATGCTACAAATCCAAAGTCTCCGTCAGGATCTTGTAGAACACACAAGATTCTCCTGACTTCACTTTTCTGTATTTCAGCTAAAGCTCTTGGCCCTGCTGCTTGCAGGTGTCTGTCAGTGCTTCTCAGCCTCCAGGTCTGTGGGGTGGGCAGACACAGCCAATGTGGACTTGTAGGAAAATTAGTTTGGAACACTGAGCTGAAGTTCAGGCCTTGCAAAGAGTAAAACTTGACCTGCAGTAAAAATGGGGATGATTTGTGTCATATCAGGCATTCAGGAGATGGATCTGTAAACTGTATGTTTATTCCCCTGCCGTTGAAGCCCATGTTTGAGTATCTTCAGACATCTTAAAAAAGGGAAAATAAAAATGAAAAGGCAGCTTTTACAGGAGGCTGAGAATGAGATGAATGACATTAGGAAATAGGGATAGGAAACCTCTCTGTCTTGTCTGTAGAAAATAACATGTTAAAGGAATCACAGTGGTAATAGAGAATAATGCACAAAGTATGAGCATAATGTTAGAATTTCAATATGCTCATCTGTTGTCAGGAATTTTCTGTCCTATTGTTCTGTTTTTGCATCCAAGTCCTCTTCACCCTCAGTCTTTGTTTGTTTTTGCTGGGAGCAAGGAATAGCGCCCTCCCAGCAAAGGGAGTGTGGCTGGCCCAGGGTGGGGAGGGTCAGCTGGGTCGCTCCCTGTGCCTCTTTGGAATGTGGGGGGAGTATCAATAGCAAGCACCTACAGAGATAATTAAATTTGGGTCTCTAGAGCTCCATTTCACCCTTAACAAAATGATCTGTATTTGCCTCCTTTCTTGCCAAAGCTGTATAAGATTGAATATTTGTACTCTGCAAGACACCCAATTATTCAGGAGGGGGTTTGTGTATTGATTTACTGCAGGAATTATCCTTCTCTGTCTCATTGCTGAAACCTTTCTCCCTCCCAAGTGTATTCAAAACTTAGTTGTGCTTCAATTTCCACTGGCATCCTCTGCTGTAGCATCCATGCACAAGAATACTATGTAGGCAAGCTAGATCCCTGTGTTTTTTACAGCAAAGATGTTGCAAGGGATCTGTGCTGTGTGTTATTTATTGCCCAGCCTTCCTTTTCTTCCCCTTCCTGCTCTCATCCCTTTGTATTTCATTCATCTCTTAGGTCTTCTGTCTTAGAATGTGATTAAGGGCATTCTTGGTCAAGGAAAAAGCTTTAGATTTGGAATATTTTCAATTAACTGTAATTTGGGATCTTTCTCGTTGTTTAGAGCCTTCAGTGGTGTTTTGGACCAAGATGTGCTCCAAAGGATTTGGTATCAAACTTATGCAGAAATATTAAAAGGTCTGGCAGCAAATTTCTCTAGATTTGGGCAATCCCGGGTGCTTTGGAGGGTTTACTGGTGCATTCTCCAAGCTCCCAGCAGTCATTTGCCACATAGATCTTGTTCTGCAGCACTGACAGCACTGATTGGTGTCTGTCAGCAAAAAGAAAATATTAGGCTTGGGTTTAGGGTGGTTTGTAGGGAAAACAAGAATTGGAGGAGTGAGAAATCACAGCCAGCAGGTGACTGAGGAGATTGAGTCATGTGGTAAGCACAGTAATTTATCTCAGTACAGTGGGAAACATGAACCTGGGTATCTGGTTTTTTATGCACTGAAGGTGGGTTTACTTCCCAAATAGCTGTTCCCAGGACAATAGACTGAAGTGATGGTGGCTGTGGTGTTTTAAAAGCTGAATGTAAATTTCCATTTCCTGCATTTATGAGTAGTAAAGTAAGAACTCAGTGTTACTATTAGGTGTAACCGGTTATTGGAGTACTGTGTCCACACTACTCTCAGCAATGTTTTGGGTGTTGCAGATGGTGGAGAGCAACACTGCAAGGTTAATTTGTTACCTGGAAGATAAGCAAGAGTTTAAAGCACCACAAATTCTTAATTTTCTCCAAGGAAAAACATACTGAGGTTTGGTGATGCAAATCAGTGGCTGTGGAAAGGAATCATATGGAAAATGGATTTGTAGAGAATTTTTCAAGTTTGATAGAAGGTTTATATAGAATCGTAGGAGATTCGTGATGGGATGGGGATCTTCTAAAGGATCAGCCAAAAGTTTAAACTGTATGTCCCTGCCCATGGCAGGGAATTGGAGCTAGATGAACTTTAGGTCCTTTCCAAACCAAACCAGTCTATAACACCCAGTGTCTGCAACTGGGTAAAAAGGTCAAAAACTGTTCTGTTTTTCTCCCATTTTTAATGGGTGAGAGTGGCAGTGCCAATAATTTCTATTTTTAGAAACATGGCTGTCAGAATGAGTGCTTTTGGAAGGACCTTTTCTAGGTCAATCACATGGTGCAATTCAGTGACTCGTGCTAGGCAGGAGGTCAGATCAAATAATCATAACTTTCCGCTCTCCCTAAATTTAAAATCCATGAATGGGGACCAGCTCATAGTGCCAGGAGGCTTTTTCCGAAATACTGACACTGTGTGCTCTGCAGTGATCCATGTGGCTTTGGTCACCAGCTGAAGGAAATTGCAGCAGAAATCAGAGATGCCCTGAAGAGGAAAAGCATCCCAAAATATTAGTGCTGACAAGAGATTCCTGCTTGGGGGGCAATTGATGGTCTGGTTTTGTTGGAACGTGCTCCTGTCACTTCTGTGCCCGGTGCAGCTCCTCTTGGGGGACTTGCAGATGGCCAGTTCCAGCTGAGCAGCTGCATCCCCAACCTCTCTGTAGGACACCATCACATGGGCTGGCAGCCACAGGCCGTGGAGCTCTTGTGACAGAGTCCTCAGGGCAGTTGGTGCTAGAGAATTCAGTTGGTTTCATATCCCACAGAAGAGCTGGTGGAGCTTGAGCAAAGATGAAGCTGGAGTATCATGCTTGGGATACCAGCTCACTGGGTTAAACCTTCTGTTTGGCAGGGGGTGGAACTGGATGGGCTTCCCTTCCAACCCAAGCCACTCCATGATTTTATGATTTTATCAAGCCCCACTCTAGGAGAGTTCAACCTTATTAAAAAAAAACCAAAACCACTACTGGTCTATTGAAGCTGTTCTTGCTTCAGACTCCAAGCACTCTTTCTGATGGCAGGCATCAGCTACCATCACAGGTATCTAATTTAGTTACTTGGAAAAATCAGGGAGAGACTGTGTAATTAGTTCAGAAGAGCTCCAATCAGTCAAAGCTTTATTGTGCTATTGTGTAATTATCAGGTATTGGTGTATATTTTAGTCTGCATGGAATAGATCCTTCTGGTCTTTCAAAAATGATCTCATTCTTCTTATTAAAGGTCAGGATTTCTATGCCCTCCTACTGGGCATGATTATGATGAATAACTTGCTTATCTTAATCAGCCCTGAATTAAATATCTTCTGTCATTTCAGCATGAGGCAACTTCCCAGCAGCTTTGCTTTGTGGTTTGTTATAGTTTTGAAGTGTGGAAATGCCTGTTGAGAAGGATTTGAACATTAATTCTCTCCTCCTCTCTCTTTCAACATAGCCTGCAAAGTCAGTTACAAAACTAATTAGCTAACATTAATATGTGCACTGCTCTAGGGGCTTAAAAACTAAATTTTCAGTGATGATGAAAGCGTCAGAGAAAATTGTTTGTTTGTTGACTTATATGGTAGTTAGTGTAATTGTAGTTAAATACTTTAAATCACTTAGTTCTGAGACATTTGTGGCTCATCTTCATGGAATATTTATGGCTTGCATGTTTATTTTTTGCTGATGCCAGTTTTTATTTTGCAAGGTAACTCCCTTTCCTCCAAGGTCACCAAGTTATGATGACACAAAGCAAATGTTCCTACAACAGGATCTACATGTTACTTCCTAGCAGTGTACAGTGATTTTCCTATGGAGCCAGGCTGGCAGGGCTGGGAATGCTCCCCTGGAGAAGGGAAGGCTCCAGGCAGAGCTCAGAGCCCCTGGCAGGGCCTGGAGGGGCTCCAGGAGAGCTGGAGAGGGACTGGGGACAAGGGACAGAGGGACAGGAGCCAGGGAATGGCTCCCACTGCCAGAGGGCAGGCACGGATGGGATCTTGGGAACTGGGAATTGTTCCCTGGCAGGGTGGGCAGGGGCTGGCACAGGGTGCCCAGAGCAGCTGGGGCTGTTGAAGGCTGCTGACAATCAGTGTGGGAAGGGGGCACCACCCTCACAGGGTTCCAAGGACCTACGGGGAAGGTTCCAGCCCTGGTGGCAGTGGCAGCTTTGTGGATCTGCACGTCTGCAGGGCCAGCTTCAACAGATGCTCAGGCCCTATGGCATCATGAACTGGTTTAGGCTGAAAGAGACCATAAAGACCATCTAATCCCACCCCTGCCATGGGCAGGGACATCTCCCTCTGTCCCAAGGTGCTCCAGCCTGGCCTTGGGCACTGCCAGGGATCCAGGGGCAGCCACAGCTGCTCTGGGCACCCTGTGCCGGTACTTCACTATTGTCCTCCTTGACTTCCTACTGTTTTCCTTCCTGGTGTGTTTTCCTTCTTCAAAAAAACCCCAAAAAACCAAAACAAAACAATTGAGAGAAACTGCTCATGTAGATACTGGAGTTCCTTACGAGTTCTAGACCACTGTTTTGATAAGCTTGTTTTTAAGGCCATTTTTCATAAGGAGCAAATAAAATTCAGGATATGGGACTTTCTTCTGGAAAAATCTCTGTTATTTCATGGCTGAAAATACCAGAGCCCTATTCCCCAAAGCTGCCAGGGCCCTGTGCTCAGGCAGCAGTCTCTGCAGGGTCAGTTGCCGAGATGGATGTAAGCAGGATGGTTATATGGAGCCTTGTGGCTGCTTTATGCTGGGAATAAAATGTCCAGGCTTTTCCTGTCAGGAAACACAGCGTAGGTTATATTAGTCAATTAACCTGGTAACCTGAGTAGCTGTTTGTCTTCTCTGAGAGAGCCTGCACTACTGCCTGGCAAGGCTTTCCTCACTTCCTCGGGAGGTTTTCCCCCATCAGTTACACACTCTTCATTTTAGATTGTCCATTACTCAATGTGTGTGAATTAAAAATATTCCTGGTAGGAATCACTTTAATTTGAAGGGTTCCAGGCTGGGTTGGACTGGGCTTGGAGCAGCCTCGTCTAGTGGAAGGTTGTCCTGGTTTAAGGCAAATTTGGGAGAAAACCTCTGAATTGGGGTCCCTCTAGAAAGCAAATTCAAGTGGTCCCTTCCCCAAACCAGATCAGGAAAAGATTTCCCTGGAGAAAAGTGGAAAAAACTGCTTATTTAAGAGGCAAAGCATTCACCAGCACACAAAACCTGAACAATATTGAACAATAAGAGCTCTCGCCGTTCTGCAGAGGTGACACACTCACAAAGTCCCCGGTGGGCTGTAGCTCAGCTCACTCAGTCTCTGATCAGTCCCCCCGGTGCTGGAAATGCCGCGGGCCAGCCCCGGCCCGTGGGGCACAGGTGAGAGCTGGGGGTGCTCTGCTGCTGTTCAGGCCAGAGCAGGTTCAACCAGCTCCAAAGAAAAGCCACGGTCCAGGGAACTTGTGTGCATCAGCGAGCTACAAACTAGCTGAAAGCAAAGGAGAGCTCTGCCTGCTGTCTGTCCATCCACAGACAACCCAGTCCAGGAGCAGGAATGTGGGGAGTGAGTGCAGTGTCTGAAAACAAACTGCGCACTTCTTGTCTCCCTCTTTGCTCTCAGAACCAGCCTGAAAGGTGCAAAACTCATTTCTGTGCTAAACAGACCAATGGGGATGCGAGCATCATAAAGTCACCCCAGGAGAAAGGTGGAACATAGCAGGGGGTGTAACAAGATGGTCTCTAAGGTGTCTTCCAACCCAAACCATTCCATAATTCTGTGATGTGGAAAAAAAATCACACTCAGTGCAAATGAAAGGTGTGCACATTCTCAGAGTTTGCAGTTATATGAATATTAAAGGCCAGAGGTATATGCCAAGACAGGCTTTTTGATGTGATTTCTTTGTAAGGCTGTCAAACACTTTGCCTTTAAAATCCTCTTTGTGCCTAAGTGATTTAAAATATTCCCAGGTTGTCCTATTAATTGTGTCATCTGGAAAACCAGGGTTTGTTTGAAAGAGTATTAAGGTTCATTATCAGAAATCTCAGAAAGCCCATCTTTAAGAATGAGAGAAAGGCAGGGTCTGGAGTATCTAGATGTTAACAGCTGCCGACTTGTAAAGCCATGCTCAGCCTCTTGACTGGAGAAAAATCACATTTTCTACCTTACAGCATCATAAAATCTTTTAATTAAAATTTTGACACACCAAACAAATATTGAAGGATTGATACCTGTCTGGGTTAAACAGGCATGGTGCAAGCCTTGGGGTAAACCGTGGCATTAAAGTTCTAGAACAATTATTTCTTAAATTAGTTCTTTGGGGGGGAACTTGTAGCATAACTTGTGCTACACCAGGAGCTGGTGATATGAAAAGTATGCTCCCTTAGTCATTTGCTGCTTTGGTTGCATCCTGGATTTCACCTCTGATTTCATCTACTTTGGGCATTTTTATGCTCAGGTGAGAGCCCACGTGCAGAGCTGCCCCAGCCCTGGCTGATGCCAAGGGAAAGGTGGGAATTGTGTCCCTGTGCCCCTCCCTCAGGTGAGAGCCCACGTGCAGAGCTGCCCCAGCCCTGGCTGATGCCAAAGGCAAGGTGGGAATTGTGTCCCTGTGCCCCTCCCTCAGGTGAGAGCCCACGTGCAGAGCTGCCCCAGCCCTGGGGCCAACAGCAGGAGGACGTGGAGCTGCTGCAGAGAGCCCAGAGGAGGCCCCGGAGCTGCTGCAGGGCTGGAGCCCCTCTGCTCTGGAGCCAGGCTGGCAGAGCTGGGAATGCTCCCCTGGAGAAGGGAAGGCTCCAGGCAGAGCTCAGAGCCCCTGGCAGGGCCTGGAGGGCTCCAGGAGAGCTGGAGAGGGACTGGGGACAAGGGACAGAGGGACAGGAGCCAGGGAATGGCTCCCAGTGCCAGAGGGCAGGGCTGGATGGGATCTTGGGAACTGGGAATTGTTCCCTGGCAGGGTGGGCAGGCCCTGGCACAGGTGCCCAGAGGGGCTGTGTCTTTTGAATCCCTGAAATCAGTTCAGGGCCTGCCTGGACAGGGGTTCCAACAGCCTGGGATCCAGCCCTGGGGAAGGTGTCTCTGTCTGCCTGCAGGGCCAGCTTCAACAGAACTGGATAATGGCATTTGGGATCCCTGAAAGAGACCGTTCCTAAAACCATCCTGTGGTTCTATATTCCCAAGGTGCTCCAGCCTTTGGGCACTTCAGGGTAGGGGAGCCATGTTCTGGGCAAACTTCACACATTTTCCTTTTAGTACTGTTTTCCTTCCTTTGAAAAACAAAAAACCAAAGCTTTTGAGAGTTGCTCAGTCTCTTGGACATCTTCAAGTTCTAGGACCACTGTTTTTGTTTTTTGCCATTTTTATAATAGCAAATAAAACAGGATATGGGACTTTCTTCTGGAAAAAATAGTTATTTCATGGCTGAAAATACCAGGCCCAACCCAAACCCAGGGCAATCTGTTTCAGGCAGCAGTCTTGCAGGGCAGTTGCCGAGATGGATGTAAGCAGGATGGTTATATGCCTTGTGTGCTTTAAATGGGAATAAAATGTCCAGGCTTTTCCTGTCAGGAAACACAAGTAGGTTATATTAGTCAATTAAGTTGGTAACCTGAGTAGCTGTTTGTCTTTCTGAGAGAGCCTGCACTACTGTTGGGCTTTTCACTTTGGGAGGTTTTCCCCATCAGTTACACAAATGCTTCATTTTAGATTGTCCATTACTTTTTGTGTGAAATTAAAAATATTCCTGGTAGGAATGCTTTAATTTGAAGGGGGTTCCAAAATTGGACTGGTTTTGAGCAGCCTAGTCTAGTGCAAGGTTGTCCTGGTTTAAGGCAAATTTGGGAGAAAACCTTGAATTGGGGTCCCTCTAGAAAGCAAATTGTGTGGTCCCTTCCCCCAAACCAGATCAGAAAAGATTTCCTGGAGAAAAGTGGAAAAAACTCTCAATTTAAGAGGTGATTCACCAGCACACAAAACCTGAACAAGGAGAACAATAAGAGGGTGACAGTGAATGACACACTCTCAAAGTCCCGGTGGGCTGTAGCTCA
Organism: Emberiza elegans; assembly: GCA_024865655.1. Lineage (NCBI taxonomy): Eukaryota > Metazoa > Chordata > Aves > Passeriformes > Fringillidae > Emberiza > Emberiza elegans. Next base: position 177,140 of record JALJVW010002400.1, read on the forward strand.
GCTCACTCAGTCTCTGATCAGTCCCAGGGTGCTGGAAATGCTGGGCCCAGGCCTGTGGGGCACAGGTGAGAGCTGGGGTGCTCTGCTGCTGTTCAGGCCAGAGCAGGTTCAACCAGCTCCAAAGAAAAGCCACGGTCCAGGGAACTTCTGTGCATCAGCGAGCTACAAACTAGCTGAAAGCAAAGGAGAGCTCTGCCTGCTGTCTGTCCATCCACAGACAACCCAGTCCAGGAGCAGGAATGTGGGGAGTGAGTGCAGTGTCTGAAAACAAACTGCGCACTTCTTGTCTCCCTCTTTGCTCTCAGAACCAGCCTGAAAGGTGCAAAACTCATTTCTGTGCTAAACAGACCAATGGGGATGCGAGCATCATAAAGTCACCCCAGGAGAAAGGTGGAACATAGCAGGGGGTGTAACAAGATGGTCTCTAAGGTGTCTTCCAACCCAAACCATTCCATAATTCTGTGATGTGGAAAAAAAATCACACTCAGTGCAAATGAAAGGTGTGCACATTCTCAGAGTTTGCAGTTATATGAATATTAAAGGCCAGAGGTATATGCCAAGACAGGCTTTTTGATGTGATTTCTTTGTAAGGCTGTCAAACACTTTGCCTTTAAAATCCTCTTTGTGCCTAAGTGATTTAAAATATTCCCAGGTTGTCCTATTAATTGTGTCATCTGGAAAACCAGGGTTTGTTTGAAAGAGTATTAAGGTTCATTATCAGAAATCTCAGAAAGCCCATCTTTAAGAATGAGAGAAAGGCAGGGTCTGGAGTATCTAGATGTTAACAGCTGCCGACTTGTAAAGCCATGCTCAGCCTCTTGACTGGAGAAAAATCACATTTTCTACCTTACAGCATCATAAAATCTTTTAATTAAAATTTTGACACACCAAACAAATATTGAAGGATTGATACCTGTCTGGGTTAAACAGGCATGGTGCAAGCCTTGGGGTAAACCGTGGCATTAAAGTTCTAGAACAATTATTTCTTAAATTAGTTCTTTGGGGGAACTTGTAGCATAACTTGTGCTACACCAGGAGCTGGTGATATGAAAAGTATGCTCCTTAGTCATTTGCTGCTTTGGTTGCATCCTGGATTTCACCTCTGATTTCATCTACTTTGGGCATTTTTATGCTCAGGTGAGAGCCCACGTGCAGAGCTGCCCCAGCCCTGGCTGATGCCAAGGGAAAGGTGGGAATTGTGTCCCTGTGCCCCTCCCTCAGGTGAGAGCCCACGTGCAGAGCTGCCCCAGCCCTGGCTGATGCCAAAGGCAAGGTGGGGAATTGTGTCCCTGTGCCCTCCCTCAGGTGAGAGCCCCCGTGCAGAGCTGCCCCAGCCCTGGGGCCAACAGCAGGAGGACGTGGAGCTGCTGCAGAGAGCCCAGAGGAGGCCCCGGAGCTGCTGCAGGGCTGGAGCCCCTCTGCTCTGGAGCCAGGCTGGCAGAGCTGGGAATGCTCCCCTGGAGAAGGGAAGGCTCCAGGCAGAGCTCAGAGCCCCTGGCAGGGCCTGGAGGGCTCCAGGAGAGCTGGAGAGGGACTGGGGACAAGGGACAGAGGGACAGGAGCCAGGGAATGGCTCCCAGTGCCAGAGGGCAGGGCTGGATGGGATCTTGGGAACTGGGAATTGTTCCCTGGCAGGGTGGGCAGGCCCTGGCACAGGTGCCCAGAGGGGCTGTGTCTTTCCAATCCCTGAAATCGTTCAGGGCCTGCCTGGACAGGGCTTGGAACAGCCTGGGATAGGGGAAGGTGTCTCTGTCTGTGGCAGGGAGTAGAACTGGATAATCTTTGGGATCCCTTCCGTTCCAAACCATCCTGTGGTTCTATATTCTCAAAGCTACTTTTGACTTCAGTAGGAGTCATGTTGCGAAATTGCACATTTTCTTTAGTAAAATAACTTCCTTTGAAGAACTAATAGCTTTTAGTTCGTCAGTCTCTTGGACATCTTCATCAGGACAGCTTGTTCATTGATTTTATAGCCATTAAACAAAGCACTCTGCGATAGCTGAAGGGGACAATTACAGGAACAACAACCCAGCAATCTGTTTCACACTTGCTTTCGTCTGCAATCTGCTGGTGTGCTTTAAATACCCGAGCACTCCTCGTGTCCTTTTTCCCAAGTGTGAGTTACACACAAGTTTGCTTACGAACACTCCATTTGTGTGGATTTGTTGGGTTTTTGCTTTGTGACAGTATCTACAATCTGCTCAAAATGCCTTTTTCCCCCTTTCTTTTTTTCTTTCAGAAATTAAGGAGAACTTTGCCACATGCCTTTTAGGGGAGTAAAATTTTACAGGTTTTTTTAGCTAGACTGAGAGCCATAGAAGCTCATACACCCCCCAAGCTTATCTACATCGATCTCATTGTGCCTTGCCTGCACCCCCAAGTTACAGAGACAGTCCTCTGCAGTGAAAGTCTCAAAATTATAGGTGATTTGGCAAAGCAAAGACCATAGGAGGTTCCAGAGGGTGACAGTGAATGGCATAGGCTCTAGTTGGAGGCCTGTCTCCAGTGGTGTCCCCCAGGGTTCTGTACTGGGCCCAGTGCTGTTTGGTCCATCAGTGATCTGGGTGAGGGCTGGGTGGCTCCTGGGCAGTTCCCAGTGACACAGAGGGGGCAGGAGCCCCAGGGGTCTGTGCTGTTCCTTCAGGTGAACCTGACAGCTCGGAGGGATGGGCAGGGAGGAACCTGCTGAAATTCCACAGGGACAAATGCAGGGTCCTGCACCTGGGCAGGAGCAGCCAGCAGGTCCTGGTGGACAGCCAGCTGTGCCTGGGGGGCCAAGGAGCCACTGGGACCCTGGGGGCAGTAGGAAGAGCAGTGACAGCAGGGTGGGGGTTCCTGCCCCTGTGCCCAGCCCTAGGAGCATCTCTGGAGTGAGCCTGTCCCTGTGCCCAGCCCTGGGGGCACCTCTGGAGTGATCCTGCCCCTGTGCCCAGCCCTGGGGGCACCTCTGGAGTGCTGTGTCCAGCTCTGGATCCTCAGCACAGAGGGAGGACATGGATGTCCTGGAGCAGGGCCAGCAGAACCTGCACAGCTGGGCCTGGAGCATCCCTGTGCCCAGGGAAAGGCTGAAGGAGCTCTGGGGCTGCTCAGCTGGAGAGGAGCCCCAGCTGAGAGGGGCCTCAGCCCTGGCTGTCCCTGTCTGTCCCTGGGTGTCCCAGTCTCTCCCAGTATGTCCCAGTGTGTCCCAGTATGTCCCTGGCTGTCCCAGTCTCTCCCAGTCTGTCCCAGTGTGTCCCTGTGTGCAGGGCTCAGGGCAGGCCCAGGCTCTGCTCCAGGCCCAGCAATGGCCCCAGAGCCACGGGCAGGGCCTGAGCCCAGGAAGGGGGTGGCACTGGATGGTCCCTAAGGTCCTTTCCAGTCCAAACCATTCTGGGGCTGGGTGATTCTGGGAATCAGTTCCAAACAATGTTGTTGGAGAGCAGCACCTTCCTTTCACCCTCTTCTGCGCTGCATGTATATGGGGGCACAGTGCATTTCGTGGGGTTTTCTATGGGGTTTTTGAGTGCTGTGAATGATCACTTTGGGCTTGGAGCGTCAGATTGCTCAGAATTAATGGGAAAATGCAGGTGGCAGTGATGAGATTTCTGGAGAGCATTTGGTGGTGCCTCAGTCCAGCTTAAAAATAGAGGATAACTGGTATTGCTGTAATAAGTAGTGATGGTAAATGTGTAAATCTGTGTCAGAGCATTGGGCAGTTCCTGCATTTAATATTAAGAGCACTGGGTTTTCTAATGCTGCACAAAGTGTTTGCCTCATCCCTTATTAAATAGAAATGCTGAGTCCTGTTGGACCCCTTGCCCCATGGAATTGTGGCTTCTGCCTCCCCTGTCAGGCTGTGTTATCACTAACAGATATTAGTCACTGGAGCCAAAAAGAAGCATGTCCACAGGTCAGCTAAAACTGAAATGCTGTTTCCAGCCCACCTGTGCAGAAAGTATCTGGTTTTTGTGTTAAAAAAGGGGAAACTGCATCAAAATGCTTAGAAGTGCTTAAGAGCACAATAAAGAGATGTCTTGTGTCATGAGGGGTAGTGGGGATTTGCCCAGGAACAGGTTTTTTATTTGAATAAAACATTTTGCAATAAAGTCATGTTTGCCGTTTTCTGTATTCAGCAAGGAAACAATAAAAAAGGGGATTATTCAATAGAAACCTGACAGTGTTTTGCTGGTGCTGTTATAAAAAACAGCAACTTCATTCTTACAGTAGTTACATACTGCTGCTAGTTTAATTTTAAAATGATTCCCACAAATCCTATCGAATGGGAATCAGACAGGTGATGACAAACAACCACTTAAAAAGTAAATAACTGCTTTATGGAGACTCAGTTAGATCGTTTTCCCTCCCAGACGTGTCAGGCTCACATAGTGCATCCAGCTTTACTTCCAATACCTTGTTAAATTGTAGTAATGTGAATATTTACCATTATCTGTATTCTTAAGGCCATTAAAGCCCCTGGAGGTTATTTTTCCATATTCATTGATGTCCCTTTGTATTGGGCAAAGCCTTTTAGATACATTTGTCTTTCATCTTTGTGTCAGAACAATATGATGATAATATTTTTCTGTTTAATAAATTAGCAACTCCTGCGCGAGATGCAACAGATGGCAAGTCGCCCCTTCGCCTCCATCAACGTTGCCTTAGAAACAGATGAGGAGCCACCAGATCTCATCGGAGGGAGCATAAAGGTGAGAGCTGGGCCTTTGGGATGGTCCTCACCACGATTAACCAGGGATGCTTTACACAGCAATCCCAAATCCTCTCATTTTTGTATATACCTGCAAGAAACTCTTAAGTCCAGGAGATCCAACAGGTACCATTTTAATTTGCTTTTATCCCTTCAGATATTCACTGATAACTCTTGGGCTGGTTCAGATTAATGTTCTACTGATGCTGGGTTTGAAGAGTTGGGTTTGCCTTGTTAGTTTTTATGCTTTGAAATAGAAAAGAATTTCAGCTTTACACCAGAGAGCACTGGGCTGGAAATAGTTGTAGGTGCTGCAAATAGAAACCCTTCCCTGTGATATCTCAAGACAAGTGTGAATATAATCATGTCTGTGTAGTGGATAATGTGAACATATTTCTGATTACAAATATATATTCCAATATATCTTGTGATTAGCAAATAGGAGCATGAAGAAATCATGGTCATACACCAGGCTGGCACATTCTTACACACAACATGTAGAATTTTTAGTAAAAGCATATTTAAGAGGTGATAAAATAATTTAAAGGTCTTTTTGATGTGGTGCTTTGACCAGCACAGACTTTTATACAAAAAGAAAAAATTAAGAACCTGGAAAACTGATTATTTTTCTTTTTCATCTAAGGCAACTGGATTGTTTTGCTTTATTTAGACTGAAGCTTTTTGGAAGTTTTTCTCATTAGGCTTTAAGGTTAAGAAGGGCAGACATGGATTAGATGTTGGGAAGAAATTCTTCTCTGTGAGGGTGTGAGGCCCTGGCACAGGGTGCCCAGAGCAGCTGTGGCTGCCCCTGGATCCCTGGCAGTGTCCCAGGCCAGGCTGGACACTGGGGCTGGGAGCATCCTGGGACAGTGGGAGGTGTCCCTGCCATGGCTGGGGTGGCACTGGGTGGGCTTTGAGATTCCTTCCCACCCAAACCACTCTGAGATTCTATGGTTAGTCCAGGTACTAAGTTTCTCACACTTTCTTACTATAACATGAGAGCTAATTCTTTAAAAGAAACCCCAAAACCTAACGTGTATTTTAGTCATTGTAAAGCACATGAAAGCAGTCTGGCCCCAAAACTTCTATTTGGTGAATAATGATTTTTAAGTCTTGGCCTAAGTGCAGGCGTTAAGGTTGCCTGTATAGCTTTGTGTCTTCCCTATTTGTGTGTAAATATGGTCTGGCATGGCAAGTTTTAATACTTTTCCATGTGATTGGTGTCCTGCACCACATTCTGGGTGGACAGCGTGCAGAAGCAGCTTTTCAATATATTGAATCTCAGAATAGTTAAGGTTGGAAAATCCCTCTAAGACCTCATCTACTCCCCCAGTCCTGCCAGGGCCAGCACTGCCCCATGCCCACACAGGTGCCACAACCACAGGGTGTTCAGATCCCTCCAGGGATGGGGACTGGAGGGCTGGGCAGCCCTTTCTGGGAAGGCATTTTCCCTAATTTCCAGTCTAAACCTCTCCTGGTGCAGCATTAGGCTGTTTCCTCTCATCCTGTCTTGTACCTGGTTTGGAGCATAGTGGAAGTAAAACAAAATTTGCAAAGGCCCTCAGTAATTCAGGTAGTTGAGTATCTGGACCTCTCCTTGGATGCGCTGACTGGTTCTCCTCCCCACTGACTTTTTTTTGACTCCAGATCCTCAGATTTTCTGATTTTTTAATAATTTCCCTGCTTCTGTCAGGAGGCTGGTACTGGGAATCATTACCTCTAACAGCTCACCAAGACCTGGGAATCCACCCTTGGAAAATTGGATTTTCACTCACCAAATCAGACTGAACCTTTATTTCATTGCTCATCAGAAAGGACGTGGGATGCATGTGGATGTTCATGGGGGTGGAGGCAGATCTGGGAGGATGTGGCCTGGATGCTGATGGTTTTGGGTTGCAGTCTGTCTGTCTGGGGCCCTTCATCTTTATCTTCTTCTGTTGTCTGGAAGTAGCAGAAAAACGCCTCTCCTGTGGGATCAGGCCAGAACAAGCTGTTCTAAACTTTTTGATCTCTGACAAGTTGTCTGCACTCAAACTACAGAGAGGATAAGCTCTGGATCTCTTCAGTTCTGGGAAGTGTGTTATTCCTCCTCTTGTTTTTCTGCCCTCGTCTTGTCTGGCCTCCTTGGGTTCCTCTGGAATGAATGGAGAAGCTGGTTTGGAGCACAGTAAGACAGACTGTGGAGAAATATCCTATTTTAGACCCAGAACTTATTAGGAACTGGTAATTGCCTCTGTGCTGGTAATTCAGATACATGTTTCTTAATCGATTTTGGGCACAGATTAGGTGGTCTGATTCATGCAATGGCACAAACCCTGTACAGTAATCTGAAGCTGAGGAGATGAATGGATTTTTCAGGCGCACTTGAAATGTTGTGCAAGTGGTAACTCCATAAAATCAGTCAGTGGTTTGGGTTGGAGGGGAGCTTAAAGATCATCCCTTTCCAGCTCTTTGCCATCAGCTGCTGGCAGGTGTGGCTGCAGAACAAGGGTGCCTGTACATGACAAGGAGTGTTACTAGGTTTGATGGGGTTTATGTAGTTTTTTCTCCTCTTGGAGAACTTGGCTAGGGAATAAAAGTAGTTATAGAAAGGCCAGAGTGTTTCACAAAAGGAGAGGAGGCTTGGGAAGGTTGTGGGTTGGAAGCAACTTGAGGGAACGATGCTTCTGAGATAGTCTGACCTGTTGATCCCTGCATGGGAATGGATTTAAACAGAAATGAAACACCAGTCTGAATATGTATGGGGTGTTATGGTTTTAACACTAGCCAGCAGCTTGGGTTTTTCTCCTTGTCCCTTTTGCCCCTGCATGGGAAAAAGCTCTTGGCAGGAGGGAGCTGCAGGAGAATGGGCTGGGGCAATACAGAATTGGACAACTGTGCTTCTCTTTGTGATCTGGCTGTTCTTTAACTCTTGGCCAAGAAAAGAGGGAGGTGTTACTGTGGTGCTGTATCTGCCCTCCAGTTCCTCTGCCATCCACTATATCAAAATTGGAGTCTTCATTTTAATGCAAGAAAGCCAGACTTGGATTATCATGAACTCAGTGATGCTTTTCTTTCCCCATGGGAATCAAAGCTGTTGGTTAATGACGAGTTGATTTGAAGGTTACAAAGGAGAAGTGGAAAATGGTATGTCTTGTCTGCAAAAGATTAATTTCCTATTCCATTGTCCATAGCCAGTTGGCAGCCAGTGTCACGCTAGTTCCATCCTAAGCTAATGTTTTCCAGCTGGACAGTATTAGAACTGTGTTTTCAATTAGTAGTTTTCCTGGGGTACTTAGGAGTAATAGAAAGTCATTTACCTGCAGGGAAGCAATTCCTATTAGAGGCTGCAGCTAGGCAACACGTAACTAGCTGCTTTGGTTTATTTGCCACTCAGCAAATACCCACTGAATCACAAATCTAGCACTAAATTTGCTTAGTTATTTCAAAATCTGTTGGCTTCTCTCTGCAGCTCTTTGTGCGTTCAGATGTGCTGAATATTGCAATTATTTTTCTAAGTGTGTTTAACTTCCTTGGGTGCCTGGGACTCATCCAAGTGTCTGAACTGGTATTGCTGTAGCTCAGGCTTTTTTGGGGCTTGTTATCGGATTAATCTAAGTCTTGTAATCCTCTGCAGCCATGCTTAGAAGCTTTCCTGAAAGAATTTGGAAAGTTTATAATTTTGACATTGATTTCCACCTATCTTGAAGTTGCTAAAGGCAAGAAGTTACCTTGGAAAAAACATGCAGAGCCTAGCAAGCAAGTGCTGAGGTTGAGCAAAGCACTTACAGGGTCAACAAGAAAATGGTTGCATTGGAAAAGAATGATCCCCAAATTGGAAAAAAAATATTTTGGAATCTTTTAGAGGAGAGCTGGAGCAGTCTTTGCTGTGCTGTGAAGGGATCCAGCACGTGAAGCCAGTGCTAAGTGTTGATTATCTTTGCACCCATGATCTTTAGTTTCCTAAAGGGAAGGGGAGAAGCATTTGGTGAGCAAAATCCTTATGAAGTTCATTTAGCGTGTTCTGTACCATTGTACCAGTGTGCATTTAATTCTGCTGTTTGAGGGCTTCACTACCAACCCTGAATCAGACAGCGAGCTGATTCCTTAAAAATAGCAGATAAATAGATGGGAAATAGCATCTTATTCTTGTAATTAGTTTGCTTTGTTATGGGAGAAAGTGCTTTTGAGTGGTTTAAAGGCTGCCAGAAGATCCCATCTGTTTGTGAAGTGCAGAGCTAAAGTGATGAGCTGATTTGGGAGTGGGTAGGGGGTACCACAGATTAATTAATATATTTTCAGTCTATTTGTATTTTGCATCTGAGTGATACTGTTGTTAAATTCCTTTTATATTGCAATGAAGTGGCAACCAGCAGTAAAGGAGCAGAGAAATGAGTAGTACGTCCTGTGCCACAGGGTGCAGGGTTTGGGGAAGCTGCAGGGTGAGGAATGATTTGAAATGAAGCATCTGCCAGCCCCAGCACTTCTACAGGGTGAATTCATGTTAATTTTGACATGTGGCTTGATTTTGGGCTGTTTCATGCAGCTGGAGTTCAGAGAAGAACTAAAGGCCAAGGAACTGATGGTTTTTACAGCTTTTATCCTGTTCTGGTTGTCACTCTTGATGACTCACTTTCCCCTTTACTTCACATGTTGCTGACCTGCTTTTGGTCCATCAGGTTTGCTGATGGACCAGCTTTTGTGACATCTCCCAACCTACTCCCTTTCAGTGAGCTGGGTTAGTGTCAGCATGGCAAGGAAAGCTCCAGCGAGCTGAGACTGGGGCTCCTGTGCAAGAGCAGGATTTGGAAGGAGGCCAGGCATGAGGTGTGACGCACAAAAGCCTCATCAAGCAGAAATGACCAGGCTGTGCTAAATCATAGAATTGGTAAGGCTGGAAAAGGCCTTTAAATTACCACATGCAATCATGGGCACAGCACCACTGCCGTGTTCACCATTAAACTGCCTTCAAGTACCACGTCCACAAGGTTATTGAGCATTTCCTTGGATGGTGATGCCTATTTCCCTGGGCAGCCTGTGCAATGCTTCACAACTCCTTCCATGAAGAAATTTTCCCTAATATCCAGTCTAAACTTCCCGAGGCAAACTTGAACCATTTTCTTTTTGTCTGATCAAGATGTGTTAGAGGGGGACAGAGCAGCTTAGGCTTTTCCAGGGATGATACAGATAGGCTGAAAGTCATTCCTGTCCACAGAAGGATAGTAGTTGCAGCAAGGGAATGAAGTTGAGGGATGGGGGGAAATAAAGGGAATAATCCTGATCTGCTGTGGCACTTGCTGGAGATGGATCACATGCAGCCTTTGAGACCAGAAAGGCCAGTGTGTTTCTGCCTGACCTGGCTAAGGTAGGCTCTGGGTTCTCAGCTTCCCTTTGGAAAGGCTGTTTAATTTCTAAAATCTTATTTCTGGGCTTTCTGGCAGTTACTGGTTCTAGGAGCTTTTCCATTCGTTAATACAGAGGAATTCCAAGGCTGTCTGTGTGTAGCTGTCTCTTTGTCTTCAGCAAAACCACTTCCACTCTTTAGGCTCCCTCCTGGAGCATCGAGGTGACAAAGGAATACACAGGGAGGACACCTCAGCTTGTACTTTCTGTTTGGTGTTTATTCCTCATATGCTGGCCCACTTTTAGGGCATGGAAAAGTGTGGGATCCCCTTTGAAGGAATGCCAGGGGTAGGAAGGGAGCATTCCCTGGGCAGCTGAGATGTGTAAAGTGGATTAGCTGCACTAGAACTCCATAGAGGCTGTGATTCCTCCTACCAAAACAGCAACAAAAATACCCAATAAAACCTTCACCTAATGAATTATTTCCAGTAAACAAGTGCCCAGTATCTTGTTTTGAATTCTAGTGCAAAATTAGGGAAAAAATAGGGGAAACTTTTTCTACTCCCATGATATAATGTGGAATATAGATCTTTGGAAGGGAGCTGTCATGAGATCAGCAGACATATCTGTTAAGCCTGCCTTGTATTCAGGGAACATTTGGCTGATAAATGATTTTAACTAGTTTTAGGTTTGAAGACTGTATAAACATTTCCACAGGTTGGACCCTGATTTTAGCTGATAAGGAGGAATTTGCTGGAAGGAGAGGAAGGAGCATGAAGCTTCCCACAGGAGAAGGATTTTCTAAGTTAATTTTTTCCCTCTAACGAGCATCTCTCTGATTGAAGTACTAATAACACCAGCAGCTTCTCAACAACATTATCAAGGACTTATTTGCATTCATTTATGCCAAGTAGTTGTTTCGTGTGTTGTGTTTGCAATCTTCATCCAGCTGTCCCATTTTGTTGGGTTTTTTCACTTTGTTTTCCTGTGCAAAAACCAGCTGAGTGCTTGAAAAGAATTGTAAAGGTCCTGCCCCTTTACCTGTACAAAATCAAAATAAATACTCACCACTGCCCATATATATGCACATATCTCCCAGATTTGCTTCCCATGGCCTCATCCATCCTTCCCTGGGAAGTGAAGGAGAAGGATGAGTGTTGGCATCCATGAGTGGCCAGGCTCAAACTGTGACACAAGATTTGGTCATTTCAGGGGAGCTGCCTTGGAGATCCAAACTCACCTCACCAATCCCTGCCCTTCACTCTGAGCCTTGGAGATCCAAATTCACCTCCCCAATCCCTGCCCTTCACCCTGAGCTGGTGGCCTTGGAGATCCAAACTCACCTCACCAATCCCTGCCCTTCACCCTGAGCCTTGGAGATCCAAACTCACCTCACCAATCCCTGCCCTTCACCCTGAGCCTTGGAGATCCAAACTCACCTCACCAATCCCTGCCCTTCACCCTGAGCTGGAGGCCTTGGAGATCCAAACTCACCTCCCCAATCCCTGCCCTTCACCCTGAGCTGGTGGCCTTGGAGATCCAAACTCACCTCACCAATCCCTGCCCTTCACCCTGAGCCTTGGAGATCCAAACTCACCTCACCAATCCCTGCCCTTCACTCTGAGCCTTGGAGATCCAAACTCACCTCCCCAATCCCTGCCCTTCACCCTGAGCTGGTGGCCTTGGAGATCCAAATTCACCTCCCCAGTCCCTGCCCTTCACCCTGAGCCTTGGAGATCCAAACTCACCTCCCCAGTCCCTGCCCTTCACCCTGAGCCTTGGAGATCCAAATTCACCTCACCAATCCCTGCCCTTCATTCTGAGCCTTGGAGATCCAAACTCACCTCCCAATCCCTGCCCTTCACCCTGAGCTGGTGGCCTTGGAGATCCAAACTCACCTCCCCAGTCCCTGCCCTTCACCCTGAGCTGGTGGCTGGCTGCTGCTGGACTCACAGGAGCCCTGGGCAGCACAGAGCAGTTGTTAAATAAGGGGGAGCAGACTGGGGGCCGTGTGGGGCTGGTGGCATGTGGGCTGCAGATCCAGCGTGCTCAGATCTGTGTTCCCCATTTCAGCTGACATCCAGCTGAGGCTTTGAATGTGATCTTTGTTAGTTTCTCTCATGCACCAACCCAGTTCTGGGACCAAGTGAGTTCATTCCCCAGCCCCTCTAAAATTCCAAGGTAGCTATCAGGGACAAGGTAAATGTAAATTTTTAATCTAAACTCATTTACTGTGAATTATTGCTAGAAGTTCATTCATCTCTATCTTGCAGGACACACATACTACCCAGAGAATATAATTTTTAAAGCTTAATAATCTATTTTAATAGGAAATTGCTTGTAACTTGTTTTGCAAATGTTCACTCAGATTTTAATGGCACAATTTAAAAACTTGCAAATGGAATTTGACCCTTTTTCTACAGAGTGAAATCACCTGAACAAGTGGAATCAAGTAATAAAACTGAACTGTTTGGGTAATGTTCCTTTTCTCATCCACCACCATAAGATTTTTCCTTTATTTTAATTTCCTTGCTGGAAATTGAAAACCATGTAAGACTTATTTGATCAAACCACAGAAACATGTTTTCTTGTTAAGAAAAAAAATTCTCCATGGTATTTTTTTTAATACATCTTGAAATGCAACATGCTGTCAGTGTATCACAGAACCTAAATAAAACTGATGCTGGGTTTGTGAAGTTACACAGAATATTTATTGTTCTGGCCATTAGTTTTATGTGACACATTATTAACTTTTTGAATTTGTCAAGTACAAACAGCATAAATAGAAAAATGAGATGAAATAAAAGTGTTTAGGTTGAGCATCACAAAATTCAGCCTACTTGGGGAAAGTATTTGGCTGTGAAATTGACTCCCAGGGGAACTGGTGGTGTATTCCACATCTGGGTCCCTAGAAATAGCCCAGAAAAGTTCCTGGGAAAGGTCCTGTTTATGTGGAAAATCCTGCTGGAGAAGCTGGACTAATGAAATCACCTAATCTGTCTCTTATTGCTTTAATGCCTATAATGGTTTACACTTTATGCATGCTAAATACACATCAAAACTCAGAAACAAACTGGAATTACTTGGCTTTTAGTGCTGGTTTGGGCCAGTAAAATCATCTGTGGAAAGCAGCTGAGAGCAGCTATTGCTGCCTCTGGGCTGTGTCACCACCCGTAAAGCACCATGAGCTGCCTGTTCCCCCCAGACAGGGCCGCCCGGGGCCAGCAGGGCTTGGCTGGCTCTCTGCTGTTCCTTTGACATTTGTACCATTCTGATTCTTGCAGTTCTTGGGGTTTTTCCCATCGTGTCCATTGATTGTTGCTTTGCTTTGGAGGAGCATGGAAAGCCCCTTGCAGGGAAGGGTTCAGGTGATTCAGTGCAGGGGAAGGGGGGGACTCTGTCCCTGTGCCCCTCCCTCAGGTGAGAGCCCACGTGCAGAGCTGCCCCAGCCCTGGGGCCAACAGCAGGAGGACGTGGAGCTGCTGCAGAGAGCCCAGAGGAGGCCCCGGAGCTGCTGCAGGGCTGGAGCCCCTCTGCTCTGGAGCCAGGCTGGCAGAGCTGGGAATGCTCCCCTGGAGAAGGGAAGGCTCCAGGCAGAGCTCAGAGCCCCTGGCAGGGCCTGGAGGGGCTCCAGGAGAGCTGGAGAGGGACTGGGGACAAGGGACAGAGGGACAGGAGCCAGGGAATGGCTGCCACTGGGAAAGGGGAGATTGGGCTGGGATCTTGGCAAGGAATTGCTGGCTGGGCTGGAATTCCCAGAGCAGCTGTGGCTGCCCCTGGATCCCTGGCAGTGCCCAAGGCCAGGTTGGACATTGGGGCTGGGAGCACCTGGGGCAGTGGGAGGTGTCTCTGCCCATGGCTTTAAGATGAGTTTTATGGTCCCTTCCAACTCAAAGCATTCTGCGGTTCTGTGATCAGCTCCATGAATTTGTCTCTCCAGGGTGCTGGAGGCACAGCTGTCCGTATTTCTTTGAGGACAAGAGGTGCCTCAGGGCAGGGCCTGCTGGCTCAGCCAGCTCAGCTCTGTCCATGGCCATTGACTGTGGGCTTTGCCCACCCACCCGAGCTCCAGGGCTTTGTTGTCCCCTCTGTATCTGCTCCCACGATGGGACTCTGCTGTTCAGGCACTCTCAAAGTAGTCCTCTTGTGCTGAGTGCCTGAAAGATGCACCTTATTTGAATAGATTTGAATAATGTCTACTTTATTGTGCCATTAAGCCTTCAGTAAAAAAGAATCACTTGTATAATTCAACAATGGGTTTATCAAAACCTCTGAACGGAAGTTGCTGGCAGAGGCAGGTTTTAAGCATCTGATAGAGGTTGTTACAAAATTTGGAAATACACCTATTTTATATACCTTTTTAAATTTACCCTTAAGAGCCATCTCTCACATCTGATCTCTGCTTTCCAAGTTCACTCAAAATCTTCTTGCAGGAGAATGGTTTGGATCTGCAGCAAAAGAGGCTATGGAGCTGTGTCAGGAGAGGTTTGGGGTGGATTTCAGGGAAAGATTCATCCCCAGAGGGTGCTGGCACTGCCCAGGCCCCCAGGGAATGGGCACGGCCCCGAGGCTGCCAGAGCTCCAGGAGCCTTTGGACAGAGCTCCAGGGATGCCCAGGTGGGATTTTGGGGCTCTGGGCAGTGACAGGGGCTGGGCTGGGTGATCCCTGTGGGTCCCATTCAACTCAGAGGATTCCATAATCTGTGGTAAGAGCACTGAGAAACCACTTGAGTGGGCAGAGAGAGGAGACCTGAGCTCTTCTGAGGTCTCCCCACCAAAATTGCACTTGATGAAGCCAGTTAGCTGCTCCTCAGACCCTTAGTGTCCTGGTGACAACTACTTAGGTCACATCAGGTGACAGGCAGGGCAGGGCTGGTGTGGCGTGAGGTCTGCAGTCCAGGTCACAGTGAAGCTGCTGGTTGAAATGTCACATTTTCCTCCCTGAGTGCAGAACCTGGTCCCTGGCTCCAGCGCTGGTTCTGCCTTGCAGAGGGTGCAGCGTGTCCTTCACTGCTGACCTCCCTGCTCAAATTCCACATTCCTCATTCTGTCACTCAACTCACTCCTGACCTCCCTGCTCAAATTCCACATTCCTCATCCCTCACTGCTCTGAGTCATTCCCTCCCTGCTCTGTCTCCCGGCTGTGAGCAGTACTCAGATACTCAGAGATGCACAATGAGTCACAGTTCAGAAAACAGGTGCCTGAACTGGGGCTGTCAAAAATAAATGTGCAGGACTTGATTCTTTAGGCGAGTTTTTATTGTTATTAACTGCAGCTTGTCTCAGGAAAAGCTGGATTGATGGACAATAGACCATTTTTCCCCTTTTAGTTTTAAGATGGAGCTTAGCTGCAGCAAAGTGATGTCGTGCTTAATTCCTTCCAAATTAGTTTGCAACTGCCTGACAGATTTTGGGTGCATCATTATCCTTGCTGTGCACGGTTGAGAGAAATAAGGATCCCCACGCAGGGAAATATTAACAGTATTTTACCAACCCTCATCTTTTTTGGGATTGTTCAGCCTGGAAAATAAAAGGTTTTGGGTTGATCTAACTGTAGTCTTTCAGTACCTGAAGGGCCCACCAGGAAAGATGGAGAGAGATTTTAGAAGGGCCTGGAGGGACAGGGCACAGGGAATGGCTCCCACTGCCAAAGGGCAGGGCTGGATGGGATATGGGGAATGAGGAATTGTTCCCTGGCAGGGTGTGAGGCCCTGGCACAGGTGCCCAGAGCAGCTGAGGCTGCCCCTGGATCCCTGGCAGTGCCAAGGCCAGGCTGGACACTGGGGCTGGGGTACCTGGGGCAGTGGGAGGTGTCCTTGCTCCCTGCAGGGTATGAGATGAACTTTAAGGTCCCTCCCAGCCCAAAACATTCCATGATTCGGATTGTTTTCTGGGCAGGTTGACAGTGGAAGGGAGGAGGCTCAGGGCTACATCCTATCCTAGCTGTCTATGCTGTGGAACCAGGAGAGCAGAGAGGAGTAAGATGTGTGACCTTGAGGACCAAAATAAAAATTCCATGGAAAAGGGAAGATTGTGCCCATAGGGACTCATAATGAGAGTTTCTGCTGCACACTCAGGGTTCATTAGTTGGAAAGGGCAGAGGAGGAGAGAGGGCCTTGCCTGAGGCTGAGAGATGAGCTAAATTCCTCTCCAAGTCCCTTCAGCTCTGCGACTGAGAGCTATATAATGAACAGCTTCTGTTTCTCTCTATTTTATGACGTGCAGGAGACTCAGGGTGATTTGGGTACCACAACAGAGGCACTGTCAGAGCCTGAAATGCCTCTCTGGTGGTCGAGAGCGAGGAGCAGAGAGGGGCTCTTGGAGAACTGGAGGAGGCAGTGCTTGTGTTCAGGGAAGGAATTCAGAGTGTTGCTCTTCCAGTTGATCCAAAAGAAGGCTGAGATCCAAAAGAGGGCTGAACTGTACAGCAGGGTAAAGCCCAGGAAGAGGGTTAAGACACAGAAGAACGTGAGGCAGATGAATAAATTGAAGTGTGAACGATTTGAGGTTAAAAGAAAGTTTCTGGTAGCAGAGTGGTGAGATCCAGACCAGGAGATCTGGGAAGGTTTCCCAGAGATGATGGCACAGGCTGAAAGTGTAACTACTCTTAAAGCAGAGTATTGTGCTTTTATGTGCCATTGCCTGTGTTAGTAGAGGGCTGGATTTAGTGACCCCTGTGATGGATTTTCCAACCTCCTGTTTCTGCAGGTTGGCTGGAGGATGGTGAATGTGCTGCTGACCTTCCTCATGGGTTGGGAGCGACTCTAAAGGTCATCGTCCCATGGTCTACCTGCCACTGTCCCAGGCTGCTCCAAGCCCCATCCAGCCTGGCCAGGGACACTGCCAGGGATCCAGGGGCAGCCACTGCTTCCCTGGGCACCCCGTGCCAGCCCCTGCCTACCCTCCCAGCCAGCAATTCCTTGCCAGGATCCCAGCCCAATCTCCCCTTTCCCAGTGGCAGCCATTCCCTGGCTCCTGTCCCTCTGTCCCTTGTCCCCAGTCCCTCTCCAGCTCTCCTAGAGCCCCTCCAGGCCCTGCCAGGGGCTCTGAGCTCTGCCTGGAGCCTTCCCTTCTCCAGGGGAGCATTCCCAGCTCTGCCAGCCTGGCTCCAGAGCAGAGGGGCTCCAGCCCTGCAGCAGTTCCATGGCCATTAATCCATTGAAACAAATACATTAAAAAGTATCAAAAATACAGTCTCTTATTCAGTTGCTCCTTCACTGTCCTCTCTCCATCACTTCTCTGTGTGGTCCTTGCTGCCCGTTCTGCTCAGTGCTGAGGGTGAGCACAAGAGCTCTCTGTAACCCAGGTGCCATCCTCCAAGCTCTGGAATTCAGCAGAACATTAACAGTAGAATAGGTAAAATACTTGAGTCTCTCCAAATGAAAATCAGCTTTGTGTTGGGTTCTTGCTCCCCCCATAAGGCAGAGGTCCGTGGGCTCTATTCCTGCAGTTCCTTCTCCGAGCTCCCTCCATTGCCTCTGGCAGTTGAGCCTCTGGGATCCAGCACCAGGGTGTGCTTGTTTCCTTCTGGGAAAAGCTTTACTCTGAGTTGGGTCCCTTTGTTGGGGGTGGAGAGATGAAGAAACCTGCTGTCATAAACCAGGCAGGCAGCAGCTTCCATCATCCAGCCCGTGCAGCAGGTATTTATCTGCCTGGCACAGACCAGCAAGCACTGCTGCAATCATTGCAGTAAATGGGAGATATGGAAAGTTTTAAGTTTCATTTTGCTTGCTGTTGTCTCCTTTTGTCTCTTTTATTGAGCAGCACTAATTTAACAGCATGTTTGACTCCTGTTCAGGCTTTTTCATGGCTTGCATTGCATTGAGTTTCTGTTGAATATTTGAGTACTATGGTGTAGTTTGATGCCTGATGGAAAAAGAACTAATTATTTCATTAACAGCAGAGTGGAATTTGTTTATACTAAACAAGAAAATGGAAAGCACTGAGTGTATTGGGTAAAATAGTGTTTCTCAGCTTTTTTAGCTGGTGTGGAACAAAAGAAGAAACTCTCCTAACCTGTACTCACTGGTGAACACTTGCATCCTAATCTGACTGTTATTGCAGCCCACAGTAGCACTGATCCTGTGTACTTGTGTGTGGGGTTGGGGCCCAGCTGAGAACATACTTTAGTTTCCAGGCTTGGCTGTTGCATTTTGGCTTTCTAATGATATACTGAAGCTGGCTGTTGATCATTCAGGTAAAATCTTCACAAGAGTGCAGTGGGAGATGGGCACAGACACTGAGGGTCAGCAAGGGATCCAGTCCTCTGCTCCTCCAGGGAGAAAGCTGACTGCCTACTATACATTAGAATCACAGATTGAAAGGGCCCTTAAAGCCCATCTAATTCCCTCTGCCATGGACAAGGACACCTTCCCCTAGACCAAGTTCCTTCAATCTCCATCCAGCCTGGCCTTGAACACTTGCTTTTTTTCTTGGGAAGATGTTCTTTACTGTGCTAATGCATAGAGTGCTGTTAAAGTGGTACATGGACTTAAATTGCGGAAATACAATTTGGAGTGTCGAATGGCCGTGGTGGTGCGTGCTGATATCAGGGACAGGCTGCTGATGGGGTCGATGGAACACAACCCTCAGTCCTGTTGATTACATAAGCTGCTCCTTTGTTATTGAATTTAGGGAGAAGTACAAGCCTTGTGTAGTGCTTGACTTTTTAATAGCCTGATTTTTATTAAGTGAATGTGTTTTCTGGTGATGACTCATGTTTTGATTGTTGCTGACAGTGGTTTTAGCTTTGCTGGCTGTGCGCTGGAAATCTGCCCAGCACAGCAGTGTGGTTCATGGTGGTTCATGCCCTGGGGCTTGTAGGAGCTGGAGGAGTGATGCTGGGGGAGGAGGGAGGGTGTAACACGCTGTTTAACATTTGTTTTCTCCTGCTGCTTCCCCTGCTGCAGACTGTACCGAAGCCCATTGCGCTGGAGCCCTGCTTTGGGAACAAAGCCGCCGTTCTCTCCGTCTTCGTGAGGCTGCCTCGAGGGCTAGGGGGTATTCCACCACCAGGACAGTCAGGTGAGCATTGCTGTTGTCTCTGGAGGCTTGGAGTTAACTCTGGACTCCTTCCCCAGCCTGACAGGTTCACCTTTCCTGATCCCACAGCAACTGCTGTAGCCACAGTTCAGCTTGGGATGTGCTCGAGGTATTTTAGGCTCCCTGGTCTGGGCCCTGCTGGCTTCCAACATGAGTTTTGAGTTAATTACTAAGGTCAATTGATGGATGAACATTTGATATTGGGCTATGCTTTAATTAACAGCTGGGTGGGGGAAAGAGGGATCTGGTGCAGCCATGTTTGCAGTAGTTACCTGAAGGTAATTTGTCTCTTGGCCTATCCAACTTAGTTCCCAGCTCCATTTGCAGGGGAACATCAAGTCACAGAATCATGGAAAGATTTGAGTTTGAAGGGACCTTAAAGCTCATCCAGTTCCACCCCCTGCCATGGGCAGGGACACCTTCCACTATCCCAGGTTGCTGCAAACCACAGAGCAGCCACAGAGCAACTTGTGCCAGGGCCTCCCCCACCTCACAGGGAAGAATATCCCATCTAACCCTGTCCACTCTCAGTCTGAAACCATTCCCCCTTGTCCTGTCACTACAAGTCCTTTCAGAGCATCTCTGCCCTCCTCTTAGGAGCTCTGGACAAAGAGCTTTTTCCCATCCAGCTTGTCCCCATCCACCCCTTCAGACCCAAACCTGGTGTCAGGGTACTGGGACATCCTGGGCAGTGTGGGATTTAACTGGGGTTCCCCAGTGCCCAGTGAGCTTGGTGAAGCAAAGGCTTTGGAAAAAGAGTTAGCAGGGTTTGAATTGGATGGTTTTGTGTTGAGCTGGATTGAGCCAAGTCCCAGATGTGGTTTGTCTGTGAATAGAGCAGGGAGGCCCTGGCACGGGGTGCCCAGAGCACCTGTGGCTGCCCCATCTTTAGAATTTTCCAGGCCCGGTTGGACAGGGCTTGGAGCACCCTGGGATAGTGGAAGGTGTCCCTGCCATAGCAGGGGGTGGAACTGGATGGGCTTTAGGGTGCCTTTGAACCCAAACCATTCCATGACTCCCTGATCTGCCGTGAGGAGGTTGCAGAGGTGATATATCCACGGGAAGGGCAGTGAAACCTCCGTGCACCTTTGCTTTCAGGTTTATTGTAGTCCATCTACTGATGCAGGGAAAGACACCTTCAGTATTAAGGGTTGAGGCTTCCACATGTAGAGTTTTACATCCACTAATAGCCATCCTTATTGCATCTTTTCCTCCTGCTGTTGCTTCTAATTAAACATGCAGTATTTCGGCTCCTTTCAGAATATTGGCTAGAGTTTAATTCTCGGGCCACAACACTTTTCTAGTTTATTAAAAAAATTCTACACCCTTTGTGGCCTGGAGGGGTTTTCTCAGCTCTTTCTGCAGGTTTGTTGCTGTGGCTGTTGTGGTGATGTTTGTTCTGTGCCAGGTCTCGCCGTGGCCAGTGCTCTGGTGGACATTTCACAACAGATGCCAATTGCCTACAAAGAGAAGTCGGGTGCCGTCCGAAATCGGAAGCAGCAGCCCCCTGCACAGCCAGGAACCTGTATTTGATGCATGGACATCAGAAACTGTCTAGGGTTTTAAACACAATGGAAAAGTAATACCAAGGAGGAGGAAGATTTCCAAGTCGTGTCCCAAGAGACTAGAAGCACCCGGAAAAAACCACAACTTCCTTGAACCCAGTCTTTTTCTCTCATCTACGTGCTAGTTGGCTTTATTTGACAACTGCTCCACTTAAGTTTTACTGACACATGGCTTCAGATTGCTCCTTTGTTTTCTTCAAGTTTAAAGCAGAATGGTTTCATTGCAGGTGCGGTGAGGTCCGGCGCCGCCACTCCTGGTCAGTGTAAATACAACAGTAGTCCAATGAATGACACTCAGGTTTCTACATGGAAAGTGCTTTGTAGTTCATGTATTTATCAAACTGTACAAAAAGAAAAAGATCCAGTGTTTACAGGTGTCAGCTCTCAACACATAAACACTACTATTATTCTTCAAAGCATCTTCATTCTTTGTTTTCATTTAATATTTAATTGTTCCCTCATTATTTCAGTGGAACTCTCTTCCAGGCACAGCCTTTTTGTAGTCATCATGGTCCAGGAAGGCAAAAGCTGGGATGGTTTAAAGGTTGACGTTGCTCAGACCACATGAAATAACTGGAAAGTTGGATGTTGCTTTGGAAAGACTCAGTGTTTACATAGTCTTAACCTGCTTGGAGTACACCACACACAAGTGCCTAGACGTGAACAGATCTAGGGAGTGAGGAGACTGCTACACATGCTGCTTTTTACCATAATTAAATTCCTTTAAAGGTATGTATACTCACATCTAGAGTCACACAAGGCACTCTGTGTCCTCTGTCCCGTGCAGTCAGAGGAAAATCGCATTTTCCTGACCAACCAAATACTCACCCAGGTGCAAATACCTGGAAGGCACGTAGAGTTTCAGTATCCCATAAGAAAACTCCCAGTTCCACCAGCATTTTCATAGAAGCAGTCTGTGTTCCAGGTCAGACACATCACATTTTTCTGATTTTGGCCTCTTTCCTCCCCCTTCCCTCCCACCATCCTCTGGATGAGAGCTGAGCTTGGAGGCATAGCTCCCCAGTGGTTGTGGTTTGCTCCTTCTTCTTACAGGGTGTGAAAAGCAACGCTCCGGGTGCCAGGGCAGTTGAGGATGAAGTAAAAAAAGAACTTTAAATAAAAATCAAGCAGAGCAGCTTTGTTTTGCCACAGGTTTGAGTTCTCCACGATCAGATCCTGGTATTTCCTGTGTGGCTTGAGCTCTGTTAGAGGTTGAAGAAGTCGCTGCTGGTGAAAGGATGGGACTTGCAAACAGCAAAGAGAAGGTTTGGTGTTTGGGGGGTGCATCAAACCATCTGAACTGCTCTGCCAAGCTGGGATTGTGGCCTGGGGCTCCAGGTTGGACTGAGCCACCCGTCTGTGTGTGGCGGTGTCAGCGTGTCCCTGGATGTGGCACAGGGCCTGGGGGGCTGCAGTGGTGGGCAGGGGTCAGTGAAGGTGCCAGTGAGGTGTGTGATGATGGCTCCATCAGTCATCGTGGGTTCACCCAGGTCACTGAGCTGCTGGAGGACATCTGATATTTAATAATGGAGAAGGGAAGTGCTCTTGGGTCTGGCCAGGCAGCACCTTTCCAAACTGAAACCCAAATAACTGCTCCTTTTTTGTGCGTGTTCTGGTGATCAGTCACGTGTCAGCCATTCATTTCTGGGGTGGTTTTTTCCTAACCATGTATTTTGAAGAAGCTCTTTGGAGCCTGGCAGCATTGCAATAAAGAGGTGAATTGCTGTGTGTGTCCAGACAGTGGTGATGGGAATGGCCTGATGGTTTAAGGACTGTGGTGGATGATAATTCTGATTTAATGTGTCATTTAACAAGTGCAATGGGACTGCAAAAAAATATTGGGACTGCAGAAAAATATTGGGATAAAATGGATTATATATATAAATATATATAAATGCATCTGTTTCTAAACTAGAAGTTTAAGTGCTCTGTGGGAAGAAGGAATTATGATCAGAAAAGGGTTGAGATTTGTCTTAGAATGAAGGGATTTAGGCAATTTAAGTTTTACCTGATGCACGGATTACCTCAGACAGATTCATCTCCTGATAATATTTTCTAACCGACTCAGTGATAGGGTTAATCTGAACTGGAGAAATAAGACTGGACTAAAATCCCTCCCCTGTTACTGTGTATTTTCAGCCACGATGCACATCCTGATGTTTGCAGATTTCTTCTTGCTGTTTTTGGGAGGAGAGCTGCCAGCCCGGATGGTGAAAGCCCCTGTGCTTGAGTTTCCCTCCGCAGGACAGCTCTTGGGCAGGTGCTTAAAGTTGTTGGGTTTTCCTGATCACAAACAGCTTTCAGAACCAGAGGCCTGGAGGGGTGATACATTTTTACATTAATAAAAAGACGTAAATACAGAGTTTGGGACGTTTTCTCACTCCTGGAGAGCTGGGCTGTCTGGTCTGCAAAGCCTACAGTGTGCCAGGAGTGTGGCCAAAATGAGGTGTCAGATACTGAAAAAATGAGCAAAAACGATCAAAGTCAAGGTGTATCAGAACCAAAAAATGTAAATCTAGCAACAAGAGTTACTTACGTAACTAAAAGGAACTGGCTCCTTTAGGATGTAGCTCTACCCTGCATCTGATCTCCATCCTGATGAGGGAGAAGAGAATTCTCATACATAGCTCTGCTGCAGTTTCATCCCAGCTTAGAGGTAATCAGGGAAAAACATGGGAAAGGCTCGGGGAAGGAGGAATTGCTGGCAGTTTATCACCAGGCCAGTGTTAAAAGTGAAGGAATTTTGGGTGTATTTCATTTGGAGGTGAGGTGGGGGAGAAAGAACAACCTTATTTCATGGGAGAATCTGTAAATAAATGACAAATGGCACACAGATTTTGCACTTGTACATAAACTCTACAGTAATGTGCAGAACATGGAGAGATTTAAAGTGTATATAAACCAGAAAAAATACTGAATGTATTTTTGATGATTTCAAATTATGTATGAGTTTTGTCTTAATAACTCCTTCATCTGATCAGTAGTAGATAACTTTCCAGAGCTTTAAACACCAGATTATATCGTGATATCTTGCAAAGCAGGGAGGCATAACTTGACTTTTGTGTGTTCAAATGTATTTCACTTAAATGTAGAAACCAAATTAAATAATGGTTTTTCCATTTGAAAGGGGGAAAAGCAACATTTGGATATAAGTAATAAAGGTCCTTAAAGTGGTCACTACGTGGAGGATTAAATCAGTAGTTTAAGGCCTTTGTTACTAAAATTGTGGCAGTGTTTCCATTCAAAATCACTATTTTCAGGTGTTTGTGACTGGCTGAAATCCAGCATTTGACATCTCGACCCTCAGAAGATTGTCATTCTCTGATAGGAGCCTTTAAAAAAATTAGTAATGAAATTTCAGAACTGTTGGGGCCCTTTTCTTCGAGAAAACAATGGTGCCAGTGGATCTCCAAATAACACCTTTTTTTTAATTCACCATTTTCCATGGTTTTAGCCCAGAATTTTTCTCTGGGCAAGTATAGCATGACCTTGCCACGCTCTGGCCCAGTATTTTGGATACAAGAATATTTATGAGACGCAACTTTTCAGTTGTTACTATCACTTTCCCTGGGCTTAAAGCACATTGTAGTGAAATTACCAAAATAAGCTATTTATGATGGGAAATGCCTGTGATGAGCATCACGCCATGGCATATAATGTCCCAAATGCAGTGGTGCGGAACCATGGACGTGGCAGCCTGTGCTGGCAGATCCACCCTCCTGAGGGTGCTTTGTGTCCCGGGGTGCCCAGGAGCTCCAGCTCCGTGCAGGAGCCGTGCCCAAGGTGCCCAGGCCCTGCTGGGGTTTGTGGGGGGCTGCAAATGGCACTCGGCCTGCTCGGCCCTGCATGAGCTCAAGGGAGGCTTTGGGGCTGAAACCAAACCTGGGCCTCTTCCATACCCCTGGGGCTCCAGTGCCACGGGCTGGGCTGCCTTCCCCGTCCTTTGCTGCTCCAGCTGTTCCAGCTGCTTTTCTTTCTCCAGGAGACCCTGAGCTGGGGACAGGCACCAGCTGCATCCAGAGCCCCCAGCCCCTTCCCATGGGAAACTGGGATTTATTGATAATTGCTGGGATTTATTGATAATTGCTGGGATTCACTGGTTTGGGACTGGGTGTGAGCCAGCAGCCGGCAGGCTCTGCGTGCCCGGGGCAGCCCCTGAGCCCCTCCCGGGTTTCTCCATCTGGGAACACCCAGGGGAGGGGGAAGGGGCTGCCCTGGCAGAGCCCCTGGAGCTGCAGGACAGGGGACAGGGCTGGGCTGGGCTGTGCTGCCAAGGGAGGGCAGGGATGGCTTGGGGTGTGCGCCTCATTTCTGGGTGTGTTCTTTGCAATTTTACACAAATTCCTGCTTTTTCTGTTGGTAGCTGCTGAAACGAGCTGAGTTTCCATGCCAGGACTACTACAATACGTGTATCTGCTGATTTTTTCTGCATCAGGGCAGGTTTTGTTCAGTCTGTTTCTTTGTTCACACAGACTATTTGTGTGCGTCTTCCAGGTACTAGAATTCTTTAGACATTTCCTCTCCATTTAGTATTGATTCCACAAACGTCACCAGTAGAAAAAAAAAAAAAAAATAACAATTGTCGCAGAGTGTATCACATGTCAGTCCATTTTAAAAAAAGAAAAAAAAGAAAAGAAAAAAAAAAGAGTTTTATATTACTCTGAAATTTGTGCACAATAAATGTTCTTTAAACTAAGATCCTTGAATTAATTGTATTCTGGATTTTTTTTCCCCTCTCTGTTCTGTGATTATTTATGATTCTTATCTGTGTTCAGACTTGAGCTTAGTTTGTTAATATGTATAATTTAGCATTTATCGCATTCATATGTAAATAGGAGCAAGTATTGTAAACTATTTCATTGCTGGGGTTGTGGGTGTTATACATACACACATTTAGGATTGCAGTTTTTTGGTATAATTTTTTGTATTGTAAAATAACAGCTAATTTAAAGCCAGAACGAGAAAATTCTTGGGAGGTCTGTGCATTTTAAATACAAATGTGAAGTACATGTATATAAATAAAAGTAAATAATGCAAATCTTTCCTCTGAAATAAAAAGTAGATGATCTGGTTAAAATTTCCCTCTTACTTATTTTCTTAAAAGGGGTGGTGGCGGGGGAATAATTCAAAGTGTTTTGAAGGCTTCTGACTGAGGTGAGGGTGAGTTTCTGTTGTGCTGGGGGGTATCAGTGGGCTCCTGGCAGGTGCTGGATTTGGGAGGAGGAAGGAGGGACATGTCCTCTGGATGGGGGATGGATGGATGTAATTCAAAGAGTTAAATCTGTAGATTTTTAAGACAGAGACAGTCATTAAATAGGTTCCATTTCTACCCTCAGGTTCACTTTCCCCCAGGTGCCCCTCGGGGGGAAGAACCTTTCCTGACCTCCAGCCTGACCCTCCCTGGCCCTGCTCCAGGCGTTCCCTGTCCCCATCCCTGTCACAGAGAGCAGAAATCAGAGCTGCTCCTCTGCTGCCCCTCCTGACATAACCCCGACAGAACTATCAAATCTCTGCCCCTTCCCTTCTTACTCTCACTAATAATTTTTGTCCAGTAAATTTCTTTGTTTAAATCCAAATAGGAAAAGCTCTCCCCCATGGAAACTGTATCACCAGTTTTGCTGATGATTTATCAAGTGTTGGCACCAGCTGCTGTTCCAGACACACACAACAGCTGGAGAGGGAGGCAGCGGTGGCTGCTCCTCTCCCACTCCTGTGCGTCAGGACATCTCCCACCACAGGGACTCACCTGTGGTTTGTTAGCTGCTGCAAGGCTTCTGCCCTTCACAAAAGCTTGCAATTTGGTGAAATAGCTCACTAAAGACTGCCTGTCTCATGGTTATTCAGGCACTGGGGAAGTGACACTGCTAGTGACAGTAAACATCTTGCTGTGGAAGCAAGACTGGGGAAAGATCAGCTGGAATTTTGACTGACAGACACTCCACTTTACAAACTACAAAAGCTACACCAAACTCTCACAAAGCAAAAGTCTTCTGCACATTCCCTAGAAATGTGTGGGCCTTTTCCCCAAAGCTGGGACATGGATTTTGTGGTTACTCTCTCGAGGGTTAGGTGGAAGGACTCTGCGTACTCTATGGGCGGTAAGTTCCACTGACTCCTGTTCTCTACTGTGTCTTTGCTAGCTTTAATGTATATAACTATCATGTATAACAATATATATTTAATATATAACAATAACCTTAATGTTGTGCGCTGTTTTATGTAATCTCTCAGCAGTTCTCTTGTTTTGTACTGTGCAGGAACTGTTCAAGGCCTTTTGTCTGTTACCTCCTGTCTGTGCAGTAAATAACACATTTTATAATAGCCCCAATCAGCCAGCCTTAGGATCTCTCAAGCCAGAGGGATTGAGGTGCAGGTCACCTAAGCAGAGCTGCTGCTAAGAGCCTGTGCCTGAGGCAGGGCTTGTCTCAAGCTGTCACTTGATCTGTGACACCCCGGCAGCCGCGCTCGAGCCCTGCCGGGACGCAATCCGCTGCTCTCCATTTATTTTTATGTCACTCTCCAACTTTGGAATTAAGCACTGCTGGGATGAAGCAGAGTTGAACCTGACATTTATGAGCCATGAGGGTTTCAGCCACCGTCGCCTCCGAAGGCTGTTGTGCTGCTTCATTCCATGGCATTAAACTGGGATGCAGGAGCCCAATTCCAGCAATTGCTGCAGAGCTGAGCAGGGGATGCCAGGCTGACAGCACAGTGTGGGGTGTCCAGACTTGAAATGAAATGGGCAGGGGGTAGTGGTTTTAGAGCTGCTTTAAATTTATTTTGGACAGCAGGAAAAACCACAGAGGGCTGGAGCCATTTTTCATCTCTGCTCTGATTTTTCTTGTGTTGTAGCAAAAAAAGAGCCTGGAAGAGAAGAGAACATGGAGGCTTTCCAAGGCTTTTGTCCATCCGGGATGATGGTCTTTGTCTTCAGCTGTCATTAATGAATGGTTTTGGGTAAGGAGCCAGAGAGAAATTTGAGGTCCAGTTTTCTTTCCACAAACGTTAAATATCAACCACTCACAGCAAGAAGGGACTTTAAGTCTTTTTGAAAACCAATTTAACTCGCCCAGAAATCCTGGAGTGGAGGCTGGGTGGTGTTTCTTCCACCCAGGAAAAGGTGGGGCTTGGGGCAGCTCTTGGGTAGTTCCACATGGCTGGTTGGTGGTAAATCATCTACAACATGGCAGAATCACCCAACATTTCCTTTTCCCCATTGATGGGAAGAGAGGAGGAAGAGAGGAGGAAGAGAGTTGTACCAAAGAACCGGAGTTCCATAGCCAATTGCCATTTGGGAAAAAAGAGTTAGCAGATTCTTGAATTTCTCCCTGGGTTTTTGGTTTCTGAACTAATCAAGCAGCAAAGCAGGGATTGCAGGGGCAGAGTGGTACCACTGAGATCTTGCCAAAGACATGAGGTGGCGGGAGATTTTCTAATGAGGTGAGAGCAGCTGCTGGTGATTATCCTGGCTGGTAATGAGGCTGCTGGACCCAGGTGTCAGCATCACTGCAGGTGGGCTGAGCTCCTCACGTTCCCCATTGCAGGGTGGCTGGGAACAGCAAGACATCCCCAGAATGTGTCAGAGTCCCAACACCCTTGGCCACAGGATTTTGGGACACCATTGTCACTCTATGGAAGCTCTGAGGTAAGTACATGATGTCCTACTGGCACCTCTTCTCCTTGGTGACTCCTGAGACTCAGTGACAAGCTTGGGATTTGGGATCTGCACTGGAGAAATCTTCCCCACAAACAAAGAACAAGATCTCAGGGCTCAAACTGCTTTGGAATTGATGTTTTTCATTGTCATGTAGGGTTGGGACAAGGGAGAATGGCTTCCAACCTCCACAGGGCAGAGCTGGATGGGATAGTGGTAATTAGGAATTGTTCCCTGGCAGGGTAGGCAGGCCCTGGCACAGGTGCCCAGAGCAGCTGGGGCTGCCCCTGGATCCCTGGCAGTGCCCCAGGCCAGGCTGGACATTGGGGCTGGAGCACCCTGGGACAGTGGGAGGTGTCCCTGCCATGGCAGGGGTGGGATTAGATGGTCTTTACAGTCCCTTCCAACCCAAACTATTTCATGAGTCTGTGATCAGCTGCAGGATCAGGCCCTTCCTTTCCCCTCCTCTCTGTGTTCCTGGGCCTCATGCATCATTCAGAAACCACATCTGCAGGGAATTTAGCCAAAAAACCACTGACTGGGCCACTCTGGCTCTATCAAGAAGGACAGCACCTTTCCCCTCTTTATTTCCCTGCTGCTGACAAGAAGCTCAGGTACAGCTCAACAAACTTGTGAGGGCAGGGTCTGTTTCTGATCTCCCTCCAGCCATGGTGACCAGCAATGCCGTGGGAGGATGGGATTTAGTCTCTCCTGGTCCTCATGCTGATCCCTGAATTCAGTTTGGAAGCAGAACTTCACTGGGTAGGTCTGGATTGTGGTGGCTGACCAAGAAGTACTGTCTGGATGGGGAATTGGAACAGAGCACACACATGTCCTGGGTATCCATCCATCCATCATCCACCCATCCATCCATCCATCCATCCATTCATCCATCCATTCCATCCATCCATCCATCCATCCATCCATCCATCCATCCATCCATCCATCCATCCATCCATCCATCCATCCATCCATCCATCCATCCATCCATCCATCCATCCATCCATCCATCCATCCATCCATCCATCCATCCATCCATCCATCCATCCATCCATCCATCCATCCATCCATCCATCCATCCATCCATCCATCCATCCATCCATCATCCATCCATCCATCCATCCATCCATCCATCCATCCATCATCCATCCACCCATCCATCCACCCATCCATCCATCCATCATCCATCCATCCATCCATCCATCATCCATCCACCCATCCACCCATCCATCCATCCATCCATCCATCATCCATCCCAC
The DNA here is from genome assembly GCA_024865655.1 of Emberiza elegans. Taxonomy (NCBI): domain Eukaryota; kingdom Metazoa; phylum Chordata; class Aves; order Passeriformes; family Fringillidae; genus Emberiza; species Emberiza elegans. The sequence goes on from JALJVW010002400.1 coordinate 206,666, forward strand.
CCATCCATCCATCCATCCATCCATCCATCCATCCATCCATCCATCCATCCATCCATCCATCCATCCATCCATCCATCATCCATCCATCCATCCATCCATCCATCCATCCATCCATCCATCCATCCATCATCCATCCCCATCCATCATCCATCCATCCATCCATCCATCATCCATCCATCCATCCATCCATCCATCATCCATCCATCATCCATCCATCATCCATCCATCCATCCATCCATCCATCCATCCATCCATCCATCCATCCATCCATCATCCATCCATCCATCCATCCACCCATCCATCCATCCATCCATCATCCATCCATCCATCATCCATCCATCCATCCACCCATCCATCCATCCATCATCCATCCATCCATCCATCCATCCACCCATCCACCCATCCATCCATCCATCCATCCATCCATCCATCATCCATCCATCCATCCATCATCCATCCATCCATCATCCATCCATCCATCCATCCATCCATCCATCCATCCATCCATCCATCCATCCATCCATCCATCCATCCATCCATCATCATCCATCCATCCATCCATCCATCCATCCATCCATCCATCCATCCATCCATCCATCATCCATCCATCATCCATCCATCCATCCATCCATCCATCCCATCTGCAGCTGGCTGTTTATCAGCTCTGCCTTCCAGGCTGCAGCCACAATGTGCCTCCAACAGAGTGACTGGCAGGATTTCCACTGACACAATCCCTGGGATCCTTGCACCCACCAGAAATAATTTCCACTTTCCCTTAGAAAAAACCCCACAAAATGACTTGAACATTTTTCATGTCAGATCTAATTCTGAGCTTTTCCCTTTGGCAAACATCCACAATTTTTGCAGAATTTCAGTGTTTTAATAACTGAAGCAAGATGTCTCCATCCCTGTCAGAATTTTAGCACTGTTTGCTTGGAGATAATGAGTGGTAAATTGTTGATTCTGATTTCTACATTCCCTTGCAGCAGTTGAACCTCAGCTGCAGGATTTTACTTGTGCTGTGTCTGCAGCCACAGTGTGGTGGGGACTGTGGGTCCTGTCTGCAGGTCTCTCCTCCAAACCTGTGTGATGGAAACGTGGAATGGTTTGGGCTGGAAGGGACTTTAAACACCATCTGGACTTTAAACACTCTCTTGCCATGGGCAGGGACACCTTCCAATAGAGCAGGCTGCTCCAAGCTCTGTCTGTCCTGTCCCGGGGGCCGCACAGGTGAGGTAAGAAAATGTGAGACCTTTTCTCTGGGAATGTGGAGAAATGGCTTCCTGTGCTCCTTCCCCAGTGTTTAATGTCTGTGGCTGTAGGAGGGAGTGGTGCTCAGTTTTGTTGTGGGCACAGCCAGCACCCCCAAAACCATACCCAGACCCAGAGACACGGAGGAACTGAGGGTCAGCCAAAGCTTCTTCCTGCTAATAGTGCTTCTCGTGCTCCAGAATCTCCTCACCCTAAATTCCGGGTGAGCTCCAGGCTTTCCTGGAGCCAGCTGCTCCATCGCAGAGCAGGGCTGCTGCAGCCAGCCCCGAGCTGAGCCCCACGTGCTGCCCTGAGCAGAGCCTGGGAGTCCCACTGGGGAGCCCTGAGAGCCTCTGCAATGCCAGGACCCCCCGGACCCCCTGCAGCTCCTCCACCCCAGCCCTGGGTGCCGACCTTGCTCGAGCAGCTGCTTGCCAAGAGCCAGGGAAAGCCCCTCAGCCCTGCAGGCCTTCCAGAGCATGTCTGAGGTTCAGCTGGCTGGAACCTCCACAGGAATTGTCCTTTGAGTCAGCAAAGCCCAGCCTGGGTGCTGTGGGGAGGGAAAAGGCTTTGAGGAGAGTTTAAGTCCTTCCCTAACCCTCAGGTTCTGCTCCTCATCTGTGTCCTCAGCTGCTCCATGCACACATGGAGGCAAACATGATTTATGGCAGGAAGAAGTGCAACATTTATGTGTTCAACCTTGAACTCGCTTTAAGAACTGACTTGAATTTTACTCATTATTTTTATAAAAATTTTATGTGCACTTATTTTGAAATTTTTCCCCTACCCAGAATTGGCAAGAAAACATTCCATTTACCTCTGATCAATTTTCCCGTGATTTTTGTAAGTTGTCAAGAATAGCTCACAGATGTTTGTGGCGTGAGCAGAAGCCTTCCTGGCTGGCATGACCCACCACCCTCCCCTCTCCTCCCTCTCCCTTCCTCCTGTGCCCAGGCCAGGGTGCAGCACCAGCCCTTCCCAGGTGTTTCCACTCTGTGGGACACTGGTGACATCCTGGCAGCAGTGGCTCCACAGGCCCTAACTGCAGGTGCAATTATTGCCATCCCTGCTGTACCTTGCACTGCTTCCCTCCTCCTGTGCTGGCCCCAGCTTTGAGCCAAACCTGCCCAGATTTTCCCAAACCTTTGCAGGTTTCACCCCTGCAGGCTTCACAAAAAGCCCCGGGACTGGCGTGGGGACTTGTGGCTCCTTCCCTGATGACACTGGTGTCCCTCCATCCCAGCAGAGCTGGTTCTCACCTGTCACCCCTCCTTGCTGGGAGACACAGGACTGGGGCTGGGGCTGCGTTTGGGGCTGGGGCTGGGGCTGGGGCTGGGATTGGGGCTGGGGCTGGGTTTGGGTTTGGGGCTGGGGCTGGGTTTGGGGCTGGGTCTGGGACTGGGATTGGGGCTGGGTTTGGGTTTGGGTTTGGGGCTGGGTTTGGGGCTGCAGCTGGGTTTGGGTTTGGGGCTGGGATTGGGGCTGGGGTTGGGGCTGGGTTTGGGTTTGGGGCTGGGTTTGGGTTTGGGTCTGGGGCTGGGATTGGGGCTGGGGCTGGGTTTGGGTTTGGGGCTGGGGTTTGGGTTTGGGGCTGGGGCTGGGTTTGGGGCTGGGGCTGGGTTTGGGGCTGGGTTTGGAGCCCTCAGAGCTCTCTGCAGCTCCTCCCGAGGGCAGCTGTGATCTCTGCTGTCAGGGACCAGGGACAAGACCTGAGAGAACAGCTGCAGCTGGGCCAGGGCAGCTCGGGCTGAGCTCAGGAAAGGTTCTTCCCCCATAGGGTGCAGGCACTGCCCAGGCTCCCCAGGGAACGGGCACGGCCCTGAGGCTGCCAGAGCTCCAGGAGCATTGGGACAGCGCTCCAGGGATGCCCAGGGTGGGGTTTTGGGGCTTTGGGCAGGGCTGGGGTGGCACTGGGTGATCCCTGTGGGTCCCTTCCAGCTGAGGATTTTCTAGGATTCCATGACTGCAGCCAAGCACGGCTCATCTGAGCCCCACCACTCTTCCAGCCCCCAGAGAACATCCCCCAGTTTCTTCCGGCTGCCCTTCCAGCACAGGAGCAGAGCTCAGCTCCATCCAGGACAGGGACAAGCTGGCATGGCAGGCAGGAGCGAGGGGTCAGGAAAATGTGTGTGTGCTTTATTCATGGATATGTTTGGATATTGACATGTACAGAAAAGGTAAGTACAAGTTTGACCCCAGTGTGGGCTGGCACCCACCGGCCTCCCCTCAAGCAGGGGCACACGGGGGTTCCTGCCCCAGCACCATCTCCCAGCCCCGGGTCTCCCTCCCAGCTCCTGCTCCTGCCTGGACAATGCTGGACGTGACAGGACAGGACAGCTATAAGTACACACACAATATTTCACAGGCTCTCAGGGCTGCCAGCCACTGGGAGTAGTGCTGTGCAGCCAAAAAATAGAGTTCAGTGGCTGCAGGAAGTCTGGCTGGTTCTTTAACTATGGTTTTTTTCCTTTCTTTTTCCCATGATTCTTCTTTGTGCTTATGGAAGTTGTCAGGAATGGAGTAATTCCTAAAAAAAATGGTCTCCCTTTCTGTCTCTTGGCTCGCTCAGTCTTTTGCCTTTACAAGCAGCTGCTATGACTTCTGTGGTTAATCAAGAGACTTAAAAATGAAGATCCATGGTTCACTTCACAGAATTCAGCAGAGATGGAATTTCATCCAAAAAAATTACTGACTTTCCACAAGGAAAAAGCAGTGGTCTGTGCACACATGTTGGTGGGTGGGAAGAGAGTCATCATGTTTGCTTCCTCCAGCAGAAAGGTTCAAAAGTCATCATTTTTTGCACAGTTTGATTCATGAGCAGGCTTGGAGGGAGAATCAGCATTAAATATTGGTGAAAAGAGTAAAATAATCAGGACAAAGCCGTGGAAGTTTGGGGATAATTTTTCTTTGTTAATTCCCACTCCCCAGCTCCTTCCTGCTGGGTGAGAGGCTCCTTGCTCTGTGCCTCATTCATTACATCCCAAAGCATCCCTGGACCCCAAGGAACACCCAGGAGGGCAGGACCTGGCCTGGGACAGGGCTTGGAGGACAGGATGTGGGAACTGAGGATCTGCAGTGAGACAATTAACATCTGCAGGGCCTTTAAAGCAAGACAGCCCTGGGAGTGTCCAAGGCCTGCCTGGACGGGCTTGGGAAGCCTGGTCTAATGGAAGTGACCCTGCTCATGGCAGGGGGCTGGAACAGGATGGGCTTTAAGGTCCCACCTGAGCCATTCCATGATCCTGTGATGTAAACCCTGGGGAGATGATGGTGTCTCACTGAAATCACTAAAGTAGGTGTTGATGTGGGACATGGTACTGGGATGAGGTAACCTCTGGAGGTCTCCTCCACCCCATCCAGTCCTTGAGTAGGATTCTCCACACCCCTTTTTACAGCATACCGATCTGAAGGGACAGGTGAGGCATCCTGACCACCCAGAAAAACTCTTTCTCTGCTGAATGAGAAGGAAATGGCAAAGTGGCACTTCACCATTCACTGACACTGCCATGTGAGAGACACAGGAGTGGGTGCTCCCGGGAAGCAGCCGACACTTGCATCCCCATCCTGGGCACGAGCGAAAGCTGGTGGAGACTGGTTTGATGTGTGAGAAGCAGAGCATGACTGCAGGACTGGAAAGGAAAGGGGCAGAAGGATGCAATTCCCAGCATGACCTCGTGGTGTTGAGGTAGTTCCTTGCCTTGAAGGGCTGAGCAGTCAGGGTTTCACCCCTCTCCTCTGCAGCTGAGAGGACACAAGCTTTGTGTCACTTGGCCTCTCAGGAGACACTGCTGTCCTGGGTAAAGGGGAGACCTTCACAGCAGCTCTGTGCATGGCTGGGGTCACTTTGAAAGGATTTCCTGCCTGCAGCTCTCCCTCCTGCTCTGCTTTCCTGGTCAGCGTGAGCCCCTTGGCCATGAAGTTCTCACACACAGCCTTTGGCTCAGGGTCTGAGCTGTCACCCTGCACCTTGGAGCTTGGTGTGTTCCTTTCCACAGCCCTGAAAACCAGGTGCTACAGCCCTGAGCACCTCAGGGAGCAGCACTGTGGACAGGATGCAGCAGGAGGAGGATTTCTGCTCGTGTCAGACACATCCACAGGTGCTCAGCTGAAAACCAGAGTGGTTTCTTGTTGAGGCAAAAGCCAAGGAATTTGCTGCAGTTTCTTAGAAAATCTGAAGCAATGAGCAATGGGAGAGGTTTTGCAGGAAATGGGAATACAAAGCAATGGACTTTGCTGTGTCAGATGCTTCCTAAGCCTTTCCATGCATTCAAATGCCAAGGAATTAATGATATTTATTGGAGGAGCACAAACCAAGGAACAAATGGACTGCTGCAAAGGCCAGGCCTAAACACACTCAGGAGGATTCTGGGACTATTGCTCTTCCTCCCATGGCACTCAGCCTGGGTAAGCATTTATCCTGGGAAACCTTCTCACTCTTCCTTACCATCTTCTTTCCTGGCTTTAGTAAAGGCGTTCAGCCCCCCAGGAGGGCACTGGGACTCCTCAGCCCAGGGTCACACACCTGGATAAAGGTGCCCCAAGACACCCCAGAGACACTGATCCTCACTTTCCTGCCCTGGGCTCTGGCTGTGGCTCAGAAGAAAGGGTCACTTCAGCAGCCCTTGCTTAAATGACATCCTCACTGAAAAACAGCAACAGGCAAGAGGCAAAGCCCTTGGCCTGCTCACCTGGACACAGGTGATTGCTGCTGCCAGTTTTTCAAGGAGGGGAAACTGTAGCAATCCAGTCCCTACCTATGATATAATTCATGACTGGCCTTTCTTGGCTGGGTATTTCTGTCTTCAGGGTGGTTTCTAGCAAACCTCTCCTATCCTTTCTCTTCCCAGGAAAACAAATGAAATCCCTTGGCTGGAGACCCTGTGCCTGTGAGACCAGAGGATGAGCAGGTGAGAGTGGGATGTGTTGGGCTCACATCAAACCCTACCCATGGGCTCACACATTGGCCCCTGATGGAGAAAGGGTAGCCTGGAGTGGGACAATATTGGCCTCTGGTTGTTTGGATGTGACAAAAATGCCCCAAAGCACTGGACAGTGGATAGAGGTGTTTGGGTTGGGACACAAAAGATTCAGCCATAAACAAAATGCAACACACGTGTTTCTTCCTGAATACCATCAATACAGGGCACAGGTTTCCCTAAGAGGGAGGGCCCGAGGGGAGGTGACACTGGGACGTGGATGCTGGTTGCACTCTGGCCATGGTTTTGAGAGGGTGGATAATCCCTGCCAGCCAGTTCAGAGTGTGGTTACTTGGTCCTCCCCAGAGGGGCTTCAGGCTCCTCTCCAGTGAACAAAACCAACCACCTTCCCACCAGTCTTCTGGTTTCTTCAGTCTGAAGGAACCAGGTGTGCTGTCCTTCAGGTCCTGAGGAACCGTGCAGACAGTCTGAACTCCACATGTCCCATCAGGAGCCCCTCAGTGTGGGCTTCAGGAAACCTCCTGACAGGTCATCCAGTCATCCATCCATCAAAAGGCTTTCCCCTCTTGGCTGGGGCAGGAAAAAGCATTTCCTTTGCAGCTCTCATTTCTTGGATCACCCCTCTCCTTCACCTTTTCCAAGGGAATTGTCCATGGCTTCAGCCCTGTCCGTGGAGAGCTGGAGAAACAACAACCAAGCTGTGGTGTGGAAAGGTGGCCAGGGCCAGGAATGAGCTGGTTGTCAACAACGCTGATCATATAAAGTCAAATAAACCGGCAGACAGATGAGGAGGAGGAAGGGATGCCCAAACACTCACCTTGCCTTCCCTTCCCCTCCCTTCTCCCTGCTCTCCTCCTGAAAAAGTTACTGGTCTGGTTGTTGAGTACAGAAACCAACACAAATCGAGTCTCTCGTGGTGTGTGCCAGCCCTCCTCACATCACGGGGAGGCTCAGCACAGCAGGGGCCAGGAGAAGCCACATCTGCAGCAGAGAGGCTGCCCAGCACGGAGGGGCTGCTGGGCTGGAGGTGCCTGAGGACAAACGAGTGGAGCCACGCAGGAGCCTCTCCTCTCCAGCCACCTACAGAGAGAGGAGACAGCGCGGGGTGAGAGCTGTGCCTCATCATGGAATCATGAAATGGTTTGGGTGGGAGGGACCTTAAAGACCATCCAATGCCAACCCCCTGCCATGGGCAGGGTCACCTTCCACTGTCCCAGGTTGCCCCAAGCCCTGTCCAACCTGGCCTGGAACAACTTCCCAGGGCAGCCACAGCTTCTCTGGGCACCCTGTGCTAGGACCTCCCCTCCCTCACAGCCAAGAATTTAGTCCCAATATCCCATCTAACCCTGCTCTCTGGCAGTGGGAAGCCATACCCCTAGTCCTAGCATTCCAGCCCTTGTCCCCAGTCCCTCTCCAGCTCTCCTGGAGCCCCTTCAGGCACTGGGAGGCCACAATTAGGTCATCCTGAAGCTTCTCTTCTCCAGGCTGAACAATTCCAATTCTCTGTTTTTCCTCACAGGAGAGGGGCTCCATGTCTCTAACCAAACTGCTGTCCTTCCTTGGTGCCTCAGAGGATTTGGGGCTCAGGGGTGTGCAGCCCCAAGTGTGTGCATGTGCAGAGGGGCCAGTGCTGATTTCAGCACCCAAACTCTGTCCTGGAGGTCAGCATAGCTCTTCAGCTGTTGGTGAAGGTGGTGCCACAGCAGCAGAGCCATTTGTGGGCATGGCACTTGTTGGGACACTGGCTGGAGGTGTCTGTGTGAGGTGGGTGCCTGGATGCCCTCTCAGGTCAGTGGCCATCCAGGTATCTTATGGAGCCACTGCTGGCCAGTGGCTTGACCTGGTGACCTTAAAGGTGGGCGTGGAATATACCTCCATGGTGCTGGGAGACATTTCACCAGCTTTCCCCCTCAGGTCCAGAGGTGCCAACCTCATTAAACGTTGAACAGGATCTGGATTTGAAGCTGAGTCCAAAGTCAAGACCCAAATCTCTGGTTTCCAGCAGGGACCATGCTCCAGCAGCACTCACACCCCAGAGGAGGGATGTGCTGCTGCCACGAGGAGGTTGGAGACGTGGCAGGGCCATCCTCCACTGCAGCTGCTTTTTCCAGCTTCCCACTTGCTGTTGGGAGTACTGTCCTGGCCACAGACAGTTCACAGCTTCTCCTTCGCTTCCAGGATGAAGTTCTCAGTGCTAGGTCTGGACCTGAGGCCACTACTTGGATTTCTCTAAGATCTGGGGAGCACCAGCTGGAGGGAAAGCCTCCAGACCTGTTGGGTGCCAAGCTTTTGGCCTGGTGAGGGTGTCCCTGTGCCCTCCAACAGTGCCACCAGTGCCCTGGAGAGCAGTGAGGGAACCTGAGGCCACTCTTCTCCACCTCCCAACCTGCTGCTGATTGATGCAGGAATGACCCCCATTCCAGCTGGGGGATAACGTGCACTGACTCCATGATTCAGAAGGCTGAACAATTGCTTTATTAAACTATACTAAATTATATTAGTAAATACTATATATATATATACTATATATATACTACATACTAAACTAATACTAAACTATACTAAAGAGAAACCCACGACTCCTTACAGACAGTCACGACACAGCTTTGACCTAATTGGTCAATCAATCAAAACAACCTTCACCGGTGTCCAATTAACAAATCACTTTGGGTAAACAATCTACATAACACATCCCACATGTGCCAAGCAACAGGAGCAGCAAATAGAGATAAGAATAGTTTTCTCTTCTTTCTCTGAGCTCTCTCACTGCCTTCTCCAGGAGAAATCCTGGGGAGGTTGTGCCTGCTGCTCTCTGTGAAGAGAGCTGTGGCCATAGCCGCTGTGTGAAAACAGGGTGCAGAGAGGTGAATCGGGTGTTTTCCCAGCAAAAGAAACAGTGATTAGCCTTAAAATAACCCACACTTGGAAGTTCTGAAGGTATCAGTCAGCCCAGCGCAAAGCTCAATCCTTGGAGTCTAGTTAAAACTGACAGCTTCTGTAACCTGAATGTTCAGCAAATCAGGGTCACTGTTAATTATTCAATAGGAAAATAATTGAATCTGAAAATTACTCTAGTGTGGCAAGTCAAGGTCATTTTGTTTTATTTAAAAATAAAATATTTAATGCCTATCACAGCCATCATCAGTAAATGAACATGTTATTAGTTCTAAAATAATTTCAATTTAATATTATTTTGATAGTAACAATTTACTGATGAACAGAACTTTTCAAATTTTCCAATGCTTAGCAAACCTTAAACCTCTGCATTATGACCTCTAGAATCCTCATCTAACAAGGGAGGAACTTGTGTCCTGGGAAGTTGAAATACTTGTCTGAAGCTGAATAGTTTTCTCTTCTTTCTCTGAGCTCTCTCACTGCCTTCTCCAGGAGAAATCCTGGGGAGGTTGTGCCTGCTGCTCTCTGTGAAGAGAGCTGTGGCCATAGCCGCTGTGTGAAAAAGGGTGCAGAGAGGTGAATCAGGTGTTTTCCCAGCAAAAGAAACAGTGATTAGCCTTAAAATAACCCACACTTGGAAGTTCTGAAGGTATCAGTCAGCCCAGCGCAAAGCTCAATCCTTGGAGTCTAGTTAAAACTGACAGCTTCTGTAACCTGAATGTTAATTATTCAATAGGAAAATAATTGAATCTGAAAATTACTCTAGTGTGGCAAGTCAAAGGTCATTTTTTGTTTTATTTAAAAATAAAATATTTAATGCCTATCACAGCCATCATCAGTAAATGAACATGTTATTAGTTCTAAAATAATTTCAATTTAATATTATTTTGATAGTAACAATTTACTGATGAACAGAACTTTTCAAATTTTCCAATGCTTAGCAAACCTTAAACCTCTGCATTATGACCTCTAGAATCCTCACCTAACAAGGGAGGAACTTGTGTCCTGGGAAGTTGAAATACTTGTCTGAAGCTGAACTGATGCTCTGAAGGATGGTGAGGAGCCAAGCCAGTGATCCTGGGTGAAAACCCCATGGATTTCCCAGTACTTCAAATGAAACATATCTCTGAATGGTGGGAAGGGAAGGAAGGGAAGGGAAGGGAAGGGAAGGGAAGGGAAGGGAAGGGAAGGGAAGGTTGGATGCCTGCATGTGACACAGGTGGAAGAAGGAGTTGAGGTGAGGAGGCTGCAGGAGGCACAGACATGGCCGATCATCTCCCCAGGCCAGGCCTGCCCTCTCCTACCTTGGTGGGCTGGAGGTGCTCCAAGCTGTTCTCTCTGAGGGTCGCCACAGCTCTGTTGGCATTTCTGTCCTGCTTGTACATCTGTGTGGTGGGGGGGATGGACGGGGCCACGGCTGTGTTCAGGTGAGTCCCATTGCCAAAGGCCTGAATGGCATTTTCTTGGTGTGGAGAAAAGGCACAATTGTCAGGGCAGGGGGAAGCCTCCCTTTCCCAGCCTTGGTTGGTAACACAAGGAGCTGGACACCCACAGACCCCGGAGCACCACAGCCTCTCCCCGTCCCCATCCCCAAACCCCCCCGGCATGCAGCAGTGGCACTTACGGAGGCAGATATTGTTGGTGAAGAGGTGCAGGAAGCTCTGGCACTCGTCCTGCCGGTTCCCGCTGGCGTTGCAGGTGCACCAGGGAGCGATGCTGGACGTCGAGTTGTCGATGTAGTTGGGGGTGATGGGGCTGCCTGCCGGGACAGACGGACAATGTTACTGCAGGGCAGGGACCCCAGGAAGGGCAGTGACATCCCCTGGGGCTGCTCTCCTGGGTGACTCTGCCTCAGCCAAGCCCCTCCATGACAGCAGCAAAACCCTTCAGGTGCTGCTGTCATGGCTCTGGTTTGCTCCCAGGGGAGAGAAGAGGAGCACTCGCAACCCTTTTAGTCACATCACCATCACCAGAGCCTTTGATCAATTAAAAAGTGCTATCAGTCCAAGGAATGGGCAGTTTCTGGGAATTCAGGTTCCCTAATTACATTCAGAGAATAATGGAATGGTTGGGTTGGAAGGCACCTTAAATCCCATCCAGTGCCACTCATGCCATGGCAGGGACACCTCCCACTGTCCCAGGCTGCTCCAGCCCCAGTGTCCAGCCTGGCCTTGGGCACTGCCAGGGATCCAGGGGCAGCCACAGCTGCTCTGGGCAACCTGTGCCAGGGCCTCAGCACCCTCCCAGCCAGGAATTCCTTCCCAGCATCCCATCTGATCCTGCCCTCTGGCAGTGGAAAGCCATTCCCCTTGTCCTGGCACTCCAGGCTCTTGTCTGAAATCCCTTTCCAACTCTCTTGGAGTCACTTTAGGCCCTGAGGGGGGGGCTCTAAGGTATTCTTGAAGCCTTTTATTCTCCAGGCTGAGCATTCAAAAACTGTATGTGAATGTGTAAAAATGTTTTCATGATGTCATTGAAAAAGCCAATTTCAATCTCCAGAATGAAGGATTAAAATGGAATGAAATGTTGGCCCAAAAATGTTGGTCTGTCTCATTTATCAGGACAGACCTGGTCCAAAGGCCACTGGCACTTCTCTTTGGACTCTTGTCTGTGCCCATGCCATCTGCTGCCAGCTGGGCTCTGCAGCATCTGAAACCCCATCTGATACCCTTTGAAGTTGTCAGAATGGCAGTGCGTGGTGATTTCCAATGGCATCACTGGTGATGGCATCAGGGAATCCCTGGCAGAACAGACACCCTGGGACAGCCCATCTATTTCCACCGGAGAGAGAAGCTCTAATCTGTCAGTAGCCCCAGGTTTTTCTCCCTCCACTGCAGCCATCCTAAAGTTACCCCATACCCATAGCTTAGTTATGTCACTGAAGGGAGAAAGACCAGCGCCAGGTTGGATGTGGCTTGGAGCAACCTGGTCTGGTGAAAGGTGTCCCTGCACATGCCAGAGGGCTGGAATAAGTTCGGCTTTACAGTTCCCTTCCAGCCTAAACCATTCCATGACTCTGTAATGTCCTGGAGAGTTCAGCTCTCCACCTTACTGTCCTCATAGCCAGGGTAACAGGAGACGTTTCCCACACGGAGGAGATGTTTCCCACCTGGAGGAGAGGTTTCCCCCCCAGAGGAGAGGTTTCCCTCCCAGAGGAGAGTTTTCTGCCCCAGAGAAGACATTTCCCTCCCAGAGGAGAGGTTTCTCTCCCACAAGAGACATTTCCCCCCCAGAGGAGACGTTTCCCCCCCAGAGGGGAGAGAACGCTCACCGATGATGCCGGTGTAGGCCAGCAGGCAGGCGGCGTAGCTGTCCCTGCGGCAGCCGCTGGCGGCCTGTGGGGATGGCTGGCAGTTGAACTGGAACTCTGCGTAGCGCGACCTGACGGAGCCAGAGCACAAACGAGACGTGTTACCACAACTGCGGGAAAAGGGGACGTAACATCACACTCGTGGTGTTCACAGAGGGGAGCACGTTTGCAAAATGCTGCTGTAGGTGCTCTTCAAACACTTGGAACAGATGTCCTTTTACAATCTCCTGCCTACCCCAACAAACCTAGGAGGAGGTTTTGAACAGGTTCTGCAGTCAGTATTTTATGGGCTTCCTCCAGGACTGCAAGATAAGTCCAGTGTTGGAGGAAATGTTTGCTTTCTATTGTGTGAGGTTGGTTTTTGAGGGAAGAGCTGTTGCCAGGAAGGAAATCAGTCTGTGTTGCCATTTTCTATCTTTTGGTTAATAACTTTGCCTAAAGACCCCAGCTTTCATTTTTAGTCTGATTGGATAAAAGAGAGAATTGCTCTGGTTCCGTTTCTTTCTCTAAAGACTCTAAATACAGCTGAGATCACCTCAGATCAAAGGAAATGTCCAGAGGTTTAGACATGAAATGTCCTACCCATGGCCAGGGGTGCTGCCCATCCTCTGTTGCCGATGCCCCTTCTCAGGAGAAGGACTCTCTGGAGCCTGTGGAGCAGCCAAATCATTCTGCCAACCAGGTATCTGCCACCAAACTCTTTAGGCATGAGCCAGCTCTTGGCACATGTGGTGGTGTTGGAGACTGTAGGATATCTGAGGCATCAACACAGGGCTTTCAGGCAGGACACAGCAACAGCTGGAGACCCAGATCCATCTCAACATTTGTTCCCTGGCCAGGCAGGAAGGGATTTCACGTGGCATCTGAGGTGGCTGCTTTGGAAACTCAAGCAAGCACCAGCACTGACAACACCTGAAGGGAGAGTTCTTCAGGTGACAACCTGCACTTGTCTGAGCTGAGAACTGAGAACCTCAAATGTTTACCCTGCCTGGGCAATCTCAGAAAAACTGAGCATGTTGCTCTTCCCAGACATCCTCTCTCTTCCAGACATGTTGCTCTTGCTCCTGGTCAGTGTCAGCATTCCAGTTTGCACTTTCCAGCCCACTTCTCCCCTACGCCCTTCTTTTTTTCACATCTTTGTTCCCATGTTTGCCCCTTATCAACCCTTTCCTCCTGTAACATGGACAGGCAAAATCTTCTTTCCCAAAACTTGCTGCATTGTTTGGAGATTTAGAGAAGGGAGATAGTGACTGCAAATTTGATATAACCCATAGTAGTAGAACCCACCCCTCTGAGCTGGGAAGTTCAAAGGGCTAGAGCTGTGCAGGAGCGACAGGGTGAGACTTGGAGTGCTTCACTCCACTTCTTTATGATTTATTTCTGGCTCTCCTTGTGGATTCTGCACTGCTGGCTTTGACCAGGTCACATGTCAACCTCTTGCTCCCTCTGTGTCTCTAGAGGACATTTTATATTATAAATTCAGAGACCAAGGGACCAGATAATTAACAGCTGTGCTGCTTGCAGGAAATAGTTTCCAGTCTCCTGGGGAGTAACACTCTCCCCTTTGAACCTCTTCCTCCCCACTGGGCCCTCTTGTCATGTTAGGGAGAGGGCAGAACCCATCCATTTGGGATTCCCTGGGTAGCCACAGGACAATATCTGAGCAGGACAACATCCGCTCAGGGACTTTGCATCTCTCAGAGTCTGCTTCTGCACAGTTCAGTCCTCCTCCTGCCTCCATGTTTCTGGGGTGCAGAGTGCTGAGGGTATTTGTACTTTCATGCTTCCAAGAGGATGCTGCTGCTCTCACCTTCCTTTGTGAAAATACATAATATTTTTATTGTAATTAAAAGATGCTGTGCTGCTAGGGGATGGCTGCTGGAAGTTCAGCTCAGGAAGTCCCAAACCCCACAGCAATTAGAGACTGAGACAATACAGGGAGGTGTGTCCTACACTTGTTCTTGTGCTCTCCCCCAGGCGTCTGCTCAGGACCCACCTGCACGCAGGGCACTGGGCTGGGCCCCTGTGGTGCTGTTTTTGCCTTACATCTCTCACTGCCAGCTGGGCTCTGCTCCCCAGAGCTCTGTGTGCATTAACCTTCTGGAATATCAAAGACTTTTTGAGAAACAGGGAGGGGAAAATAGTGCAGATGAAGGAAAAGCGCTGAAGGGGTTCTGCTGTCAGCGTGCACACGGGATGGGTCTGTGTGTGTGTGATTGGGGGTGGATGGAAACAGAGCAGCAAACCAGACTGTCCACAGACTCTGCTGTGGACCTGGAATGACACCGGGACTCTGAGACTCCTGGTGCAATCACCAAAACATAGAATCTCAGAATCACAAATGGTTTGGGCTGGAAAAGACCTAAAAATCATCTCATTACATCCCCTGCCATGGCAGACACACCTTCCACTATCCCAGGCTGCTCGCAGTAGAAGGGTGTATTTTTTACCTATATAGAGTAATTTTTCTAATTAAACAAGCAAACAAACAAACATGGTTTTAAGGCCTTCACAAGTGCCTGTGGCTGTCAGGATACCTTGGGTGCTCCTTGAGGATGCTCTGGGCTGGGGAAGAGGAGCAGTGAGGGAGATGGATTGGTGACAGTGACTGTAAGGACCCCTCCCCCATGTTCCTGCTTAGCCTGCACCTTCCTGGAACTGTTCCCATAACAGGTCCTACTCTTGAACCAAAGCCAAAAATCCACAGAAAATGTCTAAACAGCTTCAGGGTGATAATTTCCCATCCCCTTCTGTCTGTGAACAGGTTCTGTGTGATACAGGGACAGGGCCCAGCGTGGCAGGGCCCATCACGGCCATGTGGGACAGGGCCCCAGGAGCACTGGCAGTGGCTCAGGGCTGCCACCAGACCCTGACCCAAGGGAGGGCCCCCCTGGGGACAGCCCTGCGTGTGAGCCTCACCTGCAGACGTAGTTGTCCCGGCAGGAGTCCAGAGGCGCCAGGCAGTTGGGCTTGTCCTTGGACTCGTAGGAGCAGGCGGGGACGATGGTCTGGCGCCGGCGCTCGGCGCAGGCCGTGTCCTCGCAGGGGCAGAAGAGCAGCTCGTGGGTGTACTCGGGGGGCACGCGGTCGAAGAACTTGCGCAGGGCCTTGTGGCACTTGGAGCGGTTGCAGGTGTCGGCCCGCGCCAGGCGGCGGATGCAGAAGGAGACGTACTCCGTGCGCAGCCGCTGGCACATCTCGTCCACGTTGCAGGCCTTGGCGGCGTCCAGGCACCGGTTCACCTGTGTCACCTCGTTCTCAGACCCTGCAGGGTGGTGGGACATGGTGAGGTGGCTCTGCGCTGACCTCCCCACCAGCAGCACCGCCTCTGAGGCCTTCATCCCCCTGCTCCCATCCATGGCCACCCGGTGACACCACACTCGCTCCACGGCCAGGGTGAAGTGCAGGTTTGCTCTGCAGGTCCTGGTAGGACCAAATCCCCTTTCTTTCCCCAAGAAGTGCCACAGTCACATAACAGACTGCACCCCCCAGAGCTCACTTCACCAAGCTCGGATCTTTAATAAAATGAATTTTGCTTTAATCTGGGCATCTGGTAACACTTTATTAATGCAGATTAACCAGCCTGAGGCCTGGAAGACAGCAGGCATCAGAAAGTGCATCTACTTATGGCCATGAGTGGATCCATGGAGTATTGGAACCTCTACTAATGGACCTTCTTGTTTCTGCGAGTTGCTCAGGATCAAAGACTGAGTCTCTGCTACATGGCTGGTCTGCACTAATTCCTGGCACCTCAGCCTCACTGCCCTGGACAGGGAGTTTCTCCTGGTCTCTGGAAGGTCACGTCTGGCTTTGGAGCAGCTCTGTTTGCTTACCCCAGGATCTGCCCAGCTAAGTGAGACCTGTTTGAGTCGCAGTGTGCCCCATCCAGACCATTCTGAGCCAGTATCCCTCTGTCCCCAGCAGTGACAGTGCCTTCACAGGGTGGGATCAGAAGTACCATCCAGCCTTGTGCCCCTGGGCACAACCTGATGCTGCTTGCACGTGAGTGCACGTGGGTCTCTCCCCACACCCTTTGCAGGATCACCGCTCTCCTACATCAGCAAAATCACTTTGCATGTCCAGCCTCCTAAAAAGAGGAGAAAGAATGTCCCAGTCTGGGTGGGAGAGCACATATGTGCTGTGGGATGCAGGGAAGGTGGAGGAAACCTACAGTAAGGGGAAAGGTCAGGAAAATAAAGCAAAAACTGTAGTGATGGATGAGAAAAGCAGCGTCTTCAGTGGGAAAGTAGGGATCTCATGAGTAAAAATAGGGAAAAGGAAGAGGAAAAGGCATTTGTCTAACACTGGATGTAGGGCTGCTTCAAAGGTTGATGGGAGTCTGTTTTATAGAGGGGAAAAATGCTACAAAGGTCCCTGGCAGGAATCAGTGGGAACAGCAGAATGTGTCTGATCGGACAGATAAAACAAAAGTCTTCAAGCTTGAGAGAGAAAATGAATTTGAAGCTGGTTTTCACCTCTCTGAATTAAAATCATGACCAGCAGCACACCAGAAGGACTTTCTCCCCAGCAGAGAAAGATTTTTCCATTGAGGAAAAATCCCCAGAATGATAAATTTCCAATGTGGAGTCAAGCCCTATTTTTGACTCGGAGTTAAAACCAGCCAGTCACTGCTGACAAGTGTTAAAACATTGACAATTCCCCTGAGTCCTTCAGAGCTGGCTGCCCTCCTTTATTTCCCTGCCTTTATCAGATGCTCCTTCTCCCAGCATTTATTTTTTCCTTCCTGTTGCCCTCTGTTGCTTACGGTGAGCTGGAAGTCAAACTCCAAGTTTTTCAGTTATTTTATGGTGGATGAAAGTTTTGCTTGTTGTGATCCCTTCACTAAATAGTTACCTTTAAAACTGCCCAGAGATGAATATTGTCAGAGCATTGGTTTATGCTGGGAAGCTGCCAGCTAACGTGTAGGAAACAGTTACTTGGAAGGGTTTCATTACCCATGCAGCCAACAAATCATAGGGAACATGTTGGATTTTCTCCTCTTCCCACGCAACACCAGCAGATGTGCTTTTTAAATCACTGCTACAATTAGAGTGGAGGGATATGGTTCCATTTGTACAGTTTTAGTAGCGGCCATATATTGTTTATATAAAATTTAGTTTAATATACCTGTTGTTCAATTGGCCTATGGTCACAGGGGTGTCTTATGTTTCAACAAGTTCTTGGGATTTCTTTTTGGTAGATTTGAAAGAGGGTCCTTTGGCAGTGTTGACCATATGACCCTGGACACTGGACAGGCAGAGGGCAGCAGGTCGTAAGTTATGTAATAGAAGATATTGATTAGTATGAATAAGGAAAAAAATGGCTAAGAAATTCCATGTCCCTAAGTGGATGCCAAGTCTTCTGAAGAAACCCTGCTGCTCTGGGCCCATTTGCTTTGCTGCACAACCTATTTCAATTTGATTTAAAAACCTGAGAGTGTGTTAACCACACATAAAATCCCCATCCCTTGATTTCCCCATGCTCTGAAGCTTTCTGAGACTCAGCAGAAGGGGAAAAATTCCAGTAAAGAAAACCATGATCCAGCAAAAAAATTCCTTGTCCATGCACCAGTCTGCCAGGTGGAGTCAAAAGAGCGAGGTCAGGGAGCACCTCCCATCCCCTCTGCTCCCCTTGTCCAGGGCTGATGGGTTAATTTGCTGCAGGACATTTTCACCCAGCAAGTGCCTGGCCATGGTGGGGACTGCAGACATTGTCCAGCTGCAGGGACATGCTGCTCCTTCCTCGCCTGGGTGCACTCCAGCTGTGGATGTCACCCAAGGCAAGGCACACATTTGGAAAAGCTGTTTGGGCACATCTGCCAGAGACACAGGAGGAGCACATTACCTGCTCCCAGACAGTTTGTTTGGTAAAATGCCCACTCTTGGAAAGCTTCCCAAAGCTGTGGAGCACAGGCTGGTTGTGGGGGCAGCTGTACTCTTGGTGATGGACGGGTTATTGGCGTCCACACCGACCTTTGAACTGCTGAGCCTCGAAGAGTTAAAAGGTGTCAGGCTGCTCTGCTCAGCCATTAACAGGCTTAGATGTACAGCAGAACACAGCTCTGGGTCCTAAAGTTGCCCTCAGGGCAGGTGGTTAAAGGTTGTGGCTGGGATCAACACATAGATTGAGTTATTGACCTCTTTTCCTGCAGAGTTTGATCTCTGACTGATGTGGAAGCACCTTCTCAAACCTAACAATGCCCAAGCAGCTCCTGTTTGCATGGAACAGATCATCCACCTGCTATGGAGAATGAGTGTGCCTGGGATGGGTCATTGGAAGGGGTTTTTGTACCACATCCCTGAGTCTCAGTCCTTCATGGTACAGACATGAAACAGCCCAAAGACAAAAATCACAAGCAGCTTTTCCCAGAACATGTAACAGTTTAGCAAAGGAATCAGAGGCACCTCCTTGGAAAAAACAACTGCTAGACCCGAACCATGCAATGCTCACAAGGAGCACAAAGGACTTCCCTGTCTGCAGCCCTTGACCCCCAGCCAGGGGCCCCTCTGTCTGCACAGAAGTGTCAGAGCATTCAGAGCATTTCCCACCCACCTACCTGCAGTGATGGAGGCCAGCCGGACGTAATCAAAGCCCCTGATGAACGGCTCGTAAGGGGAGCTCTCCAGGACATTCATGCCTGGGGGGAAGAGAGAAGCTGGTGAGAAGACAGGTGAGGCTCCTGAGGGATGGCTGAGATGCACAAGGTTCCACATCTGCAGTGAAATACTGTTTGGTGGGTGCAAGAGGACTATGCTCTGAAGGCCACGAGTAAATGGACACTCAGAGCCATGGGAACAGGTGTGTGGACACATCTTTGGAGAAGGGAATAGAATGGAACTGGCTTTAAAAATGTGTCTCCATTTTGGAGTGGGGCAGCCTGTCAGGAACTGTTGAGTTCTGTAGCTCAAGCTCTGGGGCACACTGCAGGGACTGCCAGAGAGGACATCAGCCTGTAGCACAGGCTCCTGCTCATGGGCAGAGCTCAAATCACCAGCTCCCTACACACACACGGTTTCCATCACCATTATTGCAGTTTCTTCTATGTCCCTCCCTGGGTTAAAGGTCCTCACCTCTTTTTAGGCACAGACAGGGCTGTGCACAGGATTATGTGGGTGATGACACACTCCATCTTTACTGTCCCCTCTCCCTTTCTCATTGCCAACAGCCTTTTTTCACTTAGCACAAAGCTAATGACCCACAGCTCCCGCAGAAACTTCCTCTTGTTGTTTTTAAGTCTCTGGGAGCCTGATTTTATTCAACTGGTGCTTCCCTTTCATCTGTGCAATGGTCTGTAATGCCCCATCATCCTGACGGATACCATGGAATATCACTGAAGCAAACAACTCAGTATCTGTTGTTTTTTTTATTAGACATTTAGATGGATGTGGACAGCAGCAGCAGATATACTGGCTAGGATAAAAGGACTATCCAACCTCATGCTCTGGGCATGGGCTTGACCTCCAGCTGCAGCCAGAGGCAGCAAGAAATGGCTCCCAGTGTCCACAGCCCTGTGCAATCACCACCAGCACATTACAAGGCAGCTTTACACCTTCATTGAAATATCTTGTATCATTACTGACTAGAGAGGGGCCCATTTGTATTTTCCAGCATAGCAGTTTTATGTCCTGATGATAAAGCACCTTATCAGAGAGTTGTTATCGGGTTGTCATCATGTTATTGTGTCTCTAAGTGGGAAGGTGGCTAAACACTGCATGCTCAAGAGAAGCTGAGTAAATAGTGTGCTTTGTAAATTCCCTGAGCACGCACTTCCACAATTGTTTTTGCAAGAGGGCTTCTAGGAAGCTTTTTGCAGCCTCCTGGGTATGTCTGATTGAGAACAAAGCTCTACACGGACCGTGTGGATTGGCTTCCTTTCTCAGTCAATTAAACATATGTAAGGACTCTGAAACATGGGACTGCTACGAAATATATCTCCCTGGGGAAATTAAGGCAAGGAAATCAAAAGTTTGGTGTGCGAATCTGCATTGCAAATGAAGTCAGTTGTTTGAAAAAGCGTGGGGCTCAGGACATGACAGGGAGAAGTGGAGTAGAGCTGCTGTCAGCCTCCAAGAACAGCCCTCTCCCAGCCATTCCCAAGGTGGAAGTCCCAAGGCACTGGGCAGGGAGTCCATCCAGCACCCAACTGCTGTTCTGCATCTGGAGACCCAGAGCTGCTCTCAGCACTCCTTGCCAGCCTCTCTCTCTCTCCTCTTCCTTCTAGAGGAAGGTGTCTCTCCCTGCCCATGGCAGGGCCTTGGAACTTTCAGGGTCTTTCAGGTCCCTTCCAACATAAACCATCGTGTGTCCCAGAGCTGGAAACCCTTATGACAACACTGCCATACACAGCCATGTCACAGGTGACCTGTTTCCAAGTTTGAGCCATGAAGGTCAGCTGGGAAGGAACTGTGACACCACCCACTGAGATAAATTGAGAAACTGGATTGCCACCTCTTCCCCAGACTTCCCTTCAATGGAAATAAATCTGGCACATAATTATGGGAAAGGCCAGATACTGGAGTGTGCTCAGGTCTTGTATTTGCCCAGTCAGTCCATAGCACCATGCTCTGCACCCTGCAAGCTGTGGCACCTGGAAGCTTCCCAGGAATTTGATCAACCAGTTTCCATCCTGGCAAGCCTGTGCACTGCAGAGTCCATCCTCTTTGTTTTGCTTGGCCTTTTGGTCTGTAGTTTCACCCCTGCACTTTTCCTTTCAGGTTTCATCCAGCAGTGTTTTATTAATCTACTTCACAGCCCATGGCTGGAAGGGTCTGTTTTATTCCCCATTTTAATTTTCATGGTGCATAAAATACTCACCAGCCTGACAAGGAAGAATTATGGTCACTGAGGTGCAATTTTATGGTGACTCTTAAAAAAGTCAAAATCCAAACTTATTGAATACTGGCTCTGGGAACACTTTAAGTTCCAACTTGATGTCACCAGCCCCAAATCTTCACTAACACAAAGACACTGGTGCACTTGAGACATTCTAAGAGTGATTTTTTTTTTAAGCTCATGTTGTTTTTCTTTTTCCTCAATGCCTAGGCTTTATGTTTTGTTTCTATAAAATATACAGTGTTTATGGTCTTGGTTAACATACTTAGATACAAAATATGCTGTGCATTTCTCCAGCAAAAGATCTCAAGGTATATTGGGAATGTCATAAAAGAGAGGCTGGGTTAAAAAAAAAGGAAGGAGGCAACTCAGGTTTTCAGTAGTGCTTTCTCTGAAATGTCAATACCATGGTTATCAATAGGATCATCAAATCTCTTGAGTTGGAAGGGCCCCACAGGGACCCTCAACTCCAATTCCTGGTCCTACCAGACACCTGAACAATCCCACCCTGTGCCTGAGAGTGTTATTCAAACGCTCCTGGAGCTCTGACAGCCTCTGGACCGTGCCCATTCCCTGGGGAGTGTGGGCAGTGTCTGGCCACCTTCTGGGGAAGAGCCTTTCCTGATATCCAACCTAACCCCCTCCAACACAGCTTCATGCTGTTCCCTCCAAGATCAGCACATCTTGAGACTGAACAGGATCATGCAGGGGTGTTCTGCAGCAACCTCAGAGCTCTGTAGAACGGCCCGTGAGCAATTCCCTTTCAG
Source organism: Emberiza elegans (assembly GCA_024865655.1). NCBI lineage: Eukaryota > Metazoa > Chordata > Aves > Passeriformes > Fringillidae > Emberiza > Emberiza elegans. The sequence continues at coordinate 228,658 of JALJVW010002400.1, forward strand.
GAAGATGACCAGAAAGGAGCGCCCCGTCCCACTGACCTTCCATCAGCGTGTGGTGGATGCTCCAGTAGACACTGAGGCAGTGCTTCTCCTTCTTCATGCCGCGCTTGCACTTGCAGCCGTAGAGCTGGCTGGAGAGCAGGGCGCTGACGGTGCTGCGGCACTGGCTCTTGGCGTCGGGGCCCAGCTTGTTGGCGCCGTTGCCCGCGATGCACTGGCGCAGCGTGCGGAACTTGGCGCTGCACACGGGGTCCGTGGTGCACGCCTCGCCCGCCTGCAGGCAGTCCCTGCTGGGGCCCGCGGCCGCTGCCATGCCTGCTGCAAGGGAAGGGGAGGGACGGTCAGCGCCACGGGGCAGCCCCACGGCACATGGCCTGTGTCCCCCGCAGCTGAAGGACCCCTGGTCCTCAGATTAGGCTTATCCCCAAGCAAGGCAGTCCTGTCCGGATAACTCAGTCCCTCTTGGAGACAGAGCGCCCGAATACCCACGCCTCTTGAAGCCGTGGCCACCTTAAGCAAGCTTAGTGGATTTCAGCTCTTTTTAGTGATTATCAGCTCTCTTAGGATTTCAGCTTGTGCTTGCCAAAAGCGCCGGAGGGCTGGGGGCAGAAGCAGACGCGAGAGAGAGGAGAAGGAGAGGTCCTGGCGTTCCACAGCGATGGTTTACTGGGGGGTCTGTGAAGGGTTCCAGCAGCAGCTCTTCTGCTAAATGGGCTAAAACCGCCCCTTTTTACAGGGTTTAGGGGGATCCAAACTTGTCCAATAGTAAGTTTTAGGGGGAAAGTGACCTATGGGTTTACAGAGACAAGCTAGGGCTCCAGAGGCAGAAGACAGGAGCTTATTTTGCTGTCTCATCACGACTCAGCAATTCCTACTGTTAAGTCTCCGCCCGCCACGGGGCCCTAGCCAACTCCATGGAGCCTGCTACACACAGTCTCCTTCTTCTAGGGGGCCCAGAGAAGGTGTGGATGCCCTGTCCCTGGGAGTGTTCAGGGCCAGCCTGGATGGAGCTCTGCGAAACCCAGGATAGTGCGATGGGTGGGTCCCTGGGTGGGTCCCTGCCCATGGCAGAGGGGTGGAGTCAGGTGAGCTTTGAGGTCCTTTCCAACCCAAATCATGCCATGGTTCTATGACAGGATCAGCCCGGTAGCAGGATTATAAGAGACAGAAACTTGACCAATTCCTGGTAGTTGATTTTTCCTTTTTGGAGAACAAAAATATTTTCAAATCCTTTCTTTCCCGGCTCTTTATCTCATTTCTACCCTCCAAAGTTAACAGTAGTCCTATGTTACAGTGACCCTGGCCTCTGCTCCTTGAATATGGTTTAACTGTGCCTACACATTCCTGGAGCTATAAATGGCTCTGTGTGGGTGTTTTGACATGTAGTCAGCCCACATATATCCCGGGAGTTGGCCCTTGTTCACTGTCACCATCTCCCCAGGACTCCCACTGTTTCTGTCTTGGCTTTTTCCAAGCTTTTCTAAATTGTCTTCAAAGTTCCTTTACCAACACAAAATGCTGTGTTCTCCATTTGGAGAGGAGAGCCCAGAGCATGGGAGGAAGATGGTATTGCTACATATACACCAATAAATTAGCGCATCAGGGCTCGGTGGTGGTGTGCCTCAGTGCCAGGAGCAGACCAATCCCATGTTATTTATTGCTCTTCCTCACTAAAGCAGGCTGGACAGGTTCAGGCTGGTTCCCGGGATGTGCTCAGCCCAAGGCTCATGGCTGCATCGCTGCTCCTGGCAAAGGGCAGGGCCAGCCATGCTCAGCTGAGGCTGGGTGGCACCCAGGTGGCACAGAGGGGACTGCAGCATTTGACAGAGGTCAGGCAGCATTCCTCCATGGCTTGGGAGAGTGAGGAAGAGGCAAACTTGGTTTATGGAAGGGGAGAATCAGTTCCAGTGCCCGTACAGTAATTCTGGATCCTGCTGTACTATCAAAACAGAAACTGCTGTCATGACCTTGAAGGAGAACTTCTCCAATACTTCCCAAAGAAGTCTCTGTCTCTAACATAACTTGTCTTCCCTTTGGGTAGGAACCAGAAGGGGAAGGACAGAAAAGACCATCTGCTTTTTGACTCCCTTCAGTGTCTGCTTCTGGTGAGACCCAGCTTGGACAATATTAGAAAATCCTGCTTCCTGAGAAAAGTGTGAGTCCCTGATCTCCATCTCTGAGGGCTTCAGGAAATCTCTGCTTTCTCCAAAACTCTACAGATCTCTTCATAAAGTCTCTTTTTCTACCTTCCAACTGCTACCTCTCTTTAATTTCTGCACCTCCCAGTTGAGCACTCGAGCCCAGGATATCCATTTCTGTTCCCTCAGCAGTCACAGTGTGTTTGCTAAGAAGGAGCTGCCTCTGTTGCTCTTGATTAGAGTAGAAAGTAGCAGCTGGAGTTCAGATACTTCAATTATGTTTATTACAAACTTTGGGTGAACCCACTAGGAGGTTTCCTCCTGAAGTATCCCAGTGGAATCTCAAATGAAAAACCTTTCATCTAACTGCAGACTATTTCAAAGTGCCTCATGGCCAATGTCAAGCTTTCAGGTATTTCAGATCTCACACTATCTCAAATTTGAGTTCTCCTGCCCCTGATTTATTCATAGACCTAGTTTATTTAGCACTCAAGGCTTGTTTGGATCTGCCAAACGTGGAGAGAGAAATTATTTCCAACATGTGGGAAACTCTGCCTTGGGCTGTCATATACTGAAGAACTTCGAACACAAGGAACCAGTTTCCTTGAAATATCATTTGGGCAATTTGCACATTCACTGAGATCCATAAAATGAGCTAGAGAACATATCTGAGCAGAATCCATAGGAATAAAAGAAAAAAATATTTCACTTATTTTAGTCTGGCTTTTTCCAAAGGGTCTCCTCTGAATGAGGATAAAGCCCAGCAGGCAGTATTCCAGAAGAGATGACTTTGTCAGTGTCCTGTCAGCTGTTAGAAAAGTAGGTTAAAATAGAAATTATGACCTTCCTTCCCTTTCTCTGCTACATGAATTGCAGAAGATACTCCCCAGGATGGTTATAAACACAACCAGCCTGTAAAAGCTGTAAAACACTTTGGGATCTCACTTTAATAAATCAAGCAGATTGACCATTTGAGAAATTTTCCTGCAAAATTTTAAGTAAATATATCCTCAAACCAAGCCTTGCTTCATAGAACAAAGGCCAGGGGTGAATATTTACAGCCCAAACCCACAGCATAAAACACCTCCATTCAGACTTTATGACAGAGGTGCTTGAACCACTTGCAGTGTCATGAATGACCCATTCCATAATTGTGTCACTTAAAAACCAAATCATTCAGGGGCTTTTATTGTTAGCAGTGTCTTTGCAACTGAGACAACATAACACCACGTTTTTCTCCTCACACTGCCCCTGAGAGAGTAATTTTATGCAACATTAAGACAGCACCTCTTAGGGAAAAAGATAAATCTCCATGACTTATAAAATTGATAGTGCTTCCTAACAGGCAGGGACAAGAGCAATATTAGGTCTTCTCTCCCAAAGATGGAGTGGCCTTTCTGGTTTTGCCTTCAAAAATAGCTCCTGGCAGGCTCTGTGCCATGGGATTTTCCTCCTCCTTGGCTAACCAGGGAATTGGGATATGCACGGAGCTTGGGCTTTCTGAGTCTCTGCTTTTCTAATAGCAGCCCTTCCAGCTCCCTCTGCTCCCTTTAAAAAGCCATTTGTCTGGAGTTTTATTTCTCACTCCCTGCTAATTTCACGCTGTTTACGGTGGGCAGATGGAGTAATGAGTTTATTTTCACATCCTGTTTGTAGCTGTGCTCCACATCTGTTTCTGCTCACTCTTATCTCAGTGCCATTCACCCAGAGCTACTCCTCAAGTGTGGGAGTAAGAGCAAATCCTGTCTCTTCCCATTTTAACAGACCCTCAGCTCCTCTCAGGTGTCTCAAAGCGCACTGTGCTGACCAAGCAGGTCTGACTCTCCTCCAAGGACATAATTTCCTTTCTCAAGGAAGTGCAGCTGTGTCTGGGGTACAGAAGTGTGAAGGTAATTCTGTGGAGGCTGGAAATAGTGAATAAAATGCCTGGAGAGCACCAACGTGGAGTTCTGTCACTCTCCCTTTCTTACTCAACTTGGGCTTTAGAGGTTTTAGCAGGAACCAGTTCCACCGGGGGCCCTGGGATACATCCCCTTCCCTCCCCTCCAGTTTATATATGAATTCAGTGGGAATCTTTTTACACTCCTCATTTGAGGGGCTGGAGAATGTCTGGAAAAGGGCAACGAAGCTGGGGAAGGATCTAGACAGTAAGTCCTATGAAGAGCAGCTGAGGGAGCTGGGAAAGGGGCTCAGTCTGCAGAAAGGGGGATCAGGGATATCTTGAAGAAATGTTCCTAGTATTTCCCAACTGTCCATAAACCAATAGTCATGCATGAATGGGCCCAGGTGGCTAATGCAGGTGGTCCCTGCTAAACCTTGTTTAAACTGTGTTTTCATGTCATGATTTTATAGCCAAATGCTCAGGATCACACAAAGAACAAACTCTTGTACACAGCTCCAATTTCATTTCCCATTTGCTGCTGAAATACCTGCAGAGCATCTCCAATGAATAGCTCTGCCATACCTATGCTCCTTTCCCCAGCCTGCTTGAAAACAGCCCCCCCATGAGATCCCACACGCCTGTCCAGAACTCAGAGCAGTCACCTGGGTTTTGCAGAGCCCAGAAACCTCCTCTGGGATGCTGTTCTCCATGCAAGGGGGAGTTTCCTTCCGTTCCACCTGTCTTGCCCTGATCTCAGTGCAGGTTCCGTGCTCCAACACCTCTCCGAGGGCTGCCCCAGTGTTTCCTGTGCTAACTCAGAGCAGCTCACCTGAGGAGGACACCACCATTCCTCCACCTGAGGAGGACACCACCACTCCTTGCTGACAGTCCTCTGTGGACTTTGATGGTTTTACCAACATAGCACACACATAATGGAATCCACACTGCAAACGGATCTTCTCCTAGTGATCCTTCCCAGCCAGCACTGGGGTGGTGGAATTTTCTGAGAACACCTCAGGAATGCAAGGTCTGAGGGTGTTAAAGCAATACTGGAAAGTTCAGGCCAATAACATGCTTGTGTCCTGATCAGGCATTAAAAATGTGCTGCCTGACCCTTTGTCCCTCCAGCTCTGGCCCTTCACCCCTGCCCTCCAGGTTATGAGCAGTCTTTTGTCTGTGTTTGATCTCTGCCTCCACACAGGACTTTACAGGCACTGAGGAGATACAAACAACCACAGCAACACCCACGGAATATTTCCTTCTGCTCTGATGGCTGATCCATGCAGGAGACAACCACTCACTGTACAGACTCAAACCCAAGGAAAACATTTCTCTCATCTGCCCGGCTGTTTATCACAGATTTATACATGACACCCAGATACCATGACAAGTTGTATCATGTCTCCGTTACCCTTAAGGAGAACAGAATTCATCATGAAAGCCCTCATGATGACTTGGGGTAAAGTCTCCCTAGATATCATTGCTCCCCTACACTAACACATCCTTTTTGACAAGGCTTCAGCCTTTGTTTTCTAAAGATGCCTCTGGAATGCCCCATCCTGCTGGACTGACTCAGCCAGACTAACCACCAAATCAGCTATAAACAATATTCTTATGAAAGGAGGATGAAATTCAGACCATCACACTCAGTGCATGACCTGGTTGCAAATAGCTGTGTATCTATTTTAAATAAGTTTAATCCATCAGACCAGGAAGAAGGCTTGAAACTTTTGTGGATCCATGAAGTCCCAAAGTGGGTACAGGTTATTCTGCAATACTGGGAATCTGAAACACAGATCACACAACCAGCTGCAAGTTTTGGCAGAGAAAATGATCTGTCACATTCATTCCTTGCTGAAATCTGGGGACACCATGATAGTGGTGTATTGGAAAGCTTCAGTCCCTGATTTCTGCTGGAACAGAGGCTTTTCTCCCACTCCCAAGGCTAGGCAGTCATACCAGACAGGGTGATTGGGGTTTGTGATCACCAGGGACTCAACACTGGTGCACTGTATCCCACAGTTATCCCATCCTGTGAGATAACTGGTGGTCTCTGGATATCAGCTCCTTGTATGCCAGGGTGAGAGAACATCTAGCAGAGAGAAGTAAGGACAACTGAGGCCTCATGGGCCAGAGGTGATCTTTAAGTACTTACAGTAGATATATAAGACCTCAAGTTCTGCCTAAATTTGACTTTAAAATGTCCTGGCCCATGGTAAAGACATAAAGATTCCTTTGCATCTTCTCCTTTTACAAGCAAAATTCTTCTCATGTTGCAGTTGATGCTGGTCTGCCACTAAAGCAGCATTCAGGAGTCATCAGCCACAGAGTCTGAAGTAACTGAGCTCCTCAAACATCACTTGATTTTTGTACACCTATTTTTATTTCTCTATTTGTGCATCAAGATCAGCTCAGCTTCCCAGCCCAGGTTTGGATAAGCAAGGCAGCCTAATACTCATCTTTCTGAGCAAAATGTCAGCTAACAACACCCAATGCCTTAAAGGCAGTCTGCTTAAGTCCAGCAGAGATCCAGATCTTTCTCAGTGCCTGTAATGGTTTTATACATATATAGAATTAAATATCCGCGATTTTTTAAACTCCCTTAGCTCCACTTTGCTTCAAATCATTTGACTGAGGAGTGCTGGCATTCACCAACTCCTCAAAATCTTGCAAAGTCCTATTAATTAACTGTGCACTGATGTAAAAAATGACCACTTCTGGAAGCCCATATGTGCCACATAAAGGTTTATTGTTTCCTACGGGGTAACTTAATATGAGAGTATCTAATAATGCAGTCTCAGTGCCATGGATGGTCCCACAGGTCCACCACACCTGACCCAACCTCGTTGGTTTTTGTCTCAAAGGTAGGGAGTCCTGACACATTTCACACACACCTATTTCTTCCACCCCTGTGTGCATTGGTGGCCACTGCAATGGATTTTCATGATCTCACAGATTCTGCAGAATGCCTCAGGGCTGCAGCACTGACACTTCTAATTCTTGCACCTGTACACTGTGCTCTCAGTGACAGAAAGCTCTGGTCTGGATTGATGTGCAGCTCCCAAGCCTCCTGCCAGTGGCACTGTTAAAAGCTTTCTGCAGTGCCTTCTCCTTTGCCATGGCTCCCAGAAGTTTATTCCCAATGAAGTTTGAGATGAGAGAAATCTCTTCCACCAGATTTCCATGGCCTGTGCAGTCCTCCACCAGCACTCAAGAGTGATGCTCCAATGCTCCCAGGACAGCAGTGCCTGCCCTCAGCTCTTGTTTTCCTGGTTTACACGGATCTAACTCCATGGATGCAGCTGGAAAATTAAAACTGAACACCCTCCTGTCTTCTCACACGTGAATGGGCTATTTCTTTAGCAACAGTGAAACTGGGGTCAATTTTTTTGAGATCCATTTCCCCTACCTGAATATTTTTCTTTAGCAACTCCTGCAGCAAAGGCATCCCTCTGTACATGAAGGTGCTTTTTGCAGAGTGGTGAGAAAACAGTTCCACCATAGTGCACGGGAGTTCTGTCACACTGCCCTGAGTCATTCACAGAGGGATTTACTGGCCAGGTGGTTGATCTTGAGGTGAAATATTCAAGATCAGGTTGGACAGGGCTCTGAGCACTATGATCTAGTGCAAGATGTCCCTGCTCATTGCAGGGGGTTGTACAGACGACCTTTAAAGATTTCTTCAAAACCCAAACTATTCTCTGTTTCTCTGGCACAGCTTGTCCAAACTCAGGTGCTTGCTTTCCTCTCTTTGGCTGGCAAAACTCCCTGTCCATGCTGGCACTCCTGTTTCACTTGGAATCCTGAATAACAGCCCAGAAATAACAGAGCTCATTTAATTCCAGAAGCCAAACCCTGCAAATCTTTCTTAGCTGTCAAAGCAGCATTTCTGTATTCACATGGCTTTGGCCAGAGTCTGTGCATATGTCAATTCACTTACACTTTCTCCTAAATACCCCACATTTCTCATTTCAAATTAGATTTCTTTTGCCATGCCCTACTTTTTGACCCTTCTGCTGCCCTCTCCCCTACCCCCAGTCTGTGTGGATTGCAATGTCCTTATTTCCTTCAAATAATTCTTGCATTTTCCTGTCAAAAACCTTAGGAGCAAGTTAAAAACCAGAGGGAAAATTTTATAAGGAACATGTCCCATCAGGGGCATTGGAAATGCAGACTTACAAAGTCTTCTTAGGGCAATTTGGAAAGACCCAAGAGAGGCAGATCACAGGCTGAAGAAACCCCACATCTCCAGCTATTGTCTTCAAAATACCTCCCTTGCTACACAAAGGAAAACATTTTCTCTGAATATTCCTACTGAGTTGTTTGGGATCGATTCTCCATCTGAGGGACTTGTGCTTCTTTCCTGCTGCTCCCAGGGGCAGGCATTTTGCAGTGACTTCTATTTTGAAAACCTGTTTTCAGTGTTTGCAGATAATCCCAACCCTTGCCTTAACTTCTGCCTCATGAGCAGAGCAGCATTTCTGGAGGCTGAAGGACTGAGGGTTCAGGATCTGACAGCACAGATTTCTATGCCCTGCTCACCAGTGCTATAAAAGACATCTCAACACTGTTTTATTTTCTCTTTTCCCCCTGGTCCACACTTCCTTGCAGTGTATCACTTTCCAGATACCATCAGCCATTCACATCCTTTCCCACTCACAAGGGTCTCTCCATCTGCTGTGGTCTCTGGCTGCAGCCAGTTGCCAGGGAGGAGCTGTTGACCAAAACAGAGATGGTGGAGTGAGGCTGAGGGTGAGGCGAGGGATGGTTCTGCTGGTGATCCATTGCCCCACAGGGCTGACTCACAAACCGGGAACAGAAATGGATCTGGCATTCATGCCATGGTTCTCCCTCTCTGGCATAACCAAGAACAAGGCCCTGAACTTCTGCTGTGGCACAGGTCAGAACGTGTGATGGGTGATGAGGGGGGCAACAGCTCCAAGGACATAAAGTAATTTGAGGACATGGACCTTTTTGGGCAAGACCTTCAGAATGACATCCAGGCTGCTTCTGTCATGTCCCACCACACTCTCCACAGAATAAGAGATTTTTCCCTCCAAATTCTGCTTTAAAATCTGCTTTAAAATTTCCCCTCTTGCCACAGAATTGCTTACACAGAAATACATTTTCCCAGGGGCTGCTGGACCCTGTCAGAGAGTCTGTGTATATGAGCTACTAGAGATGGTAGAAAAGTAACATATATATATTTCTAAGTCTTATGAAGAATGAGATCCCAAGGGAGTGGAAAAGGAATGCCCTTTTTAAAGAAGCAGGCAAAAGAACCAGATGAATTATGGATCAACCTCATGGATGACACTGTCCAGGAAAGCAGGTGTGACATGGGATTTGACCTCTCCAAGATACTGGGCACAGTTCCAAGCATGAGCGGCCTCTGAGCAGTCACAGCCAAGTGGGTGCCCATGAACACAGAGCTCCAAAACCAGAAAAGGCACATTTTCAGACTCAGAGGTGTTTGAGAGTCTGTCCTGAGTCTGGTACGGTTCAATATTCCCATAATGGCTCCAGTGATGGAATAGAGAACTGATTTCTATAATTTGTGGCTGACAGAAGATGAGGAGGGGGTCACAAGCAATGGGCAAGACAAGACTGGAATTCAAAATTATCTTGGTCTGTTCAAGGCAGTGTATGAAATCAGGATGATGACACTGACCAGAAGCAAAAGTGGCACTGGGAGATGTGAGTGTGAAAGGACAGGAGGGAAGAGCAAAGCTAGGAAATAGAAGCAAGGGAGACATGGCTATGGGGAGAGAGGTGGTCACAGGCTGAACAGGGAAAAGAAACAGGATGAAAAACAGAAAACATGTGGTCTGGGGCATAAGTGGTAAGTGTTTATCACAGGAAGCAATTATTCTGCAATTCTCAGCCCCAGTAAGGCTTTTACTGGAGTTTGGGTCATCTTTTGATAGGACAACACATGTTAAGGAAGATGACAAGATCCCAGAGGAATTTTATTAAATTATAAATGGTTTGCAGGCTGAGGTGAGGATGAAAGAAAAGGATTTGTGTAGTTTAGGATGAAGGCTGTGAAGAAACAAGATCAGAGCACTCAAATACATAAACAAGACATTTTAGATATGGACAGTGATAGATATCCCTCCACTGTTGTGAGACATGAGATGAGATGTAATTCTGAGTAAATGTGCAGCAAGGGAGATTTAGATCAATATTAAGAAAAATGTTACATGGGAAGTTAAAAAGTGGAACAGATTATGGAGGGTCTGTTTAATCCCCAGCAGTGGAATTGTTTACAAAAGCACCTGTCAGAAGCAACTCTTGCATCCTCCCTTCCCTGCTGGAGCTGCAGGTGTGGTACACGTGGTCCCTTCCCATTCTCTGTCCCTGGGACACCTTCCAGGGGACACCCTGTGGCAGCTGTGGATTGTGAAATGAGGACAGGCACCTCCAAATCAGCCAAACCACACAGGAGGCAGGCACAAACGGATGGGGAATAACGTCTGTGTGAAGGGTGGCTCTCTCAGAGCAAGCATCTCCCTCCTCAAGGCCAGACCGGACACTGGGGCTGGAGCAAGCTGGGACAGTGAAGGTGTCCCTGGCCAGCACTCCCTGGGTAGCTCTTCCCTGCCTCACCAGGCTCCAACACAGCTCCTAACACTCTGTTTCTATCCACTGGCTCCCACCAAACACTGACACACCAAGCTGCAGAAAGGTGGCTGGGTTTATAGCACATGCTGGAGGTCTATGTCCTCCTTTGCCATCCCTGCCAGAGATGTGAGGGAACTGCTGTTCCAGGGCAAGCTGAGCCCATTTGCACAGCCCACAGCCTCCTCTGTGCCCGCAGCAGCTTGGAAGGCAGAGCACGGAGCATCCCTGTCCACGCTGCCAATAACAACATCAGGGCAATGCCTTCAGAGGCAGAGCTCTGGGAACACAGAGTTCATCCAGCTCTCCGGGGGAGCTGTGATGCCCACGGCATCAAACAGCCCTAAAAATGTCTGATGCTCTTGGTTCAGCGGGGTCCAGCAGTCATTTTCAGGCCCTGCTCTTGCTGTAGAGAAGTGAGGAGAAAATTATGTTTTCCTCGTTTGATCTCTGGCACTTGCTGGATCAGAAAAGTCTATGAGTGTTGAGTTTGAACTGCTGCCAGACCAACAATTGTTAGCAAAAATGGACAGGATTTGGATCCTGCCTTCAGCAGTTTCAACACTCTTATCTGTCCTTCACATCATTCCATATAACTAAGCCCTGGAAAACCTTCCAACTCTGCCTGCAAAACACAAGAGCAGCCAAGATGGGCCAAGACAACTGTGCAGACCTTGAGCATTCATTGCTAAGGACAGAATCTCACCCATTTTTAAAGGGTCATTTATCAATGAACTCTCTTCTTAATGCACCTCTTTGAAGCACTTAAATGCCAGTGTGCTCTGTGCTGCCTGGTTATGATGGGGATCCCAGCCATGTGTCAAGCAGCAACTGTGACCCCTTTTTATGTGATTAAGTTCATTTTTGTTCCATCCATTTTTTTTTGTACATGATTAACTGGTGAATAAAAAGGCCATTTTTTATTTTTCTTTGCAAGGGCTGAAGCAGTTTTAATCATATATAATTCAACACTTGCTATGCCATTTGCATTCCCTGCTTTAAGCTGAATTTGGCACTAAACAAGCACTCAATTATACTCCCCCGCCTCTATTTTCTTTGGAAGTTGCAAAATTCATTCAAACAAAAGCTAAACTCTCCTGAAGATTTATGAAGATTAATGATGATTAAAATCAAAGAACAGAGATTCTCCTCCTGACGTTACGATGCCACAGGGTTCCAATAAATGTCCTCCAGTGACACTTTTCCAGGCAACCCTGGGTTCAAAGACAAAATTGTGTACATGTCTGTACCAGCACAGGTCATTGCATCGATCCATCATCCCTTCATCTCTCACTGACCTTCTTCTGCCTCTGACACTAAATATTAGACACAAAGGCTGGAGTTTGTAAGCCCAAATCAGAAGTGAGGACGAATAAGGCATACAGTGAAACTGGAAGAGGAAGCCAAGTTGGAAAAACCAGGGAAGATTTTAGCTGAGGAAGGGAAAAGGCAGTGAGAAGTGAGTGGTGACACAAGCCAACTGGAATTCAGGCATATAGCCATACATATGTATTTACACATATAGGAAAAGAGTTAGGGAATACGAAGAGGAACCCAAATCAAGTACTTGCAGTTACTCTCTGGAATCCCTCCTGTGCCCTCAGTGGCTTGAGGAGAGCCTGGGGAGCCTCACTTAGCTGGGACAACTCCCACAGCCTGTGGGACTCACGGTGGGGCAGTCTGACTACAAACAGAGGGTGGGAGGGCGTGGAGGGGAAAGGCAGGATGTGCTGGAACAGCAAAACCACAAAACCATGAGAACTTACACTGGAATCAGCAAGACTCCACAGCAGACAGGCACTGAGGTTGGAATGCAAGCATTCACAATCTGAGACCTGCCATGAATAATCCAGAAGGAGCTGAAATCCACGCTCCCATCCCACACCAGCACAAGGGCACAGTCACATAACAGCCCAGCCTGTGCATTAATACAGCCTCACACAGAGGAGGGATTCTCATTACACCTGTCTGCCTTGCCCAGAACATCAGCTGGCCGACAGTCAGACCAGAGATACTATTTTAATCATCAGACCTGGGTGAGAATTGTACCTGTGGAGGCAGTGCAAGCCTTGTGTCTGTACCTTGTGTAATATTTGGAGTGCTGTGCTGAGCAGGGAGAGGCTGCATTGTGAGATCTGCACGGCCCTGGCAAGTCTTTCCTAATACATCTCATAAAAGGGAGAGCAAAAGAGATATTTCAGCTGGGTAACTGAGTCATAAAAAGCATAAAACCAATGTGGAGGACACAGAATAAGGAAAAACAGTGGAAACATGGCGAGAAAGAGAGAAGATGAATGGATCATGTCTTGGGGTAACTCCAAAACCAGGATGACAAATTGGTTTTCCCTAGGGCTGCTGAGTTGAGGCATTGGGCAGAAATGGGCAACAAATGAACAACAAAGGCAGTGTGTTAAAAAATAAAATATAGAGTATAAAGCAAGTAGTAAATTATCTGTCATGTAAGGGTGGTACAGAGGAAAAGAAGTCAAGGCCTGCTTGGAGCAACCTGGTCTAGAGGAAGGTGTCTCTGCCCATGGAACAAGATGAGCTTGAAGGTCCCTTCCAACCCAAACCATTCCATGGTTCTCTGACAATTGTGTTGGTGACCATTTCATTCCCCCCCTGAGATGGGTGTCCGTGTTTCTGTGTCACTGGAGGAGCCAGCTGCCCACCTGTGGGTATTTAGTGCAGCCTGGGATGCTCCGAGGTGTCTGAGACCGGAGCAGGGCTACAGGTGGGACACAGCCCCATGGGAATCCTGCCCACAGAGCTCCAGGCAGGGCAGCACCTCAGCTGGGGTCTGGCAGGTGAAACTGGAGGGAGACAGCCCCTGGAGCCCAGTCCTGGCAGATGAAACTGGAGACAGCCCCTGGAGCCCAGTCCTGGCAGGTGAAACTGGAGACAGCCCCTGGAACCCAGTCCTGGCAGATGAAACTGGAGGGAGACAGCCCCTGGAGCCCAGTCCTGGCAGATTAAACTGGAGACAGCCCCTGGAGCCCAGTCCTGGTCCCACAGCAGCTGCTGAGGGTGCAGGGAAACAGAGAGAGGTGATTGTGGATTGTGACAATGAAGTCCCAGGGTCAAATGTGGCCACAAGGAACCTCATTGTTCACAGAAGGGCCCTGACCTGTGTCAGGGAATAGAAAAGCACCTGGAGCAGACAGGCTGAGAGCCTGCTGAGGGTGGGACAGGCTTTTCCTGCTCGCCACAGCAGCACAGAGCCAGCAGCGCCCCTGCCATGGACGCAGCAGCACTTCCCACACTCCAGGGAGGAGCAGCATCCTGAGCCATGGTGTCTGCACCTGAACCAGACCTGCAGTTACAGCAATGACAGGTTCCCTCCATCCCAGAGATCCCAGGGGATGGAAGGAAATTAAATAATAATAATAAGTTATTAAGCAAGGTTTGAACCTTTGTGCTGAACTTTCTCCTTATGGCCTCACTATTTCTGCCATGGAAATCTGTTTTTGGTCTCAGTTTAAATAACCAAACATTAATTTTGCTGTGAGAAATTATCTTGTAATCCAAGATAACTTGAGCCATACAAAGGTCTGGTAACTTGCTTGAAGGCTTCTTTTACCCTTGTAAAACAAGAGTTCACCCAGCAACAGGAGCAGAATCCTAATATTTAATTACTGGCTGCAGTTCACACACAATTATTTATGACACGCTTTCAATGATTATTCATAGGTTTCATATTGGGGTGGGGAGAGGTCAGCAGGTTGCAAACAAGCCTGAAATTCAGAATTACTTGCTGAGGAGAGTTGAGGAAAGATGATTATGATGGAAAATGCAAGAGAAGAGCATAAAGAAAATTGATTATGAAGATTTACCAGGAACATGTGTACTATTAAAAACTCTATTGCACATCAGTGAATTTCAGACACTTAAATCAACAGAACCTTTAAAGGGAAATCATATTTTTTATCATCTAATCAATGTAGGTAAAAGAGTTGTTGGTCTCTCTTCCCCGTTCCCTGTTGACTTCAGCTTCCCAATTTAGAGAAGCTTAGAGTTCAATCTAATTTTAAGTGTCATGAAGTTTGAATAGACCAGAGGCAACTGGAAAAGGCAGAAGTAATAAAGTTCAGCTTTCGTCCTAACTGTCTGTAAAACCCAGCTAATCCCAGCTCTCCTTGAATGGTGTTTGTAACTCCAATAACCCTTTTCCCCCCACAGGGAGCTGCTCCCAGCCTCGTGCTGCTCTGCTGAAGAAAACCCAAACTGTGCCAGTAACCCACTGTGGGGCCTTTCCTCCACCTGACGATGAAAAGCAGCTCTGGCTGGTTTGGGGCCTGGCAGGGACCCTGTCCCTGCTCCAGTGCAGCTCCTCTGCTGCCTTTCTGTCATAGACATCTTTTATGAAAAATCCTTTCTTTAGGATTTTTCCTCCTGAGAAGCTGAGAGGCCTCAGGAACAAAATGCAAACAATGGTTATCTGCTGCTGTGGGATGCAACAGGTGCATCTGGGAGCCCATGTTAGATGTTTCTAATTAATGGCCAATCATGGCACAGCTGGCTCAGACAGAGAGTCCGAGACAGAGCCTTTGTTATCATTCTTCCCTATTCTATTCTTAGCCAGCCTTCTGATGAAATCCTTTCTTCTATTCTTTTAGTATAGTTTTAATGTAATATACATCATAAAATAATCAATCAGCCTTCTGAAACATGGAGTCAGATCCTCGTCTCTTCCCTCATCCTGGGACCCCTGTGAACGCCGTCACACCTTTCCCTGACAGGGTCACAGCTGTGCCTGCAGGAGCTGCTGCAGCCAGGGCCAGCACTCCTGGGCTGCACTGGCTGCTTCCCACCTTGGAAGTGTTCTTCCAGCTGTGGATGAACTCAGGATCCCAGTGCCCAAGGAAGAATTGAGCTGCTACAGCATTTCCCCATGGCACCCTCAATGTTCTGTTTGACAGCAGAGAGGTTCTGGTGCAGGAGAGGGCTGGAAGGTGTCCTTTAACTCACAATATCTGATTCTGTCATCCTGTGCAGGCTGGGAACCTCCAAATGAGGGAGTGACTGCAGTGTCCTGGTTAAAAACATCACAGAATACCTTGACTTGAATGGGACCCACCAGGATCACTCAGCCCAGCCCAAAATCCCACCCTGGGCATCCCTGGCAGCCCTGTCCCAAGGCTCCTGGAGCTTGGGACTGTGCCCATTCCCTGGGCAGTGCCAGCACCCTCTGGGGAAGAGCCTTTCCTGAGATCCAACCTAAACCTGCCCTGGCCCAGCTCCAGCGTGCCCTGGTCCTGCCCCTGGGTACCAAAGGTTGATACAGCTGTTTGAACAGACAGAACCCACGAGGGGGAGGCGACAGGGCACCAAGCATTGCTACAGCTGTTTGAACAGACAGAACCCACGAGGAGGAGGCGACAGGGCACCAAGCATTGCTACAGCTGTTTGAACAGACAGAACCCACGAGGGGGAGGTGACAGCCAGGAGGGACCAGGGTGAGCCCATCTCTGCAGCATCCCCACCCTTGGAGAGCTGGTGAGGCCCAGAGGAGGACACTGCTGGGTGTGCAGCCTCTCCAGATATCCTGGGAGTGCCAGCTCCCTGCCTGGTGTGGGCTCTGCTGAATTACTGGCAGGTGTAATGGAGGAAACAAGGCCAAGGAGAGGCTGCAGGTCTGGGTGGACACAGGGGGTGTAGGAATGGAGGATGAACAGAGGCTGGGTGTGCTCACTGATCAGAACAGAGCTAATGGGTCTGGAACAGAGGCTGGAGGTGCTTCCGTGCTGGGTCACTGGGAGCAAAACCCACGCCTGGCTGGAAGAGGGGAAGGTCTGGAGCCCTGGCCTGGCCCTGGCAGGACCTGCACTGCAGCAGGATGTGCTGGCCTGGCTCTGCTGGGATCAGCACTCAGCTGAGGCAGCCCAGGGGGCCTGCAGGGGGGTCTGCAGTGGGATCTGCAGGGGGGTCTGCAGTGGGATCTGGAATGGGGTCTGCAGGGAGATCTGCAGTGGGGCCTGCAGGGGGGCCTGCAGGGGGGCCTGCAGGGGGGTCTGCAGTGGGATCTGCAGGGGGGTCTGCAGGGGGGCCTGCAGGGGGGTCTGCAGGGGGGCCTGCAGGGGGGCCTGCAGGGGGGTCTGCAGGGGGGGCCTGCAGGGGGCAGTGGGATCTGCAGGGGGTCTGTGGGAAGGGGGTCTGCAGGGGGAGTGGGATCTGCAGGGGGGTCTGCAGGGGGGTCTGGAATGGGGTCTGCAGTGGGGTCTGCAGGGGGGCCTGGAATGGGGTCTGCAGTGGGGTCTGCAATGGGGTCCGGAATGGGGTCTGCAGGGAGATCTGCAATGGGGTCTGCAGGGGGGTCTGCAGTGGGATCTGCAGGGAGATCTGCAGTGGGATCTGCAGGGGAGCCAGGCAGACCCTGAGGCAGCAGAGCACGGAGGGAGGCAGGGCTGACCCCTCCCTCACACTGCCCAAAGGATTTCACCCACTCATGGTGGCCGTGGCCCCAGTAACTGGTCTTTGGCTCAAGTCTGTTTTCCAGAGAAGAGCTCTCATTGACAAGAAAACCTCAAGAGAGAAAGAAGTCTGTTATCATCCCAGGAAGTTTGTTCCAAAGGTTAATCGCCCCTCTTGCCAAAACCTGCTTTCTTTGGCTCCTTTGGTTGTAACTGGCCCAAATTCTTCCCCCACCTCTTTTTGCTGCTTTCCTGTGAGGATTAAATTCTTGGAAACCCCTTAATAAAAGAATCACTCATTTTCCTTCTGCCACAACTTCACTTCTTAAAACCTTTGTCCCTGGGAGGTCTTTGCAGAATTCCAGACCATTTCTGTAGTCCTGCAATCCACTGATGCAGTGGCCCAAACTGCCCTCCCAGGCACGGGTGGGTGCCTGTCCCCCTTTTCCTGACATCCACCTGAGCTCTGCTGGTTTGCTCCAGTGTGGAGCTTTCATCTCTGTGCCCATGAAGGCTTTGAGTGCTGTGCACAACATCTCAGCAAATCATCAGCACTGCCTGTCTGCCATGCCCTGACTCCTCTCTCTGCTGAATTATCACCATTCTGCCATGAGGGATTGTGTTTTCCTCCCTCCTGGAAACCCAGAGCCTGCATTCAGCTAAAGAAAATGCTCACAGCATCTGCCTCGCCTGTCTACCAAAGATGAGGATTTGTGTCTTCAGTTATTCAATACCTCCACACTACAGATTTTTATCTTGTCCAAGAAGAGTATCAATATTTTTAATCATGCAGTTAAAGACCATATCAGAATGGAAACGCACGGGAGGAAGGGAATTACACGGCACAGGCAGCCTTGGATCTGTCACTGCCTGTCTCCTGACTGCTTGGCTTTCCTGCCTCAGCCTTCTCTGATAACATCACACCATCCTCCCTCACCAGGTACCAGGGGGTGTAATGTACCTGTGTGACCTCCCACTGTCCTCGGGAATGCAGAACAAATACAAAATAAACACTAAACACTTCTCCAGCTGCCTTAGAGAGCGGCACAGGCACCTCATCCTGCCCTGCTGAGCCTCCTCCCTCCCTGAACCCTGTGCACCTGCAGAGCACACCTGGGGCCAGCAGTGAGCCCCACGTTCTCAGAGCCTGCTTTGGGATGTGTGCCTGCTGGGATGCAGCGCAGGTGAGGGCTCCTGGCCCTGCTTCCAGCAATGGGACCTGCTCAGCCACTCCATGCCTTGGCTGCTCCAGCTGGGAGATGAGTTTGGAGGTGCTGGCACGCAGCTTTGAGACCCTGGGTGTTGTGCCAAGTAGGTGACAGTCACAGGGTGTTTATTTCTGTTGGCTTTGGAGTGAAGCTGGAGCACTGCAGAGCTGGGAGCTGTGGTGTGTGTGCATGGCTGGCTCAGCTGGCCAAGGACATCTGCTCATGGCAGGGCTGTGCCTGGGAGCAGATCACAAAATGCAGGGCCACTGATGGCACTCAGTGCCCACAGGACACAGGGAGCCTCCAGGGCTGAGCAGGAAGCCAATTCAGAAGTGTGTGATTACATAAGGAAGAAGTTCCTAAATCCTGGAGGGGTTTTGATCATCTCAGCCCAACTTTGTTTGCTGGAGCTGAATCCCCTCTCTTCCAAGGTGCCTCTGTACCACCCTGGCCACATCCCCTCTGATGTGCTTAATTCATCCTGCACCCACTTCCAGTTTCCTTTGAGCTCTCATGGGGCGCTTTCAGAGACAGTTTTCATGGAAACACAATGCAGGGGGGTTGAACTCTGACCTGAGAGGTTCCCCTGAGTTCAGCAAGCATCCTCAAGCCTCCTACATCTACCACAGGTCTGGGCTGATGGCTGGGGGGCAGGTATTGTTCCCCTGGCAGCCACAAACTCCATCTGGGATTGCATCACAAACAGATGCTGCTCACAAACTCCATTGTCCTTTGGCTCTGAACCCTGGGCCAGCACCATCCCTGTCCCTCCACCCCTCCAGGCAGTCCCTCTCTGGTCTGCTTTTGTGAGCTGGGAATTTGGTACTACACTTGTGCTGCACATCCATCCCAGCTGGCTGCAGGGCCATTCTCCATGGAGAAGCCCCCATTGCAGGGAATTAAAGCTGGCACAGCTGAGTGAAGACAGGCTGACTCAGACTGTTCTGATGTTATGCTGATTTACACCGGCCTGGGGGAAGCCTCACTGCTTCTCCCTGTCTGAGATTGAGCAGCCACGGGCACAAGAGAATGAACAGATGACAGGATCAGAGACCATGAATCTAGAACGTGCAGCTGGAATTTCCCCAGCAGACTCACAATGCAAAACATCCCAGAAAAGGCCTGTGAAATATGAATTAATGTAAGGACAAGTTTTAATCATAGTCACACCACTTTCAAGCCACTGAACTTCCACAGAGCTCAGCTTGGTGACTCTGGGTGTTTGCTGACATCACAGATGCCTCTAGTGCACAAGGAACAGGCTTTGATCTTATTTCTGATGGTGTCAGTTCTGCACTGGAGTCAGTGGTGTATCAAAGTGTGAGATCAAAGGCAAGTTTCCTGAGCTGCTGTGCCTGGGTAGCTCTGCTTCCTCCTGGGGACACACAAACGTGTCCTGGGAGGCCCTGGCGCTGCCGGGGGTCAGCAGGGTTGTTGCAGAGTTTCTGCTCTGAACCACAGAATCACAGGCTCGTTCAGGCTGGAAAGGACCTCCGCGACCATTGAGTCCACCCTGTGCCTGATCCTCACCTTGTCCCCAGCCCAGAGCCCCGAGTGCCACATCCAGGCATCATATATCCCTACATTATCCAAATCATTTGTCATCAATACACTCTCAATTAACCTTCCTCTATATTTCCCAGTATCAAAAACAATAACCAACTGTCATCATCACTCCACAACCACCCCCAAACAAACATAGAATTAACCCCAGAACTAACCCCACCCAAAAAAAACCAAACAAAAATACAAACCATTATGATAAAGCATCAACCAATCACGCGCCAAATTTTACGTTCTTGTAGCTTATAAAAAGCATGACACTGAAGATATCAAGATGGCTGCCAAACACACCCAAGGACAAAAGACTTAGTCCTAAGCTTCCTGTTAGTTTTTGCTGGGTATATTCATGCAAGTATGCACGCTCCAGTGGATGGACACCTTGGGCACTTCCAGGGATGGGCACTCCAAACCTCACTGGGCAGCCCCTGCCAAGGCCTGACCACCCTTTCTGTGAAGAAATTCTTCCTGATCCTCAGTGAAATCCTCTTTGTGGTGAACATCATAAGTGAAGGAAATGAAAATCCAAATGCTGGTTTTAGTTTGCCACTTCCAGGACTGTACCAAATGGAGCATCACAACCCAACTGCTGCTGAGCCCTGCAGGACTTCAGCTGCTCTGAGAGCAGAGTCCTCCAACCCATGCTGAGCAGCAGAAAATTGTGGGAAGGATGTGTCTGTCCCCTCCCTTGCCTTGAGGCACCTTTACTGAACCATCTACCAGAGACTCACCCTCTGCAGCCCAGACCCTTCCCTGGTGTCACCACAAGCCACCCGGGAGCAGGGGGGATCACCCAGTTTGGGTTGGAAAGAGAGGAAGGGTCTGCACTGGGAGTGTCCAGGTGAAATGCAGAGACCCTCATGCCTGTGTTGCTGGACAAGGACTTGGCTATGGTGGCCATCCATGGCTTGGCCGTGCCCCAGGGGGGTGATCCATTTGGGGCCCCAGGGGTGACTCTAGGTGGCACATCCATGGCTTGGCTGTGCCCTCACAGCCTGGGTGACTCTGGGCCAGGGTGGCACATCCATGGCTTGGCTGTGCCCCACAGGGGGTGACTCTGGGCCAGGGTGGCACATCCATGGCTTGGCTGTGCCCCACAGGGGGGTGACTGGGCCAGGGTGGCACATCCATGGCTTGGCTGGCCCCCACATCCAGGGTGGGTGGCACATCCATGGCTTGGCTGTCCCCCCGGGGGTGACTTTGGGGGGTGACTCTGGGCCAGGGTGGCACATCCATGGCTTGGCTGTGCCCCACAGGGGGTGACTCTGGGCCATGGTGGCACATCCATGGCTTGGCTGTGCCCCACAGCCCGGGTGACTCTGGGCCATGGTGGCACATCCATGGCTTGGCTGTGCCCCACAGCCCGGGTGACTCTGGGCCATGGTGGCACATCCATGGCTTGGCTGTGCCCCACAGGGGGGTGACTCCAGGCCAGGGTGGCACATCCATGGCTTGGCTGTGCCCCACAGGGGGTGACTCTGGGCCATGGTGGCACATCCATGGCTTGGCTGTGCCCTCACAGCCCGGGTGACTCTGGGCCAGGGTGGCACATCCATGGCTTGGCTGTGCCCCACAGGGGGGGTGACTCTGGGCCAGGGTGGCACATCCATGGCTTGGCTGTGCCCCACAGGGGGTGACTGGGCCAGGGTGGCACATCCATGGCCCTCACAGCCCCGGGTGCCTCTGGGCCAGGGTGGCCATCCATCAAGGCAGCCCCAGCCTGGGTGATTTGGCTTGGCCAAGCAGCCACTCAAGGCAGCCCCAGTGGGGATTTACCCACCTCTGCACAGCAAACTAACCCAGGGGAAGGTGTCCCTGCCCATGACAGGAGCTGGGTGAGCTTTCAGGTCCCTGCCAACCCAACCCCTTCTGAGATTTTACAATTGCAGACAGGAGAGGAAGACTGACAGAAATGAGCCTTGCATGGTCCCAGGTCCCTCCAGGCTGTGCATCCTGCCTGCCTTCCCATGGATTCCATACACAGGGCACAGCAGAGCCTGAGCCCTGGTGCAGGGCTGGCCTGCATTGTCACAGCAACCAGGGATCTCCCCTGGTCCTCTGCTCTGTGAGGGATGTGCTCCTAAAACCACAGAACACTTCTGGAAATGGGGCTCCCACCTCCCCTCAGTGCCTCTGAATACAGAGCTCCTAATGTGAGAAACACAGTGGTGCTCAGGTCCAGAGAAATGACAGATTTCCTGTGGGAATCGATGCCACTTCTTGTAAATGAAGAAAACACTGCACTGACCTTGTGTGTGCCAGGCTGGTAAAGGCACTGCCTCGTGGCTGCCATGGGGAGGGTAAGGGACCCTCTGTCACCCACTGCTCCTGCCACAGCGTGGTGGAATGGGACGAGCAGACCCAAGCTCAGCTGTGCAGCCACTCCACAAAGCAGACTTGGTGAGAAACTTCATCGAAACCACAAAGGAAAGGTTTGCTTCACCTTATGTAACCAATCCTTCCCCTAATGAAACAAACTCCTCCCTACATTTTATTTTGAGCAAGGCCTATTCTCAGAGAAAAATTGTCCCAAATAGAAATTTTTTAAAGAAAATATCTTATAAAATCATAGAATGAGTTATTATACAGAATCATAGATTAAAGGTCAGATGAGATCCTAAAGGTTGTCTAGTTCCAACTCCCAATTAATTATCTCTCAAGAATGGTCTTCCAAAGTGCTGTGAGATCAAACATTTCTTTTTACCCACCCACAGGGAAAATGGAGATGCACAGGCAAAAAGGTGCCATATTTTTGCCTATAAATAGAAAACCCAAATGTCTCCAAACTAAGACAAATGTGGCCTCTGAACTGCTGCCACTGGGTGTCCTGCAATCTGGTCAGTTCTGCTCAGAGTTTTGCAGCTGGAGCTCATCTCTACAGATGCTGCTCAGGAGCCAAACCACTCTTTTTGGCCAAAACCATTTTCTCTTTTGCCAGAAATTCATCAGGTTTCTGGGACCATGTTTCTTGGCTCTGAATTTGTCAATACTTCCCAGAGAGCAGAGCCAAACTCCGAAGGTTTTGCAGCGCACTTTCAATCAGAGCCCTGCCCAGTCCCTGGGGCTGGTTTTGGGCTGGGGCTGCCCATGGGCTGTGCCAGAATGGCCCCAGAGCAGGCTCTGGCCCTGTTTGGGGTGAGTCACGTCCTCCTGGGTGGCCTGGGCGTACAAAGGGCTGCTGATGAGCCCCACACACAGATCCTGAATGCTCTGTGGCCCTGCACACCAGCAATGCAGATGTGTGACCCAGCCCGTGCAGCACAGCAGTGCAGGGCAGCGGCTGCCACAGGCACGTGGGGCAGAGCTGCAGGGCTGATCCAGGGCTATCAGTGCCTGCTCTGGGCTCACTCAGCTGCCACCTGGCCATGGAACCCCTGGAGTGCCTGGCTGTGCCACCTGGGCAGTGCTGGAGAATGCTGCCCTTGATGGTCTCACAGGGTTTGTCCAACCTAAATGATCTTTTGGTGTTTCTATCAATCCTTTCTAACACAGGAAAGCCTGGGTTTGTGGTCATCAATGCTCACCTCGGGCATCTTTTGATTTTGCAAGGACAAGAGAAGGTTGGAAAATTTACTGGGCAGTTTTGTACCCAGGCTCCTCTGAGCCCTCCAGATGCATCCCTGACAGATGTGCCCCTCACTTGCACCTTGCACACCTCCATGATATCCCAAAGGCCAAGGTTTCTCCTGCCAGTGCTCAGAAAGTTCTAATCTTGGCTCATGATTAGCCATTGACTCCTTGCCCTTTATGGAAGCGTGCAATGGATGGATTCCCTCTCTGCTGCTCACAGCTGCATCCCCCTGCACCCCCAGACCAAGTGCATCCCACTCCCCTCTGGCTCCCCTTGAAAAGGGCTGGGGCCCAGTGATAGCCCTAACGATTCTGTAACTCCATGAGTCTGATGAAAAGGTACATTTCTTCCTGAAGAGCCAGACATTTGCAATTTTTGAGACCCATTTCCAATTAGAAGCCAGCATGAGAAGAAGAAAACCCAGAAGTTCTGTTTTTCAGTGAGTCTATCCAGTATAAGATAACAAAAGCTGATGCGAGGCAAGGTTTAGGTGGGCACAGAATGGCCACAGCTCCTCAGTGCTCACTGCTCACTCCTCCCAAGCCCAGGGCAGGCCCAGGGACAGGTCCTTGCCCAATCACCCTGCAGCATTAGCACAGAGCTGCTGGCCCTCGGAGCAGGATGCCCCTGCTCAGCTCCCCAGCTCTCTCTGCAGCCCAGGTAACCTCAAACAGGCACAGAGGCAGCACCTCACCCAGGGAACCTGGCGAGGCAGAGCTTGTGCTGGGTCTGTACACTCAGTAAAAGTGCTTTTAATCTCATTAGTGTTTGAAAGAAGCAGTGCTGGATGAATCATCTGATGCAAATGGAATAGTTTAGGGAATACATGCATTTTCATTAGCCTAACTTCTCCTCCAGCCCTACGTATTAGCATGGAATTAACCCATTAATTCTATTGATTTCAGTTAATATTGTGCATTCCATTAGTGCTGGAATCCCCACAGACTCCTTTCCAGCCATCTATAGGAACTGGCTTGTTTAATCAACACTGAGCAACTAATTGAGGCAACAGTTTGGGTCATGAAGTGAAGAAGAAAATTGTTTCTAACTGAGAGAGCAGGAGGAATTTGGGGAGGCAGGACAGAGTTATTACTGCTGGAGCAGGGCCAGGGTGCCAGGGATCCCACTGCTGTCTTGGCAGGAGTGCACGGGGGTTGTTCTGTCAGCACAGCGGGTGGAGGCAGGAGAAGATCATTTCCCCTGTCCAAGGAATGCCTTGGGGTGGAAGGAGCCTTTCCAGCCCGTCCATTTCCAACCCCTGCCATGGCAGGGACACTTCCCACCACACCAGGGCTCCCAGCCCTGTCCAGCCTGGCCTTGGGCACTGCCAGGGGTCCAGGGGCAGCCCCAGCTGCTCTGGGCACCTGGGCCAGGGCCTGCCCACCCTTATCCTAAAAATATTGTCTTTATATCTAATCTAAATCAACCCTCTTCTATTTTA
Source organism: Emberiza elegans (assembly GCA_024865655.1). Lineage (NCBI taxonomy): Eukaryota > Metazoa > Chordata > Aves > Passeriformes > Fringillidae > Emberiza > Emberiza elegans. The sequence goes on from JALJVW010002400.1 coordinate 253,486, forward strand.
AAACCACCACCCCTCATCCTACTGCAGCAGGTCCAGCTAGAACACTTGTCCCCATCTTTCTTTCAGTCTCTTTGGGCACAGGAAGGTGTTTAAAGCTCCCCCTGAATCCTTCTCTTCTCCAGACTGAACACCCCCAGGTCTCTCAGCTTTTTCCTATGGGAGCAGTGCTCCATCCCTCTGTCCTCCTCCCAAAATCCAGCCAGCACTATGCTGGCAGGAAACTTGCACCCTAAAACCACTCTGCTCTTCTCTTCTCCAGCATCTCCTGTCTGTGTGTCACAGGCTTTCATCACCTCTGTCACAGCAGTGCCTGGTTACCTCTCACACTCCCTGCGTGTGTTCACAAGCCCCTCTGCCCCTGCAGCCCCTCCAGGCCAGATGTGGCCAAACTGCAGACGCCCTGGGCCAGGTGTGCCCAAACTCTGCCCTCCAGGGTGGTGCTGATGGAGCCTGTGTGGGGTGCAGCCCTGCAGGCAGCAGCTGCTGCTACACGGGGCTGGGAGTGTTATGAGTAGAAAAGTTGTTCATTTTTTTAAAGGTTGCAGAGTTAACAGGTTAAATGAATTGCTGCTAAGTTAGAGTTCTAACTATTTGTTGTTAATAATTTCATGTTGTAATCACCTGTTGTTAATAGTTTTCCTTTAATTACCTGTTGTTGATGGTTAGAAATCCCCTTTGTCGAGTATCACCCTGCTGCTTCCTGGAAACTGGCACCTGGAATTGTGAGGAGGGGTGGACATCGGGGTTGGCATGCAAATGAGGAAACCCCTCACCAAATCCATCAGGAAAAACCCCTAAAACCACGAGCCACCATTGAATTAAGAGATTGGAGTGATGTCTAGAGGTGAGGAACAGAATCCAGTGTCTGCCAAGACCCTTTTTACCTCTCACCCTAAACTAAAAGACGTCAGCTAGAAAGAGGACCCCAAACGTCAAACCAAAAAACCGTGAATGTCCTGATGCTCTCGTGAGGACGGATGCCCCAGCTCTGCCCACAGACACAGCCGCACTCTTCCTCCTCCCCTGAGTCACTCCCGGGAGCAGCGGCGGCCTGAGTGCCACCCGTCAGTTCTCCCCACCCGAGCTGGTTTTTAATAAAGGCATTAAAAAGGACAAAGGTCTCCTGCCCTATTTATTTCAAGAGGAGGGGCTCAAAGTGCTGTGTCCCCGTGTAGGACGAGGAAAACTTCCCATCCCTGCAGTGCCAAACATTTCCCTGCCACTGTAATGCAGCTGCAGGAGGGATGGTGTCACTTGGAGAAGTTCAGCCACCAAGGGACAGGGAGGATCTCCAGAGACTGTCAAAGTCAAGGCAGGGTCACAAAGATGGTGTTTCATGTGTTTAGCTCAAAGCCTCTGGACTTTTTTTACTGCTCAGGTAGAAGGGCAGCTCTGCCTCTTGGAGCCTTTGCTTGGAGGAGAGGATAAATGAGGTCTTTGATGTAAAAATCCAAATGAAAGCAAACGACAAAATTGCTCTTTAAACTGAGCTTATTCACCAACATCCAGTTCTGGCACTCACCTCCCTGGGCAGGCTGTGCACTGGACTCACCCTCCCCAGGACTATGCAGGCTGAGACCATATCTGTGACATTTTTTACAGCACTCTTCAGCACTATTTCCTCTCAAATTGCTTTTGTAAAAGACTGTCTTTATTCCCCTCATCATAAGCCCTGCCTCATTTTCAGCAGCAAGCTGAACTCTCTCTCTCTTGCATCCTGGCCTAATTATTAAACAACCCTGTCAAAGTACTCGGTTGTTTGATGATATTTTACTCTCAATTAGAAGTATGAATGTGCTCCATTAGGCTTCTAATATCCTTTATGCTCAGCCTGACATTTGGGGAGCTGTTTTATTACAGCTGACACTCTGGGAAATGGGGCTGCCATAGTTAGCATCAATAATGGTGTTATTGACCCCAATTTTATGAATGCAGGAGGATGTCTGGATGTTACACACTCAGTATCTCGAGGGCTCTCACTGTCTCACACCAGTGTCTGCTCTGGGAGCTCAGTCCCTGCCTTTTTGTGGAAGTGTGTGGCTGTTTTCTCACTCTGTTAAGCTCAGAGACACTTCCCTGATCAAGTGTTTGGCAGCTGGTTAACACACACAAAACCTCATCAAGATGGCGAGGACTGAGGTTGAGTTTGTCATTGAGAAGCCTGACAGCCTCTGAATAAGCATCAAACGCCACCAGGAATCCTCTGGGCTGCTCCCACTTCAGAAAGGGGCTGGTGGCACAGCCCTGGACAGGCCACTGCCCTTCTCTGTCAGCTCATTCTGGGGCTGAGTGAAGCTCCCCCCACATCACCACCTCTCTTTAAAGCGTGGAATCATGGAATGGATGGTTGGAAGGGACCTGAAATATCATCCAGTCCCACTCTGCCATGCACAGCGACCTTCACCCAACCAAGCCCCAGTGTCCATCCTGGCCTGGGACAGCGCCAGGGGCAGCCACAGCTGCTCTGGGCACCTGTGCCAAATCACAGAGAGGCGGTCCCTGCTGTCAAGGCTTTCTAGACCAAAGAGAAAGCCCTGACCCAAACAAAAAGGGCAATTGGGAAGCTGCTGTTGGGATGTGGGGATTCCCAGACACAGCTCTCAGCTTCAAACCCGTCCTGCCCAGTTCTTGGCACAGAGTCTGGGAGGGCTTCATGTGTCCTTTCTGGGAACTCATTCAGGGGGTCTCAGCCCACAGCGGGTGATGCTGGGACCCTCTGGTGCCCATCCTGCAGCAATTCCAGAGCACCATGGCCCAGAACAGAGCAGGGAAGCAGCAGTGCTGTGCCCACACTTGATGCTGAGCCCCTACACGAGTCCTCCATCCCCCTGCCAGGACAGACACATGGCAGCCCCTGTCTGCCCAGCAGGCACTGGAGCAGCTCTCTGAGGTTCCAGATGGGGATACACGGGCATGGTTCATCCATAACCCAAAGCACTGCATTCCTGAGGACACAAACTTAACCCTGCTGGCTCCTTCAGCAAGGACTGCACAGCAGGCTCAGTGTCAAATTCAGCTGGAATTTATAAAAACCATGTCTGGCTGATGCTTTCACCCCTTCTTCCTTAGCAGACTACTGCACAGACTACTACAATTTCACAGAGCAAGAAAATCCTCCCCTTTTCTCTCCCCTCTTTTCCCAGTAGCACATAAGGACCTTGGGACAAAAGGAAATGGACATTTTGGAACACAGGAAAACACCTAGTTCTCATCAAGTTGAGATTATTGCTGAACTTCTGCTCCATTTCAGTGCTAAAAAGTGGAATATCTTGCATTAAGGGCCATTATTGTACTCTAGAGCCTTTTCAAAATAATAAAAAGCATCCATCCATCCATCCATCCATCCATCCATCCATCCATCCATCCATCCATCCATCCATCCATCCATCCATCCATCCATCCATCATCCCTGTGGGTTTGGCAGGCATGGGTCTGGCAGAGTAGAGAGGTTTCCCCAGGGAACACAAAAAATCTGTGGCAGAGAAGGGACAGCCCAATCTTCCCCACCAGGCCTGTGGTTCCAGTTTGTGTTCACTCCTGGCCTGAGAAATGCAGCTGAGCCTTGGCTCCATTCTGCCTCTGCCTTGTGCCTGCTGCCCTGGCAGGACAGAGCTCTGTCTGTCTGAGGTGCCAAACCTGTCCTTGCTCCTCCAAAACCAAGGCATCAAAAGGGGAGTCAGCACCTGTCCAAATGGAGCTGGGTATTTGTGTCCAGGGATTCCACCTGGGCTCCCCTATCTGCAAAAACTGCACCTGCACTGCACTGGGGATCTCCAACCCTCTCCCAAAACATCCTTGGCCAAATGTCCTTGAGCCCTTCCAGCAGCAGCAGCAGGTCCTTCAGCCACCCCCAGGGACCAGGAGGGGAGGTGCAGGGGCAGTTTGGGATGGGCAGGGGAGCTCAGAGCCCCCGAGGGATGCAGGAGCAGGGCAGGCTCTGGGCAGCCCCACATTCCCATCCAGAGGCGCCTTTGGGTGCCTTCAGGAACGCAGGGCTGTATCACAGGGAGCTCCCAGCTCTTCCTAACGAGGGGTGGAAGCTTCCAGACCCAATCCCAGGCAGGAGCTGTTTTCTTTCCCAGCTGGGTCTGTCCTTGGACACCCACACAGACCCCAGGGAAGTCAAACATGCCTCATGCTCCCCCAGCACACACAGCCCCCCTTCTGCAACAACAAAGCTCCAGCCTCTGCCTCTGAATGGCAAATCTTATCTCCCAGAACCACTCCAGCTCTGCTCACCTGGGATCCCATCTCTGCCTCTCATCTGACTTTAATAGCAACACCATTCCCTCAAAAGGAGGAGGACGGAGCCCAGATTAAAAGGAGCTGTTTAGCTGGCAGCAATATTCCCTTCCTCTGCCCTTTGATTTTTGGTTTTTTTGTTGTTGTTGTCGCTCTTGCATTTTTTATTGAGCACCTGGGCTGAATGGCAGAATAAAATCGAACTTCCCAGCTGAGACCACACCACAGCTGCTTGGCTGTGCATACCTGAGGGGAAAACGCGGGCAATTTCCATCTTGGCCAATTATTATGTGGGGGAATCTTTTATTCTGGTGGGAAGGTGGACAGGAGGAAGAAAAGCCTTTGCAGGCACCAATTATATTTTAAAGGAATGCTGGCCACTTGAAATTGTTGAGCCAGAACTCCAGCACACCTGAATCAGCAGAGATCCCTCATAAACTGGGGATGAAAAGCTGAGCATTTAGCTGGGAATCTGGGGGTTGTGGGTGGATACACCCACGTTTGTTTTTATATCACTGCAATTCTCTTTAATTTGGTTTGTGTACTTTTTTCCCCCCTTCCTTTTGCCCTGGGCATTGGAAATCAGCTCCTTTGCTTGGGATCACATTTCTGTGATTTAAATCAATCCCAGGACACGAGCACTCCTTCCCCCTGTCCTTGCCAAGCATTCACAGGTCCTGCACTGCTGCTCTTTGTGCAAGCCCAAACTCCACACTCACAAACCAACTTTATTTCTTTTGTTTGTGCCCAGATACCTCCCAGAGCACCTTCTGTTCCTCCCTCTCCCTTGTTCTGTTATCCCATGGGCAGGTCCAGGCACCTCTGCTGTGCTCATCTCTCTGTTTTCCCTTCCTCTCCCCTGCATGGCCATGGTGCTGCTCCAAAGGAGCTCCCCTTCCCCAGAAAAGGAGCTCCCCTTCCCCAGGGCCAGCTCCCCTCTGGGGAACAGGGCTGGGGGACCAAGGGGAGCTGCCTGAGGATGATGAAGGTGAGCCCAGCTCATGGTGCTGTCCCTGGGGTGCTGTGGGACCAAGGGGAGCTGCCTGAGGATGATGAGGGTGGGCCCAGCCCATGGTGCTGTCCCTGGGGTGCTGTGGGAACCAAGGGGAGATGCCTGAGGATGCTGGAGTCAGAAATATTGGAGAGCATTCAGACCTGCTCAACAATGCCACAGAGGCCATCCTGCTGATTTTATGCCTTCTAAGGTGGCTGAGGTATCGTGGGTGTGAAATCGAATCCAGCTAATGGGATAGAGGGGAAAAACCAGGGTAAAACCCACTATGACCCACACATTGCATCAGCTGAAGCAACAGAGACACTCCAGTGCAATTCCAGTGTTCCTTGATTCTGGGACTTACATGCATATTTTGCTGTGGATTAATAAATTAACAAATCAGTTTTATTACTCAGTGGTCTGTATTTGAATACAGCTTGGAGATCTGCTCAAAAACTGAGTAGATATGTAACCTGATGTGGCCTCCTGACCCACCAAAGGGTCTTTCAGAGCTCAGTTTTCATCTGGGCTCTCTCTTTTCCACCCAAAATACTTAAGAACCAGCACTGGACATGGTGCTGTCCCTGGTGCCTTTGCAGCCTCCATCTCTTCTCACCCTGTGGATGTGGACCCACAGAATTATTTGGGTTGGAAGGGGCTTTTAAAGGTCTCCCAGTCCAGCCCCCTGCCATGGCAGGGACACCTCACACTGGGCCAGCCCTGTCCAACCTGCCTGGGACACTGCCAGGGATGGGACACCCCCCTGAGCAAAAAGTGGTTTCTGTGCAGACCAGGGCCCCTCAAAGGTTCCTGTTTGGGGACCATGTCCAGTGAGCATCCACAGTGTCCTGCTGTGGGGAGCTCCAGGGGCTCTGTACCTGACTCTGCCACGCTGAACCACTCCAGAGCCTCAGAACTTGTAGGAAATGACCCTTCCTGGAGTACCAGGGGGATCTGCACAAAGCAGAGACACTGGATGGGGATTCCACCTCTTCAGCTTTACTTCTGGCAGATGTTTCATGTTGAAATTCCCACCAGGGAGCCTGGAGATGCTGCTGGTGCAGCAGGGTTTCAGCTGGGGCTCCTCTGTCTGCCCTGTGACACCCAGAACCCAAAAAGTGACTCACCAGCCTGCAAACCTTCTACCTGAGCAGAGGCAAAATAAAGAAAAAATCACCCATCCCAGGGCTGTCCCTACTGGAAGGTTGTTCAGGAGGAGAAAAGTTCTCCTGATGTTTTAAACACTAAAAATACAATACCGATGGGTGTTTGCTACAATGCCAAAAAAGGCTGTGTAGTGCACAGTGTAAAAGCCTCCTTACAAGATTTTAAATAAAGAAAAAATTACAGAAAGGCTGCAAAAAAAAAAAAAAAAAAGAGAAATAACCTTTTGTGATGCCAACAGACTTGTCCTGTGCAAACAAGAGGAATGGGAGGGGGTGTGTGGGGGAAATAGAGTTGGATGGTTTAACTACTTGGCTTTGGTTCCTGGATCTTTTCTTGGATTAGGACAAAATGAAGTTAGAGGGGAAAATGTCAAGAGATATTTGGAGTGGCCACGTAACAAGAGCCCTGAGCCACAGGACAACTGCAGCCATAAGTAAAATTTCCAGAATCACTCTCTCTGCCTTAAGGTCAGACCTTTGAAGGGAAAAAGAGTGAAAATGAGAGTGCAAGTATGAGGAAATCCATTGCAAATATGTAAAATACATAATGGATTTTAGCTGCTTGCATTTGGATTTGAGAAGAGACTGTTCCCATGGGGACAAATGGACAAGAAAACAACCTGGAGAGGCAGAGCCGGGTTCCCAGAGCCCCAGGAAGCTGCCAGTGCCACGTTTGTGACCCCAGCTCTGAAGGGGGGGCTGTCAGAGTCCTCCCCCCAGGGCAGCCCCGGTGCACTGTGCCCAGCAGGGTCAGAAAGCCCAGAGAACGGGGTCCCCCTGCACAGGGACTGCAGCACTGAGCAGTGTCCTTCTGCTGGGGGCACACATCTTCCCTTTCTTTTCCAAGTTTACCAAGTTTCTACTCTTGGGCTGCTGAGAAAACCTGCATGAATGCTCCCTGACGGGCCCCAGGTGTGACCTTGAAAGCAGCAGCTGCTCCCCAGCACCTCCTTGCTCTTACAGGAATGTGAGGAGCTCCTTTTCAACTGAGGGGCAGTGTTTTCCCAGACACTGAGAACAGGGTGACAGAGGGGTCTCCCCCGAGAGCCACTGAGGCCTGCACAGCCCATTTTTGCCCATTAACCCCCATGGAGATGGATTCTCATTTTTGTTTAGTTGCTGAGCTAAACCCCCTTGTTTTGAGCTCCTTTGTTCCTCTGGCAGCCCAACAGCCCCAGGACGAAGGGTGGCTCCTGGTGCAGCCCTGAACACCTCTGGGCAGGGCTGGAGCACACACAGCACACACAGCACTGGCGTTCTGCTCAGCACAGCCCCTGCCCTGCGCCCAGAGCAGATAAATCCTGGCAGCACTGCTCACAAAGTGCTCTGGTCATACAGGGAGTACTGCAAACCACGCCAAACCCAAAGAACACTATCTGCATACTAAACTCTAAAGGGCAAAGAAGACCCCTTAGAAAACCCTAAACAGCAAAGCAGACCCACAAAGGCCAGGCCTCCAGGCTGGGGTCCTGCACAAGGAGATAGAGGTGCCAAACCCACAGATGGGTGTTTGTGCCAGGGCAGCCAGGAACGCACCAGGTCTCCTCTGCCAGGGCTTTGGTGAGAAGAATGTGTTTTAAAGGTGAATTTTTGCCTTGGTCAGGTTTGGCGCTGACAATTCCCATGCAGATCATCAGGGGAGGGTGGGGAGGAGCACACAGCTGGCTAATTCTGGAAATTAGCAATTTTTTGTTGTGAAAAGCAAAGACAATAAAAAGCTCGGGGTGTGTTGAGGTGGGGACAGTTGCCCACCAAAGCACAGCAGCAGTGCAGGGACACTGGAGCCTCCTGTGCCTGTCCCCCAGCAGTGGCAGCACCCTGGGAGTGTCACCAAGCCCTCCCAGTGCCGCCTCTCCTCCAGTCCACAGCCAGCCCTCAGCCTGGGGCGGCAGGCAAGCAGCACTCCAGGGTTCTGTGACAGCCCTGGGAGAACCCCTGGGCACAGGGAGCCCTGCGATGTCCCCATGCACCCCGGGCTCATGGCAGCCCCAGAGCTGTCACTGTCCTGTCCCAGCCTGGCACTCCAGGGTTCTGTGACACCCCTGGGCACAGGGAGCCCTGCGATGTCCCCATGCACCCCGGGCTCGTGGCAGCCCCAGATCTGTCACTGTCCTGTCCCACCCTGGCACTCCAGGGTTCTGTGACAGCCCTGGGCACAGGGAGCCCTGTGATGTCCCCATGCACCCCGGGCTCGTGGCAGCCCCAGATCTGTCACTGTCCTGTCCCCCTGGCTGGGGCTGCTTTCCCAGGGTTTGCTCTCCCAGTGCTGCAAGCCAGTGGATGTTACAGAACCACAGAGAGGTCTGGGCTGAAGGGGACATTTAAAGTCCCCACTGCCACCCCTGCCATGGCAGGGACACCTTGCACCATCCCCAGTGTCCAGCCTGGCCTGGGGCACTGCCAGGGATCCAGAGGCTGCTCTGGGCACCTGTGCCAGGGCCTCACACCCTCACTATAAAACATTTCTTCCTTATATACAATCTGAATCTATACTTCCTTAATTTAAAACCATTCCCCCTTTTCTATCACTGCAGGCCCTTGTAAAGAAGCCTGTGCCCATCTTTTTACAGCACCCCCTGAAGTGCTGACAGCTGTGGGTGCTGAATGTTGCATTGGCTCAAGCTGGGGGGATTTAACCTCGGGAGATTGCTCTTTCTTCTCCCCTGACTGGTGCCTGCTTTTGCACACCCAGAGGGTTTTACAGCCCCAGCATGCTTTCCTGCAGGCTGTTACCCCATTCCCACTGCCCTGCTGCCCTCAGACAGCTCCGGCTGGGCTCTCAGAACCTGAGCCTGGTCTGACCTGCACCCCCGAGCAGGGGGGCACAGATGCCCCCAAAACCAGGTGTGCTGCTGCAGAGGCTGATAACAAACCGGCCCCACAAAGTTATCTCAGCTATAAAGTATTAGTGCATCATCAAATGCAAAGCTTGGCTGGAGCTCCCCTCAGCTCTCATGGCTGTGTGAGTGACAGAACAGCAGCCAGGCTGCTTTAATTAGCGCCTCCAGATTCCTTCATTCCTTTTGCCAGTCCAGCCTGTAATTTCTGGAGTACCCATCCTTCATTAAAATAAAGAGTCTGACTGACTTTGGAGCCTGAAATACCTATTTTCTTCATACAGCTGAAGGTCAAGGCTCAGGCATTTAAGACACAGTGCTGCTGAAACACACCCGAACCTGCCTCTCCCTGCCCATCAGCCCGCACAGCCTTCTCCACACACACATCTGGAGCAATCCCCCCTCCGTGCCAGCCCATGGCCTGTGCCTTCTGCTCAGTACTGAACACATTTTTGTGACTGATCTTGAAATAAACCAGGGCCAGGGGGACTGGTCAGGACTTGTCTTTCTTAAAGCTCCCTGTGTTTAACTGTGTTTTCTTCTGTGCTCCAAAATCCCTCAGCTGAGGTCCCCACACTCAAAGCTGTAGAAAGCACCTCTCCAAGCTTCACTAATTCAGGAGTTTTACTGCTCTGTCCCATGTTTGGGGGCTCTGAAGGAGCTCTCAATGGGATGAGCCTGAGAGGAGAAGGAGCTTCTCACAAGACATGGGAGGGAGCTGCAGTGGGAGAGGAGAATCAGCCTGGACAGAAAGGGTTGAGGCAGACTCGAGCAGAGGGAATGTTCTGAGGTGCTGGGGCAGCCCAAAGGGTGCAGCAAACACGGGTGAGACCTGTGGGGGCTCTGACCATGGTGGTCCCTGGCAGGCCAAAGTGATGGACATCCCTTGTTTGGTACCTGGGGGAGAAGGTGGCTAAAATTCCTGGGAAATGGAATGTCATGTACTGAGGGTCAAAATGCAGTTCACTGCATTTATGAAAATAAACAGACTAATCAAGGCCTTTATGTAATAAAAGGGTTTTTCTGTTGTTAGTCAATTTATCTTTGTCTCAGTTTGATCAGCTTTAATAATGATCCTGCAGCACTGTTCTTGTTCCCTCCTGTTCAATCAAGAAGCAAAATGGCAAAAAGGAATTTCTCCTTCCAGCACACAGAGGGGATGAGGCACTGCCCCGTGTTTCAGGACAAACCCATTAAATCCCAGGATGAGCCCCAGTTCCTCACCTGTATCACAGTGACCCAGCACTGAGCTACCTGGGCTGTGAGCTGCACTGACCCTGCCACCTATTTGCTCTGCTATTTAGCAGCTGTAAGGAAGAAAAACAACTGTTATTATCTTTTGGATATTTTTTTAATCCTATTCTGAACCTGTTTGTCATCACGCACCAGAGTCAGAGGAATTCACACTCTGCAATGAACACGGGATGGGGACGTGGGTACTTGACAAGAATTGTGAGGCTCTGAGTGATGTGCTGGGTACTTAATGAAGCCACCTAGAAAGGCTGACATATTTGCATTCCTGTTAAAAGAAAATAATAACAATAATTTGGGGCTGTCAGCTCTGCCCTGACAGCGCTGGAAAATGCCTCTCATGTACCCACAGACACAAGGCAGCCCCTGCTCCTGCTGTGCCTGCAGGGCTGCCAGAGAACCCGCCTGCTCTGGGACACGGCTGCTCCCTGCTGGGGATGGCCCCAGCACCCCTGGGCCCCTGCACCCCAGGCCCAGGCTGGGGGCACAGGGACGCTGCCAGCCCTGGGCCCCGTGCCCCACACCCTGCCAGCCCTGAGCTCTGTGTGCCAACCTGCCAGCCCCGGGCCCCACACCCTGCCAGCTCTGTACCCTGTGTCCATGCCCCACACCCTGCCAGCCCTGTGCCCCAAACCAAACCCTGCCAGCCCCGTGCCCACGTCCCACACCCTGCCAGCCCTGTGCCCTGTGTGTGCCCCACACCCTGTCAGCCCTTTGCCCTGTGCCCCACACCCTGCCAGCCCTGGGCCCCATGTCCTTCACCCTGCCAGCCCTGGGCCCTGTGCCCCACACCCTGCCAGCCCTGAGCTCTGTGTGCCAACCTGCCAGCCCTGTGCCCTGTGTCCATGTCCCACACCCTGCCAGCCCATCTGCCCTGTGTGTGCCCCACACCCTGCCAGCCCCGGGCCCTGTGCCCCACATCCCATTCCCCAGGTCAGGGCCATGGGCAGCTGCAGGGCAGGGGCAGGGCTGGGGCCATTCCTGGTGCTGCCGGGCAGCAAAGCCCAGCCCAGGCTCCCAGCTGCAGCGTCTGTGCCCAGGGAGGGTGGCAGGGGCTCCTGCTGCCCCCCCTGCACAGCCCTGCCCTGGAGCTCCCTCCCTCCATCCCCTCCTGCCTCAGGACCCTGCCCTGGCCCTCCTGCACTTTGGTATTTCAGTGCCAGAACCACAGCTGAGGGATCTGCAGCTGCTGGGCTGCTGACACATCAAATCCTGCTTCTTTTTGCTGATGTGTGCTTTGGTTTCGAGTGTGCTGGGTCTGGGTTTTGTCCTTCCTTCCTTCCTTGGACACTCAGAGTCTCTCATGTCAAACCTCAGCCTGCCTGGAGGATTTTCAGCATTCCCAGTGCCACCATGACAGAGGCTTTGAGGGTCATGTCCTGCTTTTCTCAGAGAAGCAACTCACTGCTCTCCCCACAATGCCAAACTTGAGGTGCCCTGAGAGCTGCTGGGACCCCGACAGGAGCCACAGCCTGCTGCTGGCCAGCCTGGGTGATGGCAGGCCGTGTGCCCAGCTGTGCTGGGATCCCCTCAGGATCCCAAACTGCAGCTGGGCTTTGGGCTGGGAGGGGGCTGAGCCTCCACTGCACTCCACAGAGCTCCCCCTCCACACCAGGCTCTGCAGGAGAGGCTTCACTGCAGAGAAAGGCACCAGGGAGGAAAGCAACGGTGAGAAGTAACAAGGAGAAAAGCAAAGAGAACTCTGGACTGGAAAATTTCTGCCCAACGATTGTCTCTAATAAGGTTTGACTGTATTAATTAATTGAGATGTGCCTTGGAGAGTGGGAGCTGCTGCTGATGGAAGCCAGCCAAGGAGGAAAAAAACCCCTCATTTTCTCTGCAAACCTTGTGACTAGACCAGATCTCTGAGGTTTGGTGTGGCAGGCTCTGGGGACATGGGCAGGTTTTCTGGCCTGTGACACAGCCACAGGTAGAACTTGGCTGTCACACACTGCCAGGGAGGGTAGCCAGGGGTGGAGGAGGACAGGGCTTTGCAGTGGGACCAAAATGGGTCATTCCCCCACACAAGCTTTGGATTAATTTCCTACATGAAGCCAAAGATCTGCACCTTCCTTGCCTGGGCAGGAAGAAAGACAAAATAAGGGTGTGTGTCATTCCCCAGAGGCTCAGGTCACTGGCAGGGCTAAGAGCACCCCAGTCCTGTGCTGTCAGCCCCAGCCCCACAGGGACACCTCTGGGAGCAGAGCCTTGGCTGGGCCGGGCTGCAGCAGGGACCCCCAACCAGCCCTTCCCAAACACTGAGACGGCAGCAGGGACCCCAAACCAGCCCTTCCCGAACACTGAGGCAGCAGGGACCCCAAACCAGCCCTTCCCAAACACTGAGACGGCAGCAGGGACCCCAAACCAGCCCTTCCCAAACACTGAGGTGGCAGCAGGGACCCCAAACCAGCCCTTCCCAAACACTGAGACAGCAGCAGGGACCCCAAACCAGCCCTTCCCGAACACTGAGGCGGCAGCAGGGACCCCAAACCAGCCCTTCCCAAACACTGAGATGGCAGCAGGGACCCCAAACCAGCCCTTCCCAAACACTGAGGCAGCAGGGACCCCAAACCAGCCATTCCCAAACACTGAGAGCCTGCAGAGCTGGGGCTGAGCAGCTCCTGGGGCGGCTCCTGGGAAGGAAACACCTCAGCCCCTGCTGAGCCTGTCCTGCAGCTTGTCCCTGGAGAAACAGAGCTCAGGTGTGCCAGCCTGGGCTCGCAGCCCAGGGAGCCCCCAGCACAGGCAGGAGCAGCACCAGGGCCAGGGATGCAGGGAACACACAGCAGGGGCAGGAGCAGGGTCAGGGATGCAGGGAACACACAGCAGGGGCAGGAGCAGGGTCAGGGATGCAGGGAACACACAGCACAGGACAGGCAGGAGCAGCACCAGAGTCAGGGATGCAGGGAACACACAGCGCGGGCAGGAGCAGCACCAGGGATGCAGGGAACACACCTCTAGAGTTTGCACAGAGTTCTCCTGAGCCTTGGGAAGCGTGCTGGAAAAGATGCTCTGTGCACCTTTCCAGTTCAAGTTTCAGCTAGGGACTGGCAGGGAGAGGACAGAGCTGAGCTCTCCACCTCTGCTCTCCTGTGATGCAAGGAACTGCTCCCTGCTTTGAGGGCTGTGGGGGCAGCAGCCTGGTGCCCTCAGCCCACCCATGGATCCGAATTCCTGCGTCTCCAAGGGCCCTCCCCCTGCCCTGCAAGAAGTGATGGATGTGGAGAAGCATCCTGCAGCCCTGTGAGCTGGCAGCAGGGCACGAGCTGAGTGCCAGCACAGAAATATCAGCCTACCCCAGAGAAAAATCCCCAGAACAGAGACATGTCTGGGGAGACTCAGCGTGCCCCAGGGTTCTTCTCATGTGATTTTTCCTCTTGGAAGTTTCAGCCTGGGAGCAGAAGGAATCTTTTCTATAGCTGTTCACTCTTCCGATTTTTTTTCTAAAAAATGCAACGCCTTTGATTTGGATGTTAGCGACTGCATTTAAACTAAACAGAGTAAAAACATTGCTGACAACCCCTGTAACTCCTATTACAGTTTCTAGACCAGGACTTGAGGAAATGCTGGACAGAGGTGGGTACTGCCTGGCACAGGGTTCAGATGTGCAGGAATAAGAGATGTTGAGCCAGTTCTGGGATTCCCTCCTGTTCCCTTTGGACATGATTTCAACACTCTTGGAAAGAAACTGTCCAGCTTTCCACAGATGCTTTTTCTGCCATAAGAGGGAAATAATCGAGACTGAAACCACTTCCACTAATTGCCTGTATTTTAAATCTGAAGTGGTGCCAAGTTCCTGCTTGGAAATTGTTCAAGCAGCTGCCGTCACCAGGCTCCCGGGAGGACGTTTGTACAGCAGTGGGCACTGGGACTGGGGACAGGGGTCAGTCACAGCCCCTCATCCTGTCCTTCCAAGGGATGGACCTGGGACAGGGGTCAGTCACAGCCCCTGCCAGGGATGGACATGGGACACAGGTCAGTCACAGCCCCTGCCAGGGATGTACATGGGACACAGGTCAGTCACAGCCCCTCCTCACATCCCTCCAAGGGATGGACAGGCTGCTGTGTTTCTGCCTACTGAACATTTTTAGCTCTGTAAAGGCTACATCATGACAATTTAAAATCCCAAAATAAACCAAAACAGAACACAGATACTTTCCCCCAAAAGACAAAGGATTCTAAGTGCAGAGGATGAAAGACTTGTATTTGCAGAGGAAGAGGTGGGATGAGATGCTTTCAATGACCTTTGTTTAACCCAAGAGAACACCAGCTCACGAGCCCTTGCTGGCTCCAGCCATGGTCATTGCTGTGCGGCTCTCTGGAGCCCATGGCTGCAGAAATCAGGGATGTGCCAAGCAGGGGAGGCCACAGGACTGAGGGAGAACAAGAACCAGGGAATAATGGTGATGAGCTCAGCTCAAGCAAACTCACCCCAAAATCTGTATGTACAGCAATACCTGGTTCAGGCCCACCACAGAGGCACCTCCTCCTCTGGTACCCAACTCTCCCAGGAGCCCATGGGAGGCTCAATGCCCTGAGACAATAAAAATACCTCTATTTCAGAAGGTATTACACAAGGCAAGGACTTGTTCCCTGGCAGGGTGGGCAGGCCCTGGCACAGGGTGCCCAGAGCAGCTGGGGCTGCCCCTGGATCCCTGGCAGTGCCCAGGCCAGACTGGACACTGGGGCTGGGGCAGCCTGGGACAGTGGGAGGTGTCCCTGCCATGGCAGGGCTGGCACTGGGTGGGATTTATGGTCCCTTCCACCCCAAACCAGTCTGTGAATCTGTGACTCTTCCTTTGATATGCCAATCACTTGCTTTTCCAGCAGCCCTTTTCACCAGCACACAGCCATTGGCTGCCTGGGGTATGAAGGGGTAAAACCAGTAGAAATTCACCCAGAAGAAAGGAGAGAAAGTCCCTGTCCATGAAAAAGCAGGAGGGTGAACATGGATGTGCCAGCAAAGCTCTGCGCCTTGTGTATTTCCTATTCACATTTGCTGGCTGCTGTCCCATTGCCACTTGGCCTGAGAGAGTGCCCGGGGTGCTGGGGAGCAGGGAGGAATGGCCAGCTCCTGGTGGGAAGCGTTCCTCTGGAGGCTGAGCTCAGCCCCGTGCTGCTGAGGCTCTGGGGTTTTACCTGCACGCCCACAAAAACCTGCCTGGACAGCACCTCTGCCTCTGGGGTGACAGAAACACAGAATTATTGAATGGTCCGAGTTGGAGGGACCTTCAAAGGACATCTCTGGTCCGCCCCCTGCAATGAGCAGGGACATCTTCAACAGCATCAGGTTGGCCAGAGCCCCAGTGTCCATCCTGGCCTTGAGCCTCTCTGGGCACCCTGTTCCACAGTGCCCCTGGCTCTCTGGGCCGCTTCACCCCTCAGAAGTGGCTCTGGCCCCATCCCACGTGCAGATGTGCCTGGCCTGGGCCACGTGGGTGAGGCGGAGGAGGTGACACAGGTGTCTGTGTGTGTGTCCCCACTGGGAACCTGCTCTACGCTAAAGATGCTTTGGCATTAATGTGTAAATTAAAGTACGACTGCAATAATAGTCAAAAGGGAGCCCAAAAGAGAACAGAGAAGATTGATTATGTGCATATTTTAAGTGCTTTGTGACTGTGAATGTTTATCTGAAAAATAAGAGTGAACGAGCAGCACTGATGCTACAAATAAAAATAATAAAGGGAAATACATCTATTTTATTATTAAATTATAGATTAAAATAGGAAACAAGGGGGAATATAGAAACATATATCTCTTTGTGGAGGCTTTCTATAACAATCATCATAAACTAACACAGCAGTACCTGACAGCTTAAATAAAGACAGGAGCTGAGGCTCCTATCTACACATTTATCTCCTCTGATCCAGACAGGGTAAAGAGGCATAAAAGGCTGGGATAATAACATCTTCCCTGCACACCAGCTCCCAAACGATAGGCAGTTTTATACTCGGTTACTCCACATAATGTCAACATTGTTAGAAAACAAAAGCACCATGAAGGAACATCTTTTTCCCTCCTCTCTTTCACCGTCTTTTCCCTGTGATCTATCACTCTGAGATTTCTGTATAACGCACAAAGGGGCAGATCAGAAGCTCTGCTGCCCTGGATTTGTGGGGCAGCAGGACAAGAACGAAGGCAAGGGGCAGTGAGGCTCAGATGGGAGCACAGCACTCAAACTCAGGGGAGCAGAGAAAGCACCAGGCAGGTCCCCATGTCCCTGCCCAGGCTCCCAGGGGCTGCCCGAGCCGGCTCTGGAGCCCTCCTGCCCTGCCCTGCCCCCCCACACAATGTGGGATGGACAGAGCTGTCCCTGTGTCCCACCCGAGCCAGCAGCCCAGGGAGGCACACACTGACCTGGGGCTGGAGCTGACAAATGGCCTTGGGACAGCCAGGGGCTCCCTGCTCCCCAGGCTCTGTCACCCAGAGGGACTCAGACCCTGGGAGCTTCTCCCTGAGCCTGTTCCTTCCCCAGTCCCCCTCATCCCCAACAGTGATTCCTGCTACCCCAGAGCAATTCCCCCACACCCTTGGCATGTCCAAGGTGACACCACAGCAAGAAAACACAACCTGGGGAGTTCCTGCAGCAAGCCACCCACAGGCCTAAGGAAAAACACTCACCTGGTGTCACAGGACACATCCCAGGTGAGATGGCCACGATACCCAGAGTGTCACCACACAGATTCAGAAAGCTTTAACTCATACACAACAACTTGACACCTCTTTAGAAGGCTTCAGGTATCTGCCCGTTTTGTTCTCCAGCCCAGCCTTTATCCCCTCATGTTCACACATCACACCTGTGTGCCCTCTGTGGTTGCTCAGCACCCCTGGGCACTCCATGGCTCAGTGCTGTCAGCGCTGCTCACCTGGGCACTCCATGGCTCACCTGGGCACTCCATGGCTCACCTGGGCACTCCATGGCTCAGTGCTGTCAGTGCTGCTCACCTGGGCACTCCATGGCTGTCAGTGCTGCTCACCTGGGCACTCCATGGCTCAGTGCTGCTCACCTGGGCACTCCATGGCTCAGTGCTGCTCACCTGGGCACTCCATGGCTCACCTGGGCACTCCATGGCTGTCAGCGCTGCTCACCTGGGCACTCCATGGCTCAGTGCTGCTCACCTGGGCACTCCATGGCTCAGTGCTGTCAGCGCTGCTCACCTGGGCACTCCATGGCTCAGTGCTGCTCACCTGGGCACTCCATGGCTGTCAGTGCTGCTCACCTGGGCACTCCATGGCTCAGTGCTGTCAGTGCTGCTCACCTGGGCACTCCATGGCTCAGTGCTGCTCACCTGGGCACTCCATGGCTCAGTGCTGTCAGTGCTGCTCACCTGTCCTGCCCAGCTGCACCCACTGGGATGAGGCCCACCCCACTCCCTGTGTGCCTGCAGCCTGGCACAAAACCAGCAGCACTCTGAGAGCAGCTGGGTTCCTGTGTCTCCTTCCACACACCCCTTTCTGCTCTGAACTTGCCCTTCCCACAGTGGGCAGCATGAGCAGCTTGTTCCCATTCCCAAAGCTTGTGGGACCTGAACTTCTCCTGAAACTTCTCATCCAACAAGGCTGGATGGGGCTTGGAGCAAGCTGGGCTGCTGGAAGTGTCCCTGCTGGGGAGGGGGTGGAAGGAGATGGGCTTTGAGATCCCTTCCAGCCCAAACCATTCCTTGAGTCTGTGATTCTGTCTGATCAGCCCAGGGGGATCAAAACCGACTGGGGCGGACACACTGACACACACAAGATTCATCTTCTCAGGAAAACACAGCTGGAAGAACAACACAATTAAATTGTTTACCGTAGTTGGATCAAGGTGTTAATTCTTCCCAGCCTGAAAGGTTTTCTCCAGGGATGCCTATATTTGCCCAGCTGGTTTGTTATAAAACAGAGTTCTTGGCACTTACTTGAGGAGAGGGGAAAACATCTTGGCAGCAGCAACCCTTATTTTTTGGAAATATTTACTTTTGAACCCCAGCACAATGGAGGGTGACAATAGGAGTGTCTGTTCAAGCTGGACATGGAGCCAAGCCCTCAGGGGAGGGGAGCCCCAAACTCCTGCCTGGCCCAGCTCCATCCCAGGGGGAACAGGAGCTCTGTCCTGCAGGGGACACAGGGCGTGAGGGACCAGGACTGCCCTGGGGCAGGAGCCAGCTGCCCCAGGAGCCACGGGCAGAGCTCAGGGTCACCAGAGCCAGCTGCAGCCCTGAGCCCTCCCAGCTGCGGCATCCAAAGGCACAGAGACCGAGCAGCACCTCTGTAACAGCGTCGGGGATGGACGAGATGGACGGAGACGAGAGATCTCTGCAGCCAGGGCTGGAACTTGGGGTTCATTGCAAAGGGCCTGGGTGCAGGGCCCTGCTGGAATTTGGGGTTCATTGCAAAGGGCCTGGGTGCAGGGGCCTTTTGGAATTTGGGGTTTATTGCAAAGGGCCTGGGTGCAGGGCCCTGCTGGGATTTGGGGTTTATTGCAAAGGGCCTGGGTGCAGGAGCCTTTTGGAATTTGGGGTTTATTGCAAAGGGCCTGGGTGCAGGGCCCTGCTGGGATTTGGGGTTCATTGCAAAGGGCCTGGGTGCAGGGGCCTTTTGGAATTTGGGGTTTATTGCAAAGGGCCTGGGTGCAGGGGCCTTTTGGAATTTGGGGTTTATTGCAGAGGGCCTGGGTGCAGGGGCCTGCTGGAATTTGGGGTTTATTGCAGAGGGCCTGGGTGCAGGGCCCTGCTGGGATTTGGGGTTTATTGCAGAGGGCCTGGGTGCAGGGCCCTGCTGGGATTTGGGGTTTATTGCAGAGGGCCTGGGTGCAGGGGCCTTGTGCAATTTGGGGTTCATTGCAAAGGGCCTGGGTGCAGGGCCCTGCTGGGATTTGGGGTTTATTGCACAGGGCCTGGGTGCAGGGCCCTGCTGGGATTTGGGGTTTATTGCACAGGGCCTGGGTGCAGGGCCCTGCTGGGATTTGGGGTTCATTGCACAGGGTCTGGGTGCAGGGCCCTGCTGGGATTTGGGGTTCATTGCAAAGGGCCTGGGTGCAGGGCCCTGCTGGGATTTGGGGTTCATTGCAAAGGGCCTGGGGGCAGGGCCCTGCTGGGATTTGGGGTTCATTGCAGAGGGCCTGGGTGCAGGGGCCCTGCTGGGAGCTGCCAGGCACAGCTCAGATCGGGACTGAGAGAAGAGAGGGGCAGAGAGGATGAGAGGGTGAGAGAGTGAGAGGGTAAGGGAGTAAAAGGGGTAAGAGAGGAAGAAGGGCAAGAGCTAAGAGCTAAGGGAGTGAGGTTCCCATTACAATACAATAAATCATCTTCTGTGCTGAATATTCTAATTCTCACTAACCAATCTAGTACAAGATACAAATCCTATAGCATTCCATACAGCCTATAAGAATCACTACATTACCATACTGTGCTACATTTTAAACTCTAAAAACTACTCTTTGGGCCCCTTCTGCCAAGCTAGTAAAGTCTGCTCAAACCCTTAAACCTGCCTGTAAGCAGAAAGTCTTGTTTCATCAAAAGAGATTACCTTTAGCTAGCTACACCACTGTTTTCCAGTTATTCAGTAACTAAAGTATCTCAAAGCTTGCTTTCATTTCAATCTCGCTTATAGTTTCCATATTCTCAAAATCTTTTGCCAAGCAATGATATTTATAAAGCTTCCCCAACACACCACCTTCACTGGGGACCCTCACACCAGTCGGGGATGCTCTGGGGAAGGGGGAGAGCTGTGGCCAGCCCTGGGCCCCCAGTGCTGCAGGCAGCAGGGTGACCCTCTGCCTGGTGGGAGGAATGGCGGATTTGTCTTTCCAAACCAGCTGTGGGTCTGCTGGCAGGCAAAACCAGCACTGGGAGAGGAAAGAAACAATGGGAATGATTCCACTGATTGCTGAATGGAAAAATAGATTCGCTTTTACAAATGAACTTTGGGTTTGCTGAGAAACGAAATTAGACATTGAGAGATAAAAGAAACAATGGGGAAGAAAAACCCCTAAATTCCATAAGAATTAAAAATGAAAAGGGAGGTTAATACATATCTATATATGTATATATATACATATATATATTATATATATATATACATATACAAAGATATATATATATATACTATATATATATATATTAGAGAGTTATATAAATATTAGAGGGAAATCTTTGGTATCAGGTGTATCAGGAAGTCTGAACCTCTCAAGTACCTCAGCCAATGGGGGAAGAGAGAAGGGAAATGTGGCTGGAAATTGGGATAAAAAGGGAGGCTGCATCCTCCAAAAATGTAAGAGACCCCAGGGGAATGCCCCATGGCCTCTGCCTTTGTTGGAACAAAGCCAAAAAGGATTCCTCTGTCTCCTTTTTAGACATAAACCTCTGGTGTTTGTGGATTAGTTTTGCTAACGCTGGTGACGCTGCTGCTGTCCCAAAGGCCACACTGGGACAGTGTGTTTAACACCCCTGTTTAACCCCTGGGTGCTCCCAGGACCTGCAGATCCCACACAGCCAGGCACTGCTTGCTCTTCATGTCTCTGACTCACAACTCCCCGGAAAAAATTCATCAAGCCTCAAGGATAACTCAGACTGAGACCCTGCAATTTCTGTTTCCATTATAAATGAGAAAGAAAAATAGCCTAAACATTTCACTGCTAATACTCAAAACTTTTTCCTCCAGAGCTTCACGCTGCTGCTGTCTGCCCTCCCCTCCCTGTCTCACAGGAGTGTGACTAATCCTCTCCTTCCCTGGCACTGGTACCTTGCAGGTATTTACAGAGTGGGATCGTGTTCCCTCCTGTGCCTTTCTTCCCTCTGCAGCTCTGGGTAAGCCAGGCACCCACCCCGGGCATCTCTCCTTGCCTTGCCCTGCTCTGGGAGGCTGTGCTCGCTGCAGTGCAGGGCAGGAGAGGCTCTGCCTGCTGGAGAGGGCTACAGAGGGTTCAGAGGGCTGGGGCAGCAGAAAGGACATGGGAGATGGATGTGGGGACAAAGGAGATGAAAATGAAACACAGCCACTGCCCTGCCAGTGCCATCACCTGCTCTGTGTCACAGCCACTGCCCTGCCAGTGCCATCACCTGCTCTGTGTCACAGCCACTGCCCTGCCAGTGCCATCACCTGCTCTGTGTCACAGCCAGTGCTCTGCCAGTGCCATCACCTGCTCTGTGTCATGGCCACTGCCCTGGCTGTGCCATCATCTGCCATCTCATGTCCCAGCCACTGCCCTGGCTGTGCCATCACCTGCTCTGTGTCACAGCCAGTGCCCTGGCTGTGCCATCACCTGCTCTGTGTCACAGCCACTGCCCTGCCAGTGCCATCACCTGCTCTGTGTCACAGCCAGTGCCCTGCCAGTGCCATCACCTGCTCTGTGTCACAGCCAGTGCTCTGCCAGTGCCATCACCTGCTCTGTGTCATGGCCAGTGCCCTGCCAGTGCCATCACCTGCCATCTCATGTCACAGCCAGTGCCCTGCCCTGGGGCTGGGGCAGCAGAAAGGGACATGGGAGATGGATGAGGGAGCTGAAGGAGATGAAGCTGAATCGTTGGTCTGGCAGGATCTGGGGGCTCCTGAGCAGCAGGCAGGGCTGGCAGGCAGGGGAAGGGTGGTCCCAGTGCCCTGCCTCGCCCGCTGAGCCCAGCAAAGCCAAGGTGCAGGTGCCAGGGACCAGAGCTGCCCCAGCAGGCTGGTAAACTCTGCCCTCTGCAAACAGAGCAGCCCCTCTCACACCAGCTGGGAATGGTCCCTGCCGTGTGAGCAGGGCCAGGACAGGACTGGCTGGCCATGGCCAGCGCCTCTTCAGGGGCTTTAACAGGGGGACAAGCAATGCCCACAGCCCCAGATGCTCCTGGGCTCTGGGTGGCCTCTGTGAGCCCCAGAGGAGGCACCGACTCCACGCAGCTCCAACCACCATCAGGGCTAGAGCCCTAATGTGAAACACAAGTTTCTCACTGGATTTCTTTCTTTTAAACATGGAAAAATATGTTCCCTGGAGAAGTCTGGGCTTTGCAAGAAGAAAAAAAAACAATAATGTTTTAATCTCATTTTCTTTATCTTTCATTTCTTCAGTTGTATAGATTGAAATGATGGGTCCTTGACTTCCCCTCCACATCAGCTGCTCCTTGGAGGACCATGAGAGCTCACCATGAGAACTTGGTGGCTTTGGCTGGGTTCATCTCACTGATCAAGGACAGAGCCAGAAGTGTCCCTGGGATTGGCTCTAAGCCCTTGGGGGTAACACCAGCCTGCAGGGAGGAGCAGTGTCCCTCCAGGCCTGCCTCAGTTGAAAGGAGAAGTTTAGAAGAGCAGGTGAAAACCAGGTGGGGTGAAACCCATTTCCTGCAGCCTCTGGGACCTGTCTGGTGTGTGGGCAGGGGACAAGTGAGAGACAGATTCCATTTCTCTTCCTGTCCAAGGTCCCTCTGGGAAGACCATTTTCTGTTTTCTCAATAAAAGCAGATAAAACAGAAGAGGAACATCTGTGGCATCATTTTAGTCCTCGTTTTTCTTCCCCTGGAATTATACTTAATAAGCATTTCATTTTCCACTTGCTATCTTTTATTTCAAATTTTACTGCTCCTGATCTGTCATTGTTGTTCGAAAGTCAAGCCGTACCAAAAGCCCAATATTTTTCTGGGAAACGAGCTGCAGCTTTCCAGCCTGCCCTTGTGCCAGAGGCTGTTCCATTCCCCTCCATGGCTGCTCCCCTGTGTGGTGCAGGGCAGGATCCCTCTCCCTGTGCACCCCTGGGATGGGGGAAGGTTTGCAGAGCTCTCACTTCACCTTGGTCCTGTCTGAGCACAGAGGAGGAGCTCAGTGGGCTCTGTGCTCAGGCAGGGGCTGCTGGCAGTCCCCTTGTTCCTGATCCCAGCTTGGAGATTGCTGCTGGCCACAAACACAAATATCCCGGGTCAAACACTGCTGGTTCTGCCTCACAAGAACTCCCCTGCTTTAAAAATATCCTGATTTTACACCTGGATGCACTGAATTTGCATCATTATCCAAAACCTGATAGACCCAGAGACAGATGCTGCAATTCCTCATCCCGTGGGACAGGCTCACCCTGCAGATTAAACACTTCTGGGGGAGTTCACTGCATTCCTTCTTGCTATTTGTTTTGTTTTTTTTTTTTAATTCCTGTTTGTTAGTTTGTTTTTTGCTCCAGCCCTTCCATTATGATCAGAACTTACTGGTAATGCAATAGCATCTAATGACCTCAATTAGAGATCTGGAGCCCTGGAGTCAGGCAGTTAATTACTCACAGGCTTCCCAGCACACATCAGGGTTGCCCTGGCTGGTCTGTGGGGAGCAGGAACGAAGCAGCACCAGAGAGGGAGGTAAACTGCCTGCACCAGTCCCAGGAAGGTGAAAACTCTGCCTCTGCTTCTCCTGGGATGTGTGTCCAACCCCACTCTGACAGACGGCGCCGAGCTGCCTCCTCACCTGCAGAGAGCCACATCCCCTTTGGCAAACTCCAGCCCTTGGGGCTCCCTGGATGCAGGAGGGCTCTCAGAGCTCCCATCCTGCATGCTGCTCCTCCCAGCCTCCTCACCTGCAGAGCCACATCCCCTTTGGCAAACTCCAGCCCCAGCCCCTGGATGCAGGAGGGCTCTCAGAGCTCCCATCCTGCACATGCCTCCTCACCTGCAGAGCCACATCCCCTTTGGGAAACTCCAGCCCTTGGGGCTCCCTGGATCCGGGAGGGACCTCAGAGCTCCCATCCTGCACATGCTCCTCACCTGCAGAGCCACATCCCCTTTGGGAAACTCCAGCCCCTGGGGCTCCCTGGATGCAGGAGGGCTCTCAGAGCTCCCATCCTGCACGCTGCTCCTCACCTGCAGAGCCACATCCCTTTGGCAGAGGGAAACGCCAGCCCCTGGGGCTCCCTGGATCCGGGAGGGCTCTCAGAGCTCCCATCCTGCACATGCTCCTCACCTGCAGAGCCACATCTCCTTTGGCAGAGGGAAACTCCAGCCCCTGGGGCTCCCCGGATCGGGGAGGGCTCTCAGAGCTCCCATCCTGCACATGCTCCTCACCTGCAGAGCCACATCCCCTTTGGCAAACTCCAGCCCCTGGATGCAGGAGGGCTCTCAGAGCTCCCATCCCCATTTGGCAAAGCGCCATCTCCTTTATCAGAGGGAAACTTCAGCCCTGTGCTCCCCGGATCGGGGGGGCTCTCAGAGCTCCCATCCTGCACATGCTCCTCACCTGCAGAGCCACATCTCCTTTGGGAAACTCCAGCCCCTGGGGCTCCCTGGATGCGGGAGGGCTCTCAGAGCTCCCATCCTGCACACTCCTCCTCACCTGCAGAGCCACATCCCCTTTGTCAAACTCCAGCCCCTGGATGCAGGAGGGCTCTCAGAGCTCCCATCCTGCACATGCTCCTCACCTGCAGAGAGCCACATCTCCTTTATCAGAGGGAAACTTCAGCCCCTGGTGCTCCCCGGATCGGGAAGGGCTCTCAGAGCTCCCATCCTGCACATGCTCCTCTCCCAGCTCCTGGATTCCTGTGGATTCCTGTCACCATGGGAAGCTCCCTCTGCACCTCCTGTCTGACACCTCAGGAGCCTCTTCTCCTCCACATCCCACCACCAGAGCAGAATCTGCTCAGAACCTTCTCCACCGTTCCCAAATCCTCTGGCCCTGACAGAGACCTCCTGTAGTGCAAGTTCAGCCAAGTTCCCAAACAGCAGGAGAGCCTCCAAAGCTGTGTCCTGCAGGAGGTTCCTCACCTCAGGACATTTCCTTTCAACATCACAAAAAGGAGACAAGATTTCTGACTGGAGAGGGAAAATCAGCATATTCCCAGGGGATGGGGCCCCCAAGCACTTTTGGGGAGTTCCCCAGGGCAGCACTTTTAGTTTAGGGTTTGCTCATTCTCTGAAGCCTGACAAGTCCTCCAGTGATCCCATCAATTCTCTGAGAGGAAACTGGCTCTTCTCCCTTCAGGTCATTTGAAATCAAAGCTTTTATTAACAGAACCACAGAACCTTTTAGGTTAGGAAATACCTCTGGGATCACAGAGTGCGCATTTCAGTTTCTCCTGCAGCATTCCCGGCCTGGCAGCAGACAAGAGGTGTGACCCCACGGTGTTGCCTGAATTTGGGGTGCTCAGGGTGAGGTGTCAGAGCCCCAGCACGGTCTGTTCTGAAGGCATTGCATTCCTCACCCACAGCTGGAGCTCCTGCTCATCCCCGCTCCCTGTGC
Source organism: Emberiza elegans (assembly GCA_024865655.1). Classification (NCBI taxonomy): domain Eukaryota; kingdom Metazoa; phylum Chordata; class Aves; order Passeriformes; family Fringillidae; genus Emberiza; species Emberiza elegans. The sequence continues at coordinate 279,138 of JALJVW010002400.1, forward strand.
ACACACCTCTGTCTCATTACCCTGGAGGTTTTGCCAGGCTCTGAGCACCACGACCCCTGAGTCCTTCCCACACTGAAGGAAAGCTCTGTGCTCCCCCAGGGATTTTCTGTGTCCCCTGTGACAGCAGCCCAAGGTGAGCACTTTGTCTCTCCAGCAGCCTACTGGGTTATTTTCTCTTACCAAGGGGAAGAAACAAGACAAATGTCTTGGAAGGAGGGAAAAATGTACCGTGAAATTGCTGTAACTCGTGTCAAATCAACTAACCTTGCAAGGAGGAGTGAACTCCTCAGCAGCAGGAGACACTTCAGCACACCCAGCCTCACCCAGGGCTCACACAAACAGGTAAATGCCTTTGGCTCTTTCCAACCCCAAGGATTCAGCATGCAGGGCTGTTCTCCTGCCCACTCACACACACCAGCGCCCTGTCCCCCCCTTTGGCTCTTTCCAATCCCCAGAATTCAGCATGCAGGGCTGCTCTCCTGCCCACTCGCACACACCAGCACCCTGTCCCCCCCTTTGGCTCTTCCCAACCCTGAGGATTCAGCATGCAGGGCTGCTCTCCTGCCCACTCGCACACACCAGCACCCTGTCCCACCTGCAGCCTTCCTCACAGGAGGCTCCAGGGGCTTCTGTCCCCCCATGCAGGGCTGCTCTCCTGACAGCTCTGGAAGGTCCCCCTGCAGCCTGCTCACAGGACAGCAGCATCAGGGAAGCCCTGACAGCTCTGGAGGCCCTGCAGAGCTCACAGCTGCATCCCTGCAGGCTGCAGGGGCCGGGGCAGCGCAGCTGAGCTCCCTGGGCAGCTGGCATGGGCAGATTATTGCTCTGCACACACAGGGAAGGGATGGCACAGGGGAACAGGTACTCTGATCCAAAAGCTGTTTATCCAGAGCCACACACAGGTGAGCTGTGAGCCTCCTCCTGGGCTTCCTCACTGGAGCAGCTCTGAGGAAGGGGGGGGTGGGTTGGCTGCAGGACAAACCATTGCATGTACAGCCAGCCCTTTGGAGCTGGAGTGCAGGGATGGGCATGCAGAGCACCCAGCCATGGAACCCTGGGATGGTCTGGGTTGGAAGGGACCTCAAAGCTCATCCTGATGAAGGATGGAGAGCACCCAGCCATGGAACCCTGGGATGGTTTGGGTTGGAAGGGACCTCAAAGCTCATCCTGATGGAGGATGGAGAGCACCCAGCCATGGAACCCTGGGATGGTCTGGTGTGGAAGGGACCTCAAAGCTCATCCTGATGGAGGATGCAGAGCACCCAGCCACGGAACCCTGGGATGGTCTGGGTGTGGAATGGACCCCAAAGCTCATCCTGTTCCCCCTGTTTCACCCCTGCCACGGGCAGGGACACCTTCCCCTGGGCTGAGCAAGGGACAGAACGACATTCCAGTTGTCATCACGGTGGAGGGGATGTCTTTGGGGGATCCAATTAGAGCAGCAAAAGGAGAAAATAAAACACAGTGTTCAATAAAGGCTGAAACAGTTAAAGAAGGTGGGGGTGACACTTAGGGGGGTCCAGTTTGGGCAGCAGGAGGAAAAAAAAGAGCAAAACATTCAATAAAGACTGCAACAGTAAAGGAAGATGAATTGAGAAATTCAAACCCCTTTATGACTGATTTGACTGTTTATGTAAAATTCTCACGGACAGGACCACATGAACTCTGAAGAGTGGTGGCCCAGACGCGGTGTTTGCTCAAAACAAGAATTCACAGCCACGTTCCAAGTGAAGGCTCCCTCCCCACGAGGCTGTGCCTGCCCGGTATTTCCTTTGCTCTGATTAATCGAGGAGGATGGGATTTCCCAGGAGGCACCAGCCAGCCTCATTTGATGCACAGCTGAAAGCAAAGCCTGATTATTTTGCAGAGATGGAGTTCGCTCCAGCACCTCTCTAGGCACCCCGGAGCTCTCTCAGGACCTGTCCTGGGCACTGGCTGGGCCCAGCTCAGCTCTGAGGCTCCAGAGCCCTCAGACCTGCAGGGGCTCCCCGAGCTGCTCCTTGCGGTCTGTCCGGAGCTGGACCCTTCCCTGGGCACTGCCCCTCCTGCAGCCAGGGCAGCCCAGGTCCCTGCAGGCACAGCAGAGCTGATGCCCCGAGCAGGGTGGGCTGCGGCACGGCAGGTGGGGCCTGGCCCAAGCTGTGTGCCTGCCTTCCTTTTCATTGCACGAGTAACAGGAGGCGAGGAGGGAACACCCAGCAGCCTCTCAAGGCTTCACTCAGAGCCCGTTAGCATCTGGAGCTGTTTAAGCTCCCATCCCAAAGTGCACTGCCACCCCCTTGGGGCAACAAAGAGATGGCTGAGCCCGGAGGTGTTTGAAAGATGAGCAATTTGATCCTCCTTTTGGAAGGAGCACCAAAAAATCTGTGCCATTCCTTTCCCCTCCAAAGCCAGCTGGCTGCACTTGTGTGTCGGAGCAGCCCTCGAGCCATATGTCACCAGCAGAGGGGGAGTGCTGCAATAACTCTGCCTCGGCGGGGACAGGTACCACAGACAGCCTTTGCCACTTGCATTCCATAAATCAGGGCCGCAGCACAACTGCTCTCACTGCATCCTTCATGCAAACTGCTTTCCAGATGGGTTTGCATAGAAAGAGAAAAATAGAGTCCCAGAATAATTTAAATTGGAAAAGCCCTCTACAAGACCACAGAGTCCAACCATTCCCCAGCACTGCCAGGGCCACCCCTGCCCCTGTCCCCGAGTGCCACAGCCACAGGGCTTTGAAATCCCTCCAGGGATGGGGACTCCAGCCCTGCCTTTCCATGGGGAATGTCCCCAGTGCCCACCCTGAGCTCCCCTGGGGCCGTTCCCTCTGCTCCTGTCCCTGTTCCCTGGGATGAGATCCCAAATCCCCCCGGCTGTGCCCTCCTGGCAGGAGCTGTGCAGAGCCACAAGGGCCCCTGAGCTTGGAGGGGACACCTTGGAGGAAGGAGATGGATTCACATGAAGGGAGGTGAGGCTTGAGAGTGACAGGACATGGCCAGAGCAGTTCTGAGCTGGGCAGTATCCATCTGACACAACAGGACACAGGGAAGAGCTTTTCCCCATGAGGACTCTGGGGCAGGGACAGGGGGGGTTGTTCTGTGTCTCTGGGCTCATCCATCCCCTCCAGCTCCTGCTGCAGCCACAGCCCAGAGCCCCAGCAGCTCCTGCCAGGGGGCAGAGCACAGGGCATGGCAGGCTCTGGGGACAGCACAGCTGTGGGGTGAGCAAGGATCTCTGTCCCCCAGGGCAGTGACAGAGGTGCCATTGCTGGGGGACTGAAGGGCCCCAAGGAGATCTGCAGCTGGGGCACCAGCTCACCACAGTCACAGAGCAGTGTGGGTTGGAAGGGACCTTTCAAAGTTCATTTAATCAAAACCCCCAGTCACAGACTGGTTGGAGTTGGAAGGAACTTTCCAAGAGCAGAGACACCTTGCCCTAGAGCAGGCTGCTCACAGCCCACCCAGCCCCAGCCTGGATGCTTCCAGGGGGCCTCCACCACTCGCTGGTGGGATGCAGGAGATGCCTGGCAATATCCACGAGGACCACAGCCTCTCTCAGCACCCACCAAGCTCACTGCAGCTCAGCCAGCTGTGGCATCACCTGGTACCAGCCCCAGGTCCTGGGTGACTCACGGGTGATTTCAGTGGGATGTGACCTTCCTGCAGACTCATTTTCCTTGCCTGTGGCACTCCCAGCTACTCCTTGCCCATGATGAATGGTGGCTCCCCCTCTGGAAACCCTCCTTGCCCTGTGTGAGGCAGCCCTGGGTCCTTGTCCTGCCCAGACACACAGGCTGGGCTCTCCTCCCTGTCCACCTGCAGGGGGAATCACCATCCCTGGTTCCAGGTCCCCCCAGCTCCTCAGGCTCCCCTCGCAGCCATCCCTGGTTCCAGGTCCCCCCAGCCATCCCAGGTTCCCCAGGTCCCCCCATCCTGGTTCCAGGTCCAGGTCCCACCAGCTCCTCAGGCTCCACTGGCCATCCCAGGAGGTTCCAGGTCCCCCCAGCTCCTCAGGCTCCCCTCTCAGCCATCCCTGGTTCCAGGTCCCCCCAGCTCCTCAGGCTCCCCTCCCAGCCATCCCTGGTTCCAGGCTGCTTTCCCGGGAGTGCAGAGCCCAGCTGGGACGGACCCAGGGGAAGGCAGGGGCTGCAGGTGGGTGAGCTGTGCCAGCCCTGCCCCCTGAGCCCAGGCACTGCCACCAGGGGCTCTGCTCCACGGCTGCCACAGGGGATTGGGACAGAGCCTTTGGAAACAAGGGAGCTGTTCTGAACTGAAGATTGACAGGAACAAGCTTGCCATAGTTTTGTTCCTTTTTATTTTTTCAGTGAAATGTGTTCTTCTGAAAAAGATTTTCTAGCAGGAGAACTACCTTTCAATTTGTCCTCTCTCACTTTTGGGTTGAGAAGAAAGAGGTCATTTATATATTTTTAGGGAAGGCAAAAGGAATATAAAGTCCACCAGAGGGAAAAAGAAATCATGAATATCTTGGTAGCAGGGTATTTTTATCAAAAGGTGGCAAACTTTAGAGACATTAGAAGTCATGTTTTAAAATGACCAAGTGGAAAGTTATAAAAATGAACAAGTCTTGTGTGAAAATGATGAAGGGAATTTCAGGCACAATAGAAATCATCTGTGAAAATTGCTAGGAGAGCAGGGAAGACATTTCTGCCTCCAAAAGCAAAATAAAATGCTATTCACACTAATTCATACTAATTATTAGCCTTAAGTACTACTAATTTTTACCCAGCAATAATTACTATTTAAGGCTCCAGAGCTCTGGAAAAAATATTTTCTGGGTGTGGTAAGGTCCTTGCAGCGCAATCTGCACAGCATTAGTGGGCAGCCTGTTGAGGGACAAGTTTTATTTCTCCCCTGCACCAACACGGACAGACATAAATATCACATTCCCGTTGATGCAAATAATGGATTGCTCCCATCAGAACAGACAAAGCCTCGCATTTAAGGAGAGTTTCCCTCTCTCTCACACAGAGATGCAGTTTTTAAGAGATTTTTTTTTCTGCTTTTCCCCTGGGATCTGAGCTCCTAAACCAGGTGAAAATCTGCTAGACAATCCCGTGTTTGATGGGGTCTGTGAGGAGCCCATGGCAAACCCAGGGCAGGAACCCTGCCAGCGTTTGATGGGGCCTGTGTTGCTCAGGCTGCTCACAGCCCTGTGTCCTTGTCAAATTAATTACAGCCTTCATGTGTAACTCCATCAGTGCCTCCTGGAGCCCTGATTTCCCATACAGTCTTCCTGAAAGCCTCAGCACTGCCCCGTGAGTGGGACTCCTGCTCAGGTAAATACCAGGGGACACTCCAGCAGCCACGAGCTTCCCCCAAGCCAGGTCCCTCATGCTCAGGGGTGGCACTGTGATCCTGCTCTGTCCTTGCACTGCCATCAGTGGGGCTGCTGGGGACAGCTCAGGGAGCTGGTCTGGTCTGGCTGAGGAAAATAAAAACATGTCCAGTTCTGCACGCTGCCTGCTCCGGGCTGCCCCGTGTCCTGAGCCAGCAGAAGCTGGGATCTCCATCCAGCCTGGCTGGTGGTGACACTGCCATCAGGAGAGCCCCAATCTCACCAAGAACTGTCTCCTGCAGCCAGGATCATCCCAAAAATGCCACAGGGGACACACCAAAAGCAAGGAGCTCGCACTGCAGCCCACTGGGAAGAAGCTGGGAATTGCCAGGCTCGTCCCTGCCCTCTCCAGCCCTGCACCTGGATGCCTGCAGGGGATCCCGGGCACATCTCCATGTCCATCCACAACACAAACATCCCAAAAATGCCTCGGGAAAAGGCTGAGGGTGCCCAGGAGCATCTGCCGGGGGGTGCTGTGCCTGCAGGGGTGAAAAGGTCCCCCTGGACCAGCAGGGCAAAGGGTGAACAGCAGCGGATGGCTTTGCTCTGGCGTGGAGCAGAGGTGACAAGTGGATCCCTAACACCTGTCCCCTATTCCCAACGGCACTGCCGACAATGGGACTGGCCATTTGCTCTTTCCCCTAAGCCCACTTTCTCTAGAGAAATCGATCAGCCCACCAGCCAGTCAATCGGGCAGTCAATCAATGAGGGAGCCAATCCGAGCCGCTTGGGAAACGGATCCTGCCGAGACCGGGGCTCGCAGCCGACCCCGAGAGCCCGAGGGAAAAGCTGCAGCCCTGGGGGAGGCTGAGCCCCCCCGGCCCGGGCACAGCCCCTGCCCCGGGATGGACGAGCGGCCGTGCCGTGCCGTGCCGTGCCGTGCCGTGCCGTGCCGTGCTCCCGGGCACTCCCAGCCCCGGAGCCAAGCGGGCCCTGCTGAACACGGCCGGGCCCTCCTGGCGGGTCGGATTTGCCCCCATCCCCTCCTCTGGGACTTGGGAGGGTTGCTGCTGCTGACATCTAGTGACCGGGAGAGCCGGCACGGGGAGCACCTGGAGCTCCGGCAGAGCCAACCTCCCGCGGGAGAACCCGCTCGGTGCCGGTGCCGTCCGGAGCTCTCTGTCCTGCCCGGAGCTCTCTGTCCTGCCCGGAGCTCAGTCCTGCCCAGTCCTACGCAGGGGCTCGGTCCTGCCCGGTCCTGCCCGGAGCTCTCTGTCCTGCCCAGGGGCTCGCTCCTGCCCGGAGCTCGGTCCTGCCAGGGGCTCCATCCCACCCAGAGGTTCGGTCCTGCTCAGGAGCTCGGTGCTGTCAGGAGCTCTCTCTCCCCAGGAACGCTCCTGCCCGGGGCTGCCAGGGCTCGGGGATGGGGCTCCCGGGCGCCGCGCAGGGAGCGAGTTCCGGGCGCCCCACGATGTCCCAGCCACTCGCAGTCACCCCAAGACCTTTTCCTGCTGCGGTGGCACCCGAACTGAACAGGCGCATCCCATTCCCAGCCTCCCCACAGCCCTTCCCGGTCTGTTTAAGCACGGGCTCAATGCTGGCTTTGGTGCCTCACCGGAGCACAGGGAGGGGACAGAATGCCCCAAGGGGAGGAGCCGCGGCGGCCCCCGGGCATCCCCAGCCGCTGCCGGGGCTGCAGCCCCTTCACCCCCGTTCCCTTCCTCCAGGGCCGCGGGAATCGCGCAGGAGACGCGGCCGCTCCGGCCGAGCGGAGGGAGGGAGGGTGCGAGCGGGATGCTCAAAGCTGGGGAGCGGCAGCCACATCCCCGCGCACGCGGGGACAGCGGCTCCCCGCCACGCCGGGGGACGAGGGCTGCCACAGGGACGGGGAACCTCTGGGGCGCTCACTCCCGGCTCTCGGTGCGAGAACAAAGCGCTGCGCACAGCCGGCTTCGGGGGGTGCGGGGGGATCGCAGCGCGGACCCCGAGCGCAGCCCGGCAGCTGGCTCGGGCTGTGACAGAGCGGGGACAGAGCGGGGACAGAGCGGGGACAGAGCTGGGGCTGCCGCCCCGCACACCTGCCCCGAACCCCGGCACAGCGGGGCATGCCCCCCGCGCAGAACCTGCCTCCCCCGGCAGCACAGCCCCTCCGAGCCCTGTGCCCGAGACGTGCTGAATGCGCGGGCACATCTGGGCATCTCCGCGGCTGCAGGACCATCCGAAAGCACAGCAGCGAGCCCAGCTCGGCTCCAGAGCAGAGGAGGCAAAGCCGACGGATGAGCACGGAGTCGCGGAATGGTTCGGGCTGGAAAGGACCTTCCCGAGCATCTCGTTCCGACCCCCGTGCCTCGGGCAGCGACACCTTCCAGGAGCGTCCAGCCCGGCCTCGGCGGTGCCAGCCGGGCTCATCGCGGCTCCCGGAGCGCTGCGGAGCGGAGCCCCCTGCCCGGGGGTGCCCGCAGTGCCCCCCAAGCGAGCCCGGCAGAAAGTTGTGCCCCGCTCGGCCGCGCCGCGCTACTCACCCAGGAGGATCAGGGTGCAGAAGCAGAGGACGCCCCTCATCCTCCCGCTGGGCTCGGCTCGGACCCCCGGCCCGGCCCGGCGCGGCTCGGCGCGGCTCGGCGGTGCCGGAGGATGCGCGGAGGGCTGGGCAGGGCGGAGGGAGGGGGGCGGCCCCGCGGCCCGGCCCGGCCCCCCCGGCCCGAGCTGCGCCCCGGCCGCGGCCCCGCTCCGGGCGCGGGTCAAGCCCGCAGCCGTGCCGGGCCGGGCGGGCTGCGCGCCGCTCCCCGCGCCATGCTCCGCCGGGGGCCGCTCCGGGGCGGCCGCTCTCACTCTGTGCGTGTGGGTTAGCTAATTGTCCTTTCTTCTCATTAGGATCTCCCCCCTTTGTTTGGTTTTGTTTGGGTTTTTTTCCCCTTGTGGTGTGTTTTTCTGTTTTGGTTTCTCCTCCTCTCTCAGCACGGAACTCACGGCGGGCGCAGCTCCCCGTGCCCGAGCACCGGGGCAGCCTCGCCGCCTTCCCCGGGCCGCCCCCGCCCGCCGCGGCCCTGGGGAGGGGCTTGGGGCCCGGCCCCCGCTCCTCCTCCTCCTCCTCCTCCTCCTCCCCAGCCCCGCATCCCCGGCCCCGCATCCCCGGCCCCGCATCCCCGCTCCTTCTCCTTCTCCTCCCCGGCCCCGCATCCCCGGCCCCGCATCCCCGGCCCCGCATCCCTGCTCCTTCTCCTTCTCTCCGGCCCCGCATCCCGGCCCCGGGCAGGGCTTCTCTCGCTCATCTCCTGCACCCGTGCCTTGGCCATGGCCCTTCCACCCTGCCAGCCCCGGGCTGGCTTCTGCCTCCCTGCTGCCCTCCTGGAGGGTCCCGGGGTCTCTCCCCTCCTCCCGCCCTCCCGTTCGGGTGGAAGCCCCGGCCTCATCGCCTTGGAGATGTGTCCTGCTCCCGACTGTTGCTGGCATTGACACTGCCCTGAACACCTGGGCCACGTCCTGCCCCCCTTCCGGCTGCAGCACTTTCCTAAATCCCCTGGCACGCGATGACCCCCCAGGTCTCCCCCAAAAGCATCTGTAAATTCGGGTGATTTGCTTCCATGGCTTCCCATCCAGCTCCCCACACCTCCTTCACCCTGGTGCACTGGCGCCTCACCACCATTCCCTGCTGCTTCCCCCAGCTCTGATCCCCAGGGCCCAGCAAGTGACCCTGGCTTAGGGAGCAGAGCCTGGCTCCTTAATCTTTGTGATGGTGAGTGAGCATCATTTCCCACTGCCTCCATTTCATGCGTGGAGGACCTGAGACACAAAACGTGAAGTGACATCTTCAGGTTACCCAGTAACGAACTGACCCATGGAGCAGGGACAGCCTCACTCCTGAGCCAGTGTGCTGTGCTCAGCCACCCCCTGCTCCTACACAGCCTCCCTTCCCTTCCCTTCCCTTCCCTTCCCTTCCCTTCCCTTCCCTTCCCTTCCCTTCCCTTCCCTTCCCTTCCTTCCCTTCCTTCCCTTCCTTCCTTCCCTTCCTTCCCTTCCTTCCCTTCCTTCCCTTCCCTTCCTTCCCTTCCCTTCCCTTCCCTTCCCTTCCCTTCCCTTCCCTTCCCTTCCCTTCCCTGGCTCCCTGGGTGGTTCAGGGGATGACCAGGACACTTTTCCCCAGGCAGTGCTTTTGGATATTTGCAGAGAGAGCTTTTTCCCACTGCTGGCTCAGATCTTTTCACTGAACAGGTATTTAAATGCTCTGGGAAGGTTTTTTTTTCCGCTGGAGCTGTTCAGGGTTCTTAACTTGCATTTCCTCGTGGCATCACCTCATTAATCCTTCCTGCAAAGGAACTGCACACTTTTATTTTTCAGGAGTAAAACAGAGAAGGGAAATAATTCATACAGCCATTTGTAGGTGTTATATATCAAACAGAAAAAGTCAAGAAAGTACTTTTTATTTTCTTTTTTCCTTTTTTTTTCCTTCCCACTTGGCAAATCAAAAGGAAAGTGTGATCCTTGGCCTTCCTCCCTGGCCTTCCTCTCCTTTTGAGAGCTTCTACCATGTTCCAGTCTGGAACTATCCATTTAACAGGTTTCCTAGTGCTCTGCCAGAACTGAAAAGTTGTAAATACATGAATGTCTCTAGCAAGTGTATTTCACACCCAAAATGAGCATTTCCTGAGCTGCTCAGTGGGGAAAAAGAAAGTGTTAATAAAGCCTCATTTGGAGTAAAAAACATTGCTCTGGAGCTGGGTTTTTGATTTCTTTAAGAACAGTATGATTATGTTTAAGCAAATTTTGAGCTGAAATTGCACTGAGCTGCAGTTGAAACATCAACTGGGAAACTGGGGAAATGATTGGATTTTTCTGTTTATTATTATTTTTAATTATTTTGCAGATTCTTTTTCAGTGTTCTATTTTTGAAGTAGCTGTTTGTCCACGGAAAAAAAATTACTGGAACATATGTGAGTTTTAGTGGGATTTTTAACAAATTTTAAAAAATTATTTTCCTTGGAAGATGTCTTTGCCTCCCTCAGGAATGAGGAATTCTGGTGCTCTTGGACCAAAGGGGTGCCCTGAGCCCCACCACACCAAGGAAGAGATGGGCTTAGCTCATCCCACCTCGCACGAGAGAGCTGCCACGTGAGGACTTTCCCTGGCTCTGCCTCGTCCCTCTTGGAGGTGTGAGCAGCAGGATCCTTCCTTTTGGTCACTGAAATTCCTGCATCCCCACAGCTACCAGCAGCGGGAGGCCCTTGGTGTCTTGGGCTGAGGGGTCCTCCCCGGACAAGCAGCAGAATCAGTGCAATGAATCCTTCCCAAGCCCGAAAAAGGAATAAAATATGGGGGTTTGGGGGCCTGGAAAGTGCAGGCACAGACAAAGCCCACTGGCACCCCACCAGGGAGGCATTTCCTGCCCTCTGTAATTACTCGTGGGACAGGAGCTGCCTTGCCCAGAAAAGATGCACAGATCCTGTGGGGAGAGAGGAACCTGTTCATCAGGCTGGCTCTGCCTCCCTGGGGGGGTGCTGGGACTAAAGGGAGTGAGGGAAGTAAAGGCACCGATTCCATGGGTGAGGATTCCATCAGTGGGGCAAGTAAAGGCACCCATTCCATTCCCAAGGAGGTAAAAACCCATTAAATCAGTGGGGGGTAAAGGCACCCATTCCATGGGTGGGGCAGGCACATTCCATGGCCCACTGGCCAGGCCCCATTCCATGGGTGAGGGAATTAAAGGCACCCATTCCTGGGGGAGGTAAGGCACCCATTCCATCAGGACAGACTAAAGGCACCCATTCCATCAGTGGGAAAAGCTGCCCATTCCATGGGTGAGGGATAAACACCCATTCCTGGGTGAGGGAGAAAGGCACCATTCCATCAGTGGGGGAAGCCCCATTCATCAGTGGGGAAGTAAAGGCACCCATTCCATCCTCGGGAAGTAAAGGCACCCATTCCATGAATGGGGAAGTAAAGGCACCCATTCCATGAGTGGGGGAAGTAAAGGCACCCATTCCATCAGTGAGGGAAGTAAAGGCACCCATTCCATGGGTGGGGGAACTAAAGGCACCCATTCCATCAGTGAGGGAAGTAAAGGCACCCATTCCATGGGTGAGGGAAGTAAAGGCACCCATTCCATCAGTGAGGGAAGTAAAGGCACCCATTCCATGAATGAGGGAAGTAAAGGCACCCATTCCATGAGTGGGGGAGGTAAAGGCACCCATTCCATGAATGAGGGAACTAAAGGCACCCATTCCATCAGTGGGGGAAGTAAAGGCACCCATTCCATGGGTGAGGGAAGTAAAGGCACCCATTCCATCAGTGAGGGAAGTAAAGGCACCCATTCCATGGGTGGGGGAACTAAAGGCACCCATTCCATCAGTGAGGGAAGTAAAGGCACCCATTCCATGGGTGAGGGAAGTAAAGGCACCCATTCCATCAGTGAGGGAAGTAAAGGCACCCATTCCATCAGTGGGGGAACTAAAGGCACCCATTCCATTAGTGGGGGAAGTAAAGGCACCCATTCCATGGGTGAAGTAAAGCCATTTATGCCATGAGTGGAAGGAAGTAAAGCCTTTTATTCCATGAGTGGAGTGGAGTAAAGGCTCTCCTTCCATGAGTGGGGACAAGAAAAGCCACTCCTTCCACCCCCCAGAAAGTCACCTGCTCCCTTTCTGGGCAAATGAGTCAAGGTATTGATCAGTCAGCTGGAAAAACATCCCATTGTTGCTCCTGTTTGGCCTATCCCAAAAAGCTGCTCCCCAGAGCTCCAGACAACAGATTTAGCAAAGGCACTGAAAGAAAGGATTGTTTGGGTAGGTCCGTGGAGAAATCACTGGGCAGGGAAAGCACAGAAAATATGCTGATTAAAGAAATGCACTTGTGAGAGTGAAACTGGTCCCACTGGAACTGAGGACAACTTTGGAGTGTGTTGTACAGCCAGGTTTGCTGTGCAGGACCCTGCCATGCACAGTCCCATGGCCAGAGATGCTGGGACCTGCACCCCCGAGGCAAGGCAGGGGACCTGCATCCCCTCCATCTGGGGAGGGCACCTGCATCCCTCTCCTGAGCTGCATCCCCTCTGGGACCTGCATCCCTCCTGTTCCTGGGACCTGCATCCCCTGCTCCTGGCACCTGCATCCCCCTCTGGCACCTGCATCCCCTCTGGGACCTGCATCCCCCTCTGGCACCTGCATCCCCCTCTGGGACCTGCATGCCCTGCTGGGACTGCATCTCCTGTTCCTGGGACCTGCATCCCCTCTGGGACCTGCATCCCCTGCTCTGGCACCTGCATCCCTCCTGTTCCTGGGACCTGCCTCCCCAGTTCCTGGTGCTGCTCGGGCTCCAGCTCACCTGCTCTGCAGCCCCTCTCTGGTCGTGGGGCTGCTCCTCATTGAAGGAGGGGCAGGGGGAGGCTCCTGGCCTTCAGCTCTTTGGAGGGTGCAGTGAACTGAAACCTGGGGGGTTGTGTTCAGGAGCTTTTGCTCTCGCTCCTCTTTGCTGCTTGCAGATGTGTTCTCATGGGACCCTCTCATTGCTGAACTTCTGCAACACTTCAGCCTCTGAAACTGGCCTGGAGAGTTGCTGGTTAGCCTTTAGGATCAAATAAAACCACAGCAAACCCCAGTAACTGCAGCTGCTGTGGGACCTTTTCAGGAATATCTGCATTCTCCCAAGGACCCTGCAGGGTCTCAGCACCTGTAGGGTGTGCAAACTCATTGCCAAGCAGGGCTGACTTGCCGTGGCTTGCAATAATTTTGATGTTTCCAAAGGGAAAAGGGAATTGGAGTGATGTAATGACCCAAATTTCCCTGTGCTGTTTGTATATTCATTCAGGGGATGCCCCAAAAGGAAACAAGGGAAGCTGGACAGACACTGTCCAGAAATGAAGGAAGAACCCTGGCTGATGCCCAGCTCTGTGTGTTTGCCTTGGTGTCCGTAAGATCCCTCAGAAAATAATCAATGTGACAACTTTGCTTTCTGGAATATGAACCACTGAGGAAAAAGCAAAGTGCACTGAGAAAGAAAATGTGCTGAGAAATGAGAATTGCAGATTCATGGAACGGTTTATGGTGGCAGGGCCCTTAAAGCCCATCGTGTTCCACCCCTGACACCTTCCAGTGCCCCAGAGTGCTCCCAGCCCTGTCCAGCCTGGCCTCGAACAACTGATTTGTTTCAGATTTGCCGTAACAATTCTGGATCACAAGATGGAAATCAGGTTCTAATGAAAAACCTCCATGAAACGTAGCAGGAGCTGAGTATCTCACAGAAAACCTCAAGAAACAGGATGAAGTAGCCCAAAATCTGAAGCCGCAAACCTGCAAGTGAAGTTCCCTTGCAAAGGGCCCTCCCTAAACCCTTTCTCTGCCGGATGGAATTGCCGGTGCCCTGGCAGCACGGACTGGCCACGGGCACAGGCTCTGGGGCAGCGTTTCTGGTCACAGGGAAGCGCTGGAGGCACCGTGCCCAGGTGCAGGATGTGCTTTAAAGCACCCGAGCCTCTGAAGAACCAAACGAGGCTCTGCTGGAGGCTTCCTGCCCGTCACGCCTGTGAAGTGAGGAGGAGGAAGGACTGTCTCAGGACAGATCCCTGGGTCAGACAGACCCAGCACGCTGTCCCTGCCAGGTGTGACACCGTGCCTGGTCCAGCTCCAGCTCCTGAGACGGAACCACTGCTCCTAAATCCCCTTGAGATGTGCAAACGGCCCTGTCAACAGCAGCTCGCCAGGCTGGGTGGCTTTCTCTGGGCTGCAGTAGCCTTGGTAACTCTCAGGGAAAAAAATAACCTAATTTTCTCTTTCATCCATAAGCCGAACCCTTTAATTTGCTTTCAAGTGAATTAAACATAAGCCTCCATTTTTTTAATTCCTTTGTCCTAATTTAAAAGTACTGACATTTATCAAAGGAGTTTTCTGGATTCTCCGGTTGCAGCTCATTGTTTTAGTATTTTTTTAAATAAACCAGAGGCTGATTTTTTATTGCTGAAATGCTTTCCTTCCCTCCTCCTTTTGTTAATAACAAGGGGATATTGTTCTCATCTCTAAACTTTCCCTGCTGACCTGGAGGGCAGCCTGTGTCCTGTGCGCTCTCCAGGTGCCCGTGGCTCATCATAACTGAGCTTTGCCATCGTTGTCCTGGGTGCTGCAGGGGCATCCTCGGGCTCACAGAGTTCAGTGTCCCCGGTGCACCTTCCCCCCTTCACTGTGCAGCCCCCAGTGACCCACAGTCCATCCCGCGGGGCTGCTGGAGGTGCCAGGTGCTGGAGAACAGCCCTGGCGTTATGAAAGCGGTGACACAGCAGCACCAACCTGTTTGTGTTGCCAGAAACAGCAGCTGCTTGAACAACCTGCACCCTGAAATGTGGGCTTGGCGCCCTTGATCCTTTGTGAGCAAGAGATTTCTCCTGTTCAGTGTTTGCACAGCATCACCCGCCCTGAACCATCCCCTAACACAGCACAGGATGCAGCTGGGGCAGGGCATCACCCGCCCGTGCTGGGGCCCCTCCTGCCGAGCCCGAGCTCCGCTCCCCGCCCTTGCTTTGGCTTTGGGGTGCCCGGCGTGGTGCGGGGCCCTGGGGAGCTCTGTCCGTGCTCTGCCTGCAGGGTGACCCTGGGGTGCTCCCTGAGCCCTGCGGGAAGGACAGGGGGACCGAGGGCGCCCGTCACAGGTGACAGCCCCTCTCCACACAGCCTCGCTCACTCCAGCACCAGGCTGTTTTTCAGTGCCTCGTGACAAATCCCCATTTCCCCTCAGAATTATGGGCTGTGTTTTGGTTTGCTTTCCCACCCTGGTGGCCTTCCAGCCTGCATTAAGTTATCTCAGAGCAGCTGATCTCCTGTCAGCGTTAATCTTGGGTCCTGGCGTGTGGGGAGGAGTGATGGGAAGTGTTTAGCACCAGACCCAATGCACGGCCTCTCCTGGCTTGGTCCAGCCAAGGTCACAGCCTGAGGCTCGCACTCTGACAGCATTCCTGTCTGCCTGGAGGCCTCCCTGCCTGCGCTGAGGGCTGCGGATCACCCTTAAAGCAAGGGCTGGATAAAACAGAATTACACTTCTGAAACCTGGGCAGCCCTGGGATGTACTCAGCTCGGGAGCAGGACTGGTGTCAGCAGGAGCTACGCTGGATGTGGGGAGGAATGAAGCTGAAAGCAAATTTAGACTGTGCTTTCCATATCCCTTTGCTGGGGTTTGGGAGCATTTCCATAAATCTTCTTCCCCATGCTGTGTTCACCCTCCTGTGGGGTCCAGCCTCACCCTCCCCTGTGGGGCTCTGTGGGCACAGCCTCACCCTCCCCATGCCCACCATGGGCCCAGCCTCACCCTCCTGCAGGCTCTGTGCCCTCCCCATGCCCAGCCCTGCCCTGGTGCCTCCTGCCCAGGCTGGAATGATCAATGGAGTCAGAGCTGGCACTGGAACTGCTGGCAGGGGAGGGGTTAAAACTGGGACTGCAGGAGCTGCCCCCAGCCCGGAGCGGGGAAATGGAGCTGGGAGTGAACCTGGAGTGACAGAATCCTGCAGGATG
Organism: Emberiza elegans; assembly: GCA_024865655.1. Classification (NCBI taxonomy): domain Eukaryota; kingdom Metazoa; phylum Chordata; class Aves; order Passeriformes; family Fringillidae; genus Emberiza; species Emberiza elegans. Next base: position 294,905 of record JALJVW010002400.1, read on the forward strand.
GAAAACCCCTCTGAGCCCATGGAGTCCAACCACCCCCACACTGCCAGGGCCACCAGTGTCCCTGTCCCCAGGTGCCACAGCCACAGGGCTGTGAAACCCCCCAGGGATGGGCACCACTGCCCTGGGCACTTCAATTCCTGAGCCCCCTTTCCATGGGAGCCTCTATCCTGAGCTCCCCCGGGGCCGTTCCCTCTGCTCCTGTCCCTGTTCCCTGGGATGAGATCCCAAATCCCCCCGGCTGTGCCCTCCTGGCAGGAGCTGTGCAGAGCCACAAGGGCCCCTGAGCCTCCTTTGCTCCAGGTGAGCCCTGCCCAGCTCCTCAGGGATTCTGCAGCCCCTGCCCAGCTCCTCAGGGATTCTGCAGCCCCTGCCCAGCTCCCTCAGGGATTCTGCAGCCCCTGCCCAGCTCCTCAGGGATTCTGCAGCCCCTGCCCAGCTCCTCAGGGATTCTGCAGCCCCTGCCCAGCTCCCTCAGGGATTCTGCAGCCCCTGCCCAGCTCCTCAGGGATTCTGCAGCCCCTGCCCAGCTCCTCAGCCTCTCCTGGGGCTCCAAACCCTTCCCCACACTCCCTGATTTCCATGGTCAGTAGCTCGGGTGCAGCCCCTCAGTGCAGAGGAGAGGAAGAGGAGCTGAGCATGGGACCCTTGATTTTCCTTCCATTTTCCTTTGGTTTCTGTCACTCCTTTGCTCCTGTACCCATCTCAGTTGCCTATTGCGAGGAATTGAACTTTAAAAGGAAAAATCAGCAGGTTGTTTTTCAGTGAACATCTGTCCTTCATTCCCTGGTGGACATTTTCTGTTGAAATGCTTACAAATAAGAAAGTTTTCTTAAGAGACTCAGAAAATACCCTTTTAAAAGTAAAGTAAGGTTTCAGTCTCTTCTGGCAGCAATTAAGAATACAGGGTATTGTGCCTTTGAAAATTGAACCTCTTATTTAACTGTCTAAATAGAGATTTAATTTTCCTGCTTTTGGCACCTAAGCTTGAAAATTTTCTTCTTACAGATGAAAACAGAACATTATAGAAATTGAGTCTGTGGCATTTTTATTCTGCTTTGTGAGAGAGAAAAAAAACGAGGAAGATAATTTATCAGTATTTGTACCTCTATTCTAACCCCTTTGAACCAAAATCCCTCATAAATGTCATCTCTGGATCACTCTGGATATACCAAAGGCTGATTTGAGTGCAGCCAGCCCATGGAAGCGGGCAGGGGCTGCACGTGGAGCCTGGGCTGTTTCCCTCAGCTCTCAGCAGAGCGGTGCAGCACATTCGGAGCAGTGAATAAGGAAAACGCTCTCACATCAGCCAGTCCAGCCACCCCCGGCCCTGCCAGGGCCCCCAGTGCCCCTGTCCCCAGCGCCACATCCACGGATGGGGCTGTGTGAGATCCCCATGGTGTGAGATCCCCATGGCTGTGAGATCCCCATGGCTGTGAGAGATCCCCCATGGCTGTGAGATCCCCAGAGCTGTGAGATCCCCATGGCTGTGAGATCCCCAGGGCTGTGAGATCCCCATGGCTGTGAGATCCCCATGGCTGAGAGATCCCCATTGCTGTGAGATCCCCAAGGCTGTGAGATCCCCAAGGCTGTGAGATCCCCCCAGGGCTGTGAGATCCCCATGGCTGTGATCCCCCAGGGCTGTGAGATCCCCCCAGGGCTGTGAGATCCCCCCAGGGCTGTGAGATCCCCGGGGCTGTGAGATCCCCCCATGGCTGTGAGATCCCCAAAGCTGTGAGATCCCCAGAGCTGTGAGATCCCCATGGCTGTGAGATCCCCTCAGGGCTGTGAGATCCCCATGGCTGTGAGATCCCCATTGCTGTGAGATCCCCAGAGCTGTGAGATCCCCATGGCTGTGAGATCCCCTCAGGGCTGTGAGATCCCTGGGGCTGTGAGATCCCCATTGCTGTGAGATCCCCATGGCTGAGAGATCCCCCCAGGGCTGTGAGATCCCCATGGCTGAGAGATCCCCCCAGGGCTGTGAGATCCCCATGGCTGTGAGATCCCCAGGGCTGTGATCCCCCAGGGCTGTGAGATCCCCCCATGGCTGTGAGATCCCCCCAGAGCTGTGAGATCCCCAGGGCTGTGAGATCCCCATGGCTGTGAGATCCCCAGGGCTGTGAGATCCCCAGGGCTGTGAGATCCCCAGGGCTGTGACATCCCCTCAGGGCTGTGATCCCCCATGGCTGTGAGATCCCCATGGCTGTGAGATCCCCCCAGAGCTGTGAGATCCCCAGGGCTGTGAGATCCCCAGGGCTGTGAGATCCCCAGGGCTGTGAGATCCCCCCAGGGCTTTGATCCTCCCAGGGAGCTCAGAGGTCTCTTCCAACCTCTCAGATTCTGAGAATTCCTCCTCCCACAGGTGTCCCCAGTCCTTTGGGGCAGGCTCTGACTCTTCCTCCACGTGTGCCTGACCAGGTGCTGCTCTCCAGGTGTGCCTGACCAGGTGTTCATCTCCAGGTGTGCCTGACCAGGTGCTGCTCTCCAGGTGTGCCTGACCAGGTGCTGCTCTCCAGGTGTGCCTGACCAGGTGTTCATGTCCAGGTGTGCCTGACCAGGTGCAGCTGCTGCTCTCCAGGTGTGCCTGACCAACTGCTGCTCTCCAGGTGTGCCTGACCAGGTGCTGCTCTCCAGGTGTGCCTGACCAGGTGTTCATCTCCAGGTGTGCCTGACCAGGTGCTGCTCTCCAGGTGTGCCTGACCAGGTGTTCATCTCCAGGTGTGCCTGACCAGGTGCTGCTCTCCAGGTGTGCCTGACCAGGTGTTCATCTCCAGGTGTGCGGTGTTCATGTCCAGGTGTGCCTGACCAGGTGTTCATCTCCAGTTTGTGCCTGACCAGGTGTTCATCTCCAGGTGTGCCTGACCGGGTGCTGCTCTCCAGATGTGCCTGACCAGGTGCGCCCTGCTCACCCAGGCAGTGCTTTTGGATATTTGCAGAGAGCTTTTCCCACTGCTGGCTCAGATCTTTTCACTGAACAGGTATTTAAATGCTCTGGGAAGTTTTTTTTTTTTCCGCTGGAGCTGTTCAGGGTTCTTAACTTGCATTTCCTCGTGGCATCACCTCATTAATCCTTCCTGTAAAGGAACTGCACACTTTTATTTTTCAGGAGTAAAACAGAGAAGGGAAATAATTCATACAGCCATTTGTAGGTGTTATATATCAAACAGAAAAAGTCAAGAAAGTACTTTTTATTTTCTTTTTTCCTTTTTTTTTCCTTCCCACTTGGCAAATCAAAAGGAAAGTGTGATCCTTGGCCTTCCTCCCTGGCCTTCCTCTCCTTTTGAGAGCTTCTACCATGTTCCAGTCTGGAACTATCCATTTAACAGGTTTCCTAGTGCTCTGCCAGAACTGAAAAGTTGTAAATACATGAATGTCTCTAGCAAGTGTATTTCACACCCAAAATGAGCATTTCCTGAGCTGCTCAGTGGGGAAAAAGAAAGTGTTAATAAAGCCTCATTTGGAGTAAAAAACATTGCTCTGGAGCTGGGTTTTTGATTTCTTTAAGAAGAGTATGATTATGTTTAAGCAAATTTCGAGCTGAAATTGCACTGAGCTGCAGTTGAAACATCAACTGGGAAACTGGGGAAATGATTGGATTTTTCTGTTTATTATTATTTTTAATTATTTTGCAGATTCTTTTTCAGTGTTCTATTTTTGAAGTAGCTGTTTGTCCACAGAAAAAAATTACTGGAACATATGTGAGTTTCAGTGGGATTTTTAACAAATTTTAAAAAATTATTTTCCTTGGAAGATGTCTTTGCCTCCCTCAGGAATGAGGAATTCTGGTGCTCTTGGACCAAAGGGGTGCCCTGAGCCCCACCACACCAAGGAAGAGATGGGCTTAGCTCATCCCACCTCGCACGAGAGAGCTGCCACGTGAGGACTTTCCCTGGCTCTGCCTCGTCCCTCTTGGAGGTGTGAGCAGCAGGATCCTTCCTTTTGGTCACTGAAATTCCTGCATCCCCACAGCTACCAGCAGCGGGAGGCTGCCTTGGTGTCACCCCTTGGGCTGAGGCTGGGTCCTCCCCGGACAAGGGGAAGCTGCCAAGGAATCAGTGCAATGAAAGCATCATTTCTTCCCAAGCCCGAAAAAGGAATAAAATATGGGGGGTTTGGGGGCCTGGAAAGTGCAGGCACAGACAAAGCCCACTGGCCACCCCACCAGGGAGGCATTTCCTGCCCTCTGTAATTACTCGTGGGACAGACAAGAGCTGCACTGGGAAAAGCTGCCCAGAAAAGATGCACAGATCCTGTGGGGAGAGAGGAACCATTGTTCCCTGCAGCCCCGTTCATCAGAGCTGGCTCTGCCCTCCTCGCTGGGGGGGTGCTGGGATGGGTGGGGAACTAAAGGCATGAGTGCCCCGCTTCCATGCTGGGATGAGTGGGGAGGTAAAAGGCACCCATTCCATCCATGGGTGGGGGAGGCACCATTCCAAAGGCACCCATTCCATCAGTGAGGGAGGTAAAGGCACCCATTCCATGGGTGAGGGAAGTAAAGGCACCCATTCCATGGGTGGGGGAAGTAAAGGCACCCATTCCATGGGTGGGGAAGTAAAGGCACCCATTCCATGAGTGGGGGAAGTAAAGGCACCCATTCCATCAGTGAGGGAGGTAAAGGCACCCATTCCATGGGTGAGGGAAGTAAAGGCACCCATTCCATGGGTGGGGAAGTAAAGGCACCCATTCCATCAGTGAGGAAGTAAAGGCACCCATTCCATCAGTGGGGGAACTAAAGGCACCCATTCCATCAGTGGGGGAAGTAAAGGCACCCATTCCATGGGTGAGGGAAGTAAAGGCACCCATTCCATCAGTGGGGGAAGTAAAGGCACCCATTCCATGGGTGGGGGAAGTAAAGGCACCCATTCCATGAATGGGGAGGTAAAGGCACCCATTCCATGAATGAGGGAACCATTTATTCCATCAGTGGGGAAGGAAGCACCCATTCCATGGGTTATTTCATAAAGGCACCCATTCCATCAGTGAGTAAAGGCACCCATTCCATGAATGAAGTAAAGCCATTTATTCCATCAGTGAGGGAGTAAAGGCACCTCCTTCCATGGAGTGGGGACAAGAAAAGCACCCATTCCATCCTTCCACCCATTCCCAGAAAGTCACCCATTCCATTTCTGGGCAAAGGATTCCATGGGTATTGATCAGTGGAAGCTGGAAAAACATTCCATTGTTGCTCCTGTTTGGCCTATCCCAAAAAAGCTGCTCCCCCCAGAGCCTAGACACCTGCAGATTTGGGCAAATGGCAACTGTAAAGAAAGGATTGTTGGAAAAAGGTCCGTGTTGAAATCACTGGTTTGGGAAATCACAAAAAATATGCTGATTAAAGAAATGATTTTGTGAGCAGTGAAATTGTTTCCCACTGGAACTGGAGGACAACTGGGGAGTGTGAAAATATGCTGAGCCAGGTTTGCTTGTGCAGGACCCACTGGAACTGAGGACCCTTTGGGTGTGCCAGCCAGGTTTGACCTGCAGGATCCCCCCAGAGATGGGCACCTGGCCTGCTGGCACCCTTTCCATCCCCTGGGGAGGGCATCCCTGCTGGGACCTGCCACCCCTCCTGGGCTGGACCTGCATCCCCTGGCACCTGCATCCCCCCTCTGGCACCTGCATCCCCTCTGGGACCTGCATCCCCCTCTGGCACCTGCATCCCCCCTGCTGGGACCTGCATGCCCTGCTGGGCATCCCCTCTGGCATCTCCCCCCTGGCACCTTCCTGCTGGGACCTGCATCCCCTGCTCCTGGCACCTGCATCCCCTGATCCTCCCCTGCTCTGGGACCTGCATCCCTCCTGTTCCTGGGACCTGGGACCTGCATCCCCAGTTCCTGGTGCTGCTCGGGCTCCAGCTCACCTGCTCTGCAGCCCCTCTCTGGTCGTGGGGCTGCTCCTCATTGAAGGAGGGGCGGGAGGAGGCTCCTGGCTCGGCCTTCAGCTGTTTGGAGGGTGCAGTGAACTGAAACCTGGGGGGTTGTGTTCAGGAGCTTTTGCTCTCGCTCCCCTTTGCTGCTTGCAGATGTGTTCTCATGGGACCCTCTCATTGCTGAACTTCTGCAACACTTCGGCCTCTGAAACTGGCCTGGAGAGTTGCTGGTTTGCCTTTAGGATCAAATAAAACCACAGCAAACCCCAGTAACTGCAGCTGCTGTGAGACCTTTTCAGGAATATCTGCATTCTCCCAAGGACCCTGCAGGGTCTCAGCACCTGTAGGGTGTGCAAACTCATTGCCAAGCAGGGTTGACTTGCCGTGGCTTGCAATAATTTTGATGTTTCCAAAGGGAAAAGGGAATTGGAGTGATGTAATGACCCAAATCTCCCTGTGCTGTTTGTATATTCATTCAGGGGATGCCCCAAAAGGAAACAAGGGAAGCTGGACAGACACTGTCCAGAAATGAAGGAAGAACCCTGGCTGATGCCCAGTTCTGTGTGTTTGCCTTGGTGCCTGTAAGATCCCTCAGAAAAAAATCAATGTGACAACTTTGCTTTCTGGAATATGAACCACTGAGGAAAAAGCAAAGTGCACTGAGAAAGAAAATGTGCTGAGAAATGAGAATTGCAGATTCATGGAACGGTTTATGGTGGCAGGGCCCTTAAAGCCCATCGTGTTCCACCCCTGACACCTTCCAATGCCCCAGAGTGCTCCCAGCCCTGTCCAGCCTGGCCTCGAACAACTGATTTGTTTCAGATTTGCCGTAACAATTCTGGATCACAAGATGGAAATCAGGTTCTAATGAAAAACCTCCATGAAACGTAGCAGGAGCTGAGTATCTCACAGAAAACCTCAAGAAACAGGATGAAGTAGCCCAAAATCTGAAGCCGCAAACCTGCAAGTGAAGTTCCCTTGCAAAGGGCCCTCCCTAAACCCTTTCTCTGCCGGATGGAATTGCCGGTGCCCTGGCAGCACGGACTGGCCACGGGCACAGGGTCTGGGGCAGCGTTTCTGGTCACAGGGAAGCGCTGGAGGCACCGTGCCCAGGTGCAGGATGTGCCTTAAAGCACCCGAGCCTCTGAAGAACCAAACGAGGCTCTGCTGGAGGCTTCCTGCCCGTCACGCCTGTGAAGTGAGGAGGAGGAAGGACTGTCTCGGGACAGATCCCCGGGTTAGACAGACCCAGCACGCTGTCCCTGCCAGGTGTGACACCGTGCCTGGTCCAGCTCCAGCTCCTGAGACGGAACCACTGCTCCTAAATCCCCTTGAGATGTGCAAATGGCCCTGTCAACAGCAGCTCGCCAGGCTGGGTGGCTTTCTCTGGGCTGCAGTAGCCTTGGTAACTCTCAGGGAAAAAAATAACCTAATTTTCTCTTTCATCCATAAGCCGAACCCTTTAATTTGCTTTCAAGTGAATTAAACATAAGCCTCCATTTTTTTAATTCCTTTGTCCTAATTTAAAAGTACTGACATTTATCAAAGGAGTTTTCTGGATTCCCCGGTTGCAGCTCATTGTTTTAGTATTTTTTTAAATAAACCAGAGGCTGATTTTTTATTGCTGAAATGCTTTCCTTCCCTCCTCCTTTTGTTAATAACAAGGGGATATTGTTCTCATCTCTAAACTTTCCCTGCTGACCTGGAGGGCAGCCTGTGTCCTGTGCGCTCTCCAGGTGCCCGTGGCTCATCATAACTGAGCTTTGCCATCGTTGTCCTGGGTGCTGCAGGGGCATCCTCGGGCTCACAGAGTTCAGTGTCCCCGGTGCACGTTCTCCCCTTCACTGTGCAGCCCCCAGTGACCCACAGTCCATCCCGCGGGGCTGTTGGAGGTGCCAGGTGCTGGAGAACAGCCCTGGCGTTATGAAAGCGGTGACACAGCAGCACCAACCTGTTTGTGTTGCCAGAAACAGCAGCTGCTTGAACAACCTGCACCCTGAAATGTGGGCTTGGCGCCCTTGATCCTTTGTGAGCAAGAGATTTCTCCTGTTCAGTGTTTGCACAGCATCACCCGCCCTGAACCATCCCCTAACACAGCAGAGGATGCAGCTGGGGCAGGGCATCACCCGCCCGTGCTGGGGCCCCTCCTGCCGAGCCCGAGCCTCGCTCCCCGCCCTTGCTTTGGCTTTGGGGTGCCCGGCGTGGTGCGGGGCCCTGGGGAGCTCTGTCCGTGCTCTGCCTGCAGGGTGACCCTGGGGTGCTCCCTGAGCCCTGCGGGAAGGACAGGGGGACCGAGGGCGCCCGTCACAGGTGACAGCCCCTCTCCACACAGCCTCGCTCACTCCAGCACCAGGCTGTTTTTCAGTGCCTCGTGACAAATCCCCATTTCCCCTCAGAATTATGGGCTGTGTTTTGGTTTGCTTTCCCACCCTGGTGGCCTTCCAGCCTGCATTAAGTTATCTCAGAGCAGCTGATCTCCTGTCAGCGTTAATCTTGGGTCCTGGCGTGTGGGGAGGAGTGATGGGAAGTGTTTAGCACCAGACCCAATGCACGGCCTCTCCTGGCTTGGTCCAGCCAAGGTCACAGCCTGAGGCTCGCACTCTGACAGCATTCCTGTCTGCCTGGAGGCCTCCCTGCCTGCACTGAGGGCTACAGATCACCCTTAAAGCAAGGGCTGGATAAAACAGAATTACACTTCTGAAACCTGGGCAGCCCTGGGATGTACTCAGCTCGGGAGCAGGACTGGTGTCAGCAGGAGCTACGCTGGATGTGGGGAGGAATGAAGCTGAAAGCAAATTTAGACTGTGCTTTCCTTATCCCTTTGCTGGGGTTTGGGAGAATTTCCATAAATCTTCTTCCCCATGCGTGTGGCCCTGTGGGGTCCAGCCTCACCCTCCTGTGGGCTCTGTGGGCACAGCCTCGCCCTCCCCATGCCCACCATGGGCACAGCCTCACCCTCCTGCAGGTTCTGTGGGGCACAGCCTTGCTCTCCTGCAGGCTCTGAGCCCTCCCCATGCCCAGCCCTGCCCTGGTGCCTCCTGCCCAGGCTGGAATGATCAATGGAGTCAGAGCTGGCACTGTAACTGCTGGCAGGGGAGGGGTTAAAACTGGGACTGCAGGAGCTGCCCCCAGCCCGGAGCGGGGAAATGGAGCTGGGAGTGAACCTGGAGTGACGGAATCCTGCAGGATGGAAAACCCCTCTGACCCCATGGAGTCCAACCACCCCCACACTGCCAGGGCCACCAGTGCCCCTGTCCCCAAGTGCCACAGCCACAGGGCTGTGAAACCCCCCAGGGATGGGGACTCCAAACCTCCCTGGGCACTTCCAATTCCTGAGCCCCCTTTCCATGGGAGCCTCTATCCTGAGCTCCCCTGAGGCCGTTCCCTCTGCTCCTGTCCCTGTTCCCTGGGATGAGATCCCAAATCCCCCCGGCTGTGCCCTCCTGGCAGGAGCTGTGCAGAGCCACAAGGGCCCCTGAGCCTCCTTTGCTCCAGGTGAGCCCTGCCCAGCTCCTCAGGGATTCTGCAGCCCCTGCCCAGCTCCTCAGGGATTCTGCAGCCCCTGCCCAGCTCCCTCAGGATTTCTGCAGATTCTGCCCCTGCCCAGCTCCTCAGGGATTCTGCAGCCCCTTCCCAGCTCCTCAGGGATTCTGCAGCCCCTTCCCAGCTCCTCAGGGATTCTGCAGCCCCTTCCCAGCTCCCTCAGGGATTCTCCAGCCCCTTCCCATCTCCCTCAGCCTCTCCTGGGGCTCCAAACCCTTCCCCACACTCCCTGATTTCCATGGTCAGTAGCTCGGGTGCAGCCCCTCAGTGCAGAGGAGAGGAAGAAGAGCTGAGCATGGGACCCTTGATTTTCCTTCCATTTCCCTTTGGTTTCTGTCACTCCTTTGCTCCTGTACCCATCTCAGTTGCCTATTGCGAGGAATTGAACTTTAAAAGGAAAAATCAGCAGGTTGTTTTTCAGTGAACATCTGTCCTTCATTCCCTGGTGGACATTTTCTGTTGAAATGCTTACAAATAAGAAAGTTTTCTTAAGAGACTCAGAAAATACCCTTTTAAAAGTAAAGTAAGGTTTCAGTCTCTTCTGGCAGCAATTAAGAATACAGGGTATTGTGCCTTTGAAAATTGAACCTCTTATTTAACTGTCTAAATAGAGATTTAATTTTCCTGCTTTTGGCACCTAAGCTTGAAAATTTTCTTCTTACAGATGAAAACAGAACATTATAGAAATTGAGTCTGTGGCATTTTTTATTCTGCTTTTGAGAGAGAAAAAAACGAGGAAGATAATTTATCAGTATTTGTACCTCTATTCTAACCCCTTTGAACCAAAATCCCTCATAAATGTCATCTCTGGATCACTCTGGATATACCAAAGGCTGATTTGAGTGCAGCCAGCCCATGGAAGCGGGCAGGGGCTGCACGTGGAGCCTGGGCTGTTTCCCTCAGCTCTCAGCAGAGCGGTGCAGCACATTCGGAGCAGTGAATAAGGAAAACGCTCTCACATCAGCCAGTCCAGCCACCCCCGGCCCTGCCAGGGCCCCCAGTGCCCCTGTCCCCAGCGCCACATCCACGGGCTGTGAGATCCCCATGGGTGTGAGATCCCCATGGCTGTGAGACCCCCATGGCTGTGAGATCCCCCCATGGCTGTGAGATCCCCAGAGCTGTGAGATCCCCATGGCTGTGAGATCCCCAGGGCTGTGAGATCCCCATGGCTGTGAGATCCCCATGGCTGAGAGATCCCCATTGCTGTGAGATCCCCAAGGCTGTGAGATCCCCAAGGCTGTGAGATCCCCCCAGGGCTGTGAGATCCCCATGGCTGTGATCCCCCAGGGCTGTGAGATCCCCAGGGCTGTGAGATCCCCCAGGGCTGTGAGATCCCCGGGGCTGTGAGATCCCCCCATGGCTGTGAGATCCCCATGGCTGTGAGATCCCCAGGGCTGTGAGATCCCCATGGCTGTGAGATCCCCCCAGGGCTGTGAGATCCCCATGGCTGTGAGATCCCCATTGCTGTGAGATCCCCAGAGCTGTGAGATCCCCATGGCTGTGAGATCCCCTCAGGGCTGTGAGATCCCTGGGGCTGTGAGATCCCCATTGCTGTGAGATCCCCATGGCTGAGAGATCCCCCCAGGGCTGTGAGATCCCCATGGCTGAGAGATCCCCCAGGGCTGTGAGATCCCCATGGCTGTGAGATCCCCAGGGCTGTGATCCCCCAGGGCTGTGAGATCCCCCCAGGGCTGTGAGATCCCCTCAGGGCTGTGAGATCCCCAGAGCTGTGAGATCCCCCCATGGCTGTGAGATCCCCTCAGGGCTGTGAGATCCCCCCGGGGCTGTGAGATCCCCAGGGCTGTGAGATCCCCATGGCTGTGATCCCCCCAATGGCTGTGAGATCCCCATGGATGTGAGATCCCCATGGCTGTGACATCCCCAGGGCTGTGAGATCCCCATTGCTGTGAGATCCCCCCAGGGCTGTGAGATCCCCCCAGAGCTTTGATCCTCCCAGGGAGCTCAGAGGTCTCGTCCAACCTCTCAGATTCTGAGAATTCCTCCTCCCACAGGTGTCCCCAGTCCTTTGGGGCAGGCTCTGACTCTTCCTCCAGGTGTGCCTGACCAGGTGTTCATCTCCAGATGTGCCTGACCAGGTGCTGCTCTCCAGGTGTGCCTGACCAGGTGTTCATCTCCAGGTGTGCCTGACCAGGTGCTGCTCTCCAGGTGTGCCTGACCAACTGCTGCTCTCCAGGTGTGCCTGACCAGGTGTTCATGTCCAGGTGTGCCTGACCAGGTGCCGCTCTCCAGGTGTGCCTGACCAACTGCTGCTCTCCAGGTGTGCCTGACCAACTGCTGCTCTCCAGGTGTGCCTGACCAGGTGTTCATCTCCAGGTGTGCCTGACCAGGTGCTGCTCTCCAGATGTGCCTGACCAGGTGTTCATCTCCAGGTGTGCCTGACCAGGTGCTGCTCTCCAGGTGTGCCTGACCAGGTGTTCATCTCCAGGTGTGCCTGACCAGGTGTTCATGTCCAGGTGTGCCTGACCAGGTGTTCATCTCCAGTTGTGCCTGACCAGGTGTTCATCTCCAGGTGTGCCTGACCAGGTGCTGCTCTCCAGGTGTGCCTGACCCTGCTTGGCAGCGGGTCGGGCGGGGCTGGGGCTGCCTCCGTCACCGCTCTCCCCAACAGGGCTGCGCTGCTGCCTCTGTGTGTGTTGGGTTTTATCGCTCAAGGCCGATTCCATGAAGGAAAACCCAGCCCGGGAAAAGGAAGCGCAAGCCCGGAGCGCGATGGCTCCGGCGCTGGAGGGAGGGAGCGGCGGCCCTGGGCAGCGTGCCCGTGGTTTGGTTAACGGGACGGGGGTGCAGTGGGGGTCCCGGATTCCTCGGGGTGCAACGGGGGCTGCCGGAACCCCGGGGGCGGCCGGTGCCTCCTCCCGCCCTTCCCTGGGGCTGCTGGAGATGCCCCGTCCCCGGAGCCAGGGCTCCCAGCGCGGTGAACCCCTGTAATTACCACAATCTGCCGCCGATGAGATCGGATAGCTCTGCTATCGCTGATAATAACAGCTAATTAGTGAGGCGGTCACGGGGAGCGCTCTGTGAGGGAAGGGTTTGGCCCTCAGCTCCCCACGGAGGCTCTGTTTCCATCCGGGGAGGGCTGCCCCCGAGGGGGCACTGCCGGTGCCTTGCGTGGAAATGGAAATGGAAATGGAAATGGAAATGGAAATGGAAACGGAAATGGAAATGGAATGGAAATGGAATGGAAATGGAAATGGAAGTGGAAATGGAAATGCTGCACAGGCTTCTCCCGAAACCCCGGCACGGTGGGGAAACGGGAGCGGGGATGGAGCGGGCAGCAGGGTCCGGGCAGCCCCGGAGAGACGCAGGGCGGCTGGAGGAGCAGGGGATGGGAGGGTGGAAGGAAGGGCCAAGAACGAACTTTTCTTCACAGAGCTGGAACGGCTGGAGCTGGGGCTGGGCCAGGGCAGCTCAGGCTGGAGCTCAGGAAGGGCTCTTGCCCAGAGGGTGCTGGCACTGCCCAGGGAATGGGCACGGCCCCGGGGCTGCCCGAGCTCCAGGGATGCCCAGGCTGGGGTTTTGGGGGTCTGGGCAGGGACTGGGGGGGATGGATGCCTCTGCTGGGTCCCTCCCAGCTCAGGGTATTCCATGGTTCTGTGCTGAGTACAAAACTCCCTTCACATCTCAAAAGATTCCTTGGAAGATGACAAAGGTTGCCACTGAGGAGTGAAGGAAGTGTCCTTCCTTTTAATTTTTTAGTAGTTTTAATAATGAGTTTAAGTTTTAACAAAGAAACATGGACACATTGCTCACAGTCATTTTAGGTTGAGGTTTTTTTTGTTTTTTTTTTTTTTTTTTTTTTTTTTCTGATGGAAACCTGCTCAATTAAAAGGAAAAAACCCTCACATTTCTCTTTCCTAATCCTGTGATTTCCTCCATGGCTCAGAGAAAACCGGAGCTGCTTTGTCAGGAGAGGAGAGCCCTGGAAAGGAGCTGGTTGCTCATCCCATGTCCTGACGTGGGTGACTGCAATGGGAAAGCTCAGGAGGAGGTTTAAGGGCAAGGGAAGAGGAGGAAGATTAAAGGGTAAATCTCCAAACCCCGAGTTTTGGTTTGGAGGTTCACTGTCTGCAGCAGGGGCAGGGGTTAAGAGGATGGAGATGCTCAGAGGAAAAGGCAGCAAACAAATGCACCCTGGGATCCTTTTCCTCCAAGTGAAAGAGCATAACTGGGGTCTGTCACAGCTGGATGGGACGTGGCCCTCTCCTCTCACAAGCCATTAGTGCACCAGAAGCAAGACTGCCAAAATAAAACTCCTTCCCTGCTCTGAGCCCTGCAGAGCCAGCCCCTTTGCTCCAGGAGCCATCCTGGGTGCTCAGCGGCTGAAACTCCTCCTTGTGAAACCCTCAGCAGCCCTGGCGCTGCTGCTGTGCTTTCCAACGTTGGATAAAACCCCACATCTCTCCGGTCTCTCCCGCAATCCGTTCAGTGCTGAGGAGGCCCCAGCTGCTGCAGGTCCAGGGTGGATCTGGCCCAGTTTGGGTCAGGCTGCTGCCGCTCCTGGGCTTCGGCATCTGGGCTCATTTGTAAGGCAAAAGAGGGGCTGGAGCTAAAAGCTTCCCTAATGGACGTTCGGTACAGAAAGGGAAACGGTTGTGGTAAAGATGCCGCAGGGGATGGGCTTCGTTCTGTCCTTTAATCTTCCTCCTCTTTCCCTGCCCTTGAATCTGCCGCAGCTGTCACCTGCAGGTGACACAGGGCCGCACCCTGGGAGGACACTCGGTAATGCCCAAAGCTCTGGGCCAGCGTGCCTCCCTTTGCCTTGGCACGCAGGGACTGACCCCTCGCAGCTGTCACTGCCTGCCTCAGTTTCCCTGGCTGCAAAACGAGTAGTGCTCGGGAGAGGCACCAGGGACTGGGAATTACTGGGGTGAGAAACCACGACATGGACCTGCTTGTGCAGGAGCACAAATGCGTGCTCTGGGCTCCTGTTTCCAAGCCTTTCCCTTCCCAGGGTTCGTGGTCCATGTTCCTGTCCCATGTCCCTGCGGGCAGCACATGCGGGTGTCTGTGAGAGGCAGGGCTTGCAGGCCCTGTGCAGGTTGGGACAAGGGGAAAAAAAGAGGCAGGGCTTGGCAGGCCCTGTGCAGGTTGGGACAAGGGGAAAAAAGAGCCCCACTGCCAGCCAGGAGTGTGCCCAGCTCCCACAGCTCCGGGATGTGCCTGGGAGGATGTGCCCAGGGTGTGCCTGCCCTGGCACACACAGGGCTGGATCCCTGGGATGTGCCTGCTCTGGCACACACAGGGCTGGATCTCCAACACGTGCCAGGCTGATTGCTGGGGCAGGCGCTGAGGTTTCCCCCCAGTCAGAGGGAGGAACGGGGGTTTGGGGTTCAGCTCCTCTTGCCCCAGGCTGTCAGCACCTGCTCCCATGAGCTGTGTGAGCTCCTCTGGCTCTGAGGAGCAGCAGCTGAGAGCAGGCACCGGCCTGGGGACATCCACAGGCTGATCAGGGGGCTGTCCCAGGGGCCTGCAATGGCAGCTGAGCCCTGTGCCAGAGTCTGATCCCTGTTCTAGACTCTGATCCCTGTGCCAGACTGATCTCTGTGCTAGACTCTGGTCTCTGTGTTAGACTCTATTCTCTGTGTTAGACCCTGATCCCTGTGCGAGGCTCTGGTTTCTGTGCCACACTGATCCCTGTGTTAGACTCTGATCTCTCTGTTAGACTCTGATCCCTGTGTTAGACTCTATTCTCTGTGTTAGACCCTGATCCCTGTGCTAGACCAGAGCCCATAACAGGAGGGCAGCAGCAGTGTTTGGTGTGCAGGGCTGTCTGTCCCTCTCGTGCCAGGCAGCCCCGCTGCAGGAGCTGTTCTGGAGGTGTTTCACTGCTTCAGCCTCAGAACACCAGGCCCTGCAAAAGTGAACAAGGCTCTTGTGTGACCTGCCCACTCAGGGCTAGGACAAAGCGGTGGCTTCCACAGGAATGGAGATTTCACAGAATCACAGAACAGTCTGGCTTGGGAGGGACCTCAGAGAGCACCTTGTTCCATGCATCCATGTTCCATGCATGTTCCATGCATGTTCCATGCATCCTTGTTCCATCCACGTTCCATGCATGCTCCATTCATCCATGTTCCATCCATGTTCCATGCATCCTTGTTCCATGTATCCATATTCCATGCATGTTCCATGCATCCTTGTTCCATCCTTGTTCCATCCATGTTTCATCTATGTTCCATGCATCCATGTTCCATGCATCCATGTTCCATGCATGTTCCATCCATGTTCCATCCATGTTCCATCCATGTTCCATGTTCCATCCATGTTCCATGCGTGTTCCACGCATCCTTGTTCCAGGGAAGGTGTCCCTGCCATGGCAGGGCTGGGGCTGGCGGATCCCTGAAGTCCCTTCCAACCCAAACTGTTCCATGGTCCTGTGATCCCAGAAGAAGCTCAGGCGGGCCCTTTGAGGGGGACAGCTGGGAGCTGTGGGGCCGGGAGACTCTGCTGACGTGGGGAGGTGCCTCTGCCCCAGGGAGAGCCCGGGGCTGGGAACAGATCCCTTTGCTTTGGACATGGCCAAGGTTGGATGGATGATCCTGGAGGTCCTTTCTAGCCTTAGGGATTCTGTGATTCTCTTTAAGCAAGCCCTGGGATGGTACAAACCAGCAGGAACTGAGTTCCATCCTCCTTTGGACCATCTGCAGCTGAGGTCCCGCTAGGACAGGGTCCCTGCCTGGCCCAGTCAGCCCAGTCTGACTCTGCTGTGCTGGGCACGGAGATGCTGGAGCCACGAAACCGGCCCAGAGCCACAGCTTCCTGTGTGTGCACCTTCCTCCTGTCCCACACCTGCCCTCCCTTCCGCTAACCAGCCCCGAAAATCCAAATTTCAGATGGAAATTCACTGCAGCAGCTGGATTTGTCCTGATGGAGTGTTCTGGTGCCTTTGATGCTCTTTGAAGCATCATTGCAGGAGGGGAGGGAGGAGTTTCCAGCAGAATTCTGATCCAAGCTTCGAATCCAGTTACATTTCAAAGTGCTCAGACCTTGCCTTGGATTAGGAGGAATTTGGATCTGCCCTTGGCAGCTGTCTCCACAGTTTGGAGAATTCTGAGCCAGAAATTGGTATTGATTTCAAAGGCATTGTTCACACCTCTCCAGGGCCTTGATGCTGGTGTCATCCATTGGTTCATTATCTCAGAGGGTGCAAGAACAGCCCAGAGAAAGGTTTGAACTCAAACTTTTGAGACCACTTCCAAGTTTTCTAAGATATTCCAAGAGTTTGACCTTACCAGCCTTTAAGGTGGATATGGTTAGCAAATGTTTTGTTCTTTCCTGAAAACAGAGATAAAATCAAAACAGAAGAGCTTCTGTTCTTTCAAGGATAAAAGATGTCAAACTTTCACTGAACCCAGTGTTTAGTGAGGTTTTGGCAAAAAAGCTTCCCCAGGTTCAGTCTTCAGTGAGCAATGTGAGTGTTTTCAAAGGAAGCAGGCACTTTCCACACACACCAAAAAAAAAAAAAAAAAAAAAAGAAAAAGGAAGAAGTAAACTGTTCCATTCCCCTCAAATCACTTAGAAATGATACAATTGTAAATATTTTCCCAGCTCTCCCCTGGATACACTGTCATTTTTTACTTCCTAAGTCACTGTCTAGGAGCAGTACTGGCAACCTGCTTTTGTCAAATGCTCACTGTGCAGGTGTCTCCATCCTGGCTGCAGGGCTCGGGCGCTGGATGGGTGTCCCGGCCGCTTCCATTCCCCCCAGGAGCCCAGGGCACCGCGGAGCCTCCCTCCCTGTGGCACAGAGCGCCTCCCGCCCCTCTGCCAGGCCCGAGCACAGGGGATGATGTTCACTGCTCACCTCTGAGCCTTAGGCTGAGGCAGCTCAGGCGTGGATGGGATGTTGGGAATTGGGGATTCCTGCCTGGCAGGGTGGGCAGGGGCTGGGCTGGCATTCCCAGAGCATTCCCAGCTGGGGCTGCCCCTGGATCCCTGGCAGTGCCCAAGGCCAGGCTGGACACTGGGAGCAGCCTGGGGCAGTGGGAGGTGTCCCTGCCATGGCAGGAATGGAACAAGAGCAGTTTAAGTCCTTTTCAAGCTGAACCATGGTGCGATTCCTAGCCCTGTGGTCCCTCTGGCTGCAGCCCACTCCCGTGCCCTGTGTCCTGCCCTGGAGCGTGACTCACACTGTGACTCCTTCAGAGAGCACTTCCCAGTTTGTCAGAGGAGATTCTTCCATTTCACTAACCAGGACATCTCCCGAGTTTGTTTTTATTAAAGCCGCAGCATGCTGGGCCTTGCTCTGTGCTCTCCGGTTGGTGTTTCCAAAACCACTGCAGAAGTGAGGCAGAGCATTACTGCCAGGCCTTTATTCCCTCCCATTGACTCTCACAGCTTTTAAATTACTCCTTGTGTGGCTTTCCCCCCGGGCAGCACTGGAGATGCCCTTAGCCTGCAATGACAGTTGTGACCTGTCCCTGCAGCTCATGTCCCCCGGGCTGGGCACAGGCACAGCTCCCTGCCCCAGAGGTGGGCATTCCCTGCCTGCTCAGGTGACCAGCAGAGCCACGGAGGGACCCACAGGGCAGCTGCAGGTGTTTTGTCTCCCTGGTTCTGCTGAAGGCCCCTTGGTGCTTCAAAGGGAAGGGCTCTGCTCTCCCCCTGTGGCACCACTTGGCAGAGCCTGACAGGACAAGGGAGGCCTTCAGCTGCAGGAGGGGAGATTTGGGTGGGATTTTAGGGAGAGGTTTCTCCCTGTGTGGGGAAGAGCCCTGGCACAGGAATTCCCAGAGCAGCTGTGGCTGTCCCATCCCAGGCCAGGCTGGACACTGGGCTTGGAGCACCTGGGACAGTGGGAGGTGTCCCTGCCATGGCAGGGGTGGGATGGCATTTAGGGTCCCTGCCATCCCAAACCCTTCCATAACTGATGACTCTCCACTCTGTACTCTGGGCTAATTGTGGTTTTGGTCAGAAACTCTGCTTCCTCTGACAAGGATCTTCCTTGTGCCTAACCCTGCCTCTGGTTTTCCAGCCTTGTCCAGCTCCCTGCTCCGGTGGGAAAGGCAGGAGAGGGCAAAGGCAGGAGGTAAAAAAGGCAGAAGGTGGGAAAGGCAGGAGATGGGAAGGGCAGGAGATGATGGAAAAGGCAGGATTTAGAAAAGGCAGGAGATGGGAAGGGCAAGAGATAAAAAGGCAGGATTTAGAAAAGGCAGGAGATGGAAAAGGCAGATGGGACAGGCAGGAGATGGGAAGGGCAGGAGAGGGCAAAGGCAGGAGATGGGAAGGGCAGGACATAGGAAAGGCAGGAGATGGAAAAGGCAGAAGGTGGGAAAGGCAGGAGATAGGAAAGGCAGGAAATGGGAAGGGCAGGAGATAGGAAAGGCAGGAGATGGGAAAGGCAGGAGATGCCCCCTGTGCATGCCTGGCCCCGCTGTGGGAGCCCCTCTGCCCTGCAGTGCTGTTGAAGGTTTCCTACCACAAACAAGTTGTTGCCCTGAGTCTGCAGCAGTGCCAGCTGGCCGCAGATGACTCACATCTCCTATTTATCTGATTTTATGCTGCCTGACCTCCATCTCCGTCCCTCATTCCTGGAAAACAATAAATCAGGATTCAGTGCTGCTGTGTAATGGGGACCTGGGCCTGGTTTCCTGCTGGGGTCAGAGGCTGAGCATCCCCCAGCTCTGCTGGAGCCAGGGTGAGCAGCAGCCCCTTCCCCCAGCTCCCCGCTCCTCCCTGGGAGCTGTGAAATGAAATGTTTGTGGAAAAGATGTCTCTCTTTTCCTCCCTCTCCGTGACAGACAATACAGAAGAGCAATTTCCCCAAAGTGTTCTCTAGAACAGCACAGAGTATGGATTGATTTGTTTGCAATTTTTTTTGGTGTTGCAGCTGCCCAGAAATCAGGCTGAGAGCATGGGAGGGACTCTGCAGCTCAGTGCAGGGAATTGTTCCCTGTTTAGCTCTCTTTCCTCCAAAGAGCCTCTTCTGCTGTGCTGTCCCTCTGGTCCTGCACAAGGAAACTGTTTCCTTAGCAGTGTTTCTTAGGCTGTAGTTTTGGTTGATTTTTATTATTTTTTCTCTTTTCTGCATCTGTAAAGTTCCTGTAAGTGGTGAGGGTGAGGTGTGGAGTGTGGATCCAGTGCCAAGGTGACAGACACACAACAGAGAACCCAAAGGTGTGAGGAGAGGAAACCCCAGGCTGCTCAAATTCCAGTGCGGACAGCCCCAACAAGTGTCAGAGTCTACAAGGGAGATTTACTGGGAAGTTTTGCACTGACAATCTTCTCTTTCCACCTGTGCAGGAGCACTGCTGGGAGCCAGCAGCTCCCTGTTGGTGTGGCTGGGAGGTGTTTGCACCCTCCGTCCTCTCCAATGGCAGGTGGCAGGTGCTGCCTTGGACCTGCTCCAGCTCTAGGAAACCACCAGAGAATCCCAGGGGGGTTTGGGTGGGAAGGGCCTCAGAGCCCCTCCAGTGCCCCCCAGCCATGGCAGGGACCCCTCCCACTGTCCCAGGTGCTCCAGCCCCAGTGCCCAGCCTGGCCTGGGCACTGCCAGGGATCCAGGGCAGCCCCAGCCCCTCTGGGCACCCTGTGCCAGGGCCTGCCCACCCTGCCAGGGAACAATTCCCAACTCCCAATCTCCCATCCAGCCCTGCCCTCTGGCAGTGGGAGCCATCCCTGTGCCCTGCACTCCATCCCTTGCCAAAAAGTCTCTCTGCTCTGAGGTGGCTGAAATCAATGGTTTCAGGAGCTGCTGGGAGAAGGAGGAAAGGGCAGAGCAGAAAGAGGCAGAAATGACCCCAAATCTTTAGGCAACAGGAGTGGGGATGTGTGGCTGTGGCAGCCTGGAGTGCAGAACAGGGACACCCTGCAGGTCACAGGGGTCTGCAAGGAAGGGGCTCCACATCCACAGCTGACACCAGAATTCAAATTTTGGGGTTTTGTTTGCAGCAGTTTTTGGATGGGGCTGCCCTGCAGGACAAGGGGCAGATCCCAGCAGGGAACAGAAACAAATCCACAGCTCCTGAGACAGGGGAGAGTCACACGGAGCCTGCTGGGCTGGGATCATGGGGTGGGATAATGGGATAATGGGATGGGGTGGGATGGGAAGAGGCAGGATGGGATGGGGTGAGGTGGGATGGGACAGCATGGGATGGGATAATGGGATGGGATAATGGGATGGGACGGGATAATGGGATGGGGTGAATGGGGTGCTATGGGCAGGGGTGATGCTCAGGCATGCTGCTCATGGATGCTGCTCATGGATGCTGCTCAGGGCGCTGATGTGAGCTGAGATTCCCCCCCTGGTGCTTCTCCTGCCCTGGGAAGGGAGCAGGGTGGCCAGGCCTGGAGCCCTCTCCCTGCAGCCACCCTGGGCCTCTGTCCCTACCCTTCCCACAGCCAGGCCCTGTCCCAGGGCTCTCTCCAGCCCAGATGTGCTTCAGCTGCACCCCAGTGGATCTGAGAGCTGCCAGCACGCAGGAAACTGCTGCAAAGTTCAGGAGGAATTTTTTTTTTCTCACATCTTCATGTTTTCAATAGCTGTCTATAAGCACAGCCTATTTATAATCAGGAGAAGGTACTCAGCCCACGCCCCCAGGAGATGCAGCCTGGTTCAGAGCAAGGTTCAGAGCTTGTGAATAAAATTTTTTCAGGCCCCTGATTTTACTGGAATCAATGAAAAACAACTAAAGTAAGTCAAGCCCAACTTTGCCCTCCTATTTCAGAGAAATGAAAAAAGGCTGGGAAAATGATCATTTGGGGTCAACCCAAAATATTTCCCTTTTCCTCCTAATTAAATTTTTTGCTTAATTTTGAAGTTTTTTTAAAAATAACCAGGTCCACTATGAAAAAAACTCCAGTTTCAGATGACAAATGGAAGCTGAAAGGTTTTGCTTTGAAAGTGCTCTGGTGTTTCTGATGTGAAACATAAGACAGGTTGAAAAGAAATATTTTGACATTTCAGTTCCATCATCACCTTACTTTTATTTTCAGTTCAAACCATCAGCTCCACTCAGCCCATATTCTCCAGTAACCCACAGCCCCCATCCCTCCACTGCTAACTGAATTCCCTCCTGGTGAAAAATGATCCACGGCTCTCTGCACAACCTTTGCTCCAAGCTGGTCCAAAACTGCTCTTAATTGCTGCTGCTGGAGTTTTTCTGGTCACCAGCAATGGCAAGGACAGCCATGATCTGGGGGTTACAGCCCAAAACGAGAGGCAGAAGGCTCTCACCAGGCCATAAATAGATCCCCAACCCATCATTTTGTGACACTTGGAATCTGCACACGGGCCCACGGGTGGGCCGTGCCCAGCACATCGCTCCCGGGGATTTCAGGTTGAGGGATGCTGCTGGGAGTCAGGATATTCCATCAGCAGAGGCTCTCACCAATAGCACTGGGATTTCCCACGTGGAAGTGTGTCTTTGTCAGTCCTGGCCTTGCAACACCCCCAGGTTTGCTCAGCTCTCACTTTAAATGAGCTGTGATCAATTAAAAGCTCTGCTCACTGCTTATTCAAAGAACATATAAATCTCCAGAGTCTGCTTCTCCCTTCTGGACTGCCTTTGGAAGACTGAAAATAAACCCAGTGCCAATTCTAAATATTTTCTGTCTCTGTGTTGCCGAGCTCAGATGAGTCTGACGGCTCTGGAAGCTGCAGGGAAAGAGCCAGAGCAGAAACCGTGCGGGGAGTTCTCACCTCCCATCACCTCTGAAGGGAAAATATTCCTGCTGGCTTTCTCCTGATCTCAGACAAACGTGGGCTTTGGGGGGATGTGACCGTGCTCACAGGGGTTCTTGGATGAAGGAAGAGACGAGGATCTGACTCCATGTTTCAGAAGGCTGATTTATTATTTTATGATATATATTACATTGAAACTATACTAAAAGAATAGAAGAAAAGATTTCCTCAGAAGGCTGGCTAAGAATAGAATAGAAAGGAATGATAGTAAAGGTTTGTGTCTCGGACTCTCTGTCTGAGCCAGCTGACTGTGATTGGCCATTAATTAGAAACAACCCCATGAGCCCAATCCCAGATGCACCTGTTGCATCCCACAGCAGCAGATAACCATTGTTTGCATTTTGTTCCTGAGGCCTCTCAGCTTCTCAGGGGAAAAATCCTAAGGAAAGGATTTTCCATAAAAGATATCTGTGACAGGGGGACAATCAGGAGGGTCCCAGCACTGTTCCTGCTGAAATCCACCTGTAAAGACACAAGGAGGAGACCCTGAGAGGGCTTGAGCTCTGTCCAGGAGGCACAGAAACTTCCCATGAGGCGGTTCCAGTTCACTTTAAAGGCTGTGGATAGGATTCTCCTACCTGGCAGTGCATCCTCCTGATGGGTGGCTCCAAGTTAAAGCTGCTGGGTGCAGGAGATGGAGCCTGCCCAGCACTTCTCCTTCCATGGCACATCCAGGACCACTCTGTCCCAGCTCTCCCAGGCTGGCAGGGATGCACTTTGGTGTCACTTTGATTTTTTAAGATTTTCTAAGCCCTCTGATGTTGACATTCTTGTAGCAAACTTTCTCACATACTTTCTGTAAATAACCCATTGTTTTGCATTCCTTTATGGAGGAAGAGAAATTTGATAGACTGTTGGGTTTGTCCAGTGTCA
The DNA here is from genome assembly GCA_024865655.1 of Emberiza elegans. Lineage (NCBI taxonomy): Eukaryota > Metazoa > Chordata > Aves > Passeriformes > Fringillidae > Emberiza > Emberiza elegans. Next base: position 317,890 of record JALJVW010002400.1, read on the forward strand.
TTGGAGAGGTGGCACTTTCACCCTCCAATCCACTGTCCCTCTTGGAAATCTATAAACATTAAAGTCAGAAAATAAATCCATCCTTCTACCTTGAAAACAGCAGCGTCTCCACGTCGTGTTATTTCAAGTGTTCTAGTGACATTTTGGAACTGTCCCACAGCACTTAACTCAGGTCTATCTGTGCTGGACTGACCCTCCCATGCTAGCATTTAACCCGGGTCAGTCCGTGCTGGACTCTCCCATGCTAGCATTTAACCCAGGTCAGTCTGTGCTGGACTCTCCCATGTTAGCATTTAACCCAGGTCAGTCTGTGCTGGACTCTCCCATGTTAGCATTTAACCCGGGTCAGTCTGTGCTGGACTCTCCCATGCTAGCATTTAACCCGGGTCAGTCTGTGCTGGACTGACTCTCCCATGCTAGCATTTAACCCGGGTCAGTCCGTGCTGGACTCTCCCATGCTAGCATTTAACCCGGGTCAGTCTGTGCTGGACTCTCCCATGTTTCCAGCCATGGAATGGTCAGTCCGTGCTGGACTGACTCTCCCATGTTAGGACATTTCCGGGTCAGTCTGTGCTGGACTGACCCTCTCATGCTGGCATCCAGGAGGGTCCAGGTGATCCGGGGACTCTCCAGCCTGGATAATAACCCAGGATCCCTGGGTTTGGGATGGACTCTCCCATGTTTACATTACAAGGGTTCCATATTCCGTGCTGGACTCTCCCTTGATGTTTTTAACCCAGGTCAGTCTAGGCTGGACTCTCCCCAGTGTTGACTGCAGGTTTAACCGGGTCAGTCTTTGCTGGACTCTCCCATGCTACATTTGTGCCCAGGTAACATCAGGCCTGGACTCTCCCATTTAGTATTTGGTTCAGGCTGCATGTCTTCAGGGGACTCTCCCATGCATACCACCTTCATTTACCCAGGTAGTCTGTCCCCTGGACAGGACTCCATGGTCCCATCACTGCCCAGGCAGTCTGTCCCCTCCCCCACAGCTGTTTCCCCTGGCTGGGGTCTGGGCCTGGACTGGGCCTGGCCTCCCCAGCAGGAAGCATTTAACCCAGGTCAGTCTGTGCTGGACTCCTCTGAGCCGGGTTCAGGGGCACAGGTCAGTCTGGGCTGGACTCATCTCTCACAGCGGGATTTCCTTTCCTTTCAGACCAGGATTCTCCCTGAAGCATTTAGCAAAGTTGTGCTGGACTCCCCCTCTAAGCCCCTTGCCTTTTAACCCAGGTTTTGCTGGAGCTGCTGGACTCACAGGACGATGGTCAAGCATGCTGGATGGCTTGTGTTCAAAGGGACCTTAAAGATCAGTGACTGCTGGACCTCCCACTGTCCCAGGTTCCCAGCCCCAGTGTCCAGCCTGGCCTTGGGCACTGCCAGGGATCCGTGCTGGACTGACTCCTCAGCTAGCATTTGGGAATTCCAGCCCTGGCTGGAATTCCCATGCCAAGATCCCAGGTCAATCTCCGTTTCCCAGTGGCTCCCATTCCCTGGCTCCTGTCCCTCTGTGCTGGACTGACCCCCAGTCCCTCTCCAGCTCTCCTGGAGTCCCTCCAGGACTCTCCCATGCTAGCATTTGAGCTCAGTCCGGAGCCTTCCCTTCTCCCATGGGAACATTCCCAGCTCTCCCAGCTGGAGGGGCTCCCAATCCCATAGTAAGAACAGTGGTGTCAGTTTTCTGGACCTGCTGTTCAGGATCCCATTTAGAGCCCAGGCCAGTCAAGGAGAACTGCTTGATTTGCATCAGTTGATAATCCCTGCTGCTGCTATCTAAAAGCAGAGGAAAGGGCAAAGTTCCATAAAACCAGAGCTGGATGCCTGGAAAACCCATTAAAACCCCTCAAACTACAATAGATAATGAATCCTTAGTTGGCCATAATGTCTCTCCCAGTGGGCAGCTGACATTTATCTTCCAAATGTCACCTCTGGTCCCTGGACTCTCCCATTATCAGCATTTAACCCAGGTCTGTCCGAGCTGGAAACTCCCATGCAATTAAAATTTTATCAGGCAGGCTGTGCAGGGACTGAGGGCCTGTCCATGCCCGGCGATGGGCCCAGTCTGTGCTGGACTCTCCCATGCTAGCATTTAACCCAGTCCAGCACAGACTGACTCTCCCATGTTGATCCAGCCACAGGAGATGATGGAGCCGGTTGTGGGACACACCTGTGCTTCCAGAGGGAAGGACATTCCTGCCCTGGCCAAGGAGCCCTCCCTGCTGGCCCTGCTGGGGGCTCCAGGAGTGCTCCTGGTGATCCGGGGCCCCTTCCAGCCTGGATAATTCCAGGATCCCTGGGTTTAGGGATGGGATTCTGTTGCCATCACATTACAAGGGTTCCATATTGCTATAGCTTCCTATCTCCTTGATGTTTCTTGCAGGCAGCTCCTCTAGGCACTGACTCTTCCTTGTCCTTGCAGTGGCCAGCTGACTCCAGGTCCCGCCAATCCACTCTTTTATACCACTCCTCTTATTGGCTACAGGTGTGCCCTGTTAACATCAGGCCTGCTCTAATCTTTAGTAATTGCTTCAGCTGCACATCTTCAGGGGATGAGATTGCACTCCATACCACCTTCATTTACCCATACTGTATCCCCCGACAGGACTCCATGGTCCCATCACTGCCCAGGCAGGGCTGTCCCCACCCCACAGCTGTGTCCCCTGGCTGGGGCCTGGGCCTGGCCTGGGCCTGGCCTCCCGCCAGCAGGAAACACACCCGCAATTTCTGCGCTCCTCTGACCCGGGTTCAGGGGCACTGACAGCCCCGGGGGTGCTCATCAGGCACAGGGGGAAATCCTTTCCTTTGCAGACCAGGATTGTCTCCTGAAGCCCAGAGCAAATTGTTGCTCCTCCACTAAGCCCCTTGCCTTGTTGGTGCCCCTGTTTTTGGGAGCTGCTGGACTCACAGGACGATGGAAGCATGGGATGGTTTGTGTTGGAAGGGACCTTAAAGATCATTGACTTCCACCCCTCCCGACTGTCCCAGGTGCTCCCAGCCCCAATGTCCAACCTGGCCTTGGGCACTGCCAGGGATCCAGGGGCAGCCCCAGCCAATCTGGGAATTCCAGCCCAGCCAGCAATTCCTTGCCAAGATCCCAGCCCAATCTCCCCTTTCCCAGTGGGAGCCATTCCCTGGCTCCTGTCCCTCTGTCCCTTGTCCCCAGTCCCTCTCCAGCTCTCCTGGAGCCCCTGCAGGCCCTTCCAGGGGCTCTGAGCTCTGCCTGGAGCCTTCCCTTCTCCAGGGGAGCATTCCCAGCTCTCCAAGAGCACAGGGGCCCCCAATCCCATAGTAAGAACAGTGGTGTCCTGTTTTCAGGGTAACCCTGCTGTTCAGGATCCCACCCCAGAGCCCACCCAAGCCAGTCAAGGAGAACTGCTTGATTTGCATCAGTTGATAATCCCAACTGCTATCTAAAAGCAGAGGAAAGGGGCAAAGTTCCATAAAACCAGAGCTGGATGCCTGGAAAACCCATTAAAACCCCTCAAACTACAATAGATAATGAATCCTTAGTTGGCCATAATGTCTGTGTAACCCAGTGGGCAGCTGACATCACGTTTATCTTCCAAATGTTACCTCTGGTCCCTTAAAACGCATTATCAGCACAGATTTGTGTTGCTGGCGAGCTGGAAACATAAACAGTGCAATTAAAATCTTTATCAGGCAGGCAGTGGCAGGGAGCTGAGGGCCTGTCCATGCCCGGCGATGGCCCCGAGATGCCCTGCTGGAGCAGCGCTGCCAGGCACTGCAGAACACGGTCCTTGTGCTGCTGGCCAGTTAACCGAGGCTACAGCGGCTTTCTGTCCTTGCTGTGGTGCTGCTTTGGGTCTTTCTCCTTCCCTCGGCACTGGAAATTCATTAGTCACAGGGGCGGGAGGTTAAACGGCACTGCGTGCAGAGCCTGGTTTATTTTAGGTTGCACAAGCTTCACAGAATTTCTGCCTAATGCTTTTGCATTCTCTCCTGCCCTCTCCTCCTCCTTTCCATTATTCCTGTCAGTCTCACAACTAACAAGACTGATCTCGGTGCTTCCTGATCCTCTCCCCTCCCGGTCCTGCCTTTACAGTACTTTTCATTGTAACACACTGAATAGAAAAGGCTCAGAGGCACAAAGGCTGGCGGGGATTTGCTTCCAGGCAGTGTGCCCCGAGGCACAGGTGTCTCTGTGTCCTTGGAGCCTCTCCCAGCTGAGGGAATGGGGGTCTCAGCCTGCCCTGGCAGCCCCGCACCCACTGCTGTGCCCCACTCTGGGCTCACCACCAGCACTGCAGGGGTTAAGGGAGATGGCATCTGAGCCCTGGTGCCTCTGTCACAGGGATTGAGGGAGATGGCATCTGACCCCTGGGGCCTCTGTCACAGGGGTTAAGGGAGATGGCATCTGAGCCCTGGTGTCTCTGTCACAGGGATTGAGGGAGATGGCATCTGAGCCCTGGTGCCTCTGTCACAGGGGTTGAGGGAGATGGCATCTGACCCCTGGGGCCTCTGTCACAGGGGTTAAGGGAGATGGGATCTCACCCCTGGTGTCCCTGTCACAGGGGTTAAGGGAGATGGGATCTCACCCCTGGTGTCCCTGTCACAGGGGTTAAGGGAGATGGGATCTCACCCCTGGTGTCTCTGTCACAGCAGAGCTGCTGCTCTTGGCTCTGGATTTGTGTTCTTGTTCCTTTTCTCCTGAGCCTCATGGTGATGTTGGCGTGTCCTCCTTCCTGTGCACCCTGTAATTATGTTCATTTGGATTCACATCATTCCAAGTCTTCAAAACTTAAAATCTCTGAGACTTTAAATGGCTGCTCACACCTCCATCCGAATCAGCTGCCCACCCTGCATTCCCAATCAAAGAGCAGAATGGATATTCCAGGGATGGGTTATCCCACCCTGAGTAAATTCCTGAACCAAACCAGATCCCCACACCCTGTTTGGGCACCAGAGGAGCCCAGGGCACTGCCTGTGCTGGAGCTGCCACCCTGCAGACCTGTGTGTTGCAAAATCCCACACTGGGCTGGGTGGGAAGGGCCTCAGAGCCCCCCAGTGCCACCCAGCCATGGCAGGGACACCTCAGAGCCCCCCCAGTGCCACCCCTGCCATGGCAGGGACACCTCAGAGCCCCCCCAGTGCCCCCCTGCCATGGCAGGGACACCTCAGAGCCCCCCCAGTGCCACCCCTGCCATGGCAGGGACACCTCAGAGCCCACCCAGTGCCACCCCTGCCATGGCAGGGACACCTCAGGAACCCCCAGTGCCACCCTGCCATGGCAGGGACACCTCAGAGCCCCCCCAGTGCCACCCCAGCCATGGCAGGGCCACCTCAGAGCCCCCCAGTGCCACCCAGCCATGGCAGGGACACCTCAGAGCCCCCCCAGTGCCACCCCTGCCATGGCAGGGACACCTCAGAGCCCCCCCAGTGCCACCCTGCCATGGCAGGGACACCCCAAATCCCACCCAGTGCCACCCCTGCCATGGCAGGGACATCTCCCACTGTCCCAGGGGTTCCAGCCCCAGTGCCCAGCCTGGCTTCGGGGTCCAGCAATGGGGCACCAGCAAATCCCTGCTGTTGCTGTCCCCTCTCTGAGGTGATTTACACCAACCAACAGCCTCATCTCAGGCCATGGAGAGGACTCAGAGAAATCTGAGTTTTTGTTTTGCAGCTGGAATAACTGTTTGGCATAAATTAACCCGGGTGACCACAAGCCATGGAATTTCCCCTTGGAAAATGTTCTTGAGGAAGCAAAGTGGGGAGGGAGATGGATGGGAGAGCAGTTAGAGGCCAGCCACGCACTCCATCACGCCTAAAGGAATGAGCTGTCACAGGGATATATGGGGAGAGGGACACTGCTCAGTAAATTAGGGCCCTGACAGCCCTTGACTCCACTCCAAAGTGCTAATTGGAAAGCCTTCAGTCCTGCTGTCCCCAGAGCCTGTCCCCATCACAGCCTGCCCTCCCTGCTCAGCTCAGAGTGCCATCTCTGCTGCTCGGGCTTTTCCTGGAACACCTCAGCACTGGGCACAGGGGAAATAAGGTGTTTGCTTTGCTTCCCCACTGAAATGTGTTTCCTTTGCTTCCCCATGGCTCCCCTGGGCCCTGCTGGGTTTGGGCACCCCAGGAAAGGCTGGTCCCTGCCTGTGCAGGGCTGGAACACCCCAGGAAAGGCTGGTCCCTGCCTGTGCAGGGCTGGAACACCCCAGGAAAGGCTGGTCCCTGCCTGTGCAGGGCTGGAACACCCCAGGAAAGGCTGGTCCCTGTCTGTGCAGGGCTGGAACACCCCAGGAAAGGCTGGTCCCTGCCTGTGCAGGCCTGGAACACCCCAGGAAAGGCTGGTCCCTGTCTGTGCAGGCCTGGAACACCCCAGGAAAGGCTGGTCCCTGCCTGTGCAGGCCTGGAGTGCCCCAGGAAAGGCTGGTCCCTGTCTGTGCAGGCCTGGAACACCCCAGGAAAGGCTGGGCCCTGCCCGTGCAGGGCTGGAGTGCCCAAGGAAAGGCTGGGCCCTGCCCGTGCAGGGCTGCAACGCCCCAGGAAAGGCTGGGCCCTGCCCGTGCAGGGCTGGAACACCCCAGGAAAGGCTGGTCCCTGCCCGTGCAGGGCTGGAACACCCCAGGAAAGGCTGGTCCCCGCCTGTGCAGGGCTGGAACACCCCAGGAAAGGCTGGTCCCTGTCTGTGCAGGGCTGGAGTGCCCCAGGAAAGGCTGGTCCCCGTCTGTGCAGGGCTGGAACACCCCAGGAAAGGCTGGTCCCTGTCTGTGCAGGGCTGGAGTGCCCCAGGAAAGGCTGGTCCCTGCCCGTGCAGGGCTGGAGTGCCCCAGGAAAGGCTGGTCCCTGCCTGTGCAGGGCTGGAACACCCCAGGAAAGGCTGGTCCCCGCCTGTGCAGGGCTGGAGTGCCCCAGGAAAGGCTGGTCCCCGCCTGTGCAGGGCTGGAGTGCCCCAGGAAAGGCTGGTCCCCGCCTGTGCAGGGCTGGAGCGCCCCAGGAAAGGCTGGTCCCTGCCTGTGCAGGGCTGGAGCGCCCCAGGAAAGGCTGGTCCCCGCCTGTGCAGGGCTGGAGCCCCCCAGGAAAGGCTGGTCCCGCCTGTGTCCCACCACACACAAGCTGTGCCCTGGGTCACACTGGAGATGGGCTGGTGGTGGCAGAGCTACCCCTGGGAGAGAGGCTCTGGCCTCATTACACCTGTGGAACAAACACTGAAATTTCACACTCTTAATTACAGCTCTAACTGATTCCACCGTTACTGATTAAGTACCAATTATGCAGATTTACTGCAGCCTGTGGCGTTGTCGTATCCAGCATGTGACAGCCCAAAATTGCTCCTATTAAGCGTTAAGGTGATATCTGAGATACTGCTGTGGGCAGGACAGGCCTGACTTTCTAACAGTGGCTGCTTTGACTCTGATGGTTGGATCCATCTCACCTGGGTTCATAAAATCTGCTTGTTTCCTTTAGAGCACACGGAGATCTCTGGCACACGGTGGGGGCAGTTCCCAGCTTGTTTGAGTGCAGCAATCCATCAGAGCTGGGCCTGGAGAGGTCATTACTGCTCCACTTACCCTGCACTCCCTTGGAGAGAGAGACACCACTTGCACTCTCTTCTCTGGGAGCCATGAAACCTTGGCAGTGTACATTTTTATGTCATTTCATAATGGAAATGCACAGGTGCTCTGGAGTTATTGGAAAGGCTCTCCCTCCCCGGAGGTAAAATGTGATCACCTTGTTCAAAGCTGGCCAAGAAATGCAGACAAATCCTCTGCCTCTTCCAAGACAGCCCCAAGAGCCACGATTGCCTGAAGAAATGAGGAGTACAGCCCTTCTCCATGACCCAGCAGCAACAACTGAAGAACATTTTCCTCTCAGTTCAGACCAATCTCATCAGTAGCTTTGAGCAATCCAAAGTTTTCTTACCAGGTTATTGTAATTCCATCATTTTGAAACACTTTCCCTGTGGCCTCTTAGAAAAATGAGCATTTTTGGTAACTCAGTGTTCATCTAAATATGAGACAGAGAGATTTTCATGGCTGTACAAGAGAGCAGAGGGACAATGCCACCCCAGTGGGATGGAGCACAGAAAGGTTCCTGCAGAAGTGCAGAAAACATCCACTCACTGGGAGCTGCTCCACCCCAACGGGATGGGGGACAGAAAGCGTTGGGAAGGATGAAAGTTTGACAAGGAAGTCTCACAGATGCTTGGCAGAAAGATTTTTAAATGTGGAGTCTGATGAAGGAATAGAGATGGAAGCAAGTTTTGATATAGAAGAGAAGAATTGCTGAGCCAGTCTCACTGGATAACCAAGGAGGCAAAGGCTGTGTTAGTTAGAAGGGTTTGTATGGCTTAGAGCAAAGGATAAACCCACCCCAAACAAGAAGATGTTTTTACCAAGCAGAAAGAGAGCACAGGCAAACAAGGCAGCAAATGTGGCAAGTAGAAAAAAGGTCTCAGAATTTTCCACTGCAAGAAAACTGAAAAACAACTTCCAGCTTAAACTGTAATGTCCTGACTTTGAGTGATTGGAGAATGGCAACATGAATATGGTAATTACAGTAGTTATGATAGGCTATAGATAATAGCTAAGGGATAGATTGGTTCTACTGTATTGAGATGCTCAGCAAAGAAAACTATAGAATGCATTGTGACCAAAAGAAAAGTAAATAATGCAATGTAACCAAAAGAAAAGTATAGAATGCATTTGTAACCAAAACCAAAGGGTCTCCAGGGCTGCCTGCAGCTGGAGCTGACAGCTGTGGGCACAGCTCTGTCACCCATGACCCCGCACTGCTGTAACCTCTTGGATACAATGAACTGCATTTTGGAGAGCCCCTGGAGCCCCACATCCCTCATTCAGGCTCTTACACTGCAGGAGTGCAGAAACCATCCACCCACTGTGGGCTGCTCCAGGGGACAGCAGCTGGGCTAACTGGGGTGGGTTCTGGGCTGTGCCACCGAGGAGGGCAAACCCCGCTCCAGGGAGCAGAGGGGGAGCACTGCTGGTGTGCAGCAGGGAGGGGGCAGCCAGAGGCACTGCAGAGGGCTCTGATCTCACAGCACTTCACACGGAGCCCTCCTGCCCTGCTGCAGCAAGCACCAAACCCCAGAACTCTGGGACCCTGGAAATGACCTCCAGGTGACAACCACCATAAAGTATACACTAGTCAGGCTAATAAATTAGAGATAATCAAGGAAACCTCAAAATAACTTCCATGGCATTTGTGGAGCTACTCCTGGTCTGCACCCTGGAGCAGAAGGATCAGACCCAAACTCTGCAAAGCCGAGCTGTGCAGCCGTGCCCATCACACACATCCCAACAGCAGGAAGGTACATCCTCTGACCAGGGAATGCTGAGCTGGGCCAGGGCAGGTCAGGCTGGACCTTAGGGAAAGGTTCTTCCCCAGAGCATGCTGGTACTGCCCAGGCTGCCCAGGGAATGGGCACAGCCCCGAGGCTGCCAGAGCAGGGCCAGGGCTGGATTTGATGATCCTTGGGTCCCTTCCAGCCCAGACTGTTCTGTGGTTCTCTGCAGACAAACCAGCCCAGACCATCTGTGTCTTGTCACAGTTCTCACAGCTTTCCAAGGACAGCAGCAGCTCAGAGCAGCATCCCTGGCTGCCTCCTGCTCCTGAGCTCTGCCATGCCAGCCCTGCAGCCCTGGGTCAGCACGCTGACAAGCTGCTGTCAGCACTGGGCTGCTGCTGCAGGGCTCTGGGAGCTGGACAGATGGACGGATGGACACTGCTGGACACTGCTGGATATTGCTGGGCATTGAAAATATGGGCACTAGACACTGCAGGCATTATGGACACTGCTGGGCATTTGGGCATTGCTGGACATTGAATTGCTGGAAACCTGGACATTGCTGGGCATTGCTGGACATTGATGGACATTTGTGGGGCTACTGCTGGGTCTGCACTGCCATTGATGGACATTGCTGGGCACTGCTGGGATCTGGGCACCCAAACACTGCTGGACACTGCTGGGCATTGCTTGTGCAGACACTGCTGGACACTGCTGGGCCTGGACATTGCTGGACACTCCTGGACACTGCTGGGCATTGCATCCTGCTGGACATTGATGGAATTGCTGGGCACTGCTGGGCACTGCTGGGCATTATTAGACACTGCTGGACACTGCTGGGCATTGCTGGACATTGCTGGACACTGCTGGACACTTCCCTGGGCATTGCTGGGCACTGCTGGACATTGCTGGACACTGCTGGACATTGATGGACAATACTAGACCTGGGCATTGCTGGACACTGCTGGACACTGCTGGACATTGATGGACACTGCTGGACACTGATGGACACTGCTGGACACTGATGGGCATTGCTGGACATTGCTGGACATTGCTTGGCATTATTGACACTGCTGGACACTTCTGGGCATTGCTGGACATTGCTGGACACTGCTGGGCCCTGGGCATCTGGACACTGCTGGACTTGCTGGACATTGATGGACACTGCTGGACACTGATGGACACCTGGACACTGCTGGGCATTGCTGGACATTGATGGACATTGCTTGGCATTATTAGACACTCCTGGACACTGCTGGGCATTCCTGGACATTCCTGGACACTGCTGGACACTGCTGGGCATTGCTGGGCATTGCCCTGGGCACTGCTGGACATTGCTGGACACTGCTGGACATTGCTGGACAATACTAGACAGCACTGGGCTGACACTGCTGGGCATTGCTGGGCATTGCTGGGCATTGCTGGACAGATGGACACTGCTGGACATTGCTGGACACTGCTGGACACTGATGGACACTGCTGGACATTGCTGGGCATTGCTGGACATTGATGGACATTGCTGGGCTGGACATTGCTGGGCATTTGGACATTGATGGACATTGCTGGACACTGCTGGGCACTGCTGGGCATTGCTGGGCACTGCTGGACATTGATGGACATTGCTGGACTGCTGGGCACTGCTGGGCATTATTAGACACTGCTGGGCATTGATGGACACTGCTGGGCATTGCTGGGCATTGACACTGGACACTGCTGGGACTGGACATTGCTGGACACTGCTGGACATTGCTGGGCATTGCTGGACATTGATGGACATTGCTGGGCACTGCTGGGCACTGCTGGGCATTATTAGACACTGCTGGACACTGCTGGGCATTGCTGGACATTGCTGGACACTGCTGGACACTGCTGGGCATTGCTGGACATTGCTGGGCACTGCTGGACATTGCTGGACACTGCTGGACATTGATGGACAATACTAGACATTGCTGGGCATTGCTGGACACTGCTGGACACTGCTGGACATTGATGGACACTGCTGGACACTGATGGACACTGCTGGACACTGCTGGGCATTGCTGGACATTGCTGGACATTGCTTGGCATTATTAGACACTGCTGGACACTGCTGGGCATTGCTGGACATTGCTGGACACTGCTGGGCATTGCTGGGCATTGCTGGACACTGCTGGACACTGCTGGACATTGATGGACACTGCTGGACATTGATGGACACTGCTGGGCATTGCTGGGCATTGATGGACATTGATGGACATTGCTGGGCATTACTAGACACTGCTGGACATTGCTGACAGTGCTGGACATTGCTGGACACTGCTGGGCATTATTAGACACTGATGAGCACTACTGGGCATTGCTGGACACTGCTGGACATTGCTGGGCAATGCTGGACACTGCTAGACATTGCTGGACATTGATGGACATTGCTGGGCATTGCTGGGCACTGTTGGACACTGCTGGACATTGATGGACATTGCTGCTGGGCATTGCTGGACATTGCTGGACATTGCTGGACACTGCTGGACATTGCTGGGCATTGCTGGACATTGATGGACATTGCTGGGCACTGCTGGGCATTGCTGGGCATTGCTGGGCATTGCTGGACACTGCTGGACATTGCTGGGCAATGCTGGACACTGCTAGACATTGCTGGACATTGATGGACATTGCTGGGCATTGCTGGGCACTGTTGGACATTGCTGGGCATTGCTGGACATTGCTGCGCATTATTAGACACTGCTGGGCATTGCTGGGCACTGCTGGACATTGCTGGGCATTGCTGGGCATTGCTGGGCATTATTAGACACTGCTGGACACTGCTGGGCATTGCTGGACATTGCTGGACACTGCTGGACACTGCTGGGCATTGCTGGGCATTGCTGGGCACTGCTGGACATTGCTGGACACTGCTGGACATTGATGGACAATACTAGACATTGCTGGGCATTGCTGGACACTGCTGGACACTGCTGGACATTGATGGACACTGCTGGACACTGATGGACACTATGGACACTGCTGGGCATTGCTGGACATTGCTTGGCATTATTAGACACTGCTGGACACTGCTGGGCATTGCTGGACATTGCTGGACACTGCTGGGCATTGCTGGGCATTGCTGGACACTGCTGGACACTGCTGGACATTGATGGACACTGCTGGACACTGATGGACACTGCTGGACACTGCTGGGCATTGCTGGACATTGATGGACATTGCTTGGCATTATTAGACACTGCTGGACACTGCTGGGCATTGCTGGACATTGCTGGACACTGCTGGACACTGCTGGGCATTGCTGGGCATTGCTGGGCACTGCTGGACATTGCTGGACACTGCTGGACATTGCTGGACAATACTAGACATTGCTGGGCATTATTAGACACTGCTGGGCATTGCTGGGCATTGCTGGGCATTGCTGGACACTGCTGGACACTGCTGGACATTGATGGACACTGCTGGACACTGATGGACACTGCTGGGCATTGCTGGGCATTGCTGGACATTGATGGACATTGCTGGGCACTGCTGGGCACTGCTGGGCATTGCTGGGCACTGCTGGACATTGATGGACATTGCTGGGCACTGCTGGGCACTGCTGGGCATTATTAGACACTGCTGGGCACTGCTGGACACTGCTGTGCATTGCTTGGTATTATTAGACACTGCTGGACACTGCTGGGCATTGCTGGACATTGCTGGACACTGCTGGACACTGCTGGGCATTGCTGGGCACTGCTGGACATTGATGGACATTGCTGGGCACTGCTGGGCACTGCTGGGCATTATTAGACACTGCTGGACACTGCTGGGCATTGCTGGACATTGCTGGACACTGCTGGACACTGCTGGGCATTGCTGGGCATTGCTGGGCACTGCTGGACATTGCTGGACACTGCTGGACATTGATGGACAATACTAGACATTGCTGGGCATTGCTGGACACTGCTGGACACTGCTGGACATTGATGGACACTGCTGGACACTGATGGACACTGCTGGACACTGCTGGGCATTGCTGGACATTGATGGACATTGCTTGGCATTATTAGACACTGCTGGACACTGCTGGGCATTGCTGGACATTGCTGGACACTGCTGGGCATTGCTGGGCATTGCTGGACACTGCTGGACATTGATGGACACTGCTGGACACTGATGGACACTGCTGGACACTGCTGGGCATTGCTGGACATTGATGGACATTGCTTGGCATTATTAGACACTGCTGGACACTGCTGGGCATTGCTGGACATTGCTGGACACTGCTGGACACTGCTGGGCATTGCTGGGCATTGCTGGGCACTGCTGGACATTGCTGGACACTGCTGGACATTGCTGGACAATACTAGACATTGCTGGGCATTATTAGACACTGCTGGGCATTGCTGGGCATTGCTGGGCATTATTAGACACTGCTGGGCACTGCTGGGCAGCCCCTGGTGCTCAGCACAGCACGGGAGGCTCCGAGGGCTGAGCCCAGGCTCGTTCCCCTCCTGGAGCAGCCCTGGTGCTGCTGCTGCCCTGGGACACGGCCCTGACCGAGTGCTGCACGTGGCTGTTAATTACTGCCGCAATTAGCCCTGGTTCCGTGGCTCTGCCCAGCCCTGCAGGGAGCAGCAGCTCTGCAGGCGCTGCTAAGGGCTCCCTGTGCAGGAAGGGACAGCCCTGAGCTCCAGGGGAGACAAGCAGAAGAAGTGAGCTGGGATGAAACCAAGGAAGGTGAGAGAAGTGCCAGGAGCCTGTTCAGGGGCCAAAGTGACTGACAGAGCTGTGCAGCCACTCACACTTCACCTGAGCACAGGGACAAAATCACAGAATCACCGAGCAGTTTGGGTTGGGAGGGACTTCTAAAGGTCACCCAATCCAACCTCCCTCCATGCACAGGCACATCTTCACCCAAACCAGGTTGCTCAGAGCCCTGACCTGGAATGTTTGCAGGGGCAGCCACCACCTCACTGGACCAGGCAGGGTTTTATCTCACTGTGAAAATGGCCATGAAAACCATCACCCCTGTCCTGTCAGTGTGTGGTGGAGGGCACTGCCCAGGTCTGAGCTCTGGCCATCCCTCCCTGGCAGGAGGGCTCAAGGTCTGGGGAAGGTCTGATGGCTGTGAAGGGGAAGGTCTGATGGTCATGAGAGGGAAGGAAGGTCTGATGGCCACGAGGAGGAAGGTCTGATGGCCATGAAGGGAAAGTCTGATGGCCATGAGAGGGAAGGTCTGATGGCCATGAAGGGGAAGGTCTGATGGTCATGAAGGGGAAGGTCTGATGGCCATGAGGGGGAAGGTCTGATGGCCATGAAGGGGAAGGTCTGATGGATGTGAAGGGGAAGGTCTGATGGCCATGAGGGGGAAGGTCTGATGGCCATGAAAGGGAAGGTCTGATGGCCATGAAGGGGAAGGTCTGATGGCCGTGAGAGGGAAGGTCTGATGGCTGTGAAGGGGAAGGTCTGATGGCTGTGAAGGGAAGGTCTGATGGCCATGAGGGGGAAGGTCTGATGGCTGTGAAGGGGAAGGTCTGATGGCCATGAGAGGGAAGGTCTGATGGCCATGAAGGGGAAGGTCTGATGGCCATGAAGGGGAAGGTCTGATGGCCATGAAAGGAAAGGTCTGATGGTCATGAAAGGGAAGGTCTGATGGCTGTGAAGGGGAAGGTCTGATGGCCATGAAGGGGAAGGTCTGATGGTCATGAAAGGGAAGGTCTGATGGCCATGAGGGGGAAGGTCTGATGGCCATGAAAGGGAAGGTCTGATGGCCGTGAAGGGGAAGGTCTGATGGCTGTGAAGGGGAAGGTCTGATGGCCATGAAGGGGAAGGTCTGATGGTCATGAAGGGAAGGTCTGATGGCTGTGAAGGGGAAGGTCTGATGGCCATGAAGGGGAAGGTCTGATGGCCATGAAGGGGAAGGTCTGATGGTCATGAAAGGGAAGGTCTGATGGCCATGAAGGGGAAGGTCTGATGGCCATGAAGGGGAAGGTCTGATGGCCATGAAGGGGAAGGTCTGATGGCTGTGAAGGGGAAGGTCTGATGGCCATGAGAGGGAAGGTTTGGTGGTCATGAAAGGGAAGGTCTGATGGCCGTGAAGGTCTCAGGTGAGGGATGCTGCTGCTGCCACGCTCTGTGACCATAAATGAGGCACATTAGGAAGGCTAGCAGCTGTACCAAACCTCTCTGCCAGCTCCTCTGCTCCAGCTGTGTCACCGAGCAGAGTAAACATGGAATAACCCTCTCCATCCTCATCCTGACTGGAAATTTACTGCTTTTGTTTCAGACCTACCAAAGTATTTGGGAACCCAATGGCTGCTCTGTTCCTCCCACACACTTCTAAGTCACATATGCACAGGAGCTGCTGCCCATCTGATCCCATGGCATCCCATGGCATCCCATGGCATCCCATGGCATCCCATTATCCCATGATCCCATGCCAGATTTGGGACCTGCCCTGGGCTCTCCCTGGGCACTGCTGATGCACCAGGGGCTGTTCCCAAGGCCCCTGAGGGGACATGGGCTGAGATCCCCCAAACCAAGGCCCCAGACCCCAGCAGCAGCAGGAGGAGGATCCCTCTCTTCCTCTGTTTTCATGCTGAAGATCTTCCCAGGCTCTCTGGGCTCTGCCATTGCCCAGGGTTGTCCTGGCTGCTCCTTGCCCAAAACCAGCCCCAAGGCTGGGGCTAGAGAGGCTCCTGCAGGAAACCACTGCCCTGTGGTGGGGCTGTCTGCAATCACAGCCCTGCAGAAGCTGTGTCCCCAGCCCTGGGAGGCCCAAAGCTGTGACACGGATCACTGTCACCAGATCAGCTGGGTCAAAATTGTCATTTACAGCAGGAAGAACCTGAGAGCCCTGGAGTGGGCAGTGCTGAGGGTGGGACACCCTTCCACTGCCACTGATACATCAGGTCCCACCAGCTGAGAAATCCCACCTTGTTTGGAGGAATCCCACCTGGTTGAGCACAGGATGTGACCACAGCCTGGTCTGCTCACAGAGCACTGACCCTGCACTGACCACAGCCATGACCACAGCCTGGCCTGACACTGACCACAGCCTGACACTGACCACAGCCCTGCACTGACCACAGCCTGGCACTGACCACAGCCCTGCACTGACCACAGCCTGGCACTGCACTGACCACAGCCCTTGGCCTGGCACCACCACAGCCTTGCACTGACCACAGCCTGGCACTGACCACAGCCTGGCACTGACCACAGCCTGGCACTGACCACAGTCTGGCACTGACCACAGCCTGGCACTGACCACAGCCCTGCACTGACCACAGCCTGGCACTGACCACAGCCTGGCACTGACCACAGCCCTGCACTGACCACAGCCTGGCACTGACCACAGCCTGCACTGACCACAGCCCTGTACTAACCACAGCCCTGCACTGACCACAGCCTGGCACTGACCACAGCCTGGCACTGACCACAGCCCTGTACTGACCACAGCCTGGCACTGACCACAGCCCTGCACTGACCACAGCCCTGCACTGACCACAGCCTGGCACTGACCACAGCCCTGCACTGACCACAGCCTGGCACTGACCACAGCCTGGCACTGACCACAGCCTGGCACTGACCACAGCCTGGCACTGACCACAGGTCTGGTCATGGCTCCCAGGCTGTCCCTCAGGTCTCCTAGTGACAGATCTGATCTGAGGCCTTGTGTCCATTTCCTGGGTGTGCCCTGCAGCACATAAAGGGTTACTGTGCAGCCAAGGGGCTGTGGTGGGGCAAGGGCAGACAGGGAGAGCATTAATCACAGGGAGAAATGTGAGGAATGTCACCCTCTGCAAAATCAGGCCCTTGTTTGAAAGACAGCCATGCTGGGAGGGCTGGGGTTTGCTTCCTGCCCAGGCCTCCATCCGTGCAGGAGTGGCATGAGGGAAACGTGCCTCTGTCCTGGCACTGGGCACTCACACAGCCCTGGGCACCCCAGGCAGGGTCAGGGACCTCCCTGCCTGCCTGCCAGGGGTCCTGGGACCTGCAGGGATGGGGGACCCAAAGAGCAGGGCCACAGCAGGGCAGGGAGGGCACCAGCACGGTGGGAGCGCTGGAGATGTTTGCTCAGAGAGGAAGAGATGAGAAAGGAGAGAGGAGAAGAGAGGAGAAGAGAGGAGAGGAGAGGAGAGGAGAGGAGAGAGGAGAGGAGAGAGAGGAGAGAGGGAGGAGAGGAGAGGAGAGAGGAGAGGAGAGGAGAGGAGGAGAGAGAGAGGAGGAGGAGGAGAGGGAGAGGAGAGGAGGAGAGGAGAGGAGAGGAGGAGAGGAGAGGAGGAGAGGAGAGGAGAGGAGAGGAGAGGAGAGGGAGGAGAGGAGAGGAGAGGAGAAGAGAAGAGAAGAGAAGAGAAGAGAAGAGAAGAGAAGAGAAGAGAAGAGGAGAAGAGAAGAGGAGAAGAGAAGAGAAGAGAAGAGAGGAGGAGAAGAGAAGAGAGAAGAGAAGAGAAGAGAAGAGGAGAAGAGAAGAGAAGAGAAGAGAAGAGAAGGCAGAGCAATGATGAGGAGCTTGGTGGGGTTGTGGGGCAGCTCTTGTGGGACGGAACAGAGTTCCCAAGGGCCAGAGGAACGTCACACCAGTGATGCTCTTCTGAGTGAGTTCCAAAGGTTTCTGTTCCCTGAAATCCTAACCAGGTCTCCCTTATCTGAGTTAGTTCAGTTCATGGTTAGATGGGAGCAGCCCTGCAATACAAGCAGCTACAGCAACAAGGACAACACAGGTGTCCTCGTGTGAAAGAAGGATAACCCTGAACAGCTTCCAGGACCTTCAAAGGGTCCAGAATCACAGAATTGTTTGGGTGGAGGGGTCTTTAAAGGCCATCCAGCTCAGGCCCCTGTCATGGGCAGGGACAACTTCCACTGAACCAGCCTGGCCTGGGCACTTCCAAGGATTGGGCAGCCACTTGTTGTAAGAACAGAAATTACACAATTTCCAGTACAATCCACATTCCACCCCGAATTCCAGTCACCTCTGTCCCACATGTGCAAACACCACCTCAGATCTGCTGTCCCTGAGTGCTGCAGCTCCTGCAGCCCAGGAGGGCTCTGGGATGGGCTGTGGGATGGGCTTTGGGATGATGGGCTGTGGGATGGGCTCTGGGATGGGCTCTGGATGGGCTCCTGGATGGGCTCTGGGATGGGCTCTGGGATGGGCTCTGGGATGGGCTCTGGGATGGGCTCTGGGATGGGCTCTGGGATGGGCTGTGGGATGGGCTGTGGGATGGGCTCTGGGCTCTGGATGGGCTGGGATGGGCCTGGATGGGCTGGGATGGGTGGGTGGGCTCTGGATGGATGGGGGCTCTGGGATGGGCTGTGGGATGGGCTCTGGGATGGGCTCTGGATGGGCTCTGGGATGGGCTCCTGGATGGGCTCTGGGATGGGCTCTGGGTGGGCTCTGGGTGGGCTCTGGATGGGCTGTGGGATGGGCTCTGGGTGGGCTCTGGATGGGCTCTGGGATGGGCTCTGGGCAGGAGGCTGGGAGGATGGACATCTGGGATGGGCATTTGGGATTGGCTCTGGGATGGGCTCTGGGATGGGCTCTGGGATGTTTCTCAGTGGCTGTCCTTTCCCGTGCAGGAGGCTGAGGATGGAAAACCCATGTGGCCGTGTTTCTCCCTGTGTGAGGTGCGGTGTTCAGCACTCGGGGTGAGCACAGAGCAGAGGTGGCTCAGGCTGGACAGGGCTGGGAGCACCCTGGGGCAATGGGAGGTGTCCCTGCCCTGGCAGGGTGGGACAGGAGGGTCCCTTCCAGCACAAACCATCCCATGCAGAGCTCTCGTTCCTTCTCTGCACTCACCATCAGGTGGCAGAAGGAGCTCCTCACTCTCTGAGGTTCCTTTCCACAGCGAGGACAGGGAGGGATGCTGCATTTGCTGCTGGAAAGGTTTTCCCTGGTGGGAGCTTCCCCCAGTTCCACAGTTCCTATAAAGCACGGGTTACAGCCCTGAGGATAAAGGTGTTAGAGAAGCCAAACCTGCCCCCTGGCTCCCTTGAGGCCACACAAGTCCCAGCTTGTAAATGAAGAAGCTGAGACACAGATTCTGGAATTGTGGAATGGTTTGGGTTGGAGGGACATTAAAACCCAGCCAGTGCCAGCCCTGCCATGGCAGGGGCACCCCCAGTGCTCCAGGGTGCTCCAGGCCCTGTCCAGCCTGGCCTGGAAGGGTTCCAGGGGTTCCATCCTCTCCCATGCCTGTGATCCAAGGTCTTGGAGGGCTTTTTCCCCTGTGGACTGTTCTGCAGCAGCAGAGACTTTTACAGCCCGACACACGAGGGCAGAAATGCAGCACTGTTCTGTGTGGGCCTTGGGTCCCAGCCCCAGGCTGGCCATTTGGGCATTTATGCACCTTCCACACATGGGACGTCAGGGATCACCATTCCCAGGACAGTTCCTCTGGAATAATGCTGACCTCTGTGTGAAGCTGGCAGCAGAATGACCTTCAAGGGCTGGAGAAGGCTGAGACACCAACATCTCCATCCCTGGGGGCTCCCAGGACCTGGTCTGATCCTGCAGCTGAGCAGCTTTGGGCAGGCGGTTGGGCTGGGAGAGTCCTGAGGGCCCTTCCTGCAGGGGAACCTCTGGGCTGGGAGCACAAAAACCTCCCCAGGGCTGCTCCTGGCCCAAGCACAGCTGCCAGCAGAGCCTGGAGAGCCTTCCCTGCCTTTCCCTGCTTCAGCTCCTCAGCTGGAGACCTGCTGGGAAAACGGGGATCTTTGAGGACCCCTTGGCTCTGGGCTGGGGAGCTGGGGATGAGAACATCTTGTCTGGGGGCAGAAGCTGCTTTGGGTTGGTTTCCTTTCTCACCAGGAAAATCACTGCAGCTGGAAGCATGCAGAGAAATGGGAAAGGGCTCCCCAAAGCTGATGATTTACTTTTGGATTCATATAATTACAGATTTTTTTTTTTTCAGAGAGAATTTTGCATCTTCAGTCCTTTATGAAAGAGATCTTCCATAAAAAACCAAGTGTGAAGTCAAAGGAAAAAAAGACTTGTCTGCTCTGATTTATCCAAGTGGAAATGGGCTTGGAGCACTGCAAAACTGGTCAGTTTTTCTTGTGTGGTATTGCAAACATTGTGATATTTATTCTGTGTGGATTGTTTGTGATATTGGACCACTTTAGTGAAATTACCATGCAAAAACATTGACTGTGTGAATTTTCAAATTGTGATGCTTTCCAACTGCACAGATCTTCTGTATTCAGTGACCCCAAATGGCCAAGAGCAGCTTTCACATCTCATTGGGAATCACAGTGATTCAGAACTGAGGAAAATTGATGAGAAAATTGATTTTAACAGAATTTCAGTGGAGAATAATCCAAAGAAGCATTCTCATTTTGCACTGGCACTCCCCTCTGGGCCTGCCAGCCTCTCATGGAAGTGTTTGTTCCCAGGTTTGCTTTATGTGCTGCTCTTTTCACCTGCACAGAAGCTCAAGGGACAGCTGGCACTCCCTTGTGCTGCCTGAGCTAAATCCCACCACCCTCAAGATCATTTTTTACCTTCTTCAATCCAAATGTTCTTCAATGCATTGATTTTCTGCGCTTCATTCAAGAGAAGACCAAATGCCAACACCAGGGAGATTTTTCAGAAGGTGAATCTTCCTGCTTTTGAATCCTCATTAATGAACTTTCCCTTCTGTCTTCCTGCCCAGACCTGATGCAGTCACTGGGAGCTGAAGGGTGAAACTCCTGCCAGTCCCATTGTGGTGGGTGCCAGGCTGGGACGGCCCCCAAAGCCCATCCTAGTCCTGAGTTCCACCAGGCTGAACTTAATGAACTTTCCCTTTGTCACAGACATCTTTTATGGAAAATCCTTTCCTTACTTTCCTTAGGATTTTTCCTCCTGAGAAGCTGAGAGGCCTCAGGAACAAAATGCAAACAATGGTTATCTGCTGCTGTGGGATGCAACAGGTGCATCTGGGATTGGCCCATGTGGTTGTTTCTAATTAATGGCCAATTACAGCCCAGCTGGCTTGGACAGACAGCTGAGCCACAAGCCTTTGTTATCATTCTTTGCTATTCTATTCTTAGCCAGCCTTCTGATGAAATCCTTTCTTCTGTTCTTTTAGTATAGTTTCAATGTAATATATATCATAAAATAATAAATCAGACTTCTGAAACATGGAGTCAGATCCTCCTCTCTTCCCTCATCCAAGAACCCCTGTGAACACAGTCACACCCTTATTGAACTTTCCCTTCTGTCTTCCTGCCCAGACCCGATGCAGTCACTGGGAGCTGAAGGGTGAAACTCCTGCTGGTGCTGTTGTGGTGGGTGCCAGGCTGGGATGGCCCCCAGAGCCCATCCTAGTCCTGAGTTCCACCAGATCAGGGCAGGCGTTTTGAAGCCTGCAGAGAGGACCTGGACCTGTCCATTTTATCCTGGCTCAGCCCTGGGGCAGTGCCTGGAGCAGGACCCAGATCCTCTCTGTGGGTCCCAGTGCCTGGAGCAGGACCCAGATCCTCTCTGTGGGTCCCAGTGCCTGGAGCAGGACCCAGATCCTCTCTGTGGGTCCCAGTGCCTGGAGCAGGACCCAGATCCTCTCTGTGGGTCCCAGTGCCTGGAGCAGGACCCAGATCCTCTCTGTGGGTCCCAGTGCCTGGAGCAGGACCCAGATCCTCTCTGTGGGTTCCAGTGCCTGGAGCAGGACCCAGATCCTCTCTGTGGGTCCCAGTGCCTGGAGCAGGACCCAGATCCTCTCTGGGGTCCCAGCAGGCAGATCCTCTCTGTGGGTTCCAGTGCCCCCCAGCTTGTGGGTCCCAGGACCCAGCTGTGGGTCCCAGAACACGCCAGGGGAAATGGGAGGATCCTGGAGCAATCTGTGTAAGCCTGGCTGCATTCCAGTGGGATCTGGGCTCCTGGGTTCCTCTGGCTCCCTTTGAAGGTTTCAGCCTTTAACAAATTAATTCCAAACCATTATTTACAGCATGCTGCACCCCACCCTCAGCAGGGTCATGGGATGTCTGTCACTGCAGCAGCTCAGGGGCTGACCCAGGGACAGTTTGCTTTGTTTCAGGGGAAAATTCCTTCCTGAGCATTTCCAGCAGCACTGGGCTATAAATCCCCCCAGTTACCTGGGCCCAGGGTCCCCAGCACAGAACAGTGTCAGGAAGGTGCAGGGACAGTTCCGCGAGTGCGGGATGGATCTCAGGAAGGCAGGCTGCAGAGCGGGCTCATCGGGCTGGCTGCTGTGCTGCCTCACTCCTGCCACGGCCTCTGCACCCTCCAGCAGCTGCCTGTGTCCCCAGCGGGCTGCAGGACAGGCATTTGGGCAGGCAGCCCTGCCCGTGTGACCCGCACGCTGTGCCCTCGCTGCCATCTGCCATCCCGGGCTGATCTGGTACACAGGCAGCCCTGGCAGCACCTGTGTGGGAACCAGCACATCCCTCTGGCTGTGCAGGACGGCCAGGACCCTGCCAGGGGGCTCAGAGACCCTGGCACAGAGCCCAGAACACCTGTGGGTTTGATTCTGACCCATGGAGCAAATTACCAACCTTGTATAAAGATCAGCAAGCCACAACAGTTTACGTAGAATATTAGTGAAGTTATCATGGGGTGGAAAAGCAGATTTTGGGGTTTTTGGTATGGGGGTTCAGGGGCAAGATGGAGGGAACTGGGTGTGTCCAGCCTTTCTCCTTCTTTTTCTTGGCCTCCATCTTCTGCTGTGATGTTGGCACTTTGGGATTGGTTTAGAGTAGAAGCTCACTGTCTAACATAGGTGATAGGTGTTGGGAAGTTATTGTAAACATTGTACACGTAGTTTTTAGTATAAAGACGTAACACTGCCCTGGGGACAGGCACAGTGCCTCTGACTGTCCTGCTGAATGGACCTTGGCACGGCAGGAGAAAGAATTTTATAGATAAGGAACAATAAACAACCTTGAGACCGAGAAATGAAGAGCTCTGACTCCTTCAAGCACCAGGCTGGGAAAAGAGACTTTCTAACCTTTCTCAGGGTCACTCTGAGCAGCGAGAGATCCTGACACACCTGTGCCCAGGTGAGAACAGTGCTGCCTCCACAGCCACTGTGGCAGCTGCAATTTGTGCTTTAATAAAGCAGCAGCCGTGTGGCTGAGCTGTATTAGAGCTGCCCCAGCCTCCCTGTGTCATTCTCAGAGCAGGCACTGGGCACTGCAGACCCAGCCTCAGAGCTGGAACAAGCAGCAGCTTTGGGGCGAATTCAGCAGGGTTTGGGAGAGTTAAAGGCTCACTCACAGGCTGCTGCTTTGGAACAGCTCTCACTCAGATGAGCTGCTGGCCTGGACAGCCCTTATCCCAGCTTTAGGGATTAAATCCCCACCAGCCATGTCCCATGGGCTCATCCCAGGAGAGCCTGCCCCTGCACCACCAGAATTACAGAGTCATCAGGGCTGCAAAACTCCAGCATTGGGACGGTCTGCCCAAAGCCGTGGTGGGGAACCCCTGTCCCTGGAAGTGTCCAGACAACACGAGGAGGAGGTGCTGGAGACAGGGCTTGCCCCTTGGCACTGGGGGTTAGGGCTGGACTCGATCTCCGGGCTTTTCCAGCCTGGATTTTGGTTCTCTGGTTCAGCTGATCCCTGCCATTCTCCAGTGCTGTGAGATCCCAGGTCTGATCTCTGCTTTGCCCAACTTCTCATCCCCTCCCTACTCCTCTCTGCCTTCTTTTTCTTTCTCCCCTTGCTGGTGTTTTCTCTAACCTGCCCTTCAATTTTCCCTTCACCTTCCTGTCCCACATCTCATAAAGCTTTTGTCAGTAAATGGTGACTGCTCAGGTAACTAGTACAAAATGAAGCTTTGGAAAGCTAAGACAGCAAAGAAACTTCTGAGTATTCTAATTTACCCCTGAGCCAAAAATAAAGAAGCCAGCAGATGCAGGAGCTGGTATCTTCATCAGGAGTCACAAACCCTGAGGGACTGGAGCTCTGATCCCGCCCCAGATGGGAAATGTGCTCATGCTGTACAGGCTCAGCCACACAGCTCCCCCTGTGCCTTTCCCTGTGGTCTCATGGACCCGGGGGTAAAAGCCACGGGGAGGAAAGGGGATGCTGAGGTGACAGGCCAGAAATGCCAGTTCCAGTTCCTGCCAGCTCCTCCTGGGGCAGGACGTGCCCGCAGGGGAATGTGCCACATCTGCATGTTTCTGATCAGCTCCTTGGCCTCCTGCTTGCTCTCCTCACCCTCTCCCAGCATCCCTGAGAGATATTTGTCACCCCTGACAGATGGGGAGCTCTGGCTGTGGGATCCGTGCTGGGAGCGCTGGGGGCATCCAACGCTGGGCACACAGGTGTGACAGCTCGGGTCCTGGAGGTTTGGGTGGCAGAACTGGCAATTGGATGGAGCCGTGGTGAGGCCTGGTCCCTGTCCGGAACCTGCCTGTACCCACCTCTGTCCCTGCCACCTCCCTGTGCCCACACCCATCCCTGTGCCCATCCATCCCTGTGCCCGGTCCCCTCCTGGCACTGCGGTTCTCCTCTCCCGAGCACGGACGGGGCTGGCCGCGCTCGGCTCCGCTGCTGGAAGTGTTAATTAGCGCTAATTGGGCGGCGCACACCGTGGGCAGGAGGGGCGGGCACTTGAGGAAACTCCGGGTTTCTTTCTTCCACTTGGAAATGCAGAAATGCGTGCGGGATGCGACTCCCAGCAGGACGTTTTCTCAGGATGGAACCTTTATTCAAGCAATAAATAAATAAACACCAGACTCTCCTGATGAGCCTCTGGGCAGAGAGCCCGCGGTCAGAGGGGGAGAGGTGCAGATGGATGCTCCGTGTCCCACGGAGCAACAAGGAAACCTCTGGAGTGCCAAAGATAAGTGAGAGTCCCTTAGATTAGACAAGACACGCTTTGTGTGTCTTGTCAGACTCACAGGACTTGATTGCACCCTCCGGCATTTAAAATCCTTCTGTTTTGTCTTCTCCTCCTGTCAATGTGTCATTTCATGTCCTGGGGAAGAACGTTAGAGGTCTGGGTGGAAATGTCCTGTTTTGTGCATTGCCATTATTTTTACTGCCGGCACACAAGTGCTGTGACCCCCGGAGCCTCTCGGTTTCCCTGAGCAGTCCCGGATTGATGAGCTGCGAATGGGTGTGCTCTGTTTGCAGCCCCTGGCCCCAGGTGGCCGCGCTGTGGTGGGCTGTGAGGTTAGGGGCGCTCGGGGAGCTCCAGAGCTTTGGTGCTGCTGTGCTGAGACCTGTCCCGTGGTGACCCCCACAGCCCCAGGTGTGAGTGGCACGGCGCCTGCTCTCAGCAGAACCCAGAGCTCCTGGGATTTGTTTCAGGAATAACCTCGAGGTTCAGAGTGTCCCTGGGGATGCAGGAGCCTGGCAGGGGCAGCTCCGGAGCTGGGCTGCTCATCCCTCCCTGGCACACACAGGACATTTCCAAAGTGCATTTCCTCCTCTGGCGGAGTGTCACAGACATCTTTTCATGAAAAATCCTTTCCTTAGGATTTTTCCTCCTGAGAAGCTGGGAGGCCTCAGGAACAAAATGCAAACAATGGTTATCTGCTGCTGTGGGATGCAACAGGTGCATCTGGGATTGGCCCATGGTGGATGTTTGTAATTAATGGCCAATCACAGCTCAGCTGGCTCAGACAGAGAGTCCGAGACATCTGCCTTTGTTATCATTCCTTCCTATTCTTAGCCCAGCCTTCTGATGAAACCTTTTCTTTTATTCTTTAAGTATAGTTTTAATGTAATATATATAATAAAATAATAAATCAGCCTTCTGAAATATGGAGTCAGATCCTCGTCTCTTCCTTCATCCAAGAACCCTGTGAACACCATCGCAGTGGTGGGACCTCGACAGGAGGGGCAATGATTGCAGAGGTGATGGGGAAATGGCTGAGACATAAAACTCCTCGTGTGAAACCCATCCATGACAGCAAAGACAAATTGCGAACCCGCCTGGAAAAGCAGGTTGGTTATTGATAAAGAGGCAAGGGGGGATTCCCAGAGACTGTGAACAGACACAGCACAAATCAACCCCCCAGTGCTCTGCTGCAGGGGAGGCTGAACAATCCACTAACAAATTTGTAACCTGGAAATTGCAGAATTTATGGAGTAACGTGGAGTAAGCGATGGCCCCTCTCTAAAGAGAAAGTGCTGGCAAGGATCTGCTGCTGAGGGAAGGAACTCACTGCTCTCTGCCTCTGCTTCAGCCAGCTCAGCTGCATCAGAAGATGTTCCTGCTTTTTCCTCAGCTGTGGCAAGAATTATGGCATCCTGTATCCAGGGATGGCAATCCAGCCAGGATCAGGAATTCAGGGTGACTGCATGAGTGGCACCCCCTTCCAGACTGCTGGAAGTAAAGAATCTATAAGGCAAGAATAAAAAAGCAAATTAAAAAAAAAAAGAAAAAAAAGAAAAAATGGAAAAAAGCAGTCACTGAAAAAGAAGAGTGATTCTGGCAATTGTAACTGCAACTAATGGAACAAGTATTGAGCAAAATAAATTCCCAAACAGTGGATAAAGAAAGGGAGACCAACTCAAACTCACAAGCATATGCCCAAGTACATAAAGAGTAAATCTCAGCAGAGAAATTTGTTACCTATTTTTAGCTGAAACTATTAGTGGATAAAGAGTTTCTGTTTGGATTTTATTAAAACCCTTACAGCCCTGCTCTCATGATAAATTCAAATTGGTGTTGCTCGGCCAGGCTGCAAGGGAGGGAAACTGGGGTGTGAAATGAAACTGGGGTTCAGCATCCCTGAGCCTTGCAGGGGCACAGAACAGCCCTAGGGACAGCAGGGATGAGCCCTGCCCTGCAGAGCAGAGCACATCCACATCCTCACAGGAATGAGCCAGGTTGCTGGGGAAGGGAGAAATGGGGAGCCAGCTCCTTTGGGTAACCCCTGCTGGAGCCCCTGGGACACTCCTGCTCCTTTTCCAGCCCTGAGGGAAATCCTGCTGTCCCTGAGGGAAGGAAGTCCTGCTGCTCCCCCTCCATTCCCACCTGGTTCTGCTCCCCTCCATCCCCACCTTGTTCTGCTCTCCTCCATTCCCACCTTGTTCTGCTCCCCTCCATTCTCCATTCCCACCTTTCCTGCTCCCCCTCAGCCAGCTGCCTCTCCTGAGCAGTTTTCCCCCATCAGTGAGGGTTCAGCAGTGCCACAGCTTTCCCTGGCACTCCTTCCAGCAGGGATCCAGGATGGATGCACAGGGCACACGGAGAGATTAAAAGCAGAGGCTCCAAGTCAGAGACGTTTTAAAAATGTGTGTGCTCAAGTAAAGGACTTTTTAATGTTTTAATAACAAATATTACAAGATATTTTTCTCCATGCCCAGTGCCTGCTGAGCCATCATGCTGAGCCTGTATTTATGGCACTGTAAAGCACAATGAAGGCAGCAGCACTAGGAATACTAATAGCCTCCAGTTTATTACACTAAGGCTGAGTGCTTCATTTTAATTGCATGGAAACATTTAATTTGTTAGATGAGGTGTCATGTAGTTTTCCTCAGGCACCAGTAACTCATATCCACACTGGGACAATCGAACAATCTAAGGGAGGCTTTAAAAATAAATGGATTTTCCTATTTCTTACCTTGTTGGGGTGCGTGGGTGGCCAGACTCTTGGACCTTGCAGAGTTAAAATATTTTGACTCTTCTGTAAGACCTGGTTGGGGTGGCCCAGGCCAAAGGCGCAAAGCATTTGGCGTCCCCACCTCTCCACATGGCCCGAGGATGTCCCTGCCTGTCCCTGGTGCCTGGGCCTGCTGCTGTGAGCAGGGAGCCTTGGCTGCAGCCAGGGAAAGGCATTTTGGGGAGGGAAGGAAGGCAGGGCTCAGTGGGATGGTGCCCTGTGTGCTGGCTCTGCTGGGGTGGAGGAGGTTTCTCCGCAGGGCTGCTGTGGGGCGCTGTTTGGGTTTTGCAGGCTGGGGTTTGTGTTCTTGCTGAGCTCCCGCAGGGCTGAGGCCTTTCCTGCCCTGGGGCCCACCCTGGGGAGGGGACAGGGCCAGGACAGGGGACCCTGACTGACCCAGGGGATATTCCAGACCTTGGGACACCATTGCCAGGAATTAAGGTGGGGGAAGGAGGAGGAAGAGCAGCCATTTGGAGTGATGGGGTTTGTCCCCCAGGTCCCTGTGGGAAGGGCCCTGCTCTCCTGGAGGTGCTCAACAGCTGCCATTGGGAAGGGGGGACTTCATTCCTCGGTTTTCTTTGCCTGTGTGTGTGTTTTTGCTTTCCCTGTTAAACTGCCTTTATCTCAGCCACCAGTTCTCCAGCTGATCACCCTCCTGATCCTCCTGGTCCCTGGTGGGGAGTGGGGCAGGGGCTGTGAGGGTCTGGGTGCCAGCCGCCCTCCCCGCCCTGCCTCCCCTCGGCCTGCCCAGCGCTGTTCTGAGCACTTATTGGGCAACAGTTGAGGAGAGACAGGGAAGGGAAACCCAGCTGAGCAGGAATGGTGACACAGAATCAGGGGATCCTGGAATGGGTTGGGATCGGGGAAGGACCTTAAATCCCACCCAGTGCCACCCTGCCATGGCAGGGACACCTCCCACTGTCCCAGGCTGCTCCAGCCCCAGTGACCAACCTGGCCTGGGACACTGCCAGGGATCCAGGGGCAGCCACAACTGCTCTGGGCAGCAGAGGAACAGTGACATTAAAGGACAGAGATCAGTTAATGCTCTGAAGCGATGCCAGACTGGGACATGTCACAAAAATAGACATTTTATGAAAAGAATCCATTCAAGAAATAAAGGGAAGGTTGGCAGTATGTCCCATGAGGCAAAGGGGCAGAGGAAGATGAAGGTTGTTTGGAACAAGCTGGTTCTGTCAAAGTAAGGCTAGCAGCTGCTTTGCTCTGTGCACACGTGTGCCTGAACAGGGGTGATGAACGTGGAGGAGTGCCTGAGTCAGCACAGCCTCACTTGTGGTGGGCAAGGGCTGCTCCTCAGCCTGGGCTCCATCTCACACTGACCCCACGTGCTCACTTGTGCTCATTTGTGCTCATTTGTGCTCATTGGTGCTGATTGGTGCTCATTGGTGCTGTGTTTGGGCTGCTCCTCAGCCTGGGCTGCATCCTCACACACTGACCCCACGTGCTCATCTGTGCTCATTTGTGTTCACTTTTGTGTTCATTTGTGCTCACTTTTGTGTTCATTGGTGCTCACTTGTGCTGTGTGAAGGTTGCTCCTCAGTCTGGGCTCCATCCTCACACGCTGACCCCACATGCTCATTTGTGTTCATTTGTGTTCATTTGTGCTCATTTGTGCTGTGCCAGGGCTGCTCCTCAGTCTGGGCTCCATCCTCACATGCTGACCCCACAGCTCAGTCACTGCTGTTAAAAATCTCCCTAATGGAAGGAGAAAGTGATGGCTCAGTGCACAGAGAGGTAAGGCTGCAAGGGCTTTGCAAAGCCACTGGTAAATACCTTATCACTGCAGGTTTGCAGGGAGATAGGAGTTATCTGAGATGTGCTGCAGCTCAGCTCCCACTTTATGGGCTCAGTGCTGTCATGTCCGTGCTATGGAAGAATAATTCTCCCAGCAGGAATTACTGGGGAAGAGGAATATTATGCAGAAGAGGAGACTCTGCTGTCCTTAATATCCACATTATGGCCTTTGAGGCAGTGAGGAGCTGCCATGGCAATGAGCAAACAGAGTAGTGGCACACATGGGGGAAGCCATGTGTTAGTGACAAATGTCCTGACAAATGCCAAGTCCCACCATCTCCAGTTTCTTTGGGCCTTTGGAAAGCCAGGACTGGGAGGGTGTGAGGCCCTGGCACAGGTGCCCAGAGCAGCTGGGGCTGCCCCTGGATCCCTGGCAGTGCCCAAGGCCAGGTTGGACAGGGCTGGGAGCAGCCTGGGACAGTGGGAGGTGTCCCTGCCATGGCAGGGGTGGCACTGGGTGGGATTTAGGGTCTCTTCCATCCCAAACCATTCCATGACTCTGTGAGGACTTGCCCATCACAAAATGCACGAGGCTGTGCTGTAAAAGCAGGGGATGCATGGCAAATTCTCATCCTGTGCTCACATGGCCTCAAGAGCAGACCGTCACTGGGAGGGGTGAGGGTTGATCTCCTGAGGATGGATTTTTGCGCCGCCAAAGGCGTTGCAGTAAGAGCTGAGGAAGCTGAGAAGGGCCTTGCCATCAGCAGCTGCTGGAGCAGACCTGTTCAGAAGTGTCAGTGACTGGTTTTGGGTGTGCATTTCCTGGGATGCTCCTGGCTGCAGGATGTAGAGCTGCACAAAGTGGCTGCCCCAGCCAGCAGCAGGCTGGCCCAGGGCTGGGCTCTGGGTGGATTTGGGAGGCCCAAAGAGGCCCTGCATGAGGATGGCTGTGGGATCCCAGGCACTGCTCCACACCAGGAGCAACAGCTCACGCTGAGCTGTGCGCAGATCCTGGGAACTCCAAGTTTGGAATTGCCCCAGAAAACCAGTTCTAAGTTTCTCTTCTGACTTGAGGCATGACCTTTATGATGTCCCCTCTCTGCACTACTGGCTGAGGATCTCTCCCCTGTCCTGCAGTGCTGTGAGCACAGGAGCTCCTGCAGGCACCAGAAACTCCTCTGTGCTGCCCAAGCAGGCCTGGCCATGGGAAGGCAGGAAGGATTTGGCAGCCCAGCAGCACCAGGGATGGGACTGGAGTCAGCTGCAGTGCACTGTCCCAGTTACCTCTCCTGGAGGCCACAATCCCCAATCCTCAGCTCTGTCCCTGCTCTCAGACTCCTGAAAGTAGCAGAAAGGCCAAGAACATTCACAAGGTCATCACTGAATAATTATGAATAATCAGCAACCCTGGGAAAATCACAGGTCATAGGCAGGGAACTGAGGAGCAGAAAGAGACAAAAAAAAGTTGGAATTAATTATTTCCCAGACATTTATCACTACTTTAATGTTGCTAAAATGAATATCAGCTGATGAATTATTGTTCATGAACAGCACAGGAAAATCTCAGTAGCCAAGAATTTTTAATTTCTACACCTATAGAGAGCTGTGACTCTGAGCAGTGGCACACTAAATCCTTCACTGCTGCCATTGTTGTCCTGTTCCTTCTCCCCACTCGTGTTCCCGCTGTCCAGCTGCAGCTCCTGGGCTCTCTGGGATCTGATCAGCTCCTCAGCTCAGCAGAAATCAGCAGTTTTCTGATCTCCACAGATGAGAGAACTTATTTAGCTTTCAGATGTTCCATTTCCATCATGAAACAAGAGGATGCTCTGGAGCAAGCACTGTGTCCTGTCGCTGTTGCTGTCCAGGCTGAGTTTTGATCAGGGCAGGGTATTGGACCGGGGGGTCATGCAGGGCGGGGCTCAGAGCAGAGCCCTCTCCCCCAGGCTCCTTGGACAGGAGGCTCCTTCCAGCTCCAGCTTCCTCCCGCAGCAGCCCCGAGGAGCCCCTCAGGTTCCTGAGGGCATGCCGTGGTGCCAGGCACAGGGCACAGCATCCTCCTGTAATCC
This sequence comes from Emberiza elegans, assembly GCA_024865655.1. Taxonomy (NCBI): domain Eukaryota; kingdom Metazoa; phylum Chordata; class Aves; order Passeriformes; family Fringillidae; genus Emberiza; species Emberiza elegans. The sequence goes on from JALJVW010002400.1 coordinate 349,500, forward strand.
CAGAGCTCTGGCACAGCATCCTCCTGTAATCCCTGGAGTGTGGCACAGCATCCTCCTGTAATCCCAGCACAGGATCCTCCTGTAATTCCAGAGCTGTGGCACAGCATCCTCCTGTAATCCCTGGAGTGTGGCACAGGATCCTCCTGTAATCCCAGGGCTCTGGCACAGGATCCTCCTGTTACCCCAGGGCTCTGGCACAGGATCCTCCTGTAATCCCTGGAGTGCGGCACAGCATCCTCCTGTAATCCCAGCACAGGATCCTCCTGTAATCCCAGGGCTCTGGCACAGGATCCTCCTGTAATCCCTGGAGTGCGGCACAGCATCCTCCTGTAATCCCAGCACAGCATCCTCCTGTAATCCCAGAGCTGTGGCACAGGATCCTCCTGTTACCCCAGGGCTCTGGCACAGGATCCTCCTGTAATCCCAGAGCTGTGGCACAGGATCCTCCTGTAATCCCAGCACAGGATCCTCCTGTAATCCCAGCACAGGATCCTCCTGTAATCCCAGCAGTGTGGCAGTAGATCTCTGCTATCCCAGCAGTGTGGCAGCCGATCTCTCTGCTATCCCAGCAGTGTGGCAGCCGATCTCTCTGCTATCCCAGCAGTGTGGCAGCAGATCTCTCTGCTATCCCAGGGCTGTGGCAGTAGATCTCTCTGCTATCCCAGGGCTGTGGCAGTAGATCTCTCTGCTATCCCAGGGCTGTGGCAGCAGATCTCTGCCATCCCAGCAGTGTGGCAGTAGATCTCTCTGCTATCCCAGCAGTGTGGCAGTAGATCTCTGCTATCCCAGGGCTGTGGCAGTAGATCTCTGCCATCCCAGCAGTGTGGCAGTAGATCTCTGCTATCCCAGCAGTGTGGCAGCAGATCTCTCTGCTATCCCAGGGCTGTGGCAGTAGATCTCTGCTATCCCAGCAGTGTGGCAGCAGATCTCTGCTATCCCAGCAGTGTGGCAGTAGATCTCTCTGCTATCCCAGGGCTGTGGCAGCAGATCTCTGCTATCCCAGGGCTGTGGCAGCAGATCTCTCTGCTATCCCAGAGCTGTGGCAGTAGATCTCTGCTGTCCCAGGGCTGTGGCAGCAGATCTCTCTGCTATCCCAGCAGTGTGGCAGTAGATCTCTGCTATCCCAGCAGTGTGGCAGTAGATCTCTGCTATCCCAGGGCTGTGGCAGCAGATCTCTGCTATCCCAGGCACGTGGAGCAGGAGCAGACACACAAGGTGTTCATCAGGAGCTGGAGTGCCAAGAAAGGGGGAATGGAGTCCAGCTGAAGGAGGGGAGATTTCCATTGGACATTGGCAATTAGGAATTGCTCCCTGTGAGGTGTGAGGCCCTGGCACAGGTGCCCAGAGCAGCTGGGGCTGCCCCTGGATCCCTGGCAGTGCCCAAGGCCAGGCTGGACACTGGGACTGGGAGCAGCCTGGGACAGTGGGAGGTGTCCCTGCCATGGCTGGGGTGGCACTGGGTGGGATTTGGGGTCCCTCCTGACCCAAACCATCCTGGGATTTGGTTTATGAATCTCACTGTGGGCATCTAATTTCATAACTCTTGACCAAACTAATTTGTACTTGTCCTCTTAGCAATTAATGAATTTATAATAGAAGAATAATTTGCTTCTTTATGCCAAAATCAGCATGTTCAGATGGGGGGGTGGGGAGGCTCTTTTTTCTGAGGGAAAGACAAAGGTGCTTTGTGCCTGATTTGAATTTCAGACAAACATTGAACAGATCACTTTGCTTTCCCAAACGCACAGTGCAGGCTCTAAGAGCAGCTAAATTGCTATAAATTAAAGTTAAATGTCAAAAAGGCAAAGATGTGCAGGAATGCAGGAGACAATCTCGGTGCAATTGGGGTTGTTACCGAGCTGCTTTTATCCACTTTGCTTGCATAGAGTTAAGTGCTCTTCCTGGAAAGGGGGACTTTTTTTTTTCTTTCTATTTTTAAGTTAGTCCCAACCCCCCCCAGTTCCACTGAAATAGGATGTCATAATTTCTCATTTTCAAATATCATCAGGGAAAGAATTGTGATTGTCCACTCATAGTGCTTATCATTTCAGTGGAGTTCTGCAGCCTGTTCTTGGTGAAATGCCATCCCTTGGCTCTAGCAGGTACCAACCTGCTCAGTAAAAGAGAAATTAAGATGCCATTTCTACCTGTGCTGAGTCGTTGGCCTCTGTGGGAGGGGAGTAATGAAATCCCTGCTTCTTCTGGCACTTTCAAATAGGAAATATAAGGGGAAATGCGGTGTGAGCGGTGTGTGACAGGTAAGAAAACAAGGATCGGTGTTCCCGCAGAAAGGAAGGACTCCAGCAAGGCCAGGCTGCTCTGGGCCTCCCTGCGGTCCCCAGCCCAGTGTCCCCAGCCAGCTCTGAGGGGTGGCAGAGCCCCGGCCGGCTGTGCCCGGCCCCCTGCCAGCCTCAGCTCCCAGGGGGTATCAACAGGGCAGGAGACTTTTCTCCTCTTTAATGCCTTCATTAGAAATGAGCAGTTCGGGGGGAGAAACTCACGTCATGCCACCGGAGCAACTCGGAGGAAGAGGAAGAGTGCAGCTTTGTCCACTGCTCTGTGGGGAGTGCTGGGGGCTCCATCCTCAGGAGAGCATTGGAAGATTACTTAATCTTCAAATTTAACATTTGAGCTCCTCTGTTTAGCCGACATTCTGAGGTTAGGGTGAAGGGTAAGAGGGTCTTAGCAGGCACTAGATTCTGTCCCTCACATCTAGACATCACGTTGATTCGTCCATTTCCTGTTGGATTGTTGTTTTTAGGGGTTTTTGGCTAGGTTTGATGAGGGGTTTCTCCCGTTGCATGCTGTACCCGATGTCATTTGCATGGCACTCGATGTCCCCTCCTCTTCACCTTCTGGGTGCCAGCCTCCACGAACCAGCAGGGTGTCACTCGACAAAAGGGGATTTCTTAACCATCAACAACAGGTAGCTAACGAAAACGACAGGTGATTACAATAACAGTTAGAACTCCATCCTGGCAGCAACTAGCCCAACTTGTGAACTCTGCAACCTTTTATAAAAATGGGCAACTTTTCTACTCATAACACCAGGGACGTGCCCCCAGAGCTGCCCTGCCCTGCACACCTGGCTCCGTGAGCCCTGCAGTGCCCACAGCCCCTGGCACCTTCTCAGACCTGGGGCTCCCTTGGGGCCCTCTCAGGGAAGGGGCTCGCTCTGCAGCTCAGTGCAGGAGCTGTGCAATGGGAAAAAAAGCAAAATGTACCCCGTAATAAATCTGTTTGCTCTGGGGGTCCTGCTTATTGTCCTAACCTTGGGTGCCCTTCCTTCAGCAGCCATGGGACACCTTCTGCAGCCATGGGACACCTTCAGCAGCCATGGGACACCTTCTGCAGCCATGGGACACACCTGCAGCAGTGGGACACCTGCAGCCCACAGCCAGGAGAGGCACCACAGGGAAGAGGCTGCAGTTAGAGCAGGTCAGAGGAAGGAGATTTTTATTACAGGGATGCAAACCCCTGGCACAGGGTGCCCAGAGAAGCTGTGGCTGCCCCAGCCCTGCCAACATCCAAGGTCAGGCTGGGCTCTGAGCACCCTGGGCTGGTGGAAGGTGCCCCTGGCCATGGCAGGGGGTTGGACAGATGGCTTTTAAAGGTCCCTCCAGTGCAATGCAATCCAGTCCAACCCAACCCAACCCAACCCAACCCAACCCAATCCAATCCAATCCAACCCAACCCAGCCCAACCCAACCCAATCTAGTCCAACCCAGCCCAACCCAGCCCAACCCAATCCAATCCAACCCAACCCAGCCCAAACCCAGCCCAACCCAGCCCAGCCCAGCCCAGCTCAGCCCAGCCCAACCAAATCCAACCCAACCCAACCCCAACCCAACCCAGCCCAGCCCAGCCCAGCCCAACCCAGCCCAGCCCAACCCAACCCAACCCAACCCAACCCAGCCCAACCCAATCCAACCCAATCCAATCCAACCCAATCCAATCCAGCCAAATCCATTGCAGGATTCTCTGATTCTGCTGCACAGGGCAGGCCCTGGTGGTTCAGCATTCCTGTTCAGCAGGCCCAGATTCCCACAGCCCATGTCTCAGGAAATGTAGTCTCGGTGTTCTCCCACCCCTGTGCAGCACTGTTACCTGGGGGAGCTGGCACAGTTTGGGACAGGGGTGCCAGGAGAGACCCAGCAGCTCTGTGGGCTCATCCAGAGTCTGGAGGAGGATGAGAGGATGGAGGAGGATCAGGATGGAAGGAGGATCAGGATGGAAGGTCCAGAGGGAGCCCCTGTGAGGGATGGCTGAGGGCACAGGAGACTGAGGGCAGAGCTCAGTGGGGACAGCTCCCACCTCTGGGACAGGGACAGCGAATGCTGGAGCTGGGCCAGGGCAGGTCAGGCTGGAGATCAGGAAAGGTTCTTCCCCAGAGGGTGCTGGCATTGCCCAGGGAATGGGCACGGCCCCGAGGCTGCCAGAGCTCCAGGAGCCTTTGGACAGAGCTCCAGGGATGCCCAGGCTGGGATTGCTGGGGGTCTGGGCAGGGACAGGGGCTGGGTGATCCCTGTGCGTCCCTCCCAGCTCAGGATACTCTGTGCGTCTATTATTCTATGGCCCCTAATGGATCTCTGTGTTTATTAGTCCTCAGCAAGTCCCAGATAATTTAAATGGCCCTTCTGGCCACAGGATACAGGGAGCAGCACCCACAAGCCCTGGTTTTATCTAATATCTTGTGTTTCTGGAGATTTGTTTCAGAATGCTGCCTCCAGGGCTAATGTTTTTCCTCCAGGAAAAGGTGGAGGTGGAAGTGTGGGGTTTGGTTTTCCATTGTGTGCCTCCACATGCCCTGGGCTGGCACAGCTCCCTGCACCAGCCCTGCCTGAGTTCTCTGCATCCCCAGGGACCTCAGACCTCCCTGGGCAGAAGCCAAAAGGAAAACAATGCAGAGGAAATGTGCTCCTGTGCAGCAGCAGCAGCAGCAGGTTGATTTATGGCCCAGTCATCCCTGACATGAAGGCTGACGAACCTCAGGAATCACTGGCCTGAGAGTGTGGAGGCAGAGGAGGTGGGCACTGTCCCCAGCTCACAGAGACCCTGAGAGTGTGGAGAGGAGATGGGCACTGTCCCCAGCTCACAGAGACACAAACAGACAGGACCCTGCCTGGGCAGTCTCTGCAGGGCTGCTCCTGGCATCTCTTCCCTCCTGCCCTGGCTGAGTGCTGTGCTGCTTTTGAATCTTCCTGCTTTTCATTTCTGAATTTCCATTTCTGCATTTAACGGCTTCTTCCAGAAACAAAAATAAATACTGTTCCCCCTATACACACACACACACACATATATATATATATATATATAAATATGTGCACTCACACACACATATATGTTACACCTCATAAAATTCCCAGAGAAGCCACAGCAGGATTGATTGAAACAGGCAATTTCGTAGCAAGCTGCAAAGTTCTTCCCTGAATCAGTGAGTCATGATGCCCTGTAAAGCACGCACTAAAACGTCATAATGACCTACTGCTATTATTTCTTCCTTAAATCTGTGGTGAGGGGAGCAGGGCTGTGCAGAGGGAGGGCGGCAGGGGCTGAGTTGGGTGCAGCACAGCCTGGGGCAGCACGGGCAGAGGGAGAGGAGGCTCTGCCTGGCTCACAGCCCCCGGCTCTGGGCTCGGGGAGGAGGCAGCACATCTCTCTGGGGGGGGACAGGGGTGCCCAGGCCACTGGTTCACAGTTCTAGGGACAGAACAACTCAGATCTCAGCAGCCTTTGGGGAGAGAGGAGGTGGGGGAGAGCTGGACCTGCCCAGCCTGGAGCCCCCTGCTCAGCCCTGGCTGATGCCAAGGGCAAGGTGGGAATTGTGTCCCTGTGCCCCTCCCTCAGGTGAGAGCCCACGTGCAGAGCTGCCCCAGCCCTGGGGCCAACAGCAGGAGGACGTGGAGCTGCTGCAGAGAGCCCAGAGGAGGCCCCGGAGCTGCTGCAGGGCTGGAGCCCCTCTGCTCTGGAGCCAGGCTGGCAGAGCTGGGAATGCTCCCCTGGAGAAGGGAAGGCTCCAGGCAGAGCTCAGAGCCCCTGGCAGGGCCTGGAGAGGGACTGGGGACAAGGGACAGAGGGACAGGAGCCAGGGAATGGCTCCCACTGGGAAAGGGGAGATTGGGCTGGGATCTTGGCAAGGACCCCAGCAGGGTCACACAGGTCCTGTCACTGAACCAGTGATGGTGCCAGGGCAGCTCTGGGGACCAGGGCAGCCCTGCTGTGGTGCCAGGGGATGCTCTGTGGGTGCACTCATTGCCTGACGGCTGCTGGATCAGTTCTGGACAGACACAGCACATCCAGTGGCACTGACACCACAGATGTGTGGAGAGATGCAGGAGCAGAAATGTCATTGAAAAGAGACACAAGGACACGGGCCCGATGGAAGCCTTGTGGTATGGCAGATGAATAGCATCCAGACTATTTAGTTTTTAACTTAATTTTTGGTGTCCAGATCCAGTTATTGACTTCCCAGCATGAGAGAGCAGATTGAAGCCCGTGACGTGCAGGTGCTCGTGGTGCTGTGAGTTAAACACGTCCCAGAGTCTTGGCAGGACTAAAGGCTCCAGGAGCATTACAAATTTAGCCACACAGATATAATAATTTAAAAAATTACTTTCAAGTCTTCCCCCCTCCAAACTTAGAGGCTCTACTGGTTTGTCTTATTTTTGATCAAACTCTGGTTTTGTTGTCAGCATTGCTGAACGTCTTGGATTTCCTTTGATGGGATTGAAAATCTGTTTCCAAAAGAAAAATAAAAAGACAAAAATCTTTCCAATGCTGCCTTCTTTTTTTCCTACTTAATTACACAGTAAACAAAGCAGATTTATTTCTGAGCACACCTGTATTACTTCTGAAGAGCTGTTGAGCATCTGTGAAGTGAACAGATTGTCTCCTGTTTTTCAATAGAAAAGCCCCAAACCAGAGCAGGCAGGGCTGGAGGCTCCTGTGCCATCACCCACAGGGCAGCAGCTCCTGTGCCCAGCTCCAGCAGCTCCTCAAGCCCTTCTCCAGGGGCAGGGAAGGCACCAGGAGGCTGAGCAGGGTGAGTCTGTGTCTCGGGGCTGCTCATTATGGCAGTCAGTGGTTCCGACTGGAACGGGGCGGCTCGGGGAGCTCGGGCAGACTCTGCTCCCTAAGGGGGATTTGGACATCAGTCACGGACCCCAGGCTGGCTCAGGCTGGAGGGACACAGCCGTCACTGGTGCACTCCCTGCTCCAGCAGGGCCAGCCCAGAGCCCAGGGCACAGAGCGTGTCCGTGTGGCTCTGCAATGTCCCCAGGGAGGGGACCCCAACCCTCCCTGGGCTCTGCTCAGCGCTGGCACTGCCCAGGGCAGCAGCTCTGCCTCATGGGGGGGGGCTCAGGCCCTGCCCGTGGCTCTGGGGCACCCAGGGACAGCCAGGGACCCATGGGGACACCCAAGGACACACAAGGACAGACAGGGACACATAGGGACATCCAGGGATATTCAGGGACATCCAGGACACCCAGGGACAGCCAGGGACACATGGGGACACTCAAGGCCACTCAAGGACAGACAGGGACACATAGGGACATCCAGGGATATTCAGGGACATCCAGGACACCCAGGGACAGCCAGGGACACATGGGGACATATGGGACCCCCAGAGACACTCTGGGACACCCAAGGACACTGAAGGACAGACAGGGACATGTAGGGACATCCAGGGACAGACAGGGACACTCAGGGACACCCAGGGACATCCACGGACACCCAGGGACACCCAAGGACACACTGGGACACCCAGGACACTCAGGGACAGCCAGGGCTGAAGGCCCCTCTCAGCTGGGGCTCCTCTCCAGCTGAGCAGCCCCAGCTCCCTCAGCCTTTCCCTGATCACCCAGAGGATGAACCCATGGGCTCCAGTAATGAAAAGGCTTTCTGCTGCCCAGCTGTGTGTTTTCATTAAGTCCAAATGAGTTTAATGCATTCACAGTTTAATACATTGAAGATGCTCCCTTTGGTTGAAATTATCAAATTATCAAAAGCTGCTGTCCAAGAGAAAGATGTGCAGCCAGACAGCGGGAGGAGCAGAGCAGCACAGCTGCCTGAGCTCAATGCCTTCAGGAAATCAGGCCCAGAGCAGGGGATGCTGCTGGACTTGGGCCTGAACTCCACAGCCAGATCCCAAACTGCAGAGCAGGGGCCCCACCTTCCCTGGGAGCCACTGTGAGAGTCTGTCCGAATTTCCCTCACCTGCCTCACGATCGTCATTGGGGAACCACTGGAGAGAAGAACCCCCTGTCTGGAATCTCTGGCTCTGAAGGAGAAAGTCACACACCAACAAGGCCTGAGCCCTGAGAGCACAGTGCTGACTTACTGTTTTCACAGGTCTTGTTTGCTGTAGGCTAAGGGGGCACCGTGCCCTGTTTGCAACAACAGCCCTGGGAGCTGTCCCACCTCCGGGCCTGGCTGGGCTTCTCCTGAGTTTCGGGTGGTCTCCCACAGAAGGACCCTCACCTGTTTTACAGCCACCGTGACAGACAGACTGGGATGTAAGGAGCCTCTCCATCGAGGACTGGGACTGAACCCCCGTGTGAAAAGGCCCCTCTGCTCCTCCCAAGGACTGGGACATGGAACCCCCGTGTGAAAAGGCCCCTCTGCTCCTCCCAAGGACTGGGACATGGAACCCCCGTGTGAAAAGGCCCCTCTGCTCCTCCCAAGGACTGGGACATGGAACCCCCGTGTGAAAAGGCCCCTCTGCTCCTCCCAAGGACTGAGACTGAACCCCCATGTGAAAAGGCCCCTTTGCTCCTTCCAAGGACTGAGACATGGAACCCCCATGTGAAAAGGCCCCTTTGCTCCTTCCAAGGACTGGGACACGGAACCCCTGTGTGAAAAGGCCCCTCTGCTCCTCCCAAGGACTGGGACATGGAACCCCCGTGTGAAAAGGCCCCTCTGCTCCTCCCAAGGACTGAGACATGGAACCCCTGTGTGAAAAGGCCCCTCTGCTCCTCCCAAGGACTGGGACTGAACCCCTGTGTGAAAAGGCCCCTCTGCTCCTCCCAAGGACTGGGACTGAACCCCTGTGTGAAAAGGCTCCTCTGCTCCTCCCAAGGACTGAGACATGGAACCCCCGTGTGAAAAGGCCCCTCTGCTCCTCCCAAGGACTGGGACATGGAACCCCTGTGTGAAAAGGCCCCTCTGCTCCTCCCAAGGACTGGGACTGAACCCCCGTGTGAAAAGGCCCCTCTGCTCCTTCCAAGGACTGGGACACGGAACCCCTGTGTGAAAAGGCCCCTTTGCTCCTTCCAAGGACTGAGACATGGAACCCCCGTGTGAAAAGGCCCCTCTGCTCCTCCCAAGGACTGAGACATGGAACCCCTGTGTGAAAAGGCCCCTCTGCTCCTCCCAAGGACTGAGACATGGAACCCCTGTGTGAAAAGGCCCCTCTGCTCCTCCCAAGGACTGGGATTGAACCCCCGTGTGAAAAGGCCCCTCTGCTCCTCCCAAGGACTGGGACTGAACCCCTGTGTGAAAAGGCCCCTCTGCTCCTCCCAAGGACTGGGACATGGAACCCCTGTGTGAAAAGGCCCCTCTGCTCCTCCCAAGGACTGGGACTGAACCCCCAGCCCCGGGGAGGTGTGTGGGGACCAAAGCTGACCAAAGTGAGATGTTTGCCTGCAGGTGTGACCACTGGACCACGAAATCAATGGCTCTCACTGACTGCTGAGAGCATGGACTGCCTGTTACATCTATTCCCTATTGGATCTGTTCCCTCCCCCCTCACGATTTCCAATAGAGTTATCATAATAAAAACCTCTGAGTTAGCAAGGGATTTTGAGATCTCCCCCATGTAACAGGCGGATCCTCAACTGGACTGGGCCAAAGGACTTCCTCTCTACATTTGCTAGCTATAACCCATTCCTCCTCTTCCTCCCTCTTTTCCTTATTTTCTCCTTTTTTCCCCTGGTTCCCCTCTCCGACGCATTTCTGTTGTGGTTATTTCAATAAAATTGCACTTGTTGATTATTACTGCAAATTGCCTGTGCCGTGTCGGTTTTTTGCACCCTGAGATCACCCCTACGAACCACCACATCATCCGTTCACTAAGATGGATCATGACAGCTACATCAGCATCCACATGGAATCACAGAATCCTGGGATGGTTTGGGCTGGTTTGGACCTTAAATCCACCCAGTGCCATCCCTGCCATGGCAGGGACACCTCCCACAGCTCCAGGTGCTCCAGCCCCAGTGTCCAGCCTGGCCTGGGAACTGCCAGGCACAGGGAGAACATCCCTGATGAAATCCTTTCCAGCCCCTCACTAGCACTCATCAAACACAATCAACTGTACACTTTGTCCAGCTGATGATGGAGCTCATCACAACGGGGATTTACAGCACAGGAGCTCTTTAGGGCGATGAATTTGTCCATCACTGTTGGGTCAAGTAATTTTTAACTTCTGCACCAGCACAAGCCTCTCCAGAGCTTTATTGTCCCTTCATCCCCATCAGAGCTGCTGATTATTGAGGAAAAGCACTTTACGTGGGCTGCTGCCAGGTCAGCCCCAGCAGTTTGCTCCTCCACAAAGGCAGGCTCGTGGGTGCAGCAGGATGAGGCAGAATCCTGCAAAGAGTTAAAGGACATGAAAGCCCTTCCAGCAGCAGCTTAGTGCACACAGGCAGAGCAATTGGGAGCGAGCACATTACTGCCTGAGTGAGTGACCCAGAACGTCATCATGACACATCACTATTGTTCCCTCACAGAATATTTCCTTTGGGAGCAAAATGAGTGAGGAACGAGCTCCCAAATGATTGCTAACAAGAAAAAAAAAAAAAAAAGAATTGGGGAAGGGGAGAATAAAAGGGAGAAAAGAGCCCAGAAAGGCTTCACAGGCTAAGAGCAAATTACTCTGCAATTCAGCGAGCGATTTCATGGACATGCTGCAGGGATAATGCATTCTGAGTGGCTAGAATTTCATTTAATTCCACTTCATTGTTGAGCATCTTTTCCAGTGGTTTTATGACTGAACACTGTGTGCCCATTTTCCTTGTTCCTAATCTGGCTTTTTGACAGTCACACTGGATCTGCGTGTGCGCGTTTGTTTGTGCGACGCCTCTGCTGTCCTGAGACAGGAGCACTGAAAGGAAAATGCTCACAAATGAACCTTAATTTTTCCACAATTACTGTTTAGGCTGGTGACTGAAGGTTTTTGTCTCTGCTGTGCTCCCAGGCTGTCAATCACTCATGGATCAATTAATTGATCCATCAATCCATTTTTCTACCTTGCAGAAATGCCTGCAGCTGCCTCCAATGACCAAGGGGGCACAAAGCTCTGAGAGCCTCAGCTCGATGGCATTTGCACTGCTCCAGAAGGAGCTCTGGGACAGCCTGTGTGCAAATCAGGAGGATCTCTCTGTTTTCTGTAGCTTCCTCATCAAGCCAGAAGACACCTCAAGTACTCTGAGCAGATTACCAGAGTTATTGAGTGGTTTGGGCTGGAAAGGATCTCAAAAGGAAGAACTGCCTTGTTCCCCCTGCCATGGCAGGGACACCTCCCACTGTCCCAGGTGCTCCCAGCCCCAATGTCCAGCCTGGCCTTGGCACTGCCAGGGATCCAGGGGCAGCCCCAGCTGCTCTGGGCACCCTGTGCCAGGGCCTGCCCACCCTGCCAGGAACAATTCCTCATTCCCAATATCCCATCCAGCCCTGCCCTCTGGCAGTGGGAGCCATTCCCTGGGTCCTGTCCCTCCAGGCCCTTGTAAGGAGTGTAATTTTCTGGAGCAGTCCTGGACCATTTGTATCTGCCATAGTGCCACCAGCTGGAAACATCAAATTGTTCCATTTTTGCAGCCTTTTTGTTTTATTCTCTTCTCTTTCTGTGGTGGCTGGATCAACCTGGTTTCCTTGGCAATAGCAATGTGACAGCAAAATTGTCCCAAGTTATTTTTCTCTTGGATTAGTTCCATCCGTGGAAGGTCTTTTTCTCACAGAGAAGGACAGGGAGCTTCCTGGAACATGTTAATTCCAATTTGCTTCCCAAAAAGTCATCTTTGGGAATGAAAGTGCCCCTCTTGCTTTGGCTGTGAGCTGCCCATGCTGGGAGAGCGGTGGCTGGAGAGGATTGGTGCCACCACAGGGCTGCTGTCCGGAAGGACAGGAGAGGGCTCAGATCTGCCTGGATGAGACATTTCTCATGCAATTGGGGATAATTGAGTGTTTTCTTGTGCAGCCCCATCTGCCCGTGGCCACTGTTCTCTCCTGCTTTATAATTAGCTCTTGCACTGTTGCAAGGACTGATTTGTCATTCTGTCTTTGTGCCATCTCCAGCACAACAGAGCTCTGACACAAAGCACATCTCCATGTAAAACCACTATTTGCAGATCAAGTAAAAGGACAGCCTGACCTGAAATCCCATCTTGGCCCCCGTGGTAAAACGAAGGCAACAATTACAAATAAAAGGACAATAGAGGAAGAACAGAACCGGGAAGATGGTAATTAGCACAAATGAGAAGCTGTGAAATTCAAATGGTTTGCTCAGAAAACGAAAGGCATTAAGGAAAGTCCCAGCAATAAAGAATTGCAGAGCATGTTAGAGCCACAAGGGATCTCAGCAATGATATTTGGCTCTTTGGTGGGGGAGAAGAAAGTAATAACCTGTTCTCCACCCCTCAATATGTTCTCACCTTCCTCTCCCAGTTTTAAAATTAAAAGAAGATTTATTTGTATTTCATTAATATGATTAGGAATAATTACCAAGGAAGATATTAAGAAAATACTGGGAATGAGTTTGTTTAAAAATTATTAGGTCATTTTAATGCACTTAAAATGTTGGCTGAGGGGGAATCTGCACAGGAATGTAGGAAACCCCTCATGGCTCACCATGAGCTTTTACCGTGAGTAAATCTGTTACTGGCCATGACAGGGACAGGAGGATTTTGCACAGACAGTTTCAAAGGCTCCCGCGGAGAGTTAAAGAATGCAGACAGCGTTAGGGAATGGGGTTAAGGGGTCTTGGCAAGCAAGCAGAGCAGCAGAAATTCCACCAAGGGGCTGCAGCAAAGCCATCGACAGAGACCCTGGAGCAAACCAGGAGGGAGCTGGAATTAGGAGAGGAGAAACATCTTCTGCTTCAGTGAGAGACACCAGTGGGACTGAGATGAGCACACCAGCCAGTTGGCTGCTGTCAGCTTTAAAAAGGAATTTGGGGAAGGATCAGAAGACAGGCCAAAAAAAAAAAATGTGTGTAAGAAAATGCTGGAGATCTGGAGAAAACGCCTTGCACTGAGACTTTCACATCCAATCTGCCTATAAAAGAAAGTTTATAAAAGAAAAAAAAAAGGAAGATGGAGAGGTGACTAATTTGATTAAGGTGTGTAAGTACTTTCATAGGGAGAAAATTGTGGTTAGCAAAGTAGTCTTTAATCTTGTGGAGAAAGGAATATTTATGACTGGAAGTGGAATCCTGACATATTCAAACAGAAATAATTTTAACAGAGTGATGGACCAGGTGAAGGCAGTGCCATGGAAAGTGCTCCATCTCTCTGCTGCTGAAGGCTTTCCAACCAGGACTGAATTTCTTCCTCAAAGAGTCACTTTTGATTTCAGCCTTTCAGTGTGTTGCTAACCAGGTAAATGCAGTAACAAATCAGAGGTCTCAGGGAATGGTCAGCGGTGCCTGGGAGCTGCTGCATCACCCGCACAGTGCTCCAGGGTTTGGCTGTTTGATGGGATTCTGAGGTGCAGGGTTGGGTTCAGTGCTCCTCTCCCAGCCACCCTCTGTGTGCCACATCCAGGAGCTTGGCCGGAGCAGGGACATCTCAGCCAAGGGACAGGGATTGTTCAGCCTTGGGAAGGGAAGGCCTGGGGGGATCTTATTGCAGCCCTCAGTGCCTGCAGAGGAACCGCCAGAGAGACACTTTGGGCAAGGGTGTGCAGGGACAGGACAGGGAGTGGCTGCAGGGTGACAGAGGAAGCTTTAGATGGGATACTGGGAAATAATCCTTCCCTGGGAGGGTGGGGAGGTGGCACAGGTGTCCAGAGCAGCTGTGGCTGCCCCTGGATCCCTGGCAGTGCCCAAGGCCAGGTTGGACACTGGGGCTTGGAGCACCTGGGACAGTGGGAGGTGTCCCTGCCATGGCAGGGCTGGCACTGGGTGGGCTTTGAGATTCCTTCTAACCCAAACCATTCTGGGATTCTGTGATATACAAGAAATCTGCATTTGCACAGATCTGGGAGGAGAACTGGGACAGAAAGCCCCTTGAAATGCATCTCCTTTTGCCTGCCTCTCTGGGCAGCAGCAGCAGCAGCAGGAGGCAGTCGGGGCTGGTGCCTGGGTGCAGCTGAGGCCAGGATGTTCCAGGATGTTTCGGCATTAGCTGCCAATGAGAGGGCGGGCAGGCCCTGGCACAGGGTGCCCAGAGCAGCTGGCGCTGCCCCTGCATCCCTGGCAGTGCCCAGGGCCAGGCTGGACATTGGGGCAGCCTGGGACAGTGGGAGGTGTCCCTGCCATGGCAGGGGTGGCACTGGGTAATATTTAAGGACCCTTCCAAGCCAAACCATTCTCTGATTCACTGATAAAAATCAACCTGACAAGCTGCATTGAGGAGTCTGGCCCACCTCATCCAGCATGGCCTTTGTCCTTCCTGGGGCTTGGGGGACAGCCCAGGAGGGTTTTGCCTTGATGAGATGGCTCTGCTGGAAGGGCACCCAATGGCACCTTTCCCAGGATATGAATTCTGTGTCAGTGTGAGCACAGCTCTGCCCAGGGGCTGAGGCTCCCCGAGCTGCCACACACCAGGGTGGGCACGTGAAGGTCGTGAAGGGCAGAGGCCGAGGCGGAAAACTGCTCCTGCCCAGGTGGCAGAGTTTGGAGGAGATGTGCAAGCAGTGGCAGTCAGAGCACACTTGGTGTGCCTCCCTGCACTGCAGGGAGAGCCTTGGGGAGCCCCAGGGCCTTGGGGACCTGCTGGGCCCAGCTGAGCCCAGGAGGCTGAACCCAGCACAGGGGGAGCCAAGCTGCCAGCTGGGACCTGGAGCTGCCTGCATCCACCATGTGAGTGTCATCTCACTGAAGCAGAAAATAGGAACGTGTTGAGCCATCACGTGGCCTCCTGCAAAGATTGAAGTGCTACCAGGGGTTTCTATTTGTGTGCATCTCCTCATTTCCTAATTATCATGTTTTCCCCCCGGTCCTTTCAGCAACAAATAAATAAATACCTAAATGTTCCCATGCCTGGAAAAAGAGCTGGAGCATCTCTTTAGCCCACAGCCCTTCTCTGGAATTCACAAGGCTCGGGCTGGCACTGGTGACCATGGTTTGAATTAAAAATATGTAGAAGGGAATTTAAAATCACTGGGCCAGATCATCAGCTGCTGCAAGTCAGTGAAGACCAGCCGAAGCCAACAGAACCACAGTTATTTCCATTAAGCAGTGAGATCTGACTATGCAAAAGAAGCCATGCCCATCCTCAGTCATCCCTCCAAGCTCTCAGTATTTGCTGTCCTCTGCAGTAAGAGAGGTTAATTATCATCATCTGGAAGCACCGGAGTGAAATTAACTACAGGAGAATTTAGGAGCATGTCAGGAGCTGCAGCTCTGCTAGCACAGCAGATTCTCCCCGGGAAAGGAAGGGATGGCTGCTCACCTGGGCCAGGGAAGCTTGGGGTGCCCCAAGGGCTGCGAAAGATGCTGCAAGGAGCAGCACCCCTCCATCCTGGGAAGGAGATCTGGGATCCAGATGGGCTGCTCCAGTTCTTTGATCTCCTGTTCCTGAGTGATCGCATTTCCCAGTGGGAGAGCCGAGCAGGGCACAGGCTATCTGAATTATTATCCAAGCAAACACTCTCATTCTCCAAATCTGGGAAGTTTTCCAGCTTAATTAACATTAACATTTGTTTTCACTAAGCCGTCTGTCAGTGTGCCACCAGCAGCACTAAATATGAGCTCTGAGCACACACACGGGTAGGTAGCAGCTCAGGTGGAGCACGCAGCTTCATTCCCAGCTTTGTTCCTTACAAGGCTCGTGCTTCCTGGGCTCTGTAAATCATCCCCTCCTCGAGCTGCAGCAGCCTGTCCCTCGACAGCAGTCTCATTGGCAGCTAATGCCCAAACATCCCGTGACATCCTCGCCTCAGCTGCACCCAGGCACCAGCCCCGACTGCCTCCTGCTGCTGCTGCTGCTGCCCAGAGAGGCGGGCAAAAGGAGATGCATTTCAAGGGGCTTTCTGTCCCAGTTCTCCTCCCAGATCTGTGCAAATGCAGATTTCTTGTATATCACAGAATCCCAGAGTGGTTTGGGTTAGAAGGAATCTCAAAGCCCACCCAGTGCCAGCCCTGCCATGGCAGGGACACCTCCCACTGTCCCAGGGTGCTCCAAGCCCTCTGTAGCCTGGCCTTGGGCACTGCCAGGGATCCAGGGGCAGCCACAGCTGCTCTGGGCATCTGTGCCAGGGCCTGCCCATCCTGTACAGGGAATTAATCCTTCATCCTGCACAGGGATTAATGCGTCATCTTCTTGGGGTCTTTCTTCCTTTGGCCACCTTTGGTGACAGTCAGTACTCAAAGGAAGGATGGTGAGACAGTGATTGAGTCCCCTGCAGAAGGGGGCTGAGATTGGCCAGCTGGAGGAACAGGGACACAAAGTGGGACAGCTGTGGAACACGACACCAGGACTGCCAGTGCTGACACAATCCCACCCCACCCTCAGGGCTGACACAGCTGAGCATCCTCTGGGCACTTTCCTGCATCCCCCTCGAGCAGCTGTAACCTTGTCTGACTGGCACATCAACACTGGCCTTACCACCCTGGACAGCCTTCAAGGGCTCTGGGCACCCTGGGGCACTGCAGGTGTCCCAGGGCACTGCAGGTGTCCCTGCCCTTGGCTCTGGGCAGCCTGGGGCACTGCAGGTGTCCCTGCCCATGGCAAGGGCTGGAGCTGGATGGGTTCTGGGCAGCCTGGGGCACTGCAGGTGTCCCTGCCATGGCTTTGGGCACCCTGGGGCACTGCAGGTGTCCCTGCCCTTGGCTCTGGGCAGCCTGGGGCACTGCAGGTGTCCCTGCCATGGCTCTGGGCAGCCTGGGGCACTGCAGGTGTCCCTGCCATGGCTCTGGGCAGCCTGGGGCACTGCAGGTGTCCCTGCCCTTGGCTCTGGGCACCCTGGGGCACTGCAGGTGTCCTGGGGCACTGCAGGTGTCCCTGCCATGGCTCTGGGCAGCCTGGGGCACTGCAGGTGTCCCTGGAATGGCTCTGGGCAGCCTGGGGCACTGCAGGTGTCCCTGCCCTTGGCTCTGGGCAGCCTGGGGCACTGCAGGTGTCCCTGCCATGGCTCTGGGCACCCTGGGGCACTGCAGGTGTTCCTGTCCCTGTCAGGGGCTGGAGCTGGATGGCTTTCAGGTCCCTTCCAACCCAAGCCATTCTGTGACTCTGTGGTTCTGTTTCTCCCCTGAAGGAACTGCTCCTGGGGAAGCTGTATGAGACAAACTGGTTCTTCCTCATCTCTGAGCTTGCCCCATCTTCTCTTTGCTCTGTTTAAAATCCCAGTTCATTTCTTCTGTCCCCAGCAACAATCAGGGCCTTCAACAATCAGGGGTCCAGGGGCAGCCCCAGCTGCTCTGGGCCCCCTGTGCCAGGGCCTCGCACCCTCCCAGGAACAATTCCCAGTTCCCAATATTCCGTCCAGCCCTGCCCTCTGGCAGTGGGAGCCATTCCCTGGGTGCTGGCCCTCCATCCCTTGTCAGCAGTGTGATTTTCTGGCCCAGTTCTGGTGTGTGGCCTGAATGCTGGGCCTGTCCTGCTCCCCTCCCCTACTGACCCGAGCCCAGCACGGCTCCTCCTGAGCAGAGAGAACCTCCCAGGGACGCTGCCAAGGCTTTGGCACGTGATTCCAAGGTCAGAGCTCCTCTGGTTCCTCAGAGTCAACCTCTGCCTTCAGCCTGAGCCCCCCATGTGGAAGAGGCCCACAATGACTTGGTGCCATGCATGGCTGTGCCAGGGAAGGGCAGAGTGAAGAGCTCAGGCAGGGCTGGGTGCATTGCTGGGGTGGTGCCACTCGCCTGGGCCAGGTGAGTGCCCCCTGCCCCGGCTGGGAGCTCTGAGCTCCGTGTGGAGGAGGAGGAAGAGGAGGAGGAGGAGGAGGAGGCTCCTCCGAGCCTGTGCCTGGGGCTGGGCCGGGAGCAGAGCTGCCCCTCCATGCTCTGCTTGGCAACAGAAGGAAAGGTTGGCATGGCAACTTCTCCTGACGAGGGAAAGGTTGTTGGAAAGGGACTGAGATCAGCTGTTGTCTTGTCCACTGAGAGAAGGACAAGAAGGAGCACAGCTTAATTTGAATTAAAGAAGCCCCCGGGGCTGCGAGTGCTCGGCAGCCTGGGAGGAGTGGGCAGGACAAAGCTGCCAGGGCTGCTCCACATTCACTCAGCCCTGAGTGCTGAGCCTTGAGTGGGGCCTTGTCTGGATGCTATTTCAGCTTCAAGGGCTCCTCAGGACCTTGAGCTCTTGTGTGTTTGCATCAATGCACCAGAATCTCTCAGTTCGCCGTTGTTGCCTGGCTGTGCCACGCTGCTGTCAGAGCCCTCAGATCTCTGCACTCACCCATCCTGCTCCCTGCTCCGGCACCCTGCCCTGCCTTACTGCCCCATTCCTGCCTTCTTCTTCCAATTCCCAAAGCGTAGCTCAGCTATTCCCAGTTTTCCCAGCTGAATCCACCTCATTCCAAGGAATCACCCAGTCACACACAGAGTCACAGGGTCAGAGGATGGTTTGGGTTGGAAGGGACCTTAGGGATCATCCAGTTCCCACCCCTCCATGCCCATCAGGTCAGGAGTTTACCAACTCCTGAACCAAACCAGGAGCCATCTCTCGTGCACCCAATCCTTCCTTCTGCCTCCTTCTCCTCCTACAGGACATCCTGCAATTACCAACCTGAGCCACGCTGGCTGGCTGCTCTTGGAACATGAAACATTTCCACTTCACAGTTCCAAATTTGGGATAAGAAATGGATCTTTGGGGCAAAATAAGAGATGACAGCTGAAGGATCCCACCCTTAGTGAAAGCACACTGATAGATGGGATTCTTAGGGAATTTTTAGCTCTTATCCATCAGTTTGAAATCTCTGTGGGCTCTGAACCCACCTCGTCTCTGTCTTTCAGCTAAGATATCCAGACTGAACAGCAATTACCCAGAAAAAGAGGGATCATCTCCCTGCAGCTGCAGAGCACCCTTGGTGTTGAATGCATTACAAACGAACACAAAGAAATGTGGAAAACGAGTCAGGGGCACTCTGGGAACTGAATTCACCCAGCACAGGCCTCCCTTGTGCCCTGTTCTGCATGCTGAGCTCTGTTTGAAATGGAACCACCCTGTTAATCTGGAGAACATCCTTGAACAGAGGGTTTAGGTTTGGGGTCCTTTGCCACTGCCCTTGGACACTCCATGTGTTGTCCTAGCCCATTTACACCTGCTCTCAGTCCATGAGGGGCTCCTGGCTGAGGCAGGGTCTCTGTGCTGGCTCTGGGGGCAGAATTCTGAGAGATCTCAGCCTGGCCTCAGGGGCACTCATGAACAGAGAACAGAGAACAGAGAACAGCAGGCTTTGGAATGAAACTCCTTAGGACACCCCGTGGGGCAAGGAGGGACCTCAGACCAATAGCACCACACCAGAAAGAGAAATAGGAAAAGTAACCATGAAGAATTGCCCCTGGAGGTTTAGGCTTTGACAAGCACAAAGCTGGTAGCAGTTGTTTCCAGCAGGACCAAGAAAGGATCAGGATGGTGCTTGCTTTGGGTAAGGAGGGCAGAATTCATGGAATCACAGAATGCTCTGGGTTGGGAGCGACCTTGGAGATCATCTGGTTCCAACCCCTGCCATTCCAATTCATTCTTTAACTTCCCCTTGTTAAAAAAGGGAAAACAAAACCCACAAAACCACAAGGCAGAATCTCGATCTCCCCACAAAATAAATAATAGAAACAAGCAAACCTCAAACCTTTCTGATCCCAGCACAGAATCTCAGCCTGCTATAAACACTGCTGGATTTAAATATCAAGAATATTCAGTGCATCAACAACAAAATATAATCCGTGTTATTTCATATGACAATGCACAGAGGACGAAAATAGAAAGGCCCGCTCCATTAAGCTTTGCATCTCCAACTGCACTGAAATTATAATCAACAGCTTCTTCAGGGCAGGGGGGTGAACAAAGGAAGGCAGAAGGAAAAAAGTACATGGAAGGAGTTGTTTTTTTTTTTTCCCAGGGCACTTAGAAGAACACATTTCCAGCCCATTTCTGCCCCCCTGCATCAGGGCTTTGCTGGATTCTGGGGTCCTGACCAAACACTCTCATTTTGCACAGCTGCACATGGAACTGCAAGGCAGGAGCTGCAGGGCAGGAGCAGGAGCTGCAAGGCAGGAGCTGCAGGGCAGGAGCTGCAAGTCAGGGGCAGGAGCTGCAGGGCAGGAGTTGCAGGGCAGGGGCAGGAGCTGCAAGTCAGGGGCAGGAGCTGCAGGGCAGGAGCTGCAGGGCAGGAGCTGCAGGGCAGGGGCAGGAGCTGCAGGGCAGGAGCTGCAGGGCAGGAGTTGCAGGGCAGGAGCTGCAGGGCAGGAGCGGCAGGGCAGGAGCTGCAGGGCAGGAGCTGGAGCTGCAGGGCAGGAGCTGCAGGGCAGGGGCAGGAGCTGCAGGGCAGGAGCTGCAGGGCAGGGGCAGGAGCTGCAGGGCAGGAGCTGCAGGGCAGGGGCAAGAGCTGCAGGGCAGGGGCAGGAGCTGCAGGGCAGGAGCTGCAGGGCAGGGGCAGGAGCCCAGCAGCAGCACCCAGAGCTCCTCTGATCCTGCGGCCCTGCCTGTCCCAGCTCCCCGTGCCAGAGCAGCCCAGGGAGAGCCTGGGCTCAATTCCCCCCAGCCCCAGCCGGGGGTCACAAGGCTCAGAGTGGGAGGTGTAGGACAGGCTCAGCGTGCAGGGCCCTGACCTCCAGCCCTGGTCTTTGCCCCTTCAGGTCTCTCCTCTCTCGTTCTGAGGCCATGGTGAGATGTCATTTTGGTGGCTTTCCAGTGAGATTTCCCAGTATCACACAGAGTATTTCCATCTTCTTCTATTTTTAGGTTTGTTTTTTTTTTTACTAGCCAGAAATGGTTGAGTCACCATTTTAAAGGACAAAATTTTGTGGAAAATCAAAGCAATGAACCAACAAACACAGAGTTTGCAATGACAATTTTATTCGTTTTTCCTGGCATGATCTCACCCCTGGGATGTAGAAAGCAGGAGCTGACTTCTCTGAGCAAGGCAAACTAGAAAAGTTTAGAGAAATCAGTTGCTCCATGCTGCTTTCTTTGGAGCGTGTCTATAATCCCCAAACTCCTTCTCCAGGTTCCCCAGGTTCCCTGCAGCTACAGAATCTGAGTCCTGTTATTACTTTTTTTTTCCATCATTGATTTATGTAAATTAAATAGGAAGAAATACCAGCACTCCAGCCAAAAAGAGAAATGCCTCTTTTAAAGGCTTAATATTTCACAGCGAATATCCATCCTTCCCTGTGAGCAACTTTTTTTTCGGCCTCTCACATTATACTTTTACCGATAGCATTAAATGCTGAATGTGGGCAATATCTTTGATATATGGACAATTTACAGCACACACAGAGAGCCCTGACAGGACTCTTTTTCCTTTCTTTATCATCTTGTTCATAAATTCAGCTGCTCCAGGCAGGGGCTCAGGGCGTGAGCGCGGTCCGGGCGTGACAGGGACCTGCAGAGCCCTCCTGGACACGCTGAGGTGCCTAAATAAACTGTCTAGCGCACTATAACACCTCCCCTGTCACCTGGGGGCTCACTGGGGTTTTCTGCAGCGCCCTCCTGAGTGCTCTCCTTTTCTGCGGCCGGGATTAGAGGCGGGGAAGGTGCTGGGGTGAACTCAGGAGCAGCCGCACCAAAGGCTCCTCCAGCCCAGCTGCAGCGCAGGCTCCTGGGGCTGGGGACAGACAGCAGCTGCCACCTGGGGACACCTCGGGGAGGTTCCGAGGGGCTGGGGGACTTTGCTGTGCCCCAAGGACACCCCTGACAAGCTGCTGCTCCTTGTGCCACCAGTCTGGGACGCTTCCAGTCCATTGCAAGCCCAGCCTGGCATGTCCTGTCCCCCTTTTCCCCGTTTACCCCCCAATTACCCCCTATTTACCCCCCAGGCCAGGCGCCAGACGTGCCTTGTTTGTAGCTGCTGCAGAATGAGCAGAGCTGACGATTTCCTGCAGCACCAGGACAAGGAGAGCTGTGGGCTCTGTCAGGCTGACAGGGGACAGGATGGGGTTGTGTCCCTGGGTGACCCCAGAGTGCTCAGCCAGGGCTGGAGGTGTCTCCATCATCCCGCAGTGCCCGCAGCGCTTGGGCACAGAGCTGAGACTGACTCTGAGCTCTCTGCACTTACGGGGGTGCTGGTGGAGCCCTCCTGGCCTGTTTCCTGCAGCTCCCCCCACATTCAGCACAGACGGGGAGCTTAACCTCCCTTGGGCTGGGAGGGGAGCGTGCCCAAGGCCTCTGCTCTGGAGGGGAAAAGCACCCAGAGAGAACAGAAATGGGTGGAAGCCAAGCAGGAGAGGGACCGAGCAGTTATGAGTTTCTGTTGTGGTGGTGTAAGGGGCCCCAGGATGAGGGGAGAGATGAGAATCTGACTCCAAGTTCTCAGAGGGCTGATTTATTATTTTGTGATATGATATGATATGATGTGATGTGATGTGATGTGATGTGATGTGATTATATTATATTATATTATATTATATTATATTATATTATATTATATTATATTATATTATATTATATTATATTATATTATATTATATTATATTATATTATATTATATTATATTATATTATATTATATTATATTATATTATATTATATTATATTATATTATATTATATTATATTATATTATATTATATTATATTATATTCTAAAACTATACTAAAGAAAGAGAAAGGAGACATCAGAAGGCTAGACATGAAATGAATAGTGAAAAATCATGATTGACCAGAGAGTCTGACACAGCTCAACTGGGACTGTTCATTAATTTAAAACAATTCACATGCTGGGTAAACAATTCTCCAAGCATCTGCATAGAATCATTCTATGATTGTGTGTTCCTGAACACTGACAGTGAGAATGAGACCCCAGAGCTGAGTCCCCCTGGAAACACCCGGAATTGTGTTCTGGAACACTGACAGTGGGAATGAGACCCCAGAGCTGAGTCCTGTGGGTGCCCTGGAAACACCTGGAATTGTGTTCTGGAACGTTCAGCCTGTCCTGCTCAGCTGCTGCTCTGGACAGGCCCCTCAGCTGGCACTGTCCCACCAGTGTCCCCCACACCCTCAGCAATGGTGCCACAGCTCCCAGGCTGCTCCTGTGCCTGGAGAGGCCCTGTCCTGTCCTGTCCTGTGTCCTGTCCTGTCCTGGATGAGGCAAACTCAGCCTCCATGGCCTGCCCAGCTGAGCCACAGCTTTAGGTCACAGCCTGCTCCTGGAGGATCATTTCAGGAGACAGCACTACATGTGTTGGTGGTAAATTGTTTAGTGCTGAATTAATCTCACTCTTCATGCATCTGTAGTCATTTTCTGCTGGCTGTAAGCAGCATTTCTGTGCATAATTGTGTATTACCCCCTGGGGCCCGCTACAAACAGAGCTCCTGTTTAAAACAGAGTTGTTAATCTGCTTCCCTATTTTTGTTTTTCAAGTTACAGGTCAATGCACACCTGTTATAAAACATCTGTATAAAATTCCAGCAGCCTCCCCGTGCTCCCTGAAGGCCTGGGCCCTGCCTGGCTCCTGGAGCACAGCTCTGGAGCTGGTATGGATCAGGATAAACTCAATGTCAACAGTGACATCCTTGGCACAGGCTTTCCCCCAGAACAATTGCCTGATGGCTCTGTGTGTCAAGCTCCTTGCACATGGCTGCTGCCAGGGATGGGATCTGCCCCAGCTGGGCCCAGAGCCCTCCTGTGCAGGTGAAACCCTCGGGAAAGGGGAGCTGCACTCTTTGCTGGCTAAAGAGGATGCACTGGTGTCCAGCAGCCAGAAGGGTGGGACTCACACTGAAGGCTGCAGCTGCAGGAAACAAGGGACTTTCCTCTCTTGTTCCCAGCCTGTGACCGTGTTCACTGGGGTCCTGGGATGAGGGAAGAGACAAGGATCTGACTCCATGTTTCAGAAGGTTTGATTTATTATTTTATGATATATTTTATATTAAAACTATACTAAAAGAATAGAAGAAAGGATTTCATCAGAAGGCTGGATAAGAATAGAAAAAGAAGGAATGATAACAAAGGCTTGTGTCTCGGACAGAGAGTCTGAGCCAGCTGAGTGATTGGCCATTAATTACAAACATCCACCATGGGCCAATCCCAGATACACCTGTTGCATTCCACAGCAGCAGATAACCATTGTTTACATTTTGTTCCTGAGGCCTCTCAGCTTCTCAGGAGGAAAAATCCTAAGGGAAGGATTTTCCATAAAAGATGCCTGTGACATCAGCCCCTGTAGGGTCCTTCAGGGGGCCATCACCTCATTTCCAGCCTGAGCCTGAAGAAGGACCATCCTCTCTGAGAACTTTCTGCTTTTCCAAAAGACATGAATGCTTGGTAGCCAAAAATCTGGGGCATGCAGCACTGCAGACTGTGATGGAAATAACTCAGTTTTTCCCCCACTGTGCATCAAACCCATAAGGGAACACCCTGGGCTTCCTTCTCTGGGACCACGACTGGCCAGGCTGCTTCATCACCTGCCGCCCACAGAGGGCTTTCCCTGAGCTCCAGATGCTGTGCCAAAGCAGGCATGGACAAACACAGTCACAAAAGCACAGCATGTTTGGGCTGGAAGGGACCTGGAGATAACCATGGCAGGGACCCCTGCCCCTGTGCCAGGCTGCTCCCAGTGCTGTCTGACCTGGCCTTGGGCACTGCCAGGGATGCAGGGTGCCACAGCTGCTCGGGGCAAACACCACAAAGCAGCCCTTGAGTCTGTGACTTGTCCATCTGGTGCTGTCCATGATGAAGACACTTTTTATGTTCCTTTTACAGGAAAGGGATCCCTCAGCGCACACCTCCCTGGGCTGTGGGCTGCACATGGTGTCAGAGTCTCCTGGAGTTCACACATTTAACTCCAAAAGGGCAAATACAGAGCCTGTTAGCACAGAAAATGCTGCCTCTCATTCCTGACCCTTCTCCCTGCCCCACTGGTGCTCCTGTTTCCCCTCTCTGCTGCAGGCCTGGGTTCTGGCACGAGCCAGAGACACAAATTCATTCCGAGGAAAAAGACTTTAATTCCATTAGTGCTAAATCCCTGGTAGAGGCAAACCCAGCAGACAAAAGAGGAGCTGAGGATTGGCAAGTGGAGATCAGCCTTGGTGGTGACTCATGGGACTCATGACAACACACCAGTGCACAATAAAATGTCACACCATGACAAATCCTCATTGTGTGCCCATGAATCCTTCTCCCAGCTGGGCTGTCTCCCCATCCGTGCCCTGCCAAAGGCCAAGAGCTGCTCAGGCTGCCTGGGAGAGGTCCCTGGGCAGCGTCCCTTGAGGAAGGCAGCCAGTCCCTCCCTGCTGGGGCTGGGAGGCCATGCCATGGCCCTGGTGGCTCTGGGGGACGTTTCTTGGGGCTGGCACTCGGAGGGTCCCATCAGGGCACCGGCACGGCGGGTGCCTGGCTCCATGGTACAGCCTGAGGAGCAGCAAGGAGAGCTCTGTGCCCACTGCCCCTGCTGGGCTCAGAGCTCCTCCTGTGCTCCACGAGAGCAGGGAGCAGCTGCAGCAGGAGACGGCACCTGGACAGAGGGACACTGTCACCTGGAGAGGGACGCTGTCACCTGGAGAGGGACACTGTCACCTGGAGAGAGGGACACTGTCACCTGTTGAGAGGGACACTGTCACCTGAGAGGGACACTGTCACCTGTGAGAGGGACACTGTCACCTGGTGAGGGAACTGAACCCAAGTCCCCAGGAGAGGGATGTCACCCTCAGGTCACCTGGGGGCTGACACTGTCACCAGAGAGGGACGCTGAGCCTGGAGAGAGGGATCTCCTGAAGGGACACTGTCACCCAGGGCCCTGTCACCTGTGTTCCTGTCACCTGGAAAGGGACCTTCCTGAGAGGGCCTGCACACTGTCACCTGACGTGTGCTGTGGGACTGTCACCTGGTGAGAGAGGTGTCCCAGGTGTGTCCCCAGGCTGGCCAGGGACACTGTCACCTGGACAAAGGGACACTGTCACCTGTGAGAGGGACACTGTCACCAGGTGTCCCAGGACACTGTCACCTGTGAGAGGGACACTGTCACCTGGACAAAGGGACACTGTCACCTGTGAGAGGGACGCTGTCACCTGGAGAGAGGGACGCTGTCACCTGGAGAGGGACACTGTCACCTGGTGAGAGAGAGACACTGTCACCTATGAGAGGGACACTGTCACCTGGAGAGGGACGCTGTCACCTGTGAGAGGGACACTGTCACCTATGAGAGGGACACTGTCACCTGGAGAGGGACGCTGTCACCTATGAGAGGGACACTGTCATCTATGAGAGGGACGCTGTCACCTGGAGAGAGGGACACTGTCACCTGGAGAGAGTGACGCTGTCACCTGGACAAAGGGACACTGTCACCTGGGGAGGGACACTGCAGCGTGGTGAAAAAGACACTGTCACCTGGTGAGAACTGAACTCCAAGTCCCCAGCAGAAGATGCCCTCAGGCCAGGGCTGCCTGGCACAGCCACACTTCAGAGCCCTCAGGCATCTCCTGAAGCAGCATCACCAGCCCAGTGGTTGTGTTCCTGACACAAACCCACCTTCCTGCCTGCACAGACGTGTGCTGGGACTGCCCAGGTGTCCCAGGCTGTGTCCCCACACTGCCCAGGTGTCCCAGGCTGTGTCCCCACACTGCCCAGGTGTCCCAGGTTGTGTTCCCACTCTGCCCAGGTGTCCCAGGCTGCATCCCCACACTGCCCAGGTGTTCCAGGCCATGTCCCCACACTGTCCAGGTGTCCCAGGCCATGGCCCCACACTGGCCAGGTGTCCCAGGCTGTGCCCCCAGGCTGCCCAGGTGTCCCAGGCTGTGCCCCCAGGCTGCCCAGGTGTCCCAGGCTGTGCCCCCACTCTGCCCAGGTGTCCCAGGCTGTGCCCCCACACTGCCCAGGTGTCCCAGGCTGTGTTCCTACTCTGCCCAGGTGTCCCAGGCTGCATCCCCACACTGGCCAGGTGTCCCAGGCCATGTCCCCACTCTGCCCAGGTGTCCCAGGCCGTGTCCCCACACTGTCCAGGTGTCCCAGGCTGTGTCCCCAGGCTGGCCATGTGTTCCAGGCTGTGTCCCTGCACTGCCCAGGTGTCCCAGGCTGTGCCCCCACTCTGCCCAGGTGTCCCAGGCCATGTCCCCACTCTGCCCAGGTGTCCCAGGCCATGTTCCCACACTGGCCAGGTGTCCCAGGCTGTGCCCCCACTCTGCCCAGGTGTCCCAGGCTGTGTCCCCAGGCTGGACAGAGGGACAGCTGCCCCCAGCCACAGCAGGAGCTGCTCTTGGCCGTGCAGGCTCCTCTGCAGGGGCTGTGAAAGCACAGCCAGGCTGGCAGCAGAGCCCTTCTCTCTGGGATCTGGGCACTGCCAGGGTGTTTGCCACGATCAAAGGAGCCTGCAGGGAAATCCTTTGGGATTGCAGCCTCCAGGCACCTGCAGGCAGCCAGATTCCTCTTCTCCCACTGAAATCACCCAAAGCTTTCTCACTGCCATGGGAGGAACCAGGGTCAGGCCATGGAAAACAAGTTTTTCCTTTGGATGTTTTGAGCCTAAGTAAAAACTGCTGTATTCCATCCCTGTGGCGTGAGCAGCCCCAGCTCCAGCTGGGCTGCTGGAAGAGACTGCATTTCCATTTCATGGAGAAACCATCCCAAAATAGCCCAGGGAACAAGTGGAGCGTGGGGAACTCCCATCCCAGCCCAGATGTTTCCCATCATCAGCCCTTGCTCTGGCTGCCTGGTGGCATTCAGCTGCCCAGGAGCTTTCCAGCTTGTGTTTGGATGGACGTTTCACTGCCCATCTGAATGCCGGGTAGCCAGAAACGCGGGACATGCAGCACTGAACAGGGAGATGGAGCCACCCTCACCTGCTGCCAGCCCCTGCTCATGCCCTGGTGGGGACACCCCTGACCTGTGCAGCTGTCTGGGGACAGGGCTCCCCAAAACACCACAGGCAGGCCCAGAGGCCAGGGCTGAACAGAGCTGCTGCTTTTTTATTTCGTCCACCCAATAAAACTGATGTTTTACAACTGCTTCCCACAGAGGGAAAGTCACCTGGTCTGTGTTGGATGGATCATTCCTGGAACCAGCCCTGGACCTTTCAGTCACACAGGGACTCAGGAGGGCATTTGCACCCCATTTAGGAGTGGTGCAGAAAACCTTTAGATTTATGTGGCACAAGAATGAAATGTCTCATTTTGTGCCTGTTCTTCATTGCCTTTGTGACATGAAGAAGTGGCTTCATGGCGATTTCCATCTCAGGTGACATTTTTCTTTCCTGCGCACATGGCAGGAGCCAAGAGGGATCTCCCGCCTTTGAGGTGCATTGGGAGCTGACTCTGCTGAAGGATTTTGTCTCTCAAAGTGCAAAAGGCTTTTCTGCCTGCCTGAGCTGAGGGATGCCCTGTGGGAATCAAGGGCTGATTGTGCTGTGGTGCAGTTCAGCCAAGGAACAAGGTCAAGGGCACAGAGAGGGCAGTGGGCAAAACAGCATCCAGAGGAATGTGTCCAGTGACCAAACACAGATTGTCAAAGGACGTGGCTTCCAGCAGAAGGCTGGGGAAACGTGGTTATGAACTCAAAAAAATCTTCATTTGGGAATTTAAGTGGGCTGCAATTCCCCAAGCCAAACCCTGGCACATCTGGGTTTCTGGGAATTGCTAGGATGAAGGAAAATTTGGGGTGGCAATGTTTTTGACCCAGTTTGCAGGAGACAGCCAATGTTGGCATTTTCCTGGGGAGGGGAAGGAATTCTCCATTCCTTTCTGCTGAAAGGAGCCTTGACATTTTAGACTGGGTGCAGGATCCCTCAGTTACTGAAGAGGGGGTCTGTAAGCACTGGCAGTGGAGGCTTGGAGCCCTTGTCCCCCAGGGCTGCCCTTCCTCTGCTCCTTTTGTTCTCCTGTCTCTGAAAATGCAGAGCCTGCCTGCAGCTCCCAGCCAGCAGACCTTGTTATCCCTCTGTGCCACAAACTGGAGAGCTCTCTCGCTTCACATTAGTGTTCCTGAGCAGGTCCTCTCAGACAATGACAAATTGCCCCTTCACCTTTGTTCGCAACGCCAGCAGCACAGGTGTGCCCTCCCCTGCTCCTGCCACCCCCACCCGCCCCTCTGGGGCTGCTGGGGCTCCAGGGGCTGTCCCAGGGAAAGAGCTTCCTTCTGGAGCTGAGCCCAGCCAGGGCCCAAGCCAAATTCCAGACATCCAGCCCTGGGCCCCTGGGCTGCTGCTGCTGCTGCTCCCTGTCACCAGCACACATTTCTGGGCACTGCTTCTGCTCACATTTGCTGGGGGATCCTCCACCATTCCTCTCCAAGGCCCACTGATCTCTGCCTTCCCCAAAAGGGCACCTAAAACATCTCTCCTCTCCTCTCCTCTCCTCTCCTCTCCTCTCCTCTCCTCTCCTCTCCTCTCCTCTCCTCTCCTCTCCTCTCCTCTCCTCCTCTCCCTCTCTCCTCCTCCTCTCCCTCCCTCCTCTCCTCTCCTCTCCTCTCCTCTCCTCTCCTCTCCTCTCCTCTCCTCTCCTCTCCTCTCCTCTCCCTGTGATGAGGGTGGTGAGGCTGATGCAGTGATGGCACTGGGATGGGAGGAGTTGATTCTATCTCATGGCTGGAGAGGTGGGCTAGAAGACCCCTTGGGTCCAAATTTCTGAGCTGGTGTGAGATTCCAGGCCTTAGGCAATACACAGATGGCAGGGAGCCCTGGGGACAGGTGGAGCCCTTCCCCTGGGACTGTGGAGAAGCCCTGACAGGTTTCTGCCTCACCCAGTGTGCCATGGAGTCATTTCTGACACTGTCCTCACCTGGTGGCACGTCCCCTCCCTGTTCTGCGGCCCATCAGGCACAGGAATGAGCTCCAGACAAGGCTTGCAGGTGTTCCTCTGCCCCTGCTCCTCACCTCCTGCTGCCAGGGCAGGGGGCAGGGCAGGCAGTGCCCCCTGGTACCTGACCCACCCTGTCCAGAGGCCGCAGGCACACAGGGAGTGGTGGCTGCCAGTGGGGTGAGCCCTGTCCCTAACTGGGCACAGCTGTGCAGGACAGGTGAGCAGCACTGACAGCACTGAGCCATGGAGTGCCCAGGTGAGCAGCACTGACAGCACTGAGCCATGGAGTGCCCAGGTGAGCAGCACTGAGCCATGGAGTGCCCAGGTGAGCAGCACTGACAGCACTGAGCCATGGAGTGCCCAGGTGAGCAGCACTGAGCCATGGAGTGCCCAGGTGAGCAGCGCTGACAGCACTGAGCCATGGAGTGCCCAGGTGAGCAGCACTGAGCCATGGAGTGCCCAGGTGAGCCATGGAGTGCCCAGGTGAGCAGTGCTGACAGCACTGAGCCATGGAGTGCCCAGGTGAGCAGCGCTGACAGCACTGAGCCATGGAGTGCCCAGGTGACAGCACTGAGCCATGGAGTGCCCAGGTGAGCAGCACTGACAGCACTGAGCCATGGAGTGCCCAGGTGAGCAGCACTGACAGCACTGAGCCATGGAGTGCCCAGGTGAGCAGCACTGACAGCACTGAGCCATGGAGTGCCCAGGTGAGCAGCACTGAGCCATGGAGTGCCCGGGTGAGCAGCACTGACAGCACTGAGCCATGGAGTGCCCAGGTGAGCAGCGCTGACAGCCATGGAGTGCCCAGGTGAGCAGCACTGACAGCACTGAGCCATGCAGTGCCCAGGTGAGCAGCACTGGCAGCACTGAGCCATGGAGTGCCCAGGTGAGCCATGGAGTGCCCAGGTGAGCAGCGCTGACAACCATGGAGTGCCCAGGTGAGCAGCGCTGACAGCACTGAGCCATGGAGTGCCCAGGGGTGCTGAGCAACCACAGAGGGAGCAGAGGGCACACAGGTGTGTGATGTGTGAGCATGAGGGGATAAAGGCTGGGCTGGAGAACAAAAAGGGCAGATCCTTCACAGAACTCACAGAACCCCTGGGTTGGAAGAGACCTTCAAATCATCGAGTCCACCCCATCCCCAACCCCCCAACCAAACCCTGGCTCCCAGTGCCACCTCCAGGCCTTGTTAAACACCCCCAGGGATGGGGGCACCACCTCCCCAGGCAGCCATCCCAGACCTTTATCACCTTTCTGTAAAACACTTTTCCCTGCTGTCCAACCTGTATTTCCCTCGGCACAGCTCGAGGCCGTGCCCTCTGGTTGTGTTGGTTCCTGCAGAAAGAGCCCAGCCCCAGCTGGGCACAGGCCCCTTGCAGGGGCTGTGCAGAGGGATGGGGGCACCCCTGAGCCTCCTTTCCTCCAGGATGGGCACCCCCAGCTCCCTCAGGGCTTCCTCACAGGGTTTGTGTGCCCAGCCCCTCTCCAGCCCCCTCTGGATGGGCTCAAACATCTCAAACTGAGGGGCCAGGGCTGGGCACAGCACTCGAGGTGTGCCCTCCCAGTGCCCAGGGCAGGGGCAGAAGAACCTCCCTGCTCATTCCCGAAGCCCTCTGAAGCGCAGTGATGTTCCTGTGTGTGGGCTGAAGCTCTCTGGGATTGTGTGGTGACACTCTGGGCACCGGGGCCCTCTCAGCTGTGACAGGACGTGATGAGAGCTGGGGCCAGGGGCTGCCAGAGAGCAAAGTGCTCCGGGGGAGATGGAGCTGTCTCCCTTCCCATTGCTGTGACAGCTGGAGCAGAGCCAGGCCAGCAGCTTGGTGCTGTGTCTGCGTTCCAGCAGGCTGGGACACACTCCAGCAGTGCCAGCTCTGCCCACAGGACAGCAGAAAGGGCCCGTTCGGTGTGAGGGAGGATTGATCCCAGTGCACGGGGCTTGGTGGCAATGAAGGAAGGGAAAAGTGGTGTTTGGGAAAGGGAAAGAGGCTGCTTTGTGTCTGGGGCTGGCAGAAGCAGCAAAGGCAGCCTGTCAGCTTCAATGAGCAGCTTCAGACGTAGGGAACTGTTTATGGCTCTTTCTAATTGCTGTAATATTCCTGCCACTGCCACAGTGCTTTTGGGGCTGCTTCACTTGCTCTGACAAATCAGCTGCCAGGAGAAGAGAAAACAGTGAAGTAAATAATGTAAGCAATGAAGGGAAGGGTGACCCATGCTGCTGCTCCCTCATCTCTGCTCTCTGCTGGCAGGAAGGTCCCAGTGCCACCCGGGACTGCCCATCCCTGCAGGAGCTGCCCCTGTCAGAGGCCACTCTGCCGGCTCCCTCCCATGGAAGGGCATCTCTGGGTTCACCCCTGAATCACGGAACCTCTGGGGCTGGAAAGGACACCAAGGCCATTGAGTCCAGCCTGTGACTGATCCCTGCCTTGTGGAGCAGCCCAGAGCTCTGAGTGCCACATCCAGGTGTTCCTGGGACACCTCCAGGGATGGGGACTCCAAACTCCTGCCGAGGCCCATTCCACCCCTTCCCACAGGAAACTCCTGCTGCTCTCCAGTCTGAACCTCCCCTGGCCAGCCTGAGCTGTTGCCCTCTGCTCCTGTCCCTGTTCCCTGGGATGAGATCCCAAATCCCCCCGGCTGTGCCCTCCTGGCAGGAGCTGTGCAGAGCCACAAGGGCCCCTGAGCCTCCTTTGCTCCAGGTGAGCCCTGCCCAGCTCCTCAGGGATTCTGCAGCCCCTGCCCAGCTCCTCAGGGATTCTGCAGCCCCTGCCCAGCTCCTCAGGGATTCTGCAGCCCCTGCCCAGCTCCTCAGGGATTCTGCAGCCCCTGCCCAGCTCCCCAGGGCCCCTGGGGCAAACCCCCTGCCCAGCTCCTCAGGGATTCTGTGCACTGTCCCTGGGACCAGGAGGTCCTGGGGATTCTAAACCCCTGTTCCCAAAATCTCCTTCAATTGCCCCAACTCCAAACCCTTCCCAATCCTGGGCTCATTTTAGGTGTCTAACCCTATTTTCTCCCAGTTTGTGCACTGTCCCTGGGACACAGGTTGTGGTCCTGGGGAAAATAAACTCCTGTTCACTGCCAAAATCTCCTTCATAATTTATCAACACTCAAAACAGAGTTTCTGACAATCCTGGGGCTCATTTTAGGTGTCAAAAGAACATCTTCCTTTTCCCAACAGTTTGGAAATGCCCAAATTCCACCTTCATCGAAAGTTCTTCAGTCCCCAAGTGTTGGATTAAAATCTCTGGGCCATGGATGGATTATTCATGAAAACATTTGGACTGGGGGACTGATGTGTGTGAACCCTTCGTTGGGACAGCACTGAGCCAGCAGATCACAGCAGCAGGGCCCAGCTGCCCCATCAGCTTGGCCACAAAATAATTCCAGTGCATGGCTGGATCGCTGGGAGACACAAAAGAACATCTTCCTTCCTCCCAACACCTGGAGATTGTTGGATGCCCAAGAGTACCACCCCTTCATCCGCAGAAAGAAACTCTTCAGTCCCCAAACCTTTGAAGAAAATTGCAAATCCATTTCTTATTATTCAGAAAAGATTTGTTCTGTTGAGATTTGATGGGAAGAGCTCTCAGGAAGCAGACGGGGCTCTCATCACTCCGAGCACACCGACTGCAGAGCAAGGTGGGAGTAAAAAGCCTTTGAACTCATGCTGCTAATTAGCCTTGCTCGGCCTGTTGTGCTTAACAGGGGCAGGTCTGCAGATCAATAACCCCAAACCCTTTGTCTGCAGCAGCACTCATTCCCTGTTGGGGGCAAGGGGGCAGGAGGGATGGCACCTGACCCCAAACAGATGGAACCCCAGGGTTTGGCTGGACACCTTTTTTGGGGCCAGGGGGGCAGAAGGGATGACAATAACCCCAAACACGGGAATTCTTACAGCACTCACTCCCTTTTGGGGCCAGGGGGCAGGAGGGATGGCAGTAACCCCAAACATTGGAACTCTTACAGCACTCATTCCCTTTTGGGGCCATGGGGGCAGGAGGGATGGCAGTGACCCAAACACTGGAACTCTTACAGCACTCATTCCCTTTTGGGGCCAGGGGGCAGGAGGGATGACAATAACCCCAAACACTGGGAACTCTCACAGCACTCATTCCCTTTCTGGGGCCAAGGGGAGCAGGGTTTGGGGCTGAGCCCTTGGGGAAATGGAGCTGAGGAAGCAGCTGCCTCCTCCTTTAAAGGCTCCGGGGTTCAGGGCTGCTGTCTCCAAGAGCACAGGGGCCAGAACCAGCGGTTCCCATTTTCCCTGCAGGTCCCAGCCTGCGGGGGAGCCCAGGAGGAGGGAAACTGAAACTGGGGTACGTGTGCCCTGCCCAGATCAGAGCTCCTGGGACTGCAGTCCTGCCTGTGCCAGGTGCTGTGGCCTGTGCCAGGTGCTGTGACCTGTGCCAGGTGGTGGTGGCACTTTCAGGGCTCTGAGCTCCTCTTCAGCCCCATGGGGAATGAGGTTTGGGCTGCCCCAGCCGAGACAGAGAGCCTGTGTGGCACCAGCTGAGCTGATCCCTTCTGGCTCAACTGGTGTCCAGCAGCCGGAGATGATGCCCATCCCCAGGTGCCCATCCCCAGGTGCCCATCCCCAGGTCCCCATCCCCAGTGTTCCCAGGTGCCCTGGACAGTGCTCTCCCAGATGCCCATCCAGGAGGGCCCATGAGGAGCCCATCCTGAGGATGCCCATCCCCTGATGGTTCTCCCTGGGTGTGCTCCCAGGTGCCCATCCCCAGGTGCCCATCCCCCAGGTGTGTTCTCCCAGGTGCCCATCCCCAGGTGTGTTCTGGACAGTGCTGGTGGGATGAGGCACAGGAGGGCCCTGAGGAGAGCTGAGGATGGGCATTGCTGATGGAAGGTGCTGGGAGTGCAGCCAGTGTGAGGTCAGAGGGGGGACCAGCACACATCCCCCATTTCCCACGGACAGAAACAGCCCCTGGCACAAAGGGGGTGCTGAACATCCCAGAGCCCCCTGTCCCTGCCCAGAGGGCCAGCTCTGAGGTGAGCTGCTCCTTCCAGGCATGGCCCTGTCAGGCACAGAAGCAGCTCGTGGCTCTGGGTGGCTCCTGTGGCAGCGCTGCCACTCTGGGTGGGACAGGGAGCTCAGGGCAGGTCCCAGCCCTGGTGGCTCTGGGTGGCTCCTGTGACAGTGCTGGCACTCTGGGTGGGACAGGGAGCTCCTGGCAGGTCCCAGCCCCCAGGAGGAGCAAAGGCAAAGCCCAAGGTGTCTGTGATCTCTGCTGGTGCTGCAGGAAGAGAGGACCTGAGGGTTCTCTTGTCTCTGCAAAGCAGTTCTTGATCTGGAATTGCATCCCACCCTTCAGCTGGGGGTGTGTCAAAATTTTTGAAAAGAGGGGGAAAGTCAGATGGAGGAAGTGAATGCTGCTTGTCTTTCTGAAAACACGGCTCAGTGGAGAATGAAGGGAAGGATTGTTGGGTGCCTGCAGCCCAAGGCGCTGCATGGAGCGTGGCACAAACACTCCTTTGAATCCCAGACACGGCCTGGCCTCTCACCCTCTGCCCACAGCACGGGTGACAGCTCAGGCCAGCATGTGACAGGGGAGTCCCTGCGACCCAGAGTGCTCGGTCACGGGAGCACAGGGCCGTGGAGCACAGGACACAGAGCACAGGAGCACAGGACACAAACACAGGAGCACAGAATACAGAACACAGGAACAGAACACAGAAACACAGAACACAAACACGGGTGACAGCTCAGGCCAGCATGTGACATGGAATCCCCTGTGACCCAGAGTGCTCGGTCACGGGAGCACAGGGACAGAACACAGGAACACAGGAACACAGGAACAGAACACAAACACAGGAACACAAACACAGGAGCATAGAACACAGAACACAAACACAGGAGCACAGGGACATGGGACAGAGAACACAAACACAGAACACACAGAATATAGGAACACAGGAACACAGGAACACAAACAAGGAGAAACACAGAACAGAAAACAGGAACACTGGGACACAGGAACACAAACACAGAACACAGAACACAGGAAGACAGGAACAGAACACAGAAACAGAGAGTACAGGGACAGGGACATGAGAACAGAAACAAACAGAAGAACAGGAACAGAATATGGAACACAGAACAGAACCAAAACAAACACAGGGAGAGTACAGAACACAGAACACAGGAACACAGAACACAGGCACACAGGAGCACAGAACACAAACACAAGAGTACAGAACACAGGCACACAGGAAACACAGAGCACACAGAACACAGAGAATAGGAGTATACAGGAACACAGGAGCACAGAGCACAAACACAAGAGTACAGAACACAGAACCCAGGCACACAGGAGCACAGAACACAGGAACAGAACGCAAACACAGGAGCACAGGGACGTGGAGCACAGAACACAAACACAAGAGTACAGAACACAGACACAGAACACAGGAGCACAGAACACAAACACAAGAGTACAGAACACAGAACCCAGGCACACAGGAGCACAGAACACCGACCCAGCACCGCGGGCTCCCTGAGGCCTGGGCTGCAGAGGCAGTGAGCGCTCAGGCACTGGGGAAATGCTGCTGCAAACCTCCCCCAGGGCAGCACAAAGCTCCTCAGGATCATTGCCACTGCCACTAATGGTTTTTACTCTCTCCCTGAGAGGTGCTGAGATCACGGGAGCAGCGTTCAGGTGCTCCTTCCTCCCCAAAGCCAGGGGGAGCAGGCTGGGCTGGGCCAGGGCTGCTGGAGCTCTGCAGGGACCAGGGGCACCAGCAGTGACCTCCCTGTCCCCTGTCCCTGCGGGACCCTTCCTGCAGCAGTGTGGCTCTTTGCAGGGCTGTGAGCCCAGTTTGGGGCAGTGTGAGCCCAGTTTGGGGCAGTGTGTGGGGCAGCGTGTCCCAGTTTGGGGCAGCATGTCCCAGTTTGGGGCAGTGTGTCCCATTTTGGGGCAGTGTGTCCCAGTTTGGGGCAGCGTGTCCCAGTTTGGGGCAGTGTGTGTCCCTTTCCAGGGGTGTGAGCCCAGTTTGGAGCAGTGTGTGAGGCTGTGAGCCCAGTTTGGGGCAGCGTGTCCCAGTTTGGGGCAGCGTGTGTCCCTTTGCAGGGCTGTGAGCCCAGTTTGGGGCAGTGTGTCCCATTTTGGGGCAGCGTGTGTCCCTTTGAAGGGCTGTGAGCCCATTTTGGGGCAGTGTGTCCCAGTTTGGGGCAGCGTGTGTCCCTTTGCAGGGCTGTGAGCCCAGTTTGGGGCAGTGTGTCCCAGTTTGGGGCAGTGTGAGCCCAGTTTGGGGTAGCGTGTGGGGCAGTGTGTCCCATTTTGGGGCAGTATGTGGGGCAGCGTGTCCCAGTCTGGGGCAGCGTGTTCCATTTTGGGGCAGTGTGTCCCTTTGCAGGGCTGTGAGCCCAGTTTGGGGCAATGTGTCCCATTTTGGGGCAATGTGTCCCAGAGGTGTGTCCCATTTTGGTGCAGTTTGGGGCAGGGCTGTGAGCCCAGTTGGGGCAGTGTGAGTCCCGTGTGTCCCTTTTGTGAGCCCAGTTTGGGGCAGTGTGTCCCAGTTTGGGGCAGTGTGTCCCAGTTTGGGGCAGTGTGAGCCCAGTTTGGGGCAGTGTGTCCCAGTTTGGGGCAGTGTGTCCCAGTTTGGGGCAGTGTGTGTCCCTTTGCAGGGCTGTGAGCCCAGGCACGGAGGGGGCACACCATGAGCTCAGTGGAGCCTTTGGAGGCTGAGTGGGGCTCCTGGCTGGGCACTGGCCCTGAGCGCCCCTTGGGCTGTTCCTGGCTGCTCCTGCTCCTCGGGGATTTACTCACTGGCGGGAATTGCTGGCAGCTCTCTCACCACACTTGTTTGTGACACGAGGCTGAGCTGTAAATATTTACCTTCCTTTTTATTGCATTGAGAGCTTGCAGCCCTCTGTGCATGTGGGTGTTTATCCACGAGAGCCCAGCACAGCCGGGGTGCTCTCGGCTCAGAGCCAGCCCCGGCCGGCCCGGGTGACCCCAGAACCGGGGCTTTGTGGCTCAGCTCGCACTGAGAGCCCAGCAGATGTGCACGGCAGCGGGGGCTGCAGCTGCAGGTCCCAGGGCAGGGCTGGGGGAGTCCCCAAACCCCAGGGGACAAGGGGCACCGCATTGCACCGGTGCTGGGGCTGAGAGGGGAGGCAGCTGTGTTCTGGCTGGGCACAGCCTCACTGAGCGCTGTGGGAATGCCGCTGCCTGTGGGGCTGCGACGGGGACTCACAGCCAGGGAGTGCTTCGGCTTGGAAGGAGCCTAAATCCCCTCCAGTGCCCCCCCTGCCATGGCAGGGACACCTCCCACTGCCCCAGTGTCCAGCCTGGCCTGGGCACTGCCATGGATCCAGGGGCAGCCCCAGCAAATCTGGGAATTCCAGCCCAGGCAGCAATTCCTGGCCAAGATCCCAGCCCAATCTCCCCTTTCCCAGTGGGCAGCCATTCCCTGGCTCCTGTCCCTCTGTCCCTTGTCCCCAGTCCCTCTCCAGCTCTCCTGGAGCCCCTCCAGGCCCTGCCAAGGGCTCTGGGAGGTTTCCCTGGAGTTTTCCTTTCTCCAGGGAACATTCCCAGCTCTGCCAGCCCGGCTCCAGCTCTGGCCCCTCCTGGAGCTCTGCCCCATGAACCCAGCTGTGATTTCCAAACTGCCACTTCCCCCAGTGCCAGCCCCGAGGGCACCGCTGTGGTGTGTGCAGGAATGGGCTGTTATGTGGCATTGTTGCAGGGGGGCAGGAGAACGGGAGGAGGGTGTTTTTTTGGAAAAGCTCGCTGATGTTGGAACAAATCAGTGTCTTGATGCTCCTTCCCTGCTTTGCAAAGCGATTACTCTGCTTTAGAACCATTTGTTCTCCTTTGATTTGTCTCCAGCCTTGCTTTCGGGGGGAATTTTATGGAATTTTACTGCCTCATATAACACTTATCGTTGGCAATCAATATTGATTTTAACATAATGTTTTGTTTTAAGACTCCTTTTGTTGTTTTGCATTCATTCCGCATGTTAATAAGGTTTATAAAATCCATGATATTTTCTCCTTTCGTGCAATCTTATTGGGATAATTACCCTGCTCTGCTGACAGATCGCTGTGCCTGAATTACACAAAGAACAGCAGCACTGTTGTCTGCTTTGCTTTCATCTCGGGAGGGATGCTGTCCCACCTTGGTGTGCACCGTGTGTGAGCAGGGTAAGCGCTGACAAACTGCTCCTGGTAACTTTATTTACTTCCGTTCCTCCTGCAAAGGGAACTCCCACGTGCCACCCCAGTGCCTCCAGCAGGGTGGGCTTGGCTGGAAATGGGAAACCCAGCAGGTGAGAGGGACCGGGGAGCACCCAGGGGTGTGTGATGCACACAGAGCAGAGCACGGAAAGCTCTGCCCAGCTCTGGATGCCAGGGAAAGCCCTTCCCGATGGAGCCCTGTCCTGGATGGAGGCCAGCAGCCCTTGGTCCTTCTGCCTCCTGCACGTGCCCGGGACAGAGCACAGCATCCTCTCCTGCCTGGCCCAGGCAGAGTCTGGCTCCCAGCGTGGAGCTGTCCCTGCCCTTCTGCAACCACAACCTCAGACAGAGCTCTGGGGTGTGCCAGCCCTGGAATCACAACATCAGCCACAGCTCTGGGGTTATCCCCACTCTGCAATCACAACATCAGCCACAGCTGTGGGGTAACCCAGCCCTGGAATCACAACATCAGCCACAGCTGTGAGGTGTTCCAGCCCCGGAATCACAACCTCAGACAGAGCTCTGGGGTGTCCCAGCTCTGCAATCACAACATCAGCCACAGCTGTGGGACCCCAGGTGTTCCCAACACAACCTCAGACAGAGCTCTGGGCTGGACAGCCCGGAATCACCCATCAGCCACTGCTGCAGGGACGCTGAACCAGGACCCAGACCTTGGGCTGTTCGAGACCTGGAATCAGGACCTCAGACAACTGGGGTGGAGGCAATCACAACATCAGACAGAGCTGTGGGGTGTTCCAGCCCTGCTCTGTGCCCCCTCTCCTCTGTGGGACCCCAGGTGTTCCCCAGGCTCCTCTCCAGGGCTGGACACGAGCATTCACCTCAGTCTGCCTGCAGGGACGCTGAACCAGGACCCAGACCTTGGGCTGTTCGAGACCTGCATCAGGATCTGTGGTTCGGTGGTTGGTTCTGGGAGGCCTGTGGGTCCTGGCAGCCCCCTGTTCGTTGGTTCTGTGGCACTGTTGTGGTGCGGTTCTGTGGTTGGTTCTGTGGTTCTGTGGCTCTGTGGCTGGCTCTGTGGCTCTGTGGTTGGCTCTGTGGCTCTGTTGCTCTGTGGTTGGTTCTGTGGCTCTGGTTGGTTGGGTTTCTGTGGTTGGCTCTGGGTTGTGGTTGGCTCTGTGGTTGGTTCTGTGGCTCTGTGGTTGGTTCTGTGGTTGGCTCTGTGGCTCTGTGGTTGGTTCTGTGGCTCTGTGGTTCTGTGGTTGGTTCTGGGTTTCTGTGGCTCTGTGGCTCTGTCATTGGTTCTGTGGCTCTGTGGTTGGCTCTGTGGTTGGTTCTGTGCCTCTGTGGCTGGCTCTGTCATTGGTTCTGTGGCTCTGTGGTGCTCTGTTTCTCTGTCCTGTGGTTCTGGGCATGGCGGGAGCAGGGACGAGCCCATCCCAGAAGCTGGGCAGTCTCAGGATGGAGAACAAGAGGAGCACTGTGTGTGACAGCCTGAGGGCTGACCCTGATTAACATCATGGACAGAGCACTCGCTGGGCCGGGAGCTGGCTGCTCACTGTGACAGGATGGATTTGTCAGACTCTGAATTATTTCTTCCTTCTCTCCTTCCTTGGGGTAGATGCCTCCAGACAATCATCCCCCTATGAATCAGACTGCCAAAGTCATTGGGAATCTCTCCTGCAAACGCAGAGCACAGGAAGATTTTGCTTCCTCCTGATGTTCCCCTGCACCCCTGCAAGCTGTCCCCGTGTCAGTGGCAGAGTGCACTGAGCCCACAGACGGCTGGGACTGCCGGGCTCCAGAGCCACGGCGAGGCAGAGCTGTGATGGATGGAGCTGTCCTGCTGTGGGATAATCCCCAGCAAACAGCACCTCCCTTAATCCCCCGGCTGCCGCATCGTGTGCCTGGGCTCCAGCTGCTGTTCCAGGCATTGCTCCTCAGTCACTGAGCACAGATCCTGGGAAGCGCCTGGCGCTGCCCGAACAGCCCCGTGAGAGCAGCCCTGGCACCACGCAGGTGGGACAGGGCAGGGCTGGGCACCTCTCTGGGGCCAGCCCGGCTGCCCTGCCACGGCTGCAGCCTCTGTCTGCAGTGCCAGGCAGCCCCACTGCAGCCAGGAGTGCAGCAAATGGGATTGTGCCAGTCAGTCCGGCTGGGGAGGGGTCACAGTGGCGCCACCGGGGCCGGACCTGGGGCCAGCTCTGTTTGACACCTCTCAGGGGAGCGCAGGGCACCCTCAGTGCCTTTGGTCAGATGCGGATCTGCTCCCTGGGTGCCAACCCTGGTGCCAAACCCTGGTGACAAACCCTGCTCCTTGGGGGACAAACCCTGGTCCTTACATGACAAACCCTGCTCCTTGGATAACAAACTCTGCTCCCTGGTGACAAACCCTGCTCCTTGGGGACAAATGGTGACAAACCCTGCTCCTTGGGTGCCAACCCTGGTGACAAACCCTGGTGATAAACCCTGCTCCCTGGTGACAAACCCTGCTCCTTGGGTAACAAACCCTGCTCCCTGGTGACAAACCCCACAGAGCACCTGGCCTTCATGCCCAGCAGGTGACTCCTGCTGGTGATGTTTCCCAATCCACCATTTCTGGGTGCCTCAAAGGACAGGGCTCACCAAGTTCTTCTTCACTGGGGAGACAGAACACTCCAGAAGGTGCTGCTGCCCTGTCCCACAGAGCCAGATCCAGGGGGACCCTGCCAGGCAGGAGAAAGGGGACAAACCTCACGAAGGTCATCAAGGGGAGGTCACAGTGCCACCCACGGGGAGGAACAGGCCCTGGCACCAGGCTGTGCCCTCCAGGCACCCAGTGTGGCCTCAGCTGCAGCGCTGGGACCAGTTCAGCTCCCCCGGGACAGACCCAGAGCTCTGGAAGAACAGACAGGATTTGGGAACTCCCCAGGGCGAGCAGAGGAGGCTGGGCAGTGCTCCTCCAAACACTGCTCCCTGGGGTGCCAAACCCTGCATGGAAGGGGATGGGACAAATGGTGAGGCACTTCCCTGTGAGCTGGAGGGAAGCGGGATTGTGGAAAACACAGGAACCACTGTGACCGCGTTCACTGGGGTCCCAGGATGAGGGGAGAGACGAGGATCTGACTCCATGTTTCAGAAGGCTGATTTATTATTTTATGATATATATTACATTAAAACTATACTAAAAGAATAGAAGAAAGGATTTCATCAGAAGGCTGGCTAAGAATAGAATAGCAAAGAATGATAACAAAGGTTTGTAGCTCAGCTGTTTGTCCAAGCCAGCTGGGCTGTGATTGGCCATTAATTACAAACATCCAACATGGGCCAATCCCAGATGCACCTGTTGCATCCCACAGCAGCAGATAACCATTGTTTGCATTTTGTTCCTGAGGCCTCCCAGCTTCTCAGGAGGACAAATCCTAAGGGAAGGATTTTCCATAAAAGTTCTCTGTGACAGCCCACAATGAGGGATCACTCGAGGCACTTCCCTGTGAGCTGGAGGGAAGCGGGATTGTGGAAAACACAGGAACCACAGCGGCCCAAGAGCAGGAACCAGACAAATCCCATTCTCAACCCAATCCCAGTGGAGGTCTGTCCCTCAGGCAGGAACTGAAACCATCCCCTCTACCCTCAGGAACAAAATAAATGGAATTTAGGAAAGCCCTCCCTCTTCCTGGAGCTGAGAACGTGCCAGTCTGTGCTGTGCTACCCATGGCTTCAGCCTCTCCCCCAGGCTGGAAAGTGCTGACATTTCTGGCTGTGTCCCAGCTGACCTGACCTTGCTGACATCCTCCATCCCACAGCAACCCTCCTGCACATCCCCACTGCTGACAGGGCCATAAAAAAGCCTGGAGGGGAAGGAGGAGAGGGATGAGGAGGGAAGAGAAAGCAATGATTAAACAAAGCAATAGCCAGACACCCACATAAAAATCTATCTGGGTGATGAAGCTGCAATAAATGTGGCACATCAGAGCTTCCGTATGAATGGTCGGGGTAAAATATATTTTTATAGATATGAAAGAGTAGTTTAAAAATTACTCTGGGCCCACCTCCCTCCCCCAACAAAAGAAGAAAAAATTGTCCGAAGCGTAGCAGGTTATTGATTTTTTATAAGTCAGGGACAAATTTATTGGAGAGAAAAGTTCATTATTTAGTAATCCCACAGCTCAATCTGCTCTGCTGGCCATTAACCCTCAGCAGTTGCCGTGATAAACTCCCCGTGAACCCTCCCGGCGCTGCCTCAGTGAGCTCAGATGTTTGTCCAGGGGCCAGGTGGGCTGTGGATTGACACAGGGCTTAATTACAAACATCCACCATGGGCGCCAGCCCTGATGCCCCTCTGTGCCCCCATCCCCCAGGGCCTGCCCTGATAACCATTGCCCCCCTCACCCCCATTTTGGCCCTCCATCCCCTCTGCCCCTCTCCCCAGGGCCTGCCCTAAGGGAAGGATTTTCCATAAAAGACCCCCGGGCCTGCCCACCCTGAGGGCCCCTCCATCCCACTTCCCCCTGAGCTGGAGGGGCCCTGCCCTGCCCGGCCCCTCCATCCCCAGGAACCCCAGCGGCCCCAGGGCAGGCCCAGCCCCTCCATCCCCATTGCCCCCTCACCCCAGGGCCTGCCCAGCCCTCCATCCCTCAGGCCCCCTCACCCCATCCTGCCCGGCCCTCCCTCCCCCTCTGGAACAAAATAAAGGGCCTGCCCTGCCCAGCCCCCTCCATCCCCTCTGCCCCTCACCCCTGAGGCTGCCCTGCCCAGCCCCTCCATGTCTGTGCTCCCCTCACCCCCAG
Organism: Emberiza elegans; assembly: GCA_024865655.1. NCBI lineage: Eukaryota > Metazoa > Chordata > Aves > Passeriformes > Fringillidae > Emberiza > Emberiza elegans. The sequence continues at coordinate 393,458 of JALJVW010002400.1, forward strand.
GGGCTGCCCTGCCCGGCCCCTCCAGGCTGGAAAGTGCCTGACACCCCAGGGCCTGTGTCCCAGCCCCTCCATCCCTCTGTGCCCCTCCATCCCCCAGGGGCTGCCCTCCTGGCCCCCATCCATCCTGCTGACTCCCCCATAAAAGGGCCTGGGGGAAGGAGCCCCTCCATGAGGTGCTCCCTCACCCCCAGGGATTGCCCTGCCCAGCCCTCCACCCCTCTGTAAAAATCTATCTGGGTGATGCCCTGCCCAATAAATCCATCCCATCAGAGCTTCCGTATGAATGGTCGGGGTAAAATATATTTTTATAGCCCGGAAAGAGTGTTTAAAAATTACCCCAGGGCCAGCCCTCCCCCCAACGGCCCCTCCAAAAAATTGTCCAAACCCCAGGGCAGGTTATTGATTTTTTATAAGTCAGGGACAAATTTATTGGAGAAGGGGCTGCCCTTCCCGGCCCCTCCATCCCTCTGTGCCAATCTGCCCCTGGGGCTGCCCCCTCCCCTCTTGCCCCTAAACCCCGGGCCTGCCCTCCTGGCCCTGCCCCTCTGTGCTGCAGATGGATTTGCAGGGCCCTGCCCAGCCCCTCCATCCCTCTGTGGTTCCCCCAGGGCTGCCCCCGGGGCTGCCCAGCCCCTCCATCCCCTCTGTGCCCCCTCACCCCCAGGGCCTGCCCGGCCCTCCATGCCCCTCTGTGCCCCCCTCACCCCCGGGGGCCTGCCCGGCCCCTCCATCCCCTCTGTGCCCCCCTCACCCCCAGGGCCTGCCCTGCCCTCCATCCCCTCTGTGCCCCCTCACCCCCAGGGCCTGCCCTGCCCTGCCCCTCCATCCCCTCTGTGCCCCCCTCATCCCCCAGGGCTGCCCTGCCCAGCCCCTCCATCCCCTCTGTGCCCCCCTCACCCCCAGGTCCTGCCCTGCCCAGCCCGGCCCCTCCATCCCCTCTGTGCCTCCCTCTGGCCTGGCTGACACATAAAGGCTGGGAGCCACTTGCAGGTGCATTAATTGCACCCACTGCCTTCATTTCCCCATGTGAAAAATGCATGTATGTTATCATTGCCTTTTCGCAAATATTGAAATGAATATTATATGTGTTGTGTTAGAAAGTAATGCTGTATTAATTCTCTTAAGTACTGTGTAAAATATAGTTTTAGGTTATAAAAACTGTTAAAATAGAAACTATGCTATGTAGGATACTTTTTTTTAAAGAAAGAACTCACACTGAGATAGCAGCCACAGGACACCTGAATCTTTCAGAGAAAAAGAATTTATTGCCCTCTTATCAGAAGAAACGAACTTCTTCCCGCCTCAAAGACGCTGCTAGGATTAAAAGGAAGAAGTTGATGATGACCAGACAGAATCCTGTATTTGAATGGAATTTATGCATCATGGATGAAGTGCATGAATATGCAATAGGTTATTGTTTTTAAGGGTTAATCCTCTGTTAACGGGTGTCTTTTTTCAGGCTTGTGCTGCCCAGAAAAGGTACCCAGACATCTATAACTCTTTGTCTTTATTGTCCCATATTGTCCTAATCCAATTTGTCCAATTTATTATTACTCTAATTGTATTACTGTTTTTATAACCACTTTATTCCTATTAAACTTCTAAAATTTTAAAAACAAGTGCTTGGCGTTTTTCACACCCCACAATTCTCAATTGAATTGGTATCAACAATTCCTGAAGTACAAATATGTGGGGAAAGGAGCTTTTCCACGATTCTCTTGGCATCACTGGTGCTTGGTGGCCTCGTGGTGCCATTGCACGGGTGAATCCCAGTGTGTGCAGCTCGCGCTGCTCAGTTACTCTGAACTCACACAGCAGGGCCAGGCTCCTCATAGGGTGATGCTGCAGCTCACTGCAAGAGCCCCAGTATTCTCCTGACCCTGCTCTGTATTTCAAATTACATGGGACATGCTGTGCCATGAGAGTCAGGGCAAAATAACATGAAGCACTACTTTTGTTAGCCAATGACATTTTCTATCCACCTTGCTCAGATGGAAAGCTCTGCTCTGGGGAAAGGTTTGCTGGGAATAAGGCACGGGAAGCAGAATTATAAAAAACGTGCTGTGAAATCAGGAGGGGAGGCAAAATCTATTTGCCTTGTATGTGAAATCTATCTTGGTAAGTCATTTGATGGAGCAGATGAATTGCTCATTGGAGGCAGCTGGAAGTACAGAGTGTGAAGGAAGGAAATAATTGAAACCAGCCCTCGTCAACAGCGAGGGGGAGGGAAATGGAGTGCTCAGGAAAGGCCCTGATCATGTGGTGGCTGCAGGCAGGTCACAAAGCACAGGGCAGGGCTGGGAAAGGAGCCATGGCTGCACTTACCCTTCGCTGTGGCTCTGTAAATCAGGGCTCGCTCAGCATTCCCCTCCCGGGCACTGATCCCACCAGGACTGATGGAGCTGCTCCCCCCAGAGCTGGCAACCAGCACAGACACAGGTGAACGGGCAGATAAATGGTCATCCATTAACTGAGTCAGAATAATGGCTGAGGTGCGGGCTGTGGCAGGAGCAGAGCCTGCTGCCCGAGCAGTGTAATCCATTAATTAGTGCTGATGGACTTGGGGTGCACAGGAGCAGCACTCAGCATCCCTGAGGGGCAGGACAGATGACAGAAACACCTGAGCCCAGGTGGGATGAGCAGAGCTCACTACAGAGTGTTCCTGGGCTTGGCAGGCACCAGCAGCCACCCATGAGGTTATTCCTGTTATCCCAGCTCACCAACAGCCACCCAAGGGTGGATGAGGAGGTTATTCCCATTATCCCACCTCTCAGCAGCCACCTAAGGGCTCTCTGAGGTTATTCCCATTATCCCACCTCGCAGCAGCCACCTAAGGGCTCTCTGAGGTTATTCCTGTTATCCCACTTCACAGCAGCCACCTAAGGGTGGATGAGGTTATTCCCATTATCCCACCTCACCAGCAGCCACCCAAGGATGGATGAGGTTATTCCTGTTATCCCACCCCACAGCAGCCACCCAAGGGTGGATGAGGAGGTTATTCCTGTTATCCCACCTCTCAGCAGCCACTCAAGGCTCTGTGTTTGAGGTTATTCCCATTTTCCCCCCTCCATGCACCCAGAGGATGAACCATGGGGGAGAACTTACAGCCTGAGTGGATCACACTGCTTCCAGGAATAAAAGCCTACAGTCAGAAGGGACCTTAGGCTTCAGGGGGCCAACCATAGAACCAGGAAGAGGTGAGGAACTTATTTTGTAAATAATATGGAGTGAGAGAGTCCCAGAATGGTTTGGAAGGAGCCTTAAAGCCCGTCTGGTCCCTTAAAGCCATGGGCAGGGACACCTGGCTCCAGGCCCTGTCCAACCTGGCCTCGAATGTGTCTTGATGAGATGTGTCTCATCATCTCCACCGTCTCTGGAGACCCAGAGAGTTTAAAAGTCACATTTCTGAGGAGATCCAGATGTTTCCTCCCTGCACTAAGGACGCAGGGATTTGGGGCAGGAAAGGTAAGAAATTCCCATTAATGGGAATTTTCCAGCCTGGGGATCAGCCTGGAATGTCACAACACACAGAGACCTTGCTGGTCTGTAGGTGAGCAGATCAAGAGGGTGTGAAAGTCTTTCTGTCCCTCTCACCTTGCCTGGCTCATGAGTGGTGTGGAGGACAAGGGAACCCAAGAGGGCCAGAGGGAAACTCTGCCACCAAATAAAGCTCCAGCACCAAATGGCCTCTGTCCTTTAATAAAGCATCTTGTCACGAGTGCAAACAAATCCCTCCCCAGGGCCATGGACCGGCCTCCTGAACACCTGCCCAGAGGCCTCTCAGGTGTAAAACCAGCAGGGCTCGGGGTCTGGAGGTAATTTATTTATGTGTTGCTGAATTCTGAGCCGTGTACAAGCAAAAGCCTGGGGGAAGAGTGAGCCTGAGCAGCTCTGTGAGCTCTCTCTGAGCCAGGATTCTGAGGTTCTGCTGAGGGCAGTGCTTCAGCACCCCAGGGAGACAGAGACCACAGAAACAGCCCAGCCTGAGCCCTCTGGGGGCTGCACCTCCAGAGAGACAGAAACCACAGAAACCACAGAAACGGGCTGGGGAACAAGGGCACAGCCCAGCCTGATCCCCTGGGGGCTGCAGGGAGGGCAGGAGTGCCCTGGGGGACACAGGGACAGGTGCGTCCCCTTCCTGCCCTGGGCTGTCCCAGCAGCCCCTTACAGCCTGGGGTGGGATAATGGGATAATGGGATAATGGATAATGGGATGGGATAATGGGATGGCATGGCATGGCATGGGATGGGATGGGATGGGATAATGGGATGGCATGGCATGGCATGGCATGGCACATGGAGACCTGATTCTTGCCTGAGAGCTGGTAGAAATCAAAGAGCCCTGAGCTGCAGCTGCTGTTTCAGCTAACTCCAAGGCAGAAGCAGGTAAAGCAAGGGGAGGAATTCAGTCTGGCTGCAAAAGTGAGCAGCACTGGGACTGGGTTTTCCTAAAAGCAGTGGTTTTTTGCTGGCAAAGCTCTTGGTTATGCCTCACCACAGACAGCTGGTCTCTCCTGTGCACCCACAGCACCAGCAAAAGTCCCTCTCCAAAGGCTGGGATGGATCCTCATATCCAGGAGGCTCTGCAGCATCCCGGGCTGGCAGGGACAGCCTCTGACACCAGCGAGGCTGTTGGAACCCAGCGCATCCCTCCGGGTGTCCCGAGCTGCCCAGGGCCCCGCCGGGGGTTCGCAGACCCTGGCACACAGCCCAGAGCACCTGGGGTTGGATTGTGACCCCTGCAGCAAGGTGCCAGCTTTGTATGAGCACCTGAAAGCCACACGGGTTTGAATGGTGTAATAACAAAATGATCACAGGGTGAAAATGGAGATTTTGGGATTTTTGGTATGGGGGTTGTGGGACAAGATGGAGGAATGAGGGTGTGTCCAGCCTTTCTTCTTCTTCTTCTTGTTCTTGTTCTCCATTTTCTGCAGGGATGTTGGCACTTTGGGATTGGTTTAGAGTAGAGGTGCACTGTCTAACACAGGTGATAGGTATTGGGAATTAAGTGTAAATGTGTTATAGGTAGTTTGTAGTATAAAAGGACAACACAGAGTGCCTGTGGCTGCTCTGCTGAGCAGATCTTGGCTGGGCAGAGAGAAAATTTTATAGATAAGAATTAATAAACAACCTCAAGACCAAAAAGTGAAGAGTCCAGACTCGTTCTTCAGCCGCGCGGGCCGGAGCAGAGACACCCTGCACATCTCGGGGCAGCAATTATCAACCAAAACCCGAGCCAAGGTTGTTAGCGCTCAAAGACACATAACCATGAGGAATGATCACGTCGGTGCTTTTATTAAGAGCTCTGGGAATCGGGGTATTACAACCCAAATCTGATTCCAACCATACAGCCGAGATGAACATGTTTTTATACTCTATCGTTATATAACTTTCATGTTAATTATTAAACTTATATTGTTCTATTGTATACATAGATTTGAGCAAAGCATAGCCCCCCTAAATTTCCATCATAGTTTCTCACTATTCTTCTTACGGTTATATAATAATTATATTTAATTACTAAACAATTATTACGTCTAACAATTATATCATTTGTCATGTTGCTTACGCAGGTGCAGTGATCTGGGAAAAGCACAAGGCCTAACATTTCAGAGTTTATTTTAGTATTTTCCCAGGCCCCACTATCAAGGTGGCACTGGGCTGGCCCAGGGCCCCGGCCGTGCCCTGGCCCCACGAGCTGACAGAGCCTGGCCAGTGTGCAGAGACAGGCAGGGCCAGGAGCGAGCAGAGCTGGCATTATCCAGGTCACTTCTCCCCTCCTGCCAGGCCAGCCCAGCTCCTCCTGTGCTGCCAGCCCTGCCTGCAGCTGCAGCTGGCCCCAGGAGAAAGGCAAAGGTGCTAAATCCTGCCTCAGCTTCCAGGGGCACGGAGGTGGGAAGGACTCCTGGGAAGTGCCCAGAATGAGGAAGGGGAACACAGAGCTGGTTTGGGGAGGGCTCAGGCTAAAGAGGCTTCAAAAGGAGAAATCTCTTTACCTTTAGGGCTTTTGGAAATAAGAAGAGTACACAGAACTCTTTTATGGAGTTGTTCAGTTTTTCAAATAAGAAAAACTTGTTTGTTTTTTTGTCTTTTGGGCAGATTTTTGGATTTGTTTCACTTTTGAACTTGAGACTGTATCATCCAATAGCTGAGTGGATCCTGGGTGTGTTTTAGAGAGGAATAAGGCACACCATATCTTTACCTGAAGGAGACACTGGATCACCAGCCTCATTAACGTAGCAATATCTCAACATTTGCACAGCAAGGTGGGTCCTGGCTGAGGCAGGCTGAGAGCAGAGGTGAGGCCCGGGGACCTTTTCACTCCTTGCAGGCCCAGCCCCAGGGCCCGGGGGATGTTCATTCTCCCTGCCCAGGGCACAATTCTGTGCTGGTGGAAGCCTTTACCAGCCCCCAACTTGTTTCAGTTTTTAAGGAATAAACAAATGAGCACAGCTGTGTCTCACAGGAGCTGACTGGCAGCCTTTAAATCTCCTTCAGCAGCAGCAAGGGAGCTGAGCTTAAATGGCACAAAGAGCCAAGATTTGTGGCCCTTGCAAGACTTGTGATTTATTGCCCAGAGACACAGAAAAATACCTTTTTTCATCCCACCCCTTATTAAGCTCCTCCATTGACTGCTCATTAAATTTTGCCTGGGAATTGCTCAGAATAAACATTTAAATCCCCAACAGAATATTGAATAACTTCTTTCCAAGAAGCATAAATAAACCAGATCCAGGTCTGCAGCCATCTGTGTGCAGTCACAGAGTGTTTGTGCTTCGAGCCCTGGGCCCGTGAACTTCTCAATGTCATTTTCTTGGAGCTGCATCAGACATCAAACTCCTCCTGAAGGCACCAGTGCTGGTGCAAAGTGGGGCTGACGGAGATGGTTTGTGACTGATGGCCCTGCAGGGCAGGACAGGCTGTGGCTGGAAGGAAGGAGTTCATGGTCCCTTGGGTCTGTTTATTGACAGAGGGACAAGGGGCCAGGGAACGCTGATCCCCAGCGCTGAGGGATTGTGGAGAGATGGAATTTGGTGTTTCCTTGCAGCTCCCACTCCAGACATCCCCAGCTCTGCTCTTCAGACTCCACCCAGGAGCTCCCCTTTCCATAAGAGAGATCCCATCCCCACACAAGAGCTCCCATTCCCACCAAACAGATCCCATTCCCAAACAGATCCCATTCCCACCCAGGAGCTCCCATTCCCACCAAGCAGATCCCATTCCCATCAAACAGATCCCATTCCCACCAAGCAGATCCCATTCCCATCAAACAGATCCCATTCCCACCAAGCAGATCCCATTCTCACCCAAGAGATCCCATTCCCACCAAGCAGATCCCATTCCCACCCAGGAGCTCCCATTCCCACTCAGGAGCTCCCATTCCCACCAGCAGATCCCATTCCCACCAAGCAGATCCCATTCCCATCAAACAGATCCCATTCCCACCAAGCAGATCCCATTCTCACCAAGCAGATCCCTTTCCCACCCAGGAGCTCCCATTCCCACCAAGCAGATCCCATTCCCACCCAGGAGCTCCCATTCCCACCAAGCAGATCCCATTCCCACCCAGCAGATCCCATTCCCACCAGCAGATCCCATTCCCACCAAGCAGATCCCATTCCCACCAAGCAGATCCCATTCCCATCAAACAGATCCCATTCCCACCAAGCAGATCCCATTCTCACCCAAGAGATCCCATTCCCACCAAGCAGATCCCATTCCCACGGCACCCAAGGCTCCCTCCCAAGGCCTGCAGACAGCTTCCAGCAGGACACACGGACACAGCACAGACATCCTCCAGGGACATGGCCCGGGCAGGAAGGGCCCAGGTCCAGGTGCAGAGAGCTCCAGAAGGCCAGCAAGGGCTGACAGATTTCCTTGTGAGGAAATCCAGGGATGCAGTCCCCTGTGTTATAATGGAGACTTTTATTCCTAAAAAACCTTGGCCCAGCTGCCCCGGGCAGGGCTGGAGTCCCCATCCCTGAGGGGTCTCACAGCCCTGGGATGTGGCACTTGGGGACAGGGTTGGTGGTGGCAGTGCTGGGGATGGCTGGACTCGATCTCAGAGGGCTTTTCCTTAGTTATTATTAGTTATATAGTTATTATTTCAGTTATTAATAACCTCAATTATTCTGTGTTTCTGTGACTCCAGAGAGCTCTTGGAGAAGGAGGCAGGAATGGGACGGTGAAGGACATCCCCAGCAGTGCCCCCTGTCCCTGGGTGAAGGTTCCCCTGTGCAGGGAGCAGTGAGCTGAGCATCTCTGCCTTTACTGGGACAGGGGAGGTGCCCCTGCCCAGGGCAGGGCTGGCACTGGATGGGCTTTGGGGTCCCTTCATTCCAAACCATTCCACAATTCCATGATGGTTCTCCAGGCCAGCCTGGCACTGCTGCAGAACAAAGAGTTAAACTCTAAAGGAACAACCTGGCACAGAAATGCATTGTATTGACTGTATTTGTATTGACTGTATTTGTATGGAATTGTGTTGTACTGACTGTATTTGTCTGGAATTGTGTTGTATTGACTGTATTTGTATGGAATTTTGTATTGACTATATTTGTATGGAATTGTGTTGTACTGACTGTATTTGTATGGAATTGTGTTGTACTGACTGTATTTGTATGGAATTGACTGTATTTGTATGGAACTGACTGTATTTGTATGGAATTGTGTTGTACTGACTGTATTGACTGTATTTGTATGGAATTGCACAGAGGTACATTGTGGGCACTGGCTTTGCACCCACAACCTTTGAGCAGGTTTTAGCTCATGAAGTGTCTCAAAAATCCCTTAGAGTGTCTTAAAATCCTGTGTCATGGCTCTCAGGGAAATGGAGAGGCTCTTCTTCCTCCTCCTCCTCCTCCTCCTCAGCGCTGGGCCTGGCTGCCCCAGGCCGGGGCTCATCCCACCCTGTCCCCCCTGCTGCTGATGGGGACAGAAATGGGACTGGCTGCTGGGACCGGACTGGCAGAGTCCACAGCTACACCTGCAGGGTTTCTGGTGGACAATCTGGAAAGTTCTGTGACAAAACCTCGGCTATTTTTGATAGCTTTGCTGCTGTCAGCAGGCTGGCTCCGTGTGGGTGGGTGTTACAGAAAGGACAAAAATCACTCTGCTCTCCACACGGTTCTTACCAGTTTGTGATTTTCTCTGGTTTATTTTAGTTTCTTTTTGACATATCAATGCTAGATTATGGGGGAAAAAACTGCAGAAAAATAAATATTTTCACCTTTCCATGACGTTTTTGGCTGCCTGCAGGGCTGGAGTTGGTGTGCACTGGGACTGACTACTTTGCATGGAGGTGCAGAGGGAAAACTTCATCCTCCCCATCCCTCTGCAAGTGTCCCACAGTGTGAACAAGGGACAGCCACTCTGCCAAGCCCCACCACCATCCACAGAGGTCTCCTGTTCTTATCTGGTTGGCTGAAGGTGAGTTCAGGAAATTCCCTGCATTTGGTAACGCTTCTGCACTTTGATCTCATGAGCACACTGGCTTGGAAGGGATTTATAGGACCAAGACAACCCTAAGGAAATCCTTCAGGAAGGGATTTATAGGACCAAGACAACACGGAAATCCTTGTTTGGAGGTGCCCCAGAAACCTGTTCCAGGTTTCTGGGGCACCTCCAAACAAGGATTTCCGTGTCAATACCTTTAAATTCCAGGAAGGCTGTTGGTGAAGGGAGTAATTTGAATTGTTACTCATGGCCAATTATAGATGGAGTGAGCTGAACAGAAGATGTTGGATGAAGATCTTGGAGTGGTTTGGGTGGGAAGGGACCTCAAATCCCACCCAGTGCCACCCCTGCCATGGCAGGGACACCTCCCACTGTCCCAGGCTGCTCCAGCCCCAGTGTCCAACCTGGCCTTGGGCACTCCAGGGATGCAGGGGCAGCCCCAGCTGCTCTGGGCACCTGTGCCAGGGCCTCACACCCTCCCAGCCAGGAATTCCTAATTCCCAATATCCCACCCAGCCCTGCCCTCTGACAGTGGGAGCCATTCCCTGGGTCCTGGCACCCCAGATTTGAGAGAGGGTGGCCTGGAAAAGACTGGAGATGAGGAGGGGTTTCACAGAGTGATGGAAGATGAGTGTGGATAATCCAAACCCATCTCGTTTCGGGGCAAGATGCTCTGCTCTCCAGCTCCCAGTGATGGATTCCCACCCTTTCTCCAAGACCTTTGCTCTACCCTCACCTTTGTCTGCTCCAAAGCCCTGAAATAAGTGTTTTCCTACAAAGCCCCGAAATAAGTGTTTTCCTACACACTTTCCCAAGACCTCCTCCTGCTTCTGTCTGCTCTGGCTCCAGCTCAGCCAAAGATGGTGTGAGCAGCTTCCCTGGGGCTGGGCTGTGCCAGCCTCTGCTCCTCCTGCTGGGTCAGAGGGAGCAGCAAAGGGCAAATGCCACTGGGGAGAGAAGAGAAGCTGTGGAGTTTCTCCAAAGCTCAAAACTGATTTTGAAAATGTTTGGGTTTGAGTTCTGGGCACCCGTTCAGGATGGCTGTGCTCTTGTTTGGATGGGATGGCCCCTCTGTGTTTGTTGGGATCAGCGCACTAATGAAGGCTTGAAGGGAAACTGGGAAAGCCTTTTATGCATCTAATGACACTTAATTTCCATAGTAAATGCCTGATGTTTAACGAGTGCTTCATTCTTCCCCAATTTACATATTTATCGTTAACTTTGGTGCCTGCTCCTGAGCAATTAGCCGTCTGTTTAAAAGGAGCCTGTGAACTCTGCAACCACATGCTCATCCCAGTGGTGGCAAAAAACCCAAACAAACCCTGGGCACTTCTTTTAGAGAAACATTTGATTACAGGTTGTTGAAAGAAAGTCAGGGGGGAAAAAGAGAAGGGGTTTGCATAATGAATAAAACCCAAGGGAGGAAACACTGGGACAAAATGACATTGGGACTTAATGTGAAGGGAGTTTCCCAGCTAGGGGAGGATTTGCCAGTCCCTCTGGGGAAAGGTCCCACGCTGCCCAACACACCCATTGTGGGATGTGCTGGAGGGGTGTCCATGCAGCTTGGTCCAAAACCAGCAAGGACAGAAGCCCTGGAATTCAAGATCATTGCTCATCAAAAGGCAGGGAGATATCAGAGAGCAGGACAATGGCCCAGAGAAATCACCAGAGAAATCAGAGATGGGCTGTCACTGCCCATAGAGCCTGGCAGAAAATCATAACATCAAACCTTCCTATTTTGCTGTGAATAAATAAGAATGAAAATTAAGAGTTAAAACCAAGTGCAGAGGAAATCCTTTGGAGAGATATTTGCTGAACCACAACCTGAGCATTGCTGCTGATAGCAGCACCGAGGAAAGGCCAGCTGTGTGCCTCAGAGGCTGAGTTCCAGGCAGATATTAACCAAGCCACTCGTCTTGCTGGCCCATAACCTCAGTACCAAACAGGATAATTGGGTGTTTAACCTTTATCTTGATCACATCAACTGCTCCTGCTCTTCTTGTTCCCAAGCTTTGCCTGTGGCTGAAGTCTGCAGAAAATGGCAAATTCAATTTGTATGCATGTGTGTAATGTTTGCATGTGCATTTAGGCCAGGGACCTGTCACCCAGCATCAGATCAGTGAATCAGGACCTCTGAGCTCCTGATACCAGCACTGAAATCAGGACCTCTGAACTGCTGCTATCAGCACTGGTATCAGGAATCAGAACCCTCTGAACTGCTGCTATCAGCACTGGTATCAGGAATCAGAACCCTCTGAGCTGCTGCTATCAGCACTGGTATCAGGAATCAGAACCTCTGAGCTCCTGATATCAGCACTGAAATCAGGACCTCTGAACTGCTGCTATCAGCACTGGTATCAGGAATCAGAACCCTCTGAGCTGCTGCTATCAGCACTGGTATCAGGAATCAGAACCTATGAACTGCTGCTATCAGCACTGGTATCAGGAATCAGAACCCTCTGAACTGCTGCTATCAGCACTGGTATCAGGAACCAGAACCTCTGAACTGCTGCTATCAGCACTGATATCAGGAATCAGAACCCTCTGAACTGCTGCTATCAGCACTGATATCAGGAACCAGAACCCTCTGAACTGCTGCTATCAGCGCTGGTATCAGGAATCAGAACCCTCTGAACTGCTGCTATCAGCACTGATATCAGGAATCAGAACCTATGAACTGGGGCAGCACTGAAATGGAATCAGAACCCTCTGAACTCCTGCTATCAGCATTGGTAACAGGAGAGAGAACCCTCTGAACTGCTGACCCTATGACCTCCTGGTATCAGGCATCAGAATATCTGAACTGCTATCATCAGGGGCACTGGATCAGGAATCAGAACCCTCTGAACTGCTGCTATCAGCACTGATATCAGCACTGGTATCAGCAGGGGCAGCTGATGGAATCAGACCCTCTGACCTCCTGATATCAGCATTGATATCAGAACTGCTATCAGCAGGGGCAGCTGATGGAATCAGACCCTCTGAACTCCTGATACCAGCATTGATATCAGCACTGCTATCAGCAGGGGCAGCTGATGGAATCAGACCCTCTGAACTCCTGATACCAGCACTGATATCAGCACTGCTATCAGCAGGGGCAGCTGATGGAATCAGACCCTCTGAACTCCTGATACCAGCACTGATATCAGCACTGCTATCAGCAGGGGCAGCTGATACAGCCCAGCTCAGCACAGCAGTGCCCATTCTGGTGCTGCTCCCTGGCTGAGGCTGCTCCAGGTGTCCAGGTCCTGTCTGGATTCCTGTCACACACCAAAGGGCTCTGAGAGGCTGGATGCAGGATCCTTGGAGCCATCCTGTTCCCAGGAGCAGGGCAGGTGTGGCTGTCACCTGCTGTTAGAGAGATGAGGCACTTGTTTATGTAGCACAGAAAGGTACAGGTTTATTCCCACACCCCCTATATAGAGTTTTATAAATAAATTGTGCCTGTCTCCAGCTGGTCAGTAATGGGCTGTACCCTGGTCAGTTCACCAGGGATGCCTCCCTGCTGGCACGGGTCTGGCTGCAGGTATTGTCTGCATTTTGTGTCTTTGAGGGTTTAGAATGGTTTACATAGGTGCAGGTAACAGTGTCAGTCACAGAATTCTTTCTCAGGGAAGCAGGCTGTTTTTCACCATTATAGGATTCTATTTCCAGGAAAGGTTGACAGATTTCTCACAGGTACAGCTGAGTCAAGTGAGATTCAGTCTGGGAGGCTTTTACAGACCTGCTGCTCATCCCCCACAGGCAAGGAGCCCCTGCTGAGGGTCAGGGATCCCCCAAGGAGGATTTTGGCCTCTGGAGAATCCCCCTTGGCCACCGTGCCCAGCCTGTCCCTGGGGCAGGGTGCGACCCTGGGCAGGCTCAGGCACTGCTGATCCAGCACTCCACTCCCCAGTGCTGGGGAAATCCTGCTCCTCCCAGGGCTCCTTCAGCACTCACCAGCACAACTGGCACCACTGGATCTGCCACAGAGCTCAGCTACAGCAGCAGCAGCTCCTAGATTCACTGCAACATTCACAGAAACGTGGAACCAGACCATCCCAGCGTGGCCTGGGTTCCAATGGACTCCAGAACCATCTCATGGCACAGCCCAGAGCAGCTGGGGCTGCCCTGGATCCCTGGAGTGCCCTGCTGGACATTGGGAGCAGCCTGGGACAGTGGGAGGTGTAGCCATGACATTTTCTGAAAATTCCTTTCCTTAGGATTTGTCCTCCTGAGAAGCTGAGAGGCCTCAGGAACAAAATGCAAACAATGGTTATCTGCTGCTGTGGGATGCAACAGGTGCATCTGGGATTGGCCCATGGTGGATGTTTGTAATTAATGGCCAATCACAGCCCAGCTGTCTGGACTGTCTCGGTCAGTCACAAGCCTTTGTTATTCATTCTTTTTCTATTCTGAGCTAGCCTTCTGATGAAATCCTTTCTTCTATTCTTTTAGTATAGTTTTAATGTAATATATATCATAAAATAATAAATTAAGCCTTCTGAAACATGGAGTCAGATCCTCATCTTTTCCCTCATCCTGGGACCCCTGTGAACACCGTCACAGGGAGGTGTCCCTGCCATGGCAGGTGTCCTGGTTGGAGAGGAAGTGAGTTTTTTGGGATTATTATCAACAATAATCCAAATTTATTATAATCCCAACACTGGTTGTGCCAGCGTCAAACCATGACAGCAGGGGTGGCACTGGGTGGGCTCTGAGGTCCATCCCATCCCATCCCATCCCATCCCATCCCATCCCATCCCATCCCATCCCATCCCATCCCATCCCATCCCATCCCATCCCATCCCATCCCATCCCATCCCATCCCATCCCATCCCATCCCATTATCCCATCCCAGGCCATGGCTCTGTGATGAGAGCACAGCTCAGGGAGGGGACAGGAGCCCTTGCCTCAGTGAAGCTCCTGCAGTGACAGCACCGCTCACATTTCCCAGACTTTTCAGTTTGCTGCATTCTGGGGTCTTTACTGGAGGCATAAAGTTGGTGGCTGCACAAAAAAAGGAGAAGTTGAGGAAAGTACAAATGAGTTTTACCTCGATTTTAATGACTATAATTTTCTCTTGTAACGGTAATTTCAATAATTAATGGCTGCATTCTTCTATTGTTGCGGTATTTGGAGATGACACAAAATGAGCAAGTGTTTTTGTGTCAGTGACAAAAAGAGAAGATTAGCTGGTGAATGCTGATAGGAAATGTTTGGTGGGAGGAATAAGCAAGGAAGGACTGATAACAAGTTTGGTGGCATTGTTTCTTTGCTGTATTATCTCTATTTCACTGCCAGGGAGCTGCAGCAAGAACCACGATCTGATGGGAGGCTGCACATCCCCGCCTCCTGCAAGGGGCTGGGTGCTTCCAGAGCCTGGCTGGACACGGGGACAGCCACACCCAGAAAGGGCTGCTCTAGAGGGTCCCGGGTCAAACCTTGGCTCCTGCCAGGTTTTACAGCAGATCAGTCAAACTCCTGTCCTGTGTTTGGTGAGGAGATCAGTCCCTTCTTCCCCGATCCCATGGGATGTCCCCAGAAAGGCTGAGCTCTCCTGGGGCTTGGCAAGCCTTGGTCAGTGGGAATCTCAGCACAGGTGAGTTTTTGTGGTTTGTGGGGTTTTTGTTTAATGTCAAATGAAATCTCTGACATATTTCGATAGTAGGAATAACAGCTGATAGCAGTTCTCGTACATGTCAGCCCCTGGGGTTCTGCCCAGGGATGCAGGAATGAAGTGTCCCGCACATTTCCCAAGGGATTTATCTGCAATAAGTGGTGCTGTGAGGCCAGGGCTGAGCAGGGAGCTGTCCCAGGCCACTCTGCTCACACAGCAGCCACTGCCCCAGGGCTCTCTCTGTCCTTCAGAGCATCCCTGAGGCCCTGGGGTGAGCGCCCTGTGCACCCCGGCCTGGGCACTGCTGTGCTCCCAGCCCACATCAGCTCCTCGCCAGGGAACATCTGCAAGGAACATCTGCAGGGAACATCTGCAGGGAACATCTCCAGCTCCTCGTCAGGGAACATCTGCAAGGAACATCTGCATGGAACATCTGCAGGGAACATCTCCAGCTCCTCCCCAGGGAACATCTGCAAGGAACATCTGCAGGGAACATCTCCAGGAACATCTCCTCCTCACCAGGGAACATCTGCAAGGAACATCTGCATGGAACATCTCCAGCTCCTCCTCAGGGAACATCTGCAAGGAACATCTGCATGGAACATCTCCAGCTCCTCCCCAGGGAACATCCACAAGGAACATCTGCATGGAACATCTCCAACTCCTCTCCAACTCCTCCCCAAGAACATCTGCAAGGAATATCTGCAGGGAACATCTCCAACTCCTCCCCAAGGAACATCTGCAAGGAACATCTGCAGGGAACATCTCCAACTCCTCCCCAGGGAACATCTGCAAGGAACATCTGCATGGAACATCTCCAACTCCTCCCCAAGGAACATCTGCAAGGAACATCTGCAAGGAACATTTCCAACTCCTCTCCAACTCCTCCCCAAGAACATCTCCAAGGAACAGCTCCAAGGAACATCTCCAAGGAACATCTGCAAGGAACATCTGCAAGAAACATCTCCAAGGAACATCTTCAGCTCCACCCCAAGGAACATCTCCTGACCTGGGCTCTGAGATTAGGGGTGCAATGAAACCCAGAACATCTCTTCAAGGAATTCTAAAATGAACATCTGCAAGAAACATCCCTGGTCCAGGATGGACTCATCTCACAGCCCCATCTCAAGGAACATCTGATGGAACATCTGTGAAACATATTCAAGGAACATCTGCTTTGAACATGGGGAACATCTGAGTTTCATCTCATGAACATCTTGGGAACATCCCAAGGAACATTGCCAGAAACATTTCTATTTGCAAACCTCACAGAAACTCTGGGAACCTCCCGAACCTCTGATTAGGGGTGCAATGAAAACCTCAGCAGAACCTCTTCACAGATTATAAAAACCATTATTTAAACATCCCAGGTCCCAGGATGGAACCTGGACAGAACCCCTTTGAATCACACACATGTTTGTTTTGTGTTTAATGTATTCACCTCTGCTTTGCAACCTCAGGTTGAGAACCCCTGATGAAACCTCCATTTCCCCCTCTTTTTCCTCCAGATTTCTATTTGCAAACCTCACAGAACCTCTGTGAACCTCACAGAACCTCTATAAACCTCACAGAACCTCTGGGAACCTCCAGAACCTCTGTAAACTTCACAGAACCTCACAGAACCTCTGCAAACCTTTGTGAACCTCCAGAACCTCTGTGAACCTCACAGAACCTCAGTGAAACTCACAGAACGTCACAGAACCTCTGTGAACCTCACAGAACCTCTGGGAACCTCCAGAACCTCCATGAACCTCACAGAACCTCTGCAAACCTTACTGAAACTATTTAAACCACACAAAACCTCTCTAAACCTCACTGAACCTATTTAAACCTCACAGAACCTCACAGAACCTCTGAGAAACCTCCAGAACCTCTGGGAACCTCCAGAACCTGTGTGAAACTCACAGAACCTCACAGAACCTCTGTGAACCTCCAGAACCTTTGCAAACCTCACAGAACCTCACAGAAACTCTGCCAGAGTGGAACCAGACCAGGGCTGGTTTAAACATTGCCTCCCTCCCTTCTCTTGCCCCAGGCCCTGAAAAGGAGGTGTAAAATCACCCTGCACCCCTGGCTTGGAGCACAGAGCCCCAGGATCCAGCTGGAGAACCAGGGTGCGGCCATGGGGAAAACCCTGGAGAAGGAGGGGACAAATCCCCAAATTCCACCAGTCCAGAGCCATTCCCCCCCCACAGTGGCCCTGCAGCTGCAGCTCCCCATGGCAGGCACGGCACAAAATGTGGGGCTGCAGCTCCAACTTTTAGAAACTGCTCTCCCACAAACAAAATATGGAAAAAACCCTAAATAATGCACTTGATTGTGAGTTGAGCCAAACCTGTAATAAACCCTTTGTTGTTTCAGCTTTTTCTAAAAATACAGGCTAATAGAGGTCAAATTTGAAATATCACTTCAAGCCTCCAAAAAGGAAGGATTTTGTGCTGAAATTAGAAATCAAAATCCATTTTACATCCTTCCCAAAAAAATTCCCATCTTTGCTGTGTGCTTTTAACCAAAATGTTTTTCTAAGCCCAGCCAGAATGAACAAGCATTTCTGGTCAGCCTGAATAGATTTTATTCCTTTTCATCCAGGCAGATAAAATATTCTACCAAATGTATTCATTTATTTATTATGCATTTTGGCTGTAAATACAAATGCTGCTTTATGCCCACCAAAAAGCACAAGCTATCATTTAAAAAAAAAATGTTTATATTAACACTGGAAGTTGGGCGTAGTGCCTAGCAGAGAAAATAATGTCAATTACCCACACAAATAGCTTTCCAAATCTCCCAGTGCTGCTTTCTGCATGAGCAGCTCGATTCAGAGAAATTAGAGATGGGAAAAGATCTTATTAGAGAGTCTCATCTCCCTCTCTGCTCGCAGTGCTCTGTCCCCCACTGGGTGTTTTCCAGTTAGCTTTGCCCAGCCTGCATTAAAATGATGGGGGGCTCTGGGGGAGCCTGGATATTTTTTTTTTTTTTTTTCCAATACAAATACATCTTCATTAGCAAGCAGAAACAGTGAAATTCTGCTGTGAAAAACCCTGACTTGGAGTCAGGTGTGGGTAAAAAAGTCTCTCACCTGCAGTCAAGGTGCAGAAACTGGGACCCAGCAGAGCCTGGGCTTGGCTTTGCAGCCCCAAAGGCCTGGAGATGATGTCCCCGGCACCCTGGGTGGCCTGGGATGGACAGGGATGGACAGGGATGATGTCCCCTGCATCCCTGGGTGGCCTGGCAGGGACAGGGATGGACATGGATGGACAGGGATGATGTCCCCTGCATCCCTGGGTGGCCTGGCAGGGACAGGGATGGATGGACAGGTTTGGGTCGCTGCTCTTCTTCCTGACTCTTTTCCCTCTGCACTGAAAATGCTCTCCTGGTGGGACAGGGTTCCATCTGGGGGCTCCCTGTCGCTGTCGCTGTCGCTGTCCCTGTCCCTGTCCCTGTCCCTGTCCCTGTCCCATCCCTGTCTCTGCCCTGTCCCTGTCCCTGTCCCTGGGTTCTGGTGTATAAATGTGTTTCAGTCTGGTGAAGAGCCATCTGGGATGGAATGATTTTCTCTGCACAAGCTGGGCACTGTGTGGATGAAGTGGTTTCTGTTGCACATCCTGGCCAGGAGACAGTCATGCCCTGGCTCTCTAACCCTCGAAGATGCTGTTGCAGGTTGCTGTTTTCCCTGCAGTGCTGGTGACAGCTCTGCACATGGCAGTGGCTCTGGAGCCCACAGGACACAGCTGTGCCTCTGGGCCCTGTGCTCTGCCCAGCTGGGAGCAGCCCTGCCATCGCTGCCATTCCTGCCTGCAGGACACCGTGGGGCTGGCCAGGATGAACACCCAGGGGAGGGGGCAGCCTCCACCCTGGGCTGCCCTGTCCAGGTTCAGGTTCCAGCCTGGGCTGCCCTGTCCATGTCCATCCTCCAGCCCTGGGCTGCCTGTCCATGTCCATCCTCCAGCCCTGGGCTGCTGTGTGCAGGCTCAGCCTGCATCCCTGGGCTGCCCTGTCCATGTCCATCCCTGGGCTGCAGTGTCCATCCTCCAGCTGAGGTGTGCCAAGGGGAGAATGGGGAGTGTGTCACAAATATCTTTTATGAAAAATCCTTCCCTTAGAATTTTTCCTCCTGAGAAGCTGAGAGGCCTCAGGAACAAAATGTAAACAATGGTTATCTGCTGCTGTGGGATGCAACAGGTGCATCTGGGATTGGTCCATGTTGGATGTTTCTAACTAATGGCCAATCACAGTCAGCTGGCTCAGACTCTCTGTCTGAGCCACAAGCTTTTATTATCATTCTTTCCTTTTCTATTCTTAGCTAGCCTTCTGATGAAATCCTTTCTTCTATTCTTTTAGTATAGTTTTAATATAATATATATCATAAAATAATCAATCAGCCTTCTGAAACATGGAGTCAGATCCTCGTCTCTTCCCTCATCCTGGGACCCTGTGAACACGGTCACAGGAGTGTGCCAAAGCTTTGTTCCCCAGCAGCTCCCTCCTCAGCCCCATTTGTGTCCTGGAGTCACATCCCTCTAAAGGTCACTGCCAGCCAGCTGGGCTCCTCTATCACCTTATCAGCTCTTCCCTGAACTGGCTCAGGGAGAAGCTTCCCATGGTGGATTAGAGCCAGCAGCGTGGTACTGTGTGATAAGGACACTCCATCGTGGGGCTGAGCCTCCCTCTGCTCCCCTGTGCCCTGCAGGGGCAGGGCCTTATCTGTGGGACCACAGGGCCTTATCTGTGGGGTCACAGGGATCTGTGAGGCAGGGCCTTATCTGTGG
Source organism: Emberiza elegans (assembly GCA_024865655.1). Lineage (NCBI taxonomy): Eukaryota > Metazoa > Chordata > Aves > Passeriformes > Fringillidae > Emberiza > Emberiza elegans. Next base: position 413,284 of record JALJVW010002400.1, read on the forward strand.
GGTCACAGGGCCTTATCTGTGGGGTCACAGGGTCTTATCTGTGGGGTCACAGGGTCTTATCTCTCTGATCACAGGGATCTGTGAGGCAGGGCCTTATCTGTGTGATCACAGGGCCTTATCTGTGTGATCACAGGGCCTTATCTCTCTGATCACAGGGATCTGTGAGGCAGGGCCTTATCTGTGGGATCACAGGGCCTTATCTGTGTGATCAGTGATCTCCTGAGGCAGATCCTTCTCTGTATGATCACAGGGATCTCCTCGTTCTCCAGACAGGCCACAGCAGCAGCTGCTGGGGCGAAGATTTCAGTCCTGGCTTCTCATTTGGGCCCAAAACCCAGCGATTCCACTGCTGCTTTTATGCAGGTATCAGGGAATCACGGAAGCATTTTGGCTGGAAGGGACCTTTAAAGGTCATCCAGAGCAGTCCCTGCAATGAGCAGCAATGTTCTCACTTGGAGCAGGCTGCTCAGAGCCACATCCAACCCGACCTTGAACGTTTCCAGGGATGGGGCAGCAGCCTCAGCTCCTCTGGGCCGGAGTTCCACCACCCCCATTGTGAAACCCTTCCTTGTATCCAGTCTAAATGGATAATGGATAATGAGGTTAAACCATCCCTGCCCTGTCCCAGCAGGCCCTGCTGGCAGGTTTGTCCCACGTGCTCCCCACAGGAGGGGGTTGTGCTTCAGGGGCACGGAGGATCCTGCAGCCCTGGTCCTGCCTCAAGCGCTGGATCCCAGGGACACTGGGAGTGCCCCATTCAGGGCACTTCGAGCTGCCAGGGGAGAGCTGGGACCCTTCAGTGACAGAGTTTGTGCAGCTCAACACCTGCTCAGGGTCAGTGCACAGCCCTGGGGCTGCTCGGGGTCAGTGCAGAGCCCTGGGGCTGTTCAGGGTCACTGCAGAGCCCTGGGGCTGTTTGGGGTCACTGCAGAGCCCTGGGGCTGTTCAGGGTCACTGCAGAGCCCTGGGGCTGTTTGGGGTCCGTGCACAGCCCTGGGGCTGTTTGGGGTCCGTGCACAGCCCTGCCTTTGGGCCAGGGGCTCCCTGTGGTCACTGCACAGCCCTGGGGCTGTTTAGGGTCAGTGCACAGCCCTGGGGCTGTTTGGGGTCACTGCACAGCCCTGGGGCTGTTTGGGGCCAGTGCAGAGCCCTGCCTTGGGGCCAGGGGCCGTTTGGGGTCAGTGCAGGGCCCTGACTTGGGCCAGGGGCTGTTTAGGGTCAGTGCACAGCCCTGGGGCTGTTTGGGGTCAGTGCAAGCCCTGCCTTTGGGCCAGGGGCCCCTTGGGGTCACTGCACAGCCCTGCTGCAGTCACAGCCCCACAAGCCTTGGGTGGCTCCATCGGCAGGGCTGTGGGCTCACAGGGGCACACCTGGGCAGGTGTCACCACGGGGATGTTGGAACAACCCCCAGGAGCACGTTCAGCCCCTCAGCCCACACGCGCCCTGCCCAGGCCACGTCCCCTCAGTGAGCACACAGTGCCCCTTCACCCCAGGCTGGCTGAGCCAGGATCCAGCTTTCCTGCAGCCAGCACAGCCTGGACAGCTCCTGTGCCTCAGAGACAGAGCAAATGCAGCAGATCCCGCCCTGGCACCCACTCCAGGCTCCCTTTGGCACCTTCCTGCTGGGGAACCTGGGGAAATCAGCCCCTTCCTCTCCCCAGCCCCTGCTGTGGCACAGACTCACCTGGGGGAGCCTCTGGGGGCTCTCCTGGAGCTGGAAGATGAGTCCAGGCTCCTCAGAAACTCCAATTAATTTATGCTCACCCCGAGGGAAGAGCTGTACAGAGACTCAGATTTGTGCAGGGATGGGACATTGCAGTTGGCTGCCCTGAGCTCCAGGGTGACTCCTCCTTTCGAGGGTCATTGCTGAGCTCCTGAGTGTCCCTGAGTGTCCCTGGGTGTCCCCAAGTGTCCCCGAGTGTCCCATGGCCCTGTGACACCCTGGCCAGGTGGAAGAAGCAAATGTGTCATTTCCCACCCCCTGCTCATCTTTCCCTAACATCTCATTTATTTACCAGTGCTTTATTCCTCTCCAATTAATTCCTATCCCTCACTTGATTTCACTTTTTAATTCTCTTATTCCTTTTTTAATAACTTATAGTCTTGCTAAATGACCAAGGAACTCAGGGATAGGAGTATTATTTTTTTTAATAATCCATTTTATTGCTGCTCCTCATTTCACATTCTCCTGCTGTACTGGCTCTCTGATGTAACCCAGGACTGGATTTTCCCATTTCCAGCCCCTGCTCACAGCCAAGATTCATAAATCTGAGAAGGAAAATGAAAATAGCAATAATAACAATGATAATAATAGTAATAACAACAGCAAGAGTAGATAAAGCTGGAGCAGCCTGAGGGCAGGGAAGGGGCTGTAAACACCAGCACTGAGAGCTGAGCTTGGCCATGGATTGATCCAGAGGTTTGTAAATGGGAACATCCTTCATTGCACTCTGGAGCAGATTTATTCCTCAAAGCCCACAGATTCCAGCACTTGAGCTCTCCTGCCCCGTGACTGCTCCGGGAGCTGCTGGAGGAGACCTGGGGCAGTGCCCAAGGCTCTGCCAGGATGGGGAAATTGGGGATTCCATGGCACCACACAGGGCAGAGGATGTGGGGGCTTCAACTACCCAGCCTCATCCAGCCCTTCATCCTCCTCCTCCTCAGCCAGCTCTTCATCCTCCTCCTCCTCAGCCAGCTCTTCCAGCCTCATCCAGCCCTTCGTCCTCCTCATCCAGCTCTTCTTCATCCTCCTCTCCAGCCCTTCATCCTCCTCCTCATCCAGCTCAGTGTCCTCCTCATCCTGTGCTTCATCCTGCTCCTGGGTCACTCTTCCAGGCTGGGGCAGCCCTTCATGGAGAGCCCTGCAGCCAGGGGAGCTCTGGGGTGGCCAGGGCAGGGACAGTGTCCTGGTCATCTGTGCTGGCACTCCCTGAGGCACCTCCAGGGCTGGGGCAGCTCTGGGGAGGGGCTGGAGAATCCCTGAGGGCAGGGATGGAGCTGGGAAGGGGCTGCAGAATCCCTGAGGGAGCTGGGAAGGGGCTGCAGAATCCCTGAGGAGCTGGGCAGGGGCTGCAGAATCCCTGAGGAGCTGGGAAGGGGCTGCAGAATCCCTGAGGAGCTGGGAAGGGGCTGCAGAATCCCTGAGGAGCTGGGAGGGGGAGAATCCCTGGGGAGCTGGGAAGGGGCTGCAGAATCCCTGAGGGGGGAGCTGGGCAGGGGCTGCAGAATCCCTGAGGGAGCTGGGCAGGGGCTGCAGAATCCCTGAGGAGCTGGGAAGGGGCTGCAGAATCCCTGAGGAGCTGGGCAGGGGCTGCAGAATCCCTGAGGGAGCTGGGCAGGGGCTGCAGAATCCCTGAGGAGCTGGGCAGGGGCTGCAGAATCCCTGAGGGAGCTGGGCAGGGCTCACCTGGAGCAAAGGAGGCTCAGGGGCCCTTGTGGCTCTGCACAGCTCCTGCCAGGAGGGCACAGCCGGGGGGATTTGGGATCTCATCCCAGGGAACAGGGACAGGAGCAGAGGGAACGGCTCCAGGGGAGCTCAGGGTGGGCACCAGCAGGAATTTCCCCATGGAAAGGGGGGTCAGGAATTGGAAGTGTCCAGGGAGGTTTGGAGTCCCCATCCCTGGGGGGTTTCACAGCCCTGTGGATGTGGCACCTGGGGACATGGGGCACTGGAGGCCCTGGGCAGTGCTGGACAATGGTTGGACTCCATGGGCTCAGAGGGATTTTCCAGCCTCAGTGATTCCATGATTCTGTGCTCTATAAAACATGTTCCAAATGTCTGCACAGCCCTCCAGGTGAGGGGACAAGCCTCAGCATGGCAGTGTCACCATCCCACACTGGGGATTTCTCCCTCCCACAGAGCACAGAACAGACCCAGCTCAGCTCCTGCGGCTCTGCTGCCCTGGAACACCTGTGGCAGCAGGTCTGAGCGCTGCTGGCCGTTCCTTCCCCTCTCCTTTGGGAGGCTGCAGCAGGGGCAGCACCTGTGGGGAAGGAGCCTGGGAACATTGCTGAGAGCACGGCAGCTTTTTATGGCTCCTATTACTATGGCCATTATTCTATCAAACGTGGTTATTGGCTCATTAGTGTTTAAATCAGCTGATTTCACAGGGAGAAATATTCCTCCTGCCAGAGCTGCTCCAAGCTGGGGCTGTAGTGGGGCCAGCTGATGCCATTTGTGGGTATCAATCTGGGGTTTGAGTTTGGGGCTCTCATGGGGGCAGCTGATGCCATTTGTGGGTATCAATCTGGGGTTTGAATCTGGGGCTCTCATGGGGGCAGCTGATGTCATTTGTGGCCCCCAAGCTGGGGTTTGAGCTTGGGGCTGTAATGGGGGCAGCTGATTCCATTTGTGGGTATCAATCTCGGGTTTGAGTTTGGGGCTGTTAGTGGGGCCAGAAATGTGCCATTTGATGCCCCATGGGGCTGTAACGAGCCAGGAGGGGACCAGGCCTGGGCATCAGGCTGGGGCAGGAGTGAGCCCAGCTGATGCCATTTGTGGGTCCCAAGCTGGGGTTTGAGTTTGGGGCTGTAGTGCGGCCAGCTGATGCCATTTGTGGGCATCAGGCTGGGGCTATTTGAGCCAGATGATGCCATTTGTGCCCTCAAGCTGGGGCAGGGGGCCAGGGCTGGGCACCGGAGGCTGGGGGAAATGTGCGTTTGCCATGCCAGGCACAGAGGTTGAGGGTCTGGAGCTGGAAGGGCTGTGCCGGGAGGCGTTTTGAGCTGAGGCCAGGTCTGGAGCAGCCGGGAGGGTGAGCTGTGGGCAGGCAGGGGCAGCAGGAGGAGCAGCAGGAGGAGGCTCAGAGCAGCTCTTGGAGGGAGGACAATGAGCCCCAGGGCACAGGGCAGGCACAGGGAGGCTGGGGGTGTTTGGGGTGGGCACACACGAGGGGCTCCTTCTCTCCTCCCTGCACCTCCACACCCCTTATTTAGACACTTGATTTGGCCCTTTGTGAGGTGGAACAGCAGAATTACAGACTCCCACTGGAGAGCTGCCTTGTGATTTTGCCACCTTTTTGTGTGTGTAAGGGCTTTCAGGTCTTTAGCTCAGAAATGAGGATTGAGCCTGGTTTTGTGCCTGCAGGCCAGCCCCAGGCAGGCTCTGTTCGGCCGTGAGCACCTCAGGTTGGGCAGAGCTGCTTCCCTGTGCCCGTGGGAGGGGCTCTGATGGGGGGTCGGTCTGTGGTTTATGGTGAGACCTTTGGGAAGGGGACCCTGTAAGATCTCCCCATCCCTCCCCATAGCCCCTCTGCCGTGGACCCCTTTCTGCTCCCCCTTGTTCTGTGGGACACATGGCCTCAGGGCTCCCCATCTCAGGGCTGGGGATCCCAACAGAATGTGGGGTCTGAGGGGTTCTGGCATTAGACCCAGGAAAGGCAGAGATGCTCAGCTCGCTGCTCCTGCTCAGGAACCCTCACCAGGGACTCACCTGGGGATGTCCCTCACCCTCCCTGGGGGCTCTCCTGGAGCTGGAAGATGAGTCCAGGCTCCTCAGAAACTAACAATTAATTTATGCTCACAATACAGGGAAGAGCTGTACAGAGACTCAGATTTGTGCAGGGATGGGACATTGCAGTTGGCTGCCCTGAGGCTCCAGGGTGACATCTCCTCCTTTCGAGGGTCATTGCTGAGCTCCTGAGTGTCCCTGAGTGTCCCTGGGGTGTCCCCAAGTGTCCCTGAGTGTCCCATGGCCCTGTGACACCCCTGGCCAGGTGGAAGAAGCAAATGTGTCATTTCCCACCCCTGCTCATCTTTCCCTAACATCTCATTTATTTACCAGTGCTTTATTCCTCCCTCCAATTAATTCCTATCCTCACTTGATTGTGATTCCTTTTTAATTCTCTTATTCTGGGGGATTTTTTAATAACTTATAGTCTTGCTAAATGACCAAGGAACTCAAGGATAGGAGTATTATTTTTTTAATAATCCATTTTATTGCTGCTCCTCATTTCACATTCTCCTGGATACTGGCTCTCTGATGTCTCCCAGGACTGGTTTTTCCCATTGCTTCCCAGCCCCATTTTGCTCACAATCCAAGATTCATAAATCTGAGAAGGAAAATGAAAAAAAAAGCAATAATAATAATGATAATAATAGAATAATAACAACAGCAAAAGAGTAGATAAAGCTGGAGCAGCCTGAGGGCAGGGAAGGGGCTGTAAACACCAGCACTGAGAGCTGAGCTTGGCCATGGATTGATCCAGAGGTCTGTAAATGGGAACATCCTTCATTGCACTCTGGAGCAGATTTATTCCTCAAAGTCCACAGATTCCAGCACTTGAGCTCTCCTGCCCCGTGACTGCTCCGGGAGCTGCTGGAGGAGACCTGGGGCAGTGCCCAAGGCTCTGCCAGGACGGGGAAATTGGGGATTCCATGGCACCACACGGGGCAGAGGATGTGGGGGCTTCAACTACCCAGCCTCATCCAGCCCTTCATCCTCCGCCTCATCCAGTCTTCATCCTCCTCATCCAGCTCTTCATCCTGCTCCTCAGCCAGCTCTTCCAGCCTCATCCAGCCCTTCATCCTCCTCATCCAGCTCTTCATCCTCCTCCTCATCCAGCCCTTCATCCTCCTCCTCATCCAGCTCTTCATCCTCCTCATCCAGCTCTTCATCCTGCTCCTCAGTCAGCTCTTCCAGCCTCATCCAGCCCTTCATCCTCCTCCAACACAGCAGCCAGGGCAGCTCTGGGGTGGCAGCAGGGCCAGGGCAGTGTCCTTGTCATCTGTGCTGGCACTGCTGGGGCACCTCCAGGGCTGGGGCAGCTCTGGAGAGCCCTGGAGGGGCTGGAGCCTGGCCAGGGCAGGGATGGAGCTTCCTGGAGGCTGCAGAATCCCCTGGGGAGCTGGGAAGGGCTGCAGAATCCCTGAGGGGGAGCCGGGGGGGGCTGCAGAATCCCTGAGGAGCTGGGAAGGGGCTGCAGAATCCCCTGAGGAGCTGGGAAGGGGCTGCAGATCCATCCCGGGGGAGGAGCTGGGAAGGGGCTGCAGAATCCCTGGGAGCTGGGCAGGGGCTGCAGAATCCCCAGGGGAGCTGGGCAGGGCTGCAGAATCCCTGAGGGAGCTGGGAAGGGCTGCAGAATCCCTGAGGAGCTGGGAAGGGGCTGCAGAATCCCTGAGGAGCTGGGCAGGGGCTGCAGAATCCCTGAGGGAGCTGGGAAGGGGCAGGGCAGGAATCCCTCCCTGAGGAGCTGGGCAGGGGCTGCAGAATCCCTGAGGAGCTGGGCAGGGCTCACCTGGAGCAAAGGAGGCTCAGGGGCCCTTGTGGCTCTGCACAGCTCCTGCCAGGAGGGCACAGCCGGGGGGATTTGGGATCTCATCCCAGGGAACAGGGACAGGAGCAGAGGGAACGGCTCCAGGGGAGCTCAGGGTGGGCACCAGCAGGAATTTCCCCATGGAAAGGGGGGTCAGGAATTGGAAGTGCCCAGGGAGGTTTGGAGTCCCCATCCCTGGGGGGTTTCACAGCCCTGTGGATGTGGCACCTGGGGACATGGGGCACTTGAGGCCCTGGGCAGTGCTGGACAATGGTTGGACTCTATGGGCTCAGAGGGATTTTCCAGCCTCAGTGATTCCATGATTCTGTGCTCTATAAAACATGTTCCAAATGTCTGCACAGCCCTCCAGGTGAGGGGACAAGCCTCAGCATGGCAGTGTCACCATCCCACACTGGGGATTTCTCCCTCCCACAGAGCACAGAACAGACCCAGCTCAGCTCCTGCGGCTCTGCTGCCCTGGAACACCTGTGGCAGCAGGTCTGAGCGCTGCTGGCCGTTCCTTCCCCTCTCCTTTGGGAGGCTGCAGCAGGGGCAGCACCTGTGGGAAGGAGCCTGGGAACATTGCTGAGAGCACGGCAGCTTTTTATGGCTCCTATTACTATGGCCATTATTCTATCAAACGTGGTTATTGGCTCATTAGTGTTTAAATCAGCTGATTTCACAGGGAGAAATATTCCTCCTGCCAGAGCTGCTCCAAGCTGGGGCTGTAGTGGGGCCAGCTGATGCCATTTGTGGTATCAATCTGGGGTTTGAGTTTGGGGTCTTGGGGGCAGCTGATGCCTGCATCAATCTGGGGGGAATCTGGGGCTCTCATGGGGGCAGCTGATGATGCCCCCAATTTGAGCTTGGGGGTAATCAATTCCTGGGTATCAATCTCGGGTTTGAGTTTGGGGCTGTTAGTGGGGCCAGCTGATGCCATTTGTGCCCTCAAGCTGGGGCTGTAATGGGGCCAGCTGATGCCATTTGTGGGCATCAGGCTGGGGCTGTAGTGAGCCCAGCTGATGCCATTTGTGGGTCCCAAGCTGGGGTTTGAGTTTGGGGCTGTAGTGCGGCCAGCTGATGCCATTTGTGGGCATCAGGCTGGGGCTGTAGTGAGCCCAGATGATGCCATTTGTGCCCTCAAGCTGGGGCTGTAATGGGGCCAGCTGATGCCATTTGTGGGCACCAGGCTGGGGCTGTAGTGAGCCCAGCTGATGCCATTTGTGGCCCCCAGGCTGGGGTTGAGCCCGCAGAGTGGCGGGGCAGGGCTGTGCCGGGGGAAATGTGCGTTTTGCAGGCACAGAGGGAGGGTCTGGAGCTGGGAACGAGCCGGGAGGGTGAGCTGTGGCCGGGCAGCCCCGGGGCAGCAGCAGGAGCAGCAGGAGGAAGGCTCAGAGCAGCTCTTGGAGGGAGGACAATGAGCCCCAGGGCACAGGGCAGGCACAGGGAGAGCTGGGGGTGTTTGGGGTGGGCACACACACGAGGGGCTCCTTCTCTCCCTCCCTGCACCTCCACACCCCTTATTTAGACACTTGATTTGGCCCTTTGTGAGGTGGAACAGCAGAATTACAGACTCCCACTGGAGAGCTGCCTTGTGATTTTGCCACCTTTTGTGTGTGCTTAAGGGCTTTCAGGTCTTTAGCTCAGAAATGAGGATTGAGCCTGGTTTTTGTGCCTGCAGGCCGTTCCAGCCCCGGGCAGGCTCTGTTCCGGCCGTGAGCACCTCGGGTTGGGCAGAGCTGCTTCCCTGTGCCCGTGGGAGGGGGCTCTGATGGGGGGTCGGTCTGTGGTTTATGGTGAGACCTTTGGGAAGGGGGACCCTGTAAGATCTCCCCATCCCTCCCCATAGCCCCTCTGGCAGGACCCCCTTTCTGCTCCCCCCTTGTTCTGTGGGACACATGTGGCCTCAGGGCTCCCCATCTCCAGGGCTGGGGATCCCAACAGAATGTGGGGTCTGAGGGAATTCTGGGATTAGACCCAGGGAAAGGCAGAGATGCTCAGCTCGCTGCTCCCTGCTCAGGGGAACCCTCACCAGGGACAAGGGGCACTGCGGGGGGATGTCCCTCACCCTCCCATCACCCCTGCTTCTCCAAGAGCTCTCTGGAGTCACAGAAGTACAGAAGTACAGCAATACAGAAGTACAGCAACACAGCAATACAGAAGTACAGCAATACAGAAATACAGCAATACAGAAATACAGCAATACAGAAATACAGAAGTACAGCAATACAGAAATACAGAAATACAGCAATACAGAAGTACAGAATCATTGGAAAGGCCCTCGAAGGTCACTGAGTCCCCCGGCAGTGCCAAGGCCACCACTGCCCCACATCCCAGGTGCCACATCTGCAGGTTTGGGGAGTCCAGCCCTGCCCTGGGCAGCTGTGCCAAGCCGTGCTGGTGTGATGAGCACACACCAGATGTGCTACCAGGGATTTGGCTGTGCAGAATTGGTGGCTTGGGGTGGTTTTGCTCTCCGGCAGGACCCTGTGGCTCTGTGGCTCTGTGGCTCTGGCACCAGCACAGCCCTCCCTCTGCCGTGGCTGGAGGCACTTTGGGCTCAGGGAAGGGAGAGGCCATGGCCCCAGAGCAGCCCCAGAGGTGAATCTCACTGCCCTGCACAGGGGACATCTCTGCACCAGCCAAGAGGACAATCAGCCCATCCCAAGGCAAAGCAGCCACGGGTTTCCAAGCTGGAAACCTCTGCGTTTCCATAAGAAAGGCTCCTGCTCCTCCCGATTCCTCGGGATTCTATTTGCAGCCTTTTCTCTGCTCTGGGAAATAAGCTGTTCCATTTTAATTGGGAGAATTGCAGAAATAACTTGTTTAAATGCATTTTGGGCTTAGAATAAAACCCAAAGAATAGAACAAAATTATAAATGCAGCATTACCCCTGTCCCCCTTTTCAAATCAGAAAGAATATCATTTCCGGATGCACAGTGATAGGATATTATTTTTTTCCTATCTCAGAGGAAAGGTTTCAGCTTGTTGCTTCCCTCCCCTCATTTTAACTGTAGAGTAATCATCGCATTTTTGCTAAATTTTGAAACAGAACAGCACTGGAAAAGGAAAATGAAAAATCAAAACATTCCACATGACAAAATTATTACAATTGAACTGCTGTGCCTGTTCAGAATAATTTTTACAATCAGCCCCCAAAAATGGGGGAAAAAATCCCATAAGTGGCTTTTGATTAGTGACTGGAGAACTGGTTAGCTGAGAGCTTGGCTCTGGCCCAGTCTCCATTTCCAGCACTATCAGCAGTTTGACTGAGCTCCGTTCCGTGTGCTGGAGTGGCCCTCGTGCTCCGGATCCATGGAAGGTTCTGGAAGGAACCCACCCAGCTGCCCGTGCTGCTCATGGGGCCATTCTGTGCCCCTTTGCTGTTCTCACATTGTCTGGGGGACAAGAGCCTACTGTCAGTGGGAACCCTGTGGGGACAGCGGGGACAGTGGGGACAGTGGGAGCCCTGGGTTTGGTTCCTGGCTTCCCAGGTTCAGTTTCCTAGGTTTGATTCCAGGGTTTGGTTCCCAAATTCCCCTGGGTTTGTTTGATTCCCGGTTGGTTTTGGTTCCTGGGTTCAGTTCCTGGGTTTGATTCCCAGGTTTGATCCCAGGTTCAGTTCCCAGCTTTGGTTCCCGGGTTTGATTCCCAGGTTTGGTTCCCTGGGTTCTCCTGCTGTTTCCAGGTTCGGTTCCTGTGCTGGTTCCCATTCTCGTGGAGGGGGTTGGGACAGCCAGGATTCCCAGGTTTGATCCCAGGTTCAGTTCCCAGCACACACTTGGACACACCCAGGACACACCCGGGATTCAGGAGTTCAGGTTCCTCCTCCCAGCCCAGGAGCATTCAGGTTCTCCCAGGACACTGTTCCAGGGCCCACCCAGGAGCTCCCATGTGCTGTGTTCCCATTCTTGGGATGTGGAGGGAGGCTGGGACAGCCAGGACAGCCAGAACACACCCAGGACACACCCAGGATATTCAAGCCATCCAGGACACACCCAGCACACACCCAGGACACACCCAGGACACACCCAGGATATTCAGGCCATCCAGGACACACCCAGCACACACCCAGGACACCCCCCAGCACACATTCAGGACACACCCAGGCCATCCAGGCTGGAGCTGTCCAGCCCCGCTGAGCCTCCCGGCCGGGCCAGGCCAGGGACACAGCCGGGGCTCTGATGGATGGGTCACGGGAGGAGCACTGCAGGGCCTGGGGACAGTGGGGACAGCCCAGAGGGACGGGACAGAGCGCGGGGGGCCGGAGCCCCGCAGGGAAGGCGCTCGTTTGTAGCAGCAGCCCCTGATTGCCCCGTTCCCGCGGAAGATGAAATGGGTAAAGTAATGGGTATTTACTCTTCTCCGCTCGTGTACACAACAAAATTGTGTTTCTGTTAATGGGAGCTCCGTGCTAATTGCCGTCATTAACGGAGAGAGGCTTTAAGCTGCTCAACGTCTCTCTCCCACCCTGCGGGTGCTGCGCCGCCTCTCCGCTCACAGATGTCTCCCAGATCCCCTCCTTGGACAGGACCTGAGCCACCACCCGGGGTCACCGGCCCCAAAAGCCTTCCTGGGGTCCCCGCAGCCTCCGCAGCCTGTGCAGCTCCGCGGGTGCGGGGAATGCGGGAGCCCTCCCGGGTGCGGAGGGTGCGGGATCCATCCCGGGTGCTGGGAATGTGGGATCCATCCCGGGTGCGGGGGAATGCGGGAGCCCTCCCGGGCGCGGCTCGGCGGTGCGGCTGTGCCAGCGCGGCGGGCACGTCCTGCCAGCAGCATATGCCACAGCAGATGGCACCGGCTGCAGCCAGCTCAGGTGCAGGGATCCAGGCTCCGCCCAGGTGCTGGGGATGCGGGATCCATCCCGGGTGCGGGATGGTGGAGGGGACCGGGCGGGGACAGGGCTGGGACAAGGAGCAACAACGGAAAATGGGCTGAACTCTGAGTGCCTCCATTGTCTGGAGCCTGCCCAGGCAGCTGGACCCGGGATGGAGCCCAGGGGGCAGGAAGGGACAAGGAGCAACTGGAAAATGGGCTGCAGTGCCTCCATGAGGAGCCTGGGCAGGGGCTGGAGCGAGCCCAGGGAGGAGCTGGGCTGGGGGCTGCAGAATCCCTGAGGAGCTGGGCAGGGGCTGCAGAATCCCTGAGGAGCTGGGCAGGGCTCACCTGGAGCAAAGGAGGCTCAGGGGCCCTTGTGGCTCTGCACAGCTCCTGCCAGGAGGGCACAGCTGGGGGAATTTGGGATCTCATCCCAGGGAACAGGGACAGGAGCAGAGGGAACAGCTCCGGGGGCTCAGGGTGGACATCAGGAGGAAGAGAGGGAGGTCTGGAGCCGAAGCTGCCTCTGGCTCAGCGTGCACAGGGGATCATTAACATTCTCCACCACCCGGGCAGAGGCTTGGCCGCTGGTCTCACAATAGTTCAGCGCATCCAATTTACAATGCAATTACATTTTAATAAGCTGTGACCCCTGAGGTGGCACCTGCCACCTGCCAGCCGAGATGCAGCCCTGGCCCAGCCCACAGGGATGTGCTGCAGCTCGGAGGGGACAGTGCCTGGGTTTGTTTGTATAAATACGCCCCGAGCTGACACCCAGCCTGGCAGGGAGGTGACTCACCGTCCCCCAGCTCTAATACTCAGTCCTGGCCTTGGGAAGATGCTGCAGAGCCTTGGGAAGTGCTTTGGCTCCTCTCCCTCCAGCCTGGCAGGGAAATGAGCCTCCTTGGGATAAGGGAAAAGTGAGAAAAAGAGAAATGTTACCCAGCCTCATCTGTCCCTGCGCTGAGCTGGGCTGAGAGCAGCTCCAAGGGGCTTCACCCTCCACAGCTCTGAGTGCTTCAAGCATTAAAAAAGAAATAAAAAATCATCCATAATCCCCAATGACAAATTCCAGAGAGGGTCAGGTTCCATTCTAAGGATGAACCGAGGGGTTTTATGATCACACTGCTTTATTACACACGGCTCCCTGCAGTGTCACATGCATCCTAAGAACCAATTTGCTGTGTAACTCGCTCTCTCCAGCAACATTAGCAGCAAAATAACTTCTAAATATCCTTTCACAGCCAGAACTGCTGCTTTTGTGGTAAACCTTTGCCTGGTGGCATTCAGGAACCTCATCCTCGCAGAAGGGCCAAGGCATCCAAGCACTGCTGGGGAGGGAAGTGGGGTTTTGTGGTCTTTTCCTGGGAATAAAGGCTGAATGCCTCATTTATTCTGTGATGGGAAATTGCACTCTGAGTGTGCTGGCTGCAGCAAGGGTGGCATGAGGCTCCTGCTTGAGTTTTGACAAGAGACTTCCATCTGCAGAAGTGAAGAGTCTCTGGCTTAAAGGCAGGGAGCCAGTTGGTCCCCTTCCCTTTCCCCTCCCCCCTTCTTCTTTCCCTTTCTCCCTTTTCCCTTTTCCCTTTCCCCCTTTCCCCTTTCCTCTTTTCCCCTTCCCCTTTCCTCTTTCCCCTCCCACATTTCCTCTTCCCCCATTCCCCCTTTTCCCCTTTCCCCTTTCCCCTTCCCCCTTCTCCCTTTCCCCCTTCTCCCTTTCCCCTCTCCCCTTTTCCCCTCCTTTCCCCCTTCTCCCTTTCTCCCTTTCCCCTCTCCCTTTTCCCCTCTCCCTTTTCCCCTCTCCCCTTTTCCCTTTCCCCCTTTCCCCTTTCCCCTTTCCCTTTTGGGTGTTTTCCCACAAATTTGCCCCAAACCAGGACACTTCCCTTCCCCAAGCCCTTCAGTGGAGCGAATGCCCTTCCCCTGGGAACAAGGCACGCTGGTGAGAAGTGATGGGAGCAGCAGGCAAGGCACGGGCAGGTGGGAGGCAGCGGGCACCTCGTCCCAGTGCCCTTTATTTCCATGGTGCAGCCCCACACGTGCAGCTTGGCTGTTGATTTTCCTTCAAAGGGGCACGGTTGATGTATGGGGAAGGGGGATTTTCTTCCTGGGTCTCCTGTGCCAGGAGGGAGCTGTGGAGCAGTAACTCTGAGCCTGTAAGGATCCGTTTCACCTCCCGTTTGTATTCCCTCCCTTGGGCTTTATTTATTTGTTTTATCTCCGGTTTCCTTTCTCGTAGAGCTCTCAGCCTCCTCTTTCTTCCTTTTCTTCCTCCCTTTCTTATTTGTGCCTTCAAAGACACCTTTGGCAGAGAGAGGAGACAATCCCATGGAAACTTCCTTCTTCTTTATTTCCAGGCTTGTTCAGAAAAGAGGAGGCAGTGGGGGAGAGAGGAACCACCCAGCTTGCAAACCCCTGGCAAGCTGCTCCTGCTGCTTCTGGGGATGGCAGGGGAGCCTTATCTGGCCTTGCACACGAGGCAGGAGAGCCCCGGCCCTGTGGAGTGCATAAAGGAACACAGAGCCTAATGGAAAAATCATTTGCTTGTAGCATTTAATTAAATATGGAAATTTATGAACGGCCCTGAAATCATCAAATTAAAAGGCAGAGCTGTCATGAATTTAGATTCTGTTTCCTCCACGGGCTTTCCCTCCATCGTGCCCCACTGGCTCTGCCTTTGATCAGAGGTGGCACCTGGGGATGGCTGAGCCTGTCCTGGGGCGTCCCCAGGTGTGACACGCACAGCACAGAGGCTGCTTTATTTATTCCCTGCACATCCAGGGAATCAGCTCCTGGGAGCTCCAAGGAGATGTGTTTGTGCTCTATTCCTGTGGGAGAGCAGGGACACACAGGGAGAGCAGGGACACACAGACTGTCACTGTGTCACCCACAGCCTGTCCTGGGCTGTCCCCAGGTGTCTCACACACACACACAGAGGCTGTCACGGTGTCACCCACAGCCTGTCCTGGGCTGTCCCCAGGTGTGACACACACACACACAGAGGCTGTCACGGTGTCACCCACAGGCTGTCCTGGGCTGTCCCCAGGTGTGACACACACACACACAGGCTGTCACCGTGTCACCCACAGCCTGTCCTGGGCTGTCCCCAGGTGTCACACACACACACACAGGCTGTCACCGTGTCACCCACAGCCTGTCCTGGGCTGTCCCCAGGTGTGACACACACACAGAGGCTGTCACTGTGTCACCCACAGCCTGTCCTGGGCTGTCCCCAGGTGTGACACACACACACAGGCTGTCACTGTGTCACCCACAGCCTGTCCTGGGCTGTCCCCAGGTGTCACACACACACACACAGAGGCTGTCATGGTGTCACCCACAGCCTGTCCTGGGCTGTCCCCAGGTGTGACACACACACACAGAGGCTGTCATGGTGTCACCCACAGCCTGTCCTGGGCTGTCCCCAGGTGTGACACAGCACAGGCTGTCACTGTGTCACCCACAGCCTGTCCTGGGGTGTCCCCAGGTGTGACACACACACAGAGGCTGTCACCGTGTCACCCACAGCCTGTCCTGGGCTGTCCCCAGGTGTGACACACACACAGGCTGTCACTGTGTCACCCACAGCCTGTCCTGGGCTGTCCCCAGGTGTGACACAGCACAGAGGCTGTCACCGTGTGACCCACAGCCTGTCCTGGGCTGTCCCCAGGTATGACACACACACACCCACACAGCCTGTCCTGGGCTGTCCCCAGGTGTCACACACACACACACACACACACACAGGCTGTCACGGTGTCACCCACAGCCTGTCCTGGGCTGTCCCCAGGTGTGACACACACACAGGCTGTCACTGTGTCACCCACAGCCTGTCCTGGGCTGTCCCCAGGTGTGACACACACACACACAGAGGCTGTCACACCCACACAGAGGCTGTCCCCAGGTGTGACACACACACACAGGCTGTCACCGTGTCACCCACAGCCTGTCCTGGGCTGTCCCCAGGTGTGACACACACACACACAGAGGCTGTCACCGTGTCACCCACAGCCTGTCCTGGGCTGTCCCCAGGTGTGACACACACACACAGAGGCTGTCACCGTGTCACCCACAGCCTGGGTGGTGGCAGCAGGTCCCTGGAGATTGGGTACAACACTCTCCCTGGCAGTTCCATTGTCCCCAAACCTGCCCATCTGTGGTATTTGCTGGGTCCCCAGGATGAAGGAGGAATTCAGAATCTGACTCCGTGTTTTAAAAGGCTAATTTTATGTACTTATATTATGTGAAAGAATGCTATACTAAAACTGTATTAAAGAATAGAGAAAAGATACTTACAGAAGGCTGAACAAGATACTAATGAAAAACCCATAACTCTCCAGAGTCCTGACACAGCCTGACTGTGACTGGTCATTAAGTTAAAACAATTCACATGTTGGATAAACAATCTCCAAACCACATTCCAAAGCAGCAAAATGCAGGAGAAGCAATCAGATAATTATTGCTTTCATTTTCCTCTGAGGCTTCTCAGCTTCCCAGGAGAAGAAATCCTGGGGAAGGGATTTTTCCAGAAAATGTGACAGTGACACCCATCCGTGGTGCCACCCTGCCTCTGGAGGTCTGAATGGGGATGGTGGCACAGGGGCCCTTCCCCAAGGCTGTCATTGTCCACTGGGAATCTCTGGCCACCCCTTGGAGCTGGGGTGCCGGGGTGACCTTGTCACAGCCAGCTCATGGATTTGGCCCTTTTGCTCTGCTGCTGGCCAGGCAGAACCTGGAGCTGCTCCCCTTCCCCTGCCCAGCTCAGCTTCTGGGTTTGACACTGGGCTTGGGGTGAGCAATCCCCACTGATCCTTGAGCCCTGCACAATCCCAGCTGGTGCAGAGCAGCAAAGGCTCTTTCCCAGCCCAAACCTCATTTTCTCTGTCCTCACCTGTGGCTGGTCCCCGCCAGGCCTGCCCTGGCAGTTCAGATGGCAGAGCACAACTGGCTTTCCCAGCTCAGCGTGGTGAGTTCACCCTGTCCCAGAGGATCTGCAGGGACAGCAGAGCCCCACGGCAGCAGAAATGGGTACTGAGCTCCAGGGGAAAGAATGATGTGGAGAAGGAGCAAACTGGGTGACAAAAGGTGGATTTGGTGACAGCAGGGACAGCAGAGCCCCAGGGCAGCAGAAATGGGTACTGAGCTCCAGGGGAAAGAATAACATGGAGAAGGAGCAAACTGGATGACAAAAGGTGGATTTGGTGAGGAAAAGGCCAATGTGTTGGGGTTTGTATGAGCCAGCAGTGAGATGGAAGCTGCACCCATCAATCCACAGCCATGGCTTTGTCCATCACAGCCAGCCTTGCAGAGCACACAGAGCTGTGACCATTTTAGTGCCTTTTTCCTGCAGTGCAGTCCCAGCTGTGCCTGTAAGGTGGCCTCATTCCCCAGACACACTCAGCCCCCACAGCAGGGCCACCCCTGTGTGTGCACTGTGAGATAGCAGTGAGGAGAATCCAGGATTTGGGCAGGTTCCTTTAAAAGCCCTCAGTGTTTCCTTAAAAACCCCTCAGTAAGTGAGTACAAGACATCCCCACAACAGGCCCCTCAGCATTTCCAGCTCTGGGATGCAAAGATGAGCCCAGGCCAGGCGGTCTCTGCTCTCCTGAGAGCAAAGCTGAGGCCACAGTTCACCTGTGTGCTTGGGAAAAGCTGGGTGGCTTCTCCTGCTGTGCCAGGCTGGACTGGACCTGCAGTGAGCAGCTCAGGAGGTGACAGGCCATGCCCTTTGGCACTGGCACACAGAGGTGTTGGAGCGTCGGGGGTAGCATGGTCAGGAGGGACAGAGAGCAGAGATCTCTGCAGCCAGGGCGTGGAACTTGAGGTTTATTGCAGATGGCCTGGGTGCAGGGGCCTGCTGGGATTTGGGGTTTATTGCAGAGGGCCTGGGTGCAGGGGCCTTTTGGGATTTGGGGTTTATTGCAGAGGGCCTGGGTGCAGGGGCCTTTTGGGATTTGGGGTTCATTGCAGAGAGCCTGGGTGCAGGGCCCTGCTGGGATTTGGGGTTCATTGCAAAGGGCCTGGGTGCAGGGCCCTGCTGGGATTTGGGGTTTATTGCACAGGGCCTGGGTGCAGGGCCCTGCTGGGATTTGGGGTTTATTGCAAAGGGCCTGGGTGCAGGGGCCTTTTGGGATTTGGGGTTTATTGCAGAGAGCCTGGGTGCAGGGCCCTGCTGGGATTTGGGGTTCATTGCAAAGGGCCTGGGTGCAGGGCCCTGCTGGGATTTGGGGTTTATTGCAAAGGGCCTGGGGGCCTTGGGGGTGCAGGGCCCTGCTGCAGGGCCCTTTGGGGTTTATTGCAGAGGGCCTGGGTGCAGGGCCCTGCTGGGATTTGGGGTTTATTGCACAGGGCCTGGGTGCAGGGCCCTGCTGGGGGTTTATTGCCAGGCACAGCTCAGAGCAGGCTGAGCTGCCAGGCACAGGGGAGAGAGGATGAGAGGGTGAGAGAGTGAGAGGGTAAGGGAGTAAAAGGGGTAAGAAAGTAAAAAGGATAAGAGAGTAAAAGGGTAAGAACTAAGAGAGCAAAGTTCCCATTACAATACAATGAAACTTCTTCTGTGTTGAATATTCTGATTCTCACTAACCAATCTAATACAATATACAAATCCTATAGCATTTCCATACAGACTATAAAAATCACTACATTACCATCCTGTGTTACATTTTAAACCCTAAAAACTCCTCTTTGGGCCCCCTCTGCCGAGCTGTAGGGTCTGCTCTGACCCTTGGGCCTGTCTGCAAGCAGAGGGTGTTGTTCCATCAAAAGGGGATCACCTTCAGTAGCCACACCATTGTTTTCCAGTTGTTCAGTAACAAAGGGATCTCAAAGCTTGCTTTCATTTCAATCTTGCTTATAGTTTCCATATTCTCAAAATCTTTTTCCAGACAATCATATTTATAAAGCTTTCCTGTTTCATCTTCCCCAACACAGAGGGAGCACAGCCCTGAGGAAGGGACAGCCCTGCTCCCAGCTGGGAACCAGAGATGCTCGAGTGGGTTCCCAGCTCCACAGGCACCCTGCAGTGCCCCTGCACTTGTTTGCACACCTGGCTGAGGCAGGGAGGAGAGCAGGGTCCTGGGAAGCCTGGGGACACATCCATCCTGCCCTGACACTCTGGAGAGCAGTGAGAGGGGAAGGGACATCCTCTGCTCCTGTCCCTGCTCCTCCAGAGAGACCAGCACAGCTCCAGCTGTGCAAATGAAATCCAAGAGACTTAATAACACTTTAATGCACGCTCTTAGCATCGAGGGCTGAGTTTTTCCCCTTCTTGCTTTCCCTTTGATGGTGATTAATGAAGGGGATGTCATTTGCTTGTACAGCTGCAGGCCAGGCCTTTGGAGAGGGATGGAGGATGAGGGAGATTATTTTATGAGGGATTTGAAACAGGCTCAGAGCAGTACCAGGGGTGTGCTGGCTCCTGGGGACTCCCATCACTCATTGTCCAACCTGGCAGCCCTCTCAGCACTGAGGAAATCCTCATGGGATGAAGAGCCCTGTGGGATGAAGAGCCCTGTGGGATGGAGAGCCCTGTGGGATGGAGAGCCCTGCTGGGGTGAAGGCTCAGTGCCCGTGATCCCAGCCTGACCTGGGCTGTCTGGGGCAATGGAGAGCACAAAGCTGCTCAGGAGCATTGCCAGGTGGGCAGCTGTGCCCCCAGGGCCAGGGGCCTTGGCCTTCCCATGGTCTGGAGCTCTGGGAGAGGGCAGGCACAGCAGAGGCTGCAGGAGGTGGCTCAGAGCAGAGCAGAACTCAGCACAACCTGCTGGAGAGCCCAGAGGAGGCTCCAGGATGGTCCCAGGGATGGAGCAGCTCTGCTGGAGGAAAGGCTGGCACAGCTGGGATTGCTCACCTGGAGAGCAGAGGGCTCTGGGGTGAGTTCAGTGTGGCCTGAAGGAGCCACAGGAAACATGAAGAGGGACTTTGGACAAGGGCTTGGAGAGACAGGACACGGGGGAACGGCTTCAAGCTGAAAGAGGGTAGGGTTGAATAGGAAATAAAGAAAAAAATCTTTATTGTCAGGGAAGGGAGGCACAGGCTGCCCAGAGCTGTGGATGACCCATCCTGAAAGAGTCCAAGGCCAGGCTGGACAGGGCTGGGGAGCACCCTGGGACAGTGGAAGGTGTTCCTGCCATGGTGGGGGGTGCAACAAGAGGACCTTTAGTGCCCCTCCCAACCCAAACTAGTCTGTGATTCTGTGATTCCTTCATCTCCAGGACAGCCAGCTTCCATTGCCAATTTCTCCCCAGAGCTGCAAAGTCCCTGAGTCCTGATCCAATATCAGAAAAAATTTCTTTATGGAAGGGGTTGTCCAGCCCCGACACAGGGCAGGGCTGGTGTCCCCATCCCTGGGGGGATCTCACAGCCCTGTGGATGTGGCACCTGGGGACATGGGGCAGTGGGGGCCCTGGCAGTGCTGGGGATGGTTGGACTCGGTGATCTCAGAGGGCTTTTCCAGCCTGAACCTTTCTGGGATTCCCTGACTGGGAGGGTCCAACTGGCCCAGGCAGAGCCTCCCTGTGCTGGCTGATGGTCGGTGCCACAGTGGTCCCTGCTGTGTCCTGTCCCACAGAAGCACTTGCAGGGACTCCAGGGATGAGCAGGATGCTCTGGATGGAGCATTGCAGTGGGAGAGACATTTTCCAGCCTTTCTGTGGAGAGCACAGCCTCACAGAGCGGTCGGATTCACTGGTGACATGCCCAGAGGCTTTCATGCTGCCTTGGCTTCGTTCTCACCTGCTGGAGATCAGGGTGACACCCCTCAGTGCTGCTGCTCTGGCAGGATGGAACTCTGGCAGGATGGCACAGCCCTACCTGGGCACCTTCCTGGCCATGGGCTTTCCTCAGGAGCTGCTCATTCCCCATGGAAAGGGAAAGGCAGGCACTGGGAATGGACAGTGGGTGTAAGAGAATGTGGATATATATATATATATATATATATATATATGGATGGACATTTGGTATAAGGGAATGTGGATATATATGTGTATATATACAGATGGACAACGGGTATAAGAGAATGTGGAGATATATAAATATATATACAAATATATATATATATGAATGGACAATGGGTATAAGGGAACATGGATAGATACATATATATGGATGGACAATGGGTGTAAGGGAATGTAGAGATATATATATATAGATATATATAGATATATATAGATGGACAATGGGTATAAGGGTATTCCTGGATGTGCCCACAGCTGGGGCACCCACAGCTGCTCCTCCTGCATCATCCTGGCAGGACAAACCCACGGCTCCCAGGGCTGGGCTGGGCTCCAGCACCTTCCCAGGGCACCTGGGGGTCACTGTCACTGCAGGGCCCCTGCCCCTTCCACAAAGCCCCCTCAGCTCCTGCTTTGGCTCCCAGAGCAGAAATGCTCAAGCCAGGCCTGGGGGGAGCAGGGAGGGGGAGGATGGTGAGGGGCAGGGTCTGGGGACACCTCAGGGTGGCACTGGGGTGTTGGGGAAGTCACAGAGTGCTCACAGCCCCAGAGGGACACACAGGGGGGGCTGAGAAGGGGGGTGAAGGTGGCACTGAGGAAAGCCCTGGTTCAGCCAGATCCTCCTCCCCAAACCCCTGCCAGCCTTTGTCAGCTCCCTCAGCCTTCGGAACAGCTTCATGTGAAAACAACAAAGCTGTGACAAATTCTTCCCTGTCTCTACTCCTTGTGCAGAGCTGCCAAGGCTGCTGGGAGCTGCACACCCTTCCCACAGTGAGAATAAGTGCAATGTGTGCTGAAAGCAAGTCCTGCCTTGCAGGCTGGCTTTGTCCTAGCTAAGCTAAGCTTAACAGCTGCTAAATGTTAGAACTGCTCCCCTGCAAGTTTTGGGAGAACAAGCACCACTTCTCCTCTGGGAACGGAGGCAATGAATGTCAAACCCTCCACAGTTCCCTGACTGCTGAGGGGGTTTGCTGCCACACTCCTCCACTCTGCTTCTAACCCAGTTCTGAAGCCACCTGTTTCCAAGGTGGTCTCCTAATTCTGGAACCTGAGCTACACTGGCTTGCTAAAAAAATCACCTTTCTTTTACATCTTTCTCTCAAAAAAAAAAAAACAAACCAAAAACTTTCACTGCTTCCAGCAAAGAGAAGGTGGCAGAGAGTTTCTAATTCTGTAATTCTGAAGCTGTCAGCTCCTTTGTTTCTGTGGCAGCTGGAGCAAGGCAGAGTGACAAGGATCTGGGAGTCCGTGTGGCTGAAAGCTGTGTCTGAGCCAGCACTTTTACCTGGCTAATAATATTTATAATTGGTTGGCTGTTATTAGAGGAAAGCAAAAAGAAAATCAGAAGGTTGAAAATCTTGTATGGAAATTTTAGCATTGTTGAGTGCCAAACTCCATCATGGGGGGGTGTATTTTAATTTAATTTAATGAGAGGAGAGGAGAGGAGAGGAGAGGAGAGGAGAGGAGAGGAGAGGAGAGGAGAGGAGAGGAGAGGAGAGGAGAGGAGAGGAGAGGAGAGGAGAGGAGAGGAGAGGAGAGGAGAGGAGAGGAGAGGAGAGGAGAGGAGAGGAGAGGAGAGGAGAGGAGAGGAGAGGAGAGAGAGGAGAGGAGAGGAGAGGAGAGGAGAGGAGAGGAGAGGAGAGGAGAGGAGAGGAGAGGAGAGGAGAGGAGAGGAGAGGAGAGGAGCTGCTGGGTGCCAATGGAAGGGGTTCACTGTTTGGCTCCTTGCCCTCCTTTTCAGCATGCTGCTCCTGGTTGAAAGGCCAGAGCAAGGCTCTGATCCGAGCAGCAGTCCCTGTCCCAGCCCCAGAACCGTGCTATCACACAGGGGAACGGGGCCAGCGCTTCCCAGGTGGGTCAGGGAGGAAGGGAATCAAAGGGAGCTGTGCCAGTGGGGAGCCTGGCAGGCACAGAGGGCTCCCTTTGAAGGTATTTTGGGAGATCAAGGGCACCCAGGGGGCTGCACTCGTCAGCAGCAGAGCATCCTTTGTGTGCCCAGCTCTGCCCCGTGCCTCGCAGAGCTGCACACAGGCTGGGACAGTGACCTTGTCCCTGCCAGCCCTGCGGCATTCACTGAGCACCTTCCAGAAGAAATGGCAGGACACTGGGGCATCCTGCAGGAACTGCTGCTCCCTTCTGGAGCCCCCTCCCTCCCATCCCTGCTGTCTCTGCCTCCCGGCAGAGGGGGAGGCTGTGGTGAGCTGGAGATGAGTCCATGGAGCTGTGGGGATGATCTGCAGGGCAGCACAGGCTCTTTGATGGGTGCAGCCACCCCCGGAGCAGCTCTGGGTCAGCTCTCCACAGGCAGAGGAAAGGTCCCTTCCCAAAGCCTGAGGCAAAGCAATTGAGGGATTCAAGCGTTTAAGAGATTTTCTGCAAAGATTTTCACTTCGATTGACCTTTAAAAGGCCAATTCCGAGGCCTTTGTAGTTAAAGCTGATCAGTGGGGGACACTGTTAGCACTTATTTATTTTTCTTCTATTTTAATTTTTTTACCCCACAGTTTCCCAAAATGACTCCTCAAACTCCCCAGTCTCACATGAAGCACATGGACAAAAGCAGTCGGTGACTCAGGAGCTGATGTTTGCACCCCGTGTGCTCCCTGTGCTCCCCTCCGTCCCCTTGGCCTCCAGACACAAAGATTCCTGCCCAGGGTCCCTTTCCCACCCCAGCTCACACCCAGCGCTGCTGGATCCAAATCCTGGAGCACAGGGCTCGTGGTTCCCTGGGGCCAGAGCCGCTCAGGACGTGCCAGGAGTGCTGTCCTGGGGGTGTCCTGGGGGTGTCCTGGGGCTGCTCTGAGTGTGTCCTTGGGTGGTGGCCCCTCTCAGGGGAAGAGGCTGCAGGGCAGGAGCAGCTGGTGCCTCTGGCTGCAGCATTTCAGGGATTTGTTCTGGCAGCACATTAAGCTTCCTGAGAGCTTCCCAAACCCTGCTTCACCCAGGGCTAATCCAGCCAATTCCATATGGCATGAATTAGGGTACAGGAAAAGAGGGAGTTATAGACTCCATCCATCCATCCATCCATCCATCCATCCATCCATCCATCCATCCATCCATCCATCCATCCATCCATCCATCCATCCATCCATCCATCCATCCATCCATCCATCCATCCATCATCCATCCATCCATCCATCCATCCATCCATCCATCCATCCATCCATCCATCCATCCATCCATCCATCCATCCATCCATCCATAACCCATCCATCCATCATCCATCCACCATCCATCCATCCATCCATCCATCCATCCATCCATCCATCCATCCATCCATCCATCCATCCATCCATCCATCCATCCACAAGTAGTTATATTCTGTGATAAGCACCCAGGGCCAGTCTGAGCCAGGCCCTTCACCCTTCCCAGGAACAATTGCTCGTTGTCCCTGATATCTGAGTGGGATGCCATCCCTGGTGACCTTCCTCAAGCTGCAGCACAGCCACATCTCCATCCTGTGCTCCGTGTGCTTCTGGGGCCAGCTCTGCAGGGCTGGAACTCTGTGCCAGCAGCTCTCTGCTCCTTCTCCCCAGCCTGGCAGGGCTGTGGGCTCGGGGAGCCACAGGAGATACTGGGCAGGGACATTGCTGAGCTTGGGGTGGCTGGGCTCCATTCCTGACCCAGGGCACACAGCCCCGGCTCTGGTGTCCTCTGCACTGCCTGGTTGACATCCAGGCCCCGGCATGGGGGAGGCTGGGATGGGTGTCCCTGGGGCTGGCTGAGGGTCCCCATTGTGCCTTTGTTTAATTTACCGCTTCTGAGATTTCTTTTTATTGTCCCCCCACTGCTCCCAGCTCTTTGGCATCCCCCAGACCCTGCAGGAAGGGCCACGGACAGAGCTGCCCTCCCCAGGGCTCACACCCTGTGCCTTGGGGCAGCACCTGCTCCATCCCACTCTTCCCTCATGGAAAGCTCTGGGAATGCTCAGTCCCAGCCCTGGGGCAGCACCTGCTCCATCCTACTCTCCCTCATGGTCCCTGGGAATGCCCTGGGGCAGCACCTGCTCCATCCCACTCTCCCTCATGGAAAGCCCTGGGAATGCTCAGTCTCAGCCTTGGGGCAGCACCTGCTCCATCCTGCTCTCCCTCATGGAAAGCCCTGGGAATGTTCAATCTCAGCCTTGGGGCAGCACCTGCTCCATCCCCCTTTCCCCCATGGAAAACTCTGAATCTCACTCTCATCCATCTCCTCCACGAGCATTGTGGCTTTGTACATCACCCTCGTACTGGTCAGCACTGTCAGTGTGTGTGTTTATACCCAAATTAAAATTACATCCAAACAGATACAATATATACATAAATATACATATTTATATGTAAAACTGAGAGGAAAGATTCCTTCCTTAGAGCCTGAAATGCTCTCAAAAGAACGACTCCCATCCTGCTGATCTGCTCGTGTTGTACCTCTGCTAATGAATTAAGGATTTTGTAAGCTGAAAGGGCAGAAGTGTTGCCACCAAGTAAATCACCTTATCTTCCCCAGCTGAGAGCACAGACAACAGGTGAGCTGTGGAAAATCATACAAAAGATGTATTGATTTCTCTTTTTTTAATTCCTTTTCCCACTTTCCCACCTCCCAGCTGGTGCCAAAGAGGAGATAAGAGCTGCCAGGACTTCTGAGGGGATGACTCACCTTCTTTCAAGCCTCTGGGACTTGACTTTAAAAAACCAGTGAAAGAAAGGCCTCAGCCAAGAGAAAACAAGAATCAACGGGAGAAAAGGCTCCCCAGAGTGCGAGCTGGGGCTCAGGCAGTGAGGGGTCCGAGGGGGATGTGCTGGGGGAGCAGTTCCGTGTGCAGGGGGCTACAGCCTGGCTCTGTCCCAGGCTCCTGCTCCATGCACTGCAGGATCCCCTGCACAGCCTGCAGGGTCCCCTGTGATCCTGAATTTTGGCAGCCTGCAGCGTCAGGGCAGGAAGCACAACCAGAGCAGGCTCGGTGCCCAGGAACAGCGCCTGGGTGATTCCTGCCCTGGGGCAGATGGAAAATGTCCCCGGGGGGATACAGCTGGGGCATCCCTGCCCATGGGACAGCCTGCCCGTGGGGCCAGGGTGCTGCAGGAGAGGTGACTGAGGAGCGTGGAGCTCATGTCCCATGGCAAGAGGGGCAGGCAGGGCTGCTGGCAGAGGGCAGGGAAGGGTCTTTGTGCCCTTGGTGCCCTTGGTTGCCCTGGTTCCCTTTTGTCCCTTGGCTCTTCTGGTTCCCTTGGTGCCCTTGTTTCCCTTGGCCCCTTGGTTCCCCTGGGGCCTTTGGTTCCTTGGTTTCCCTTGTTTCCCTTGGCTCCCTTTGCCTTCCCCTCGGCTGCTCCTGAGCCCCCTGGGCACGGCTCAGCAGCAGGGCCTGGCTCAGGGGGCTCTGAGGAAGCCTTTCCCCTGTGAGCCTCTCCAGGGCCCTGGTGGCTCATGGCCCCGTGCCCCCAGGCTCCCAGCCCTGCTCTCCCTCGGGAAGGACGAGGCAAGGTCGCTGCCTGGGGCCCTCACCCTGTGGCCTGGTGCTGCCCCAGGTCTGTGCTCGCTGCCCTTCCCCGCAGGCTCAGCATCCCAGCTGCTCTGCACCATCCTGCTGCCCCTTCCTCACCAGTCTCCTCCCATTCCCTCAACAGCTGCCCAAAGCAAGTGCTGGGTGTGATCAATCCCTGCCCCAAACCACCCGACACTGCTGGAACCCTGGAGGTTCAGCCGCAGTCCCCATTGTCTGTCCTGGACATCCCCAGCCCCGCAGCCTCCGGGGTCGGGGCATCCAGCATGGCTTTGCTTGGGCTTTTTGCCTGTGTGTGCAAGTGTGGATGTGCTGACACTGCTCCGAGGGGTGACACTTCCACCCTTCCCAGGAGCTGTGCAGCACTGGATGGAATCAGCCTGGATGGGATCAGCCTTCCCAGGTGTCCCACCCCTCCCAGGAGCCACTGGATGGGATCAGGTGGGATCAGCCTGGATGGGATCAGGTGGGATCAGCCTGGATGGGATCAGCCTTCCCAGGGGTCCCTCCCCTCCCAGGAGCCAGTGGATGGGATCAGGTGGGATCAGCCTGGATGGGATCAGCCTCCCCAGGGGTCCCAAGCCTCCCAGGAGCCAGTGGGTGGGAGCAGGTGGGATCAGCCTGGATGGGAGCAGGTGGGAGGGGTCCCTCCTCCCTGGATGGGAGCAGGTGGGATCAGCCTGGATGGGATCAGCCTTCCCAGGGGTCCCACCCCTCCCAGGAGCCAGTGGGTGGGAGCAGGTGGGATCAGCCTCCCCAGGTGATCCCCAACAAGCTCGGTGCCTTCATCTCTCCTCGTGCAGGATGTGGCACCAGGAGTTCTCTGCCTGACTCGGAATCTCCTGAGCTGGGAGGGCCCCGCGGGGCTCATGCAGGGCAGCTCCTGCGCTGCACAGCCAGCCCAGGCCCAGGCTGTCCCTGTGCTCCCTGCTGGCAGCACAGCCCCTGGCCAGCAGCTTTAGGAGAGCCCTGTGAACTGGGAACCTTGTCCCACACAGCCAGGCCAGCATTCCGGCCTGTGCTGCCATGGGAGACTCCAAAGCACAGAATGGAAATCCCTGAACAGAGGGACAGGCACAGGGAAAGCTCTGCAGCTCCAGGGGCTGCTCCCATGCCCAGGTTCAGATCTAAATAAAATACACTGAGGCACAGCCTCAATCACACATTTCCTAGCAGTGCTCATTATCACAGCATCAGAGTATGTCACAACCCATTAATTAACTAATCTTCCTGTCCTCTGAGTACATTATCCCTACTTACAAATGGAGATTTGAGGTTCAGAGAGATTAAAACCCAAAGTTTCCAGGAATGCTGATTGCTCTGTGCTGCACATGATGGGAGTGCAAAGCAAAGCACATCAGGGGTGCTGCCTCCTTCCCCCTCTGTGGTACCAATTATTCTATTTCCCAGTTCTCCCCTTTTCCACTTTTCTTTCTGACCTCTTTTCTTTCCCATTCACCTCTTTGCCTGCATTGGGTCTCTTAGACAAACCTCCCCAACATCCCACATCCTCCTGGCATCTCTGGCCCTCAGGCTCGAGCTGGAACCTGGGGTGTGGCAGGTCTGGGTGGTGCCAGGGCCACCAGTGGTGACCTGTGGGTGACCTACGGAGGTGCTTCTCTCTCTTCACAGGGCATCCCTCAGTCTTGGATCAGACACCTCTGCTGGTTGTTTAAAATCCTTGGCATTTAAACCATGCCAGTTTGGAGCGGGGAGAAGGGAAGGGGAGAAGTGGCAGCTCTGTGTGCCACAAGGGTCGGGAGAAGGGAAGGGGAGAAGTGGCAGCTCTGTGTGCCAGAAGGGCCAGCCCAGGTCAGCCCAGTGCAGCCCCGCTGGGCTGGCTCTGACCCTGCTCTGAGCCCCTGCCCCATCTCCAGTCTCCCCCCTGCTGCATCTCCTCACAGGCTGGGTGCTGGAAGCCAGAATCTCCCTCCCTGCAGAGCTCTGGAGAGCTGTGCCCACCTTGGGAAAAGCAGCCTGGGAGATGGCACTGCCACATCCCAAAAAATGCCCAGAGTGCAGGGGGGAACCTCTCCATGTGAGCCTGTTTGCAGCCACCCCCTGCCCACAGAGAGCAGGGAGAGGCCCCAGAGCAGCCTCAGCCTGGACTGTGGATGAGCCCCAGGGGCTGGGTGCCAGCAGAGCTGCCCCAGCTATCCAAACACCCCTCCCCAGGTGATTTTACATCCCGGGGAGGTGGTGTTATCCAACAGCAATCATCAGCTAAACAGCCTCAATTGCCTATGAAATGGAGAAATTCCCAAATGGGAGTGCAATCTGGGAAGCACTTTCTGATGGATGTTTAATGGGAATATTGACTATCTGGGCTTTTCTGCCTAATCAGTGCAGTGGATTTATGTGAATGTTCATTGTTCAGCCCTCGGTGTCATCAGCAGCTCTGCTTTGATTATGGTGATTGATTCTGCTCTGCTGCTGTCTGTAACAGCTTTGAGCTGATTCAATTCCCTCTCAGCTCCCTCCCCCCAAAATCACCTGCGCTTGGGACTTCATGGATTTTTCAGAAGAGCATGAAAAGAATCCATCAGGATCATTTTCAGAGAGCTGCTCGTCAGCCTGGCCCTGAGCTTGGTGCAGTAATTCCCTCCTCAGCTGCAATAAGGGGCTCAAAGGAGAATCTCTGCTCTGGAACCCTCCCCGCTCAGTGCTGGAGAGCTGCTGCTGCACCAGCAGTGCCCTCCCTGCCTAAAGCAGGCACCTTGTCCTGCTCTGAGCTGGCTCCAGCTCCTGCCTCTCTCCCGTGTTACACTGCTGTCTGCAGGGCCAGAAATCCTCCCTCTGCCATCGATTTCTGCTCTCCACAAAGTCTCCTTAATCCTCTCTTTGTTACGCTAAACACACCAAGATCCCCGAGCTTCTCACAATAAGCAGGTTTCCAATCCTTTAAGCATTTTCCTGGCTCTTCCCTCAACCCTCTGCAGTCACCTGTTGGTCCCTGTCTGGACACAGCCTGGACAGAGCTTCCCTGCAGCTCTGCCAGGCGCAGGGGTGCTCCAGCTCCCTTCTCCACTCGAACATCTCTGTCCAGTTCCCTTTTCCATTCAAACACCCCTGTCCAGCCTCCCTTCTCCACTGACACAGCCCTGTCCAGCCTCCCTTCTCCACTCAAACATCCCGGTCCAGCCTCCCTTTGTCACAGATATCTTTTATGGAAAATCCTTTCCTTAGGATTTTCCTCCTGAGAAGCTGGGAGGCCTCAGGAACAAAATGCAAACAATGGTTATCTGCTGCTGTGGGATGCAACAGGTGCATCTGGGATTGGCCCATGGTGGATGTTTGTAATTAATGGCCAGTCACAGTCAGCTGGCTCGGACAGAGAGCCTGAGCCACAAACCTTTGTTATCATTCTTGGCTATTCTATTCTTAGCCAGCCTTCTGATGAAATCCTTTCTTCTGTTCTTTTAGTATACTTTTCAATGTAATATACATCATAAAATAATAAATCAACCTTCTGAAACATGGAGTCAGATCCTCGTCTCTTCCCTCATCCTGGGACCCCTGTGAACACCAGCACATCCCTTCTCCACTCAAACATCCCCTGTCTGTAAAGCCAAGGATGCCCCAAGCCCCTGTAGCCCAGGAGCTCCTGCTCAGCCGCTGGGACTCGTGCAAGTTCTGCTCCTTGGAGGAGGCTCTGGTCCCCTGAAAGCGCAGACAGAGCCCAGGGGCTGAGCCCAGGGACTGCCCATTGTGACGGTGTCCGTGAGGGAAGAGACGAGGATCTGACTCCATGTTTCAGAAGGCTGATTGATTATTTTATGATATATATTATATTAAAACTATACTAAAAAAATAGAAGAAAGGACTTCACCAGAAGCCAGCTAAGAATAGAATAGGAAAGAATGATAACAAAGGCTTCTGTCTTGGGCTCTCTGTCTGAACAAGCTGGACTGTGATTGGCCATTAATTACAAACAACCACCATGGGCCAATCCCAGATGCACCTGTTGCATCCCACAGCAGCAGATAACCATTGTTTGCATTTTGTTCCTGAGGCCTCTCAGCTTCTCAGGAGGAACAATCCTAAGGAGAGGATTTTCCATAAAAGATGTCTGTGACAGCCCAGACTCCTGGGGGGTTCTCACACCCCTGTGACATCTCCGGCCCCATGGCAGCACTGCCTCAGGTCCCTCCCCACGCTGGGTGGGCTATGGCCAGAGGAAATGGCCCCGGGTCGCACCAGGGATGGGTTAGGGTGGATATTAGAAAAGCTCCTTCCTGCCAAGGCTGGGCAGGGGTTGGAACTGGGTGTCCAGTGCTGGAGTCACCATCCCTGGAGGTGTCCCAGAGCCTGTGGATGTGGCACCTGGGCACGTGGGCAGTGGGGAGCACGGTGGGTTCAGGGCTGGACTTGGGGGTCTCAAAGGTGATTTCCAACCTTTAGGATTCATGGAGTGACAGGACAAGGGGGAGGCTTTAAACTGGAAAGGAGTAGGTGGGATAAAAGTCTTTATTGTGAGGGTGAGGCCCTGGCACAGGTGCCCAGAGCAGCTGGGGCTGCCCCTGGATCCCTGGCAGTGCCCAGGGCCAGGCTGGACATCGGGGTTGGGAGCACCTGGGACAGTGGGAGGTGTCCGTGCCATGGCAGGGGTGGCACTGGGGGGATCTGAGGTCCCTTCCCACACAAACCATTCCATGATTCCATGATTGTCCATCTGCTGGGCCATCTAACTGCCTCTCCAGACCCAGAAATGTTTTAAGATGGGTCCTGGATTGCCACCATTGGGCTTTACTCTCCCATGCAGACCAGCCCAGCAGTGACCCCATGGTCCCAAAGCAGCTCCTGGTGCTGTGCAGATCCACACTTGTCCCACAGAAGCCTCTCCTCACAAAGCCCCATATCACAGTCAGGGCAGGAGGTGAATTCCTCTTTTCCAGAGAGTCGGGGTGGCTGCACAGGACCCCTGTGCTGAGCCTTGTCCCTGTCAGCCAGGCTGGCACAGCCTCCAGGGAGTTAAACCTCCTGCAGAAGCTCGTTCCCTGCCAAGCCTGGCTGTGGCAGCAGTGCCAGCTCCCCCTGAGCTGTCACACAGCAGATGAGCCCCTCTCCTGCAGCACTGCCAGCGTCCTGCTCCGCTCTCCCGAGGGTCCAGAGTTCCCAGTCCTTGGCACATTTGACACCTCCCTGTCTCCAGAGGAATGTGGGCCAGAGCCTCTCCATGGATGGAGAGGAAAGGGGGAGGTTTTGGTGCAGAAATATCCCTTGTTGGATGGCCCAGCTGGACTGGGAATCTGGAACCAGGGAATGGCTCAAACCCAGCTCTCAGCCTGGCTTTGAGCACAGTGACACACAGGGAAGGTCCACAGGCTTCCAGCCAGTGATCCTGCATGGAATCATGGAATCCTGGAATGGGTTGGGTGGGAAGGGACCTCAGAGCACACCCAGTGCCACCCTGCCATGGCAGGGACACCTCCCACTGCCCCAGGTGCTCCAGTGTCCAGCCTGGCCTGGGACCCTGCCAGGGCTGGGAAATGTTCTGTACTTCCCCAGAATCCACGGCAATCCAGCAGAATACAATGACCAGAATCCATCTTTTTACCACCTGGAACATTGGTGCTCTGGTTTTCTTCTTGACTTCAAGAAG
The DNA here is from genome assembly GCA_024865655.1 of Emberiza elegans. Classification (NCBI taxonomy): domain Eukaryota; kingdom Metazoa; phylum Chordata; class Aves; order Passeriformes; family Fringillidae; genus Emberiza; species Emberiza elegans. The sequence continues at coordinate 445,386 of JALJVW010002400.1, forward strand.
CTCCAAGATTTAAAGGAAAACCATCTCCACAGTGAGGGCTCACAGATCTAATTCTGGCACCTGAAGCTCAGGAGTAGCCTTTAAACTGCTGCAAACTCCTGCCAGGCTTGGAGGGACATCAGCACCCTCAGGAGAGATGGGCAAGGTTGGGAGATGAGCTCAGGCTGGGGTCACTCAGCCTGGCTCCTTTAAATCTCTTCCAGATGGACGTGTCCCTGCCCTTGGATTGGGATGGACGTGCCCCTGCCCATGGATGGGGATGGATGGGGACAGATGTGTCCCTGCCCATGGATTGGGACTGGATTGGGATGGACGTGCCCCTGCCCATGGATGGGGATGGACGTGTCCCTGCCCATGGACTGGGACTGGATGGGGATGGACGTGCCCCTGCCCATGGATGGGGATGGATGGGGACAGATGTGTCCCTGCCCATGGATTGGGACTGGATTGGGATGGACGTGTCCCTGCCCATGGATGGGGATGGATGGGGATGGATGTGTCCCTGCCCATGGACTGGGATGGATGAGGATGGACGTGTCCCTGCCCATGGATTGAGACTGGATTGGGATGGACGTATCCCTGCCCTTGGATTGGGACGGATAGGGACGGATGTGTCCCTGCCCATGGATGGGGATGGATGTGTCCCTGCTCATGGGCTGGAACTGGATTAGGATGGAGGTGTCCCTGCCCATGGACTGGGATGGATGGGGATGGACGTGTTCCTGCCCATGGATGGACTATGGATGGGGATGGATGTGTCCCTGCCCATGGATGGGGATGGATGGGGATGGATGTGTCCCTGCCCATGGATTGGGACTGGATTGGGATGGATGTGTCCCTGCCCATGGACTGGGATGGATGGGGTCCCATTTCCCTTCCACTCTGAGAAATGTCCCTCGGCACCTGGGGGTGCAGGGTGGGCTCAGCAGAGGGAACCTGCTCCACATTCCCCTTCCCTGCTCAGACAGGACCCTGTTCCTGCCTGTGCCTGGTGAGGAGCCAGGCAAATCCTCCCAGACAGGGAATTCTCCTCTCCTCAGTGGCTGGATTTGGGAAAGAGTTAAAAACCATGGCTCTGTCTCAGGCTGCCCATGTGATTTTTTAACAAGTTTTATCAGGCCAGAGATTTCAAAGAGCTCAGTTCCTGTTAGAAACACCAAAAAAAAAAAAAAAAAAAAAAAAAAGAGCCAGATTTGTTCCTGACCACAAGGCATCTGGCAAGTCCTGCTGTGACATGAAGAGCCAGAGCTTCAAAGGGGCTGGTGGAGATCCAGCCCTTCCTCACCCCAGGGCTCCTCTCCCTTCATCCAAAAGCAGAAAGCAGCCTCAGATCAGCGAGGTGTTCTGAGGCCAGGCTCACAAACATCCCCTGCAATCCCTGTCAGAGGAGGAAGGGAAGGCAGATGAGAGATTTGGCTGGACAGATGGAGAGATTTTCCACTTCTCTCTTACAGTCCTTGCAGTGATGGCAAAAGGATTTTGCTCTGAGCAGGAAATACTGACAGAAATATTCCCCCAGCATTTTCCTTTAGGTTCTGGGAGATCCTGGCAGCACCAGGACAATGTCCTGACACACATCCAGCCCCTGGTGTCCCAGACCAGCAGAGTGTGTGCATTTCCCAGCCCTATAAGGCTCCCCCTTTGCCCTGTGACACCCAGCCCAGGGAGGTTTCTGCTGCTGGCACCTGCACAGGGACACTTGGGCCCCTCTCGTGGTCCTGACATGGCCAAGTCACCTGCAGGGCACAACAAGGCAGGCCTTGGGCACCAGGAGATCGTCCCACAGCATGCCAGGCCTGCTGGGCTGGGTGCTGTGGCAGGAGGAAAGGAGGAAAGGACCTGTCCCAGCAAGTGAGAATTGCCCTGCAAGGCCCCTCCTCACTGAGCTGGGGGTTCATGAGGTGTGGAGGAGTGACCAAAACCCACCCTGTGCCAGGGATCTGCTGAGGAGCTGGGATTTCACAAGTGAACAACTGCTTTAATTCATTTGTAAAGAATTGCTGAGGAGCCCAAGGAGCTGATCTGGGCTGTGCAAAGATGGGTTTTACACCAGAGCAGGCACAGACGCCTGCAGTTCAGCATCCCAACACTGCCCACTGCAAGAGTTACCTGCAGCAGCTTCTGGCTGTGCAAAGCTGAAATCAGATCATCCCAAAAGCCCCACACAGGGACTGCCCTGGCCCTCAGAGCCTGCCCAGCTCCCTGCAGAGCAGGGTTAGAGGGGGCACAGCCCAGGGTGGCTCACAGGGCACAGCCCAGGGTGGCTCACAGGGATTGTCCTGACCCTCAGAGCCTGCCCAGCTCTCTGCAGAGCAGGGTTAGAGGGGGCACAGCCCAGGGTGGCTCACAGGGACTGCCCTGGCCCTCAGAGCCTGCCCAGCTCCCTGCAGAGCAGGGTTAGAGGGGGCACAGCCCAGATTGGCTCACAGGGCACAGCCCAGGGTGGCTCACAGGGACTGCCCTGGCCCTCAGAGCCTGCCCAGCTCTCTGCAGAGCAGGGTTAGAGGGGGCACAGCCCCAGGGTGGCTCACAGGGCTCCTGTCACACCCAGGGTGGCTCACAGGGATTGTCCTGACCCTCAGAGCCTGCCCAGCTCCCTGCAGAGCAGGGTTAGAGGGGGCACAGACCAGGGTGGATCACAGGGCACAGCCCAGGGTGGCTCACAGGGACTGCCCTGGCCCTCAGAGCCTGCCCAGCTCCCTGCAGAGCAAGGTTAGAGGGGGCACAGCCCAGGGTGGCTCACAGAGCTCCTGTCACACCCAGGGTGGCTCACAGGGACTGCCCTGGCCCTCAGAGCCTGCCCAGCTCTCTGCAGAGCAGGGTTAGAGGAGCATCCAGGGATTGCCTGGATCCATTGGTTCCCGGTGAGGCTTCTGCTCGGGACATTCTCCCCCCGGTGCTCTGCAGCAGGGAGCAAATGGGAGCCGCGGTGTGGGATCAGCTGCTGGAGCTTGCTGGGGTGTGCAGGGAGGGGATGCCGCCAGCCTGGCCGGGGCTGGGCCCTGCAGCCCGAGCTCTCTGCTGGTGGTGGTGGTGCTGCTGGTGGCAGGTTTGGTTCCAGCTCAGACACACAGGGAGGGCCAAAGCAGAGCCCTGTGGTGTTTGTGACCCTCCTGCTGGCACTGGCACAGCGCTGCTCCTCTCCTGCCTCTGGAGGGCTGCAACGCCAAACCCCAGGACTCGGTCTGGGCAGGTCTGAAATGGCTCCATCTCCTGTGGGCTGGCTGGGGCTCAGGAGCTGGGGGTGCCAGGTGCTGGGACGGGGCTGTGGGGAGGTGGAGGGGCACTGGGACCCTGAGCAGAGGAGTGGTGGGTGTCCCCGCTCTGCCCAAACCCGGCCAGCAGCTACTGCTGGGAGCTGGATTCCCTCCCAGTGCCTGTCACCCTCTGTCCTTGTGTCACTGGCACAGGGCTGTTGTGAGGGTGTTCTGCCATCCCTGCCTGCCAGGCCCCAGACCCTGCCTGCCTCGGGTTCTTCCACACGCTCTGCATCCAAAAGTGTGGCTCTCAAAGCTGCTGCTGCTCTTTTCTGCCCCCATTCCCTGTTTCCAGCTCATTCCAGCTCCCTGCAGCGTCTCACTGCTGTTACCCAGAGCAGCTGGGGCTGCCCTGCATCCCTGGCAGTGCCCCAGGCCAGGCTGGATGGGGCTGGAGCAGCCTGGGATGGTGCCAGGTGTCCCTGCCATGGCAGGGTGGCACTGGGTGGGACTCAGCCCTTCCAACCCAAACCATTCTGGGGTTCTGCGGTTCAACATCCAGCTCTGCACATCAGAGCGGCTGCCTGCTCTGCTAAACACGGATAAGAGTTTTGCCAAAGCCCTGAGAATATTTCTGCTAAGCCTTCAGCATCCTGACACTCACACCACCATTATTTATGCTGCAGAGTGGAAAGGCAGGCAGGATTTTAATGGAAACATCCTCTAATCCATCTGCATGAGCATTTCCAGCTCTGTATGGCTGGGCAGCCCAGCTCTCCCCAGCACGGGCAGCCCAGCTCTCCGCACTCCCACGCCAAGGCTCAGAGCCAGAATAACTCTCCCAGATGGCCAAGTGCCAGGGAAGAGGGTGTTTGTAATGGGAACAGAGAGGAAAAACTGCTCCTGTCACAAGCAATCGCGCTGCCCTGCCCATCCCCAGCACAGCAGGGCCGAGCAGCCACGCTCAGGGAGCCCAGAACGAGGGGCTGGGGCTGCCCTGCCAGGGGTGACTCCTGCTCTGGGGTGCGAGGGTCCCAGGACGAGGGAGCCGTGGGAACCTGGCTCCAAGGTCTCAGAAGGCTGATATTATTGTATTATATTGTATGATATTATATTACATATTATATTACATATTATATTACATATTATATTATATTATATTATATTATATTATATTATATTATATTATATTATATTATATTATATTATATTATATTATATTATATTATATTATATTATATTATATTATATTATATTATATTATATTATATTATATTATATCATATTATATCATATTATATCATATTACATCATATTACATCATATCATATTATATTACATCCTAAAACTATACTAAAGAAAGAGAAAGGAGACATCAGAAGGCTGAACAAGAATGAATAATAAAAACGTGTGACTGACCAGAGAGTCAGGCACAGCTGGCTGTGATTAGTCATTAAACTAAAGCAATTCACATGGAACCAATCGAACATTCACCTGCTGGTGAACAACGTCCAAGCCCCATCCCAAAGCAGCAAACCCGGGAGCAGCAATCAGATAATTATTGTTTGCATCCCTCTCTGAGGCTTCTCAGCTTCCCAGGAGCAAAATCCTGGGCAAAGAGGAGTTGTCAGAAAATGTCATGGTGACACCTGTCCCTCAGGTGGGGACAGCGGGACAGTGGGACAGTGGGACAGCAGGAGAGCGGGACAGTGGGACAGTGGGACAGCGGGACAGCAGGAGAGCGGGACAGAGGGACAGCGGGACAGCAGGAGAGCGGGACAGAGGGACAGGCCCCAGCAGCTCTGGTGCTGCAGCAGTGTGAGGGAAGGGAGCAGCTCGGGATGCAGGGCTGCATTTCCAGCTGGGAATTCCCAGCCGGGGCTCAGGCGTGTGCTCCAGAGCGATCCAGGGGCTCTCCAGGCTGTGAGCAGATCCCCTCACGGGTGGTGTGAGCAGCCATCCCTGCCTCCAAGGGGGTGCAGTGACTCTCCCTGAGCTCCAGCCCGAGCAAAGCCGCCCTGGCGCAGATGGGATCCCAGCTCTGCCCAGCACAGGGGTCCCTCAGAGGGCAGAGTCCCAGAGCCTGCTGGCAGAAACAGCAGGTTAGCCAGGGTGCAAACACGCCGAAAGGCAACGGGATAACCAGGAGCAGCGGGATGGGAGCCCTGCAGGGGGGAGCTTGCTTGGACAGGAGGATTTGTGTCCGCAGCCAGGCAGGAGCCCAGCGTTCCACCCCGAGCAGCGGTCCCTGTCCTTCAGAGGTCTCCGGGAATGGACAAGGAGTCTCTTAAAATAACATTGGGGCAGCGACAGCAGCACAATTTGCCTGATAAAGCCTTTCTCCTAATCCTGATAGGAGCTGACAATTGGTGTCATCCCGAGTTAGCAGCTCTGGCTGCATCCCAGTCCTGCTGGGAGCGCTGAGCTCCTGCAAGGGTTTTACTGCCTTGGAAGCCTGTGCACAACTCAGAAACTGTTTGCCCAGCCTTGCTTTTTTGCAGTCCCTGGCAGAAGACTGGGCATTGGGCAGGAGTTGTGCCCTGGCAGGGTGTGAGGCCCTGGCACAGGTGCCCAGAGCAGCTGGGGCTGCCCCTGCATCCCTGGAGTGCCCAAGGTTGGACACTGGGGCTGGCACAGGTGCCCAGAGCAGCTGGGGCTGCCCCTGAATCCCTGGAGTGCCCAAGGTTGGACACTGGGGCTGGCACAGAGCAGCTGGGGCTGCCCCTGCATCCCTGGCAGTGCCCAAGGCCAGGCTGGACACTGGGGCTGGAGCCCCTGGGGCAGTGGGAGGTGTCCCTGCCATGGCAGGGGTGGAATTAAATTGATTTTAGGGCCCTTTGCAACCCAGACCTTGCTGTGGCTCTGTGGAAAGCCTGAGATCCTGAGGAAAGCCAGGTGGCTGGGCATCCACAGGGACACACAGGGAGCCAGGAGGGCCCTGCTGTGCCAGGGAAGCTCTGCAGCTGCTGTGATGTGAACAGGGCCCTGCTGGTGCTCTCCTGCCCCCGTGTGTGTCTCAGCCCTGATAACTGCAGGCATTTCCAGCTCCTGTGCCGTGGCTGGGCTCCCTCCCAGCTGCCACCCATCCCTTGGCAGGTGACAGTGCCTCAGATGGATTCGGTGTGGGCACAGCAGTGCTGCTCCCAGTGACACCTCCTGCCAGGGCAATTCCCTCTGCCTGCTGTGCCCTGCACGGAGCTGGGCGTGCAGCCTGCAGGCATCGTGCTCGGGGAGCTGCTCTGCTTTCATGGCTTTTATTGGCTTTTATTGGCTTTTATTGGCTCTTCTGGCTGGCACTGGAGAGGTTACAGACAGGCAGCTGCACAGGGCAGGGACCTGCATGGTGCCCACAGGGTGTACCAGAGTCGCAAGAGTCTCGCACCTGTGCAGGATTACAGCCCAAATGGCAGCTGAGACTGAGCCCCAGGGCGGCTCACAGGGCTCCTGGCACTGCCACACCCCAGGGTGGCTCACAGGACCCTTGGAACCTTGGCAGCGGGGAAGGGAAGGGAAGGGAAGGGAAGGGAAGGGAAGGGAAGGGAAGGGAAGGGAAGGGAAGGGAAGGGAAGGGAAGGGAAGGGAAGGGAAGGGAAGGGAAGGGAAGGGAAGGGAAGGGAAGGGAAGGGAAGGGAAGGGAAGGGAAGGGAAGGGAAGGGAAGGGGGTGCTGTAGGAGCGTCAGGGGGTGGGACAGTCAGGATGGACTGAGATGAAAGATCTCAGCAGCCAGGTTGTGGAATTTGGGGTTTATTGCAAAGGGCCTGGGTGCAGGGCCCTGCTGGGATTTGGGGTTTATTGCACAGGGCCTGGGGGCAGGGCCCTGCTGGGATTTGGGGTTTATTGCAAAGGGCCTGGGTGCAGGGCCCTGCTGGGATATGGGGTTTATTGCAAAGGGCCTGGGTGCAGGGCCCTGCTGGGATTTGGGGTTTATTGCAGAGGGCCTGGGTGCAGGGCCCTGCTGGGATTTGGGGTTTATTGCACAGGGCCTGGGTGCAGGGGCCTTTTGGAATTTGGGGTTTATTGCAAAGGGCCTGGGTGCAGGGGCCCTGCTGGGATTTGGGGTTTGCAAAGGGCCTGGGTGCAAAGGGCCTGGGTGCAGGGCCCTGCTGGGATTTGGGGGCTGCAAAGGCACAGCCCTGCTGGATCAGGCCAGGAGAAGGATCAGGCCCGAGAGATGAGAGGGTGAGAGAGGATGAGAGGGTGAGGGAGTAAAAGCGTAAGGGAGTAAAAAGGATAAGAGAGTAAAAGGGTAAGAACTAAGAGAGCAAAGTTCCCATTACAATACAATGAATCTTCTGTGTTGAATATTCTGATTGTCCCTCACCAATCCAGTACAACAAACAAATCCTATAGCATTTCCATACACCCTATAAGAATCATTACGTTACCATCCTGTGCTACATTTTAAACCCTAAAAAATCCTCTTTGGGCCCCCTCTGCCGAGCTGCAGGGTCTGCTCTGACCCTTGGGCCTGTCTGCAAGCAGAGGGTGTTGTTCCATCAAAAGGGGATCACCTTCAGTGGCCACACCACTGTTTTCCAGTTGTTCAGTAACAAAGGGATCTCAAAGCTTGCTTTCACTTCAATCTCACTTATAGTTTCCATATTCTCAAAATCTTTTTCCAGACAACCATACTTCTAAGGCTTTCCTGTTCACCTGCCCCATCAGGGTGCCACCCATCCCGCTCAGGGCAGGTGCTGATCTCGCCCTCCCCAGGGACAGGGACCCTGCAGGGCTCCCTCACCCGGTGCCCCTCTCTGGGCAGGGAGAGGAGCAGCATTGCTCCACCACCCTCCCAGAACCCCCTGTGCTGCTCAATGCGCCCACCTTGGCTTGTCCTCTGCTGCAATACCAGCCCTGCCTCCCTCTGCACAGCCCTCCTCCTCCTCCTCCTCAACTAAACACCACCCAGGGCTCGATTCTGCTGTGACATTTTCAGCATTTTCCTGCCAATGGAGGCTGAAAAGTGACCAGCACGGATTTAATTGCGCTGGTGGGCTGCTCTCACACAAAGGCAGAGCTCTTTTCACAATGAGCCTCTAAAGGCTCTGTGGGAGGCACAGTGGGCTCTGCAAAGGGCACTTGGAGCTCAGAGCCCAATTATGGAAACGCAGGGAGCTCTGGGTTTGCAGCCCTGCTGCCCAGAGACTCCTCCAGTTCACTCTGGATTTTCTGTGAATTGCCCCCAATGCCTGCAGGGGGATGGTGGTGCTCACCAGGGCAGGGGGATGTTGTGCAGGACAGGGGCTGTTGTTGCTCACCACGGCTCTGGGGATGCTGTGCAGGACAGGGGCTGTTGTTGTTGCTCACCAGGGCTCTGTGGATGCTGTGCAGGACAGGGGCTGTTGTTGTTCACCGGGGGATGCTGTGCAGGACAGGGGCTGTTGTTGTTCACCGGGGGATGCTGTGCAGGACAGGGGCTGTTGTTGTTCACCAGGGCAGGGGGATGCTGTGCAGGACAGGGGCTGTTGTTGCTCACCAGGGCTCTGTGGATGCTGTGCAGGACAGGGGCTGTTGTTGCTCACCAGGGCTCTGGGGATGCTGTGCAGGACAGGGGCTGTTGTTGTTCACCGGGGGGATGCTGTGCAGGACAGGGGCTGTTGTTGTTCACCAGGGCTCTGGGGATGCTGTGTAGGACAGAGGGTGTTGTTGTTCACCGGGGGATGCTGTGCAGGACAGGGGCTGTTGTTGTTCACCCGGGGGATGCTGTGCAGGACAGGGGCTGTTGTTGTTCACCAGGGCAGGGGATGCTGTGCAGGACAGGGGCTGTTGTTGCTCACCGGGGGATGCTGTGCAGGACAGGGGCTGTTGTTGTTCACCCGGGGGATGCTGTGCAGGACAGGGGCTGTTGTTGTTCACCCGGGGGATGCTGTGCAGGACAGGGGCTGTTGTTGCTCACCAGGACAGGGGGATGCTGTGCAGGACAGGGGTGTTGTTGTTGTTGCTCACCCGGGGGATGCTGTGCAGGACAGGGGCTGTTGTTCACCAGGGGGATGCTGTGTAGGACAGAGGGTGTTGTTGTTCACCAGGGGGATGCTGTGCAGGACAGGGGCTGTTGCTCACCAGAGCAGGGGGATGCTCTGCAGGACAGGGGCTGTTGTTGTTCACCAGGGTTCTGTGCCTGCTTTCTCTGCCCTGAGCTCTCCTCCTGCTCTCATTAAGGCATTGCTCTAATTGCAGGAACAAGTTATCCTCACGTGTCCTCCTCAGACTGCACAAATGGGACGTGATGCTGCTCCTTCTCCTCGTCTCCAAACTGGTATTTAGGGAGTAAAGCAGGGGTGATTTCAAGTCTGGAAAGGTCTTTTCACTCAACAAGGCCCAAGCAGATCCTGTGCTGAGGAAACTGGTGCCAGCAGCAATAACAGAAACACAAGTAAGAGCCACCATCCTCTCCCAAATCAACAGCTTAAGGTTAAAGGCTTTTTACAAAGACCCAGAGTGTGTGTTGCTCGTCAGGCTGCTCATATTTAAGTTGCTTGAGGCCTCACTTTTCAGCTTTTCTCCATAATTGCAAGAGTTTTCACAAATTAATTACAGAGAGGGAAGGAAAAAAAAAAGGCCTAATCATGTTAAGTGCTGGAAGTGGGTGCGCCCACTGCTGAAATATCCCTGCTAAACTCTGCTGCCAGCTGAGGGCTCCTGTAAGGCTTTGGACAGAAGGAACTCATGCCCATAAATTATGTATTAAACATAAACATAAATTAAACATAAATTTAAACATAAATTCATGTCCAGCACAGCTTTTGGATCCCCCTTTTCTGTCCATGGTCTCTGTCTTGTGGCAGAGACCTTTGCCTGTGTCCCATGTGCAAACAGCAGCCCTGGATTTGGAAAAGGGTTTGTGGTTCTGGAACCTTCCCTGTTTTTATGAGCCTGGGAATCCATCCCTGCCCTTGGGGGCCCCTGGATCCATCCCTGCCCTTTGGGGTTCCTGGATCCATCCCTGCCCTTTGGGGTTCCTGGATCCATCCCTGCCTTTGGGGGTGCCCTGGATCCATCCCTGCCCTTTGGGTGTTCCTGGATCCATCCCTGCCTTTGGGGGTGCCCCTGGATCCATCCCTGCCCTTGGGGGTTCCTGGATCCATCCCTGCCCTTTGGGGTTTTGGGGTTCCTTGGGGTTCCTGGATCCATCCCTGCCCTTTGGGGTTCCTGGCCCTGGATCCATCCCTGCCCTTTGGGGTTCCTGGATCCATCCCTGCCCTTTGGGGTTCCTGGCCCTGGATCCATCCCTGCCCTTTGGGGCCCCTGGATCCATCCCTGCCCTTTGGGGTTCCTGGATCCATCCCTGCCCTTTGGGGTTCCTGGCCCTGGATCCATCCCTGCCCTTGGGGGTACCTGTCCCCAGGTGACACACACCCCCAGCCCCCAGCTCAGGTGTCCTCACCCATCTGGGTTTGTGTCACTTGCAGTGATCATTCCCAATGGAATTCAGGGTGCCTGGAGGGCCTGGCAGCGCTGTGGGCCCGGGCTGCAGGGCTGGGGAGCCCCAGGGTCCCCCTGGAAATCACTGGGGACTGAGAGGAGTGCCTGCATCCCTGGGGGCAGAGCACACTGACCCCACAGCTTCCCATTCCCTCCTCACCCTGCATCCCTGCATCCCTGCATCCCTGCATCCCTGGGGGCAGAGCACACTGATCCCACAGCTTCCCATTCCCTCCCCACCCCAGCACAAACAGGGACAGGGGTTCTGTCCCTGAGCGCGAGGACAGAGACAGGGGAGTGACGGGGCCCTGGGATGGCCCCAGAGCAGGCAGGCCAGGCTGGGCTGGTGTCAGGGGCTGGCTGGGGCACGCAGGGACAGCCCTGACTGCGGGCACGAACGTGGCACCACCGTCAGCTGCCACACAAACGTGGCACCACTGTCAGCTGCCACACTGAGAGAAGGGATCCCCAGGGCAGAGGGGGAGCAGGACAAAATCAAAGAGAAACTGCAGCCAGCTGCTCTTTTCCTCACCAAGGGCACACAGGGGGAACAGTCCCATCCCTGGGGGCTGGAGGGACAGAAACCGATCCCACACTTCCCAGTCACTGCCCAGCCCTGGGGACACAGGGGTGCCCAGCTCTGGGGACAGTCCCTGCCCAGCACAGGGGACAATCACTGCCCATTACAGGTGGCAGTCCCTGCCCAGGTGTCCCTGCCCAGGTGTCCCTGCCCAGGTGTCCATGCCCAGGTGCTCATGCCCAGGTGTCTGGGATGGCCCAGGTGTCCCAGCCCAGGGCCTGGGCCAGGTGTCAGGGCCTGGGTGTCCATGCCCAGGGACAGCCCAGGTGTCCATGCCCAGGTGCCCGTGTCCCTGCCCAGGTGCCCATGCCCAGGTGTCCCTGCCCAGGTGTCCGTGCCCAGGGCAGGGAGAGAAGGGATCCCTGAGGGCAGAGGGGCCCAAACAAAATCAAAGAGAAACCCCAGGCCAGCTGCTCTGCTCTCCCCATGAGCAGTTCAGACAGCCTGGGAACTTTTAAATGAGATTTATCTTCCTTCAGATGAAGACAGGGATGAATATTGGAAGGGGAGGAGAAGGTTGGGAAGGACAGGGGACATCCCCAAATCCCCCTGGCTCTGGGGGTGTGGAATTGGGCTGCATCTGGGACATCCCTGATTAGATTGTGGTCCTTTTTATCACTGCCCTGATCTGGGACAGTCCCTTCTGGTTTTATGGGACAGTCTTGGCAATGGAACAGCTTGGATTAGATATTCCAGTGTTTCCCTCAGGGGAAAATATCCAAATTGCAAAGGGACATTTATTTGCCCAGTTATGTTTTGGCTTTGTCTTTTTTGTTCATTTTAGGGATGTCACTTTTATGTCTTTTTGTGCGCTGGTGGACAGGGTAAAGAGGATCCTTGTTACAGGTTGCATTTAAAAATGCCAAGGTGTCCCGTTTAGGTGCCAGGGTCCAGGTGTTCTTGGGCAAGTGACATGCCCAGGTTTGGGTTTGGTGTTCCAGGAACAGGTGTCCCTCCCATTGGCCTGGTGCCCAGGTGTCCCTGCCCAGCCCAGGTGCCCGTGCCCAGGGTCCTTTCCAGAGAGCCCGGGAGGGTTTGCCCAGGTTTGAAGGACCTTGACAGTCCCCAGGTGGGCAGGGCCCAGGTGTCCAGGGGCCCAGGTGTCCATCCTGGCCCAGATGTCCCTGCCCAGGTGTCCCTGCCCAGGTGCCCATGCCCAGGTGCCCATGCCCAGGTGTCCCTGCCCAGGTGCCCGTGCCCAGGTGTCCCTGCCCAGGTGTCCCTGCCCAGGTGTCCCTGCCCAGGTGTCCATGCCCAGGTGTCCCTGCCCAGGTGCCTGTGTCCCTGCCCAGGTGTTCGTGCCCAGGTGTCCCTGCCCAGGTTTCCCTGCCCAGGGCAGGGTGGAGGGGGTGATCCCTGAGGTCCTCCCAGCCCAAACCTCTCTGGGATTTGTGATTTTCGGGCCATCCCCAGCCCCCCAGCTCTCCGTGCTCTCCTCATGAGCAGTTCAGACACCTCTGGAGAGCTTTTAAATGAGATTTATCTTCCCTTCAGATGAAGGCAGGGATGAATATTGGAAGGAGAGGAGAAGGTTGGGAAGGAGCAAGGGGCACATCCCAACAAATCCCCGCTGGCTCTGGCTGTTGTGTGGAATTGGGCTGCATCTGTCACATCTGATTAGATTGTGCTGTCCTTTTTTATCTCCCTGATCTGTGCTATGATTCTTCTGGTTTTATGTGACATTTCCTTGGCAATGGAACTGCTTGGATTAGATATTCACAGTGTTTCCCTCACCATAAAATATCCAAATTGCAAAGGGTTATTTATTTGCACAGTTATGTTTTGCTTTGTCTTTTTGTTCATTTTTAATGTTGCTTTTTATGTTATTTTTTGTGCGCTGGTGCTGCTTGTAAATAGGATCCGTGTGGCTTTCTGCATTTAAAAATATCAAAGAGTTACGTTTAGAGCAGGGGTACCAAGCTTCTTCTTGGGCAAGGACATGTTTGGGTTTGGTGTTCCAGGAACTGTGTCTCCCTCCCATTGGCCTGGTGTCAGTAAATCCCGTAAATCCAGGGACTCTTTCCAGAGAGCCACGGGAGGGTTTGGCTTTGAAGGGACCTTGACAGTCCCCATGGGCAGGGACACCTTCAAGGGGCCAGGTGTCCATCCTGGCCGGGGACACTGCCAGGGCGGGCAGCCAGAGCTGCAGTGGGCACCTGTGCCAGGGCCCGTGGGGGCAGAACCTTCAGGGGAGGCAAAATCCCACCCCAAATGGGCACTGCCCAAATCCCACCCCAAATCCCACCCCAAATGGGCACTGTCCAAATCCCAGCCCAACTGGGCACTGCCCAAATCCCGCACCAAATGGGCACTGCCTGAATCCCACCCTAAATGGGCACTGTCCAAATCCCAGCCCAAATGGGCGCTGTCCATATCCCACCCCAAATGGGCACTGCCCAAATCCCAGCCCAAATGGGCACTGCCCAAACCCCACCCCAAATCCCACCCCAAATGGGCACTGCCCAAATCCCACCCCAAATGGGCACTGCCCGAATCCCACCCCAAATGGGCACTGCCCAAATCCCACCCCAAATCCCACCCCAAATGGGCACTGCCCAAATCCCACCCCAAATGAGCATTGTCCACCCCTGACTGCTGCAAAGGACCTGGGCTCCATTGGGATTTGGAAACAGCTGGGAATGGTGAGACTTGGAAAAATAGGGAATAGTGACAGACAGAGAGACCAAGGGCTGGTGTTCATCAAACTGTGATCTCCAGGGCTGGTGTTCTCCAGCTGTGATCTCCAGGGCTGGTGTTCTCCAAGCTGTGACCCCTCCAGGGCTGGTGTTCTCCAGCTGTGATCTCCAGGGCTGGTGTTCTCAGAGCTGTGACCCCTCCAGGGCTGGTGTTCTCAGTCTGTGACACCTCCAGGGCTGATGTTCTCCAGCTGTGACACCTCCAGGGCTGGTGTTCTCCCAGCTGTGACACCTCCAGGGCTGATGTTCTCCGGTCTGTGACACCTCCAGGGCTGATGTTCTCCAGGGCTGTGACACCTCCAGGGCTGGTGTTCTCCATCTGTGACACCTCCAGGGCTGATGTTCTCCAGCTGTGACACCTCCAGGGCTGATGTTCTCCAGCTGTGACCCCTCCAGGGCTGATGCTCTCCCAGCTGTGGTTTCTCCCCAGCTCAGCAGGTCAGGGCTGCTGTCCTCCAGGACATTCCATGGTTTCCCACAGCACCTTTCATGGCCGTTTCCCAGCAGCACAGGCATCCCCTCCTCGTGCTCCCCATGTCCCCAGCAGCACCCTGCACAGCAGGGACAATTCACAGGTGGCAGTGGCCCAGCTCTGGCCAGCTCTGTCCGTGGCTGTGACCCTGGAATGTTCCACCAGCAGGGACTGTCCCCACTGTGTGCCCCTGAGGTTCTCTTCTCCAGTTTTTGTTCTGGTTCCCTGCAGGCTCCTCTGTCCCTGCCCACCTTCTGAAGGCTCTCACGCCCTGCCCACGAGGCCAGGGCTGGGCTCCGGGGTCTGTGGGATCCCAGCCCTGGGGCAGGAGGCTTGGAAAGCCCCCAGTCCCTTCAAACCCTCTGGCTGAGTTAAACTGGGCTCACAGGGCCCCAGGGAGGGTTCCATCCCTGCCAGAGGCTGGGGGCGGGTGACCTTTGGGGTCCCTTGCACCCAAACCAGCTGGGGCTCCCTGGGGGCCCTGGGGCTGCTGCTGAGCTCCCATTCCTGCAGCAGCCCACCAGGCAGGACCCCATGGGTGACACCATTCCCTGTGCTGTGCCCATGGCAGGCCATGAGGGGCTGCTGGGGACCAGCAAGGGAAGGAAGGGGGTCAGGAGAATGGGGGGAGCAGTGCCCCGGCGTCACCGACACATTTTATGGAAAATCCTTCCCTTGGGATTTGTCCTCCTGAGAAGCTGGGAGGCCTCAGGAACAAAATGCAAACAATGGTTATCTGCTGCTGTGGGATGCAACAGGTGCATCTGGGATTGGCCCATGGTGGATGTTTGTAATTAATGGCCAATCACAGTCAGCTGGCTCAGACTCTCTGAGCCACAAGCCTTTGTTATCATTCTTTGCTATTCTATCCTTAGCCAGCCTTCTGATGAAATCCTTTCTTCCATTATTTTAGTATAGTTTTAATGTAATATATATAATAAAATAATAAATCAACCTTCTGGAACATGGAGTCAGATCCTCGTCTCTCCCCTCATCCTGGGACCCTGTGAGCCCGGTCACAGCCCGGTGTCCCTCTCTGTCACAGCCCAGTGCCAGCTCTGCCCTGTGGTGACCCCTGGCAGGTCCCTCCAGCTCCCCCAGCCCTGCAGGGTGGGCGCATCCCTGAGCCAGCAGAACCTTTCCCACTTCACCCAGGAGCAGCAGGGCTGACAGAGCTGGTTAAACACCACCCTGTGCCCATGTGTGCATGTGTGCAGAAGATAAATATAATCCCTGGGACCCAGCGTCTCATAAACGCCTTTCTGGAGGCTGCTGATTATCCCAGGGAGGTGAATCCGTGCTGGTGAATTAGCAATGGGCTGCTGGAGCAGCCTGGCTCTGGCTGCTGAGGCAATTTTCTTGCTGAGGTACCGAGTGTTTGCCGAGCCAAACATCCAGCAGGGTTATCTTTGTCTCTGTGCGTGCAGGAGAACAATCCCAGCTCCCTCCCCAAACCCTGCCCGTGGACAGGAATGGCTGAAAGCTGGGCTGGTTGGGGCCTGGGAGAGGCGCTGGGTGAGGATTTGCATCCCAGCTCAAACACAAGACAGGAGTTAAATAAACCCCAGCAGGGATGGGCACAGCAGCGCCCCAGGCTCGGGGCCAGCCCGGCCCCTTCTCTTGTCCAAGGACACGGGGCTGAGCCCAGAGCTGGCACTGGGCACTGGGGCTGCAGCCAGAGCTGGCACTGGGCACTGGGCTGAGCCCAGAGCTGGCACTGGGCATGGGGCTGCACCCAGAGCTGGCACTGGGCACTGGGCTGAGCCCAGAGCTGGCACTGGGCATGGGGCTGCAGCCAGAGCTGTCACTGGGCACTGGGGCTGCACCCAGAGCTGGCACTGGGCACTGGGGCTGAGCCCAGAGCTCGCACTGGGCACTGGGGCTGCAGCCAGAGCTGGCACTGGGCACTGGGCTGAGCCCAGAGCTGGCACTGGGCATGGGGCTGCACCCAGAGCTGTCACTGGGCACTGGGCTGAGCCCAGAGCTGGCACTGGGCACTGGGCTGAGCCCAGAGCTGGCACTGGGCACTGGGGCTGCAGCCAGAGCTGGCACTGGGCACTGGGCTGAGCCCAGAGCTGGCACTGGGCATGGGGCTGCACCCAGAGCTGTCACTGGGCACTGGGCTGAGCCCAGAGCTGGCACTGGGCACTGGGGCTGAGCCCAGAGCTGGCACTGGGCACTGGGGCTGCAGCCAGAGCTGGCACTGGGCACTGGGGTGAGCCCAGAGCTGGCACTGGGCACTGGGCTGTGACGGTAATCACAGGGGTCCCAGGATGAGGGAAGAGACGAGGATCTGACTCCATGTTTCAGAAGGCTGATTTATTATTTTATGATATATATTACATTGAAACTATACTAAAAGAATAGAAGAAAAGGTTTCATCACAAGGCTGGCTAAGAATAGAATAGCCAAGAATGATAACAAATGTTTGTGGCTTGGGCTCTGTGTCCGAGCCAGCTGGGCTGTGATTGGCCATTAATTACAAACATCCACCATGGGCCAATCCCAGATGCACCTGTTGCATCCCACAGCAGCAGATAACCATTGTTTGCATTTTGTTCCTGAGGCCTCCCAGCTTCTCAGGAGGACAAATCCTAAGGAAAGGATTTTCCATAAAAAATGCCTGTGACACTGCACACCCTGGCAGGGCAATTACAGCAGCAGCCAGGGGGTGGCAGCCCTGGAACACGAGGAGGGAGCCCCAGGCTCCTGTGGGACAAACCTGGGGGAGCAGAGCAGGAACCAGGGCTGGGAGCAAAGGGATGAGCCTGCAGTGATGGACTGGGCAGGGACAGGGAGCTGGGGACAGAGGGACAGCCCCAGGGGGACAGAGACAGGGACAGCAGGGACAGGGACAGCAGGGACAGGGAGCTGGGGACACAGGGACAGCCTGAGGAGACAGGGACAGGGACAGGGACAGGACAGCAGGGGCAGGGACAGCAGGGGCAGGGACAGCAGGGGCAGGGAGCTGGGGGTGCACAGAGCCAGCCCCAGAGGACAGGGACAGGGACAGGGACAGCAGGGGCAGGGAGCTGGGGACAAAGGGACAGCCCCAGGGGGACAGGGACAGGGACAGGGACAGGACAGCAGGGACAGGGATCTGGGCACACAGGGACAGCCCCAGGGGACAGGGACAGGGGACAGGGACAGCCCCAGGAGACCCATTTCCCCCAAGGGGACAGGTGTCCCCAGGATGGGACAGGGGACAGGGAGCCAGGATGTGGGAAGCCTGCTGCAGTGAGTTTGGCAGGGCAGCACACCCTTGCAGAGTCAGGCAAGGGTGATGACCTCTGTCATGACCCGCGTTCCCTCTCTGGATGGTGTGGGGCACAGCTGGGGATGCTCCATGACCCATTCCCCTCTCTGGATGGTGTGGGGCAGCTGTGGGGATGCTCCATGACCCAGTCCCCTCTCTGGATGGCGTGGGGCACAGCTGGGGATGCTCCATGACCCATTCCCCACTCTGGATGGTGTGGGGCAGCTGTGGGGATGCTCCATGACCCATTCCCCTCTCTGGATGGCGTGGGGCACAGCTGGGGATGCTCCATGACCCATTCCCCACTCTGGATGGTGTGGGGCAGCTGTGGGATGCTCCATGACCCATTTCTCTGGATGGCGTGGGGGCACAGCTGGGGATGCTCCATGACCCATTCCCCACTCTGGATGGTGTGGGGCACAGCTGGGGATGCTCCATGACCCATTCCCCACTCTGGATGGTGTGGGGCAGCTGTGGGGATGCTCCATGACCCATTCCCCACTCTGGATGGTGTGGGGCACAGCTGGGGATGCTCCATGACCCATTCCCCACTCTGGATGGTGTGGGGCAGGGCTGTGGGATGCTCCATGACCCATTCCCCACTCTGGATGGTGTGGGGCACAGCTGGGGATGCCCATGACCCATTCCCCTCTCTGGATGGTGTGGGGCAGCTGTGGGGATGCTCCATGACCCATTCCCCACTCTGGATGGTGTGGGGCACAGCTGGGGATGCTCCATGACCCATTTCCCCACTCTGGGTGTCCCCAGGCTGTGGAAGGAGCAGGATCCAGGATGTGCCAGCCTGTGCCAGGGCACACAGCGCTCCCTGCCAGCCCAGGGCCGTGGCAGCATTTGCATTTAGATGGGAACAGTTATGGACTCAAACAGCCTTTTGTGAGCACAGCTGCTGCTCACAGCTGCTCCTTGATGGAAAAGGGGCCCTTCTGGTGGTCACACCTTGTCCTTGGGTGTCTTCCCCCCTTCCTCGGAATGAAAGCGTGGGCTGGAGGCGCCATGCAGCACAAACCCCCTGAGCCGCCTGTTCCTCAGCCCGGCCTGGCCCTGACGGGTGGGTGGGAGGGGGAGGCTCTGGATCCATTGCGGGAGCATTTCTGTGGGAGGGGGCTCCAGGTGACCCGGGGCAGGGCAGGGGCTGCACATCACCCACGGGGCTGCAGGGGGGTGCAGGGGCTGAAAGGGGCTTTGGATCAGGGGGGTTTGAAAGACACTTTGGATCCATTGGCAGGGAAATCTCCCTGGATCCATCTGCTATGAAGCCCCAGTTAGATCCATCTGGCCCAGGGAAGGGCAGCTTTGGATCCATTGGGCACCTGTGCTTTGGATCCATCCCACCCTGAAAGCCTTTGGATCCCTGCCCGAGATCCCATCTGGATCCATCTGGGGCTGTTCCTTTGGATCCATCCCTGTCCAAATCCTCTGGATCCATTGGGTGTGAAGCCCCTTTGGATCTGTCGGTGTGAAATCACTTTGGATCCACAGCCCTGTGAAATCACTTTGGATCCATTGGGTGTGAAAGGCTTTGGATCCATCCCCTGATGAACACTTTGGATCCATGGGAGGTGAAATCACTTTGGATCCATTGGCAGCCCCCGAAATCACTTTGGATCCATCAGAGCCCGGTGGAATCGCTTTGGATCCATCTGCGCTGCAAATCGGGACTTTGGATCCATCTGTGCCCTGAAATCGCCTTGGGATCCATGGAGGAAAGGAAATGGTCACTTTGGATCCATTGGGTGTGAAATCACTTTGGATCCATCTGGTGTGAAATCACTTTGGATCCATCTGGTGTGAAATCGCTTTGGATCCATCTGGTGTGAAATCACTTTGGATCCATCTGGTGCGAAATCACTTTGGATCCATCTGGTGTGAAATCACTTTGGATCCATCGGGTGTGAAATCACTCTGGATCCATCTGGTGCAAAATCACTTTGGATCCATCTGGTGCAAAATCACTTTGGATCCATCGGGTGCGAAATCACTTTGGATCCATCTGGTGTGAAATCACTTTGGATCCATTGGGTGTGAAATCACTTTGGATCCATCTGGTGTGAAATCACTTTGGATCCATCTGGTGTGAAATCACTTTGGATCCATCGGGTGTGAAATCACTTTGGATCCACCTGGTGTGAAATCACTTTGGATCCACCTGGTGTGAAATCACTCTGGATCCATCTGGTGCGAAATCACTTTGGATCCATCTGGTGCGAAATCACTCTGGATCCATCTGGTGTGAAATCGCTTTGGATCCATCTGGTGCGATCGCAGGATTGTTTGGGTGGGACAGGACCTCAAAGACCGAGCGCAACCATTCCCTGCCAGGAGGCAGCAGCACCTGGGGTGACCCTGGTGGCACTGTGACAGGGGGGACACAGAGAGAGCCCCAGCCCAGACCCCCCCAGCCAGCACATCCCTCCCTTGGTGCCCGTGCTGTGATACCCCCCTGACCCACCCTGGTGTCCAGGGCTTTCCAGCCAGCCCTGGGACCCCACCGGCCCCCAGGGCCACTGTCCTCAGCCCAGAGGGCCAACCCAGGGCAACTGAAAGGTTCTGTGCTGGATCACAGCGCCCTGGGGAGGCCAAGGATGTCCCCAGGAGGAGGGGAGCAACCACTGCCCGCTCCTGGAGCTGGGCTGGGAATAAAGCTGGGGTGGGATAAAATCCGGGGGTGGGATAAAAGCCAAGGGTGGGATAAAAGCTGGGGTGGGATAAAATCCGGGGGTGGGATAAAAGCCAAGGGTGGGATAAAAGCTGGGGTGGGATAAAATCCGGGGGTGGCATAACAGCTGGGGTGGGCTAAAAGAAGCCAAGCATCCCCCCAGGAGCTGACCAGGGACACGAATCTGTGGTTCCCCCTGCAGGAAGTGCCCCCTGCCCCTTGCAGACCCACGGCTGATTTGTTTACCAAGCCAATTTTCAAACCAATATTAACCAATATTAGGCCCTTGACGGGGATGGGTTTTTCCCCTTCAGTGGTGAAATTGGATGTGAATTTTGAATTTTCCAGTCAATTGAGCAAGCTAAGCACTGGTGATGCAACAGGCCCTGTAACGTGTGTGTGCTTTATTCCATTTTTCCTTGAGGGATCTGTATCAGAACAGGCACAAGGAAAAGATGAAAAGAATGGGAGATACTGTAAATTACAGGATCAGTGCTGGGGGACCCTGAAATCCTTCCCAGGTTATTTTCCTTTGCATCCTGGGGTTCATCCCAGGGTGATGTTCCTAAGCGGTGACGCTCCTGTCACTTCAGACCTGCCAGGTTTGAAGGCTGGAAGGAACAAGGGCTCAGGCAGAGCTGGCAGGGGCAGAGTCGTTTGGGAGCAGGACCCCTGCTCAGCAGCAAACACCAGGAAAGGGCCATCCTGGGATGGGAACCTGCCTTTCCCGTGAAACCAGGAGTCCTGGTCTGATCTAGGAGCTCTGGGACAGTTCTGGAAACCCTGGGTTTAGGAGGGGCCATGGCAAACCCAGAGCTCAGACCTGAGCTGGGGTAACCCAGGAAAACCCTCCCCAAAATGAGCCTGTTTGGGCACTGTCCGTGGGGCAGCCCCACGCCAGGAGCCCCCGAGGGAGCGCTGGGGGCTGTTCCCAGGGACAAACCCCACGCACAGCCTCTGGATCCTGCCCCTGCATGAGGAGCAGCGAGGGCTGGCCCTTCCCCGGCCCTGCGGAGCCCCAGCAGCCCCGGGATGTGCAGGAGGAGGAGGAGGAGGGTTGGTCCTTCCCAGGATGAGGAGGAGGAGGGCTGGCCCTTCCCTGGCCCTGCAGAGCCCCAGCAGCCCCGGGATGTGCAGGAGGAGGAGGAGGTTTAGTCCTTCCCCAGCCCTGCAGAGCTGCTGAAGCCCCAGGATGAGGGAGGTTTGGTCCTTTCCTGGATGAGGAGCAGCCAAGGTTTGGTCCTTCCCAGGATGAGCATGAGGAGGAGGTTTGATCCTTCCCAGGATAAGGAAGAGGAGGTTTGGTCCTTCCCCAGCCCTGCAGAGCTGCTGAAGCCCCAGGATGAGGATGAGGATGAGGATGAGGAGGATGAGGATGAGGATGAGGATGAGGATGAGGATGAGGAGGAGGATGAGGATGAGGATGAGGATGAGGATGAGGAGGAGGAGGAGGATGAGGGTTGGTCCTTCCCAGCCCTGCAGAGCCCAGCCCAGCCCCCTGGGACAATGCAGAGTGCTGAGCAGCAGGGGCCGGCCTGGCTCTGAGCAGGCTGTAAATCTGCATTTGGGCAATCAGAGTTTATTTCCCATATGCTCCTTCTCCACGCGGTGTGCTTTATGGCAGGGAGGGTTTGAATCAGGGGCACCCTGGGGAGCAGCAGATGGGATGGGCACAGCTCTGCCAGGGATCAGAAATCCTCGCCCTGCTCAGGCTCCTCACCCTGCAAGAGCCTGAATGAGGGATGTGGGGCTCCAGGGGCTCTCCAAAATGCAGTTTATTGTATCCAAGAGGTTACAGCAGTGCGGGGCTCATGGGTGACAGAGCTGTGCCCACAGCTGTCAGCTCCAGCTGCAGGCACGCCTGGAGACCCTTTGGTTTTGGTTACAGTGCATTATATACCTTTCTTTTGGTTACAGTGCATTCTATACTTTTCTTTTGGTTACGTTGCATTCTATACTTTTCTTTTGGTTACGTTGCATTCTATACTTTTCTTTTAGTTACATTGCATTATTTACTTTTCTTTTGGTACAAATGCATTCTATACTTTTCTTTTAGTTACATTGCATTATTTACTTTTCTTTTGGTCACAATGCATTCTATACTTTTCTTTTGGTCACAGTGCATTCTATAGTTTTCTTTGCTGAGCATCTCAATACAGTGGAACCAATCTATACCTTAGCTATTATCTATAGCCTATCATAACTACTGTAATTACCATATTCATGTTACCATTTTCCAATCACTAAAAGTCAGGACATTGCAGTTTAAGCTGGAAGATGTTTTTCAGTTTTCTTGCAATGGAAAATTCTGAGACCTTTTTTCTACTTGCCACATTTGCTGCCTTGTTTGCCTGTGCTCTCTTTCTGCTTGGTAAAAACATCTTCTTGTTTGGGGTGGGTTTATCCTTTGCTCTAAGCCCTAAAACCCCTTCTAACCAACACACCCTTTGCCTCCTTGGTTATCCAGTGAGACTGGCTCAGCAATTCTTCTCTTCTGTATCAAAACTTGCTTCCATCTCTATTCCTTCATCAGACTCTACATTTAAAAACCTTTCTGCCAAGCATCTGTGAGACTTTCTTGTCAAACTTTCACCCTTCCCAACATGCCCCTGCTCATGGCTCCTCACCGTGCTCAGGGCTCTCTGCCCCTCTCTGTGTTTCAGCTTCCAGCCCAAGGGTGAGTCAGGTGTGACAGCACTGACAGAGCACAGCAAATCCCCCTGCTCCTCCCAGGGCAGTGACTGCCCCAGCCTGAGCAGGGCTCTGCAGGAGCTCTGCTTCCCAGAGAACGTCCGAGGGCTCCCCATCCACGGCTTTGGGATGGCCTCACAACAGACAGGGACTGGTTTCCTGTTTTTAACCAGACTTTTGATACCCAGAGAACAGTTCTGATGGAAATGCTGCCCTCAGGCTTCACATTTCTTTCTGTCCTTGTGACAGAAACAGGATTTCAGGATTTCCAGTGTCCCCAGTTCTTCCTGGCCTGGCCATTCAGGATTTCAGGATTTCCAGTGTCCCCAGTTCCCCCCTGCCTCATCCATTCAGGATTTCAGGATTTCCAGTGTCCCCAGTTCTTCCTGCCCTGGCCATTCAGGATTTCAGGATTTCCAGTGTCCCTAGTTCCTCCTGTCACCCATTCAGGATTTCAGGATTTCCAGTGTCCCCAGTTCCCTCCTGCCTCATCCATTCAGGATACACTCCCAGCTCAGGCATTTCCCCTCTTCCCTGCAAGGGTTAACCATAAATCACCTGTGAGCCCCAGCTCTCACTCCCCAAGCCTGTTCCAGGGACCTGTGTCTCGGAGCACGTTGGTGTGCCAGGGCTGCCAGGCTGTGCAGGGCACTCGGAGCCACAGGGGATTGATTGCTGTGCTGCTGCAGGGCTGCCAGGAGATCCCTGAGCCAGGAGAGAGAGATCCCTGCTCCAGGAGAGATCCCTGCTCCCGCACAGATCCCTGAGCCAGGAGAGATCCCTGAGCCAGGAGAAATCCCTGAGCCAGGAGAAATCCCTGAGCCAGGAGAGATCCCTGCTCCCGCACAGATCCCTGCTCCAGCACAGATCCCTGCTCCCGCACAGATCCCTGCTCCTGCACAGATCCCTGCTCCAGCACAGATCCCTGCTCCAGGAGAGATCCCTGCTCCAGGAGAAATCCCTGAGCCAGGAGAGATCCCTGCTCCAGCACAGATCCCTGCTCCAGCACAGATCCCTGCTCCAGCACAGACCCCTGCTCCAGCACAGATCCCTGCTCCAGCACAGATCCCTGCTCCTGCACAGACCCCTGCTCCAGCACAGACCCCTGCTCCAGCACAGATCCCTGCTCCCGCACAGATCCCTGCTCCAGCACAGATCCCTGCTCCCGCACAGATCCCTGCTCCCGCACAGATCCCTGACACCAAAAATGAGCTCCTGCAAATCCAGCACAGATCCCTTCCGCACAGATCCCTGGAGCCAGGATGGGAAGGCCAGGAACATCCCAGCTCCCAGCGGGTGCCTCTGTTTTATTGAGCCCCAGCCAAGGCTGCCGGTGACAGGGTGGCACCTGGGGTCCTGACACCAAAAAATGAGGGCAGGGGAGAGGGCAGATGGGAATGGAAGGGAAGGAAAGAAGGGCTGCCACTGCCCAGGGTGGCACCTGGGGCTCCTGTGGGCAGGGGAAGGGAAGGGAAGGGAAGGGAAGGGAAGGGAAGGGAAGGGAAGGGAAGGGAAGGGAAGGGAAGGGAAGGGAAGGGAAGGGAAGGGAAGGGAAGGGAAGGGAAGGGAAGGGAAGGGAAGGGAAGGGAAGGGAAGGGAAGGGAAGGGAAGGGAAGGGAAGGGAAGGGAAGGGAAGGGAAGGGAAGGGCTCCCCACACTTCCCACACCCAGCCCAGCTGCCCAGGCCAGTCTGAGCCCACCAGGCTGCATTTGGGCACTGCTGAGCTCCAGAAGCTGGGAAAGCCCCAAGTTTGCCAAACGCGCCTCATGTGTGCCCTGGAGCTGCTTGGAGCTGGCTCCAGTGAGGAGCAGTGACAGTGGCAGTGCCATCTGAGCAGCAGTGGCAGTGACAGTGCCATCCGAGGAGCAGTGACAGTGCCATCCCAGGAGCAGTGACAGTGGCAGCGCTATCCCAGGGGCAGTGGCAGTGGCAGTGCCATCTGAGGGGCAGTGACAGTGACAGTGCCATCCCAGGAGCAGTGACAGTGCCATCCCTGCTGGCACCCAGGAGTCCCCTGGCAGCGAGGCTGTCACAGCTGGATTTGCAGGGACACTTTTTGGGATGCTTTCCCAGTGGTCAGTGCGCTTTTGGATGCCGGGCTCCACATCCAGCTGTCACATCCACCCTGGGGAGGATCACACATTTGTGTCTCTGAACACTCTCGTGTTCCATGGCCAAGGTTCCTCACCCCTGATCTGGAACCCACCAGCTGCAAGTCTCTGCACAAATAAACCACCCCAAACTCGGGGTAATTTCTGTTAATCCAAACCCAAGTGCAAATCGGAGCAGATTGGGCAATTTGTGCGCGCTCAGGAAGCAGAAATGCAAGGAGTTTTTAAGAAACAGTGGGGGAGAAAGCAATCAAAAGGACAACAACAACAACAAAAAAAAAGAGAAAAGAGATGTAGATGTGGGGGGAAAATGTGTGTGCTGGAAATGGCAGCGTTTATCTGGAAAGGAGCCCCCCAGGAGGGCAAAGAGATAACGCTGAGGGAGGGGGGAGAGAGGGAAAGCAGCAAAGAGGCTGAGCTGGGGGAAGAGACTGAGAGCCTGGGAGCAGCAGAGAGATCACAAACCATCGTTAATTAGGGGAGCAAACAGAAATAACGAGAGCAAATTGAGAGCAAATTGCAGGAGCTCCTGCACGGCAATGAACAGCAGGAACAGCTGGCACCTGGGGGCAGGCTGCTGGCACAGCTGGGCCCTGGTGGCACTGCTGCTGGCAGGGCACCGGGGCAGGGGGGCACAGCTGGCACTGCTGGAGCAGCTGGCACAGCTGGAGCAGCTGGCACAGCTGGCACTGCTGCTGGCACTGCTGGCACTGCTGCTGGCACTGCTGCTGGCACTGCTGCTGGCACTGCAGCTGGCACAGCTGGCACTGCTGGCACTGCTGCTGGCACAGCTGGCACTGCTGGTACTGCTGCTGGCACTGCTGGCACTGCTACTGGCACTGCTGGAGCAGCTGGCACAGCTGGCACAGCTGGCACAGCAGCTGGCACTGCTGGAGCAGCTGGCACAGCTGGCAACATCTGGGGAGCACAGAGGGTGACAAGGGAACATCTGGGTGCACACAGAGGGTGACAGGGTGGAAGCAGGATTTGCAGCAGTTTGGTAATGCTGAGTAAGGGAAAGGTGCATTTGACGTGCTGGGAATTGGGAATTCCTGCCTGGCAGGGTGGGCAGGGGCTGGGCTGGCATTCCCAGAGCATTCCCAGCTGGGGCTGCCCCTGGATCCCTGGCAGTGCCCAAGGCCAGGCTGGACACTGGGGCTGGACACTGGGGTCGGGCACTGGGACAGCGGGAGGTGTCCCTGCCATGCATGGGTGGCACTGGGTGGGATCTCAGGACCTTTCCAGCCCAAGCACTGCAGGGTTCTGGAGCTCCAAACACACCTGTGCCAGCTGTGCCAGCTCTGGGGGCTGCTCCTCACAGCAGCCCAGCTGTGCTGATCCAGCCCTGCAGGCTCCTGCTCTGCCCCAGCTGCCTGGGGCCCCAGCCCCGGGGCTGAGCCTGGCCTGCCTGCAAGGGCACGTGGGGCAGGGGGCTGCTCCTTCCCTCCCTGCCCCAAAAGGGAACTGCCAGCGCGTCCCTGGGAGGGCGACAGTGCCTGGGCGCAGCTCCACAGCGCGATTAACCCAGCGCCCACCCTTGCACATCCCCAGGGTCATCCAAGGGGCCGGTTCCCACTGCAGGTTTGGAATCAGGATTGCTCCGGTTGGAAAAGCCCCCTGAGACCACCGAGCCCAGCCAGCCCCAGCACTGACCCTGTCCCCAGGTGCCACATCCACAGGGCTGTGAAATCCCTCAGGGATGGGGACATGGGGCTGGGCACAGGGCTGGGCACAGAGATGGGACACAGGGATGGACAGAGAGATGGACACAGGGATGGACACACAGAGATGGACACAGGGATGGACACAGAGATGGACACAGGGATGGACACAGGGATGGACAGAGAGATGGACACAGGGATGGACACAGGGATGGACACAGGAGATGGACACAGAGATGGACAGAGAGATGGACAGAGAGATGGACACAGGGATGGACACAGGGATGGACACACAGGGATGGACACACAGGGATGGACACAGAGAGATGGACAGAGAGATGGACAGAGAGATGGACACAGGGATGGGGATGCGCACAGGGATGGGCACACAGGGATGGACAGAGGGATGGACACGGGGATGGACACGGGGATGGACAGAGAGATGGACACAGGGATGGACAGAGAGATGGACACAGGGATGGACACAGAGATGGGCACAGAGATGGACAGAGAGATGGACAGAGAGATGGACAGAGAGATGGACACACAGGGATGGACACAGAGATGGACACAGGGATGGACACACAGAGATGGGCACAGGGATGGGCACACAGGGATGGACACACAGGGATGGACACAGGGATGGACACAGAGATGGACACAGGGATGGACACAGAGATGGACACAGGGATGGACACAGGGATGGACACAGAGGGATGGACACACAGGGATGGACACAGGGATGGACACACAGAGATGGACACAGGGATGGACACAGGGATGGACACAGAGATGGACACAGGGATGGACACAGGGATGGACACAGGGATGGACACAGGGATGGACACAGGGATGGACACAGCGCAGGACCAGCTGCTCTGGAGGGGCAGCTGGGATTTACAGGGGGAGGCAGCAAATGCCAGAGGGTTTTTAGCAGGCCTGGGCACAGAAATGACCTAAGGAGCCTAAGTCCATCCTGGAGGTACATCTGGGCACCTGCATTGGTTTTTCGTTCATATTTCCAAGCTCTGTTTCCCAGCTCTCAGCAGTGCAGGCACAGGCCATGGAACAACCTTTAGCTCCTGCAGAGCTGAAGGAAAATAAAGCAAACAAATCAAAGAGTCCTCTGGAAACCCATTGGGCTGGGACACAACTGAGTGAAATATTTATGACAGAGTTCCTCCATCAATAGGGCAAGAGGGAAACACGAGCTGAAGCATGGGTAAGGAGCAGAGGAAGGATCTGTCAGTCTGGTGGAGCCAAATAGAATTTCAGATGCAAACACACTGGTGTTTGAAAAGAAACTTCTTGGTGTGATTTTGTTTGCTTTGGAGAGCTCTCCTATTTCATCTTTTCTTGTTCTTGTCCTTGGAATTATTGAAGTATCCAGGACAACTCTTGCAAGTCAAATATGAGTGCTATGCCTTTCACTTTCTCCCTCAAAGAAACCTTTTCACCATTTCAAATTGAGGGGAATTCAACTCAGGCCCAACTGAAAGCACATCTTATTGTCTGTGAATCCTGACAAACACAAAGCTTTCCATCTGAAGCTTAATTCTATTTTTTATTGGTATTATTCTGGGGGAACGGTGGAAACCCCACTTGTGCCTGTGAGCCCATGGATCTGGGAAAGAATTCCTCCTGCAGAACCCGAGCATCCTCCCATGACAGTGAGCACCCTCCCACGCTGGGATCAGAACCTGAGCCTCTCATCTGCCAGGTATTTACTGGTTGCCATCCTTTGTTTTACCTCCCTGGCTGACTTTTCTCCTGCTCCTCTCTCAGAGCTGCCATTCACTTCTCAGCTAAACATTTCATTCAGGAGCAATGGATTCTTTTTTGGGATAAATGGCTGTCACTGTCTCCTCTCAGCAGCAATTAAAGCTCTCAGCATCCTGGGTGATGAGCAGTTCGTGCTCTTGTCACGGTAACGAGTTCTTCTGGGGAAGGAGCAGACTGCGATGGCACTGCCAGGAGCCAGAGCCAGCTCCAGCATCCTCCCCTCTGCCCGTGGGGGAGCATCTCCCAGAGCTTGGGGCGCAGGGACCCTGCTCCTCACTCCCATTCCCGTTCAGTTCCTCACTCCCATTCCCGTTCAGCTCCTCACTCCCATTCCCGTTCAGCTCCTCACTCCCATTCCCGTTCAGCTCCTCACTGCCATTCCCGTTCAGCTCCTCACTCCCATTCCCGTCCAGCTCCTCACTCCCATTCCCGTTCAGTTCCTCACTCCCATTCCCGTCCAGCTCCTCATTCCCATTCCCGTCCAGCTCCTCACTCCCATTCCCGTTCAGCTCCTCACTCCCATTCCCGTTCAGCTCCTCACTCCCATTCCCGTTCAGCTCCTCACTCCCATTCCCGTTCAGCTCCTCACTCCCATTCCCGTTCAGTTCCTCACTCCCATTCCCGTTCAGCTCCTCACTGCCATTCCCGTTCAGCTCCTCACTGCCATTCCCGTTCAGCTCCTCACTGCCATTCCCCTTCAGTTCCTCATTCCCATTCCCGTTCAGCTCCTCACTGCCATTCCCGTTCAGCTCCTCACTGCCATTCCCGTTCAGTTCCTCACTGCCATTCCCGTTCAGCTCCTCACTGCCATTCCCGTTCAGCTCCTCACTGCCATTCCCGTTCAGCTCCTCATCGCCATTCCCATTCAACTCCTCACTCCCATTCCCGTTCAGCTCCTCACTCCCATTCCCGTTCAGCTCCTCACTGCCATTCCCCTTCAGTTCCTCATTCCCATTCCCGTTCAGCTCCTCACCGCCATTCCCGTTCAGCTCCTCACTCCCATTCCCCTTCAGTTCCTCACTCCCATTCCCCTTCAGTTCCTCACTCCCATTCCCATTCAGCTCCTCACTGCCATTCCCGTTCAGCTCCTCATTCCCATTCCCGTTCAGCTCCTCACTCCCATTCCCGTTCAGCTCCTCATTCCCATTCCCGTTCAGTTCCTCACCGCCATTCCCGTTCAGCTCCTCACTCCCATTCCCGTTCAGCTCCTCACTCCCATTCCCGTTCAGCTCCTCATTCCCATTCCCGTTCAGCTCCTCACTCCCATTCCCGTTCAGTTCCTCATTCCCATTCCCGTTCAGCTCCTCACTGCCATTCCCGTTCAGTTCCTCACTGCCATTCCCGTTCAGCTCCTCACTGCCATTCCCGTTCAGTTCCTCGCCGCCATTCCCGTTCAGCTCCTCACTCCCATTCCCGTTCAGTTCCTCATTCCCATTCCCGTTCAGCTCCTCACTGCCATTCCCGTTCAGCTCCTCACTCCCATTCCCGTTCAGCTCCTCACTGCCATTCCCGTTCAGCTCCTCACTCCCATTCCCGTTCAGCTCCTCACTGCCATTCCCGTTCAGCTCCTCACTCCCATTCCCGTTCAGTTCCTCATTCCCATTCCCGTTCAGCTCTTCACTGCCATTCCCGTTCAGCTCCTCACTCCCATTCCCGTTCAGCTCCTCACTGCCATTCCCCTTCAGTTCCTCATTCCCATTCCCGTTCAGCTCCTCATTCCCATTCCCATTCAGTTCCTCACTCCCATTCCCGTTCAGCTCCTCACTGCCATTCCCGTTCAGTTCCTCACTCTCATTCCCGTTCAGCTCCTCACTCCCATTCCCATTCAGTTCCTCACTCCCATTCCCATCCAGTTCCTCACTCCCATTCCCGTTCAGTTCCTCAGTCTCATTCCCCTTCATCTCCTCATTTTCATTCCCATTCTCATTCCCTTTCAGTTTCTCATTCCCATTCCCATTCAGCTCCTTATTCCCTTTCCCATTCAGTTCCTCATTCCCATTCCTGTTCAGCTTCTCGTTCACAATCCCATTCCCATTCCCATTCTCATTCCCATTCCCGTTCCCATTCCTGTTCCTGTTCCCGTTCCCATTCCTATTCCCGTTCCCATTCCCATCAGTTCTCCATTCCTATTGGATAGTTGGGACATTTGGGAGGGTGGCATTGTCCCCATGTCAGCCCCTGGGCTCCAGTGAGGCTGTAAGGAGCTGATCTCCACCTCTGCACAGTGAAGGAGTTCACTGACAAGACTTTGGGAGGGACTTGAGGTATGAAACAGAACGTCCATTCTGATCATCACATGGTGACTGCATCCTTTCCCCCTGGTGCTGTATTATTTTCTTTATTCAGTCTTCTGTTGTATTTTTGATAAGGTTTCAATAAACCTTGTAAATGTTTTGAAGGGGAGTGCCATTGCTCACAGGTGGAGCTGACAGAAGTTCACCCACCCCACAGAGGCTTGTCCTCATGCCCTGGGCCCCCTGCCCAGGCTGGTGTCACCCCTCTCCTTCCACAATCTGCCCCACAAGTTTCTCTCTGTGCCCTCCAGAGGTTCCTCACCAGACACAGCTGCACTGGAAATTCCTGGGAATTCTGGTTTTCTGTGGATCTGATTGTTAAAGGCCAGGTTTTCCTAAATCCATCCCACGGTCCAGCTGCCCCTGCTTGTCACAGACAGGTTCCCCTTCCCCTCCTCCCTCTGTGCTCTGCCCCTTCTTCTGCCACCGTGGCACCCCCGGGAGGTGGGAAATAAAGGAAATCCGGGCATAGTCCCCGTTTCTCCTCCTCAGTTTGATCCTGCCCGAGCTGCCATTTTCAAACATCCTGCATCACCGGGGGGAGCATCCAGCACCACATCCCGGCCCTCCAGCCCTGGAGGAGCAAACCCAGCACATCTCCTCCCTAAACCAGCCACGAGCTTCACAAACCACAAATCCTAAATCCCAAATCACAATCTGCAAATCACAAACCACGAATCACAAATCACAAACCACAAATCCCAAATCACAAACCGCAGATCACAAACCACGAATCACAGATCACAAAACACAAATCACAAACCACAAATCACAAACCATGAATCACAGATCACAGATCACAAATCACAAATCATAGATCCCAAATCACAAATCACAAATCCCAAATCACAAACCACGAATACACAAACCACAAATCACAGATCCCAAATCACAAACCATGAATACACAAATCACAAACCACGAATCACAAGTCACAAACCACAAATCAGAGATCACAAATCATGAACCATGAATCACAAATCACAAATCACAAATCACAAATCCTCCTTCCCCCCTTCCTTGCCGTGCCTGTGCTCAGCCAGCCCAGACTGAGCCATGCCCTGGCCAGGGACACCCTTTCAGTGCCCTTGGGCTGTCTGGAGTCTGGGCTGGCATCGGCAAGGGGCCAGGGGAGGAGGAGGAGGAGGAGGAGGAGGAGGAGGAAGGCTCAGGAAGGGAGGGAGAAGAGGAAGGAGAGAGAAGAGAGCAAAGCTTTGTGCACTGGAGTGGGTGACAGCTGCTGCTGGAAACAGGGATGGAAAGGAGCCAGCAGGAAGGATGGACTGAGCTCTCCGGCCTTCCTCCCCACGTGGAGGGAGGAAGGAGCATTGGCTGAGGGCAGCCTGCAGCAGCCTGGCAAAGGTGGCACCTGGTCTTGCTGAGCTTCCTGAGGAAAACAAACACCTCTGCCCTCCTGAAATGCTGTTTGTTTGGGGGTGCCCTCCTGAAATGCTGTTTGGGGTGCAGGGGGAGAGGCTGGGCTCCCCACACAGCCTGGAGCTGGGGGGATGCAGGGCCTGGATGCACTCGGGCTTTGGGGCTCAGGGCTCTCTTTACTGCCCTGGGTCCAAATCTGTGCTGTGTCCATCACCTTCCTCACCCCTCCAGGCTGGGAGTTTGTGCCCAGGCAGGTGGGGATTCCTCAGGTGACACCATCCCACCTGCACACAGGGCTCCCCATCCCTGGAAATGCCCCAGGCCAGGCTGGATGGGGCGTGCACAAACCTGGGACAGCGGGAGGTGTCCCTGCCATGGCAGGGGGCGGCACTGGGTGGTCCCTGGGTGGTCCCTTCCAACCCAAACTCTGGTTCCACGATGCCCAGTTTGATCCTGAGTTGCCATTTTCAAACATCCTGCACCACCAGGAGGAAATCGATTTTCCAGGGGTGAGACCTGGATTTCTCTGCTGCGTCCACTCTTTGTTCCACCCTGTCAGGAGAAGCCAAGGAGATTTCGGGGCTCCTTGTGGCTCCTTTCCAGCCGCATCCTGCCGGGGTGACTCCAGTTCCCACTGCGCAGCCCCAGGAGCGAGCTGTCACCAATTAACACCCTCTTGTCACACCTCCCTGGCGGCAGGGAAAGCAGGAACAGACACCGGGGTGGCTTTGTTCCTCCTGCTCCAACAGAGAACCGCTCCCGGCTCAGCCATGGATCTGTTTTCCACAAAGGCAGCAGAGAAACTGGAATGCAACCAGAAACTCCCTCAGTGAGGAGACCCAGAGCAAGGACCAGCTTCAGTTCCATGCCACATCAGCTTCTCCATCATAACAAACAGCACTAGGGTGGCATTTATGGGGTGCTGTGGGTGTTCTGAGGGTCTCCATCCATCCAGGAAAGCATTCCCAGCAGGAGAGGAGCCAGCAGCAGCCAGGGAGGGGCCAGGGTGGGATGGGAGCACAGGAACCCTCCCGTGCAGGGGGAAAAGAGCAGCCTGGAGCAGGAGGGGATGGGGATGGGGAATCCATGGCTTTGAGAAGGAGCAAGCAGCTGTGACAGGTGTGGCCTGGGCTGGGGGTGAACCTCTGGGGGTTAATGGGAGCTCCCACAGCTTTAACCCCCCAGCAATGGGGGCAGTGCCCACCAGACACAGCTGCTCCTCTCTGGATCAGGAAATCATGGACCATCCTGGGCTGGAGGGGACCCACGGGACCATCAGCCCACCTGCTGCCCAGGTGTCCTGGTTTAGGGCAAATCTGGGAGAAAACCTCCAAAAGGGAGCCCCTCCAGAGAGCAAACCCACACAGCACCTCCCCACAGCCGGGTCCGGAAGGATTCCTGGGAGAGAAGTGGAAAGAATCTGTTCATTCAACAGGCACAGCACCCCCAGCACACAGAACCTGTTCATTTAACAGGCACCCCCAGCACACAGAACCTGTTTATTTAACAGGCACAGCACCCCCAGCACACAGAACCTGTTCATTTAACAGGCACAGCACCCCCAGCACACAGAACCTGTTCATTTAACAGGCACGGCACCCCAGCACACAGAACCTGTTCATTTAACAGGCACGGCACCCCCAGCACACAGAACCTGTTCATTTAACAGGCACGGCACCCCCAGCACACAGAACCTGTTCATTTAACAGGCACGGCACCCCCAGCACACAGAACCTGTTCATTTAACAGGCACAGCACCCCCAGCACACAGAACCTGTTCATTTAACAGGCACAGCACCCCCAGCACACAGAACCTGTTCATTTAACAGACACAGCACCCCCAGCACACAGAACCTGTTCATTTAACAGGCACAGCACACAGAACCTGTTCATTTAACAGGGACCCCCAGCACACAGAACCTGTTCATTTAACAGGCACTGGATCCCCAGCACACAGAACCTGTCCATTTAACAGGCACAGCACACAGAACCTGTTCATTTAACAGGCACTGGATCCCCAGCACACAGAACCTGTTCATTTAACAGGCACAGCACACAGAACCTGTTCATTTAACAGGCACTGGATCCCCAGCACACAGAACCTGTTCATTTAACAGGCACGGCACCCCCAGCACACAGAACCTGTTCATTTAACAGACACAGCACCCCCAGCACACAGAACCTGTTCATTTAACAGGCACCCCCAGCACACAGAACCTGTTCATTTAACAGGCACAGCACACAGAACCTGTTCATTTAACAGGCACGGCACCCCCAGCACACAGAACCTGTTCATTTAACAGGGACAGCACCCCCAGCACACAGAACCTGTTCATTTAACAGGCACAGCACCCCCAGCACACAGAACCTGTTCATTTAACAGGCACAGCACCCCCAGCACACAGAACCTGTTCATTTAACAGGCACAGCACCCCCAGCACACAGAACCTGTTCATTTAACAGGCACGGCACCCCCAGCACACAGAACCTGTTCATTTAACAGGCACGGCACCCCCAGCACACAGAACCTGTTCATTTAACAGGGACAGCACCCCCAGCACACAGAACCTGTTCATTTAACAGGCACGGCACCCCCAGCACACAGAACCTGTTCATTTAACAGGCACAGCACACAGAACCTGTTCATTTAACAGGGACCCCCAGCACACAGAACCTGTTCATTTAACAGGCACTGGATCCCCAGCACACAGAACCTGTCCATTTAACAGGCACAGCACACAGAACCTGTTCATTTAACAGGCACTGGATCCCCAGCACACAGAACCTGTTCATTTAACAGGCACAGCACACAGAACCTGTTCATTTAACAGGCACAGCACCCCCAGCATACAGAACCTGTTCATTTAACAGGCACAGCACCCCCAGCACACAGAACCTGTTCATTTAACAGAGAGAGCACCCCCAGCACACAGAACCTGTTCATTTAACAGGCACAGCACCCCCAGCACACAGAACCTGTTCATTTAACAGAGAGAGCACCCCCAGCACACAGAACCTGTTCATTTAACAGGCACAGCACCCCCAGCACACAGAACCTGTTCATTTAATAGGCACTCCCAGCACACAGAACCTGTTCATTTAACAGGCACGGCACCCCCAGCACACAGAACCTGTTCATTTAACAGGCACGGCACCCCCAGCACACAGAACCTGTTCATTTAACAGGCACTGGATCCCCAGCACACAGAACCTGTTCATTTAACAGGCACGGCACCCCCAGCACACAGAACCTGTTCATTTAACAGGCACGGCACCCCCAGCACACAGAATGAACAGTACCAGGTGACACCGCTCTGTCACCGCTCTGACAAAGGTGACAAATTCAGAAAGTCTCTCTGGGGGTGCTCGCTCTGTTCTCAGTCCCTCCTGTGCTGGGGCAGCTGCTGCAGCCACAAGGTGCAAACTCTCGCTGTGCCCAGGGCCCAGTCCGGAGCAGGCTCGAGTGGGTCCAAAAAGGGAAAGGAGAAACAGCCCAGGGAAAATTCAGACTGCTTGGCTAAACTAGCTAAAGAGCAGAAGCAAAAAGCAAGAGCAAAGCAGGAGCAGAGCAGAAGCAAGAGCGAGAGCAAAGGGAAAAGCCAAGCAAAAAGCAAAAGCAGCACCATGTACTGCCCTGTCTGTGTGTCCCACCAGCCGTGGGGGAGCAGCTGAGAGCAAAACCCAAACAAAACATTCGCTCTTCAAAGCCAGCCTTGAAGGCACAGAGCAGGATATCCAGCATGAACAGAACACAGGGATGGGGACACAAGCATCACAATGTCACCCTAGGACAGCAGGCCACGCCAAGAACCCCTCCCTGAGCCCCAAGCACGGCTCAGTGGAACCAGGGGCTCTGGATGCGGCAGGGAAATCTCCTTTTCCTTGTGACCAAAGCTGGGGTTTGTAAAGCATTCTCTTCTGGCTGCCTCTCTGGGATGGCCTCCAGAATCCTGCAGCGCCCTGGGAAAGGGACCTGGGTGCTGAGCTCTGCCCGAGTTCCACCCCAGCACCTTCTGCAGGGCCCTCAGCCTGCCCAGGTGGGCACAGGGGTCACACCCAGCACCTGAGCCTGCCCAGGTGGGCACAGGGGTCACACCCAGCACCTGAGCCTGCCCAGGTGGGCACAGGGGTCACACCCAGCACCTGAGCCTGCCCAGGTGGGCACAGGGGTCACACCCAGCACCTGAGCCTGCCCAGGTGGGCACAGGGGTCACACCCAGCACCTGAGCCTGCCCAGGTGGGCACAGGGGTCACACCCAGCACCTGAGCCTGCCCAGGTGGGCACAGGGGTCACACCCAGCACCTGAGCCTGCACAGGTGTGCACAGGGGTCACACCCAGCACCTGAGCCTGCCCAGGTGGGCACACCTGGCTCAGGGATCACACCCAGCACCAGGCAATCCCTGCAGGGCTCACACCTGGGCACACCTGGCTCAGGGATCACACCCAGCACCAGGCAATCCCAGCAGGGCCCAGGTGGGCACACCTGGCTCAAGGATCACACCCAGCACCAGGCAATCCCTGCAGGGCCCAGGTGGGCACACCTGGCTCAGGGATCAATCTCAGCACCAGGCAATCCCAGCAGGGCTCACAGGTGGGCACACCTGGCTCAGGGATCACACCCAGCACCAGGCAATCCCTGCAGGGCTCACAGGTTCGTTTCTGCACCTGCCATGGCAGCAGGGCTGGGCATCCTGGGCCAGGGGAGGGTGAGCAAAGCTCTGTGATTAAGTGATTGAACTGAAGGAAAACCTTCCTCTGGACCCATCCCAAAGCTGTACTTTTCCATTTGTCACTGGCAGATCATTGGAACAAAATAAACACATTTTGTTTACGTGGATACCTCTTCCCATTTAAAATAAATACTTTTGTGTTTTAGGCTGAAGTGAAACAAGGGAAGTATTGTTTCAAACAGAGACATCAAATGGTTTTTCTTGGGGGGAAAAGGTAAATTGAAGCTGTTCTCTTTCAAAATTGTCTGGCTTGGTTATTTCAACCCAAACAAGGGACTGAGATTGATATAGAACCACAGCATGTTGCAGGTGACCTGAAAGTGGATCTGCCAGTGTAAAAAGTTCCAAGTGAAAATGTTTTCCTGGCTCCGCAACAATTGATTCCTGAGCAGAATTAGGATTTACAGCCTGGGCCACACAGTTTAATCCACCCCCCCCAAACCCAGTGAAATCCTATGGGAACACGACGGGGGAGGAGGAGAAGGGGGGCAGAGAATCTGCAGGGGAAATAAAGGAGCCGATACAGAAGGCTCTGGTATCCACTTAACTTGAAAATGAGAAAGAAAGCAGGTTGAGAACAGGACAATTAGAGCCTGAACATCACAGACCTTTCCAAAACGGAGAGACAGCAGGGGGAATTAATGGACAGAAATGCAACCCAGTAATTAATTGATAAATGGCATTAGAGAGTTTTCTAACGAAGGAGAGGCCGACGTGACTTATCTTCCCCGAGGCAGGAGACAATTTCTCCCTCCTTTCACCTTGCAGATAAGGACAGAGAAGGGGGAATCTTCCCCTTGGAGGCTCCGGAGGAATGTGGAAGGTGAAGACAAAGCAGAAGCAAAGGCCCCAGCTGCAGCACGGGGCAGGGAGGAGGAGCTGGGGAAGAGCAGCCTGGAAGCAGCCATGGGGTAATTGCTCCTGCAGGATGGGGCACAGGGGGAAACAGGGGTGAAGCACTGCTGCAGGGGAGGCAGGGACCACAGCCTGCAGGGGAGACAGGGATCACAGCCTGAAGGAGAGAGGAGAGACAGGGATCACAGCCTGAAGGAGAGAGGAGAGACAGGGATCACAGCCTGCAGGGGATCACAGCCTGCAGGGGATCACAGCCTGCAGGAAACAGGGATCACAGCCTGAAGGAGAGAGGAGAGACAGGGATCACAGCCTGCAGGGGATCACAGCCTGCAGGGGATCACAGCCTGCAGGGGAGGCACCAGGGTTGGGCTCAGCTCCACGGGCACTGGGGCAGCTCTGCAGGGAGAGAGCACACCCTGTCCTGTGAGGAGCTGCCCTGGAACTGCCCTGGGCAATGGATCCCCTGACAATGGATCCCCTGGGCAATGGATCCCGTGCACAGGACAATGGATCCCCTGCACCATGGATCCCCCTGGACAGAACAATGCATCCCCTGCACCATGGATCCCCCAGGACAATGGATCCCCCTGGACAGGACAATGGATCCCCTTGGCAGTGGATCCCCTGGGCAATGGATCCCCCTGGAAATGGATCCCCAGGGAAATAGATCCCCTGACAATGGATCCCCTGGACAGGACAATGGATCCCCTGGGCAATGGATCCCCCAGGGCAATGGATCCCCTGACAATGGATCCCCTGACAATGGATCCCCTGCACAGGACAATGGATCCCCTGGGCAATGGATCCCCTGGGCAATGGATCCCGTGCACAGGACCATGGATCCCCACTGGACAAGGCAATGCATCCCCTGGACAATGGATCCCCCTGGACAATGGATCCCCCAGGACAATGGATCCCCCTGGTCAGAACAATGGATCCCCTGCACCATGGATCCCCTGCACCATGGATCCCTGCACAGGGCAGAGGCCAGCTCTGGGCTCTCCAGCTGCCCCTGGCTGCCCCCAGGTGTCCCCCGTGCCCAGCCCAGGTGGCAGAGCTGCTGTCGCCTCCTGAGCTGTCCCAGCAGTGCCTCTGGCCCCAGAGGGGCCCAGCAGTGCACACGTTATTTTCTCAAGGCTCAATAAGCACAACAATGGAGGCACTGCCCTGCCGCCCTGCCAGACCCTCGCTGTTCCCAGCCACACTGGATCCCTGGGGCAGGAGCCCCTGGATGGGAGCACAGGAATTCCAGAGCCAGAGTGTCACCACTCCTGTCACAGCCACGCACAGCCAGGGCTCAGCTCAGTCACCTGGACCAGGTGTT
Source organism: Emberiza elegans (assembly GCA_024865655.1). NCBI lineage: Eukaryota > Metazoa > Chordata > Aves > Passeriformes > Fringillidae > Emberiza > Emberiza elegans. Next base: position 484,515 of record JALJVW010002400.1, read on the forward strand.
TTGTGTCATCCCAAAGGTGAGCAGGACTCCTCCAGCTGGCCAGGCTGCTCTAGGCAGCAACCACCGTACCTGCCAGGGCCTGGAGGGGCTCCAGGAGAGCTGGAGAGGGACTGGGGACAAGGGACAGAGGGACAGGAGCCAGGGAATGGCTCCCACTGGGAAAGGGGAGATTGGGCTGGGATCTTGGCAAGGAATTGCTGCCTGGGCTGGAATTTCCAGATTTGCTGGGGCTGCCCCTGGATCCATGGCAGTGCCCAAGGCCAGGTTGGACACTGGGAGCACCCTGGGACAGCGGGAGGTGTCTCTGCCATGGTAGGGTGGCACTGGGTGGGATTTACAGTCCCTTCCCATCCATCCATCCATCCATCCATCCATCCATCCATCCATCCATCCATCCATCCATCATCCATCCTCCATCCATCCATCCATCCCCATCCATCCATCCATCCATCCCTCCATCCATCATCCATCGTCCATCCATCCATCCATCCATCCATCATCCATCCTCCATCCATCCATCCATCCATCCATCATCCATCCATCCATCGTCCATCCATCCATCCATCATCCATCCATCCATCCATCCATCCATCATCCATCCATCCATCCATCCATCATCCATCCATCCATCCATCCATCCATCCATCCATCATCCATCCATCCATCCATCCATCCATCCATCATCCATCCATCCATCATCCATCCATCATCCATCCATCCATCCATCCATCCATCCATCCATCCATCCATCCATCCATCCATCCATCATCCATCCATCCATCCATCCATCCATCCATCCATCATCCATCCATCCATCCATCCATCCATCATCCATCCATCCATCATCCATCCATCATCCATCCATCCATCCATCCATCCATCCATCCATCCATCCATCCATCATCCATCCATCCATCGTCCATCCATCCATCCATCCCCATCCATCATCCATCCATCCATCATCCATCCTCCATCCATCATCCATCCATCCATCCATCCATCCATCCATCCATCCATCCATCCATCCATCCGTCCGTCCGTCCATCCATCCATCCATCCATCCATCCATCCATCCATCCATCCATCCATCCATCACCCATCCATCCATCATCCATCCGTCCATCCATCCATCCATCCCTCCATCAATCATCCACCCATCCATCATCCATCCGTCCATCCCTCCATCCATCCATCCCCACTCCAGGGCCCCTTCCTGACCCAGGCAGGGACATTTCCTATCCCAGACAGCTCTGTGGGGCTCGAGGCTCAGGGCAGGAGTTTCTGCATCCACCGTGGGGCTGTCCCTGAGCCCTGTGCCTGTCCCTCCTGCCAGGGCTGTCCCATCTCTGTGGCTCTGTGTTTGTTTTCACCCTCCCTGCCAGGCTGGGCTGGCTCTGAGTTCTCCCTGGGACGATCAGCGCTGGCTTTGGAGCTTTTCTGCTCCTTGTTCAAATTGATTTTCTTTTGCTCCGTCTCAGAAAGGGAAGGGAAGAAAAGCACACAACAAAACAAAACCCCAAAGAGCTCCAGCCAAGGGAACATCAAAGGAGCTGAGCTGTTTTTGCGCTGCTGTGAAAAGGAAAACATGCACAGACAAACTGCAGCAGTGATGATAATGGAGGGCTGGGAACAGAGCCCCGCAGAGGGCCTGACTCAGGCCTGGGCTGTTTGCAACACAAAAGCCCCACATGTGCTGAACCCTCCCGGGACAGGCTCTGCTGAGGAGCCTGGGAAGCCATGCCAGGAGCGGTTTGGAGCCCAAAGAATGCCCGAGCTTTGTCTTACAGCCACAGCTCTCCTTCCTGCAAAGGGCAGCCAGGGGCACAAACCCAGCAGGACAGACAGGAGGGAAAACAGCAGCAAAACCCACCTGGATTTGTGTGACGGGCAGAAAATGAGGCTGCTCACCCATGGCTGGCTCTGGGCTCACCAAGCCAAGCCAGCAGAGTGGCCTTTGGTCACCGCAGGTCACTGGAGAGCAGGTCCCTGCTGTCACACGTCCTGGGTGACACCTGGACCCTGTCCCGTGAGTGTGAGTGAGCTGCTGGATTCACCCAGCCCTGACCATCCCAGGGCACTTCCCCCAGCACAGGCCCTGATGGAGCCCCAGCCCTGGAGACCCTCACTGGCACTGCCACCTGTCCTGTCCCGCACTGTCACCTCTGCCCTGGTGCTTCCCTCACTGCCATTGCCACCTGTCCTGTCCCGCACTGTCCCCTCTGTCCTGTCCCCTCTGCCTTGGAGACTCTCACTGCACTGCCACCTGTCCTGTCCCGCACTGTCCCCTCTGTCCTGTCCCCTCTGCCCTGGAGACCCTCACTGCCACTGCCACCTGTCCCCTCTGCACTGTCCCCTCTGCCCTGGAGACCCTCACTGCCACTGCCACCGGTCCTGTCCCGCACTGTCCCCTCTGCCCTGGTGCTTCCCTCCCTGCCAGTGCCACACACCCTGCCCTGCCCTGTCCCCTGTGCCCTGCCCTGTCCCCTGTGCCCTGCTGTGAGTGGGATTGTTCTCCCGCTCCCCGTGCACACAGAGGAGCCGATGCACAGAGCTCAGTCCCTATAATTCCATGTTTGTGCTCTGTAATCCCCTTTCTGACGGGCCCATGCAGCCCTGCGGAGGGGGGTGCCAGCCCTGGATGGCAGGCACGGCTGGACAGAGCCATCCCCTGCTGCCAAAGCCAAGCACGGCAGGCAGAGCAGGGCTGCAGGATGATGGATGGCGCGAGTTCCCGCGGCAGGAACCCTTCATTAACTGCTCCACTGCCTTCTCCCTCTCCCCTTTGATTTTCCCTTCGGCTCTGAGCATGTCTGGCTGCCTGCAGCTCCGTGTGCCCAGGATGTGCTGCCCGCCTGCCTGGGGCTGCTGCTCCTGCTCCAGGTGTCCATCCCCCTCACCTCCTCCAGCCCAGGGTGCTCCAGGAAGGGAGGAAAATAAAAGGGAAGAGAAAGTTAAAAAGAAAAAAAAAATTAAAAGGATGAGAAAATAAAAGGAATTGTTCAAAAATCATTGAGCAGCACGCTCAGGCACAGGGTGGGGCTGTAGGGGTGTCCTGTGCAGGGCTGGATGGTCCTGGTGGATCCAGCTCAGGATATTCTGTGGTTTTACAGCTTACATCAGCACGGTCACCTTGTCCTGCACCCCGGGGGACAGAGCCTGGGCCAGGACACCACAGCAGACCGGGCAAACTGGGCACCTCCCAGCTGGGCTCCAGGGAGCCGAGGAGGGAACTCCTTGTCCTGAGGTGGCTCCCCAGAGTGCCCCAGGAAGGGCTCCTGTCACTGTCACATCTCCTGAAAAATCCCTTTGCAGCATTTCTCCTCCGGGGAAGGTGAGAAGCCTCAGAGAAAAATGCAAACAATAATTTATCTGATTGCTTCTCCTGCGTTTGCTGCTTTGGGATGCGGTTTGGACATTGTTTACCCACTGGTCATTGTTTCATTGGTTCCATGTGAATTGTTTTAAATTAATGACCAATCACAGCCAGCTGTGTTGAGGTTCTGGAGAGAGTAATGAATTTTTCATTAGTATCTTGTTAACCCTTCTGTCTGTGTCCTTTCTCTGTAGTATAGTTTTTGTATAGCATAATATCATATATCATAATAAATTAGCCTTCTAAGAACATGGAGTCAGATTCACGTTTCCTCCCCATGACAGGGGATCCCGAAAACACCACAGGTTCCAGCAGCAGCCCTGGGAGCCCCAGGACCCCTGTGTGTCCCCTCCATCCCCTGTCCCCCCTCACCCCGGGCTCACCCTGAGGGGCCCGAGGCTGTCACAGCTCCCTGCTGGGGCCAGCACAGCTGGGACGGGACTGGAGGCTCCGTTTGGCATCTGAGGGCAGCCGGGGCCCGGGAAAGGGGAGTCCAGGTGAGGAGAGGGGAACCAAGGCAGGGAGGCAGAGACAACACCTGCCTGAGGTCAGGAGATCCTGAGCAGCTTCAGGGGTGGGTGACAGAGAGCCCTGGATGGCCAGGGAGGTGCAGGCACAGAGTCATGGAATGGGATGGGTGGGAAGGGACCCTAAATCCCACCCAGTGCCACCCATGCATGGCAGGGACACCTCCCACTGTCCCAGGTGGATCCAGCCTGGCCTTGGGCACTGCCAGGGATCCAGGGGCAGCCCCAGCAAATCTGGGAATTCCAGCCCAGCCCCTGCCCACCCTCCCAGCCAGCAATTCCTTGCCAAGATCCCAGCCCAATCTCCCCTTTCCCAGTGGGAGCCATTCCCTGGCTCCTGTCCCTTTGTCCCTTGTCCCCAGTCCCTCTCCAGGCCCTGCCAGGGGCTCTGAGCTCTGCCTGGAGCCTTCCCTTCTCCAGGGAGCATTCCCGGCCCTTCACCGGTTCCACTGATGGAAGGCGAGGTCCGCAGGGGGAAGCTGGAGCTCATCCGGAGCGCTCAGCACGTTCCTGCCCGGGGGATGATTTAGCGGGTGTGTACATCACGGGGCAGGGGAGGAAGATGAAGGAGAAAAGCCGCGCTGGGGGACGCGGTCCCGGCAATCCCGGCCATCCGAGGAGGCCGAGCAGAGGGTTCCGGGCCATCCGCTGCCATCCGCTGCCATCTGCTGCCATCCCCTGCCATCCGCTGCCATCTGCTGCCATCTAGTGCCACCGGGCACCCAAACCCTCCTGGACCCCAAACCCGAGCCCTGCCGGGCCCTCGGACCGCGGCCACGACCCACAGTGGGTGTGGCAGGGTGGACACACCCAGCTGCACACCTGGGCACACCTGGGCACTCCTGGGCACACCTGGGCCAGCAGGGAGCACCGAGCCTCAGCCCTGAACAGATCCCACACCCCTGCCCGATGGGATGGGATGGGATGGGGTGGGGTGGGGTGGGGTGGGCCCTTGGCCAGCAGCCCTGAGGCACAAAGGGGCTCTGCCAACCCCTCCTCAGCCTGAAGAGCTCAGCCTGAGTCCCCAGACCCCGTGTGACAGTGTGAACCCGTGTGACCCTGTGTGACAGAGTGTGACCCCGTGTGACCCCATATGAGTGTGACTCCATCTGACAGAGTGACCCAGTGTGACAGTGTGACCCTGTGTGACCCAGTGTGACCCAGTGTGACAGAGTGACCCAGTGTGACCCAGTGTGACCCTGTGTGACAGTGTGACCCAGTGTGACAGAGTGACCCAGTGTGACAGTGACCCAGTGCTGCACTGCTGGGGCAGCACGGGCACTGTGGAGGGGGCACTGCCCAGCCCTGCCTCCACACCAGGGCCACAGGAAGGGCCTGCCATGGCCAGGAAGGTGCCAGTGATGGGCCAGAGTCCAAGCCCAGGGACACTGATCTCGAGATCACCCCCAGCCAGCCCCTGCCCTTCCAGCCCCTTCCCCTCCAGCCTCAGTGACACTCAGGTTTTCTGATTTTGTCATCAGACTAAGAGGAGATGTTGGATCCTTGATCCCAGGCACATATCCATGAACCATGAAAGATATGGAGGTCCCAGGGATCACAGAACCCCAGAATCACTTGGCTTGGAAAATCCCTCCAAGGTCCCTGAGCCCAAACTGTGCCCGTTCCCCCCTTGTCCCCAGCCCAGAGCTCCGAGTGCCACCTCCAGCCTTTCCTGGGACACCTCCAGGGATGGGGACTCCAAACCTCCCTGGGCAACCCCTGCCAATGCCTGACCAGCCCTTCCATGGAGAAATTCCTGCTGAGGATGTTTTGGGGAACACCCAGGTTTGAGACCAACAACTCCAGAACACAGCCCAGGGTAAGGACAGCTTGGGTTAGGGCAGCCTCACCCACAAGCTGGGGACAATGGGGACACTGGGGACAGTGGAAGCTCAGAGCAGCTGCCTGAGGGCTCTCCCTGACCCTGCATCACGGCTGGGCACGTCCCAAAAGGATTTTCCCCTTTTTCCCAAAAGGATTTTCCCCAGGTCAGATGGGGCCTGGCACGTCACACCCAGCTGGATGCCAGGTTCCAGGACCCTGGGATCTGCCTGCCCTGGTGTGGACGGAGCCCTGGGGATGCCCTGGTGCCTGAAGGGGACAGGGAGTGAGAAAAGAGCCAGAGGAGCCAGGGGACTTTTCCAAGTCTTTGTTGTAATCTCAGACCCTGATCGAGCCGCAGGTCAAGTCACAGGAAAGTGGCACCGACTGTGCAGGTCAACAGCACCTTGGACGGAGGGGTGGGAGCCCTGGAGAAGCCCTTTGTCACACCTCACAAGAGCCCTGTGAGGTAGGAAACAGCCCCGAGGGGCACTGAGGCACAGAGAGATGCAGAGGCTTGGCCGGGGCTGGAGTCCCCTGCTCTGGTTCCTGCTCGTGGCTCCTTCCCCTTGGGGTGGGAGCAGCTCCCGGAGCCCCTGCACGGCCTGGCAGGAGCAGGCAGCGCTGGGGGGGCTCCCGAGCCCCCAGGAGCACCTGGGAGCAGCTGCCATGGGGCACCTGGGGCATTCCAACGTTCCCAGACAGCTCCTCCTTCCAGGTGAGCCCGGGATCCTCACCTGGACCTGCTGTGCCTTGTGCAATGGGACAGGAGGTCGGGGGAGCCTGAGAACTTGGATCCTTCATGGAAATGTCCCAGCACTGCGTGGCCCAGCCCAAACTGGGCACCAGGGTTCTGTCAGGGCAAACGTGCCCCGAGAGGTGCCCAGCGTGGAGCTGCAGGCTGGGGGCTGCAGGCCTGGAGGAGGAGGAGGAGGAGGAGGAGGAGGAGGAGGAGGTAGCTGCAAGGCCATCCCGCTGTCACCAGCACCTTCCATCGGTGGGGATGGTCACTGCCCCGGGCACCCCCTCCCAGCCCGTGTGCAATGTCCAGAGAAGTGAAGCTGGGAGGGAGATGGGCCAGGAAGCAGCGCCAAGAGCCACTTGAGATGGGATCTCCATCGTGGACAGCCCACCTCAGCCAGCCCTGGTCCAGCTGTGGTGGGATCTCCATCATGGACAGCCCACCTCAGCCAGCCCTGGTCCAGCTGTGGTGGGATCTCCATCATGGACAGCCCATCTCAGCCAGCCCTGGTCCAGCTGTGGTGGGATCTCCATCATGGACAGCCCACCTCAGCCAGCCCTGGTCCAGCTGTGGTGGGATCTCCATCATGGACAGCCCACCTCAGCCAGCCCTGGTCCAGCTGTGGTGGGATCTCCATCATGGACAGCCCACCTCAGCCAGCCCTGGTCCAGCTGTGGTGGGATCTCCATCATGGACAGCCCACCTCAGCCAGCCCTGGTCCAGCTGTGGTGGGATCTCCATCATGGACAGCCCACCTCAGCCAGCCCTGGTCCAGCCGTGTACCAGTGTCCCCTCTCCACCCCACCACTACAGTTTGTGTGCTGAATACAAATTCTGTCTTACAAAAATAGTCCTCTGGTATCAAAAGGGTTACTAAAACAAGAGCCCTGTGGCCACAGCAGTGCAAATCAGGAGAGCCAGCTCAGGAAGGGGGGCCAGGGATTGTCCCAGGTGTGCCAGGGCTCCTGGGACTGTCACTTCTTTGAGGAGAAGGAGGTGGATGGGACTTTGATGGCTGGGACTGGCCTGGAGCAGGAGGAAAGAGAAAGGAGACAGCAGGTTTGAGTGCAGGCACCAGACACCCAGCACCCCCTCCCAGGGCCAGGCACTCCTCCAGGGACACCAGTCTGGCTGTCAGGAGAGGGTCCCTTGCGGCTCCCCTGCCCCACGCCCAGAGCACTCAGCAGTGCAGGGAGCTGGGAGCACCAGTGGCCCTGTCAAGGACTTGGGCTTTATCCCCCAGCTCCAAACAAACCCCACATCCTCATTGCCTGGGACACAGGTGCCCCATTGGGGTGCCCAGAGGGACCATGGCCCATCCAGCAGCCCTGGGAAGGTGGATTGGTGCCCATTTCCCAGCCCAGCACAGGGGTCTGTAAATGTCCTCACTCACCTTTGAGGTGGCATCGGTCTAAAGGGGGAAAGATGAGAGAGCATCGGTGTCCATCCCTGCACTGCCCCATCCCCTGCATCCATCCCTGCACTCCCTCATCCCTGCACTCCCCCATCCCCTGCATCCATCCCTGCACTCCCTCATCTCTGCATTCCCCCATCCCTGCACTCCCCCATCCCCTGCATCCATCCCTGCACTGCCCCATCCCCTGCATCCATCCCTGCACTCCCTCATCCCTGCACTCCCCCATCCCCTGCATCCATCCCTGCATTCCCCCATCCCTGCACTCCCTCATCTCTGCACTCCCCCATCCCCTGCATTCCCCCATCCCTGCACTCCCTCATCCCCTACATTCCCTCATCCCTGCATTCCCCTGCACTCCCCCATCCCTGCACTTCCCCCATCCCCAGCAGTCCCCCAGCTCCCCCCAGCTCTGGGCACTCCCAAGGGTGCCCCTCCCTCCCTCCCTGGCACCTTCCAGCCCCACCCTGGTGCCCCCGGCCGCCCCATGGAGCAGTGCAGCCCTTTGGGGTGTCCCTCCCACAGCCCCCCCATGCCCACAGCCAGAGCCCAGCTCTGGGGGACCCCTGGCACCTTCCAGCCCCACCCTGGTGCCCCCGGCCGCCCCATGGAGCAGTGCAGCCCTTTGGGGTGTCCCTCCCTGGTGCCCCACAGGCAGAGCCCAGCTCTGGGTGCCCCCAGCTCCCCCCACTCACTTTGGCGGCCTCGTGGCGGGGCTGGAGGCGCTGGTGCCCGGCACCCTGGGGCTGGAGGGGGGGACCATGACCAGCAGGGTCTGGCACAGGGCACAGACAGAGCCAGGAGGGGCTGCGGGCAGCCCCACAGAGCTCCCTGCCGTGCTTGGGGGGCACCTGCATGGCACAGGGCACAGTCAGAGCCTTAGAGGGGCAGCCGGGGAGCCCCACAGAGCTCCCTGCAGGGCTTGGGGGGCACCTGGCACCACAGCACAGACAGAACCCTTAGGGGGCAGCCTGGGAGCCCCACAGAGCTCCCTGCAGGGCTTGGGGGCCACCTGGCATCACAGAGAGCACAGGAGACACAGAGCCCATAGGGGAAGCAGCCAGGGAGCCCCACAGACCTCCCTCCCCTGCAGGGCTGGGATCCTTCAAAGCACAGAACAAAACCCAAAAACCCTAAAGCACCCTCAGGTGTGATGGGCCTCTGGCAATGGCAGCACGGGTGCAGCCTCAGGGGGCTGGGACAGATCCTGAACAGAGGCCAGCCCGACCCAGACAGGGGCCAGGAGCTCACCTGGGCCTGGGGGGACACAGCTCACCTGTGGGGTCACTGAGCACAGCTCACCTGTGGGGTCACCTGTGGGGTCACTGAGCACAGCTCACCTGTGGGGTTACCCAGCAGAGCTCACCTGTGGGGTCACTGAGCACAGCTCACCTGTGGGGTTACCCAGCAGAGCTCACCTGTGGGGTTACCCAGCAGAGCTCACCTGTGGGGTTACCCAGCACAGCTCACCTGTGGGGTCACTGAGCACAGCTCACCTGTGGGGTTACCCAGCAGAGCTCACCTGTGGGCTCCTGACGGGGCTGCAGGGCAGAGGTTTCCTGGGCGGCGGCAGCTTGGCCTGGGGGGCGCCGGCCTTGGCGGGGCCTGGGGATTTGGCGGCCGGGGGCGGGGGCCGGGCGGGTCGGGGGTCCCTGGGGCGGGCGGGGACGCCCAGGGGGGCCGGGCGGAGCGGGTGCACCACGTTGATGGGCTGGGAGCCGGGCTGGGCCGCGCCGGGCCGGGGCAGGAACGCGCTGCGAGGGCCCTGAGAGGGGGAGAGAGGGAAAAGGAGAAAAGCACAGCTGGGGGAGCATCCTTGGGCTGCCTGCTCCAGGTGCTCAACAGCAGCTCTGCCCCCCTGTCGGAACCCAGCGCATCCCTCCGGGTGTCCCGAGCTGCCCAGGGCCCCGCCGGGGGCTCGCAGGCCCTGGCACACAGCCCAGAGCACCTGGGGTTGGATTGTGACCCCTGGAGCAAGGTGCCAGCTTTGTATGAGCACCTGAAAGCCACACGGGTTTGAATGGTGTAATAACAAAATGATCACAGGGTGAAAATGGAGATTTTAGGATTTTTGATATGGGGGTTGTGGGGACAAGATGGAGGAATGAGGGTGTGTCCAGCCTTTCTTCTTCCTTTTCTCCATTTTCTGAAGTGATGTTGGCACTTTGGGATTGGTTTAGAGTAGAGGTGCACTAACACAGGTGATAGGTATTGGGAATTAAGTGTAAATGTGTTATAGGTAGTTTGTAGTATAAAAGGACAACACAGAGGGCCTGTGGCTGCTCTGCTGAGCAGATCTCCACTGGGTAGAGAGAAAATTTTATAGATAAGAATGAATGAACAACCTCAAGAACAAAAAGTGAAGAGTCCAGACTCATTCTTCAGCTGCGCGGGCCGGAGCAGAGACACCCTGCACATCTCGGGGCAGCAATTATCAACCAAAACCCGAGACCCCCGAGGCCTGGGCTCCAGGGGGCTGCAGGAGGAGCAGGGACACCTGTGGGGCCAGCACTGTCACCAGCCCAGCCAAGAGCTGAGCATGGTCAGTGCTGAGCCTGCCAGCGCTGATGCATGGGTTTGATGGGCTGGGAGATGCACACTGGAGGGCAATTCCAGCCTTCCTGAGCCTGAGATTCTGGGTTTGCTCCTCACCAACCCCACGGGGACACACAGGGATGAGAAAGGGGCTGGAGACCCAGAGCAGGGTCAGCTCTGCTGAATCCACACAGATTTCCATGTGAGACATCCAAAAAACCTGAATTCTTCCTAAATTCAGCCCTGGTGCGCAAAAAGCACCGATGCAGTTTCAAAGTTAAAATTCATGGAAGTGTGGCACAGGATAAATAAAAGAACTTCTGGAACATGAGGGAATAGCCAAATGAAGGAACAACCAAACCTGCAGGAGCCAAGAGCAGTGACCCGAGAAGGAAGAACAGGATACCATAAATCAAACCACAGAGCCAAGGACCAAATTTGTTTGAATTTTGGGCTCATTAACATGAGAAAATACCACACCCACGCTCCCCCCAACACAGGCTGTGATCACCCCTCACTCCCATCTATCCCTTTTCCATATGGGAGGTTTCCCAGTGGCAATCAGGGGATTTCCCAGTGATCACCAGGGGAGTTTGAGCTCAAAACTCCATTTTAGGAGGGATGGGCACACCTGGCCATGGGCTCAGGGCAGACATGGGGCAGAGCCAGCACAGGGCACCAGGGCTTGCCCAGCTCCTGGGAGCAGATGTGACATCCACAGGCTTCACATGCCAGCAGGGAATCAAACCTGGCAGCTGAGTTATCCCTGACCCCAGTGAGTTATCACTGACCTTAGAGGGGTGGCTGGAGGCTGAAATGTTCCTCAGGGTGAAGGCAGCTTTGGCATGGGCACTGCTCGACTTCCGACCCACGGACTTGTTCCTGCTGGGCATTGGGAAATGGTGAAATAAAGCGACCAGGGGAGCTCCAACTGCCCCCAAAACACTGGTCTGTCTCAATTAACTCCTCATTAACAGCCAGCACTCACTGCTGGGGAGCAGGGATGGTCACTGTGTGACAGGGATGGTCAGTGTGTGTGACAGGGATGGTCAGTGTGTGTGACAGGGATGGTCAGTGTGTGACAGGGATGGTCAGTGTGTGACAGGGACAGGGAGCAGGGATGGTCAGGGTGTGTGACAGGGATGGTCAGTGTGTGACAAGGACGGTCAGTGTGTGACAGGGATGGTTAGTGTGTGTCACAGGGAGCAGGGATGGTCAGTGTGTCACAGGAATGGTCAGTGTGTGACAGGGATGGTCACTCTGTGATAGGGATGATCAGTGTGTGTGATGGGGATGGTCAGTGTGTGACAGGGACAGTCAGTGTGTGACAGGGATGGTCACTCTGTGATAGGGATGATCAGTGTGTGTGATGGGGATGGTCGGTGTGTGACAGGGACAGTCAGTGTGTGATGGGCAGCCTACAAGGAATGAGAATTCTCCTCGATTCCAGGCCACCTCCACCACTCCCTGGGACCGTCCTGCCCAGAGGACCGTTCCTGTCCTGGGCTCAGGGAATTGCTGAGAGCTCTGGGTTCCCAGGTCAGCCTGTCCATCCCCAGAGCAGTCTCACACCAGAGCAGGGCTCTGGGTTCCCAGGGCAGTCTGTCCATCCCCAGAGCAGTCTCTAGGTCAGTCTGTCCATCCCCAGAGCAGTCTCTCACCAGAGCAGGGCTCTGGGTTCCCAGGTCCATCCCCAGGGCAGTCTCACACTGGAGCAGGGATCTGGGTTCCCAGGTCAGTCTGTCCATCCCCAGGGCAGTCTCACACCAGAGCAGGGCTCTGGGTTCCCAGGTCAGTCTGTCCATCCCCAGGGCAGTCTCACACCGGAGCAGGGCTCTGGGTTCCCAGGCCAGTCTGTCCATCCCTGGGGCAGTCTGCTAGGAGGTCTGTCCATCCCCAGGGCAGTCTCACACCAGAGCAGGGCTCTGGGTTCCCAGGTCAGTCTGTCCATCCCCAGGGCAGTCTCACACCGGAGCAGGGCTCTGGGTTCCCAGGTCAGTCTGTCCATCCCCAGGGCAGTCTCTAGGTCAGTCTGTCCATCCCCAGGGCAGTCTCACACCAGAGCAGGGCTCTGGGTTCCCAGGTCAGTCTGTCCATCCCCAGAGCAGGGCTCTGGGTTCCCAGGTCAGTCTGTCCATCCCCAGGGCAGTCTCACACCAGAGCAGGGCTCTGGGTTCCCAGGTCAGTCTGTCCATCCCCAGAGCAGTCTCACACCGGAGCAGGGCTCTGGGCTCCCAGGTCAGTCTGTCCATCCCCAGGGCAGTCTCTAGGTCAGTCTGTCCATCCCCAGGGCAGTCTCACACTGGAGCAGGGCTCTGGGTTCCCAGGTCAGTCTGTCCATCCCCAGAGCAGTCTCACACCGGAGCAGGGGCTGTGCAGCCCCAGCTCCCCCAGCCCCTGCCAGGCAGGCTGAGCCGGGCCCCGGCTGCCCTGGGTGCAGGGAGGGAAGGGTTGTGTGCCCACCCACCTGCAGGCGCCGTGGGCCCGGAGCCTGCTCTCCTGCATCCACCTGGCCAGCAGGGAGTTCTCCTGGCGGTACCAGTAGCAGATGCTGAGCGTCAGGGCGGGCAGCAGGAACAGCGCGATGACCACCAGGGCGATCAGGATGGACTCGTGGGCTGCCAGGGGAGCACAGGGGCCAGTCAGGGGCTGGCACAGCCAGCAGCCCCCAGCCCTGCTCGGGGTGACCCCATTGCCCACTGCTGCTCAGCAGAGCTGGGACATCCCTGCTGGTGCCACCCAGCATGGGAACGGCCCTCGGTGGCCTCTGATGGCACTGGGTGCCACCAGCCAGCCAGAGCTGGGCACACACTGGGGGGCTGCCTGCATGTCACAGACAACTTTTATGGAAAATCCTTTCCTTAGGATTATTCCCCCTGAGAAGCTGAGAAGCCTCAGGAACAAAATGCAAACAATGGTTATCTGCTGCTGTGGGATGCAACAGGTGCATCTGGGATTGGTCCATGTGGTTGTTTGTAATTAATGGCCAATCACAAGGAGCTGGCTCGGGCTCTCTGTCCGAGACACAAACCTTTGTTATCATTCTTGGCTATTCTATTCTTAGCTGGCCTTCGGATGAAATCCTTTCTTCTATTCTTTTAGTATAGTTTTAGTATAATATATATCATAAAATAATAAATCAGCCTTCTGAAACATGGAGTCAGATCCTCATCTCTTCCCTCATCCTGGGACCCCAGTGAACACGGTCACAGCTGCCCTGGCCCCTCTGGGAGCCCCCAGCCCTCCCTAGGCCCCGCTGCAGCCCAGGGGCACTCAGGGCACAGGGACAGTGGCACTGTGGACAGTGTGACTGACCATGGCTCTGCACAGGGACAATTGTGACTCACCATAGCTCTGTACAGGCCCGCTGTCCACGCTGCCCCCCAGCCCCGGCTTCTCGCAGAACGGGGGCGCCCAGCCGGGCTCACAGTGACAGTTCTTGTTGCTGTTGCACACCTGGGGACAGAGCACAGGGCTGGCATGTGTGCAGTGATGGTCCACAGGGCACCAATGAACAGGTGGTGACACATGTCTGGGCTGAAGGAGCTTCACCCCTGACAATGGTTCCCTTGGACAATACAGAATTCTGGAATGGTTTGGGATCAGGGAAGGAGCTTAAAGCTCCCCCAGTGCCACCCTGCCATGGCAGGGACACCTCCCACTGTCCCAGGCTGCTCCCAGCCCCGTGTCCAGCCTGGCCTGGGCACTCCAGGGATCCAGGGGCAGCCCCAGCTGCTCTGGGAATTCCAGCACAGCCCCTGCCCACCCTGCCAGGGAACAATTCCTGCCCCATATCCCATCTCCATCTCTTCTTTCAGTTTGAAGCCATTCCCCTGCTCCTGTCACTATCTGCCCATGTAAAAAGTCACCCTCCGTCTCCTTTACCAGCCCCTTTTGGTGCTGGAAGGTGCCAGAAGGTGCCCCCAGAACCTGCTCGTGTCCAGGCTGGCCAGCTCCAGCTCTGGAGCCTGAGCCAGGCTGGGCAGAACAAAGGGTAGGTGTGGGTGTTTCAGCTGCCACAAGAGGGTCAAGCAGTGTTTTATCTGTCACATCCAGAACCCAGCAGTGTCTGTCGCCTCATCTGACAAAGCCCTGCACCCACAGAGCTCAGACCTCTGTAACTTTCAGCTCTGGAGAGCAGTGTCCTGCCCTCCCTGAGCCACTGCCCTGCCTTTCTGCTGTCCCACTTCCCCTTCCAGCTCTTGTTCTGCTCTCAGGGGGACCCCGCACCTGCTCTGAGCTGCAAACCCTCCCCAGCTCAAACCAGACCCTGAGCCAAGCTTTGCAGATGGCCCTGACACCACAAACAATCCTCTTCCTCTCGCTGGGACACGGCCGAGCAAAGGTCCCAGCCCCGCCTGGGACAGGGCTGAGAGGCACAAATCCACTGGGTCACAGTGCCCATCCCCATGGCAGACCCTGGGTCTGGCCCCCAGCCCTGCCCTGATGCCAGGGGCTCCCTGCAGGTGCCATCCCCATGGCAGACCCTGGGGCTGGCTCCCTGCAGGTGCCAGCAGTGCCCACTCCTGTAGCAGACCCTGGGTCTGGCCCCAAGCCCTGCCCTGATGCCATGGGCTCCCTGCAGGTGCCATCCCCATGGCAGACACTCCCAGCCCTCCCCTGGCAGCAGGGCCTCCCAGCAGAGCTCACCCCATGGCCGTGGCAGCGGGACACACACTTCTCCAGCTCGAACAGGGACGCGTTCTGGCACCGCCGGTCCTTGCACACCTGGGGGGACACACGAGGGGCTGGGGTCACACAGGCACCTGGACAGGGGACAGCTGGGGGGGCTCCAAAGGGTTGGACTGCTGGAAAATGCAGGGGGTGAAATCACATGGTTCCAGCCAAGGGATTCCTCTCCCATTCCCTGTGCAGAGCCCAGCCAGCTGCACTCCCAGCCCCTCCACACAGCCCCCTGCCAGCTCCTGGAGAAACCATTCCCATTTGGCCCCAAAACCAAGGGAAACCATTCCCATTTGGCCCCAAAACCAAGGGAAACCATTCCCATTTGGCCCCAAAACCAAGGGAAACCATTTCCCATTTGGCCCCAAAACCAAGAGAAACCATTTCCCATTTGGCCCCAAAACCAAGGGAAACCATTCCCATTTGGCCCCAAAACCAAGAGAAACCATTCCCATTTGGCCCCAAAACCAAGAGAAACCATTTCCCATTTGGCCCCAGAACCAAGAGAAATCATTTCTCATTTGGCCCCAGAACCAAGAGAAACCATTCCCATCTGGCCCCCAAGCCCAGGCCCTGGCCAGAATAAACAATGCTGCATTTCCAAACTGGCCATATTTCCTCAGGGAAATGTCACTGCTTTGGCCTTCCCCATGAAGATTTCACTGTTAAAACGCCAAGCAGGGAAGGCTGTGTCTGCACAGCCAGCCCTCTCTGGAGCACATCCCTCCTGCCCTGGCCTCCAGCAGCCCCTGCCCTCTCTCAGCTCCACTGGCCCCCTCCAAAGCCCTTGGAGATGCAGGGGCTGCAGAGAGCAATGCCCAGTTAGCAGGATTTGTCAGGTTGATTCCTGGCAGAAATTCCCTGTTTCCTCTGGGAAACCTTAGGAGGAAGCCTCATCCATGAAATGCTGGGGCAGTTCCCACTGGGGTTGCTCCACTCTGAACCGATTTGGTGAAGAAGTTTGGAGGGCACAGAGAATGATTTGGTGTCCTAAACATGACTGAGCATCTGGTGATGCCCACAAATGCCCTGGGTGAGAAGAACCTGGTGGCCCACAAACACCTGGTGGCAACCAGAGGTGACACTGAGAGAGAACAGCAAGGAACCACTGCAGGGCCTGGCTGTGACACAGGGAATGGCCCTGTGCAGCCTGGAGCTGGGTCAGAGCCCACAGAGGGTGCCTGGAGCTGGGTCAGAGCCCTGGAGCTGGGTCAGAGCCCAGAGCAGGTGCCTGGAGCTGGGTCAGAGCCCTGGAGCTGGGTCAGAGCCCAGAGCAGGTGCCTGGAGCTGGGTCAGAGCCCTGGAGCTGGGTCAGAGCCCACAGAGGGTGCCTGGAGCTGGGTCAGAGCCCACAGATGGTGCCTGGAGCTGGGTCAGAGCCCTGGAGCTGGGTCAGAGCCCAGGGCAGGTGCCTGGAGCTGGGTCAGAGCCCAGGGCAGGTGCCCCTCAGCAGAGCCCGGGGCAGGAGGCGCACTCACCATGCCATCCCCGCACTTGGTGCCCGTCAGGACCAGCCCTGGGTCGGACAGGTCCTCCTGGTCGTCCTTGGCGCTGTAGACGAAGGTGCCCCTGCACTTGACCTCGCGGCCCTTGAGGCGGATGGTGGTGTCGATGGACACCGTGTTGGTGCCCTGCGGCTTCTTGGCAGAGCTCTGGCACTGGATCTTCCCACACATGGCATCCCTGCAGCGGGCACGGCCGGGGGGAGATGGCACAGGGGGCAGTGGTGCCCCCTCAGCCCCCCAGCCCCAGCATCCCCCACCTGGGGTCATTCCAGGGGTTTATGGCCATGCTGGAGAGGCTCAGCGGGTAAATCATGGACAGCACAGAAACGATGGAGGGAAACAGCCATGGGAGGGCAGGGGAGGCTCTGACATCTCTGGAGTCACTGGGACCACAGAGAGCACAACTCCCTAAATGTGGCACTGGGACCACAGAGAGCACAACTCCCTAAATGTGGCACTGGGCACACAGAGAGCACAACTCCCTAAATGTGGCACTGGGACCACAGAGAGCACAACTCCCTAAATGTGGCACTGGGACACCACAGAGAGCACAACTCCCTAAATGTGGCACTGGGACACCAGAGAGCACAACTCCCTAAATGTGGCACTGGGACACAGAGAGCACAACTCCCTACATGTGGCACTGGGACACCACAGAGAGCACAACTCCCTAAATGTGGCACTGGGACATAGAGAGCCCAACTCCCTAAATGTGGCATTGGAACACAGAGAGCACAACTCCTTAAATGTGGCACTGGGACACAGAGAGCACAACTCCCTAAATGTGGCACTGGGACACCACAGAGAGCACAACTCCCTAAATGTGGCACTGGGACACCACAGAGAGCACAACTCCCTAAATGTGGCATTGGAACACAGAGAGCACAACTCCCTAAATGTGGCACTGGGACCACAGAGCACAACTCCCTAAATGTGGCACTGGGCACACAGAGAGCACAACTCCCTAAATGTGGCACTGGGCACACAGAGAGCACAACTCCCTAAATGTGGCACTGGGAACACAGAGAGCACAACTCCCTAAATGTGGCACTGGGCACACAGAGAGCACAACTCCCTAAATGTGGCACTGGGGACACCAGAGAGCACAACTCCCTAAATGTGGCACTGGGACACAGAGAGCACAACTCCCTAAATGTGGCACTGGGCACACAGAGAGCACAACTCCCTAAATGTGGCACTGGGACATAGAGAGCACAACTCCCTAAATGTGGCACTGGGAACACAGAGAGCACAACTCCCTAAATGTGGCACTGGGACATAGAGATCACAACTCCCTAAATGTGGCACTGGGACACAGAGAGCACAACTCCCTAAATGTGGCACTGGCTTTGATTTCCCAGCAGGCTGGGCTGGGAGCTGCTCCTGGTGGGACAGCAGAATCACAGGACTGAGGCTGGAAAAGAACTCCAGATCTCCAAGTGCCAGCTCCCAGCAGTGATGGGGACAGAGCCCAGGGCCTGGTGGCTTCCTGGGGCACAAAACAGAGCTGATTCCCAGGGGTAGGGCTGAGGCAGGGCCCTCCCAGTGGCATGGCAGGGGTGGCAGGGGCAGCTGTGGGTGCAGGAGGGGACACTGGTGCCAGCGCTGTGCCCACCTCTTGTCACACTTGACGTAGCGGCCCTGGCTGTCCTTGCCGCAGTTGCCGTAGGTGTTCCCTGCCATGTTCACGTCCTGGAAGCAGGCATCAGGGGCTGGCCACGCTCCTGCACACGGGGAGGAGAGCTCTGGGAACCCGGGCACAGGCAGGGGCCCCACAGCAGGAGCAGCACGTGGGGCTCAGGGAGAACACACCGGGGACAGCTCTCCCAGGGCCCTGGTGCCAGGCCGGGCACAGGAGGGACGAACTCCCCTGTGTTCCGGAGGCTTGTGGAGGATTTTGGTCACAGAATGGGTTGGAAGAGACCTTAAACCTACCCAGTGCCACCCATGGCAGGGACACCTCACACTGACCCAGGTGCCCTAAGCCTCAATGTCCAACCCTGGGCATTCCAGGGATCCAGGGACAGCCCCAGCTGCTCTGGGCACCCCCCACCCCATTCCTGAGGATCTGGGGTTCAGAACTGTGCCCTGGCCGTTGGTGTGGCTGTGCCTGTGCCAGGGCCCCCATGCAGTGCCAGGGCCCCCCGGGCACCCCCAGGCTGGTGCTGCAGTGAGGGGTGGGACTGACCTGGCCCCCAGAGCTGCTCGCACTGCTGCTGGTGGGTCATGCACACACCATTGCTGCAGGGATGGGACTGACAGGACTGACCTGGCCCCGAGAGCTGCTCGCACTGCTGCTGGTGGGTCATGCACACACCATTGCTGCAGGGATGGGACTGACCTGGCCCCCAGAGCTGCTCGCACTGCTGCTGGTGGGTCATGCACACACCATTGCTGCAGGGATGGGACTGACCTGGCCCCCAGAGCTGCTCGCACCGCTGCTGGTGGGTCATGCACACACCATTGCTGCAGGGGTGGGACTGACAGGACTGACCTGGCCCCCAGAGCTGCTCGCACTGCTGCTGGTGGGTCATGCACACACCATTGCTGCAGGGATGGGACTGACCTGGCCCCCAGAGCTGCTCGCACTGCTGCTGGTGGGTCATGCACACACCATTGCTGCAGGGAGGGGTGGGACAGGACTCCCAGGGCCCCCAGAGCTGAGGGACGCACTGCTGCTGGTGGGTCATGCACATGATTTTTGCTGCAGGGATGGGACTGACCTGGCCCCAGAGCTGCCTCGCACTGCTGCTGGTGGGTCATGCACATGAGGGATGGGAAGACCTGGCCCCCAGAGCTGCTCGCACTGCTGCTGGTGGGTCATGCACACACCATTGCTGCAGGGAGGGGTGGGACAGGACTGACCTGGCCCCCAGAGCTGCTCGCACTGCTGCTGGTGGGTCATGCACACACCATTGCTGCAGGGGTGGGACTGACCTGGCCCCCAGAGCTGCTCGCACTGCTGCTGGTGGGTCATGCACATGCCGTTGCTGCAGTAGGCCTGGCCCTGGGCGCACGAGGAGCCGTCCAGCAGGTACACGTTGGGAGGGCAGTACGGGGACACCCCCGTGCAGAACTCGGGCAGGTCACAGGAGCCAGCGGCCTCCCGGCACGGCGTGCCAGCCATCTTCAGCTGGGGACATGGGCACAGAGTGGGGATAGGGGGCACTGACATGGGGACAGAGTGAGGGGACAGGTGGCAGTGACAGGGGAGACACGCTGGGGACAGGGGGCACTGACAGGGGCACACACACTGGGGACAGGTGGCAGTGACAGAGGGACACGCTGGGGACAGGGGGCACTGACAGGGGCAGACACGCTGGGGACAGGGGGCACTGATGGTGCCTCCTGGCACAGCTGGCACAGCTGGCAGCTCTAACATCACACAGGTGCCCTGTGGGGCTCCCAGGGCTGTCAGGGTATGGGGTCAGTTCCTCAGCAGGGCCTTGGCCACTGAGCTGCCAGAGGGATTCTGCTGGAGAGGGACTGGGGACAAGGGACAGAGGGACAGGAGCCAGGAGGGCAGGGCTGGATGGGATCTTGGGAATTGGGAATTGTTCCCTGGCAGGGTGTGAGGCCCTGGCACAGGTGCCCAGAGCAGCTGGGGCTGCCCCTGCATCCCTGGCAGTGCCCAAGGCCAGGCTGGAGCACCCTGGGACAGTGGGAGGTGTCCCTGCCATGGCAGGGGTGGCACTGGGTGGGATTTAAGGTCCCTCCCAGCCATGCCAGGATTCCCCTGCAGACACAAGGTGCCACATGAACCCTGCCCGTGGGACACAGGGAGTGTGTCCCTCTGGACAAACAGCACAGGAGCCCCCAGGGGATGGCAGGCGTGGGTCTGCACCTCATCCCATGGGCACAGGGCGGGCAGGCTGGGTCTCACCTTGCAGCTGTGGCAGCAGTCGCCGTGGGCACACTGGGCCCCCTCCTTGAGCGTGCAGTTGTGAGCGTTGCAGCAGGGGTTGGTGCATTCCTGTGGGGAGCACAGCCCCATGGGCTGGGGCTCCATCCCTCCCCCAGCCCCTTCCCCACCCATCCCAGCAGCGCCCTGCTCATCCTGCAACGGGGGAAACTGAGGCACAGAGGGCAGGGGGGAGAACTGGGCACTCAGGGGGAAAGTCAGGACTGGGATGGATGGGTTCAGGAAGGAGGGACTGGGAAAAGCCCTTGGGATGGAGGCCCTGTGGTGACAGCAAACCCCTGCCTTGGAAATGCCCTGAGCAGGAATTCCCTCAGCTGAGGTTGGCTGCAGGAGGACCCCTCTGTCCCTCCAGGTCCCAGGAGGGTCAGTCTGGGTCACTCCATATCCCATGAGGGTCACTCTGTCCCTCCCCATCCCATGAGGGACCCCCTGTCCCTCTGTATCCCTGGAGGACCCCCTGTCCCTCCATGTCCCATGAGGACCCCCTGTCCTTCTATGTCCCATGAGGGACCCCCTGTCCCTCCACACCCCATGAGGGACCCCCTGTCCCCCCAGGTCCCACAAGGCCCCCCTGTCCCTCTGTATCCCATGATGGACCCCCTGTCCCTCTGTATCCCAGGAGGGTCCCCTGATGTCGTCCCACCCCCTGTCCCTCTGTATCCCATGATGGACCCCCTGTCCCTCTGTATCCCAGGAGGGTCCCCCTGTCCCCCCCCGTCCCACAAGGCCCCCTGTACCTCCACCTCCCCGCAGTCGCAGTCCTCTCCCTCCTCGCGGAAGCCGTTGCCACATTTCCGTGCCACCACCAGGTCCTTGGTGTCGGGCAGGTTGAAGAGGCACATTCCCCCTCCCTTCTGGAAGTAGCTCTCCAGCTGCCTCCTGCTGCAGGAGCTGAACACCCGGGGGAAGGGGTGCCTGGGGGGACACAGGACGTGGGGAATGGTGACAGCTGGGAATTCAGCACACGGACAAACTGGCACAGACTGGCACAGACCCTCCCCAGAGCGGGTTCCCATTGCTCAGTGAGCCTGGTGAGACAGAGCAGAAATCCTCCAGAGCAGAAATCCATTTTGATTTAGGTGAAATGCACATCTTTGAGTCTGTGGTTAGAAAACATAGCTGTGTAGCCTGACTGCAAAGCCTTGGGCTCAGGGAAACTGCTTCACTGAAGGACAGAGATAAGGAGAGAAATGACAGAGAGTGATAAAACAAGACAGAGAGACTGCTGTGAGAGCAGGTCAACCTGACCTAGGAATTCTTTCTGACAAAGAAGAACTAGCGGCAAATGTCA
This sequence comes from Emberiza elegans, assembly GCA_024865655.1. NCBI lineage: Eukaryota > Metazoa > Chordata > Aves > Passeriformes > Fringillidae > Emberiza > Emberiza elegans. The sequence goes on from JALJVW010002400.1 coordinate 506,328, forward strand.
TCCGAAATTCGTCAAAATGAATATGCATGAACCTATTGTGAAATTGTATGCAGATGTATTTGAGAGGGGGATAAAAAGGGACCTGAAGTTCCCAGAGATACGCTTGTCTTTTAAGGAGAGCAATCTCCACATGCATCCAGCGCTGTAATAAACATACCGGCTTTACAACTTTCACAAAGTTTTGATTATCTCTGTAAAACACTGTCACCTGTGCCCTGGGGCACCACAGCCACCGCCAGGGCAGGTCCCCACGCCTGCAGGGCCCTGTGCTCCCACTCAAAGCCCTTCCTGTGCTCACTGGTGCCAGCCCAGCCCTGCTGCAGTGTCACCTGTGCCCTGGGACACCACAGAGCCCCCTGAGCCGCGGCAAAGCCCTTCCTGTGCTCGCTGAAGCACACAGCAAGCACCCGCCTGGGCCACTGAACCACCCACAGCTGAGATGGGCGAACAGCACCTCAAGTCAAAGAAATACGGGAAAAAATAGCAAAAACTACCCAGAGAGCAGCAAAAATTCAAACAGTCAGAGCCTACAGTGTGTAAGGAAGAGAGGAACAGGGGAAACAGTCATTTTCTGTAGAACGTCTGAGCAAGGCTCTTCTCTAATTTCACTGTTTGTGGGGGTTCAGTGGTTTATGAAGAAGGAAGCATTTCCTTCTCAGAAACAGTTTCATTTCCCCTTAAAGCTGAAAAATATTTTTATACCAGGACACCTCATACTCAAGATGACTCAGAGGACATTTTTTAAAAGTGTTTTGAAATCTTTTGAGCTGGAGGGAAACCTGTTAGAGCCTGCAGGTTATGGAGGCTGAGCAACCAACCCAATGTACCCTACATGTATTTTTATATATATTCATATACATGGCTGTGCAAACACAGCCAGAAATGTGCTTTTCCCCAGCAGAACCCACCCAGGCAGAGGTTAAATCCTGTGGGATCAATGCCAGGGTCTGGCAGCCCTGAAAGCACAGCTGGGGTCCCACTGTTCCTTCCTAACTGGAAGAGCAGGTGGGCTCAAACACAGGGAATGAACAGATGAATAAACCCTGCTCTTCCTCAGGGCAGGGACATCTGGGGTGAGATATCCTCAGGAGGGGGAGAGGGGCTGGAAAGGAAACTGGAACCAACCACGTGGATTGTGAAACCCACCCAGTGCCACCCTGCCATGGCAGGGACACCTCCCACTGTCCCAGGGTGCTCCCAGTGTCCGACCTGGCCTTGGGCACTGCCAGGGATCCCGGGGCAGCCCCAGCAAATCTGGGAATTCCAGCCCAGCCAGCAATTCCTTGCCAAGATCCCAGCCCAATCTCCCCTTTCCCAGTGGCAGCCATTCCCTGGCTCCTGTCCCTCTGTCCCTTGTCCCCAGTCCCTCTCCAGCTCTCCTGGAGCCCCTCCAGGCCCTGCCAGGGGCTCTGAGCTCTGCCTGGAGCCTTCCCTTCTCCAGGGGAGCATTCCCAGCTCTGCCAGCCTGGCTCCAGAGCAGAGGTGACACCATTCCCTGCCTGCACCCAGCCCTGCGGCCTGCTGGGGCTCTGGGGACACATCCCACAGCACTGGGGACCCTCCCAGGGCTCTGGGGACACACCCAGGGCCAGCAGCGCTCACCCGGTGGCCGCGGCCATGACGCAGCCGCCCTGCTCGGGGGTGGCCTCGGTGCAGCAGCCCTGTGTGTCGTGCACCATGCCGAAGTTGTGGCCGATCTCGTGCGCCATGGTGGCGGCGGCGCCGATGGGCTGCTCCGCGTGGTCCTGAGGAGGGGGACAGGGTCACCAGGGCCACCAGCACCGAGGGACAGGGTCACCCACAGCAGGGAGGGGACAGGGTCACCAGGGCCACCAGCAGGGAGGGACAGGGTCACCCACAGCAGGGAGTGGGGCTGGGCACGAGAGGGACCACTCAGCCCCACAGGAGGAGGGGCTGGAGGAAGGTTCGTGGCTGAGGTGGGGTTTGGTCTCCTGATGTTCCCCTGTGGGACTGCTGGGAAGCTCTTGGCTGGGGGCAGATGCTCAAAACCCGGGGCACATCCCAAACCCCAGAAACCTGGCTGCCCCCCGCCACCCTGCCCAGGGATCACCACAGGTCACCAGGGCCACCCTGACCACCCCGTCATGCCCAGGGCCACCATCAGGAGGAGGAGAAGTGATGTGGGCAGAGATGGTCCCAGAAACGCAGAGAACAGACGCAGGGACAGGCGGGGCTGTCCAGCACGAGGGACAGGAGCAGCACAGGAGATGCCAGCGCCGCTGCCAGCTGGGAGCTGGGGGTGGGCGACCTTTAGCAGCCCCTTCTCACCCCCTGTGGCCCTGGAGCACCTGAGGGGGTCAGGAGCTACAGTGTCACCCCTACAGCATCGCCCCTCACCTTCAGGCTGCCCCCAGGCCCAGCCTCAGGGGCTGCTCCTCCAGCCCCAGGGAGATCTCCCCCGGGCCCGGGGCCCCCCAGCCCCCTTACCACGCTGACCCCTCCGGAGTTGTCGGCGCTGCACATCCCCTCCAGCGGGGCCATCCCGATGGTGGTGCCCCCGAAGGTTTTCCCTCTGCCGGGCAGGAGAACGGGGCCAGCTCAGCGTGGGGGGGTCAGGAGTGCCCAGCCCCGGGCGGGCCCCGCTCCCAGCGCCCCCGGCCAGGCACCCACGTCAGCAGCTGGGCGTTGTCGTGCCTCCGGCGCGCCCTCAGCGCCTTCTTCCACTGCAGGAAGGCCCAGAGCGTGGCGTTGGCGTCGCTGCTCACCGCGCACTGGTCCCGCTCCGTCCACACCTCCAGCCCGATCAGGGCCACCTTGATGTTCAGCAGCCTGTAGAACTGCAGCAGGGCACGGGTGGAGGCGTGGGGCTGCAGTTCCCTGCTCCCTCCCTCCCTGCTGTGGGGTACCCTTGGCTGGGGGGCCCTCGTGTTTCCCTGCGGCTGTGTGACCCCAGAACCCGCCTGTCCCACACCCCCCTGCAAGCATGGGCTCCACAGGCACAGGTGTGGCACAGTGGCGCTCAGTGACAGCACCTCAGTGCGTCCCTTCGTTGCCAGAAGTTATCCCAGGCAGGGCCCAATGAACACATCCCTGCTGAGCTCAGCCCGTGGGTGACAAAGCCCTTCCCACCATGTGCTCAGAGAGCTCCTGAACTCCTCCATGGGTGGCCAAGCCCTGGCACAGCTGCCCAGGACAGGGGTGCAGTCCCCGTCCCTGAAGGGATTTACTCATGCGCATGTGGCACTTGGGGACACGGTCAGTGGTGGCCTTGGCAGTGCTGGGGAATGGCTGGACTCGAAGGACTGAAAGACCCTTTCTGACCTTACAGTTCCATAATTCTGTGATTCCTTGCCCTGGTGACACAGGGACAGTTCCCTGAGGGCCATGCAAGGGCCTGGCAGGTCCCTCACCTTGTCCACGTAGTTTGCGATCTCCACAATGCGCTGCTTGGTGTGGCCCAGGTTGAGGTTCTGGTTCCTGTACTGGAGAGAGGTGAGGATGGGGAGGCCCACGGGGTCAATCCAGGGTGGAGACAGAGAGGGACCCTGATTTTCTGCCCCCCAGCACTCACCAGGGTGTGATCAGCAACAATGAAGAGCTCCATGTACTTCATGGTCCTCCAGGCATCCCTCCTGGCCTGCAGGCAGACACAGGGCTCAGCAAAGAGGGGCAGCCCTTGGCTCTGGGCACCCTCCAGACACCACAGAGCTGCTCAGGAGGGATGGCTGAGAGGGGAAACTGAGGCACAAGGTGACAGAGAACATTTGGGGGGCTCCAAATGATCTCATGTCATATCCCACATGGTAGGATGCAGCACTGAGGTCTCCTGCCTAAATTCAGCCCACACAAGCCACCCACTCAGACCCTCTCACCGCACCTGCCTGCACAGCCTGCCCAGCTGCTGGGGACATGGGAGCTGTCAGCAGTGCCGAGAGCCCCTCCCAGCCCCCTGCCTGTCCCCAGACAGATCCTGAGTGGATTTATCCATGAGCATTTACCTGTGAGCATTTACCCAAGTGGATTTACCCATGAGAATCTACCCGTGAGGATTCACCCGAGTGGATTTACCCGAGTGGATTCACCTGAGTGGATTCACCCATGAAGATTTACCCAAGTGGATTTACCCATGAGGATTCACCTGCGAGGTTTCACGGTAAATTCACCAATGAGGATTTACCCGAGTGGATTCATCCATGAGGATTCATGGTAAATTCACCCATGAGGATTCACCCAAGTGGATTCACCCGAGTGGATTCACAGTAAATTCACCCATGAGGATTCACCTGTGAGGATTTACTCAAGTGGATTTACCCGTGAGGATTTACCCATGAAGATTTATCAGTGAGGATTCACCCGTGAGGATTTACCCAAGTGCATTTACCTGAGTGGATTTACCCATGAGGATTCACCCAAGTGGACTTACCTGTGAGGATTCATGGTAAATTTACCCATGAGGATTCACCCGTGAGGATTTACCCATGAAAATTCACCCAAGTGGATTCACCCGAGTGGATTCACCCACGAGGATTCATGGTAAATTCACCCATGAGGATTTACCCATGAGGATTCACCCGAGTGGATTTACCCAAGTGGATTTAGCTGTGAGGATTCACCCATGACGATTCACGGTAAATTCACCCGTGAGGATTTACCCAAGTGGATTTACCCATGAGGATTCATTCACCCAAGTGGATTCACCCATGAGGATTCACCCATGAGGATTCACGGTAAATTCACCCGTGAGGATTCACCCGTGAGGATTCACGGTAAATTCACCCAGGTGGATTCCCCTGAGGATTTACCCGTGGGTGCCGTGTCTGGAAGAGCCGGGCCATGGCAGCCACGGTGCTGCCCAGGTGCTGGCCGTGCCCGCAGGTGCCCCCTGGCACGGGCAGGTGCTCCGCTCGCTGGAGGAGGTGGAGGCCGGGCTCGGGGGGCCCCAGGGGGCTCAGGTAGTAGCTGGTGTTGCTGCTCAGCACTATGAGGCCCCTGGAGATGGGAACAGCCCCGATGGCTCCTGTGGTGCTTCCCCCTGCGCTCCCCCAGCCCCTGAGGCCCCACAAACTCAGCCTCACATCAGCCTGGTCCATACCCGAGCTGGGAGCAGGGACAGGAGTTGGGGATCTCTGCCCAAACAGCCCCAGGACAACTAAACCCTGGGCACCAAAACCTCCCCCTTCGGAGCACGGGGCAAAGCTCGGTCTGGGACAGCTGCTCTGGGGTGCAGGGACCTGCCTCTCCAGGGACAGAATTCCTGGGAATAAGCTCGTGCTGCCAGAAATAGGGTCCCTGCCCAGCCTGCCCAGTCATGGGGCTGGGTGAAGGGTGGGAGAAGGAGGAAGGACAAGATGGGAGCCAAAATCAGCCCATGAAACATTTGGAGCTGGGCTTGCAGGAGCATTGGTGCTGCTTGGGTGGTCCCAAAGGGGATCCCTGCAGAGAGAGGGAGCAGTGGATCCATCCCACCTCTGTCAGCTCCACAGTCTACCAACCCTGTGTTCCTTCAATCCTGATATCCCCATTCCCTATTCCTTCCTCCATTCCCTACTCCTTCTTCCATTCCCTATTCCTTCCTTCATTCCCTATTCCCCCATTTCCCCATTTCCCCGTTCCCTGTTCCCCCTTTCCCTATTTCTTTCTCCATTCCCCATTCCCCCATACTGTATTCCCCTGTTCCCCCATTACCAATTCCCTGTTCATTCCCCCATCCCCATTCCCTGTTCCCTGTTCCCCATTCCCCCATTCCCCCATTCCCATTGCCCCACACCATATTCCCCCATTCCCACTCCCCATTCCCACTTCCCATTCCCATTCCCCCATACCATATTCCCCATTCCCCATTCCCCATTCCCCGTTCCCCATTCCATATTCCCCATTCCCCATTCCCATACCATATTCCCATTCCCATTCCCCATTCCCCACTCCGTATTCCCATTCTGCATTCCCATACCCCATTCCCATTCTGCATTCCCATTCCCCATTCCCATACCCCATTCCCATTCCCCCATACCGTATTCCCCATTCCCATTCCCCATTCCCCCATACTGTATTCCCCAATACCATATTCCCCCACTCCCATTCCCATTCCCCCATACCATATTTCCCATTCCCCATTCCCCATTCCCTGTTCCCCATTCCCCATTCCCCGTTCCCCATTCCCATTCCCCACTCCCCCATACCATATTCCCTGTTCCCCATTCCCCATTCCCCACTCCTATTCCCATTCCCCCATACCGTATTCCCCGTTCCCCACTCCCCATTCCTTGTTCCCCATTCCCCATTTCCCCATACCATATTCCCCATTCCCCACTCCCATTCCCATTCCCATTCCCCCATACCGTATTCCCCCATACCGTATTCCCCCATACCGTATTCCCCCACCCCCATTCCCATTCCCCCATACCGTATTCCCGAGCAGGTGCTGAGCACGACCCAGGAGCGGCGGTGGCCGCGGACGTGCCCGTGGTAGTGGCAGTGCTCCTGGAGAGAGACAGGGGGACCTTCCTCAGCGGGCTGCTCCCAGAAAAGCACCCCTTTTCCATTGCCCCATTTCCATCTCCCCTTTTCCATTGCCCCATTTCCATCTCCCCTATTCCATCTCCCCGTTTCCATTTCCCTTCTTGTTTCCCAGCCAGGCGGGCGCCTGTTCCCCACACCAGGAATGGAACGGGGTCAGCCCGGGGCAGAGCCCGGGGCAGAGCCCGGGGCAGAGCCCGGCGCGGCGCTGGAAGGGTGACAGAGGCCGTGGGGCCATGGGGAGCCAGGGCCCGGCGCTGCTGTGTTGGTGTCCTGAGGCGCTGTCCCGGCCCGGAGCCCAGCGCTGCCGCATTCCCTCTGCCTCCAGGGATCTCCCCCGCCCGCAGCGCTGGGCTCCGGCTCTGTCTGAGCCCCCAGACCCAGAGGGGAGCGCCCCGCACCCACCGTGTGGTTGGGGGTCACCGTCACGGGCTGGCCCTGCTCGCTGTAGTGCGTCTCCGTGTAGCCCGGAGCCAGCAGCCTGCGGGGACACAGAGGGGACAGTGGGCAGCTGCTCCAGGGCTCCCGGCACAGCAATGCACCGAGCCCCTGAGCCTGGGCCCGCCCGGGCCATCCCCACATCCCCTGAGCCCCTGTCACCGCTGTGACCCCAAGCAGAGGCTGCCCATGGCCAGCAGGGACAGGGATGGCAGCAGGGACAGCCCAGCGTCCCCCTGTGCCTCGGCAAGGACACAGCTGCCCAAACTGCCCCGATCCAGGCATGACACATGCCATGCCATGCCATGCCATGCCATGCCACCCCATCCCTTCCAGCTGCAGGGAAGAGCCAGGGCTGAGCTCACAGCTGGACAGCACAGGGCGTGGGGAGCTGGGGGGACAGGCTGGAGTGACCCCGGGGGAGGAGAAGGACATGAAGAAGAGGATGATGAAGATGAAAAAGAGTAAAAAGACTAAAAAGATGAAGCCAAAGATGAAGAAGATGAAGAAGACAAAGGTAAAGACAAAGAAGAAGACGAAGATGAAGAAGATGAAGATGAAGAAGACAAAGAAGAAGAAGAAGACGAAGAAGATGAAGACGAAGAAGATGAAGGAGAAGGAGAAGGAGAAGGAGAAGGAGAAGGAGAAGGAGAAAAAAAGAGAAAAAAAGAGAAAAAAAAAGAAAAAAGGAGAAAAAAAGAAAAAAAAAAAGAAAAAGAAAAAGAAAAAGAAAAAGAAAAAGAAAAAGAAAAAGAAAAAGAAAAAGAAAAAGAAAAAGAAAAAGAAAAAGAAAAAGAAAAAGAAAGAAAAAGATTTTCCTGCATTGCCCAGATCTGTGTGACCTTGCCCAGATCCCAGGGTGGTGGGTATCTGCTGGCAGCCTGCAGTCCCCTGGGATGGCAGGGCCCTGTGGGGATGGCAGGGACCCCTGGGGATGGCAGGTCACCCCTGCAGGGGGTTCAGGCACCCAGAGAAGGACAAATGGGGCCAGGTTTTCCCCTGCTCTCAGTTCAGACTCAGTTTGGGGTTTGGCCCTGCCCCAAAGGTTAAATTCTGCAGAGAAAATAAAGCCGCACTCCCAGAATAGCCCTGCCGCCTCTCCCTTTCTGCTTTCAGCCAGCCTGGCCCCAGAAATGTCACTGCGGGCACGGCTGTGGCTGCCCACAGCCTGTCCGTGGGTGCCTGGCACCAGGGACTGCAGCCACAGCCCGGCCTGGCTCCTGCCAGGGACACTGGTGCCAAGGCAAGGCTGGCCAGCCTGGGGACACGGGGACAGCCGGGCTGGGGACACGGGAGTGGCCAACCCTCCTGCCATGGCCAGGGATGGACGGGGATGGCTGAGCCAGCTACAGCCCGGGCTGGCCCCAGAGCAGGGTGTGCGCTCCAGGCAGGGAGGGCAGGGAGGGCCAGGGTGAGGGAAACGCCCCAGGGCGCTCCTGGCGACCGAGCACAGCTCCCAGTGCCGGGAGGAAGATCTGGGGTCAAACCCAGCGCACTGGGCCAGGGGCTCACTCACAGGGCTGGGGCAGCAGTTTGGTGTCCCCACGCTGTGTCCCCACGCTGTGCGTACCCCCAGGGCACTTTGGATGCCCCCACTCTGCCATACCCCAGGCACCTTGGATGTCCCCTGCTCTGCACCCTTTGTGCCACTGTCCCCAGCTCACCCAGCTCTTGGGTGCCCCCTTGGCCCCTGTGGGCTGCCCCTCCCCTGGGCCCAGAGCAGGTCCCTCCTGCCCTCCCCAGAGCCCCAGTCCCTCTCCCCCAGAGCCCCTCAGCCCCTGCCCTGTCCCTCAGAGCCCCCAGGGCTGCCCCTGTCCCCCTGCCCCCTCCCCAGAGCTGTCCCTCCCCTCCTGCCCCCAGTCCAGGCTGCCCCTGTCCCTCCTGTGCAGAGCCCCCCTGTCCCTGTCCCTCCTGCCCCTCTGCAGAGCCCCAGAGCTGCCCCTGTCCCTCCTGCCCCTCTGCAGAGCCCCCAGGGCTGTCCCTGTCCCTCCTGCCCCTCTGCAGAGCCCCAGAGCTGCCCCTGTCCCTCCTGCCCCTCTGCAGAGCCCCAGGGCTGCCCCTGTCCCTCCTGCCCCTCTGCAGAGCCCCCAGGGCCCCTGTCCCTCCTGCCCCTCTCCAGGGCTGCCCCTGTCCCTCCTGCCCCTCTCCAGAGTGGCACGGTGGCACAGGGAGGGGCAGAGGGGACACCCCAAGGTGGCCAGGCCTGGAGCACTGGCCGGACACAGGGCCAAGCTCTGCTCATCACCTTTCAACGCCACCACCAGCCCCAGTGCCCACAGCCCCCAAATGGGCAGAGGGACCCCCAGTTCCCCTTGTGGCACACCAGGAGCTGTCACTGGGGCCCTGGGGACACCGTGGGGCTGGGTTTGTGCCCCGCCAGCAGCAGGAAGGGGTCAGCTCTGCCCTGCTCCCCATGGGACACAAACCCACCAAGGGACAGAGAACGGGGCTGCCCCAGCCCTGGCAGTGTCCCCAGCCCTGAACAGGGCCTGGAGCAGCCTGGGCTGGTGGCAGGTGTCCCTGCCATGGCAGGGCTGGCACTGCATCGCCAGGGTCCCTTCCAGCCCAAACCACTCGGGGGCTCTGGGCTTCTGTAAAACGCCACGGGGTCTCAGGCCCAAAATGGGAAAAGAAAAGGACTGATTAGAAAAAGCATTACAACTCCCTAAAGGAAAAACTGGGACACCACATTGCACAACTCCCTGATGGAATGTGGCACCCCTGGGCACCAGATCCCAGCCTGGTGGTATCTGCCTTCCTGGGCTTTCACAGCTTCTGTCCCCTCAAATGTAATCATTCTAAAGGGGATTTTTTGCACAAACTCCCTGGGGATGGAGGTCCTTGTGATCTCCACAAATGGGGCACTAGGAACCGTGACAGAGAACACAACTCCCTAAATTGTGGCCCCTGCTCTCAGTCCCAGAACTGGCACTGGGATGAGGGAGAGGCACAACCCTGAAGGGTTAAATTCTCCCACACTCGGCTCTGCCCCACTCCCAAATGTAGCACTGGGACACCTGGGAGAGGGTCCCTTTCTGGAAATACCACTGGGCCTGGCCCCGGAATGTCACTGACCACAGAGCTCGGCTGAGAGAGGACACAGGCCTGTCCAGGATGGGTGCTTACTGGGACACCTCCTCTTCAGAGGGGCACGGGAACTGGCTGGAGCCAGCCCAGCAGGATGGGCCTGGTTCTTCCTGTGTCCCCACACTGTCCCAAATGGGACACTGGTGCCAGAGTGCAACTCCTAAACCTGGCCACTCCTTTTCTTCCCCCTGGAACCTGGGGACACGGTTCCTGGCAGTTCGTCCTGCCATGTTTGCTTTTTGGTGCATTCCTGGTGGGCCAGCTCACAGCCCAGGCACAGGCATGGGCCCCAGAGCTCCATTAGAAACTATTGCAGGTTTTCCCCCCCTTCCCAGGGCCCTTAGGCCAGGGAAGGCCCAGGGAAACTCCTGTGTTCCGGATTGGAAGATCTCCCAGAATGGAACTGGGCACTCACCTTAAAAGTCAGGACTGGGATGGCAGGGGTTCCAGGTGTGGTAGGGATAGGCCCCTCTTTCCTCAATGTCCTGGGCATTCCAAGGTGGTGTCCCCAGCTGCCTTAATCCCTCACGCCTTTTGATTGGGGTCAGGGCCCTGCTGTTGGTGTGGCTGTGTACCTGTGCCACTGTCAGAGGAGCAAATGATCTAGGGTCCTGACAGGGGAGTCACAGGGGGACTGTCCTCCCAGGAGCTGCTGAGGCACTGCTCTTTGGTGGGTCATGCACATGCCGTTGCTGCAGTAGCACCCCATGTCCTGGCATAGCGGGACACCCCCCCCTGCCCCCTGCAGATGCCCCAGAGCGGGCCCTGTCCCCTCCTGCCGGGCCCAGAGCCCCCAGCCCCCCCTGTCCCTAAGGCCCCCTGTCCCAGGGGCTGACAGGGCCCCACTGTCCCTCCTTTACTCATTCCAGGAGGGTCCCCAGGAGACCTGGCCCTGTCCCTCCTGCCCGACAGAACCCCAGGGGACCCCTGTCCCTCCTGCCCCTCCCCTGCCCCAGGGACCTGCCCCTCTGCTGGCCAGAGGGCCCACACTGTCCCTCCTGCCCCCCTCCAGGGTGGCACCGGGTCCACAGGAGGGGCAGGGGGATCACCCACAGGTGTCCCAGGGGGGCAGAACCGCCAGTCTACCTGGGCCAGGGCCAAGCCTGCTCATCACCTTTTCGGGCCACCACCAGCCCCAGTGCCCACAGCCCCCAGATGGGCAGAGGGACCCCAGTTCCCCCTGTGGCACACCAGGAGCTGTCACTGGGGCCCTGGGGACACCGTGGGGCTGGGGTTGTGCCTCCGCCAGCAGCAGGTGGAGGGTCAGCTCTGCCCTGCCCCCATGGGACACAAACCCACCAAGGGACAGAGGATTCCTGGGGCTGTCCCCCAGCCCTGGCAGTGTCCCCAGCCCTGAACAGGGCCTGGAGCAGCCTGGGCTGGTGGCAGGTGTCCCTGCCATGGCAGGGCTGGCACTGCATCGCCAGGGTCCCTTCCAGCCCAAACCACTCGGGGGCTCTGGGCTTCTGTAAAACGCCACGGGGTCTCAGGCAGAGGGACAAGGAGGGCAGGGCAGATGGACACAAGTCCTGTCCTTGTCCCAGGGGAGGGGAGTGTCCCTGTGCCAGGCTGGGTGAGTGGCACAGGGCACAGGGTGCTGCTGCCATCTGCATCCAAACTGACCCAGAGCAGGAGCCCAAAGGAGGTGACCAAGGTGGCAAAAGGAGAATTCCAGCCCAAAAGGAGCCACACGGGGCTGTCCCTTCCCCTGCCAGCCCAGGTGGGCCCCAGCAGCCCAGGGTGCCCCGTGCCCCCTCCCCATTGCCAGCCCCACACTCACTGGTTCCTCTCCAGCACCAGCACCAGCTCCTTGCCCTCAGCTGTGTCCGCTATGTCTGCCGGGCCCTGTCCCTCCACCCCCATGAGGGACCCCTGGAGGGAAGGGCTCAGCCAAGGTCCCCTGGGAAGGTGGTGTCCCTGAACCCCAGCCAGCTGGGGCCAGGGGGAGCCACAGGGGGATACCGGGAATGGGGGGAGCTCAGCAGGGGATAATGGGGAGCCCAACAGGGGATAACGGGGTCCACGGTGGGGATAGGTTGGGGAGTCACGGGGATAACTGGGGGAGTCTCCAGGGGAGAGCTGGGGCAGGAACAGCAGGGGATAACGGGGAGTCACGGGGGGGACAAACGGGGAGTCACAGGGGGGATAACGGGGGAGTCACAGCAGGGATAACGGGGGAGTCACAGCAGGGAGGGTTCCCATCACAGCAGGGATAACGGGGAGTCACAGCAGGATAGCAGGGGAGTCACAGCAGGGACTTGGGGACATTTTCACAGCAGGGATAACGGGGACTCACGGGGATAACTGGGGAGTCACAGGAGGGGATAAGGGGAGTGTAATGGTATGTCCAAAATTTCTCTCATCTGTCTCATGATTTTCGTCATGAAAAGGGACAGAAACTGAGACCACCGAAAGATCCTGTTTAATATCCTGGTTTGATGAAAGTCTGCCAAGTATTACAAGGCCGAGACGTGGCTCCCAGCCTGCCAGGTAATTGTGCAAAGGAGCACCCGCTGTAATAAACCCGCTTACAAGCCTTGGAATTTTCTTGCCTCTCAGACTTGGCTGGACTCTTTTTCTGAATAGCACTTTCGGTGGTCCCCATAAAAGACCCTTCCCCATCTGTTCTACAGCCACTATGACTGACTGACTGAGATGGGAGAAGCCTCTTCCCAAGGACTGAGACACAAAAACCCCACAGAGGAAAACTCCTTTTCTTGAGGAGGATTGAGACTGGAACCTGGGGAAAGAACTGGGGGGGAACAGAACAGACTGTGATGTTTGCTTGCAGGTAGTGATTATTGGGACTATCGGACCAAGAAGACAATGGCTTCAGCAAAGAAACTGATTAGAAACTATTGCATTATTTTCCACCTCTTTCACAATTCGCCATAGGATAAAAACCCCAGGTTAGCTAGTCATTTTTCTGGGAAGATCTTCCAAGGCTTGAACGATACCCCTTGACTGACGGAACCTTGGCTGGTTTATGAAGGACCCCTGTCGCTTCCACGTGCGGTAGCTATAGCCTCCTCTTTCCTCTTTGCCCCTCTGCCTTTCCATATGCTTTCCCATTTTCTCTCTTCCCCCACACGCATTTTGCTGTAATCATTCAATAAAATACACTGTTTTGATTTTTGCTGCAAACCCCTTTGCTGTGTTGGTGTTTTGTACCTTGAGGTCCTTGGATCGAATCATCACGAAATCCGTCTATAAGGACAGTCGTGACAGGGAGTCATGGGGGATAATGGGGAGTCCCAGGAGATTCAGGGGTGCTCCCAGCAGCCCCCTGCTTTGCTGGCAGCTCCCCAGGGAAAAGAGAACAGGATGGCCCTGGGATGAGGAGCAGCGCCAGGAGCACCCTGAGCAGGGTCCCTGAGTGCTCCATCCCAGCTCGGCTCTGCCCCACTGCCCAGGCTGATCCAGGGACCCCTCCCCCTGTCCCATCCCGGTGCCCTGGGGTGGAAATCACCACCAACACCCCCTGGGCCCCGGATGAGGGCAGTTCGGCATTCACCTCAAAAGACCTCAGAGCAATGGCAGAGAGAGGAAGCAGTGACTCTGTCCCTCTCCCAGGTCCCTGGTGCCTTTCCAGCCCTCCTTACTCATTCCCTCTCTTCGGAGGGCGTTAAACGGGAACCTGGCTCTGGAGCCAGCCCAGCTGTGTGCGGCAGGATGGGCCAGAGCCCACAGCGCTGCCCTTCCCTGTGTCCCCACACTGTCCCAAGTGCTGGGGACACCGAAAGCATGGCCCTGTCTGCTGGCCATGGCCCGGACTGTCCCTGGGCTCTGAGGCCCCTCAGTCTGTCCCTGGGCTCTGAGACCCCTCAGTCTGTCCCTGGGCTCTGAGGCCCCCTCAGTCTGTCCCTGGGCTCTGAGGCCCCCCTCAGTCTGTCCCTGGGCTCTGAGACCCCTCAGTCTGTCCCTGGGCTCTGAGGCCCCCTCAGTCTGTCCCTGGGCACTGAGACCCTCAGTCTGTCCCTGGGCCACCCTGAGCCCCCCCCTCAGTCTGTCCCTCCCCTGAGGTCCCTCAGTCTGTCCCTTGGGCTCTGAGGCCTGGCAGTCTGTCCCCCCTGGGACTGGGAGCTCCCCCTCAGTCTGTCCCTGGGCTCTGGGCCCCTCAGTCTGTCCCTGGGCCCGTCCTGAGGCCCCCCAGTCCCCTGGGCCTGAGGTCCCTCAGTCTGTCCCCATCCATGGTCCCTCACAGGGGGCAAGAGGCCCAGAAATGGGCCAAGGGGCTGGGCCCCAGGACCCCATCACTGCCAGAACATTCCTGGCCATTCCCTGGTTCCTGACACTTCCCAGGCTCTGACCATCATCCAGGAAAGGGGACCCCTCACCTTGGGGCCCCAGGGGCCAGTCCCCAGGGGTGCTCCTCCAGGGAAGGGAATGAGGAAGGCCCTCGGCCAGCAGCCCCCTGACCCCTCTGGAAGGAATTAGGGACCGATGTTCCAGCGCCGTCCTGGGCCCAGCAGGATTTTCCCTCTGACCGGGACAGGGGCTGTCCCCAGCTCACCGACCTCAGGGTCACCCACAGCAGCCTAGGACTCAAGGCCCGCAGCAGGGAGGGGCAGAGCTGGGTCAGCAGGGGCCCGGGATGCAGCAGAGGTTCCTCAACCCCCCGATTCCTGTGGAGCTGGCGTCCGTTGGCTGATTCCTCCCATGGTCCTTGATTCCCCATTCCTGCTGGGAGATCAGGATTCCTGGAGATTCAGATTCAGGGGTGATTCCCGGATTCCTGTGGGGCTGTGTTCCCTGGGTTTTCCCTGGTGGATTCCCCGGCATTCCCATCAGGAGGTTTGGAGCTGGCCCATGCTGCTGTTCAGCCCGAGGGACAGCCCCCTGCACAGGGCCATGGCTCACACAGGGGGAGCACCCCAGTGGGACCCTTCTGAGCCCTGGACAGGGGACAGGGGGACAGCTCTTCTGTCACCTGGGTGGGTGGGGGACCTTCCCACAGGGGGACAGAGGGACACTCCTCCAAAAGGACCCTGCATTTGGGGTGCGGAGCAGCGGGGTCCAGGTCACTCCCCCCCTGGCTGGTCCATACTCCAGTGGGGCCCTCACACCCACCAGGGGGGCAGCCCTGGGGCCAGGACAGCCCACACAGCTCCTCAGGCTGCTCAGGCTGCCCGACACAGGGCAGTGGCTGGACCTCCAGAGGAAGTCCTCCCTGGTGGGTTCCAGGTCCAGAGGGCAGCGAGGTGCCGCCTCCTGGTTCCGGCCGGGATAAAGGGATGGAGCTGGGAGGGAGCCTGAATGGGGATGGGGCTGGAGCCAGGAAGGCAGATGGAGCCGGGAACGGGGATAGAGCCGGGGTGGGGTGATGGAGCTCAGGCATCCTCCTGGAACAGGGGCTGGAGCCAGGAGGGGGAAGGAGCGGCAATAGGGATGGATTTGGCAATGGGGATGGAGCCAGGAGCGGGAAGGATGGCGAGGCCGGAGCTGCCCGTGGCAGAGAACATGAGCCCGCTCCGTGACCTGCCTCCATATCCCACATGGTAGGATCCAAAGAAGGCGAGCAGCCCCGGCGCTCTCAGAGCACAAGCCCGCAGCACAGGTAAGGCGAGGCCTGCCCCGGCAGCCTCACTGCCCAGCTGCTGGGGCCATGGGAGCTGCCGAGGGGGCAGTGCCGAGAGCCCCTCCCAGCCCCTGTGTCCCCAGACAGAGGAATTTATCCATGGCATTTACCTGTGAGCATTTAACTTTGGTTCTTTGAGGAGGAAAAATGGGGCCGAACCAGGGTGCCCCAAGCGGGCCCAGAGGATTCCCCTGAAACTGCCCCCAGCGGGCCCCGTGCGAACCAGCCTGGGGGCCTCCATTCAGCAAGAGGCTCCATCCTCAGTGCAATTGGCGCTGGGAACATAACATTTTGGGAACAAGAGGATAGAAGTGGCAAACAGGCATCTCTGGCCACAACATGGTCTGTGGATTTTTCTCTACCTCAATTTGACCCCTCCTTTCCCCGCCTCTTGCCCTCCCTGGGATGCAACCCTGTCTCTGATCTCCCCAGCACCCTCCTGGAGACTCCCTCCTCCCCTCCTTCTCCCCCCAGCTCCCGGCATGCTCATTTCCCGAATTTAGAATTCCCCATGCAATTATGTGGATTTGGCCTCCAGAAGATTTACTGAGGATTACCAGTGTTCTTTCCAGCTGCCGCCCAAAGGAGCGTGGATGTCACCCAGGCTTATTTAGCCTGTGCAGATCCCATCCCATCATCCATTCCATCATCCCATCCCATCCCATCCCATCCCATCCCATCCCATCCCATCCCTTCCCATCCCATTCTCATCCCATCCCATGAGGTTCCCATCCCATTCATCCCATCCCATCCCCATCCCATCCCATCCCATCCCATCCCATCCCATCCCATCCCATTATCCTATCCCATTATCTCATCCTGCACCCCATCCCATCCCATCCCATCCCATCCCACCCCATCCCATTCCATCCCATCCCCATCCCCATCCCATCCCATTCCATCCCATCCCATCCCATTATCCCATCCCATTCCATCCCATCCCATCCCATTATCCCATCCCATTATGCCATCCCATCCCATTATCCCTTCCCATCCCATTATCCCATCCCATCCCATCTCCCGGGGCTGGAGAACAAAGGGCAGCTGGGGTGTGTTCCTCCCCGGCAGGATAAACACCTTGGTGGCTCTCCCCTGCGTGCATCAGTTTCCCTGAGAGCTCCTGGGGGGCAGGGACAGGGATGGATCCTGGTTCCAATTCCTGGGCCCAGCTCAGCTCCTGAAATAGGGATCAGCGCAGTGTCAGGGGGAAGGGGGTGTGGGCTGGAGGTGCCAGGCAGGGGCTGCACTGATGGAACGCTGAAACATTTGGAGCTGGGCTTGCAGGAGCATTGGCTGTGCCAGGGCTCAAAGGGTCCCTGCTGGGAATGACCCAGGGCAGCCTCCCCTCTGCCTCCCAGCCTCCAACCCTGGTTCCTTCTCTGCCTCCAGCCTCCTCCTGCCTCCAGCCTCCTCCTGGCTCCAGCCTCCTTCTGGCTCCAGCCTCCTCCCGCCTCCAGTCTCCTCCTGCCCCCTTCCCCTTTCCCTATTCCTCCTCTCCATTCCAGAATTCCCCAGAATCCCCCTGCCTCCAGCCTCCTTTCCCCATTCCCCATCCAGGTTCCAGTATCATCCTGGCCCCAGCCCATTCCCCAGGCCCCCCATTCCCAGGGCTCCAGCATCATCCCAGGCTCCAACATCAGCCTGGGCTGCAGCAATTTATCAGGCTTCAGCCCATCCCATGCTCCAGCATCACCCCTGGATTCCAGAACCCCAGCATCATCCCAGGTTCCATTCCCCATCCCATTTCCCAGCATCATCCTTCCCATGTATTGTCTCATTCCCCAGCATCATCCCATTCTCCAGCATAATCCCTGTCCATCCAGCACTATTCCTGGGCTCCCATTCCCCATTCCCCGTTCCAGCACCATCATCCTGGGCCCACTCCCATTCCTGGGCTCCATTCCCCATTCCATGTTCCAGCTCATCGTCCCATTCCCCAGCACATCCCCAGCTCCAACATCATCCTGGGTAAATAATTCCCCCATTCCTCCATTCCCCATTCCATTCTCCAGCATTCCCCATTCCCCATTCCCATACTGTATTCCCCATTCCCCATCGTCCCCATACCCCATTCCCCATTCCCATTCCCCATTCCCCATTCCCCATTCCCCATATTCCCATTGCCCCACACCATTCCCGTCCCATCCCCCATTCCATTTCCCATTGTTCCCCATTCCCCATTCCCCAGGCTCCATTCCCCATTCCCCATACCATATTCCCCCCATTCCCCCAGGCTCCCCATTCCCCCATACCGTATTCCCCATTCATTCCCATTGTATCCCATACCCATTCCAATTCCACCATTCCCCATCCTGTTCCCCATTCCACATGTACCCCCCCCAGCCCCCTTCCCCCATTCCCCATTCCCATTCCCCCCATTCCCCCAGGCTGTATTTCCCTTTATTCCCCATTCCCATTCCCCCCATTCCCCATACCCAGTTCCCCATTCAGGTGCAGGGCTGATTCCAGGAGCCCTCTGGCACTGGCCTGCCATATTGCAGGTGGCAGTTTGCATTCCTCCCAGGCCATCCAGACAGGGACCCCCTCAGAAGGGCTGCTCCCAGAAAATCGCCCCTTTTCCATTGCCCCATTTCCATCTCCCTTTTCCATTGCCCCATTTCCATCTCCCTTTTCCATCTCCAAATTTCCATTTCCTTCTTGTTTCCCAGCCAGGAGCGCCGTTCCCCCACCAGGAATGGCTCCCAGGGTCCAGAGGCAGAGCCGGGGCAGAGCCAGAGGCAGAGCCCCAGAAAAGCACCCCGGGAATTGGAAGGGTGACAGGGCCGTGGGGCCATGGGAGCCACCCGGCGCTGCGGTGTTGGTGTCCTGGGCGCTGTCCGGCCCGGGCCCAGCGCTGCCGCATTCCCTCTGCCTCCAGGGATCTCCCCCGCCCGCAGCGCTGGGCTCCGGCTCTGTCTGAGCCCCCAGACCCAGAGGGGAGCGCCCCGCACCCACCGTGTGGTTGGGGGTCACCGTCACGGGCTGGCCCTGCTCGCTGTAGTGCGTCTCCGTGTAGCCCGGAGCCAGCAGCCTGCGGGGACACAGCGGGGACAGAGTGGGGACACAGAGGGGACAGAGTGGGGACACAGAGGGGACAGTGGGCAGCTGCTCCGGGGCTCCCGGCACAGCAATGCACCGAGCCCCTGAGCCTGGGCCTGCCCGGGCCATCCCCACATCCCCTGAGCCCCCTGAGCCATCCCCACATCCCCTGAGCCCCCCAAGCTGTGGGAGCTGCCCATGCTGCCATGGCCAGCAGGGACAGGGATGGCAGCAGGGACAGCCCAGCGTCCCCCTGTGCCTCGGCAAGGACACAGCTGCCCAAACTGCCCCGATCCAGGCATGACACGTGCCATGCCATGCCATGCCATGCCACCCCATCCCTTCCAGCCGCAGGAAAGAGCCAGGGCTGAGCTCACAGCTGGACAGCGTGGGGACTGGGGCGTGGGAGCCCGGGGGGACAGGACATGAAGAAGAGGATGATGAAGACAGGAGGGAGAAGTAAAGGACTAAAAAGATGAAGCCAAAGATGATGAAATGAAAAGAAAAAAAGAGTAAAAAGAAGAAGACGAAGATGAAGATGAAGATGAAGAAGACAAAGAAAAGAACAAGAGGAAGAAGATGAAGGAAGAAGATGAAGGAGAAGGAGAAGGAGAAGGAGAAGGAAGGAGGAGGAGAAAAAGAAAAAGAAAAAAGAAAAAAAAAAAAAAAAAGAAAAAAGAAAAAAAAGAAAAAAAAAGAAAAGAAAAAGAAAAGAAAAGAAAAAGAAAAAGAAAAAGAAAAAGAAATAGAAAAAGAAAAAGAAAAAGAAAAAGAAAAAGAAAAAGAAAAAGAAAAAGAAAAAGAAAAAGAAATATTTTCCTGCATTGCCCAGATCTGTGTGACCTTGCCCAGATCCCAGGGTGGTGGGTATCTGCAGTGGTGGGTATCCTGGGCAGTCCCCTGGGATGGCAGGGCCCTGTGGGGATGGCAGGAACCCCTGGGGATGGCAGGTCACCCCTGCAGGGGGTTCGGCCACCCAGAGAAGGACAAATGGGGCCAGGTTTTCCCCTGCTCTCAGTTCAGACTCAGTTTGGGGTTTGGCCCTGCCCCAAAGGTTAAATTCTGCAGAGAAAATAAAGCCGCACTCCCAGAATAGCCCTGCCGCCTCTCCCTTTCTGCTTTCAGCCAGCCTGGCCCCAGAAATGTCACTGCGGGCACGGCTGTGGCTGCCCACAGCCTGTCCGTGGGTGCCTGGCACCAGGGACTGCAGCCACAGCCCGGCCTGGCTCCTGCCAGGGACACTGGTGCCAAGGCAAGGCTGGCCAGCCTGGGGACACGGGGACAGCCGGGCTGGGGACACGGGAGTGGCCAATCCTCCTGCCATGGCCAGGGAATGGACGGGGATGGCTGAGCCAGCCACAGCCCGGGCCGGCCCCAGAGCAGGGTGTGCGCTCCAGGCAGGGAGGGCAGGGAGGGCCAGGGTGAGGGAAACGCCCCAGGGCGCTCCTGGCGACCGAGCACAGCTCCCAGTGCCGGGAGGAAGATCTGGGGTCAAACCCAGCTCACTGGGCCAGGGGCTCACTCACAGGGCTGGGGCAGCAGTTTGGTGTCCCCACGCTGTGTCCCCACGCTGTGTCCCCACGCTGTGCGTACCCCCAGGGCACTTTGGATGTCCCCACTCTGCACCCCCACACTGTCCCCACAGCCACTCTTCAGGTGCCTTGGGTGCTGTGGGCTGCTCTGGGCGCTCAGGTTCCCTTTGTGCCACTGTCCCCCAGCTCACCCAGAGCTCAGCCCCCTGCCCTGCAGAGCCCCCAGGGCTGCCCCTGTCCCTCCTGCCCCTCTCCCATTGCCCCAGAGCTGGCTGCCCCTGTCCCTCCTGCCCCTCCCCAGAGCTGTCCCTGTCCCTCCCCCCTGTCCCTCCTGCCCTCTCCATTGCCCCCTGTCCCTCCTGCCCCTGTCCCTCCCTGCCCTCCAGCCCCCCCCAGGGCTGTCCCTGTCCCTCCTGCCCCCTGCAGAAGCCCCAGGGCTGTCCCCTGTCCCTCCTGCCCCTCTCCAGAGTGGCCCCTGTGGCTGGGGAGGGGCAGCAGGGACCCCCAAGGTGGCCTGGCCTGGAGCACCGGCCAGACACAGGCCAAGCTCTGCTCATCTCCTGGCCCCACCACCAGCCCCAGTGCCCCTGTCCCCCAGATCTGCAGAGCCCCAGAGCTGCCCCCCTGTGGCACTCCAGGAGCTGTCCCTGGGGCCCTGGGGACACCGTGGGGCTGGGTTGTGGCACAGGGCAGCAGGAAGGTCAGGGCCCTGCTCCCCCATGGCCAGGCCAAACCCACCAAGGGACAGGCCAAGCTCTGCTCATCACCCCAAGCCACCCAGCCCCTGGCAGTGTCCCCAGCCCTGAAGGGGGCCTGGAGCAGCCTGGGCTGGTGGCAGGTGTCCCTGGGGCCCTGGGGGCTGGCCGTGGGGCATCGCCAGGGTCCCTTCCAGCCCAAACCACTCTGGGGGCTCTGGGCTTCTGTAAAACGCCACGGGGTCTCAGGCAGAGGGACAAGGAGGGCAGGGCAGATGGAGTGTCCAAGTCCTGTCCTTGTCCCAGGGCCTGGGCTGGTCCCTGTGCCAGGCAGGGGTGGTGGCACAGGGCACAGGGCACAGGGTGCTGCCCAAACCATCTGCATCCAAACTGACCCAGAGCAGGAGCCCAAAGGCAGAGGGACAAGGAGAATTCCAGCAGATGGGCCACAAGGGCTGTCCTTGTCCCAGGGGCCCCAGTGCCCAGGGGTGCCAGGCTGGGTCCCCAGTGGCCAGGGCACACTCACTGGTTCCTCCTGCACCAGCACCAGACCCAGAGCAGGGCCCACTCCACCTCTGACCGAGGTGGCAAAAGGAGCATTCCAGCCCAAAAGGAGCCACACGGGGCTGTCCCTTCCCCTGCCAGCCCAGGTGGGCCCCGGCAGGGTGGTCCCCCCCCCCCAGCGGGCAAGGGGACTCACAGGGGATCTCCAGCACCAGCACCAGCACAGGGGCCCTCAGGGGTCACAGGGCCACCGGGGGGCAGGGGCGGGGGCCACCTGCGGGGAAGGAGGGAAGGGCTCAGCCAAGGTCCCTGGGCCCAGAACCTTCCTCTGCTCCCAGCTCCAGGTGCAGCCCGGCCTCTCCACCCTGGCACGGGGAAGGTGATGTCCCTGGAGCCCCAGCCAGCAGGGACAATGGGGGAGTCACAGGGGGATAATGGGGGAGTCACAGGAGGGATAACGGGGGAGTCACAGGGGGATAGCAGGGGAGTCACAGCGGGGATAACGGGGGAGTCACAGCAGGGATAACGGGGGAGTCACGGGGGATAACGGGGGAGTCACAGGAGGGATAACGGGAGAGTGTAATGGTCTGTCCAAAATTTCTCTCATCTGTCTCATGATTTTCGTCATGAAAAGGGACAGAAACTGAGACCACCGAAAGATCCTGTTTAGTATCCTGGTTTGATGAAAGTCTGCCAAGCTTACAAGGCCGAGACGTGGCTCCCAGCCTGCCAGGTAATTGTGCAAAGGAGCACCTCGACCCGCTTCACAAGCCTTGGAATTTTCTTGCCTCTCAGACTTGGCTGGACTCTTTTCTGGAATAGCCTTTCGGTGGTCCCCACAAAAGACCCTTCATCTGTTCTACAGCCACTGTGAGGGACTGACTGAGATGGGAGAAGCCTCTTCCCCAAGGACTGAGACATGAAACCCTCACACAGAGAAAACTCCTTTTCTTCCGAGGATTGAGACTGGAACCTGGGGGGCGAACCATGGGGGGAACAGAACAGACTGTGATGTTTGCTTGCAGTAGTGATTATTGGGACTATCGGACCAAGAAGACAATGGCTTCAGCCCGCAACTGATTAGAAACTATTGCATTATTTTCCACCCCTCTTTCACAATTCGCCATAGGATAAAAACCCCCAGGTTAGCTAGTCCAATTGGAAGATCTTCCCCGCGCTTGGAACGACCCCTCGACTGATGGAACCTCGGCTGGACTCCGAAGGACCCCTGTCCCTTCCACGTGTGGTAGCTATAGCCTCCTCTTTCCTCTTTGCCCCCTCTGCCTTTCCATATGCTTTCCCCGCTTTCTCTCTTCTCCCCACACGCATTCTGCTGTAATCATTCAATAAAATACACTGTTTTGATTTTTGCTGCAAACCCCCTTTGCCGTGTTGGTGTTTTGTACCTTGAGGTCCTTGTGATCGAATCATCACGAAATCCGTCTATAAGGACGGCTCGTGACAGGGAGTCACAGGGGGGATAACGGGGGAGTCCCAGGAGATTCAGGGTGAGGCAGCAGACCCCTGCTTTGCTGGCAGCTCCCCCAGGGAAAAGAGAACAGGATGGCCCCGGGATGAGGAGCAGCGCCAGGAGCACCCTGAGCAGGGTCCCTGTGTGCTCCATCCCAGCTCGGCTCTGCCCCACTGCCCAGGCTGATCCAGGGAAGGGCCCTCAGCCCTGGGAGGGTCGGTGCCCTGGGGGGTGGAAATCACCACCAACACCCCCTGGGCACCGGATGAGGGCCGTTAAAAAATACCTCAAAAATGACTCAGCCTCCCAGGATGCAGTGGCACTCATTCTTTACTCATTCCCTCTCTTCAGAGGGCGTTAAACGGGAACCAGTGAGCCAGCCCAGCTTCCCAGGATGCCAGAGGTGCCTTGCCTCATTGTTTCCCTCATGTCCCAAGTGCTGGGGGAGGGCCCTGTCTGCTGGCCATGGCCCGGACTGTCCCTGGCTCTGAGGCCAGCCCAGTCTGTCCCTGGGTGAGGGCAGGATGGGCCTGAGACCCCTCAGTCTGTCCCTGGGCCCTGTGTCCCCTCAGTCTGTCCCAAGGGCTGGGGTCCCCCCTCAGTCTGTCCCTGGGCTCTGGACCCCTCAGTCTGTCCCTGGGCTCTGAGCCCCCTCAGTCTGTCCCTGGGCTCTGAGGCCCCTCAGTCTGTCCCTGGGCTCTGAGACCCCTCAGTCTGTCCCTGGGCTCTGAGGCCCCTCAGTCTGTCCCTGGGCTCTGAGCCCCCTCAGTCTGTCCCTGGGCTCTGAGACCCCTCAGTCTGTCCCTGGGCTCTGAGCCCCCTCAGTCTGTCCCTGGGCTCTGAGGCCCCCTCAGTCTGTCCCTGGGCTCTGAGGCCCCCTCAGTCTGTCCCTGGGCTCTGAGGTCCCCTCAGTCTGTCCCTGGGCTCTGAGGCCCCCTCAGTCTGTCCCTGGGCTCTGAGACCCCTCAGTCTGTCCCTGGGCTCTGAGACCCCTCAGTCTGTCCCTGGGCTCTGAGACCCCTCAGTCTGTCCCTGGGCTCTGAGGCCCCTCAGTCTGTCCCTGGGCTCTGAGACCCCTCAGTCTGTCCCTGGGCCTGAGGACCCCAGTCTGTCCCTGGGCCATGGACCTGGCAGTCTGTCCCCATCCATGCAGGAAAGGGGACAGAGGAAGGGGCTGACCCCATCACTGCCATGGCCATGGGCCTGGCCAGCCATCCCTGGCTCTGGCAGGAAGGGGACAGAGGAAGGAGCCATCCCTGGCTCTGGAGGGAAAGGGGACAGGGGAAGGGGCTGTCCCCACAAGGCCCCAGCTCTGGCTGCCCTTGGCATCCAAGGACCGCAGCAGGGAGGGGCAGAGCTGGGTCATTCACGGCCCGGGATGCAGCAGAGGTTAAACCCTCCCCGATTCCTGTGGAGCTGGATTCCCTGGGGATTCCCTGGGGATTCCCTGATTCCCCCATTCCTGTGGAGTTGGATTCCCTGAGGATTCCCTGTGGATTCCCTGATTCCCCATTCCTGTGGAGCCGGCTGTGCTGCTGCTCCTGCAGCCCAGCCCCCCTGCCCTGGCTATGGGGGATTCGGGGCATTCCTGGGGACCTGCCCTGTGCTCGGGACACAGGGACCCCCCAGAGGGACAAAGGGACAGAGGGACAGAGGGACAGAGGGACAGAGGGACAGACGGACAGAGGGACAGAGGGACAGGGGGACAGAGGGACAGGGGGACAGACGAACAAAGGGACAGGGGACAGAGGGACAGAGGGACAGGGGGACAGAGGGACAGAGGGACAAAGCATTTGGTGTGCAGAGCAGCGGGGTGCCAGCACTGCTGCCCCGGGCTGGGGTCCGTACTGCCGGGGGGTTCCCGCACACCCACCCCGAGGGCAGCCCCGGGGCCGGGCCAGCCCAGAGAGCTGCTCAGGCTGCTCAGGCTGCCCGAGGGCGGCTGCGGCTCCGAGGAGCCCCCGGGGCGGGCTCCAGGTCCAGAGGGCAGCGAGGTGCCGCTCCTGCCGGCCGGGATAAAGGGTTGGAGCTGGGAGGGAGCCGGGAATGGGGATGGGGATGGAACCGGGAACGGGGATGGAGCCGGGAACGGGGGTGGGGATGGAGCCAGGAAGGCAGATGGAGCCGGCGGGATAGATGGGTGATGGGCAGGATGGAGCCAGATGGGGGCTGGAGCAGGGTCTGGGGAAGGAGTCCCACCCAAAGGGATGGGTTTGGTAATGGGGATGGAGCCGGGAGCGGGCAAGGAGCGGGGCCGGAGCTGCCCCGGGCTGGCTGAGCCCCGCTCCGCCTCCGCCTCCCGCTCCGCGTGCCCGCTCAAAAGCGAGCAGCCCCAGCTCTCAGTTTCACAAGCCCGCAGCACTGGGGGCCAAAGCCCGGCCCGGCACCTCCCGGCAGCCCCATCCGGGCCGATCCCATCCCCGGCCCGAGGGCCCCAGTGCCAGGCAATGGGCCCAGTGCCGAGCCGTATAGCAGTGGCGAAGGTGCCCGGTCAGCAGGCCCAGTTCTTGGCCAGCAGGGCCCAGTGCCCAGACGAAAATGGTGCCGGGCCCCAGTTTCCGAACCGAGCGGGGCCCGGTGCCCAGTCAGGCGGGGCCTTGGGGGCATGTGCTCCATGTGTTACTCAAACCTCTGGGAACGGGCGTTATTTTTGGAACACGATCCCGTACAAACATCGCTCTCTGGCCAAACATGGTCTGTGCATTTTTCTCGCCGTTCCCCTCCTTTCCCCCGCCTCTTGCCCTCCCTTTTTCTCTCCCCGTCTCTGATCTCCCCAGCACCCGCTCCCTGCAGCCCTCTCCTCCTCCTCCTCCTTCTCCCCCCAGCTCCCGGCCGGCTCATTCCCGGTTTAGAATTCCCCAGCAATTACTCCCTGCCTCGCCTCCAGAGCCGTTACTGGCACAGTGTTCTTTCCCAGCTGCCGCCTTAAAGGGAACGTGCATGTCCAGGCTTATCCCGGCCCCGGCAGCTCCCATCCCATCATCCCATCCCCCATCCCATCCCATCCCATCCCATCCCATCCCATCCCATCCCATCCCATCCCATCCCTTCCCATCCCATTCCCATCCCATCCCATCCCATCCCATCCCATCCCATCCCATCCCATCCCATCCCATCCCATCCCATCCCATCCCATCCCATCCCATCCCATCCCCCATCCCCCATTCCATCCCCATCCCCATCCCATCCCATTCCTCCGGGCTGGAGAACATTCCATCCCATCCCATCTGCTCCCATTATGCCATCCCATCCCATTATCCCTTCCCATCCCATTATCCCATCCCATCCCATCTCCCGGGGGCTGGAGAACAAAGGGCTGCTGTGGGACGTGTGTTCCCTCCCCGGCAGGGGATGCACCACCAGCTCTCCCCCTGCCGTGCCTCAGTTTCCCCTGAGAGCTCCTGGAGGGGCAGTGGGGAGCAGGGATGGATCCTGGTTCCAGCTGGGATGGGCCCAGCTCAGCTCCTGGAGGGATCAGCGCAGTGAAAGCAGGGAAAGGGGAGTGTGGGCAGCACTGGTGCCAGGCAGGGGGGCTGCACTGATGGAACGCTGCTCCTTGTGCCTCGGGCTGGCAGGGAGCTGTGCCAGGGCTCCTGGCAGGGTCTGCACCTGGGAATGACCCAGGAGCAGCCTCCTCCTGCCCTCAGCCTCCTCCTGCCTCCAGCCTCCTCCTGCCTCCAGCCTCCTCCTGGCTCCAGCACCCTCCAGGTTCCAGTATCATCCTGGCCCCAGCATCATTCCAAGGCCCAGCATCCTCCAGGGCTCCAGCATCATCCCAGGCTCCAACATCAGCCTGGGCTGCAGCAATTTATCAGGCTTCAGCATCATCCCAAGCTCCAGCATCACCCTGGATTCCAGAACATTCCAGCATCATCCCAGGTTCCAATACCATCCCAGGCTCCAGCATCATCCTGGGCTCTGCCATTGTCTCAGGCCCCAGCATCATCCCAAACTCCAGCATAATCCTGTGCTCCAGCACTGTCCTGGGCTCCAGCACATTCCAAGTTCCAGCACCATCATCCTGGGCTCCAGCACTGTCCTGGGCTCCAGCACATTCCATGTTCCAGCTCATCGTCCTGGGCTCCAGCACATCCCCAGCTCCAACATCATCCTGGGCTCCACCACGACCACAGGCTCCAGCACATTCCAAGATCCAGCAACATCCCAAACTTCAGCATCGTCCCAGGGTCCATTATCCTGGGCTCCAGCATCATCCGAGGCTCCAATACAATCCCGTGCTTCAGCCTCACCCCAGGCTCCAGCACATTCCAAGCTCCAGCATCATTTGAGGCTCCAGCATCACCCCAGGCTCCAGCACCATCACCCTGGGCTCCAGCACATTCCAAGCTCCAATTTCATCCTGGGCTCCACTGTGACCCCAGGCTCCAGCATGCTCCTGTGTCCCAGCATCACCCCAGGCTCCAGCATCCTCACAGGCCCCAGCATCACGCCAGGCTCCTCCTGCTCCCCGGTCTCCCTTCTCCAGCCCCCACGAGCATTACAGTGCCCCAGTCCGTGCCAGGGCTGCAGAAGCAGCCCCTCTGAGCCTGCTGCAGGCGCAGGTGGTGTTTCATTCCCTCTGCAGGCCATCCAGCACAGCCGGCCCCAGGGCCTGGGAGGGGCTGGAATGATGGAATTGCAGCTGGGCTGACTCTGCCTGGCCCAGGGACCCTGCAGGCCCAGCTGGAGTCTGGTTTCACTCCACTGATGGGACAAACCCCAGTGCTCTTTGCAGAGGGCCGGGGGTTGAGCTGCTGTTCCCCATTTGCCCACAGCTCCCATCCCAGCCATCCTCCCCATGCAGCTGCTCCAGGACAGGCTCAGGGAGCACCGAGTTCCCTGGAAATGCCCCAGAGCTCAGCTCCCAGCCCAGCCATCTGCTCTGGCTGCTCCCCCAGGCCCTGAGCTCCAGGGAAGCTCCCAGAGCCCGGATGTGATGGGGAACAGGGATGGAGGCTACCAGGGCTGCTCCAGGAGGATTTGCTGATGGGATCTGCAGCTGCTGGAGCAGCTGGGCTGCACCAGGGCCTCCCCAGGCAGCCAGTGCCAGCTCTGAGGCTGGAGGAACACAGCTCGGGATTGCATCACTTGGCCAACATCAGCAGCGTCCAGGAAGGAGCCTCTTACACCCACTGCTTTCTGGAAAAGCATCCCTGGGAGTCAGGAGCATCCCTGGGAGCCAGGAACACCCCTGGGAGTCAAGAACATCCCTGAGAACCAGGAGCACCCCTGGGAGTCAGGAGCATCCAGTCAGGAGCATCCAGTCAGGAGCATCCAGCCAGGAGCATCCAGCCAGGATAATCCCTGGGAGCCAGGAGCATCCCTGGGAGCCAGGAGCATCCCTAGGAGTCAGGAACATCCCTGGGAGCCAGGAGCATCCCTGGGAGCCAGGAGCATCCCTGGGAGCCAGGAGCACCCCTGGGAGCCAGGAGCATCCCTGGGAGCCAGGAGCATCCCTGGGAGCCAGGAGCATCCAGCCAGGAGCATCCCTGGGAGCCAGGAGCATCCCTGGGAGCCAGGATAATCCCTGGGAGCCAGGAGCACCCCTGGGAGTCAGGAGCACCCTTGGGAGTCAAGAACATCCCTGGGAGCCAGGAGCATCCCTGGGAGCCAGGAGCATCCAGCCAGGAGCATCCCTGGGAGCCAGGAACATCCAGCCAGGAGCATCCCTGGGAGCCAGGAACATCCCTGGGAGCCAGGATAATCCCTGGGAGCCAGGAGCACCCCTGGGAGTCAGGAGCACCCCTGGGAGCCAGGAGCATCCAGCCAGGATAATCCCTGGGAGCCAGGAGCATCCCTGGGAGCCAGGAGCATCCCTAGGAGTCAGGAACATCCCTGGGAGCCAGGAGCATCCCTGGGAGCCAGGAGCATCCCTGGGAGCCAGGAGCACCCCTGGGAGCCAGGAGCATCCCTGGGAGCCAGGAGCACCCCTGGGAGCCAGGAGCATCCAGCCAGGAGCACCCCTGGGAGCCAGGAGCATCCCTGGGAGCCAGGATAATCCCTGGGAGCCAGGAGCACCCCTGGGAGTCAGGAGCACCCTTGGGAGTCAAGAACATCCCTGGGAGCCAGGAGCATCCCTGGGAGCCAGGAGCATCCAGCCAGGAGCATCCCATTTCCCATGGGAACATCCAGCCAGGAGCATCCTGGGAGGCCCATTCCCATCCCTGGATACAATCCCCATTTCCATCTATGGGTATGATCCCCATTCCCATCTCTGGGCACAGCCCTATTTCCATCTCTGGGTACAACCCCCATTCCTATCTCTGAGTACAATCCCCATTTCTACCTCTGGGTACAGCCCCATTTCCATCTCTGAGTACAGTCTGCATTTCCATCTCTGGGTACAATCCCCATTTCCAACTCTGGATACAATCCCCATTTCCATCTCTGGGTACAATCCCCATTCCCATCTCTGGATACAATCCCCATTCCCATCTCTGGGTACAATCCCCATTCCCATCTATGGGTATGATCCCCATTCCCATCTCTGGATACAATCCCCATTTCCAACTCTAGATACAATCCCCATTTCCATCTCTGCAGCAATCCCAACCACCTCTGGGCACAATCCCCCCCCTGCCCTGCTGGTCCACACCCAGGGAAAGCCCCTGGCAAGGGAAGCACCCTTGCCCCCAGGGCTGAGCAGGCAGGGTGGGACAGGGAGGAGCAACCCTACCCCAGGGATGGATACCACTTTGGGGCAGAGTTTGTTCAGCCCATTCCATGTTCAGCTCCTTGTTCAGCTCCTTGCTCAGCTCCTTGCTCAGCTCCGTGCTCAGCTCCGTGTTCATCTCTGGGCTCAGCCCCCTCCCATCCTGGTTCCCCATTTCCATCTTCCCCATTCCCATCTCATTTCCCATCTCTGGTCAATCCCCATTCATCTCTGGGCTCAGCTCCTGGCATCCCAAGCTCCTTATTCCCCTCCGGGCAGGGGGCTCCTTGCTCAGCTCCGAGCAGGGCTCCATGTTTAGATGATTTGTTCAGCTCCGTGTTCAGCTCCTTGTTCATCTCCTTGTTCATCTCCGTGTTCATCTCCTTGTTCATCTCCGTGCTCAGCTCCGTGTTCAGTTCCTTGTTCAGCTCCATGTTCAGCTCCATGTTCAGCTCCATGCTCAGCTCCATGTTCAGCTCCGTGCTCAGCTCCATGCTCAGCTCCGTGTTCATCTCCGTGTTCATTTCCTTGCTCAGCTCCTTGTTCATCTCCGTGCTCAGCTCCATGTTCAGCTCCTTCCCATTCCTCCAGCTCCTCCCTCAGAGCTCTCCAGCTCCCTTCCCCTCACCCTGCAGCTCTGGGCCATTCTCCTCCTGCCCAGCACTCATTAACACCATGTTTAATTAACGCACTGCTGCATCCTCTGCTTTCCCTGTTCATCACCTGAGGGTGGTGATGGATCCTGACACTCCCCAACCTGCTCATGGATCCTCCAATTCTCAACCTGGTCATGGATCCTGAAATCCACACCTGCCCATGGATCCTGAAATCCACACCTGCCCATGGATCCTGAATCCCACACCCTGCCCATGGATCCTGAATCCCACACCCTGCCCATGGATCCTGAAATCCATACCCTGCCCATGGATCCTGAAATCCACACCCTGCCCATGGATCCTGAAATCCATACCCTGCCCATGGATCCTGAATCCCACACCCTGCCCATGGATCCTGAAATCCACACCCTGCCCATGGATCCTGAATCCCACACCCTGCCCATGGATCCTGAATCCCACACCCTGCCCATGGATCCTGAAATCCACACCCTGCCCATGGATCCTGAAATCCACACCTGCTCATGGATCCTGAAATCCACACCTGCCCATGGATCCTGAATCCCACACCCTGCCCATGGATCCTGAAATCCACACCCTGCCCATGGATCCTGAAATCCACACCTGCCCATGGATCCTGAAATCCACACCTGCCCATGGATCCTGAATCCCACACCTGCCCATGGATCCTGAATCCCACACGCTGCCCGTGGATCCTGCAGCCCGAGGGCTCCGTGGTGTCCCACCAGGAAGGCTGTGGGCAGAGGGGGGAAGGAGCCCATGGATCCTGCTCCTGCAGGCCCTGCCCATGGATCACGGCCCCCAGCAGCCAGTGGATCCTGAATCCCCGTGGGACAGTGGCCCTGGGGACAGGAGAGGGAATCCAGAGCAGAGCCTGCCCATGGATCCTGCAGCAGGGACGGAGCTGAGCCCATGGATCCAGAGAATCCCACACGGCTGCCCGTGGATCATGGATCCCAGCCCTGGCCAGTGCCAGCCCCAGTGGCTCCGTGGTGCCCCCCCAGGAAGGCTGTGGGCAGAGGGCCACCCCAGGAGGGGGTTCCCCAGTGCCACCCCTCCTGCAGGTGCCACCCCCAGGGCCGGCCCCCCAGCCAGCCACCCCCAGTGCCTCCGTGGGACAGTGGCCCTGGGGACTCCCAGGCTGCAGCCCCAGAGCCTGGGAGAGCCGCAGCCCCAGCACAGGGACGGAGCTGAGCCCCAGCACCCAGAGCCTCCTCACGGCTCTTTCAGGGCATGGAGCCAGCCCCGGGCCAGTGCCACCCCCAGCGCCACCCCCTCCCCAGTGCCACCCCCAGTGCCACCCCCAGTGCCACCCCCTCCCCAGTGCCACCCCCTCCCCAGTGTCTCCCCCTCCCCAGTGTCTCCCCCTCCCCAGGCCAGCCCCGAGCCATCGGCCCAGCCTAATTCCTGGAAGGCTCCCAGGAGCGTTGCTCCCACCCAGGCCCCACAGCGGGGGCCCAAATCCCCTAAATCTGCCCCTGGAGAAGCAGCTGCCCTGTGGGAGCTGTGGCTGCCCCTGGGTCCCTGCAGGGGCCCGGGCCAGGCTGGAGCCCCCTGGGGCAGCGGGGGGTGGCACTGGCTGGGCTCTGGGGTCCCTCCCCACCCGGAGAGCTCCATGGCTCTGTGGTTGGAGGCTGTGGTTCCAGCACCCCAAGGGCAGCTCTGGGCCCCGGGGCTGCGCTGCAGCAGGAGCCGGGAGGGCTGCGGCTGCCAGGGTTGGTCTGAGCCGTCCCAGCCCCCCCGGCAGGCAGCTCAGGCCATTCCTTGGCTCCGTCCGAGGCAGACAGACTTTCTAAGATTATTTTTTTCCTAAACAATGTGGCTGGATTTGACTGCAGCACAGGGAGCAGCCACTGATGACTTAAGCCCGGATGACAACAGAACAAAAAACGAAAATCTGAAGCTGCTGCAGAGAGGGGATGAGGCTGAACAAAAATGTCAAGGGTTGGGCCACCTTGCCAAGCCAAATGCTGTCAGGGAGAGCTTGGGTGGAATTATCTTCCCCGGCGAAGTTATTTACTCGGAGAGTGGAATAACAGGGCTCGGGGCTCTCTGGTTTTATAGCTTGTTTTGGTTCCCCGTGCAGAGCTCCGGGGCTTTGGCTCGAGGGAAGATGAAGTTATTGGAAAGACAAAGGGAAAACAAAGGTGGAGCTGTGGGCTGGGAATGGGATCGGGTCACCCCGCCCGGCCACCTCTGTCCCCCGGGAGCGCCCGGCGCTATCGCCGAGGTATTTAATCAGTGCCATTAAATATAGCCTGGGATCAGATTCCAGGAATAACTGCAGATAAGGGGTGGCACCATCCCAGCTTCCTTCTCCTCACCTCCTCCCAAAGCGGGAGCCAGGCCCTGCACCCCAGCCCACCCCAGCTCCTTCCCGTGGGGAAACTGAGGCACGGGCCGGGCTGGAGCGGGGCAGCAGCCCCGGCGGGGTTTGGTGCCTCCCGTTTCAGAGGCCAGCAATAAATCCCTCCGTTTGCAATTCCCACCGGGAGCAGGGCAGGGAGCTGTGCCTGCCCCAGCCCTCTCCCACGGCTGGGGAGAGGATGGGACACCGGGGGCTGGGCCGCGCTTCGGCCGCGTCCCAAAAATCCCTCGGCTGGGAGATTTAAGAGATGAGATTCCGGTTACGATATTTTAAATTTCCCACTGTTTTGTTTGTAGCTTTTGCTGGGAATCCGAGAGACCCGGAGCGCGAGACGGGGCCTCCGAAATGCAACTCAAATTAACCCAAAGGCAGCGCAGAAAGGGTTTCCCACACCCCCTGCTCTGGATTTCCTGGAAAACGCTCGCTCCCAGCCCTTTTAGGGAGCGTAGCGGGGCACGGCGCTGCTGTGGGGTCTGGGACGCTGGCACGCCGAGCTGCGGGGCTGGGGGAGCCCCGGGGAGCCCCGCAGAGCCCGGATCCCCCGGAGCAGGCAGCGTCCCCCTGTGCCCCCTGTCCAAACACGGCTCCGGCCCCACCGCCCCCCCGCTCCCCTCCCGCTGCTCGCTTGCAGCTGCTGCAAAACTTCTCAGCAGCAGCCGAGAGCCCGGCAAAGCTCGGAAGTGAAAAATGCAATAACGAAAAATGTGCTCTGGGTAGAGGAACATCAGCCCTGACTTCTTGGAACGGCCGAGGAAGGAAATAGGGATGAGGGAGAGGCTACAGGGGGCCGAAGGGAAACGGGCAGCCCCTCTCCTGCTCCGGCTCCCGTTTAAAGGCGATGGGAGCCTCGGGGAAAGTCTGGATTTCCTCACGGACGGAACGAGCCGCGTTCCACGGCGAGACCCGCAGGGCAGCGCGAAGCCCGAGCTCCTGCCCGAGAGCTGGGGCTGGCTCGGGACGGGGGCTCTGAGAGCACCCGCAGCGCCGGGCAGAGAGCGGCCCCGTGCCCGTGCCCGTGCTCGTGTTCCGGGGCTGAGAGCGGCCCCGTGCCCGTGCCCAGCCCGTGCCCTCCCCGTGTTCCGGGGCTGAGAGTGGCCCCGTGCCCGGTGCTCGGCCCCAGCCCGGTCCCTCCGCGGCCAGCGGGACCCGCGGGGCCGGCCCGGGAGCGCCGGGAGCGGAGCCGCAGCGCGGGCTCTGGGGGCTCCCCGGGGGCAGCGAGCGCAGCCCGGAGCCCCCACCCCTATCTCTATCCCTATCCCCATCCCACCCCCCCACCCCACCGCTATCCCATCCCCGTCACCCCCTATCCCATCCCACCGATCCCGGCCGGCCCCCAGCCCCCGTTACCTGCGGGCCCCGCCCGGCCGCGGGGGAGCCCCAGCAGGACCCCCAGGAGGGCGAGGCGCAGCCCCCAGCCCCTGGCCGAGCCGCGGCGGGGCCCGGGGGGGCCCGGCCCGGCCATGCCGCCGCTCCCGGGCTGTCACCGCCCCGACTCGGCGCCTCCGGCCCGACCGCCGCCTCTTTATGCCGCGGGTCCCTCCCCCGCCGCGGAGCCCCGAGCGCGGCCGGCCCGGCCGGGGGGCGGCGGGGAGGGGGCGGCTTTGTTCGCCCTTATTTATTGCTGTGTTTCTTGGCCCGGCCCGGCCGCTTAATGAGAACCAGACCCGCGGCTCGGCGGCTCCCAGGCTTCCCCCGCCCGCCGCGGCTCCATCCATCATTCATCAGCCGTCAGCCATCCATCCATCGATCCGTCTGTCTGTCCATCCGTACATCATCCATCCATCCATCCGTCCATCCATCCATCCATCCATCCATCCATCCATCATCCATCATCCATCATCCATCCATCATCCGTCCATCCATCCATCCATCCATCATCCATCCATCCATCCATCCATCATCCATCCATCCATCCATCATCCATCCGTCCATCATCCATCCATCCATCATCCATCCATCCGTCCATCCATCCGTCCGTCCATCCATCCATCCATCCACCATCCATCCATCCATCCATCCGTCCGTCCATCCATCCATCCATCATCCATCCATCCATCCATCCATCCATCCATCCATCCATCCATCCATCCATCCATCATCCATCCATCCATCCATCATCCATCCATCCATCCATCATCATCCATCCATCCATCCGTCCATCCATCCATCCATCCATCATCCATCCATCCATCATCATCCCATCATCCATCCATCCATCATCATCCATCCATCCATCCATCCATCCATCCATCCATCCATCATCCATCCATCCATCCATCCATCATCCATCCGCCTATCCACCATCCATCCATCCATCCATCCATCCATCCATCCATCCATCCATCCATCCATCCATCCATCCATCCATCCATCCATCCATCCATCCATCCATCCATCATCCATCCATCCATCCATCATCCATCCATCCATCCATCCATCCATCCATCCATCCATCCATCCATCATCCATCCATCCATCCATCATCCATCCATCCATCCATCCATCATCCATCCATCCATCCATCCATCCATCCATCCATCATCCATCCATCCATCCCTCCATCCATCCATCATCCATCCATCCATCCATCCATCCATCATCCATCCATCCATCCATCCATCCATCCATCCATCCATCCATCCATCCATCATCCATCCATCCATCCATCCCTCCATCCATCCATCCATCCATCCATCATCCCTCCATCCATCCATCCATCCATCATCCATCCATCCATCCATCCATCCATCCATCCATCCATCCATCCATCCATCCATCCATCCATCCATCCATCCATCCATCCATCCATCCATCCATCCATCCACCATCCATCCATCCATCCATCCATCATCCATCCATCCATCCATCCATCCATCCATCCATCCATCCCATCCCTCCATCCATCCATCCACCCACCCATCCATCCATCCATCCATCCATCCATCCATCCATCCCCACCACCACTTTCCCCCTCTCTCCTGCCCAAGGAAAGCCTGGGGTGTTCCCACAGTTGCCTGCACAAGGAGATGGGGAGAAGTGATTAAAGCAATTCAGTATCTCCACATACCCCACCCGAGAGACACATCTGTGGCCCTCAGTCTGCTCCACAGTTGCTGTTATTGTTAATATTAATTATATTGAATATTAACATCAGTATTTTCATATTCATTAATAACATTAATGCTATTAATTGTAGAATCACAGAGTGTTTTGAGTGGAAGGGACCTCAAAGCCCAGCCAGTGCCACCCCTGCCATGGCAGGGACACCTCCCACTGTCCCAGGCTCTCCAGCCTGGCCTTGCACGCTCCAGGGATGGATTTTATTGGCATCATCGCCCCAAACGCACCGGAGCAGGAGCAGCGAGTGTGGGGCTGAGGGGATGCTCCCTTCCCTGCCTGCACACACGCTCCCAGCCCCTTGGGTGCCTCCCTGGGGCCAGCCAGCTCTCCCTGCCACATTCAGGGCAAGGATTCATCAATAGTTATTAAAATCCCAATAGCAATATTGATTAGCAGTAGTAATTAAAGCTTTGCAAATTATTTTTCCCAGGAAACGGGGACAGCTGCCAGGCCCCCTGCCCAGAGCGCTCCAGGGACCTGTGGCCCAAGGGGACATCTGGGGACAGGAAGGCACAGGGGATGTCCCTGGGCTTTCCTGGCACAAAGGACAAACGGACAGAGCGGAGCTGTGGAGCACTCAGAGCCCTGCTGGCACCAAACATGTTGGGGGGCCGTGAGGGGGCCCCGGGGTGCACCCTGCAGCTGCAAACAGCTGGATGGAGGTGAGGGCTTCCCTGTGAGCCCCATCGGCCCCCAGCCCTCCCCAGGGGGGTCAGGGGCACTGAGCTGTCCCCCTGCCACCACGAGCCCTCCCCAAGCACCTCAGGGAGCCTCTGGGGAGAAATTCCTCCCTGGCACAGGCGCCCAGAGCAGCTGGGGCTGTCCCTGGATCCCTGGCAGTGCCCAGGCCAGGCTGGACAGGGCTGGGAGAACCCTGGGGCAGTGGGAGGTGTCCCTGCCATGGCAGGGCTGGCACTGGGTGGGATTCCATGGAATTCGGCCTCTCCTGGGCCCCCCTGCAGCTGCACCCCACCCTGCAGGTGCTGCCAGCTCCAGGAGAGGACACGCGAGAGGAGAAACGCTCCAAAACCCATCCCTGCCAAGAGGGGCTGTGGGAGTGTGGTGAGCCCTGCCCCACGAGGGCATGGCTGGGGATCAGCAGCCTGGCACAGCCAGGGACAAACAGGGCACAGACAGGGCATGGAGAGGGCACAGACAGGGCATGGACAGGGACACAAACAGGGCACAGACAGGGCACAGACAGGGACACAAACAGGGACACAAACAGGGACACAAACAGGGCACAGACAGGGCACAGACAGGGCACAGACAGGGACACAAATAGGGCACAGACAGGGGCACAGACAGGGCACAAACAGGGCATGGAGAGGGCACAGACAGGGTGCAGACAGGGACACAAACAGGGCACAGACAGGGCACAGACAGGGCACAGACAGGGCATGGACAGGGCACAGACAGGGCACAGACAGGGCACAAACAGAGACAAACAGGGCACAGACAGGGCACGGACAGGGCATGGAGAGGGCACAGACAGGGCACGGACAGGGCACAGACAGGGACACAAACAGGGACACAAACAGGGACACAAACAGGGCACAAACAGGGACACAAACAGGGACACAAACAGGGCACAGACAGGGACACAAACAGGGCACAGACAGGGCACAGACAGGGACACAAACGGGGCACAGACAGGGCACAGACAGGGACACAAACAGGGCACAGACAGGGACACAAACAGGGCACAAACAGGGACAGATCCCAGGGCACAGACAGCGACATGGACAGGGCATAGAAAGGGCACAAACAGGGCACAGACAGGGCATAGACAGGGCACAGACAGGGACACAAACAGGGACACAAACAGGGACACAAACAGGGCACAGACCCCAGGGCACAGACAGAAGCCTCTGTTCCCCCAGGCAGGTCCCAGCTGTGGGACAGCCCTGGCCGGGCTGGCAGCAGCAGCTGGGGCGGCTGCAGAGCCATAAATGCCGTTGTGTGGGCAGCAGCAGGCGCTGGCCCCGGCCCCGTCAGCAGCTGCGCCCAGCCTGGGACAGGGGAGTGGGGCCGGGGGGCGTGGGGAGTGCGGGGGGCACCCAGAGCTGGGGGGGCACCCAGAGCTGGGGGGGCACCCAGAGCCTGGGGACACCCAGAGCTGGGGTCAGCCAGAGCCGGGGGCACCCAGAGCCGGGGTCACCCAGAGCCTGGGGTCACCCAGAGCCTGACATCACCCATAGCTGGGGGTCACTCACAGCTGGCATCCCCAGAGCTGGGGTCCCAGACAGGAGAGGTCCCGGGGCTCTGGCTGCAGGCTCTGCCCCCCGTCCCAGGCCCCCCCTGTCCCCCGCCATGGGCACGGGCACAGGAGGGTGACCCTGGGCAGCCACAGCCTGGGGATTGCTCAGCCCAAACTCCATCACCCCTAGCCTGGCCCAGGGCCCTCTGCAAGGGACACCCTCAGGTGTGACAGGCCCAGAATCAGGGGATGGTCGGGGTGGGAAAGATCTCCAGGATCACCAAGTCCCAGCTGTGCCCAATCCCCACCTTGTCCCCAGAGGTCTGAGTGCCACCTCCAGGCCTTCCCTGGACACCTCCAGGGATGGGGACTCACCTGGGCAGCCCCTGCCAAGCACCTTTTCCATGAGGAAATTTCCCCAATATCCAACCAAACCCCCCGGCCCAGCCTGAGCTGTTCCCTCTGCTCCTGTCCCTGTTCCCTGGGATGAGATCCCAAATCCCCCCGGCTGTGCCCTCCTGGCAGGAGCTGTGCAGAGCCTCCCACAGGGGCCCTGCCCCTGAGGGCCTCCTTTGCCCAGCTCCCAGGTGAGCCCTGCCCAGCTCCCTCAGGGATTCTGCAGCCCCTCAGGATTCTGCAGCCCCTGCGCAGCTCCTCAGGGATTCTGCAGCCCCTTCCCAGCTCCTCAGGGATTCTGCAGCCCCTGCCCAGCTCCTCAGGGATTCTGCAGCCCCTGCCCAGCTCCTCAGGGATTCTGCAGCCCCTGCCCAGCTCCTCAGGGATTCTGCAGCCCCTGCCCAGCTCCTCAGGGATTCTGCAGCCCCTGCCCAGCTCCTGCCCAGCCCCTGCCCAGCTCCTCAGGGATTCTGCAGCCCCTGCCCAGCTCCTCAGGGATTCTGCAGCCCCTTCCCAGCTCCCTCAGGGATTCTGCAGCCCCTGCCCAGCTCTGTCCCTGGCCTGGCCACGCTCCCTTCTCCACTCAAGCCCCTGTGTGCCGCTCACACACACCCTGGCAGAGCCAGCTGGGGTGTCCCCAGGGCAGATGTGCCACCAGGCCAGCCCAGGGCCATCACAGCGATGTCACACGACTCCTCAGCCGTGTCCTGTCCTCGGTCAGCCCAGGGGAAGGTCAGGGCTGCTCGGTGGGTGAGTCACGGGGGGCAGGAGGCGGCCAGGACAGCTCATGGGACGCTCTGAACCCACCCAGGTGCGGGAGCCGCTGGAATCCCTCCGGCTTTGGGCAGCGGGAAGGAGCCTCTGGTGAGGCAGCGGGCAGCAGCACGTGGGGACAGGAATGAAACGCGGCTGCTTTGAGAAGCCCCCTGGTCCCCAGGAAGGCAGGCGGGCTCTCCCAGTGCCTCATCCCCCTGGAATCCGAGCTCCTTCCAGCGGCATTAATCAGCCTGGCTCCCATTTGTCACGCCGGGGCCGCTCACCCTCCCGCAGGGTCCCATTTGGCAGCAGGACTCGCTTTATCTGCTGATGTAGGGAGAAAAATATTACTGAAAGCTTGACTTTCAAACCTCGCTCGTGTGAGAGCCGGGCCTTTCCCATTCGCAGCCAGATTCCTGCCCCAGGCTGAATTCCTGCCCGGGCCCCAGAGCAGGCAGCGGCTCACAGAGGCAGCACAAAGGAAACAATATTTTAAAATCTGCTCCGCTGGAATAAACTGGGATCTGCACTAATGAACAGCCACTCAGGAAGTCATGTCTTCCTCGGGGAATTGTTTCAAGAAAAGTGAATTATAATCCAGGATGCACTCATGGAAAAAATGAGATGGACCTTGGGGAGGGCTGATATAAAGCCATAATAATCCATAATCCATCTAATTTCAGGTGCCAGTGCAGGGGTGGGCCTGCACGGTCTTTAAGGTCCCTGGCAATCCAAACCATCCTGGAATTCGGGACAAGGTTTCCTCACCTGCTTTGGCACAAATCCTTCATCATCTCCTCTCCAAGGCCTTCCCGTGGTGGTGCTCTCAGTGACACAAATGGGCCAAGAGAACCCTGGGGGGAGGCCCCAGCAGGCAGCCAGGCTGGGGACAGACAGGCCGTGCCCTGGCAGAGGGACAGCAGCAGGGACTGCAGACCCGGGAACCTCCCTTTGCCAGGAAATGGGGCACTCGAGCTGCTTCACATCAGCCCTGCACGGCATTTCCACGGAAACCCTTGCAGACCCCAGCAGTGCCAGAACATGCCACGAGCCCCTCAGCCCCTGATGGGACAGGGGTCTCCATGGGAGGGGCTGCAGAAACACCCAAACCTGCTGGACAGGGGTTCTCCATGGGATAGATTACCAAAACACCCAAACCTGCTGGAGAGGGGTTCCAGAAACACCCAAACCTGCTGGAGAGGGGTTCTCCATGGGAGAGATTCCCAAAACACCCAAACCTGCTGGACAGGAGTTCTCCATGGGAGGGGTTCCCCAAACACCCAAACCTGCTGGAGAGGGGCTGCAGAAACACCCAAACCTGCTGGAGAGGGGTTCTCCATGGGAGGGGCTCCCAAAACACCCAAACCTGCTGGAGAGGGGTTCTCCATGGCAGAGATTCCCAGAACACCCAAACCTGCTGGAGAGGGGTTCCCGAAACACCCAAACCTGCTGGAGAGGGGCTCCCAAACACCCAAACCTGCTGGAGAGGGGCTCCAGAAACACCCAAACCTGCTGGAGAGGGGTTCCCCATAGGAAGGACTCCAAAACCACCCAAACCTGCTGGAGAGAGGTTCCCAAAACACCCAAACCTGCTGGGAGGGGTTCCCAAAACACCCAAACCTGCTGGAGAGGGGTTCCCCATAGGAAGGACCCCCAAACCCCCCCCAGGGCTGCCCCCACAGAGGAGGGTCAGGACTGATTCCCTCGGGATGGAATTTACAGCACAAAGGAAGAAGGAGTGGAAATGGTGATAAAGGAAGAAATGGAAGGTGCTTCTGAAGGGGAAAAAAGCCTCTCATTTTGAAATAAAGCACATTTCAAAGCAAAAGGTGGGTTTTTACATCTCTTTTCCATTTCCTCCTTTTCCATCTGATCCGGGAGGTTTCCCAGCTGCAGGTCAGGCTGTGGACACACATCTGTCCCACACAGCAGTCCCTGGGGTGCTGCTGATCCAAGGGCAATCCTGAGTAACTGAAACACAAATCTGCTCCGACAGTGCTGACAAGCAGCAGTCCTGCCCCGTTCCCCTCGCAGGGCTCTGCAGGATTCACCCCAGAAGCCTGTGCACAGTCCCTTCGGAGGGGATGGCTCCACTCCGGAGCCAGCACAAGACAAGCACCATTTCCTGAGAGTTTGGAAAGCAGTTGGTGTGCTGGAAGCAGTGGCTGCAAATGTCCACAGCTCCTTGCCAGCCTGCAGACACTGCAAGGGAGCTCTGCATGCACAGGGGCTGCACCCACCTGAGGGCAGGGACAGCCCTGGAGCAGCTCGGGAGCATCCCCAGGGACACGCGGGGCAGGAGGGATGGCAACACCCCCACCAGCAGCTCCGGGGGAAATGCCAGCCCCCAGAGGGGTTTGTCCAGCCCTGGAGCCCCCATCCATCCCTGAGGGATTTCACAGCCCTGTGGATGTGGCACCTCCTGGGGACATGGCTCAGGGCGGCCCTGGCAGGGCTGGGGAACACTGGGCTGGATCTCAGAGGGGTTTTGGAGCAGCAAGGCCCTCCTGCTCCCTTCATCTCCTCACTGAAAGCTTAAAGGCACAAATACGGAGCTGAGGGGCCTTGAACGAGCTCCAAGTGAGGCAGGAGCTCGCTGGGGCTCCAGCACCCCCAGCCTCCTCTCCCAGGGAACAAACCCGTCCTGTGTGTCTCAGAATGCACCAGAGCTCAGCCCCTGCACACCCAGCACCTTCTGCTTCACACCAAGCTCATTTCCAGCCCCAGAACAGAATTCCAGAGGCAAGGCAGCAATTCCATGCCTCCTGATCCCAAGGCAGTGGAAGGAGCAAATTGCAGCTCCAGGCCAGGCGGGACAGGGCAGGGGGTGGCACTGGATCCCCTCATGCCAAAGCAGCCTGATGCTGTGATAAACTGGTAAAACTGGATTTTGGGAGGTGGGAAGGCTTGAGGAGCCCCAGTCTGAGCTGATTTATCCCAGCCATGGGATGGTGTTATCTGTAATCTGCACTTCAACGTCCATTTCTGAGACCAGACCAGATCAGGGAATCTGGAATGGATTGGGTTGGAAAGGACCCCAAATCCCACCCAGTGCCACCCCATCCATGGCAGGGGCACCTCCCACTGTCCCAGGCTGCTCCCAGCCCCAGTGCCCAACCTGGCCTGGGGCACTGCCAGGGATCCAGGGGCAGCCACAGCAAATCTGGGAATTCCAGCCCAGGCAGCAATTCCTGGCCAAGATCCCAGCCCAATCTCCCCTTTCCCAGTGGCAGCCATTCCCTGGCTCCTGTCCCTCTGTCCCTTGTCCCCAGTCCCTCTCCAGCTCTCCTGGAGCCCCTGCAGGGTCTCTCCAGAACCTTCCAGCTCCAGGGGTGCCCAGCCCTCCCAGCAGTGGGTGTTCCCTCCCAGCTGTTTGGAGCTGAACTGCCACAAACATCTGAGGCACAGAGAGCATAGGAAGCCACAGCTCACACCCACTCTGTCTTCCTCAGATGTCTTTTCCTGTTTATCCATCCTATGAACTGCTCGGTGATGATCAGATGAAACTGAGCACTCCATAAACCTCCTCTCTGCCCTGCATCCTTTGCAGTGATGCTGGCCCAGGGCACAGCCAGGGACCCTGGCAGGACAAACCATCACATAAAAAGGGATTCTCCCTGGAAAGCCCTGACAGCTCCCACCAGCACCAGCAGTGTCTCTGCTCAGCCCCTCCTGGGCCCTACACAAACACAGCTGCAGCAGTCATTACAACTCGGCTGTTTTATTGAAGTACAAAACATAACAAGTGAATTTTCTACATTGAGACAGGAATTTTAAAAAATCTAAAAATCCTCGTTAAAAGCCATTGAAAATAAATACATAAAACTGCTATTCCAATCAGGGAGTTATAAATATGTTATGAACCAAGTTTTTCCAGACCCTGTTTCCTCTGGAAGTGCCCTACACCACTATGAAACCCCAGCTATTTATTTAAAACCCTGATGCTCCCCCAGATCCCCGATTCTTACGTAGGGCAGGAGCAGCGAGCGCAGAAGGGACCCAAGAGCACAAAGTGGGGCTGCAGAAGCATTTAGTGCCTTCTCCTGTGCCAGGGCCGTGTGTGCCCAGCCCAGGCTGGCTGAGGTCAGCTCCAGGACACCTTCTTCCCCAGGACACGGCTGGTGATCTTCTGCGGGAAAAACACAGGGACACGGGTCAGTTTGGTGCTTTGGAAATGGAAATGCTGGGCACAGGTCTCTGTGCTCGGTCAGTTTGGGGCTTTGGAAATGGTGATCTTCTCCAAGGGAAAAACAGAGGGACACGGGTGAGTTTGGTGCTTTTGGAAAAAATGGAAAGTTTGGGGCTTTGGAAATGGAAAATGCTGGGCACAGTTCTCTGTGCTCCGAGGGGCAAACACAGGGACACGGGTGAGTTTGGTGCTTTGGAAATGGAGAATGCTGGGCACAGTTCTCTGTGCTCTGAGGGCAAACAGAGGGACACGGGTCAGTTTGGTGCTTTGGAAATGGAGAATGCTGGGCACAGGTTCTCTGTGCTCCGAAGGGCAAACAGAGGGACACGGGTCAGTTTGGTGCTTTGGAAATGGAAAATGCTGGGTACAGGTTCTCTGTGCTCTGAGGGGCAAACAGAGGGACACGGGGCAGTTTGGGGCTTTGGAAATGGAAAATGCTGGGTACAGGTTCTCTGTGCTCTGAGGGAAAAACAGAGGGACACGGGTCAGTTTGGTGCTTTGGAAATGGAGAATGCTGGGCACAGTTCTCAGTGCTCTGAGGGCAAACAGAGGGACACGGGTGAGTTTGGGGCTTTGGAAATGGAAAATGGAAGGCTCTCTGTGCCTGAGGGCAGAGGGTGGGTCAGTTTGGGGCTTTGGAAATGGAGAATGCTGGGCACAGTTCTCTGTGCTCTGAGGGCAAACAGAGGAGGTCAGTTTGGTGCCCCAGTTCTCTGTGCTCTGAGGGCAAACAGAGGGACACAGGTCAGTTTGGTGCTTTGGAAATTAAAAATGCTGGGTACAGGTTCTCTGTGCTCTGGGGGGAAAACAGAGGGACACGGGTGAGTTGGTGCTTTGGAACAAATGTGGATCTGACAAACTCAGAGGAACGGGTCAGTTTTCATTTCTGCAGTTTCTGTGCTCTGGGGCAAACAAAGTTTTCTGAAATTAAAAATGCTGCTGCCACCTGGGGGATCAGAACGTGTTTCCCTTTGCAAATGGAAAATTCTGGGCACAGGTCTCTCCTGCCCCTGATCTGACTGGGATGATTTTATGGGCACATTTGAAATTAAGGGCAACAAAGTTTGGGGCAATGGGAATGCTGGGACAGTTCATCAGCCCAGATCCAGGGACA
Organism: Emberiza elegans; assembly: GCA_024865655.1. NCBI lineage: Eukaryota > Metazoa > Chordata > Aves > Passeriformes > Fringillidae > Emberiza > Emberiza elegans. The sequence goes on from JALJVW010002400.1 coordinate 550,579, forward strand.
CCCTGCTTTGAAAAAAATAACAGTTTTGCTATCTTAGTTTGGTGCTTTGAAATGGAAAAGCATTGAACAGTTCTCTGTTTCAGTTTGGGTTAAGAATGTCTGTGCTCTGAGGGCAGAGGGACCAGGTGAGTTTGGTGCTTGGAAATGGAGAATTTTTATGGCTCCAGATCCAGCTGGGCCCATGTTGTTTGCCATCACAGACCCTCCCCCAGTGCCAACATTGGAAAAATCTGGATCTGACAAACTCAGAACATTCATTTCTGCTTCAATGGGGCTCAAAGTTCTGACTGCTGCTGCCACCGGATCAAGCTGTCACAGAAACGCACTCCCTGCCCCTTGAGACTGGGATGATTCTGTCTCATTTTTAAAGGCACAAAAGCCATTCCACAGAATCCCGTGGTTAAAAATTTTTCAGGCACAATGAGCCTCAGCTCAGGGTTTTTATGGCTCCAGATCCGGTGCTCTCAGCCCATCCTCACCAAAACCATTCCTTTTGATTTACAGTCACAGAAAGCCTTGAGACCAGCCTGCACCATTTTTGGAGCCAGGGAGAAACGTGGTTGGTTTTTCAGGCACAATGAGCCTAAAGCCCTCTCAGCCCATCCTCACCAAACCATTTATTTACGGCCGTGAATCATCACCTCCCTTCCAATCAAACCCGTATTTATGTGCTAAAGTTCTGATCCTATTTCCTCCCTGCTCCCAGCCCACTCTGCCACTCCAAGTCAGTGACTGCCAGAACTCATTAATTCCTCAAACTTTACTGTACCAGCATCTGGAATTCTCAGACCAGAGAAAAAAAAATGTCCTGAAAATACCCTGCCCAAGTATAGCAACAAATTAAAGTCTTTCTAGTGGCAAATTCCCCAAATTAGAGTAGGAAGATGTTTTACAGAACACATTGCAAGTGCTGACTCCCAAAATCCACTGACTGCTGTTCCCAACAAACAGCCAAGGCTGTTACTCCAGCTCTGGAGTACTCCAGGAGTTTAACACCAAAACTGGGGTGCAGGTTCAAGACCCAGGGCTTAAAGAACAGGCCAGTTTTAGTTCCAGAGCCTGTCCATGCTCAGGGACACTGGTTCACCCCACAGCTCCCCAGCCAGGGGTCCTGGCTGAGCAGGGCCAGTGCTGGGCAAACAGAGCTAACCCTCCACCAGGACTGCGAGCTCTAGCCTGGATAAATTAAAACTGACTCCAGGCTTTGCTAGGCATGGCTGGGAATTCCCTGAGCCGAACCCACCCCCAGCCAGGGCACAGGAGAGCAAACCCAGCTCTGGAAGGACACTTGTCCTTCTGGGATGTGCTCCAAGACCCCTCTGTCCCACCCCAGGCCCTGCACAAGCCCTGGTTTGTATCATTTCACCAGCACCACCCTCTGAGCCATTTTTCCATGGGATGGGAGGATTTCAGGAAAGGAAAGTGCTGCAGAGCTTGGCTGATGAATGGAGCACACGTGGGCAGCCCCAGCAGTGCCCTGGGCTGTGAGGTGTGGCTGGGGTGTGCATTCCGCCTGTCAGAGCTGGGGCAGATGGGTGGGTTTAGGGCCAACCCCTCCATGGATGGGCACATGGAAGAACAATTTACACCCGGACAAAATGGCTCCAAAATCTGATTTTTGGTGCTGGCCTGCTCTGCCTCTTCCTTGCCACGGCACAGGAAGGTGTGGGATGGAAAGGGGAGCCCAGATGTGTTTCCAGCCCCTCTCAGGCTTTTCCCTGAATGGACCCAGGCACCTCCTGTCCCTACAGCAGGGCCAGGAGGGGCAGCCCCAGCAGCAGCCTGTCCTCTGGGCAAAGCCCAGCCCTTCCCTCCTGCCCTGGGATGTAAGGTATGTGTGCATTGCACTGCCCCTGTCGGAGCTGGGGCCGGAATCTGCTGCCCACGGGGCAGCTCTCTTCATCTCTCCCACAGCCAATGCTCCCTCCAGGAGATCTCTGCGGTTCATGGGCCATTGATTATTAATTATCTGCTGTTCATGGGCCATTAACCATTAATTATCTACTGTCCATGGGCCATTGATTATTAATTATCTGCTGTCCATGGGCCATTGATTATTAATTATCTGCTGTCCATGGGCCATTGATTATTAATTATCTGCTGTCCATGGGCCATTAACCATTAATTATCTGCTGTTCATGGGCCATTAACCATTAATTATCTGCTGTCCATGGGCCATTAACCATTAATTATCTGCTGTGCATGGGCCATTGATTATTAATTATCTGCTGTCCATGGGCCATTGATTATTAACTATCTGCTGTTCATGGGCCATTAACCATTAATTATCTGCTGTCCATGGGCCATTGATTATTAATTATCTGCTGTCCATGGGCCATTGATTATTAATTATCTGCTGTCCATGGGCCATTGTTTATTAATTATCTGCTGTCCATGGGCCATTAACCATTAATTATCTGCTGTTCATGGGCCATTAACCATTAATTATCTGCTGTCCATGGCCACTGAGTGTCCCTGCAGGGCTGATCCAATCCCACCATCCCACGGGGAGATGCTCCACCCAGGGGAGGAGCCAAGCATTCCTGCCTGGATCCAATCTGAGCCTGGCCCAGCACAGCAGCCTTTGCCCCCTGCATTGCCAGAGGAGCAGCTTTCTGCTGCCCTGCATTGCCAGAGGGAGCCCAGGCCCATCTCCAGCAGCCCTGGAGCTGCAGAGGAAAACTCCCCCCTTGTGCAGGACCCCTGCTGCAGCAGAGCCACAGCTGGCACTGCAGGAGGGCTGGGCCCCCGTGGGATGGGGCTGTGCCACCCCCTGGCACACAGGGGGCAGGGCATGGGCTGACTCTGGCAGGGCTGTTTGTACTATTGCATTTGTATTTTTAATTTTCCTAGTACAGGACTGTTATTCCTGCTCCCATATCTTTCCCTGAGAGCTCCTTAATTTCAAAATGACAATAATTCAGAGGGAAGGGGTTTGCATGTTCCATTCCAGGGGAGGCCCCTGCCTTCCCCAGCAGACACCTGGCTGTTCAAACAGAGACACCCCTCAGCAGATCCCTGTGTCCGGGACCCCTGAGGAACCCGGTGATCCAGAGGGGAGTGGGGTCACATATAGGTAAAACCTTATTAAAAGGCCCTTCTAAAATCAGGCCTCATTACTGTGAGATAAGAATTACAATAATGACAATCAGTTAGCAAAACAATCTATTCCTGTGAGGAGACAGTTCACACAAGAGGAAGGGGATGTGAAACATTCCCTCCCCAGGAGACAAGAATGTGAGCACAGCTAAAAACAGAAAGGTTTGATGGACACCTACACCAGCCATTGCCAGCCAGAGAGCTGAGTGTCACTGAACTGCTGACCAGTTAGATTCAGGCATGGTGCCTTCTGATACCCATAAAAATATAGTAAAATATATATTTATATAATAGAAATGATTGTATATAATATTTAAATAGAAATAATATATAATATAAATATATAAAAATATAATATACAAATATATATTTATATATAATACGTAAATTACATATTATATACAATATAGAAATACAATTTATATGTTGTAATATAAAAATATTTATAATATATAATAGAATTCTATTTTCATATTATATTTATAGTATATATTTATATATCAAATATATTATATCAAATATATATTATATCAAATATATATTTATAACATATATGAATATAGTATATATAATATAAATATATAAAACTATATAGAGAATATATTTTTTATTCTATATGTAAAATCCATAGAATATATTTTTATTATCTATAAATACAATAAAATGTGAGCTATGTGAACAGATATTTGGCTATTCTGCATGAAGAACGGGTGTCTTTGTCCCTCTCCACTGTGACCAGGGGGCACCCCCGGTTTTGTGGAGCCGAGCCCAGGGGGGTGCTGCACTCACAGTTTTGTAGAGCTGAGCCCTCAGGCGGTAGGAGCTGTACTCCTGCCTCCTCTGCTCCTCCTCCCTCTTCCTCCTCACCTCGGGCAGCTGCTCGTACATCCTAACGGGAGAGGAGAGGCAAAGCCAGAGATTTGAAACTGCCTGACACTAAAAACCACAGCTGCTGAACACTATTATAAAAGAAAACCTCTATAAAATATGGTTTATTAAATAACCCTGCTATTTTAGCTGAAGTAGTAGCTAGCTTGCAAGTTCTTATGTGAAAAAATTAGATGGAGAATCACGTTTGCATAACAACTTATTATTGTAAAGAAAAAAGTAATAACAAAAGATCTGTCCTATGAGAATCTACAAAGAAAAGTGTAAACACCTGAAAAAAAAATGTCTTAACACATACACACACAAACATCTTCTAACCAATAGATTGTGTTAAGAAGGTTACTAACCAATGAGAGACAAACACAGTGTCGCTCATGGGACGCCTGAACCCACCCAGGTGCGGGGCGCTGGAATCCCTCCGCCTGGGCAGGGAAGGAGCCTCTGCAGCGGCAGCGGCAGCAGCATCGCGGGGACAGGAATGAAACGCGGTTGCTTTTGAGAAGCCCCGTCCCCAGGAAGGCAGGCGGGCTCTCCCAGTGCCCCATCCCCCCGGAATCAGGCTCCTTCCAGCAGCATTAATCCAGCCTGGCTCCCATTTGTCACGCCGGGCGCCACCCTCCCCAGGGTCCCATTTAACAGCAGGACTCGCTTTTATCTGTTGATGTAGGAGAAAATATTACTGAAAGCTTGACTTTCAAACTCGCTGATGTGAGAGCCGGGCCTTTCCCCATTCGCAGCCAGATTCCTGCCCCAGGCTGAATTCCTGCCGGGCCCCAGAGCAGGCAGCGGCTCACAGAGGCAGCACAGAGAAACAATATTTTAAAATCTGTCCGCTTGAACAAACTGGGATCTGCACTAATGAACAGCCACTCAGGAAGTCATGTCTTCCTCGGGAATTGTTTCAAGCAAAAGTGAATTATAATCCAGATGCACTCATGGAAAAAAATGAGATGGACCTTGGGGAGGGCTGATAGCAAAGACCACAATCCATAATCCATCTAATTTCAGGTGCCAATTAGCAGGGTGGGCCTGCAGGTCTTTAAGGTCCTGGCAATCCAAACCATCCTGGAATTCGGGACGAGGTTTCCTCACCTGCTTTGCACAAATCCTTCATCTTCTCCTCTCAAGGCCTTCCCGTGGTGCTCTCAGGACACAATGGGCCAAGAGAACCTGGGGGGAGGCCCCAGCAGGCAGCCAGGCTGGGGACAGACAGGCCTGATGCCCTGCAGAGGGACAGCAGCAGGGACGGCAGGGCCTGGAACCTCCTTGCTAGGAAATGGGGCACTCGAGCTGCTTCACATCAGCCCTGCACGGCATTTCCACGGAAACCCTGCAGACCCAGCAGTGCCAGAACATTACGAGCCTCAGCCCCTGATGGATGGGGGTTCCATGGAGGGGCTAAAGGCACCAAACCTGCTGGACAGGGGTTCTCCATGGGATAGGATTACCAAAACACCCAAAACCTGCTGGAGAGGGGTTCCCAGAACACCCAAACCTGCTGGAGAGGGCTGATTCCCAAAACACCCAAAACCTGCTGGACAGGGTTCTCCATGGGAGAGATTCCCAAACACCCAAACCTGCTGGACACCTGCTGGGAGTTCTCCATGGGAGGGCTCCCAAAACACCCAAACCTGCTGGAGAGGGGTTCTCCATGGCAGAGATTCCCAGAACACCCAAACCTGCTGGAGAGGGGTTCCCTGGAAACACCCAAACCTGCTGGAGAGGGGCTCCCCAAACACCCAAACCTGCTGGAGAGGGGCTCCAGGAAACACCCCAAACCTGCTGGAGGGGTTCCCCATAGGAAGGACTCAAACCACCCAAACCTGCTGGAGAGAGGTTCCCAAAACACCTAAACCTGCTGGAGAGGGGTTCTCCCATGCTGGAAGGACCTAGGAAGGAACCCCCAGGGCTGCCCCCACAGAGGAGGGTCAGGACTGATTCCCTCAGGATGGAATTTACAGCACAAAAGGAAGAAGGAGTGGAAATGGTGATAAAGAAGAAATGGAAGGTGCTTCTGAAGGGGGAAAAAAAGCCTCTCATTTTGAAATAAAGCACATTTCAAAGCAAAGGTGGTTTTACATCTCTTTTCCATTTCCTCCTTTTCCATCTGATCCGGAGGTTTTCCCAGCTGCAGGTCAGGCTGTGGACACACATCTGTCCCACACAGCAGTCCCTGGGGTGCTGCTGATCCAAGGGCAATCCTGAGTAACTGAAACACAAATCTGCTCCGACAGTGCTGACAAGCAGCAGTCCTGCCCCCGTTCCCTCGCAGGGCTCTGCAGGATTCACCCAGAAGCCTGTGCACAGTCCCTTCGGAGGGGATGGCTCCACTCGGAGCCAGCACAAGACAAGCACCATTTCCTGAGAGTTTGGAAAGCAGTTGGTGTGCTGGGAAGCAGTGGCTGCTGCAAATGTCCACAGCTCCTTGCCAGCCTGCAGACACTGCAAGGGGCTCTGCATGCACAGGGCTGCACCCACCTGAGGGCAGGGACAGCCCTGGAGCAGCTCGGGAGCATCCCCAGGGACACCTTGAGGGGCAGGAGGGATGGCAACACCCCACCAGCAGCTGGGAAATGCCAGCCCCCAGAGGGGTTTGTCCAACCCTGGAGCCCCATCCATCCCTGAGGGATTTCAGCCCTGTGATGTGGCACCTCCTGGGGACATGGCTCAGGGCGGCCCTGGCAGGGCTGGGAACACTGGGCTGGATCTCAGAGGGTTTTTGGAGCAGCAAGGCCCTCCTGCTCCTTCATCTCCTCACTGAAAGCTTAAAGGCACAAATACGGAGCTGAGGGCCTTGAACAGGCTCCAAGTGAGGCAGGAGCTCGCTGGGGCTCCAGCACCCCCAGCCTCCTCTCCCAGGGAACAAACCCGTCCTGTGTGTCCTAGAATGCTCAGCTCCCTGCACACCCAGCACCTTCTGCTTCACACCAAGCCATTTCCAGCCCCAGAACAAATTCAGAGGCAAGGCAGCAATTCCATGCCTCCTGATCCCAAGGCAGTGGAAGGAGCAAATTGCAGCTCCAGGCCAGGCGGGACAGGGCAGGGGGGGGTGGCACTGGATCCCCTCATGCCAAAGCAGCCTGATGCTGTGATAAACTAGTGAAACTGGATTTTGGGAGGTGGGAAGGCTTGGGGAGCCCCAGTCTGAGCTGATTTATCCCAGCCATGGGATGGTGTTATCTGTAATCTGCACTTCAACGTCCATTTCTGAGACCAGACCAGATCAGGGAATCTGGAATGGATTGGAGTTGAAAAGGACCCCCCAAATCCCACCCAGTGCCACCCCATCCATGGCAGGGCACCTCCCACTGTCCCAGGCTGCTCCCAGCCCCAGTGCCCAACCTGGCCAGGGGGCAGGGCCAGGGATCCGTAGGGCAGCAGCAAATCTAGAATTCCAGCCCAGCCAGCAATTCCTGGCCAAGATCCCAGCCCAATCTCCCTTCCCAGTGGCAGCCATTCCCTGGCTCCTGTCCCTCTGTCCCTTGTCCCAGTCCCCTCCAGCTCTCCTGGAGCCCCTGCAGTCTCTCCAGAACCTTCCAGCTCAGGGGTGCCCAGCCTCCCAGCAGTGGGTTTCCCTCCCAGCTGTTTGGAGCTGAACTACCACAAACATCTGAGGCACAGAGAGCATAGGAAGCCACAGCTCACACCCACTCTGTCTTCCCTCAGATGTCTTTTCCTGTTTATCCATCCCATGAACTGCTCGGTGATGATCAGATGAAACTGAGCACTCCATAAACCTCCTCTCACCCCTGCATCCTTTCAGTGATGCTGGCCCAGGGCACAGCCAGGGACCCCTGGCAGGACAAACCATCACAAAAAGGATTCTCCCTGAAAGCCCTGACAGCTCCCACCAGCACCAGCAGTGTCTCTGCTCAGCCCCTCCTGGGCCCTACACAAACACAGCTGCAGCAGTCATTACAACTCGGCTGTTTATTGAAGTACAAACATAACAAGTGAATTTTCTACATTGAGACAGGAATTTTAAAAATCTAAAAAATCCTCGTTAAAAGCCATTGAAAATAAATACATAAAAACTACTATTCCAATCAGGAGTTATAAATATGTTATGAACCAAGTTTTTCCAGACCCTGTTTTCCTCTGGAAGTGCCCTACACCACTATGAAACCCCAGCTATTTATTTAAAACCCTGACGCTCCCCAGATCCCCGATTCTTCGTGGGGCAGGAGCAGCGGCGCAGAAGGGACCCAAGAGCACAAAGTGGGGCTGCAGAAGCATTTTAGTGCCTTTCTCCTGTGCCAGGGCCGTGTGTGCCCAGCCCAGGCTGGCTGAGGTCAGCTCCAGGACACCTTCTTCCCCAGGACACGGCTGGTGATCTTCTGCGGGAAAAACAGAGGGACACGGGTGAGTTTGGTGCTTTGGAAATGGAAATGCTGGGCACAGTTCTCTGTGCTCTGGGGGGCAGAGGGACACGGGTCAGTTTGGGGCTTTGGAAATGGAGAATGCTGGGCACAGGTTCTCTGTGCTCCAAGGGAAAAACAGAGGGACACGGGTGAGTTTGGTGCTTTGGAAATGGAAAATGCTGGGCACAGTTCTCTGTGCTCCAAAGGGCAAACAGAGGGACACGGGTCAGTTTGGGGCTTTGGAAATGGAAAATGCTGGGCACAGTTCTCTGTGCTCCGAGGGGCAAACACAGGGACACGGGTGAGTTTGGTGCTTTGGAAATGGAGAATGCTGGGCACAGTTCTCTGTGCTCTGAGGGCAAACAGAGGGACACGGGTCAGTTTGGTGCTTTGGAAATGGAGAATGCTGGGCACAGGTTCTCTGTGCTCGAAGGCAAACAGAGGGACACGGGTCAGTTGGTGCTTTGGAAATGGAAAATGTAGGTACAGGTTCTCTCTGTGCTCTGAGGGCAAACAGAGGACACGGGGCAGTTTGGGGCTTTGGAAATGGAAAATACTGGGTACAGGTTCTCTGTGCTCTGAGGGAAAAAAACAGAGGACACAGGTCAGTTTGGTGCTTTGGAAATGGAGAATGCTGGGCACAGTTCTCAGTGCTCTGAGGGCAAACAGAGGGACACGGGTGAGTTTGGGGCTTTGGAAATGGAAAATGCTGGGCACAGGCTCTCTGTGCTCTGAGGGGCAGAGGGACACGGGTCAGTTTGGGGCTTTGGAAATGGAGAATGCTGGGCACAGTTCTCTGTGCTCTGAGGGCAAACAGAGGGACACGGGTCAGTTTGGTGCTTTGGAAATGGAAATGCTGGGCACAGTTCTCTGTGCTCTGAGGGCAAACAGAGGGACACGGGTCAGTTTGGTGCTTTGGAAATTAAAAATGCTGGGTACAGGTTCTCTGTGCTCTGGGGGGAAAACAGAGGGACACGGGTGAGTTTGGTGCTTTGGAAATGGAGAATGCTGGGCACAGGTCTCTGTGCTCTGAGGGCAAACAGAGGGACACGGGTCAGTTTGGTGCTTTGGAAATGGAAATGCTGGGCACAGTTCTCTGTGCTCTGAGGGCAAACAGAGGGACGCAGGTCAGTTTGGTGCTTTGGAAATTAAAAATGCTGGGTACAGGTTCTCTCTGTGCTCTGGGGGAAAACAGATCTCTGTGCTCTGGACACGGGGTGAGTTTGGTGCTTTGGAAATGGAGAATGCTGGGCACAGGTCTCTGTGCTCTGAGGGCAAACAGAGGGACACGGGTCAGTTTGGTGCTTTGGAAATGGAAATGCTGGGCACAGTTCTCTGTGCTCTGAGGGCAAACAGAGGGACACGGGTCAGTTTGGGGCTTTGGAAATGGAGAATGCTGGGCACAGGTTCTCTGTGCTCCGAGGGGCAAACACAGGGACACGGGTGAGTTTGGTGCTTTGGAAATGGAAAATGCTGGGCACAGTTCTCTGTGCTCTGGGGGGCAGAGGGACACGGGTGAGTTTGGTGCTTTGGAAATGGAAAATGCTGGGCACAGTTCTCTGTGCTCTGAGGGGCAGATGGACACGGGTCAGTTTGGTGCTTTGGAAATGGAAATGCTGGGCACAGTTCTCTGTGCTCTGAGGGGCAGAGGGACACGGGTGAGTTTGGTGCTTTGGAAATGGAGAATGCTGGGCACAGGTCTCTGCACAGATTGCAATGGAATCCCACAGCGGGACTACCCCTGAGCTGCTGCTCCTTCCAGGAGCTCTCCCCAATTCACTGCCATCACAGACTCGCTCCCCCTCGTGGAAGCGCCTCATTGGAACCCCTGGATCTGACTGGGAACATTTTTCTGCTTCAATGGGCTCAAAGTTTGAAATGCCAAGGATCAGAACGTGTTCCCACTGCAGAGTGCAAAATTCCAGGGCACTCCCTGCCCCCTGATCTGACTGGGATGATTTTATGCTCTATTTGAAATTAAAGGCACAAAAGCAAAGGGCTGCTGGGACAGAGCATCAGCCCAGATCCACGTGCACCCTGTGATAAAAATAACTTTGCTATCTTAATAAAGAGAAGCATTCAACAATTTCGCAGGTTAAGAATGTCTGTGCACTCCAGCCCAGGGATTTTTATGGCTCCAGATCCAGGTGGGCCCATGTTGTTTCCCCCTCACCCAGTGCCAACAAAACTTCTTATTATTCCCTTTTCCCCTCAGAGAGCTGCCCCAAGCTGTCACAGAAACGCCTTGAGACCAGCTCTGCCTCATTTTTGGAGCCATTCCACAGAATCCGTGGTTGGTTTTTCAGGCACAATGAGCCTCACTCAGAAGCCGGTGCTCTCAGCCCATCCTCACCAAACCATTCCCTGATTTACAGCAGCTCCCCTGCACCAGCAGGGAGAACTAAAGCCCTGCAGTTATTTACGGCCGTGAATCATCACCTCCCTTCCAATCAAACCCGTATTTATGTGCTAAAGTTCTGATCCTATTTCCTCCCTGCTCCCAGCCCACTCTGCCACTCCAAGTCAGTGACTGCCAGAACTCATTAATTCCTCAGACTTTACAGTACCAGCATCTGGAATTCTCAGACCAGAGAAAAAAAAATGTCCTGAAAATACCCTGCCCAAGTATAGCAACAAATTAAAGTCTTTCTAGTGGCAAATTCCCCAAATTAGAGTAGGAAGATGTTTTACAGAACACATTGCAAGTGCTGACTTCCAAAATCCACTGACGGGTTGTTCCCAACAAACAGCCAAGGCTGTTACTCCAGCTCTGGAGTACTCCAGGAGTTTAACACCAAAACTGGGGTGCAGGTTCAAGACCCAGGGCTTAAAGAACAGGCCAGTTTTAGTTCCAGAGCCTGTCCATGCTCAGGGACACTGGTTCACCCACAGCTCCCCAGCCAGGGGTCCTGCCTGAGCAGGGCCAGTGCTGGGCAAACAGAGCTAACCCTCCACCAGGATCACGAGCTCTAGCCTGGATAAATTAAACTGACTCCAGGCTTTGCTAGGCATGGCTGGGAATTCCTGAGCCGACCCCACCCCCAGCCAGGGCACAGGAGAGCAAAACCCAGCTCTGGAAGGACACTTGTCCTTCTGGGATGTGCTCCAAGACCCTCTGTCCCACCCCAGGCCCTGCAAGCCCTGGTTTGTATCATTTCACCAGCACCACCCTCTGAGCCATTTTTCCATGGGATGGGAGGATTTCAGGAAAGGAAAGTGCTGCAGAGCTTGGCTGATGAATGGAGCACACGTGGGCACCCCCAGCAGCTGGGCTGCAGTGCCCTGGGCTGTGAGGTGTGGCTGGGGGCGTGCATTCCGCCTGTCAGAGCTGGGGCAGATGGGTGGGTTTAGGGCCAACCCCTCCATGGATGGGCACATGGAAGAACAATTTACACCCGGACAAAATGGCTCCAAAATCTGATTTTTGGTGCTGGCCTGCTCTGCCTCTTCCTTGCCACGGCACAGGAAGGTGTGGGATGGAAAGGGGAGCCCAGATGTGTTTCCAGCCCCTCTCAGGCCTTTCCCCGAATGGATCCAGGCACCTCCTGTCCCTACAGCAGGGCCAGGAGGGGCAGCCCCAGCAGCAGCCTGTCCTCTGGGCAAAGCCCAGCCCTTCCCTCCTGCCCTGGGATGTAAGGTATGTGTGCATTGCACTGCCCCTGTCGGAGCTGGGGCCGTATCTGCTGCCCATGGGGCAGTTCTCTTCATCTCTCCCACAGCCAATGCTCCCTCCAGGAGATCTCTGCGGTTCATGGGCCATTGATTATTAATTATCTGCTGTTCATGGGCCATTGATTATTAATTATCTGCTGTCCATGGGCCATTAATTATTAATTATCTGCTGTCCATGGGCCATTGATTATTAATTATCTGCTGTCCATGGGCCATTAATTATTAATTATCTGCTGTTCATGGGCCATTAACCATTAATTATCTGCTGTCCATGGGCCATTGATTATTAATTATCTGCTGTTCATGGGCCATTGATTATTAATTATCTGCCGTCCATGGGCCATTGATTATTAACTATCATGATTATTAATTATCTGCTGTCCATGGGCCATTGATTATTAACTATCTGCTGTTCATGGCCATTAACCATTAATTATCTGCTGTCCATGGGCCATTGATTATTAATTATCTGCTGTCCATGGGCCATTGATTATTAATTATCTGCTGTCCATGGGCCATTGATTATTAATTATCTGCTGTCCATGGGCCATTAACCATTAATTATCTGCTGTTCATGGGCCATTAACCATTAATTATCTGCTGTCCATGGCCACTGAGTGTCCCTGCATGGCTGATCCAATCCCACCATCCCACGGGAGATGCTCCACCCAGGGAGGAGCCAGCATTCCTGCCTGGATCCAATCTGAGCCTGGCCCAGCACAGCAGCCTTTGCCCCTGCATTGCCAGAGGAGCAGCTTTCTGCTGCCCTGCATTGCCAGAGGAGCCCAGGCCCATCTCAGCAGCCCTGGAGCTGCAGAGGAAAACTCCCCTTGTGCAGGACCCCTGCTGCAGCAGAGCCACAGCTGGCACTGCAGGAGGGCTGGGCCCCCATGGCATGGGGCTGTGCCACCCCCTGGCACACAGGGGACAGGGCATGGTGTGACTCTGGCAGGGTTGTTTGTACTATTGCATTTGTATTTTTAATTTTCCTAGTACAGGACTGTTATTCCTGCTCCCATATCTTTCCCTGAGAGCTCCTTAATTTCAAAATGACAATAATTCAGAGGGAAGGGGTTTGCATGTTCCATTCCAGGGGAGGCCCCTGCCTTCCCCAGCAGACACCTGGCTGTTCAAACAGAGACACCCCTCAGCAGATCCCTGTGTCCGGGACCCCTGAGGAACCCGGTGATCCAGAGGGGAGGGGTGTCACATATAGGTAAAACCTTATTAAAAGGCCCTTCTAAAATCAGGCCTCATTACTGTGAGATAAGAATTACAATAATGACAATCAGTTAGCAAAACAATCTATTCCTGTGAGGAGACAGTTCACACAAGAGGAAGCAGAGGAAAGTTCTACCCCTGTGAAACATTCCCTCCCCAGGAGACAAGAATGTGAACATAAAAACAGAAAGGTTTGATGGACACCTACACCAGCCATTCCCAGCCAGAGAGCTGAGTGTCACTGAACTGCTGACCAGTTAGATTCAGGCATGGTGCCTTCTGATACCCATATAAATAGAATAAAATATATATTTATATAATAGAAATAATTGTATATAATATTTAAATAGAAATAATATATAATATAAATATATAAAAATATAATATACAAATATATATTTATGTATAATATGTAAATTACATATTATATACAATATAGAAATACAATTTATATGTTGTAATATAAAAATATTTATAATATATAATAGAATTCTATTTTCATATTATATTTATAGTATATATTTATATATCAAATATATTATATCAAATATATATTATATCAAATATATATTTATAACATATATGAATATAGTATATATAATATAAATATATAAAACTATATAGAGAATATATATTTTATTCTATATGTAAAATCTATAGAATATATTTTTATTATCTATAAATACAATAAAATGTGAGCTATGTGAACAGATATTTGGCTATTCTGCATGAAGAACGGGTGTCTTTGTCCCTCTCCACTGTGACCAGGGGGCACCCCCGGTTTTGTGGAGCTGAGCCCAGGGGGGTGCTGCACTCACAGTTTTGTAGAGCTGAGCCCTCAGGCGGTAGGAGCTGTACTCCTGCCTCCTCTGCTCCTCCTCCCGCTTCCTCCTCACCTCGGGCAGCTGCTCGTACATCCTAACGGGAGAGGAGAGGCAAAACCAGAGATTTGAAACTGCCTGACACTAAAAACCACAGCTGCTGAACACAATATTATAAAAGAAAACCTCTATAAAATATGGTTAATTAAATAACCCTGCTATTTTAGCTGAAGTAGTAGCTAGCTTGCAAGTTCTTATGTGAAAAAATTAGATGGAGAATCACGTTTGCATAACAACTTATTATTATAAAGAAAAAAGTAATAACAAAAGATCTGTCCTATGAGAATCTATAAAGAAAAGTGTAAACACCTGAAAAAAAAATGTCTTAACACATACACACACAAACATCCTTCTAACCAATAGATTGTGTTAAGAAGGTTACTAACCAATGAGAGACAAACACAGTGTCTTTAAAAACTGTATAAATATGAGCTTTATTTATGTATATTTATTTCTATATTTATATTTATTATGTTTATATATTTATATTTGTCTTATTTTTTTATTTATTTATTTTAATACGAGCTTCATTCTGCCTGCATGATGAAACTGAGTCCCATCTGCTTTATTGCAACACACACCCTGTGCTTCATCCCCACATCCCTAGGGGCTGCTGGCCCAGCCCATCCCTGACAAACGTGTTTGCAGTTTGCTGCTGTCCCACTGTGGAATGCCCAGCAGCACTGAGCTGGGAATTCCTGCCCCTGGGATGGCTCTGCTGCCCTGGGATGGCTCTGGTACACCTGGGACGGCTCTGCTGTCCCTGGGATGGCTCTGCTACCCCTGGGATGGCTCTGCTGCCCTGGGAACTGCCCCTCTCCTGCCCCTGGGATGGCTCTGGTACACCTGGGATGGCTCTGCTGCCCCTGGGATGGCTCTGCTGCCCCTGGGATGGCTCTGCTGCCCCCTCCAATGGCTCTCTCCTGCCCCTGGGATCCCTCTCCTGCCCCTGGAATCCCTCTCCTGCCCCTGGAACCGCCCCTCTCGTGCCCCAGCATCTCCCCTGAGCAGCACCCGTAGCTCTGCCCTGCCATGGTGCCCCAGCTGGAGCTCAGTGTCCCCCGTGTCCCCAGCCCAGGACACCTCCATGTCCCTCCAGCCGTGGCAGGAGTTCAGCACAGCAGTCACCTCCCTGAAGCTTTTCAGGCATCTCCAAAATTCCAGTGCTTTCAGTAGTGCTGCCCTGCTTTGTCTTCTCCTGTGCTGATGCTTCCCCAAGTTTTCCTTCAGTCCTGGAATGGTTTGGGTTGGAAGAACCTCCAAGCCCATCCAGTGCCACCCCTGCCATGGGCAGGGACACCCTCCCCAGGCACCCTAAGAATACTCTTAAATGCTAACAATCATTAAAATGTATCATGAAAAATCATTGAAGTCATTAAAAATCACCAAGGGGTTTATTTTATACCTTGTGTATTGCAGCAGGTGTTTGGTGGAATCCCAGGGAAACCGAGGCTGGCAGAAACCTCTGGAGGCCACCAAGCTGCTGCCCAAAGCAGGGTTAATTCAAGGCTGGACCAGGCTGCTCAGGCCTCATCCCACCAACCTGGGATTATTTCAGGCTCTGCCACCTCTGCTGCTCCTGGCCCAGCACTTCCCATCCCATTCACAGCAAAATTCAGCTGCAGTGAGCTCCCATTTTTTACTGTCCCTTCCCTCGGCCCTCTGCAGCTCAGCTGTTCCAAGGGTACCTCCATGGGAGGTGCTGGGCACTGCAGAGATGAATTACTGCACTCAGAAATAGCACAAACCCCACCCCAGGGTGCTTTATCCAAGGGTAAATGTCTCTGTATTCCCCTGGGGTGATTATTTCTACAGAAAGCCTGTTCCTTTGGGGGAGTGCTGCCCCACTGCTGCCCCAGGTACCCACTTTGGTAATTTGTGAGCGCCCTCAGATGCTCCAGTGTCCCCCAGCCCATTCCCTCTCCAAGTGGGACCCGGTTTGCTGTGGATGGCTGACGCTGCAGCAGAATCCCAGGTTTAGCTACAGAAATCATTTCCAAAATGGTTTTGTTTCTTGGAACTTCTAAGTAGAACATTTCTCCCTCTGATAAGGCACCTGCATTTCTCACCGAAAAAGCTGAATTATTTGCACACCCAGTTCTTTAACTGCAGACAGGATTCAGAGCTCTTCCCTACCCAGGGCACTGATCCCCCTGAAATAAAATTCCCTGAACTTTACCTTTTAGATCTTTGAAGCATTTCATGCTTGGGAATTGCTCTTCTTTTTTCTCTCATCAGGAAACCTGAACAGAAAATTTTGAGGTAAGGGAACAATGAACAAGTTTGTTACAGCAACAATCTGAGTTCTTCATAAGTTTTATAGAAGTTCTTACAAAAACCTCTTTACAAGATCTTGCAGACAACAGGGTTAAATAACTGTAGTGCCTTTAGGAGAAATACACAGTAAATAAATGCACCCTGAAGCACAACGTGGAGTTCATGAAGCCAAAGAACCCAAAGCAGAGCCCTGAAGTACCTCGGCTGGACGGCAGGTGATTTGCAGTCCTGCAGTCTTTCTCTCCTCCTTGCAGGCTGCATCAGCCGCTGGGCTGGCAGCAGCTGGTCCCCCTGGGCTGGCAGCAGCTGGTCCCTCTGGGCTGGCAGCAGCTGGTCCCTCTGGGCTGGCAGCAGCTGGTCCCTCTGGGCTGGCAGCAGCTGGTCCCTCTGGGCTGGCAGCAGCTGGTCCCCCTGGGCTGGCAGCAGCTGGTCCCTCTGGGCTGGCAGCAGCTGGTCCCCCTGGGCTGGCAGCAGCTGGTCCCTCTGGGCTGGCAGCAGCTGGTCCCTCTGGGCTCTGTGCAGCCTCCTCTCCTCGCGGAGCAGCCGCAGGTGCCGCAGGCGCTGCCCCGAGCGCGAGATGAAATCGGGGCGGTGCAGGGCCAGCGCCTCCTGGGGGGACACAGACGCACCAAGCTGGGGCTGGCAGCTGCAGGGAGAGCCAGAACAGCCACCACCAGCCCCGGAGCATGGAAAAACCCCTCACAGTACTGGGTGTAACACAAAACTCCTGTCCTTAGCACCAGCAGCCTCTGAGCCTCTGCTTTAACAATGTAGAAATAAACTGGCCAGAAAGGAAAAAACCCTAAAATAATAAGAAAGAATAATAAAACCTCATTTTGATCTCATGCTATGTACACCTCAGTACCGTTTCTGTGTGGAAACAAGCGTGGTGGGATGTTGTGTCAGCCACATCCCCCCGGCTCCTGAACCAAGGGGTTTAACCCCTGTAATGCCAGAGCAAGTCAAGCACTGGGAAATAACCTGGGGCAGTATCCTGGGAAAGCCAGAGTGCCAGAGCAGCCCAGGATGCAGCGCCTGGGTCAGGGTGCCTCACCTGCAGGGTGAGCTTGCCCAGGGGCTGCCCCAGCCCCCTGCCAGCCCCCGGGGCTGTCACTGCTCCCTGGCCCAGCCTGGGCTGCTCCTCCCGGTTCTTCTCCCTCAGGGGCTCTCTCCAGGGCTTTGTGCTGCTCCAGGGCTCAAACCAGGCTGGCCCAGGGCCGGGTCTGGCACTGCACTCGTTTTCTTTCCTTGATTCACATTCCCAGTCCTCTGCTGGGACAAGCCATGGAGTCCCTGTCAAAAGAGCACGGGAGAGAAAGAAGATTTGAGGCAATTCCTGTGCCTGCTGTCCATCCCAACCCATGGTCCTTTATTCCTGCAGGAAGGAGGGGACACAGCCAGGAGAGGTGATGCCAGCTGAGCCAAGGGCCATCCCAGGTCACGGTCAGGAGACAGGGCTGAGGGAGGAGGAAGGGGAGCACTTGGAACAATGGTGCTGTGACCTCCCAAGTCCCACCAGGCACAGTGGAGCTCTCCTGGGTGGGGAAATGGGCAGGGGCTGCTCTCCAGGGTCCCACCAGTGCCCACAGGGGCTTCAAGGAGGCTGCAGAGGGACCTGGGACAAGGGAAAAGGGTCTGAGGCTGAAGGAGGGCAGGTTTACACCAGATATGGGGAAGGAATTGTTCCCTGGCAGGGTGGGCAGGCCCTGGCACAGCAATTCCCAGAGCAGCTGGGGCTGCCCTGGATCCCTGGCAGTGCCCAAGGCCAGGCTGGACACTGGGACTGGGAGCAGCCTGGGACAGTGGGATGGCTGGGGTGGACTGGGTGCCATGGCAGCAGGGGGTGGCACTGGGGGGGGGCTCTGAGGTGTCCCTGCCACGGCAGGGGTGGCACTGGGGGGGCTCTGAGGTGTCCCTGCCATGGCTGGGGTGGCACTGGGGGAGCTTTAAGGTCCCTTCTAACCCAACCCATTCCAGGATTCTCCAAGAGGAGAATGAATCCCTGGTCTGGCTGTGCTCGTGTGGCTTTTCCTCTCCCTGTTATCCTGTCTCTATCCCAATCCAGTGGTTTCCCCGCTCTCGCCCTGAGAAGGGAAGGAGCAGGGGTTGAACCACAGCAGTGCCCAGGCTTGCAGCTACACCCAGCCAGTGCCAGCACTGCAGCAACCCCTCAGTGCAGCTGAATTCCAGGGGAATTCCTGCAGGAAACACCTGGGCAGGTTCAAGAGAATTCCTTCCCCAGCAAGTCTTTATCAAACACCCCTTTGGAAAAGCCCACAGCTGTTCATTTTCCAGGTTTTCCTCCATGGAAGTAACAGTTATTTACCAGCAATCACACATTTTTAAGGAGCCTTTCTGCTGGCCCTAAGCCCTGTGGCTCTTCATCCATGTTTTGGAAGATCAAATGCTTTCCATCTCCCAAATGTTCAACATGTCTCCAGGAATTCAGTTACTCACAGTTTTACACACAATGATGTGAATACATCAGCTGGGATTCTGAGCAGATATTGTGAATTTTCTAAATTAAACCCTTATGAGAATGATCAGTCCCCACAACAACAACAGTGATGAGTAAGGGAAATATTTTTAAACATTTGATTGTGACGTTGTGAAGAGTGGCAGGAATTTAAGAGACAAAAAGAAATAAATGAAAATGTCAGGAGACTCCACCAGCAGCCTAAAAATGCAACTCTCAAAACCAGTCAAGTTCTTCCCAATTTTCACCCAAGTACTCTGGAAAAATCTCCTGGGAAGCCTCAGGGCAGGAGACATTGAGGAGAGGTCGGTGAGCAGCACTGAGAGTTTAACAGAGCCTTTTGTGTCTCAGAAGTTCATGCTGAGCACCTACAGGATTGCCACCTCTCCTCCTTGTTTCCTCCTCCCTAATGAGTGCATTTCCTGCTGTAACAGCCCTTCCATGGCCACCAGGAGCCAGCACTGCAATCCCCTGGCAGGCTTGGTTGGACTCCCATGAAATCCCAGCAGGAGGAGGCTGTGACAGGGTCAGCTCTGTGGGGGCCCCATGGGCCTTGGGCAGGGTGCGCCCACACCACCATGGATGCTCACAGGGGCAGGGTGTCCTGGTGTCCCAGCCCTGTCCTGGTGTCCCAGCCCTGCCCTGGTGTCCCCAGCCCTGTCCGGGTGTCCCAGCCCTGTCCTGAGTGTCCCAGCCCTGCCCTCCTGGTGTCCCAGCCCTGTCCTGGTGTCCCAGCCCTGTCCTGAGTGGTGGGCAACCGCAGGGCGCCCGAGCGAGATGAAATCGGGCGGTGCAGGGCCAGCGCCTCCTGGGGACACAAAGGCACCAAGCTGGGGCTGGCAGCTGCAGGGAGAGCCAGAACAGCCACCACCAGCCCTGAGCATGGAAAACCCCCTCACAGTACTGGGTGTAACACAAAAACTCCTGTCCTTAGCACCAGCAGCCTCTGAGCCTCTGCTTTAACAATGTAGAAATAAACTGGCTAGAAAGGAAAACCCTAAAATAATAAGAAAGAATAAAACCTCATTTTGATCTCATGCTATGTACACCTCAGTACCGTTTCTGTGTGGAAACAAGCGTGGTGGGATGTTGTGTCAGCCACATCCCCCCGGCTCCTGGAACCAAGGGGTTTAACCCTGTAATGCCAGAGCAAGTCAAGCACTGGGAAATAACCTGGGGCAGTATCCTGGGAAAGCCAGAGTGCCAGAGCAGCCCAGGATGCAGCGCCTGGGTCAGGGTGCCTCACCTGCAGGGTGAGCTTGCCCAGGGCTGCCCCAGCCCCTGCCAGCCCCCGGGCTGTCACTGCTCCCTGGCCCAGCCTGGGCTGCTCCTCCCAGTTCTTTCTCCCTCAGGGCTCTCTCCAGGGCTTTGTGCTGCTCCAGGGCTCAAACCAGGCTGGCCCAGGGCCTGGGTCTGGCACTGCACCTTTCTTTCCTTGATTCACATTCCCAGTCCTCTGCTGGGACAAGCCATGGAGTCCCTGTCAAAAGAGCACGGGAGAGAAAGAAGATTTGAGGCAATTCCTGTGCCTGCTGTCCATCCCAACCCATGGTCCTTTATTCCTGCAGGAAGGAGGGGACACAGCCAGGAGAGGTGATGCCAGCTGAGCCAAGGGCCATCCCAGGTCACGGTCAGGAGACAGGGCTGAGGGAGGAGGAAGAGGAGCACTTGGAACAATGGTGCTGTGACCTCCCAAGTCCCACCAGGCACAGTGGAGCTCTCCTGGGTGGGGAAATGGGCAGGGGCTGCTCTCCAGGGTCCCACCAGTGCCCACAGGGGCTTCCAAGGAGGCTGCAGAGGGACCTGGGACAAGGGAAAAGGGTCTGAGGCTGAAGGAGGGCAGGTTTACACCAGATATGGGGAAGGAATTGTTCCCTGGCAGGGTGGGCAGGCCCTGGCACAGCAATTCCCAGAGCAGCTGGGGCTGCCCTGGATCCCTGGCAGTGCCCAAGGCCAGGCTGGACACTGGGACTGGGAGCAGCCTGGGACAGTGGGAGGTGCCCCTGCCATGGCTGGGGTGGCACTGGGTGGGCTCTGAGGTGTCCCTGCCATGGCAGGGGTGGCACTGGGGGGGCTCTGAGGTGTCCCTGCCACGGCAGGGGTGGCACTGGGGGGGCTCTGAGGTGTCCCTGCCATGGCTGGGGTGGCACTGGGGGAGCTTTAAGGTCCCTTCTAACCCAACCCATTCCAGGATTCTCCAAGAGGAGAATGAATCCCTGGTCTGGCTGTGCTCGTGTGGCTTTTCCTCTCCCTGTTATCCTGTCTCTATCCCAATCCAGTGGTTTCCCCGCTCTCGCCCTGAGAAGGGAAGGAGCAGGGGTTGAACCACAGCAGTGCCCAGGCTTGCAGCTACACCCAGCCAGTGCCAGCACTGCAGCAACCCCTCAGTGCAGCTGAATTCCAGGGGAATTCCTGCAGGAAACACCTGGGCAGGTTCAAGAGAATTCCTTCCCCAGCAAGTCTTTATCAAACACCCCTTTGGAAAAGCCCACAGCTGTTCATTTTCCAGGTTTTCCTCCATGGAAGTAACAGTTATTTACCAGCAATCACACATTTTTAAGGAGCCTTTCTGCTGGCCTAAGCCCTGTGGCTCTTCATCCATGTTTTGGAAGATCAAATGCTTTCCATCTCCCAAATGTTCAACATGTCTCCAGGAATTCAGTTACTCACAGTTTACACACACAATGATGTGAATACATCAGCTGGGATTCTGAGCAGATATTGTGAATTTTCTAAATTAAACCCTTATGAGAATGATCAGTCCCCACAACAACAACAGTGATGAGTAAGGGAAATATTTTTAAACATTTGATTGTGACGTTGTGAAGAGTGGCAGGAATTTAAGAGACAAAAAGAAATAAATGAAAATGTCAGGAGACTCCACCAGCAGCCTAAAAATGCAACTCTCAAAACCAGTCAAGTTCTTCCCAATTTTCACCCAAGTACTCTGGAAAAATCTCCTGGGAAGCCTCAGGGCAGGAGACATTGAGGAGAGGTCGGTGAGCAGCACTGAGAGTTTAACAGAGCCTTTTGTGTCTCAGAAGTTCATGCTGAGCACCTACAGGATTGCCACCTCTCCTCCTTGTTTCCTCCTCCCTAATGAGTGCATTTCCTGCTGTAACAGCCCTTCCACGGCCACCAGGAGCCAGCACTGCAATCCCCTGGCAGGCTTGGTTGGACTCCCATGAAATCCCAGCAGGAGGAGGCTGTGACAGGGTCAGCTCTGTGGGGGCCCATGGGCCTTGGCACAGGATGCTCTTGGGGCAGGGTGCGTCCACCACCACCATGGACTGACACAGCCCTGGGTGTCCCCAGCCCTGTCCTGGTGTCCCAGCCCTGCCCTGGTGTCCCCAGCCCTGTCCGGGTGTCCCCAGCCCTGTCCTGAGTGTCCCAGCCCTGTCCTGGTGTCCCAGCCCTGCCCTGGTGTCCCCAGCCCTGTCCTGAGTGTCCCAGCCCTGTCCTGAGTGTCCCAGCCCTGTCCCGGGTGTCCCCAGCCCTGCCCCGGGTGTCCCAGCCCTGTCCCGGCTGTCCCCAGCCCTGTCCCAGGTATATCTGACCCTGCCCCACATGTCCCCAGCCCTGCCCTGGCTGTCCCCAGCCCTGTCCTCGTGTCCCCAGCCCTGCCCCGGATGTCCCCAGCCCCGTCCTGGTGCCCCAGCCCTGTCCCGGGTGCTGACCTTGCGGGAAGTGCAGCCTGCTCCTCCTGGTCCGTGTGTCTGTCGGGAGCCTGCCCGGCTGTGCCCGGGGCTGCTGCCAGGCCGTGCCCTGCCCAGGGGGCCCCACAGCTGCTGGCTGCTCCTGGGCGTGGGAAGGTCACCCCAACGTCCTGGGTGTTCCTCTTGGTGGCACTGTTGACGATCTCCAGGTCCCCTGAATGGAAACCGAGCAGGACACCTCAGTCCTGTCCCAATGTGCCAGGGCAGGGATGACCCCTCTCCAGCCAGGAGTGAAGAATCACATCCTTCACCCACCTCCAGCAGTCCAAACCTTTTCACATTTCTATTTTACACTTCCCCAAAGCAAGAGCTTCCAGTGGCTCGGGATTGTTACTGCATGATAATCTGAGGGAAATTAAAACCAAATACCCCAGGCAAAATATACATTTATCTGGGGTGGGAATTCAACTGGAATTAACTCTGCCCCATGAAAATCCTTCCTGATTCAATCTGCTTGCACACAAGCAGGAATAAATAAATAATTGCTGTATCTGATGAATAAACCAGGGCCATTACTCAATGTGATGATGGGAGTTGGCGTGGAAATGAAAGCAATGAAGAAACTGCTAATTGCCACCAGAAAACCCAACTGCAGAACTGCACCAGGCCAGGAGCAGCTCGGGACTGAAATAGAATTTAACACCCAAAATATTCCCAGGAAGAACACAGAACACTGCAGTTGCCTTCTGAAATAGCATATGCCTACAAACCCATTCTGGGAGGAACAGATGTCTTGGGGAAAAACAATGAATAAAAAAAGGCAGCTCACCTTTGCCACTGAAATGGAGCAGTAGCTGAGGTTAATAAACTTACAAGTGAGAAAACTGGATTTTAAAGCAGCCCAAGAATGGCAATGAAACAGCTCACGTTCACTGAGCACATCACCCTTCCCTGACAGCACCTGGAGTGAACTGGGAGGGTGCTGCCTGCACAGAGCCAGCCCCAGAACAGCCAGACTGAGGAGAACAGGTTCCAAAGCAGGAGCGGCAGGAGCAGCCCAGGGACGTGGGGGATTCAGGGCCTCACCTGCCTGGATCCCTTTGTTCAGCATCCGAGCCTGTCTCTTGTGGCTCAGGGCGCAGAAATTTTAGGAGCTGCTGCTGGCACAGGGGAGTCTGAGAAGGGCCTGGTGCTCTACAAAAACAGGCAAGGGAACAGGAATTGCTGAAATTCCAACCAAAGCAAGCAGCAAACAGCATCTAAACAGAAAGAGGTCACTGCTTTTCCCTTGTTGTGCCTTGGTTCTGTTGTTGCTAATGCTGAGCCCAGGCTGAGCTGTCCCCTGCTCCTCACAAAGCCCAGCCCTGGCTCCACCCGTGCACTTCCAGCAGCCTGCTTTGGAACATTATTGAAAAGCACATTATTTACTTTATAAAAGCACATTATTTACTTCATAAAAGCACATTATTTACTTTATAAAAGCACATTATTTCTGTGGGAAGAGCTTGCTGGCATCAGTCAGGACAGCACTGGGCATCCTCCAACCCACCTGGGGCTGTTCAGCTGAAGGAGAGCTCAGAGGAGGCTCCAGGAGAGCAGGAGAGGGACTGGGACAAGGATGGAGGGACAGGAGCCAGGAATGGCTCCCAGTGCCAGAGGGCAGGCATGGATGGGACATTGGGAATTGGGAATTGTTCCCTGGCAGGGTGGGCAGGCAAAACCCTTCCAAAGCAGGGGAAGCTCCTCACGCCTGTGATCCTCACCACAGAGTCCTGCAGGTGGGAGAAACTCAAGAAACAGGAGGGACATGGAGGAGCAGGGCTGAGGGCTGAGGGCTGTGCCACACCCTTCATTCCCACCCAGGCAGGTGTGCAAGCTGCGGGCTGACACAGCTTGCAGATCACACACTGATGTCAATTAACAAAGCCATTAAGAGCAGGAAGGTTGTCCCAAGGCTTGGCTCAGCCATTATTACCACTAGTGACCTGGCAGCACCTCCAGGCTCCCAGCACATCTCCTGGCAGTGCCCCAGCCCCCTGAGCCCCAGCTCTAATTACAGAGCTGCAATCAGCAACCTGAGAAAAATTAACTGCTGTCCTGTGAGTCACCCCAGCACCAGCCCCTTTATTCCCTTTACTGAGCTCATCACCACAAACAGAACTTCAGTACTGAGGGAGGCCATGAAATGCAGAGGCCTCTTTATTCCCTTTACTGGAGCTCTGTCACCCCAAACAAAAACTTCAGTACTAGAGGGAGGCCATGGAAATGCAGAGGCCTCTTTATTCCCTTTACTGAGCTCTGTCACCCCAAACAAAACTTCAGTACTGGAGGGAGGCCATGGAAATGCAGAGGGCTCCCCATTCCTATTTACTGCAACTCTATCACCCCAAACAAAACTTCAGTACTGAGGGAGGCTATGGAATGCAGAGGTTCTTTATTCCCTTCCTGCACCTCTATCACCCCAAACAAAACTTCAGTAGTAGAGGGAGGCCATGGAAATGCAGAGGCCTCTTTTATTCCCTTTACTGCAGCTCTATCACCAAAAACAAAAATCAGCATAGAGGGAGGCCATTCTGGCCTCATAAACCTGCTTTTTCTTTAATTTCCTGCAACTATCCCAGCTCCAGGAGAGGTACTGCACACACGCATGGATATGGATTCCTCAGATAATAGAGATGTGAACATCTCTAATTGTGAACGGAATCTGAATGATGTGCTTGGCAAAAAACGAGTCAAACCAGGGAGAAAGCCCAGATCTGCCTTCCCTGCATGGAATGTTCCTGCTCCCACCTTCGGCTCTGCTCCTGCAGCTCCAGGAGGAAAACCCCAGGGATGCTCTGGAGCTGCACGGCACAAACTGGAGGCAGCTTCAGGAGCAGGGCTGGCACTGGGCTCCAAATGCAGCATTCCCACAGGATTGGGGGTAGGATCCTCCAGGAGCTGGGCTCCAGCTCGAGTCAGACATTTGCACTAAAATGTAACAATCTTTGATTTTTCTCAGCCAAACAGCCCAGAAGTGACCAAACTGGAATTTAAATTAAATTTGCTATTTTGCTATCTATCTTCTCTCACCCCTTATTTGAGGGGGGGCCGTGTGTCTTCAGATGGATTTTTAAAAGAATATTTCACCAGCAGATAAAAGGGAGCTTTAAACATCAGCTGGGATGCTCAATGATTTTTAAAGGCTTTATTAAAGCATTAATTTGTCATCTCACAGTGATTTAACAGGTTAAAAAATCAGATTTTTAAAGGTTCAATAGACCCTGAAAATTAGTCTTGTGAATGAACAAAATGGAATAAAACCATCCTCTGAATTCTACAACCACAGAAATGTTGGATCCTAATGCTGGTGTTCTGGTTAATAGTCCCAACATTGCATAGAAGCCCTCAGAACAGGAGATTTACCTTCAGATAAATGTTATGAATAAAATAGAATAAAATATTTAAACCATTCTTCCCTTCTAAAAGATTGTTTCTTCCCCAGATTTATTTAGTTAGAGTGCATTATTTTAATTATCATTCCACTGGGTTATTTGACTAAAGACTAGGAGCTTGTTTTATAAAATAAAATAGCAATTTAAATTAAATCTGGGGGGCCCATGGGATGCCAGTTCCACTAGTGTCCCAGCCCTGTCCTGAGTGTCCCAGCCCTGTCCTGGTGTCCCAGCCCTGTCCTGGTGTCCCAGCCCCCCTGGTGCCCTGTCCTGAGTGTCCCAGCCCTGTCCTGAGTGTCCCAGCCCTGTCCCGGGTGTCCCCAGCCCTGCCCCGGGTGTCCCAGCCCTGTCCCGGCTGTCCCCAGCCCTGTCCCAGGTATATCTGACCCTGCCCCACATGTCCCCAGCCCTGCCCTGGCTGTCCCCAGCCCTGTCCTCGTGTCCCCAGCCCTGCCCCGGATGTCCCCAGCCCCGTCCTGGTGCCCCAGCCCTGCCCCGGGTGCTGACCTTGCGGGAAGTGCAGCCTGCTCCTCCTGGTCCGTGTGTCTGTCGGGAGCCTGCCCGGCTGTGCCCGGGGCTGCTGCCAGGCCGTGCCCTGCCCCGGGGGCTCCCACAGCTGCTGGCTGCTCCTGGGCGTGGGGAAGGTCACCCCAACGTCCCGGGTGTTCCTCTTGGTGGCACTGCTGACGATCTCCAGGTCCCCTGGAATGGAAACCGAGCAGGGACACCTCAGTCCCGTGTGCCAGGGCAGGGATGACCCCTCTCCAGCCAGGAGTGAAGAATCACATCCTTCACCCACCTCCAGCAGTCCAAACCTTTCACATTTCTATTTTACACTTCCCCAAAGCAAGAAGAGCTTCCAGTGGCTCGGGATTGTTACTGCATGATAATCTGAGGGAAATTAAAACCAAATACCCCAGGCAAAATATACATTTATCTGGGGGTGGGAATTCAACTGGAATTAACTCTGCCCTATGAAAATCCTTCCCTGATTCAATCTGCTTGCACACAAGCAGGAATAAATAAATAATTGCTGTATCTGATGAATAAACCAGGGCCATTACTCAATGTGATGATGGGGAGTTGGCGTGGAAATGAAAGCAATGAAGAAACTGCTAATTGCCACCAGAAAAAACCCAACTGCAGAACTGCACCAGGCCAGGAGCAGCTCGGGACTGAAATAGAATTTAACACCCAAAATATTCCCAGGAAGAACACAGCACACTGCAGTTGCCTTCTGAAATAGCATATGCCTACAAAACCCATTCTGGGAGGAACAGATGTCTTGGGGAAAAAACAATGGATAAAAAAAGGCAGCTCACCTTTGCCACTGAAATGGAGCAGTAGCTGAGGTTAATAAACTTACAAGTGAGAAAACTGGATTTTAAAGCAGCCCAAGAATGGCAATTCAACAGCTCACGTTCACTGAGCACATCACCCTTCCCTGACAGCACCTGGAGTGAACTGGGAGGGTGCTGCCTGCACAGAGCCAGCCCCAGAACAGCCAGACTCTGGAGAACAGGTTCCAAAGCAGGAGCGGCAGGAGCAGCCCAGGGACGTGGGGGATTCAGGGCCTCACCTGCCTGGATCCCTTTGTTCAGCATCCGAGCCTGTCTCTTGTGGCTCAGGGCGCAGCTGGGCCCCCAGGAGCTGCTGCTGGCACAGGGGGAGTCTGAGAAGGGCCTGGTGCCTCTACAAAACATGCAAGGGAACAGGAATTGCTGAAATTCCAACCAAAGCAAGCAGCAAACAGCATCTAAACAGAAAGAGGTCATTGCTTTTCCCTTGTTGTGCCTTGGTTCTGTTGTTGCTAATGCTGAGCCCAGGCTGAGCTGTCCCCCTGCTCTCACAAAGCCCAGCCCTGGCTCCACCCCGTGCACTTCCAGCAGCCTGCTTTGGAACATTATTGAAAAGCACATTATTTACTTTATAAAAGCACATTATTTACTTCATAAAAGCACATTATTTACTTTATAAAAGCACATTATTTCTGTGGGAAGAGCTTGCTGGCATCAGTCAGGACAGCACTGGGCATCCTCCAACCCACCTGGGGCTGTTCAGCTGAAGGGAGAGCTCAGAGGAGGCTCCAGGAGAGCAGGAGAGGGACTGGGGACAAGGATGGAGGGACAGGAGCCAGGGAATGGCTCCCAGTGCCAGAGGGCAGGCATGGATGGGACATTGGGAATTGGGAATTGTTCCCTGGCAGGGTGGGCAGGCAAAACCCTTCCAAAGCAGGGGAAGCTCCCTCACGCCGTGATCCTCACCACAGAGTCCTGCAGGTGGGAGAAACTCAAGAAACAGGAGGGACATGGAGGGAGCAGGGCTGAGGGCTGAGGGCTGTGCCACACCTTCATTCCCACCCAGGCAGGTGTGCAAGCTGGGGCTGGACACAGCTTGCAGATCACACACTGATGTCAATTAACAAAGCCATTAAGAGCAGGAAGGCTGTCCCAAGCCTTGGCTCGGGGGCATTATTACCACCAGTGACCTGGCAGCACCTCCAGGCTCCCAGCACACCCTGGCAGTGCCCACAGCCCCCCTGAGCCCCAGCACTAACTACAGAGCTGCAGTCAGCAACCTGGAGAAAATTAACTGCTGTCCTGTGAGTCACCCCCAGCACCAGCCCCTTTATTCCCTTTACTGGAGCTCTATCACCCCAAACAAAACTTCAGTACTGGAGGGAGGCCATGGAAATGCAGAGGCCTCTTTATTCCCTTTACTGGAGCTCTGTCACCCCAAACAAAACTTCAGTACTAGAGGGAGGCCATGGAAATGCAGAGGCCTCTTTATTCCCTTTACTGGAGCTCTGTCACCCCAAACAAAACTTCAGTACTGGAGGGAGGCCATGGAAATGCAGAGGGCTCTATTCCCATTTACTGCACCTCTATCACCCCAAACAAAACTTCAGTACTGGAGGGAGGCCATGGAAATGCAGAGGCCTCTTTATTCCCCTTTCCTGCACCTCTATCACCCCAAACAAAACTTCAGTAGTAGAGGGAGGCCATGGAAATGCAGAGGCCTCTTTATTCCCTTTACTGCACCTCTATCACCCCAAACAAAACTTCAGTACTAGAGGGAGGCCAGTTCTGGCTCTCATAAACCTGCTTTTCTTTAATTTCCTGCAACTATCCCAGCTCCAGGAGAGGCACTGCACACATGCATGGATATGGATTCCCTTTCAGATAATAGAGATGTGAACATTCGAATTGTGAACGCGTGAATCTGAATGATGTGCTTGGCAAAAACTTGTCAAACCAGGGAGAAAAGCCCCAGATCTGCCTCTCCCCTGCATGGGAATGTTCCCTGCTCCCACCTTCGGCTCTGCTCCTGCAGCTCCAGGAGGAAAACCCCAGGGATGCTCTGGAGCTGCACGTGCACAAAACTGGAGGCAGCTTTGTGGAGCAGGGCTGGCACTGGGCTCTCACTGGGCTCCAAATGCAGCATTCCCACAGGAATTGGGGCAGGGATCCCTCCAGGAGCTGGGCTCCAGCTCGGAGTCAGACATTTGCACTAAAAATGCAAATAAATCTTGAGTTTTCCTCAGCCAAACAGCCCAGAAGTGACCAAAACTGGAATTTTAAATTAAATTTGCTATTTTGCCATCTATCTTCTCTCACCCCTTATTTGAGGGGGGTCATGTGTGTCTTCAGATGGATTTTTTAAAAAGAATATTTCACCAGCAGATAAAAAAAGTGAGTTTCTAAAGCCATGGGCGTTCAATGAGCCTTTAAAGGCTTTATTCCCCATAGCATTAATTTGTCATCTCACAGGTGATTTAACAGGTTAAAAAATCAGATTTGGGTTAAAGGTTCAATAGACCCTGAAAAATTAGTCTTGTGAATGGAACATGGAATAAAACCATCTTCTGAATTCTACAACCGTGCCAGAAATGTTGGATCCTAATGCTGGTGTTCTGGTTAATAGTCCTAACATTGCATAGTTCAGAACAGTTTTATTTTACCTTCAGATAAATGTTATGAATAAAAATGTTAAATAAAATATTTTCTAACCATTCTTCCCTTCAAAAGATTGTTTCTTCCCCAGATTTATTTAGTTATTGGCATTATTTTTAATTATCTCATCATTCACTGGCTTATTTGACAGTAAGACTAGGAGTTGTTTCTATAAAATAAAATAGCTAATTTAAATTAAATCTGGGAGTAATGATGCCAGTTCCACTTTCATCTGGAAATACAAAAAAATGAAAAAGTAATTCAATATTTCTCACTTGTTCTGTACTTTTCAGCATTGCTGTGTATCACAGAACCCCTGAACTCTGTAATTCCTTACTACAATCACCAAATCCAGGCTGAGTCCCTCTTTAAGAACATTTCCATGTCTCCTGCCGAATTCACCTGAAGGAATTATTCCCTCCCCTTTCAGACAGCTGCACTGCAGAGCCCTCACCCGGAATTCTCAGCTCTTTAAGGAAAAAGCCTCACAACCAGCCAGACAAAACCATTTACAAATTTTGACAAGCCCAGCAGCAGGGCAACACCAATAACTGCATGGATCCAGCCTCACTGAGCCTGCGGGGATCTGCTCCCAAGGGCTGGGACAGCAGGACCTGTCCCCAGGGCAATGGAGACAGGAGGGCACCTCCTGAGCCTGCAGGGATCTGCTCCCAAGGGCTGGCACAGCAGGACCTGTCCCCAGGGCAATGGAGACAGGAGGGCACACCCAGGGGTGTGTGCCAGCCTGAGCCGCTGCCCTGGCTCGGGATGGATCTGTTCCCAGGGCAATGGAGACAGGAGGGCACACACAGGGGATGTGCCAGCCTGAGCCGCTGCCCTGGCTCGGGATGGATCTGTTCCCAAGGGAATGGAGACAGGAGGGCACACACAGGGGATGTGCCAGCCTGAGCTGCTGCCCTGGCTCGGGATGGATCTGTTCCCAAGGGAATGGAGACAGGAGGGCACATCCAGGGGTGTGTGCCAGCCTGAGCTGCTGCCCTGGCTCTGGATGGATCTGTTCCCAAGGGAATGGAGACAGGAGGGCACACACAGGGTGTGTGCCAGCCTGAGCTGCTGCCCTGGATCAGGATGGATCTGTTCCCAGGGGAATGGAGATAAGGAGGGCACATCCAGGGTGTGTGCCAGCCTGAGCCGCTGCCCTGGCTCCTGCAGACCTTGGATGGGGCTGCCCCATGGAAGGCAGAAGCCTCCCCTGCAAACCAGTGATTCCCAGTGATTCTGAGATTCCCGGTGATTCCCAGTGATTTTGAGATTCCCAGTGATTCTCAATGATTCCCAGTGCCTCTCAGAGATTCCCAGTGATTCCAAATGATTCCCAGTGATTCTCAATGACTCTCAGGAGATACCCAGAGATTCCCAGTGACTCTCAGGGATTCCCAGTGACTCTCAGAGATTCCCAGTGATTCTCAGAGATTCTCAGAGATTCCCAGTGACTCCCAGTGATTCTCAGATACCCAGAGATTCCCAGTGACTCCCACAGATTCCCAATGATTCCCAGTGACTCCCAGAGATTCCCAGCTCACAGAGCTGGCAGCAGTTGGGGGTTCCCGTGGGGATGGGGCAGGGCTGGGCTCAGGGAGCTCTTACCTGGCTCTGCTGGCCCTTGCCGAGGCTCTGAGCAGCCCCTTGGGGACATCCTGCAGGCTCTGAGGCTCCACTCTGCTCCTGCCACTTCTCAGAGCGCCTCTTCTGCTGGCTGATGGCACGGTACAGCCGGGCCAGCCTCGGGGACAGCTCTGGGGACAGCTCGGGGCTGGGCTCGGGGCCAGGCTGGGTGTCGGTGCTTGGGGCCAGCCTGTGCTGCCCGAAGGCCCGGAGCAGCCTGGCTGTGTCGATGGTGGACAGGGACAGGGAGCTGCTGGCCCCAGAGGCAGGGGAGGTGTCCAGCCCTGTCCCCGTGTCCCACGCCGAGGTGCTGCAGGTGCTGCAGCTGCTGGGCTCCCCGCTCAGCCTGCTCTCTGAGGAGCTGTCACTCGGGATGCCCAGGGGCTGCTGCTCCTCCAGGATGCTGCCCAGGTGCTGCTGCTCCTCCAGGATCCTGCCCAGGTGCTGGATCACCTTCTGCCCCGGCCTGGCTGCCCTGAGCTCCTCTGGGCTGCTGCTGCCATGGCTCACACGTGGCCTCTGTCCCACTCGTGCTCCCTTTGGCTCCGTGCTGCTCCCAGACCTGGCCTTTCCTGCCAGCCCAGCTTCTGGCCGTTCCCTTCCCTGCATTTCCTGCTCAGGACCCTCGTCCCCAGCAGCTGTGGGTGCCAGGGTGTGCCTGATGGGGTTCTGCAGGAGCCTGGCCAGCCGATCCAGGCGCTGCACGAGGCTCAGCTCCCCGTTCCTCCTGAGCTGCTGCTGCTGCTGCTGCTGTGTGCCCTGGCGCTCCAGGAACCTCAGCCACAGCTCGTCCAGGCCGCCCCTGGCGTGGCCCCTCTGCCGTGGCGCCTTCCCCACGCTGTCCTGCAGGAGAGCGGCTCGGCCCCGTGGGGCAGGCTCGCTGCCAGCAGCTGCCCCGGGCCCGAAGGATGCCCTGGCACTCAGCTCCTCGCTCCTGCTGTCGTCAGGCTCTGCAGGGAGGGCAAAGAACGGCCCTGCTGTGCCCTGGGCAGCGAGCCCGGCCGCAGCCCGCGCCCTGCGGGGATGCTGGCTGCAGCTCTGCCCGGTGCGCACGGCGCGGGGCTCAGGGACACCGCGGCAGGGTTCCGCACGCCCAGAGCCAGCTGGGAGCTCTGCAAGACACAAAGCACAGCAATGTTCTGCTGCTCTGCTTGAAGCGCAGCATTTCTATCCTAAAACACCCCAAACACCACAGAGGACTAAAAGCGGGATCACCGGGCTCATTCCCAAACGCATTGAACTTGGACAGGAGGTTTGAGAGTTATTAGAATCACATACACAAATGTCCTCTATCTTTTGCTACATGGAATCCAAGAGAATATTCCATCCAAGTGAATCTGGGGAGGAATCTAATTCCACCTCAGGGAACTGCCCTGACCAACCCTGACCTGAGCCTTTATTAGAGCCATGGAAGGGACCCCAAATCCCATCCAGTGCCACGGGCACGGACACCTCCCACTATCCCAGGGTGCCCCAGTTCCCACCCAGCCTGGCCCTGGACACTGCCAGGGATGGGGATCCATGAAAAACACACAGCACGAGCCTGGCCCTGGACACTGCCAGGGATGGGGGTGCCCTGGCCATCCATGAAACACACAGCACGAGCCAGGACCGCTCTCCAAAACAGCTTTAAAGTGATTTTCAGTATAACGTAAATCTATCCAGTTTTAAAACATGCCTCATGTTGTGTTTTTTGTAGGAAGGACTGGGTGCCTGCATCTCCTCCCTTCCCAGCACAGGGGCTGTGGTGGAACACAGAGATCACAGATGCTGCAGCCAGGCCCAGCCTCACTAACTCTGGAAGTGCAGGAATTTTTCTTCCCATACAAGGGCAATGTTTATAAACTTGTGTAAGAGGCTTCCTCCACATCCTCCTGACAAATGAGATCAGGCTTGGGAATGCCAGGCAGAACTTTGCTATTCCTGGCTTTTTAGAAAGTTACCAAGAAATGGATGGAATGTAAACAGGCAAAAAATAAAATTAAGTTTGTATAGAGAAACTTTTTTAAAAAAAAAAATACATAACTTGCATAATTTAAGCTCTAGACAAGCTCTGTGGGTAGAGGTAATCTTTTATTAGATCATCTAAAAATATGGTTGAAGAAGTCAGGGAGGATTTAAGACATGCAAGTCTTTCTTCTGAAAGATTCTTTAAAGTTCCAGCTGCACTGGCTGCCTTCACAAAATATTCTTTCTCCTTACAGTTCTTTTCTTACCTGGGCCTTTAGACCATTATAGCAATAAAAAAAATGTTAGGAGATAAATTTATATTAACACTTTTGTTCCCCTCTCATTTTTATCCAGGTTATTGATGTGGCAGCCTTACATAACCATTGAAATTTTCCTGCGCAAATAAAAATTGTCTTCTGGAAACATCAAATCTCTCCATGCTGAGAGGAAAAGCTTCAAAAAAAAAAAAAAACCCACCTCAAGTGAAAAATGGAAATAATCAGATGGAAACCCTATCAACACATCAGGACAGGAGGCATCAGGACAGCAGAGATGCAGCCACCCAGGAGTGGTGTGGCTCCAGGCACCCCAGAGGTGCATCAGGCACTCACAGTCAGTGTTTGTGCTGCACAAAGGGTCCACGAGGATCATTCCAGCTGCTGCTGCCACCAGAGCCAGTGAGGCACCCAGGGCTGGGCTGGGGCAGCATCCTCAGCGCACAGAGCCTGGAGGGCAAACCCTGACCTTGCTCCAGGGCAGCTCCACCAGCCAGGCCAGGGACAGGGACAGGGGGACAGGGACAGGGACAGGGATAGGGACAGGGATAGGACAGGAACAGGACAGGGACAGGGATAGGACAGGGACAGGGCAGGGACAGGGATAGGACAGGGACAAGGACAGGGCAGGGACAGGGATAGGACAGGGACAGGACAGGGACAGGGATAGGACACACTGAGCTGCAGCTCCAGGACACGCTGGGCACAGAGGAACCTGATGTGACATCACAGGACAGCAGAGTGTCCCTGGAGCAGGACAGCCCCAGCCCAGCTCCCAGAACTCACAGAACCCCTGGGTTGGAAGAAACCTTCAAATCATAGAGTCCACCCCAGCCCCAACCCCCCAACCAAACCCTGGCACCCAGTGCCACCTCCAGGCCTTGTTAAACACCCCCAGGGATGGGGACTGCACCACCTCCCCAGGCAGACCATCCCAGACCTTTATCACCTTTCTGTAAAACACTTTTCCCTGCTGTCCAACCTGTATTTCCCTCGGCACAGCTTGAGGCTGTGCCCTCTGGTTGTGTCGGTTCCTGCAGAAAGAGCCCAGCCCCAGCTGGGCACAGGCACCTTGCAGGGGCTGTGCAGAGGGATGGGGGCACCCCTGAGCCTCCTTTCCTCCAGGCTGGGCACCCCCAGCTCCCTCAGGGCTTCCTCACAGGGTTTGTGTGCCCAGCCCCTCTCCAGCCCCCTCTGGATGGGCCCAAACATCTCAAACTGAGGGGCCAGGGCTGGGCACAGCACTCGAGGTGTGCCCTCCCCGGTGCCCAGGGCAGGGGCAGAAGGACCTCCCTGCTCAGGGAATCCCAGCTGGCTGCAGCCACAGGGAGGGAATTCCTGACAATCCCTGGAGACACAGGAATGCCAGCAAATGCTGATGGGCCAAGTTTTCCATGGAATCCTGCAATGGGTTGGGTTGGAGGGACCTGAAATCCCATCCAGGGCCACCCCTGCCATGGCAAGGACACCTCCCACTGTCCCAGGCTGCTCCCAGCCCTGTGCAGCCTGGCCTGGGACACTCCCAGGCATGCAGAGCCCAGAGCCTGCCAGGGAAACCTGGATTCTATCAGTCAGGGGGAAGCAGGAAGACAGGAAGAGAAAACTGAGTCAAACCCAGCATTTTCTGGCAGACCCAGCAATGTCACCGGAACCACGGATCCTGAAATGTCAAAGCTTTTGCTCTGACTTCCTCCACATGTACGAACGCACAGAAACAATTACAAAATTAAATCCACATTCGAATTACCTGAAGACTGTCCCAGCGGCGTCCCGTGCTCCTCAGCCCAGGCCAGCTTAGGCCGGTGCCCACGGACGGTCGCTGTGTGCTGGGCAGCTGCCCTGGCTGCAGGGGGCTCATCCCCCAGAGCCAGCACTCGGGCCAGGATCCCTGCAGCAGGAGCATCCTCTGAGCCTGCACCGAGAGAGCAGCGTGAGTGCAGCCCCTGCCAGGGACAGCAGGCACACAAGTGCCACAAGGAACCACTGCTGGAGACTGCATGCAAGATGTTTTCCATTCCCATCTGTATGGCACATTACCTTTGCCAAGTGGGCAGTTTGCCTTATCTCTCTCTGTGAGTGACCACATTCACTCCTCCCTGGGAGGGGACATTGCTGATAACAGCCACTGAATGTCCCTGCATGGCTGATAAGAGCTACAGCATCCCATTGGGAGATGTGAGCCCAGAGGGAGGAGCCAGCATTCCTACCCAGATATAATCCAGAGGTTTTGAGATGCCAGCACGGCTTCTCCACTGGATTATTCCTCAGAGGAACAGCAGCTGCCTCTCCTCCCACTGGATCTTCAGAGGAAGAACACATCCTTCTCTACAGGATCCCTGCTCCAGCAGAACCACCCCTGACACTGCAGGAGGGCTGCAGCCACAATTCCAATGGGACTGCCACCAACACCCCACACAGGGTGTCAGGCTGGGTTCTGGCTCTGTCAGTGTTGTTCTAGTGTACTGCATTGTTTATTTTATCCCATTTCTTTTCCCTATTAAAGAACTGTTATTTCCTGTTCCCATATTTTTGCCTGAGAGCCCCTTAATTTCAAATGTACAGCAATTGGGAGGGGTGGGGAGGGTTTACATTCTCCGTTTCAGGGGAGGCTCCTGCCTTCC
This sequence comes from Emberiza elegans, assembly GCA_024865655.1. Lineage (NCBI taxonomy): Eukaryota > Metazoa > Chordata > Aves > Passeriformes > Fringillidae > Emberiza > Emberiza elegans. The sequence continues at coordinate 586,969 of JALJVW010002400.1, forward strand.
TTGTCAGACTTCTGTCTTTGCAAACCAAGACAACCAGCAATCAGGAGCCCTGGCAGTGCCCCAGGCCAGGCTGGACGGGGTCTGGAGCAGCCATGGAGGAATGGGATGGTCTGTGAGGTCCTTCCAGCCCAACCATTCCATGACTCCATGATCCCATCCCTGTCACAAGGTTAGAAACCTGGAACTGTCCCCACCAATTTCTCATCCCTGCCAACCCCACCTGGCTACAAGGTGGGAAGGTGGTGGGAAGAAGTTTTCTGAGGGAATTGCCTTTTCCCACAAGAGCCAACTTCAAGCCCAAACTTCACATTTTTCCCCTCCAGCAGTTTTTTTTTTTGTTGTTCTTTTTACCTAGCCCTCTAATTATGAAGTAACTGAAATGTTATTTATTGCTCTCTTGAACCATGCTGGTGGCAATCTCACTGCCTTTGACCACTTTCATGGCCATATTATGATATATTTTACTGTGGAATATTCAAAATGGTTCTGGCATAAGCACTTGTACAGGAAGGCATAAAGCTGACATCTGTATTTTCTAAAATGTGGCAGAGAATTTTTTCTTTTTCAACAACACAGAAAAGTCTGAAAAAATATTATTCCTTGTTTAGCAAAAGCTGCTGGTGGGGACTTCAAAAGAGTTAATGCAAAGAATGTAAGAAAGAATTCTACTTTTCCAAGTCATCCTCCATTTCCTACCCACATTCCCAGTCCATGCACCTCAAATTTGGGTTACATCCCATGGATTTCCTGCACTCAGCTCCCTCGGCTGCTCCCCCTGAGCTGAGCCCTGGGCACAGCAGGGATTGGGAAAACAAAATGTATTTTTCCATCCTGCTGTACGTTCTCCTAGAACCTTGTGCTGCTTCATTTGCATAGTGAATTTTTATATATGGCATCATCATTTCTGCAAAACAACAGATTTGCATCACATTTGTTTCTCTCATTTTGGACACAATTCCCCAGATAAACTTGAAAAAGGTCAAGAGCAGGGACACCTAAACCATGCCCAGCACAATTTGTGGCTGCAGTGACTGATCTGGGCTCTTCTGGCACTGTTGGACCTTGGTCACCACTGCTGCAATTCAGGAACTGGATATCTCTAACGTGAGTTTTGTCTACAGACCAGACTCTGGATGTTAAAAAGCTCTGAGTGAAACCAACCTGCAAATAAAACCTGTGATAACCTGTAATAAAAACCTGTGGAAACCTGTAATAAACCCCGTGGTCCATTCTTTGCAGGAGATCCCGAGTGAGCAGAAATCCCAGAGGAAAGCAAGGGCTGGGTGCTCAGGAGGCCCCTGCCAGCCCAGGCAGGAGAGCAGAGCCTGCAGGCAGGAGCTGCCCCCGCGGCTCACGGGTAATTCAGCACACAGCATCCATCCCACCTGTGCTGGCCTCGGGCTCCGCGCTGGCTCCCGCTTTCTGGAAAGGCACGTAATACATGCCAGAGCTTCCTGAGGGCTTGTAGGGCAGCAGCAGGGGCTGGGCTGGGGGGAGACAAGGCAAACAGTGAGCAGGAGGCAGGCTGGAATCCCCTCATGCAGCAGGGCAGGCTGCTCAGGGTGCTCCTGCTGCTAAAGCCTGAGCAATGCCCTGTTCTTTAGCAATGCCCTGCTATTTCATTAGCTAAATTTAATTAATTGGATTTTTTAATCCCCACCCACAGGTAGGAGGTTACCATCCCTTACCTGGAAAAACAGCTTCTCCTATTCAATATTAAAAATGTGATCAGGGTGGCAAACAGTGACTTAGAGAAACGTCTCCTGCACCCACAGAGCTCCCAGCTGCTCCCAGCTTGAGGGAATCACTTTAAAGGAGCAGGGATGCGTCCCTCAAGTCAATAAAAGCAACAACAGAGCCGCAGTACCACGCACCACTGGGGTGGGAAGCCCTGTGAGCATCCACATCCCCTGCTGACAGATACCCCAAACCCTGCAGTTTGCTGGTTTAGTCTATTAAAAGCAGCAATGTGCACATTTTGCTCTGATTTTCTGGTGTTATCTTGACTAGAGAGTAAATCAGTAATCAGATCCAGCTCTCACTGAACTCCAAGTGAACCAAATCAAACCATCTACACACAAACACCAGAAAATATTCTCCAACCACACGTGGACACAAAGGATTCAGTTCTAGAGAAACCTGAACTGAATCCCAACTGTTTCCACACAAACCCCTCCTGACAGGGCTGAAAAACCCAAGTTTAAGGGTTGGGTTTTTCCCCCCATATGAGCAGCTTCAAATACCCCAATTATCTCAAGGATGTTATTTCCACAAAAGAGCTGGGTTTGGTTTTGGGCTTTCACGTTTATCAGTACCCTGACCTCGTGCAGACTCAAGTGCACAGACACCTGTAAGACAGGAATTTGCTCACCAGGCTGCCTTGGGAAGGGGGGAATCTCCTGATAGTGTGGAGCTGCAATCTGAGGAGCTTCAGGGGCCTTGTGGGGTGGAGCTGCAGTCCCAGGAGCTTCAGGGGCCCTGTGGGTGGAGCTGCAGTCCCAGGAGCTCCAGGGGCCTTGTGGGGTGGAGCTGCAGTCTGAGGAGCTCCAGGGGCCCTGTGGTGTGGAGCTGCAGTCCCAGGAGCTCCAGGGGCCTTGTGGGTGGAGCTGCAGTCCCAGGAGCTTCAGGGGCCTTGTGGGGTGGAGCTGCAATCTGAGGAGCTTCAGGGGCCTTGTGGTGTGGAGCTGCAGTCCCAGGAGCTCCAGGGGCCTTGTGGTGTGGAGCTGCAATCTGAGGAGCTTCAGGGGCCTTGTGGTCTGGAGCTGCAATCCCAGGAGCTTCAGGGGCCTTGTGGTGTGGAGCTGCAGTCCCGGGAGCTTGGGGGCCCTGTGGGATGGAGCTGCAGTCCCGGGAGCTCCAGGGGGCCCTGTGGGCTGGAGCTGCAGTCCCAGGAGCTCCGGGGGCCCTGTGGGGTGGAGCTGCAGTCCTGGGGGCCCTGTGGGGTGATGGCTGCAGGTCAGCAGTGCCCCCCTCCTGGGGATGCACACAGATTTCTGCTGAGAACGTGGCTCTGGCAGGACTCTCCGTGGTGATCTGGGTGGCAGCATCAGAAGTGCTCCTGACAGGTGCTGCAGGAGGGGCAGAGCCAGGGGTGCCCTGTGTGAGCCGGGCTCTGAGCCTGCCCTGCAGCTCCTGCCTGGGGGAAAGCACCCGGCTGGGATCTGCTGGGGCCACTGGCTCAGCTGGGCTGGGAACACCCGCAGCAGGAGGGGATTTAGGAACATCTCCCACTGAAGCTTCTGGAGCTGCCTGTAAAGTCACTGCCTCAGCCTTCCCTGGAGGCTTGTCCCACACCTTGATCCCATTCCCAGCAGTGCTGGCACTGGGGTGATGGACCCTGGAGGAGAGGGTGATGTGCACACAGCTCAGGAATCTCTTCACTGGTGATGAGGGAGCCTCAGGCGTGGTGGACAAAGCCTCATCTGCAGGTGAGGGGTGAGCAGGACCCCCTGCTCCCTCACAGCCCCCTCTGGAACCAGAGGTGGCTCATCAGGGCCTTTCCTCCCCTCTGCCAACACCTCACTGGGGCCCTTCAGCAAACCCCTCTGTGCAGCTGCTCCTGGGCCCGCTGAGCTCTCCTGGAGCTGGGTGTGGCCAGGTGGGATCTCCTGGAGCTGGGCGTGGCCAGGTGGGATCTCCCGGAGCTGGGCGTGACCATTAGGGCTCTCCTGGAGCTGGGCGTGGCCAGGTGGGATCTCCTGGAGCTGGGCGTGGCTGGGTGGGGTCTCTCGGAGCTGGGCGTGGCCAGGTGGGATCTCCCGGAGCTGGGTGTGGCCAGGGGGGATCTCCTGGAGCTGGGTGTGACCATTAGGGATATCCCGGAGCTGGGTGTGGCCATTAGGGATCTCCCGGAGCTGGGCGTGGCCAGGTGGGATCTCCCGGAGCTGGGCGTGGCCGGGTGGGATCTCCCGGAGCTGGGTGTGACCATTAGGGATCTCCCGGAGCTGGGCGTGGCCAGGTGGGATCTCCCGGAGCTGGGCGTGGCCAGGTGGGATATGCCAGTGCTGGGCGTGGCCGGGTGGGATCTCCTCCTGCGGGGACGGGCTCCGAGGGGAGGGCTCAATGGATGCCCTCGTTGGCTGGCTGAGCTCCCTGGCACCGTGCCTGTGCCCCACAGCTGCAGGCAGGAGCTGGGGCTGTTTGGCACTCGGGCTCTGTCTCTCCCCAGCCTGGATGCTCCCGGGCTGGGCTGGGGCTGGGATCCTGAGGAGCTGCGTGGCCTGGCAGGATCCCCAGTAGGGCCTCCCGGGGCTGGGCGGGCAGGGGCACAGCCCTGGGTGTGGCCAGGTGGGATCTCTGTGCGTGGGCTCTGGTGCCCAGCTGGGCCCCTGGGATCTCCCCCAGGCAGGATCTGCTGCCCAGGGTGGGATCTCCCAGGCTGTGGCGGGTGGGATCTCCTCCTCTGGGACGGGCACAGGGCTCAATGGATGGAGGTGGCTGAGCTCCCTGGCACCTTGCCCAGCTCCCCATGGGCAGGGGGGGCAGCTGCAGGGCTCCCTGCACGGGGCTCCTGTGCCAGCTGCTGGGCTGGTTCCTGAGGGCTCTGCCCTGGCACTGGGGTGCCCCTGGCGTGGGGCTGGGGGCACTTGCAGCCCAGCCAGCTCTGTGCGGGGCTTCAGGTGCATCCCCAGGCAGGATGCAGCAGGCGGGCTGTGTGCAGGGCTTCTGGGTGCACATCCTGCAGGTCAGCAGCAGCTCCCCCCATGGGCAGGGGGGTTTCAGGCTCCTGCACATCCTGTGCCAGAGGACAGGGGCTCTGCAGGACTTCCCCATGGCTTATCCTGTGGCTCAGCAGTGCTGCAGGGCTTCAGGGGCACATCCTGCAGGTCAGCAGTGTTCCAGGGCTTCAGGTGCACATCCTGCAGGTCGGCAGCACTGCAGGAATTCAGCAGCATCTCCTGTGGCTCAGCAGCACTGCAGGGCTTCAGCTGCACATCCTGCAGGTCAGCAGTGCTGCAGGGCTTCAGGTGTACATCCTGCAGGTCAGCAGTGTTGCAGGGCTTCAGCTGCACATCCTGCAGGTCAGCAGTGCTGCAGGGCTTCAGCTGCACATCCTGCAGGTCAGCAGTGCTGCAGGGCTTCAGGTGCACGTCCTGCAGGTGAGCAACATTGCACGGCTTCAGGTGCATCTCCTGTGGCTCAGCAGCACTGCAGGGCTTCAGCTGTATGTCCTGCAGGTCGGCAGCACCAGATAGTTTCAGCTGCACATCCTGCAGGTCAGCAGTGTTCCAGGGCTTCAGGTGCACATCCTGCAGGTCGGCAGCATTGCAGGAATTCAGCAGCATCTCCTGTGGCTCAGCAGCACTGCAGGGCTTCAGCTGCATGTCCTGCAGGTCAGCAGTGTTCCAGGGCTTCAGCAACTCAGCAGCACTGCAGGGTTTCAGCTGCACATCCTGCAGGACAGCAGCACTGCAGGGCTTCAGCAGCATGTCCTGTGGCTCAGCAGTGTTCCAGGGCTTCAGCTGCACATCCTTCAGCTCAGCAGCACCCCAAGATTTCAGCTGCACATCCTTCAGCTCAGCAGCACCCAAAGGTTTCAGCTGCACGTCCTTCAGCTCAGCAGCACCCCAAGGTTTCAGCTGCACGTCCTTCAGCAGGGAGGAATGCCAGGGATCAGCTCTAGGGAATGGTGCTGCTGGTGGGGAGCTGGGCTGGAGGAGCTCCCAGGTCCTGGAGAGCTGTCCATGCCTGTCCCTGGGACACCTGAGAGCCTGGGCACCCTCCGGGTCCTGCTCCTGCTTCCTCAGGTACTCGGAAGGTTCCAAACCACAGAGCCAGGGATCCTGAAAAACAGAGCACAGCTCAGAGGTCATGTGGAAAACACCCCACGTGGCCAAACCCGGATGGGAAAAGCCAAAGCTGAGAGCTGTGACCAACCAAGAGTCTGTCACCAGGAAGGGAGGCAGCCCAGCTGGCAAGGAGCTAATTAAACTTCATCGTTTCTAAGGGCCAAGTCACCATTCCATTAATGGCAAACATTAATTTCTGGTGTGTTTGCCCCATTAGTATCTGTAGGGAGTACAGCTCTTCCTTAAAGGGTTCCTAAAGGGCCTCAATTATTCTTCCATCAATTTTGGAAAGTGTAAGTTAATGGATTAAATATCAGCACTGTTACTGGCTCATACCACACACAACCAATGACCTCTAGCATTTAAAAACAAATTTAACAGATTTATGAAAGAGCAATTTGTTTTGAAGACATTCCATTATCAGCAGCATCATAAAATTAAATGTATAAAATTAATATTACTTAATTAAAAGCTGTGATGATGTGGTTCTTTTCAAAAATGTGATTAATCCATTCTGCCCGTCGGGTCTGGTCCCAGTGTGGGGCAGGGTCAGGGCTGGGGAATGCTGGCAAGGGACAGGACACAGGCACAATTCCATGGGGATGCACCCTGTGTCTCCATCTGTGTGGGGCTCAGGCCACCACCCTCCTGTGCACAGAACCCCCAAAGTGGCCTCAGCCTGCACCAGAGACGTTTAGAAAGGATCTTAGGAAAAATCTCTGCCTGGAAAGGGTGAGCAGGCATTGGAGCAGGGAGCTGGTGGTGTCACCACCCCTGGAATTGCACAAAAACGTGTGCATGCATGAGATACTCTGGTGCTGAGCATGGTGGTGCTGGTTGATGGTTGGACTCAATATCTTGGGTGTTTTTTGCAGCCTGAATGATTCCATGATTCCAACCACCAACATAAATTTATTCATTCAAGTGTAACCCAAAATTCCAACACTTCCAGTGAAGAGAGTAAATCTGAGATAAATGTGCTGCCATGGAGATGGGCCAGATAAGCTGAATTAGAGAAAAAAGACACAAAAATCTAGGTTATATTTACTTTTTCCTACTGATTGGGCCAACTGTGGAAGCAGCAGAGTGTATTCCAGTCATGAAGCAACCACGGGTCCCTGGGTGATTATATCCCCACCAACCACTGGGAATTTGGCAACAAAAAGCAGTGGGAAACATTTTTGGTGTAAACCAAACATATAAACAAGTATTTCACAAGAGCTTTCCCAGCCTTTCTCCATCCCAGATGTCCTGACAGCAGCAACTACTGCAGCAGGGCCTGGATCACTATCTCACTTTTCTACTCCTTTATGGATTTTAAAGCAACAAATGGGATTATTTGGCATTTCCTGCAGCCAGGAGGGCCTGTGGAAGAGCCCAGGGACAGGGAGCAGAGCTGAGGCAGCACAGGGATGATCCCAAACCTTCTCCTCCCTGCACCACGTGCCAGTTCAACGGCCTGAGGTAATCCAGAGCAACTCCCACCAGCGAGAGCAGGCACAGAAGTTGTGATAAACTCATCTTCCCAAGCCTTTCACATGTTTCATTGTGCCTGTTATGTGTCATCCTTCCAAAAAAGCTCCCTGTGCCATATGATCCACAGGAGCCTGCAGAGCAAATTTAGAGCTACAACTCCGTGAACTTCCTGGAGAAGTGAGAAAGCTCAAGGAGTGGAAAAGTACAGCAGGGAGTGGGGGAAACACTGCACCAAGGGGGACGGAACCCACGGGGCTGGGAACAGGGGGCACTGGCACCCCGAAATACAGGGGGGGATCAGATCCTCAATTTAGGAGGAAAATCCTGAGGCTGAAGGTGCTGGAATTGTGTTTGCATCCAACAGCAGCTCCAAACCTCCCACAGCAGGGACACCTCCCACTGCCCCAGGTGGGTCCAGCCCCAGTGCCCAGCCTGGCCTGGGCACTGCCAGGGATCCAGGGATTCTCTGGGAATTCCAGCCCAGCCCCTGCCCACCCTCCCAGGCAGCAATTCCTGGCCAAGATCCCAGCCCAATCTCCCCTTTCCCAGTGGCAGCCATTCCCTGGCTCCTGTCCCTCTGTCCCTTGTCCCCAGTCCCTCTCCAGCTCTCCTGGAGCCCCTCCAGGCCCTGCCAGGGGCTCTGAGCTCTGCCTGGAGCCTTCCCTTCTCCAGGGGAGCATTCCCAGCTCTGCCAGCTGGTCCATGTTCAACATTCCATGGGTTTTGAGCCCTCCAGAGCACTCGAGCTGTGTTTGCAGCCCCTTGCTGTGCCTACCCCAGCCCCTCCTGAACCCTCTGCTCAGGCACACGTGGGAAACCCACAGGAAAGATGGAAAATCTTCCCAAGTAAAACATCCCAGAGAATTTCCCCAGTGTCCTGCTCCTTTCCCTGCCCACAGACTTCACACATTTCCATGGCAAACAAGGAAAGGCCAAGAAAGTCCAGTGGCCCCTGAATTCCTGGAGCTGTCACCTCTGAAAGCGAGAGGCAGAGCCTGAACATCCCCCAAAGAACAGCCCCACAAAGAACAACCCCCAAAGAACAGCCCCCCAAAGAACAGCCCCCCCAAAGAACAGCCCCCAAAGAACAGCCCCCCCAAAGAACAGCCCCCCCAAAGAACAGCCCCCCAAAGAACAGCCCCCCAAAGAACAGCCCCCAAAGAACAGCCCCCCAAAGAACAGCCCCCCCAAAGAACAGCCCCCCCAAAGAACAGCCCCCCAAAGAACAGCCCCCCAAAGAACAGCCCCCCCAAAGAACAGCCCCCAGAGAACAGCCCCCAAAGAACCCCAAAGAACAGCCCCCCCCCAAAGAACAGAACCCCCAAAAGAACAGCCCCCCAAAGAACAGCCCCCAAAGAACAGCCCCAAAGAACAGCCCCCAAAGAACAGCCCCAAAGAACAGCCCCCCCCCAAAGAAACAGCCCCCAAAGAACAGCCCCCAAAGAACAGCCCCCCAAAGAACAGCCCCCAAAGAACAGCCCCCAAAGAACCCCCAAAGAACAAGAACATCCCCAAAGAACAGCCCCCAAAAGAGAACAGCCCCCCAAAGAACAGCCCCCAAAGAACAGCCCCCAAAGAACAGCCCCCAAAGAAGCCCCAGAGAACAGCCCCCACCTGCCCCACAGGCACCACACCAGGCCCTGCTGCAGGAGTTGTTTGCTCGAGCTGTAGGAACAGTTTGTCTTTCTCAGTCTTAAAAGTTTAGGAGGAGGAAAATGTCTTTTCCTAATCTTTGTTCTGTTTTTTTAACTCCATGCAAGGCATTTGGCTCTAAAACTTCCCCCCTTATCGTACACAACAGTTCCCATTGAATTTACAGGAGAATATTTTGCCTGGATGTGGGTTTTCAGTGCAATAGTTTTGAACAATCTGTATTTTTCAGTGACAGTGTTTGTCTTGGAGGGAAAAGCACATTTATCTTGAGTACAATAAAAAAACCCAGTGACCTTCACTCTGCAGATTCAACCCATTTTTTATCTCAAATTAAAAACATTGCAGTGCAAAAGTATTTTCGAGATCAAAGCACGAGGTGCTGTGCTTGAACTAAAGCAATTTCTTGGAGCTTGGTTTGCAAAATTATGGTGAATTTCTTCTTACTCTAAATGGGGAGAAAACAATCCCCAGCTGACACTGAGTCACAGAAAGGTAAAATCCTTGGCTCCACAGTGCACAGAGCTCCTTCCAGGGACAAAGCTGTGACCAAACAGAATCTAAAAGCTGGGGGGGAAAAAGCTTTGATGCCTCTGGTTTTGTGTTTGTGTTTTTTCTGTTTTTTAAAAAAATCTGAATTTTAAGAAATGTGAATTTCTAAGATATGAAATAATTTATATTATATTATATTATATTATATTATATTATATTATATTATATTATATTATATTATATTATATTATATTATATTATATTATATTATATTATATTATATTATATTATATTATATTATATTATATTATATTATATTATATTATATTTTAAAATTTACATATTATTTAAAATATATTATGGTATATTTGTAATTTATTTATATATTAATGATTAATAAAATAGTCACTTTCTTTTTCCCCAGCTGCCCAGAGACTCCACCAGTCTGGGAATGCCTGGGAAGTTTGGCCTGATGGCTTTTGGGAGCTGCTGTGCCTCCTCCCAGCACTGCTGATGCAGAGAAGCTCTGAACACAGAGTACTCCTGAAGCACTGACTGTCACTCCTGCTAATGCAGGGTTTTTAATGAAAACAAACAAACCAACCCCTGCTGCTTTTCCTGGGAGGCAGGCAGGCTGCAGGAGAAAACAGGGGCAAAATCAAGGGAAAAAATAAAGAGGAAACTCTTCCTAAAGCTCAGGGCACTTGTCTGAATCATCAGTCCATAAAACCCTTGCCCTGATCGCCCTGGGGACCAGAGCAGGGCCAGAAGTGGCATTTCAAGTGAAAACAGAGGTAACACACTCCTGCTCAGACCAATTGCAGCCCAGACATGCACTTTATAACGAACCAGAAACACGCCAAAGGAGATGCAGGGACCATGGCAGCTCCAGGGCTCGTTCTCCCAGACAACCAGAGCTGCAGAGCCTGAACCTCCTCAGCCCTGAGCCCTGACCCAGCACAGACCCCAGCACAGACACTTCCCAGCTCCCTGGAGAGCACCCCGTGACCAGCGCTCCCTGCTTTGCCCTGACATCCTCACCTGCAGGAGCCTGGAGCGGCCCCTTTCCCCTCTCCTTCCCTTTCCCTTTCCCTTTCCCTTCCCTTTCCCTTTCCCTTTCCCTTCTGCTTTCCCTTTCCCTTTCCCTTCCCTTTCCCTTTCCCTTCCCCTTCTGCTTTCCCTTTCCCTTCTGCTTTCCCTTCCCCTTCTGCTTTCCCTTTCCCTTTCCCTTCCCCTTTCCCTTTCCCTTTCCCTTTCCCTTCTGCTTTCCCTTTCCCTTCCCCTTTCCCTTTCCCTTTCCCTTCTGCTTTCCCTTTCCCTTCCCTTCCCCTCTCCTTCCCTTTCCCTTTCCCTTCCCCTTCCTTTCCCTTCCTTTCCCTTTCCCTTCCCCTTCCTTCCCTTCCTTTCCCTCTCCTGCCCACACTCTCCCAGCGCTGAGGGTGCTCCCTGCACACCAGGAGGACTGTCCCAGGCACCATCAGCACCTCCTCAAACATTCTGTGCAGGAATTCCTCCAGCCAACCCAGGACCAGGAGCTTTGGGCACTCTCCCACAGCAACAGCAATTGTCCCCCCACACCTCTGTCCTTCACACCTTCCTCTGGGACACCTGCAGCTCAGTGTCACCCCCACGGCCAGACCACCCCAAACTGCCTGGGAAAACCATAAAAAGCCCTAAAACCCCCCAAGGGCAGGTGCAGCAGTGTTTCCCCCAAGCTGAGCTGGTTTGTACCTTGGCTGGTGCAGGTCCCCTGGTCTTTGGGAGCAGATCTGCCTTGACTGCCTCCATCCTGAGCTGGGGCTCTTCATCCCAGTCTGCCCCACGCTCCTGGGACTGGCTGGCCAGCTTCAGCTTCACCCAGGCTGCCAAAAACACAAACCAGGAGAGCTTTCCCATTTCATGTATGAGAACAGTTTTTAAATTAAAGTCAAAGCTGTGCATTTCTGGTTAGCCCAGCTGAGAGAACAAGGACCACATCAAATTCCAGAGCTCCTGGAATGACCAGGAACACAATGGCAAGTGGCTCTTTGGATCATTTATCTGGGGAGATGGATCCAAGACTCTTCCCTGGTTCTGTCATCCTCACAGTCTCAGACACAAGTCAGAACTCACTCACACAATCCTGACTTAACAGCTGAGTGGACAAAATAACTCCTTACAGTGATGTCAGGAAAAAGTGGTTTTCAAACTGGAAAAGCCCAATTCTACCCAGTTTTATCACAGCACAGAAGATTCCCCAGTGTCCTGCTCCCTCCTCTGCCCAGAGCTTTCACACACTTCCCATGGCAAACACGGAAATACCAAGAACATCCAGTGGCACCTGAATTCCTGGAGCTGTCACCTCTGAAAGCGAGAGGTGAGCCTGAACATTCCCAGAGAACATCCCCAAACCTGCCCCACAGGCAGTGCACCAGATCCTGCTGGAAGTGTCTGGGGGCTGGGGAGTGTCCCCCAACCAAACCTTGTCCCGTTAAAGGGTCTCAGTGCACTGCACAATAATCCCCTTCAATGTTCAGAGCCTGAACATTCCCAAAGAACATCCCCAAGGAACATCCCCCCCAGAGAACATCCCCCAAACCTGGCCCACAGGCCACAGGCTGGAAGTGTCTGGGGGTGTCCCCAACCAAACCCAGATCCTGCTGCAATAAGTCAATGTTCAGAGGAAGATCAAAGAACGTCCCCCAAACCTGGCCCACAGGCAGTGCACCAGATCCTGCTGCAGTCAGGAGGAGATCACGGGGAAGTGTCCCTCACCAAAGCCCTGTCCCATTAAAGGGTCTCAGTGCACTGCACAATAATCCCCTTCTATTTTAAATCAAAGGCAATCGGATGAATGGGAGAGAGAATGATGCATCTGACTCCACCATCAGAAGGCTAATTAATTACTTCACTATTAATTACTTTACTATACTATGTATATTGTATCTAAACTGAATCTGCCCTGCACTCACTCCTGCTCCTCCTGCTCACCCTGCACTCATCCCCGATTCTCTCGTGACTGTCCCGTGACGGTCCCACACACCCACACCTGGCCCTGACAGGCCAAGGGAACCAAACATCCTCACTCTGGGTAAACAATCTCCACATTGCGTTCTACTTTAGCACAACACAGGCACCGCACATGAGATAAGCATTGTGTTTTCCTTCTCACAGCTTCTCTCTGTTCAGAGGGCACGTGAATACAAGGCCCTTCAAGCAGGAGCAGCCTCACCCCGTCACTGCCACAGCCCCTGACACAGGCAAACCCACCCCAGGCTATACCAAATCCACCCGAGGTGTCCTCACGCTGGATCTTCCTCTCCTGCTAGGTGCTCCTAAGGGCATTCCTCGGTCACTGCCACATATTATATTATATTAACCCATATTATATTATATTATATGACATTATATTATAACCCATATTAGATTATATTCCTCACCCGGGATTATATTATATTATATTGCCATTATATTATGATTATATTATACCCCAGCCCTGAAAAAACCCATATATTATTTAAAAGATATTACCCACCCCATTTATATATTAACCCCCAGCCCCTGACAAACCCACCCCAGCCTGGGAAAACCCACCCCAGGCCGTGGGAAACCCACCCCATGCCTTTTGGGACACAAACCCACCCCAGCCCCTGACACAAACCCTGAACACCCAGCCCCACACTGAAACCCACCCCAGAAAACAAACAAACCCACCCCAGCCCTGACACAAACCCACCCCAGCCCCTGACACAAACCCAGCCCAGCCCCTGACACAAACCCAGCCCAGCCCCTGACACAAACCCAGCCCAGGCCGTGCCAAACCCACTCCAGCCCCTGACACAAACCCACCCCTGGGGACCAGAGCAAGCCAGAAGCCCAGCCCCTACACAAACAGAGGTAACAGGCCCTCCTCAGACCGGATCCTCCTCCGTGCATGCGGCTCTCCAGGGCACGGAACGGGCAAAGGTGAGGAGGCTGCGGATGGCAGCCAGCGAGTCACTGCTGCTGCTGCTGCTGCTGCCCGCCAGGCTCCAGGCGGCTCCAGCCCCGGGCACGCTGCCCTGCACCGCCCCCAGGGCGCTGCCCAGCTGCCGGCAGTGCCCAGCCCTCCCCAGGAGGCTCCTCACCCGGGCACTGAGGGAATCCCCACTGCTGCTGCCCTCACTGCCCTGTGTCCCTGCTGCCCTGCCAGCCTGGCCCCAGGAGCCCAGGGAGCTGCCCAGGCCAGCGGGGGCACTGCCCAGGGACTCCAGGGAGGGAGGATGGCCCTGGCTGTGGGGCTGTGCCAGTGCCCAAGTGACTGCTGGCAGTGCTCTGTGCCTGCCCCACATGGGCAGCCTTTGGGGGCACTGCCAGGGGCTCCAGGGGAGGAGGATGGCCTGGCTGTGGGGGCTGTGCTGGCAGTGCTCCAGCCAGCCCGCAGGACCAGGCCTTTGGGGGCACTGCCAGGGGCTCCAGGGGAAGAGGATGGCCCGGCTGTGGGGCTGTGCCAGTGCTCTGTGCCAGCCCCGCACAGGCAGCCTTTGGGGGCACCGCCAGGGGCTCCAGGGAGGAGGATGGCCCGGCTGTGGGGCTGTGCCAGTGCCCGGGTGGCTGCTGGCAGTGCTCTGTGCCAGCCCCACACGGGCAGCCTGGCTCCTGCCCACACTGCTGCTCCCTTCTGGCTCCCACCTCCCTGTGGATTTCCCTGCCCTCGGCTCCTGGGCCAATGCCCTCAGCCCTTCCCTGCCGTGGGAGCCGACAGCCAGAGGGTGTCCCCATGCCAGCTGGCAGCTGGCAGAATCCAGAGGGTGCATGCCCAGCCCCTGTGCCCGCACACCCCTCGGGGTCACAGCCTCATCCCACGACAGTCTCTTCTGCAGCTCTGGGATCCAGTCCTGGCCTAAGCTGGCATCCTTGGGTCCCTGCTCCCTCCCACCCTGCTCCCTGCAGGAGGCTGTGGGGCCAGCACGACGGCTCCAGCTGGCAGCCAGTCCCTCTGCCTGTGCCAGCAGCTCCCGGAGCTCCTGCAGGGCCCCAGGGCCCATCAGGGATTGTCCTTCCTGGCCCTGGCTGCTCTCACTTCCCACCCCGGAGCTCGAGGATGCCCTGTCCAACTCCACGTCATTCCCAAGCCCAGACAAAGCCCCCAGAGCCCATCCTTGCTGGCTGCTGGCTGAGCTCCTGCACTCCGGGGCACCAAGGGCACCCTGAGCCCTTCTGCCCCCAGCCTGGGGAGCCCTGCCCGAGGAGCAGCTGGGCACGTCCTGCTCTGCCCCAGCACGTCCAGGGGACCCCTCAGTGCCACCCCCGTGCAGCTGGGGGCCTGGCACACTGCCCTGGCTGGCTGGGGAGCCCCCAGAGAGCGCGGGGGAGCTGGCACCGAGCTCCCGGGGGGACAGCAGGTCCTGCTCCTGCTCCGAGCCAGCCCCGGAGCCCACGGAGAGGGACACGCTCAGAGGGGACACGTCCGAGCCAAAGCTGGCCTGGGACATCTCAAAGGCTGGCAGCAAGGCACCTGCAAAGGAACGGGACACACATGAGCACCTGCAGGCTCCAGGACACAGCACACATCCCTTCCTGTTTGTGCTGCAGGGCACACAAAGCAAGGGAAGAACTCAAATAATGGAAAATATTTAAGGTGCTGTCCTTAGGATGAGACTTGAACCAAGATTTCTGTGAGAATTGTCTCCTGAAAGAAATCTCAGGAGCGCTTCAGATATATATCAAACAAAATAAACACTTATCAGAGAATTATAGAATATCATTGGATGGGTTGGATGGGATCACCCACGCTGGCCCTGGCCCTGCACAATCCCACCCTGCGCACCTGGGAACAGTGTCCAAACCCTGCTGGAGCTCTGGCAGGGCTGGGGGCTATGAAACCACACTCATCTGGGTGATGATGATGGGTGCATGGATTTAGGAACAGATCTGGTCAGTTATAAAAACACTGACAACATTTCATCCCACCGAACACACCAAGAAATGCCAGAATGCAAAAGAAACCAAGCATTATTCCTCTCCCAAGAAGGAAAGGTCTGCCCCCAGTCCTTCAGCCTCAAGACACAAACCATTTCCTTCCGCAGGACTCTCGGCAAAAGAGAAGTGAAGGGAATGAAGGCCCTGTGTGCCTGGCAGCTGCCCCACAGCCCCACTCCTGCGCAGGGGCAGCTTTGCAGAGGTCTGCACACTCCCCAGCGCCCAAATCCGCTGGGCTGGCAGAAGAGGCAGTGCCAGGAACACCTGGGAGCCCCAGGGGAATGGGGTCTGGAACCCGGGGCACTGAGGGCTTCACACTTCCTGGGCTAGCAAGCACTGACCCTCAAGAAAACTCTACACTTGACCTGAGACTGCAAAGAAAGCTTCCAAAATTGGGTGATAAAACTCAGGTCATGAGGGTATAGCTTAAATAAATGTATGTAATGTCACAAAGTAGAAAACTTAGAATTTATAGTAATATATAGTAAAGTTTTATGTAAAATATAAAAAAATGTAGTAAAGTTTTAGTAATTTATGGTAATTATAGTATTATTCAGTATATAGTATTATATAGCATTTAGTCTTATATATGACTAAATAAGTTTTAAAACAGTAACTAATCCTTGTACTTCACCTTCTTCATAAGTTTAAGTAATATTATGTAATTAAATTTGAAAGTCCAGGTTACAAACCACGAATAATTAGTTATTAGTAATAACAACTAACCAATAATTATTTGTTAGTTATTAACTAATTAAAACTATAATTTGTTGTACAATATATAGCAATTATAATTAGTTATATAATAAAATTAATATTATTAATAATATTAATTCTAGAATAACATCATACAATAATAATATAATTTAATGTGACACATATTAATAATATTGTATAATAAGATATAAAATTGTGATTAGCTATTAATAATAATCTAACCCTATAATTATTCGGGTTATTAACTAATTATAATTAGTTAGAATACATATAAAAGTTCTAGTTATATAATAATAATATGCAATATATAATTAATATTAGATATGATATTATATATGATATTATGTATATAACATAATATGATAATATAAGATAAGATATTATAATATATAATATGTGATAATATATGATAATATATGATAATATATGATAATATATGATAATATATGATAATATATGATAATATCATATGATGATATGATATGATATGGTAAGATAATATTAGATTATATTACATGATATAATGTAATGTAATGCAATGTAATGTAATCCAATTATAATTAGTTATTAATAATAACGGGTCACAACGAAACCCCGAAAGGCCAGTACCCTCCCATTCCCCAGAGCCCCTGGCACCCTGGGCCTGCTGGGGGACCCTGTCCAGGGGGCTGCAGGCTCCTGAGCCCCCAGGGGAGAACTCCAGCTCCCGGAGCAGCCCCCGGGGCTCCTGAAGGGCCCCAGGATGGTGCCAGGGGACTGCTCGATGCCCAGGTTCCTTCCCAGGTACACCTGGGAGGGAAACAGGGACAATCAGCATTCCCAGGGCAGGGGGGATCCTGAGCTCTCCTGCCATGGCTGGGCACTGCAGCGGGGGGCACCCTGAGCCCTTCTCACGGCAGGCTGGGGAGCTCCAGCCTCACCTGCTGGAAACTCCATCTCCCCACAAACACAAGGGTTTGGGCTAAAACCACAAAGGTGGGGGGTTCACACTGCCCTCCCTGGCTGGCTGCCCCCAGAAACACTGGGAGGCTCAGGGGACTCAGGCTGCCCTGCCGAGGAAGCCCTCCTCATTGGAGAGGGACAAGTTTGGTCAAACCTTCCAGGCAAATAGGCTGGGAGGCACTTCTGTCAGAGCTGGTTTACACACAGATGTTATGTGCAGGAAAAAACAGCCAAAATTTTCCTTGTGCTTCATCACTTGCAAGGGAAAATCAAATTGGAAACTCATCCACACTATGTCCTAGGAAACTGAACCAAGCCAGGAAAATGAAATCAATTCAAACAAAATAAACACTTATCAGAGCCAGCTCCATCATTGGATGACTGGATCATGAACACCCACATTAACAGCCAGAGAATCCCACCTGATCTCCTTTCCTTCCTGGGATTTATGGGGGCAGCATTCCTCAGAACCAGGCTGGATGTGTGTAATTATTTAGGAACAGAAGTCCTCTCTCAAAAACATGACAAATTTCATCCCACCGAACCTCCCAAGAAATATTTAGATTTGTTTCAAGGGTTTTCAGAGACAACAAGGAAAAGAGCTTCCAGCCCACATTCCTTCAAAGACCTGGTGATGACACAAACCATCTTGTGAGAGGAGCAGCCTCTTGCTCAGAGGATAATTACCTGTTTGTCATTACCATAAATCTGCATGCCATTTGCCCCAGCCCCACTCCTGCGCAGGGGCAGCTTTTGCAGAGGTCTGCACACTCCCCAGCGCCCAAATCCGCTGGGCTGGCAGAAGAGGCAGTGCCAGGAACACCTGGGAGCCCCAGGAATGGGGTCTGGAACCCGGGGCACTGAGGGCTTCACACTTCCTGGGCTAGCAAGCACTGACCTCAAGAAAACTCTACACTTGACCTGAGACAAAGAAAGCTTCCAAAATTGGGTGATAAAACTCAGGTCATGAGGGTATAGCTTAAATAAATGTATGTAATGTCACAAAGTAGAAAACTTAGAATTTATAGTAATATATAGTAAAGTTTTATGTAAAATATAAAAAAATGTAGTAAAGTTTTAGTAATTTATGGTAATTATAGTATTATTCAGTATATAGTATTATATAGCATTTAGTCTTATATATGACTAAATAAGTTTTAAAACAGTAACTAATCCTTGTACTTCACCTTCTTCATAAGTTTAAGTAATATTATGTAATTAAATTTGAAAGTCCAGGTTACAAACCACGAATAATTAGTTATTAGTAATAACAACTAACCAATAATTATTTGTTAGTTATTAACTAATTAAAACTATAATTTGTTGTACAATATATAGCAATTATAATTAGTTATATAATAAAATTAATATTATTAATAATATTAATTCTAGAATAACATCATACAATAATAATATAATTTAATGTGACACATATTAATAATATTGTATAATAAGATATAAAATTGTGATTAGCTATTAATAATAATCTAACCCTATAATTATTCGTTATTAACTAATTATAATTAGTTAGAATACATATAAAAGTTCTAGTTATATAATAATAATATGCAATATATAATTAATATTAGATATGATATTATATATGATATTATGTATATAACATAATATGATAATATAAGATAAGATATTATAATATATAATATGTGATAATATATGATAATATATGATAATATATGATAATATATGATAATATATGATAATATATGATAATATCATATGATGATATGATATGATATGGTAAGATAATATTAGATTATATTACATGATATAATGTAATGTAATGCAATGTAATGTAATCCAATTATAATTAGTTATTAATAATAACGTAACCCAAGCAACGAAACCCCAAAGGCCAGTACCCTCCCATTCCCCAGAGCCCCCGTACCCTGGGCCTGCGGGGGGACCCTGTCCAGGGGGGGCTGCAGGCTCCTGAGCCCCCAGGGGGAGAACTCCAGCTCCCGGAGGGGCCCGCGGGGCACGAAGGGGGCCAGGATGGTGCCAGGGGACTGCTCGATGCCCAGGTTCCGCAGGTACACCTGGCAGGGAAACAGGGACAATCAGCACCCAGGGCAGGGGGGATCCTGAGCTCTCCTGCCATGCTGGGCACTGCAGCAGTGGGCACTGCGTTGCTCACGGCAGGCTGAGCTCCAGCCTCACCTGCTGGAAACTCCATCTCCACACAAACACAAAGGTTTGGGCTAAAACCACAAAGGTTTGGGTTCAAAGCCCTCTCCCTCCCCACTCAGCTGCTGCTCAGGAAACACTGGCAGGCTCAGGAGCTCCAGGCAGCAGCAGGGAAGCTCCTCATTGTTTAGGGCAAGTTTGGTCAAACCTTCCAGGCAAATAGCTGGGAGCACTTCTGTCAGAGCTGGTTTACACACAGATGTTATGTGCAGGAAAAAAACAGCCAAAATTTTCCTTGGCTTCATCACTTGCAGGGCAAATCAATTTCAACTCATCCACACTATGTCCTAAACTAGCCAGGAAAATGAAATCAATTACCTTACACATCACAGCCAGCTCCATTTCCTATGACTTTATCATGAACTCCACATTAACAGCCAGAGAAGCGACCTGATCTCCTTTCCCTTCCAGGGATTTATGGGAGCAGCATTCCTCAGAACCAGGCTGGAGTGTGTAATTATAGCCAGGAACAGAAGTCCTCTCTCTGCCTCATGAATTTCATTCCAAACACCCTCCCTCCAATATTTATATTTGTTTCACCACGGGTTTGCAGAGACAACAGAGTGAAAAGAGCTTCCAGAGCACATTCCCAAAGACCTGGTGATGATGGAGTCATCTTGTGAGAGGAGCAGCCTCTTGCTCAGAGGATAATTACCTGTTTGTCATTACCATAAATCTGCATGCCATTTGCTCCAGCACCCCCAGCTATTAGTGCCCTGAAGGTGCTGCACAGGGCTCTCCCCTGGCTCCGACCCATCAGGAGAAACCTGGCTCAGCCACACAGGACAGAAAGGAGGGAAGGGATGAGAGGCTCTGAAGGTGAGGAACACATCAAGAATTCAGAATTGAGGCCACGGAAACTGGAGCAAAGTGGAAAAACAGAGAGAAAATCACAGGAAAAAAGGAATTTCATTCCCAAGGAGTTGTGTTGGGTTTGCTGCTCCTGCAGAGCTGGGGAGGGTTCTGCTCTCCTCACTGGGCACCTGAGCCTGAACCTCACATTTGGACACGGAGAGCCTGATCTTTGAGAGCCACCAACCCTCCCTTCTCTCTCCTCCTGCCCCCCTGGTGTGGGATTAAGCCTGTTCTGACCAGAAATGGGTAACTGGGAGGTGTTTTCAAAACTTTTATTCCATTTTCAGTCTCACAAGAAGGGTGAGACAATACAGATGTTATAATTTATGCCATCACAATCAGAAGTTAACTATTTCCTTATTACAATACACTATAAGTGTTTCTTGGCCTGTCAGCTTTAGCCACAGCATGCTGTAAATGATTTGATCACCTAAAATTACCTTTGTGGGTCCCATACAATGCATCTCTCACAGCTCTATTTCTCCAAACTAGATAGTCTTATTTGCAAAGCCATCCTTTAAAACTCGTTTCTAGCTCCATTTCTCTCAGCAATGTCTGTCCATTTCATGGCATTTCTAAAACAGCATTTCTCATCTCAAAGTTTGCACACTTCGAGAATTCCCTACAAATCCATTTCCCACACCCTGACACTCACCTACCCCTGGGAATGTCAAGAGGCCTTTCCCACATCCAACCCTGTCTTTGTCCATGCTAAATATTGCTACAAGTTACTTTTCCACCTCTATTTAAGATAAGCTGAACCAGTATCATGGATGAAATTCACTGTGGCACAACCCTGTGTAAAACCATGGCTTGTAGAGATTAGATCCTCTCCTAAAAGGGCAGTGGGGGGAAAAAGTGAAAAACAAATGGAAAATTCTCAAAAACAAATGGAGAACTCTGAAAAACAAATGGAGAACTCTGAAAAACAAATGGAAAGCTCTGAAAAACAAATGGAAAAAAACACATAACTGAAAAAAATTGGTAACTCTGGGAAAAGAAATGGTTAACCTGGGGAAAAGAATGGATAACTCTGGAACCAGAGTTTGAATTAGAACCAAACTTACCGGGATCCTTTCTTCAATATTCAACTCTTCCTTCTTGGGAGTCTCCAGGGCTGCTCCAGAGGGGATGGGGCTGTTCCCTCCTGCACTGGGGCAGGGCCTGGGCACCACCAGGGCCCCCTGAGGCTCGCCAGGACCAACAGGAACAGTCAGACTCTCCAAGGAAATAACTCCAAAGCTGTCCGCGGTGTCGTGACCAGTGGGGACACTGAGGCTGAGGGACCGATTTCCCTTCTCCTCACAGTCCTGGTGCTCCTCAGCTGGGGAGCTCCCGGCCTTTGGAAGGGGCTGAGCAGCGCTGGCCACAAACACATCTGGGGCTGAGCTTCGCCTCGTGGTGCTCTGCACAGCCTCAGCAGGGTGGGCTCCAGGCAGCCCCTTCTGTGGGGGGGAGCTGCCAGAGCCCCCCAGAGCAGGGCTCTGCTGCCCCTCTGCTGCAGGGCTCGCTGCAGGCAGGGCTCTGCTCCGGCTGGGGCCGTTCACGGTGCTGTCAGACTGGGACCTGCTCAGAGGGAGCGCAGGCAGCAGCTCAGTGTGGGGGAAATGCACACTGCCCAGGGAACCCGTGCCCCTGCAGGCACCAGCAGCACTGCCCTTGGGGTCGCCCAGGCTTTCCTGCACTGCTGAAACACGGCCTGAAGGCCTGGGGGGTGCACTGGAGGCATTCCTTGCAGGAGGAGATGCACCTGGGACATGGCAGCTGGTGGCAGCAGGATCCTGCAGGTGCCAGGCTCCCACCTTCTCCAGGAAGCCCAGCGAGGGAAAGGACTGCATCCTGCCAGGACAGGGAGATCCCAGCCTCAGGGACTCCAGACGCCCACAGGTCTCTGCCACAGCACTCTGGGCAGGGGGCTGCTCCCCAGGGGCAGGGGACGTCCCTGGGGCTTCTTCACTGGGACACCAAGGAGAGGCCTCAAGGTCTGACAGCATCACCAGGCCTTCACCAGGTCCTTCTGCCTTGCCAGCTCTCTTGAGGAACAGCCCTGGAGTGGACTGGAAGTCAGGATGAGGCAGGAGCAGGGAGAAGGAGCCCTCAGCCCCCAGGCTGAAGGAAGGGGAGATCTCTGTGGCTTTGTGTCCCCTCTGTATGGAGCAGTCCGAGGCAGCGAGCTCGTCCCTGCTCCCTGCAGGCTCTGGGGAGTGCCCGGGGCAGGGGGCAGCGTCCTGGGGCTGGGTCAGGCTGGGTGTCCCAGCAGGGAGCAGCCCCTGTGTCCCCGGCTGCTGCTGGCCCAGGAGAGCTCCCTGCAGCCCCTCAGGAGCAGCCACGGAGCCCAGCCCCAGCTCCTGGGAGCCCCTGGGCTGCACCCCAGGCTCCTGCAGCCTCCCTCTGCCTGCCCCAGCAGCTGCTGCACAAAGAACACCTTCAGCACCCGAGCCTTTGTCACGGCCTTGCCTCAGGCCATCAGAGAGGGTATCTGACAAAGCAAGGCCGGGCACCTTCCTTCCCTTCTCCAGCTTCTCCAGGGCTCCTGCTCCACTGCCAGCCACCTTCGCCTTTGCCTGCTGCACACCCCTCTCGCTCTTCTCCGAGAATTTGGTCAGTGCAGTTGTGTAGGAGGAGTTTCCTGAGGAGGATTCGGATTCCTCCTGCCCTGGGGACTCCTTGTTCCCCTCAGAGAGCTCAGAGCCAGCAGCTGGGCCATCGCTGTCCTGGGAGGAGTGAGCAGAGCAGTGAGCAGAGCAGCGTCCATCCCTCCCAGCTGCGCCCCAGGGCTGCCCCAGCCCCTTTCCCAGCCCCTGCTCTGGAGCTGGCTCTGCTGGATCCCCCCTGCCCCAGGGGGCTGCTGCCTCCTGCTCAGTGCCGCTGTCCCCACTGTCCCCATTGTCCCCACTGTCCCCCTGGCTGCCCGGGGGCTCCCCGGGCTGGGGAGCAGCTCCAGGATCCTCCTGTGCCCTGGGCTGGGAGTGCTGGGATGGACTGGGAAGGGCTGGTTCCCTCAGGGATGCAGTGCCATGGACGTGGGCAGGCTCTGAACGCTCCAGGGATGCTCCAGAAACATCCGGGACTCCTCTGCAAGAAAAGGGAATTCCTGAGCATTTCTTTTATTCCAGCATCTCTGGTTTAAATCAGAGGCAAAAGAACTTCAGTGACAACTGGGGGTTAGCAATATTCACACAAACACCCATAAATGCATCCCCTAAAGGGGCAAAACCTGAAGGAATGCAAAGAAATATCAAAAATCTCCTATAAAACAAAGGTTCAAAAATAATATAATAATCATGTCCATTTTTACTTAGTGTGGCAATATTGTTCCACCTGTTTAGGACTGAAACATTTCTTACTGACAGGCTGTTATTAGCTACCTAAATAAATAAAATTAGCTAAGTAAAATATGCAACATGTACTTACACATATCTCAGCTTGCCTGTGATTTTTCATTTAAATCACCTACTTCAGTTCATGGTATCAATTATTTTTTTAAAGGATATAAAAGCAGACAGGTCAGATAAGCAACAAATTCCTAAAAAGTTCTAATTCTCATATTGGGGATTGCTTAATCACTAGTTCCTTTATATTAAACACACCATCAAAGCCTAATTAATGTTATTCCATGCAAGCAGAGCACCTCAGAATGAAGGCGACAAACCTTTTACTGAAATAGCTCTTCCTTTATGCATTTTAACCCCAAATTTGTACTGTAAATTACACATTTGGCTCCAGCATTTATAAAACACAACACAGCCCATGTATGTTTTACTCCTGTAAATACAGAAACATGATCCTTGTCCCCAAAATTTCATGGAGTTTATTCCAGAGTCTAAGAAGGCTCCAGAGATGTGCAAGAGGGTGGAGTTCCTCATTTTCCCTGGGTACCTCAGCATGACAAGCTCAGAGGAGCCTCAGACTCTCCTGAAGGCAGAACCCAGAGGTGCCTCCTCTCCTCACACCCCCAAACCCCCATTTCTGAGCCCAGCGCCTGCCATTGTCCATTACCCAGTGCAGAACCGGCCCCAGGAGCCCCGTCCCACCTGAGGGGAAGGAAATCCATCTGGGATCCCTGCAGGAACGTCTCAGCCCGGGTTGGGCTCAGCAGCAGGGGCAGGCAAGGGGAGAATCTGCTCTCCTGGACATCTGGGGGAGAGAAAACACCACCAGGGCACTGAGAGCTGGCAGCAAGCCCCGCAGTCCCAAAGATCCCCAAAGATCCTGGCCTCACAATCCCAAAGATCCCAGCCCCACATTCCCAAAGATCCCCAGCGATCCCAGCTGCACGTTCCCAAAGAAACTCAAACATCCCAGTCCCACATCCCCAAAGATCTCAGCCTCACATCCCCAAATATCCCAGCCCCCCATCCCCGAAGACCCCCAGAGACCCCAGCCCCCATCCCCGAAGACCCCCAGAGACCCCAGCCCCCATCCTCAAATATTCCAGCCCCACATCCCCAAAGATCCCCATAGACCCCAGCCCCCCATCCCTAGTGACTGCAGCCCCAGAGACCCCAGCCCCCATCCTCAGTCCCCCAGAGACCCCAGCCCCCATCCCCAGAGACCCCCATAGACCCCAGCCCCCATCCCCAGAGACCCCCAGAGACCCCAGCCCCCATCCCCAGAGACCCCCATAGACCCCAGCCCCCATCCTCAGTGACCCCCAGAGACCCCAGTCCCCAGCCCCAGTGACCCCAGCCCCCATCCCCAAAGACCCCAGCCCCCATCCCCAGTGACTCCCATAGACCCCAGCCCCCATCCCCAGTGACCCCATAGACCCCAGCCCCCCCATCCCCATAGACCTCAGCCCCCATCCCCAGTGACCCCCAGAGACCCCAGGTGCAGGGAAGGGGAGGGGGTCCCACCCAGACCCCCAGAGCCTCCTCCCTCCAGGACTAAACTCACCCTGTACCAGGCCCGGTGCCCAGGCACTCACGCTGGCACTGCCATCCCAAACCTGTCCCAAATCTCCTCCTGTGCCACCCCCTGCCGATGGCCAGGGGATTGGATCCCATCCCACCCCCAGGATCCCACAGCTCCTTCCCCTTTTCCCCAAGCCGATTCCAGCCCGGCTGTGTGCCACTGCTTGCCTGAGGGACTCAAGCTCAGCTCACACTCAAACCCAGAGACAGCGCTGATTGCTGCAGCAATTCTAGTTGCTATCCTTCTATCTATTTCTTTGCTCTTTGGGGTACTTGGGTTTTTTTTCCAGTTCATTGCTTACAAAAACAAATGGAAATTGTTCATACCAAGAGAACAAAATAACTCTAATATATATGGAATTATCTGTGGGGTTTAGATATAACTGTATGTTTGGGGGGGTGGTTCTCCTTTTCTTAACTCTGAGCTGGTGTCTGAGAAGTGTAAATAACCCCAGACAGGGCTGAGGGGTGCAAAACAATACTCCCAGAATCCTAAACAGGGTTTTATTTTTAAAGGGAAAGAGCCATTTGTGGTCAAGGGAGTGACTTCCTAACCCAGAAATACCATTTATTTAATTTAGGCTCATTAGTTTCCAACCACCTGGACAAGCCACAGTCTGCAGCACTTACAGGAGCACAATCACATCAGAAAATGATCATTACACACCAAAAACTCCAGTTTTCATTCCACCAGCCCCAGCCAGAGGCTTCTCCACCCACACTGCATCACCTGACCAGGGGCAGCCAATCACAAAGCAACTAAGCAACTTGCTCATTAATTTTTAATTCCAATTAAGTTTTTTTAATTACTTTAGAACTCTAGGTAGTGAGAGGATAATTACCCAGATATAATAACTGAATTTGCAATAGCAAAATGATTAAAATGCTTTTTTGGAAGCTTGGAGAAAGGAAATGAGATGTAGCTGAAGAACCTAGGTGCAAACAGCTATTGCTGAGCAGTGTGGCAGCAGGAGGAGCTGCAGAGGGCTCCGTCCAGAGCTGGAGTAAAGTGAATTCTGACACACGTGCAGGGGGGCAAAGGAGAGGAGCACAGGGCAGCACAGCGGGGGCAGAGCCAAGGAGGGAATGCAGCACCAAGGACACAAAACTCCTTTGGAACATGCAGCTCCTCAGGGCCCTGCTCCACCAACAGCTCACCCCAAAGGGGGAGATGGGGCAGCCCCTGGGGGGAACAGTGGGACTGGGGCTGGGATGGGACTGGGGCTGCGATGGGATTGGGGCAGGGAGGGGATTGGGGCAGGGATTGGGGCTGCGATGGGATTGGGGCAGGGAGGGGATTGGGGCAGGGATTGGGGCAGGGAGGGGATTGGGGCAGGGAGGGACGGGGATTGGGGCAGGGATGGGATTGGGATTGGGGCAGGGGTGGGATTGGGGCAGGGATTGGGATTGGGGCAGGGAGGGGACTGGGATTAGGGCAGGGATGGGATTGGGGGATTGGGGCAGGGAGGGATTGGGGCAGTCAGGGGAATAGGATTGGGGCAGTCAGGGGAATGGGATTGGGGGATTGGGGCAGGGATGGGATTGGGATTGGGGCAGGGATGGGATTGGGGCATTGGGGCAATGAGGGGATTGGGGCAGGAATGGGACTGGGGCAGGGATGGGATTGGGGCATTGGGGCAGGGATGGGATTGGGATTGGGGCAGGGATGGGATTGGAATTGGGGCAGGGATGGGATTGGAATTGGGGCAGGGATGGGATTGGAATTGGGGCAGGGATGGGACTGGGATTGGGGCAGGGAAGGGATTGGGGGATTGGGGCAGGGAGGGGATTGGGGCAGTCAGGGGAATAGGATTGGGGCAGGGATGGGACTGGGGGATTGGGGCAGGGATGGGACTGGGATTGGGGCAGGGAAGGGATTGGGGGATTGGGGCAGGGAGGGGATTGGGGCAGTCAGGGGAATGGGATTGGGGGATTGGGGCAGGGATGGGATTGGGGCATTGGGGCAGGGATGGGACTGGGGCATTGGGGCAGGGATGGGACTGGGGCATTGGGGCAGTGACAGGATCAAGAGATTGCAGCAGCGATGGGATTGAGACAGTGGCAGGACTGAATCACCCACAATCCTGACTGAAGATGAGGAACAGGGCTGAGCTGGTTCCCCAGGATGTCCCCCACGCTCCCCCAAACACCCAGAGAACAGAGGGGGGTGCTCAGGGCTGGCACTGGCACTGCCTGATTCACATTCCCAACTCCCAGCAAGGAACTGGGAGCACTTGGCCCACCCAGCACAGCTCACTCCAGGAATTTTCACCGCTGCACTGGGAATACTGAGCAGATTAATCTGCATACAGAATTGCATTAAGCATGCAAACCAGCGTTGTTTAAGAACATTAAGCAAGCTAGAATCTGAACTCTCTCAGCTCTGTTAGATGGACTTTTCCCCCTCTCAAATCTTGTTTTCTATTTAACGTGGCATTAGTGAACAAATAATATTAATTGCAGTTACCAAATCAGACTTGTCAGCTCCCATCATGACACACTTCATGTGGCAGAACTGGCACTTTATTTTTAGTCATGCAAGAGAGGAGGAAAACAAGCTTTTCTGATTTCAGCTCAACTTCTCCACTTTGAATGAAAATGTATTCTCAAGCTAAATTCAAAACCAGCACTGATTAAAGAAAAGGTTTTTCCACACACAAAAAAAATCTGGGTGTGCTTTGGAAATGAAGAAACAAAGAGGACTAAGGGAGGGAGCAGAAAATAATTGGGAAACAAAGCTGTCAAAAGCAGATGTTGCTAATCATTTATACACAGATTAATAAAGCAAATGTGCATATACAGACACATACACACCCCCCACAAATCACAACATTTGCTGATAGATGAGTGCTCTCAGGCTCTATTATACAACAAACACCTAAGTGCCAGTCCACATCTGTTTTAAGAAGCTCCAAGAGATGATAAAGTGACTGAACATCCACTGTTCCCTCCAAACTGAACCCCAAATCCCTCCAGAGAGCTCAAGGACCAGGCAGGTATTTGCCAGCAACAAAAACCTCAGTGCACAGACCTTCAGCAGGGCTTGGGATGCTCAGGATGGACCCTGGGGCACATTTGGGATGCTCAGAAAGGACCCTGGGGCACATTTGGGATGCTCAGGATGGACCCTGGGGCACATTTGGGATGCCCAGGACGGATCCTGGGGCACATTTGGGATGCTCAGAAAGGACCCTAAGGCACATTTGGGATGCTCAGGATGGATCCTGGGGCACATTTGGGATGCCCAGGACGGATCCAGGGGCACATTTGGGATGCCCAGGACGGATCCAGGGGCACATTTGGGATGCCCAGGACGGCTCCTGGGGCACATTTGGGATGCCCAGGATTGATCCAGGGGCACATTTGGGATGCCCAGGACAGTTCCTGTGGCAGGCACATTTGGGATGCCCAGGACGGATCCAGGGGCACATTTGGGATGCCCAGGACGGATCCAGGGGCACATTTGGGATGCCCAGGACAGTTCCTGGGGCAGGCACATTTGGGATGCCCAGGACAGCTCCAGGGGCACATTTGGGATGCCCAGGACGGATCCAGGGGCACATTTGGGATGCCCAGGATGGATCCAGGGGCAGGCACATTTGGGATGCCCAGGACGGATCCAGGGGCACATTTGGGATGCCCAGGACAGTTCCTGTGGCAGGCACATTTGGGATGCCCAGGACGGATCCAGGGGCACATTTGGGATGCCCAGGACATCCTGGGGCACATTTGGGACGCCCAGGAGGCTCAGGGGGCTGTGCTCAGCCAGGGCCAGGCCTGGAGCAGCAGCCTGGGCTGAAGCAGGCAGATCCAGTGCTGCTCTCCATTTGGGATCCCAGGACTGGGATCCAGGGGCACATTTGGGCTCTGAAGGCCAGGACGGATCCTGAGTGGCTCACATTTGGCAGAGCTGGGCCTGGAGGCTCCCAGCCTGGGGCCTGAATGCCACAGTCGAGCTGCCATTTTGGGGGATAAAAAAGGAAGGCACAACAAAAACAAAGCCTGGGCTCTGTCAAGCTGTTCCCCAGAGCAGCAGGAGCACTTGGGTACAACCGTCACTGTCACTCCTCCCCTCCTGACACGGAATCCAAGGCGCTTTGTGAGGAGGAGAAGGAGGAATCAGTGAGGATTGCAGCTCCCTTGCCTCTCAGCTCTCCCCTGCACCTGGGAATGCAGAGCACACCCCAAGCCTGCAGCCCATCTCTAGGGAGCAGCAGATCAAACAGCACAGGAGAGGCTCTCACAGCTTTCAGCACATTGCAGAGCCTTCTGCCTGCTCCCAGCCTGCAAACACAAAGCCTGACAAATGCAACAGTCTTCCTTGATTATTTGGGGATGCAAATAACAACATGGGGAGAAGGGCTGTGAAACACCTGAAACACAGGAACGCTGCCCAGAGCATGGGCAGGGACAAGGCATGGCCAGCCCTCCACGTCCTCCCACTCTGGGCTCAGTCCTGAACCTCATTTTCCTACCAAAATGGGATTTATTCACTCTCCACCAACTCCCTGTGCTGCACACACAGCTTGTAACCACCACACTGCCTGCAGAGCCAGCTCCGAGACAGCCCAGGGTGGCTTTCGTTCCATGAGGAGAAAAACCCTTCAGGAACATCCCCAGGCGGCTGCAAATGCTCAGCAGGCAGCAGTTCCCCGGTGCTGGGAGTGAACCCAGCCTGCGCTGTGCTCCTTCTCCCTTCTCCCCTCACCACCTGCCCTGGTTGGTGCTAAACAACCCTGTCAGGAGGTGCAAACAGGAACCTTTGGAACAAGAATTTACCAAAAGCCAATTAACCTGTGCAGTGAATGTTACAGGAGACAGCAGGGACAGCCACCAGGGTGGCACCCACAGTGGCAGGGACTGAGCCTCAGAGGGTTTGGGATGAACCAGAATCCACCCAAGGTATTCCTTCTCCTCCTGCAGGCTCCTTCACCAAGGATGGAGCAAATCATCTCAAAAACTCATCAAAATCACCAAGAGTGTCCCATTAAAAAGGTAAAAGTCACACTCATCAACCCCTCAGGAGCTGCTGTGAGGAAATCCCCAAGAAAATTTCAACTCCATGCCTTGAGTGGGGTTTAACTCCCAAAGAAACCCCAAAAAGCAGCTGCACACAGGCAGGCTGGCACAGGGAATGGCAAACTGCAAAGCTCAAACTGCACGGCCCAAACTGCACAGCCCAAACCGCACAGCCCAACAGCCCAAACTGCACGGCCCCAACTGCACGGCCCCACAGCCCAAACTGCACAGCCTAACATCCCAAACTGCACGGCCCAAACTGCACGGCCCAACCTGCACGGCCCCACAGCCCAAACTGCACAGCCCAAACTGCAAAGCTCAAACTGCACGGCCCAAACTGCACGGCCCAAACTGCCCAAACTGCACGGCCCAAACTGCACGGCCCCACAGCCCAAACCGCACGGCCCAAACCGCACGGCCCAACAGCCCAAACTGCACGGCCCAAACTGCACGGCCCAAACTGCACGGCCCAAACTGCACGGCCCAAACTGCACGGCCCAAACTGCACAGCCCAAAACAGCCCAAACTGCACGGCCCAAACTGCATGGCCCCACAGCCCAAACTGCACAGCCCCACAGCCCAAACTGCACGGCCCAACAGCCCAAACTGCACAGCCCCACAGCCCAAACTGCACAGCCCAACAGCCCAAACTGCACGGCCCAAACTGCACGGCCCAAACTGCACGGCCCCACAGCCCAAACTGCACAGCCCCACAGCCCAAACTGCACGGCCCAACAGCCCAAACTGCACAGCCCCACAGCCCAAACTGCACAGCCCCACAGCCCAAACTGCACAGCCCCACAGCCCAAACTGCACGGCCCAAACTGCACAGCCCAAACTGCACGGCCCAAACAGCCCAAACTGCACACAGCCCAAACTGCACACATTAAAAACAGCCCAAACTGCCCTCAGAAATTGTGTTTGTTTGTGAAGAACACCACAGGTGCAGGGACAGGCACCTCCATTCACCAACCCAGGCGCACCCTGGGAAGGGGGGGGTCACAAAGGAATGTCCCCATGGCCAGGGGATCCCTGCTCTGCAGAGGGATCCATGCAAAATGAACCCCCTGGGCTGAGGAACTGCATTTTGAGCTGGGTTTGACCAGGGTACTCTGGCTCCACATGGAAATGAATGGAAGCAGGGAAGCACAAAGGTGAAATGTTAAATGCTGGAGTTTCTCAGGCCTTCTGTGACCGACCTGCAGGGATGAGAAGGAGCAGTGACCTTGGCTGGAGTGGAGTGCCAGCACTGCAAATCTCAGCAGCAGCAACAGGAACTGCACCCAAAGCCAAGGGCAGCAATGAGGATTGGAACCATGGACTGGCTTGGGTGGAGGGGATTTTACAGATATTTCACAAATATCCCACTCCTGCCCCTGCCACGGACACCCTCCACTGGCCCTGGACACTGCCAGGGGGGCAGCTGCACTCAGGCTCACCCTGAACTCCACAGGAAAACAAAGCACAGCTTTACTGACACAACAGGACCCTGTTCATGTTAGGAGATCCAGGGAAGGCACACAAACCCTGCCGCTCATCTTGAGGGGGGCTTTGGCAACAAAATCACCCCAAACACGCTTTGCGAACCTCATTTCCCACTGAAGGAAGGTCAAATGCAGGCTGGGACCGACTGAGCAGTAAAACACCCACTGAGCAGCAATCCCTTTGGACATACCCAGGGGTGAGGCAGGGGCTGCAGCTCCAGAAGCTTCTGCTGAGGGCAGCAGCCCTTCCTCCAGCGTGGGCAGCTCCGACAGGTCCCTCCTGGCACAGCTCTGGCCCAGCTTGGTGTCCCAGGAGCAGCTGCTGCCCAGCTCTGCTGTCAGCCAGAACCAGGGCTCCTGAGGGGAGAAACACTGCTCATCATCATCATCATCATCATCATCAAACACTGTACATCATCATCAAACACTGCTCATCATCACCATCATCACCATCATCCCTGTGAGACTGAGAGAAGCCAGCAGTGATTCTGAAGGGTTCCTACACAAACCCTCAGCCTGGAGTGTGACAGCACATGGGTCACTGATGAGAGCAGAAAAGTCCCCCAGAACTGCTGAGAGCCCAGCACTGCCCTGAGGAGCTGCTCTGCCTTTGGAGACACCCCCAGGGCTGACAGCTCCTTCCCACAGCCCTGCTGTGTGAGCCAGAGCTTCTGCACAGCTGGAAATGCAGGTTTTGATTCAGACCAGGCTGGTAAGGCTCAGCCTTTGGGCACTGAGAGCTGGGGAATTCTCAGAGCAATCCCACACCTGGCAGCACATCCAGCACATCCCCTGGGAGTGCATGGGCTGCCCCCCACGTACAGCACCTCCTGTTAATTGCAATCACCCAATTAACCCTCAGCCCGGGCCAGAGCAGCTCAGCACACACCCTGGCAGCAGCACCTTCCTGAGGGATGGCTGTTCCTAGGGACACCCCAGGGATGGCTGATCCAGGGACACCCCAGGGACACCCCATCACTCCCAGGGACACCCATCACTCCCAGGGACCCCTTATTGCTCCCAGGGACACCCCAGGGATGGCTGATCCAGGGACACCCCAGGGACATCCTACTGCTCCCAGGGACATCCCACTGATTCCAGGGACAGCCCAGGGACATCCTACTGCTCCCAGGGACACCTCAGGGATGGCTGATCCCAGGGACACCCCAGTGCTCCTAGGGACATCCCAGGGATGGCTGATCCAGGGATACCCCATCACTCCCAGGGACACCCCATTGCTCCCAGGGACACCCCAGGGATGGCTGATCCCAGGGACACCCCAGGGACATCCCACTGATCCCAGGGACACCCCATCACTCCCAGGGACACCCCATCACTCCCAGGGACCCCTTATTGCTCCTAGGGACATCCCAGGGATGGCTGATCCAGGGATACCCCAGGGACACCCCAGTGTTCCCGGGGACGCCCCACTGATCCCAGGGACACTCCATTGCTCCTAGGGACATCCCAGGGATGGCTGATCCAGGGATACCCCAGGGACTCCCCAGTGCTCCCAGGGACAGCCCAGGGACACCCCATTGCTCCTGCTCTCCTGGGTTCTGCTGCTGCAGCTCCTCCCTCCAAGCAGGGCAGGGGAAGTGCTGGCAATGGGCTAAAAGGGATAAAAGCACAGATTATTGCTTTGTACCCCAGTGTGTGCTCAGCTGCCTCATGGATAATGAAATACATGAAATATATGAAGTACATGAAGTACTCAGGCCATCCCCAGCAGCAGAGGCGGGGCCCCAGTCCCTTGTGCTTGGCCAGGGACCTTCACGCCATGCAGAGTGCACTGGAGCAGGCAGGTCCTTCCCCCCTTCAGCCCCCCAAAACCTGAGCACCACTGTGTGCATGGCACAGTCCCTGCTGGGGCACACAGCCTCCCCCTCCCCAAAGCCATGTAAACCCAGCACACGCTCTGGAGAGCATCAACACCCAGCCACGCCCGAGCCACTGAATCAGCATCGTGGCACCCTGGGCCCAATCCCCGTCCTTGTCCCCAGTCCAGAGCTCTGGGTGCCACCTCCAGCCCTTCCCTGGACACCTCCAAGGTTGGGAACTCCACCAGAACCCCCAGCAAAGCTCGTCCCCTCCTGGGCACCTCCCACCCAGAGGTTCTGCAGGCTGAGCTGTGCTTCCCCAAGCTCCATGGCACTCCCTGATAAACCCCCCAGGAACAATCCCTCCTGTGCAGGGAGCAGTGCAGGGGCAGCAGTGCACTCTGTGGCACTATTCCAGTCTAATCCCTGCTCCAGAGAGCACCCCTGAGGAGATAGCCTGGGTGGGACATTGCCCCACGTTGGCACTGCCTGTACCAGGGCACAGAACCAGGCAGCTGCAAGCAGGAGGAAGGATTTACTAAATGAGTGTAATCATCTCTGAGGGCTCCCACACCATTTAAATCAAATGAAGGAAATTTAACAACGTTTTTCTTCCTGAAATTCAATACATTGCTTCTGCTGCTAAATACATAAAGAGGGGTGAAGACAGAAATAAAGCTGAATTACAGCCACCCCCACAGCACACAGTGCCATGAATTGGAGACTTGGAGAAGCAGCTCTGAACCCATGCTGCAGTTCATGAACAGAAACATGAACCTTAATGGGTTTTGAACTACCTTCAACATCCAGGTTAGCTCTCCTTGTGTTATTCTGCCCCACAGACCCCTGAGAATACCCCACAACAGAACAGGGGAGAAGTTAAAACCCAGGGAGAGAAGGGAAAGAGATCTCCCAGATACCTGATGGCAGCCAGCTGATCTGCCAGGACATCACAAACACACTCTGGTTTCTGCCAACGCCCGAGGGCAGCCCCAGCCCAGCCCTGTCAGCCCCACAGGAGCCTGCAACACTCCAGGGACTGAGGCCAGCCCTGCCTGGGCAGCCCCACAACCCCTTCTGGGCAGGGATCTCCCCCAACAGCCAGCCCACAGCTCCCTGGCACTGCCTGAGGCTGCTCCTCCTGCCCCGGTGTGACTGGGACACGGGAGGGACACGGGAGGGACACGGGAGGGACACGGGAGGGACACGGGAGGGACACGGGAGGGACACGGGAGGGACACGGGACACTCTGCTCTGCACTGGGGCATTGCTCATGCTCAGACTGAACATAGCAGCAATTTAAGCTGGCCAAGCTGCTGGGCTGGGTCTCTCCTGTGTGCCCTGGGAAGCACAAAAGCAGTTCAGAATGCACCCATCTCCGGTGGAGGTGCCTTGGTGGCAGGAGGGAATGGATGGGCTGGGTCTGGAGGGCACTGCTGGCAGCCCAGTCCTGGCTGAGAACGTGTGGTGCTTGCAGCAGCTCCAGCAGCCTGAGGAGCACAGTTAATAATGGCACAGATCAGAGCTGAATGGAGCTTCCCGGCCTGGCCTGGCTTCTCCCCGGCCCCCGGTGCAGTGAGAGCTCAGGGCCACTGGGAGTCAGCAGCCACTGCGGCAGGGCAGGGACAGGGACAAAGGGAAACTCACCTGGAACACCAGGGACGGATCCACCCGGGAGCCAGGGGATTGATCCACCTGGAGCACCAGGAATCTGCTGGGAACCAGGGACTGATCCACCTGGAGCACCTGGGATCTGCTGGGAACCAGGGACTGATCCACCTGGAGCACCAGGGATCTGTCTGCAGAACCAGGGATCCGCCTGGGAATCAGGGATCTGCCTGGAAACACCAGGGATCCAGCTGGGAACCAGGTATTGATCCACCTGGAAACACCAGGGATCCAGCTGGGAACCAGGGACTGATCCACCTGGAACACCAGGGATCTGCTGGGAACCAGGGACTGATCCACCTGGAGCACCAGGGATCTGCTGGGAACCAGGGACTGATCCACCAGGGATCCACCAGGGATCCACCTGGGAAACCAGGGATGGATCCACCTGGAGCACCAGGGATCTGCTGGGAACCAGGGATCTGCCTGGAAACACCAGGGATCTGCTGGGAACCAGGGACTGATCCACCTGGAAACATGAGGGACCTGCCTGGAACACCTGGGAACCAGGGATCCACCCAGGAACCAAGGATTGATCCACATCAGGGATCTGCCTGGAGCACCTGGGATCCACCTGGAGCACCTGGGATCTGCTGGGAACCAGGGAGCCAGCTGAGAACACCAGAGATTGATCCACCTGGGAACCAGGGATGGATGCCCCTGGAAACATGAGGGATCTGCCTGAAACACCTGGGAACTAGGGATCCACCCAGGAACCAAGGATTGATCTGCATGGGAAAGCAGGGATCCAGCTGGGAACCAGGGATTGATCCTCCTGGAAAGCACCAGGGATCTGCCTGGGAAAGCAGGAATCCAGCTGGAGCACCAGGGATGGATCCAGCTGCTCTGCCCCTGGGATGACAGACCTGCAGTCTGCAGGTCCCACCCCTGAGCACCTCCAGGACCCTCCTCTGCCTTCTCCAAGCGCTGCTGTGGCAGGGAAGCACCACTGACTGCCTCCTCCTCCTCCTCCTCCTCCTCTCAGCCCAGCCTCCTGCCCAGCCCTGCCTGCCCCAGGGCTCCCCAGGCTCAGGCCACCCTGCAGGCCTGTCCCTTGTCCTGGCAGCCCCAACAGGAGAGGATCCAGGTGGGGCCAAGGAGGGAATGGCTCCCTCACAGAGCCCCAAACAGGAGAGGATCCAGCTAGGGCCAAGGAGGGAATGGCTCCCTCCAGAACCCCAAACAGGAGAGGATCCAGCTAGGGCCAAGGAGGGAATGGTTCCCTCAGAGAGCCCCAAACAGGAGAGGATCCAGGTGGGGCCAAGGAGGGAATGGTTCCCTCAGAGAGCCCCAAACAGAAGGGGATCCAGGTGAGGCCAAGGAGGGAATGGTTCCCTCAGAGAGCTCCAAACAGGAGAGGATCCAGGTGGGGCCAAGGAGGGAATGGTTCCCTCAGAGAGCCCCAAATAGGAGGGGATCCAGGTGGGGCCAAGGAGGGAATGGTTCCCTCAGAGAGCCCCAAACAGTAGGATGCCTCATTCTGTGGGTTACAGAATTCCTCCACCTGTTACACTCTGAAGCCCAGAACACCTTTAAATTACCACAGACTGGGACATCACTCCCAGCCTCTCCCCAGTGAGCAAAAACTTCAAGAAGTGCTGAGCAGCAGTTTTTTCAGCCAATTTGAACCCCAGCCCACTGCAGATCTGTGCTGGCTTGTGCCACAAGGAGTGACACAACAGCCCAGGGGCCAGGCCAGGTGAGCAGGGCACAGCAGCACAGGTGACTCCTGGTTTGGATACCCCTGGAAACTGCAGCCTGAAGCTCCCAAATCCCAGAGGCGATTCTCTGCAGTGAGCTGAAAGCATCCCAGAAGGCACAGAGGGACACAGCAGAGGTGTGAGGGCAGCAGAGGCTGCTCTGGCTGCACCTGCAGCCCCTGGCTCAGCTCCAGCTGGGACTGCCAGGGCTCACTGGGGTTGTCAGAGCGGCACTCACAGCCAGGGCAACACAAACAGACCGGGGAGCAACGGCCCCCAGGGAACAGCAGCACCCAAAACGCACCAGACACACTGCCCTGGGCTCAGCAGAAGCAGCTGACACCAGAACAGGAGGGGAATCCACTGCTCTCCAACAGCACCGCCTGGAACCCCGCTGGCTGGGAACTGCCTGGAACTGCACTCCCAGGAATGGCACTGCTGCCTAAATGCACAGGAGAACAAAGGGCAGCATCCAGCCCTGCTGTCCCTCCTGGGAGCACCCAGGGAAGCTCCTGCCGCTGCTGCAGGGCTGATGGAACCTGCATTAATGTCCTCCACTGTCAGCCTGGCCATGTCCATCACTGTTATTCCTCCTGGCCTTTAGCATGTCCAGTGTCCCATGGCTGTTCCCATCCCATTTCCTCCTCTGCTCCATGGCTGTTCCCATCCTGTTATTCCTCCTGGCCTTTAGGATGTCCCAGGGACTCCCATGGCTGTTCCCATCCTTTGTTATTCCTCCTTTAGCATGCCTTTATGGATGTCCCTTTGTAATTATTTCTCCTGGCCTTTAGGATTCCCATTGCCATTCCCATCCTTTTTGTTCCTGGCCTTTAGCATGTTACTCCCACGGCTGTTCCCCTTGTTGTTCCCATCCTTTGTTATTCCTCCTGGCCTTTCCTTTGGTGAGACTGAACCTGCACCAGCCTGTCCTTCCTCCAGGGAATGTTTCTAGAAGTTGCCAAGGCATCTTCCTCAGGTTTCCACGTGGCTGCTGCACCTCTCTCTGAGCCCCTTCCTGGCTCTGGAGCTGTCACACCTCAGGATTTTCTCTCTGAGAACAGGGGACAGTCACCACCAAGTGCCAGAACCACACAAGGACCTGCCCAACGCTCTCACAGGGTGCCAGCTCAGCAGGACACTGGTTCCTGCATGGCCCTGATGGGACAGCACTGCCAGGGATCTCCTCCCAGCCTGCAGCAGGGATCTGAGCACAGCTGAGAGCACAGAGATCTGATGGGACACCACTGCCAGGGATCTGAGCACAGCTGAGGGCACAGAGCTCTGGTGGGACACCACTGCCAGGGATCTGAGCACAGCTGAGGGCACAGAGCTCTGGTGGGACACCACTGCCAGGGATCTGAGCACAGCTGAGGGCACAGAGCTCTGGTGGGACACCACTGCCAGGGATCTGAGCACAGCTGAGGGCACAGAGCTCTGGTGGGACACCACTGCCAGGGATCTGAGCACAGCTGAGGGCACAGAGCTGTGTGAGCTCTCCACAGAAAAAGGAGGCTCCAGGGAAACCTCCAGTACCTCCCAATACTTACTTAATACTTTTTAAAAAGAAAAACAACTTTTTACACTGGTAGATCCTGGAAGGACAAGAGGGAAGCACTTTAAATTTAAAGCTGATGGATTTAGATGAGATTTTGGGACTAAATCCTTCCCCATCAGGCCCTGGCACAGCTGTGGCTGCCCCTGCAGCCCTGGCAGTGCCCCAGGCCAGGTCAGAAGGGACCTGGAGCACCTGGGGCAGGGGGAGGTGTCCGTGCCATGGCAGGGTGGCACTGGCTGGCTTTGAAGGTCCCTTCCAAGCAAACCACGCTGTGATTGCTGAGTGCAGCCCTGTCCCCGAGTGCCCGGCAGGCCATGGCTCAGCGGCTGCACCCACCTGCCCCGAAGGGAACAGAGCAACGCATCATTATCAGCCTATAATCAGCACAATAACAGAGCACACAGCCTGCTGCCGGGAGAGCAGGGGCGGTCCGGAGCCCGTGGGACTCTTCTCCGGGGAGAGAGCGGGGCACCGAGGGACACGGGGGACACCGAGGGACACGGAGGGCCGGGGAACACCGAGGGACCGCGGGACCAGGCCGGGCTCGGGCCCTGCCGGGAGCCGGGAAGGGGCTCGGGCCAGCCGGGTCCCCTTTTCCCGGGGGGTGACCCCTTAAGAGCCCTTTCATGGGGCAGGAGGTGACACCGGCCGGCTGCGCCAGCCCCAGCAAGATAAGGACCCAGCGTGGCGCACGGACACGGGGACACACAGGGACGGACACCCGGACACACGGGCACACACATACATATACACACACACACGCACCGACACACGGACACGCAAACAACCGCTCCGGTCGGTGAGCGGCTGCTCCCGCCCGCCCGACCCCGTGCTCACCTGAGCCTGCTGCTCCTCCTCCTCCTTGTCTTCCTCCTCCTGCCGTTGCTGCTGGCCGTGCTCCATGGCGGCGGGCCGAGTCCGTGTGTCCCTCCCCCGTGCCCGTGTGTCCGGCTGTCCCCGTGTCCCGCCCGGTCGTCAGGGACTCGCGCCCGCCCCGCGCGCGCAGGCGCCGGGACCGCCCCCTCCCCGCGCCGCCATTGGTCAACGACGGGGGCGGGGCCGGGGCGCGAGCTCCGCCTGCCGCGCGGTGATTGGCGGGCCGGGAGCGGCGGGGCGGGGCTGCGGGAGCGCGCGCGCGCGGGGGTTTTGGCGGGCAGCGGAAGTGCCCGGATGGCGGTGGGGGCGGGGCCGGCAGTGACCGTGAGGGGACCGTGAGGGGACCGTGAGGGGACCGTGAGGGGACCGTGAGGGGACCGTGAGGGGAGCGCGGGGCCGGAGCGGGCTGGGCCGGGCCGGACAGGACGGACCTGCCAGCGGCACCGATACCTTCCGCTGCCCGGGCAGCTCCGCTCGGTCCGGCCGGGTCACTGCCCGGGATCCGGGGGCAGCCGCCGCCGGTAACGTGTGCAGGAAAGATTCCCCGTAATGTCCGGTCCAACAGGATCACAGCATCGGTGGGGTTGCAAAAGCCCTCCCAAACCATCGAGTCCCAGCAGTGCCCGATGTCCCCTTGTCACCACCCAGAGCTCTGAGTGCCACCTCCCTGGACACGTCTCAGGATGGGCACTCCAAACCTCCCTGGGCAGCCCTGCCAATGTCCAGTCACCCCTCCTTTGAATAAAACCTTCCTGGTGTTTGTCCCCTTGTCCGAACTCTGCCCTCTGGCAGTGGAAGCCATACCCTGTGTCCTGTCCCTTGTCCCAGTCCTTCTGCAGCTCTCCTGGAGCCCCTCGGTGGTGGATGGACACTGAAATCCCACTGAAATCCCACTGAAATCAGGCATTCTGAGACAGTCCTGTGTGAGCAGGAAATGAGTGGGATTGTCCTACGTGGGAATTCCATTCAACTCACTCCTAAGCTCTCCAGCGGCAGTGGGGGTCTCTGGTGGTCTGGCAGGAACCATTCCCCAGCTGGGTTTAAAGGGCAGACTCAAAGTCTGGGCAGGTGGAGAACATTAGATGGACCTCTCCATGGACACCTTTAGATCTGCGTGTCAGTCCTGCATGGCTTCCTCATCCCTGACATGCTGAATGGCTTCCTGATCCATGAAATCCTCCATGGCTTCCTGATCCATGAAATCCTGCATGGCTCCCTGATCCCTGACATCCTGAATGGCTTCCTTATCCCTGACATCCTCCATGGCTTCCTGATCCATGAAATCCTCCATGGCTTCCTGATCCCTGACATCCTCTGTGGCTTCCCAATCCCTGGCATCCTCCATGGCTTCCTTATCCCTGCCATCTTCCATGGCTCCCTGATACATGAAATCCTCTACTCTTCCTGATTCCTTGTCTGGGTTTGCAAAGACAGGAGTCTGCTAACGAAGGCAGGAGCCTCCTCTGAAATGTAGAATGTAAACCCTCCCCATCCCTCCCAATTGCTGTAAATTTGAAATTAAGGGGCTCTCAGGCAAAAATGTGGGAGCAGGAAATAACAGTTCTTTAATAGGGAAAAGAAATGGGATAAAATAAACAATGCAGTACACTAGAACAACACTGCCAGAGCCAGAACCCAACCTGACACCCTGTGTGGGGTGTTGGTGGCAGTGCCATTGGAATTGTGGCTGCAGCCCTCCTGCAGGGTCAGGGGTGGTTCTGCTGGAGCAGGGATCCTGTAGAGAAGGATGTGTTCTTCCTCAGAAGATCCAGTGGAAGGAGAGGCAGCTGCTGTTCCTCTGGGGAATCCCGTGGAGAAAGCCGTGCTGGTGTCTCAAAAATTCCTGGTTATATCCAGGTAGGAATGCTTGGCTCCTCCCTCTGGGCTCACATCTCCCGATGGATGCTGTAGCTCTTATCAGCCATGCAGGCACATTCAGTGGCTGTTATCAGCAGATGTCCCCTCCCAGGGAGGTGTGAATGTGGTCACTCACAGAGAGAGATAAGGCAAACTGCCCACTTGGCAAAGGTAATCTGCCATACAGATGGGAATGGAAAACATCTTGCATGCGGTCTTCAACATCCCTGAAATCCTCCATGGCTCCCTGATACATGAAATCCTCTATTCTTCCTGATCCCTGAAATCCTCCATGGCTCTCTGATCCCTGAAATCCTCCATACTTACAGTCCCTGCCATCCTGCATCGCTTCCTGATCCCTGAAATCCTCCATACTTCCCATTCCCTGCCATCCTCCCTGGCTTCCCTCCAGGTGCCCTGAGGGAGGGAGGGAGGAAAGAGCTCTGCCTTCCCCTGACACAGCCACACCCTGATCCAGTGCGAGGTGTCCCTGCCCATGACAAGGGGGTTGTGGCTGGCTGGATTTTAGGGTCCCTTCCATCCCTGCCCATGACAAGGGAGTTGTGGCTGGCTGGATTTTAGGGTCCCTTCCATCCCTGCCCGTGACAAAGGGGATTGGGGCTGGCTGGTTTTTAGGGTCCCTGCCATCCCTGCCCATGACAAGGGGATTGGGGCTGGCTGGTTTTTAGGGTCCCTGCCCGTGACAAGGGGGTTGGGGCTGGATGGTTTTCCATCCCTTCCATCCCAGCCCATGCCATGACTCCCTGACTGTGATAAGCTCTCCCTCAGGCATTCAGGCACTGGTTAACACTCCATGTTTCACCTGGGGCCAGCAAGGGCACAGGCGGAATTTCCTGTTAAAAGCAGGACTCTGAGTTATTTTGGCTCCCCTGGAGCTGCAGAGCAGGGACAGGAGCCCCGGCCATGCAGGTTCCAGTGGCAGCCCCCCAGTCCCTGTGTCCCCACCCCAGCAGTTGAACTCTCCTGCTGAGGTGTCAGCTGTGCACACTGAGCCGCTCTGTGCCCAGCCATTAAATGACTGCACCCTCCACGAGCAGGGAAGCTGCAGGAACTGGAAGACAAAGGTGCTTCCCCAGCATTTCCTTCTCCCGAGTTCTTTATTCTGCTCAGAGCAGCTCTCTGCCCGGTATCCAGCAGAACATGTCCCAGAAGGCACCGTCTGCACTGGCTCTGCAGTGACTGGGGGTTGTTTTTCAGCGCCAGATAAATGTGAATGCTCAAATGCAGCTAGGCAAACATTCCTTAAAATAATTAAGATGCTGACAAGAAAATGCAGCTTGATATTCAGAGCCGTCTCCTGTTGCAAATGCAATTAACTGTGCTGGGCTCAGCCTGTCCCAGCGCTTGTTTGTGCACATCCCCGAACCATCCCCTCGGAGCGGGGAGCAGCAGCCGTGGGGTGCCTGCCTGGGGGGAGCGGAGGCAGCAGGCACACAGCACATCCCGCTGGAAGAGCAGCAATTCCTCCCTGGATTTCCCTGGCAGCCCGAGGAACCCGGGGCGAGCGGCCGAGCGCGGTGTGGTGCTGAGAACAGCTCCGAGAGGCACCTGGGAGGGACCTGCCGCTCCTGGAGGGCTCCTCTCGTCACAGCAGCCCCAAATTCTGTCACTGCCTTTATTTTTAGCAGAGCGATTCGCAGGCAGGGAGGGGAGGAGGAAGGCTTGGCTGAGTGTTTATCACTCGCACATCACACAGGAAGCTGTTCACATTTTTATTAATTGACTAACAATATCCAGAGACTTACTCAGGCTCAGATGGAATCTGCTCAAATCCTTTCCAGTGAAATGTCACTTGAAATGAAAATGGCAGAGGAATTTTTAGAAAGGCCATCGCTGGGGGAGATTCTTGGAGAGAGAAGAACCTGCCTTCCCCCAGAACTCTGTCAGCCTCAGGGGTTTTAAAGGTGACATGTAATATATTAAAATACAGGGATTGATTAATGTGCTAATTGCAGGGGAGAATATAAAATACAATCGTGACTTCAGATGCCTTGAAGAAAAGGAATGCTTGAACATCAGGCCCTGGCTGGTGCCAGTGACATGTTAATTGCCAAGTTTTCAACGTGAGGATTTCTGTGCTCCAAGGTAGCTGGAAGCTCATCATTACTGGGATCCGATCAACAGGATTCCTCAGCTGCTCTGGAAAACAAGTCTCAGCTGCTTTAGTGCCTGTGTATTTCAGTATCAGGTACCTTAGGAACACTGACACCTGAGTGAGCCTTTCCCCTGGTTTGTGA
Organism: Emberiza elegans; assembly: GCA_024865655.1. Classification (NCBI taxonomy): domain Eukaryota; kingdom Metazoa; phylum Chordata; class Aves; order Passeriformes; family Fringillidae; genus Emberiza; species Emberiza elegans. Next base: position 630,185 of record JALJVW010002400.1, read on the forward strand.
TTGCAGAAATGGAAGTGGTTCCATGGCAGAGATCCAGGTAATCTCTACGTGCAGCTCCCGTTAAAAATGGCGAGGAGGAGGCAAGGGAGGGAAGATCAGGTGTGTCAGAGGGTGGGCAGCAGGAGCCAGCTGGCACAGCAGAGTGACGGGCAGGTGATTCTGTCAGCGAGGGGCAGGGGAGTTCCCAGCAGCAGGAGGAGCTGGGCTGGCTGTGATCCGTGCCAGGGAAGCAGCTCCGGCTGGGGCTGCAGGACATGAAACCAGGAGTGAGGAGAGGAGGCTGGTGACAGGCTGAGCTCCTGAGCACAGCACAGGCTCGGGGAGAAAAACGGAGAAAAAGGGAATGGAAGCATGAATGGGGAGCTGTGCTCTGTGCTGGGAATGGGGGGACACAGGAATGGGGGGACACAGGAATGGGGGGACACAGGAATGGAGTGGTGGGACACAGGAACAGGAATGGGGGACACAGGAATGGGGCTGTGCTCTGTGCTGGGAGCACTGGGACACAGGAATGGGGGGACACAGGAATGGGGGCTGTGCTCTGTGCTGGGAGCACTGGGACACAGGAATGGGGGGACACAGGAATGGGGGGACACAGGAATGGGGGGGACACAGGAATGGGGAATGGGGATGGGGGCTGTGCTCCATGCTGGGGACTGGGACACAGGAATGGGGGGACAGAGGAATGGGGGCACTGGGACACAGGAATGGGGGGACACAGGAATGGGGGGCTGTGCTCTGTGCTGGGAGCACTGGGACACAGGAATGGGGGGACACAGGAATGGGGGGACACAGGAATGGGGGGCTGTGCTCCATGCTGGGAGCACTGGGACACAGCAGCACAGGACATCCCAGGCTGGGAGAGCATTCCAGCCAAGCTGGGAGCTGATCCTTCTCCTGGCTGCCTGCAGCAGCACCAGCAAAGTGCCCTGATCACTGCAATCCAGAGGCTGCAGGGTTTATTGGCTGATTTCAGCTCAATCAGATTGAGGGATAAACGGGATCTGGGCTTAGCTGAGGTTTCTGAGCTGAAAAGAGCAAATCAGGATTAAACCAGGAAAACAGATTAATGGGATAGACTGATCTGAGGGACCTGGGCTCAGCAGCGCTCCAGCAAGGCTGACACTGGGGTACTGAAGGGGCAATGGCAGCTGTGTCCATAGCAGGGGATAGGATCATGGAAAGGTTTGGGGTGGAAAACTCCTTAAAAACCACCCAGTGGCACCCCTGCCATGGCAGGGACACCTCCCTCTGTCCCAGGCTGCTCCAAAGCCCTCTCTAGCCTGGCCTTGGGCACTGCCTGGGATCCAGGGCAGCCCCAGCTGCTCTGGGCACCTGTGCCTGTGTCCCGTGCCGTGGGGAAGGTGCAGCCTGTGAGGGAACACAGCTCCTTCCAGTGAGCCCAGAAGGTGCCCAGGAAAACCCCCAGCTGCTTTAGGTACTCTGGTAAGATGCCCAAAATGAGGGGAACTAGACCCAGCTCTTGGGAACCTGGATCTCGGGAAGGCTGGGGATTCCTTCCTGTGAATGGTGCCTGAGTTTTATTCCATGTGCAGTGAGGAGAGCCCTGCATTGGCAAGGGCTAGACCTGGGGCAAAAACCCTCCAGGAGGGGACTGGGGATGAACAGGAGCCTAAGAGAGGGGGCAGGAGGGCACATCCCAAATGAAGCTTCACCCTGAGGGGCTGGGGATGAGCAGGACCCTAAGAGAGGGAGCAGGAGGACACGTCCCCAATGAAGCTTCACCCTGAGGGGCTGGGGATAAACAGGGACCCTAAGAGAGGGAGCAGGAGGACACGTCCCCAATGAAGCTTCACCCTGAGGGAGTGGGGATAAACAGGGACCCTAAGAGGACAGGAGTCCATGTCCCCAGTGAAGCTTCACCCCTGAGAGGGCTGAGAGGGGGAGGGCACATCCCCAGGGACCCTAAGTGGGGGAGGGACCCAGGAGGGCACATCCCCAGTGAAGATTCACCCTGAGGGGCTGGGGATAAGCAGGGACCCTAAGGGAGGGAGCAGGAGGGCACATCCCCAGTGAAGATTCACCCTGAGGGCCAGCAGGCTCCAGGTACAGTCTGGGCTGCAGAAGTGTCAGCTGGGATGGGAGAAGGAGCTCCAGAGCCTTCCAGGCTACTGCTGAGCCCCGATTCCAGACTAAAGGGGAGCACTGGAGCTCCTCCAGTGACCCAGCATGGGCTGGGAGCTGCTCTGAAACGTCCTGGCCTGATATCCAGCCCTGCCAGTGCCACGGGCACAGCTTCAGGACGGGTGTCTTGACTCACGTCTTATGCAACCCCTCTCCTCCCCAGGAAGTGAGAAGGAACCCATTAAATCTGCCCACACAGCGTCTCTAATGCCTGAGCTGGAAGTGGTGGGAATTATGATGGATATATGGAGCCCTTCCCCAGGTTTCCAGGCAAATCAGGGGAAAGTTCCTTCAAAAAATGTACAGCTAATTATGGATTTTCCAGCTGCGATAATGTTTGAAGGGCTAAGTCTTTAATTAAATCAGAGGTTTACGAGTGAACGTTCCTGGTAGGAGTCTGTAGGGAGTAGCCTTTGAATTGGTAAATCAGCTCCTGAATAAACCACTTGTCAAGCTGAAACGCTGCGTTCCCTGAGTTCTGTGCTAAGTTTAAACAAGAAAATAACTGAATTTCACGGAGATGAAAAATGGCAGTGCTGGGAACTGGAGATTTGCACTCACCCTCAGGTGCAGTGTGGCTCCTGCAGAACATTTGCTGTCTGTGCCACCCCATCAGCTGCTGCTGCTGCTCCAGCAGGGGAAGTGTCCGTGCTGCATCAGCCCCTGCTCTCTGTGCTGCCCCAGCTGCCACAGACACATGCACAGCCCCTGGCAGGGCGGGCAGGCCCTGGCACAGGTGCCCAGAGCAGCTGGGGCTGCCCCTGGATCCTGGCAGTGCCCAAGGCCAGGCTGAATGGAGCTTGGTGCACACTGGGAGGAGTCCGTGCCATGGCAGGGGTGGCCCTGGAGGGCGTTTGAAGTCTCCTCCAACCCAAACCATTCCATGCATGTTAGGCTCTCCAGCCCCAGGTGTGCCAGGACTGCCCACATCCTCACTCCGACCTCCCTGATCCAGCCTGCAGCAGCCTCAGGGCTCTGGGCTGGGCCTGGGCAAGCCATGGCATCTATTTTCTATCTCTTTCATTGCTCCTCTATACCTATTTTATATCTCTTTTACATCTGCTTTATACCTGTTTTATATCTCATTTACAGCTCTCTTATATCTGTTTTCTGTCTCATTCGTTGTTTAATGCCTGAAGCACTGCCAAGTGTTAATTTTCCAGCGTGTTCCTCACGCACAGCCTGGCAGGCTGCCTGTCACACGTGTGCCCTGCCCTGGTGGCACTCAGGGGACACAGCTGCAGGGCACACCTTGGGCTGTGCCCCCTGAGCTCTGGGGCTGCTCCCTGCCCTCGCTGCCCATCAGGCAGTGGGTCCATGGCCAGTGTGGCTCTGTGCTCAGCCACGTCCCCACTCTGGTCCCTTCTCCAGTGTCCCAGGCCCTGCCCAGCCCTGGAATTCTGCTCCATGTCCCATGCAGAGACCGTGGCTGGGTTGGAGCACGGAGTTATGGAAAGTTCAGCTCCCTCAGCACAGACTAATCTCAGCCCAGCTGTGTGAGCTCTCTCTGTAATCTGTGGGGGAAAATCAGAGTCTTTTAGGGCATGAGTCAGCTAATCTGTTTTAGTCTCTATTTTGGGAGGAGATGAAGCATGTCCTCAAATTTGCTGTTCTTCTCTGTTGACTTCAAAGGGAGCCCAACGTGACTTGCTGGAATGGAGGTGTCTGTGCAAGGCAAGTCTATCTTTGGGCAGATGGATCTCAATGAAGGGGAAGGGTGACTTCATCCATCATCCATGCATTCCTTTGAGGGATCCACTCAGTTTCAAGCTTTGCTACCTGGCTGTGGCACTGCTCACTCCTTGGGGTCCCTTTCTTTGCTCTGCTTCTTGCCAAGGACAGGATCTCACCTGCAACTCCCCAGGATTTGTGGACAATGTGTGGTGACCCTTCCCTGCCTCCGGAGCCGCCCTGCCTCCCCTCTTCTCCTCCTGAAGCAGTTTCCTGATGCTCCACCCTTCCCTCAGGTACCTCACACTGTCTCCTTGGCTCTCCCTTCACCCCTGCCCTGCCCACACGCCATCCATGACTGAGAATTTCTCCTCACAGTCACACGTGGGTCCCCTCATGGCCAAACCCGTCCAGCCTGACCCCCAGCTGACACCCCCATTGCTGCCCCATCCCCTGCAGGGTCCCCGAGCACACAGAACCATTGCTGCCCCACACTGAGGAGTGCCAGGCCTTGGCAGATCCACCTGCGCCAGGCTGCTCGGGACTGTGTCCATGAAGGTCTGAATACCTCCAAGGATGCACAGGCCAGGCGGGTCCAGGGTTCTTCCAGTGCCCATCCCTTCCAAGAGACAAGGCATGCTCATTCCAGAGTCCCTTGTGAAAGTTAAATGGATAAAAGGTTTAAAAGTTAAATCTCAGAAACAGTGCTTCATCCTCACCTTCCCTGGGTCAGTTCCAGAGGTTACACTGACCTTGAAGTCTTGTGTTTCTCTGGAATCTTCCTTTCCTCAAGTGCCTCCTTAGGGCAGACACCTTCAGTGTGGGCTTTGGAGGATTTCCTCTCCCCTCCATGAGCTGGAACAGAACTGGACCTGCCCTGGCTGTGTGTGCTGGGACCCAGAGCCCCTGCTCAGCCCTGGGCTGATGCCAAGGGCAAGGTGGGAATTGTGTCCCTGTGCCCCTCCCTCAGGTGAGAGCCCACGTGCAGAGCTGCCCCAGCCCTGGGCTGATGCCAAAGGAAAGGTGGGAATTGTGTCCCTGTGCCCCTCCCTCAGGTGAGAGCCCACGTGCAGAGCTGCCCCAGCCCTGGGGCCAACAGCAGGAGGACGTGGAGCTGCTGCAGAGAGCCCAGAGGAGGCCCCGGAGCTGCTGCAGGGCTGGAGCCCCTCTGCTCTGGAGCCAGGCTGGCAGAGCTGGGAATGCTCCCCTGGAGAAGGGAAGGCTCCAGGCAGAGCTCAGAGCCCCTGGCAGGGCCTGGAGGGGCTCCAGGAGAGCTGGAGAGGGACTGGGGACAAGGGACAGAGGGACAGGAGCCAGGGAATGGCTGCCACTGGGAAAGGGGAGATGGGGCTGGGATCTTGGCAAGGAATTCCTGGCTGGGAGGGTGGGCAGGGGCTGGGCTGGAATTCCCAGATTGGCTGGGGCTGCCCCTGGATCCCTGGCAGTGCCCAAGGCCAGGTTGGACATGGGGCTGGAGCAGCCTGGTGTGGTGGCAGGCTGGCACAGGGCTGGGAGGGTCCCTGGGGTCCCTGCCACCGGCCCTTCCCTGGTTCCCCAGCAGCCCCAGCTCTGCTCTGCTCCCCCCATTCCCCCGGAGCTGCTCCAGCCCCTCCTGCCCTGCCCTGTCCCTGCAGTGCTGCCGTTCCTGCAGGAGCCCTGGAGAGCAGAGCTGCTGCCCTCCTGGCCCCTCCTGCTCCATCTGTCCAGCCCCATCTGCTCTGCTCCTGACCTGCCTCAGACACAAACTGTGCCTTTGCTCTGCTCCTCAGACACAAACTGTGCCTTTTGCTCTGCTCCTAATACACAAACTGTGCCTTTTGCTCTGCTCCTTGCCTTTTGCTCTGCTCCTCAGACACAAACTCTCTCCTACACAAACTGTGCTTTTTACTCTGCTCCTCAGACCTCTCTCATACACAAACTCTGCTTTTGGTTCTGCTCCTCAGACACAAACTCTGCCTTTTGCTCTGCTCCTCAGACACAAACTGTGCTTTTTGCTCTGCTCCTCGGACACAAACTGCTTTTTGCTCTGCTCCTCAGACACAAACTGTGCCTTTTGCTCTGCTCCTCAGACCTCTCTCATACACAAACTCTGCTTTTGGTTCTGGCTCTGAGCGGCCAGAGCTGCAGCCTGGCCTGGCCAGGAGCTAACGGGCACCTTCATGAGGAAATCCAGGAAATAAACCTTTATTTTATAGCATTGCTACAGAAATGAGACCTCCTTTCATTGAACCCACACCACTGACAAAAGAGAAGCCCTGAATTTGTCCAGGACCTGAGCTCCCCAAATCCTCCCAGGGTAACGAGTGACTGCCTCAGCTTTAACCATCTGATCATGCTGGAATTGCTGAAGTTATAATTATAAACCTCCAAAGTAAGAGCAATAACGTGCAACTGGAGCTCATTTCAGACTTGGCTGAGAAAAGGCTGCAACCAGACTGAGCAATTTTAATTTAGGTAAATTAAAGGTTTAAATTTAGCCTGGTAACTAAAATCCCACAAATCACAAACCATCCTCCTGTGTTAATTGCATGAGCATCCTCTCATTATTTCTTGCTTTCTGACCAGTCAGAAAATCCTCATCCCAGTATTAGTCATGCCCTGGGTGTCTGGGAACTTGTAATATTTTACATTGTGTTTCTTTCTTTCTTTCTTCATGGAAAGGTTTTTTATTGCTTTACTATTAAAGTACAGTACGGGGCTATTTTGGGACAGAAACCTTTAAAATTAACTGAGTTTTTATACCTTGTAAAAATGAGACCTTCCTGAGGAACTATTCAATGCTCATTCTTCAATTTAGTACTGAGTACCTGAAGCAGTAAAAGATTTTGCTCCTAATCATATTAATGAAGTTGATTATTTTAGGAGCCCGGGCTGCCAAGCAGGTTATCTATTTCAGTCTGTGACTGCATCATGAATTAACAGAGCAATTAAAGCAAACGTGGAGCCAATAACAAATGTCTGAAGGGTTTCACAGCTGGGCTGCCTGGGCAGGGGGCAGTGCTGTGAGAGCAGCAGAGTTCCAGAAGGGATCCAGAGGAGCCACTTGTACATTTGGCCATTCCCAGTGCAGGAATGAGAGAAATGGCATTTCCTGGCACAGAAGTTAGAACTGGGAGATGTTTCCTACATGGACTATTTATTTTATTCCTTATTGAAGGGTAACGACTTTAAACTGAAAGAGGGAAGGTTTAGATGGGATCTTGGGAAGAAATTCCTCATGTGAGGGTGGGCAGGCCCTGGCACAGGGTGCCCCTGGATCCCTGGCAGTGTCCCAGGCCAGGCTGGACACTGGGGCTGAATCCACCTGGGACAGTGGGAGGTGTCCCTGCCATGGCAGGGGTGGCACTGGGTCAGATTTAAGGTCCTTCCCACCCAAACCATTCCATGATTCCATATTTATGGGACAGGTATCCCAGAAATGTTTCTGGTTTTGGATACAGATTAACTCCAGAGAAATCCAATAATAAAATCAGTATTTATGTCCTGTGGCTGTAAAAGTCCCAGCCAGCAGCAGAGTGCTGAGCGCTCTGAGGAGAGGAGGAGGGTTTGTTATCCAGTTCTCCACCAGAGCCTGGGACAAGGAGCAGCCCAGGGATGGGGACAGCCACCTCTCCAGGGGCTGTGCTGTTCCAGAGTCCTGGCAGGTTTGGCTTCACCACCACCCAACCCTTAGGGAGCAGCTTCCTCTGCAATTCCACTCTGGGGGCCACTGGGAGCTCCTCCTGACCCTTGCACCGGGGAATGGCCTGGGCTGGGAGGGAGCTCAGAGCCCACCCAGTGCCAGGGACACCTCCCCTGTCCCAGGCTGCTCCAGCCCCAGTGCCCAGCCTGGCCTTGGGCACTGCCAGGGATCCAGGGGCAGCCCCAGCTGCTCTGGGCACCTGTGCCAGGGCCTCACAGCCTGCCAGGGAACAATTCCTCATTCCCCATATCCCATCCAGCCCTGCCCTCTGGCAGTTCACCCTCACCAATCCCACCCCAGCTCTCCTTGCAGAGCCCCCTGGGCACTGCAGGGCTCTCCTGGAGCCCAGAGCAGGGACCTGAGCTGTGCTGCTCCTGCCCCCAGGGCAGCACCCACCAGCACCCCTCAGCAGCTCCAGACCCTCCAACATCTCCAGAATACAGGAGAGGAAACATCCTCATCCTCCTCCAGCACAGCAGTTCTCAGCTGTAATGATGGAATTCCTAATGGGAAATGAACGGGGAATGGGGAATGGGGAATGCTCCCATGGCAGGTTCCTCCTCACAGCCCCAGCTCCCCTGGAGCTCTGCAGAGGCCAGAGCCAGCAGGGCAGTGATCTCCAGGCTCAGCCATCATGTTCTGAACCCTTCCTGCCCATGCCAGGCTCAGCCCTCATGTTCTGAACCCTTCCTGCCCATGCCAGGCTCAGCCATCGTGTTCTGAGCCCCTCCTGCCCATGCCAGGCTCAGCCATCGTGTTCTGAGCCCTTCCTGCCCATGCCAGGCTCAGCCATTGTGTTCTGAGCCCTTCCTGCCCATGCCAGGCTCAGCCATTGTGTTCTGAACCCTTCCTGCCCATACCAGGCTCAGCCATCGTGTTCTGAACCTGTCCTGCCCATGCCAGGCTCAGCCATTGTGTTCTGAGCCCTTCCTGCCCACGCCAGGCTCAGCCATCGTGTTCTGAGCCCCTCCTGCCCATGCCAGGCTCAGCCATCGTGTTCTGAGCCCTTCCTGCCCATGCCAGGCTCAGCCATCCTGTTCTGAGCCCCTCCTGCCCATGCCAGGCTCAGCCCTCATGTTCTGAGCCCTTCCGCCCATGCCAGGCTCAGCCATTGTGTTCTGAGCCCTTCCTGCCAATGCCAGGCTCAGCCATTGTGTTCTGAGCCCTTCCTGCCCATGCCACACCTCAGCCATCCTGTTCTGAACCCTTCCTGCCCATGCCAGGCTCAGCCATTGTGTTCTGAGCCCTTCCTGCCCATGCCAGGCTCAGCCATCGTGTTCTGAGCCCTTCCTGCCCATGCCAGGCTCAGCCATCGTGTTCTGAACCCTTCCTGCCCATGCCAGGCTCAGCCAGCCAGGCTCAGCCATGAACCCTTCCTGCCCTGCCAGGCTCAGCCATCCTGTTCTGAACCCTTCCTGCCCATGCCAGGCTCAGCCATTGTGTTCTGAGCCCTTTCTGCCATCGTGTTCTGAACCCTTCCTGCCCATGCCAGGCTCAGCCATCGTGTTCTGAGCCCTTCCTGCCCATGCCACACCTCAGACGATCCCAGATTTTCCACCCTGGGCTCTGTGGCAGAGCTCAGTTACTCACCTGTGCCACTGAGGGTGATGAATGCTCCTGGCACTCCGTGCTGGGCTCCAGCCTCGAGCTGGGGGGTGAGAAGAGAGAGATGAGAGGAAAAGAAATGTGAGTTGATTGATAAAAATATAATTGCGCTGATAATTCCATCTGTCAGACTAATAACTGGCTCGTAATGTTTCTTTAATAACAAAACCTCCTGCTTACGTAACAGCTCCTGCATGTGGTTTGGAGTGGTTCGTAGGTATCAGTGAGAGCCCAAAGCAGCCCCGTGAGGCAGCTGGGAATGCACAGCCCCTCTCCCTGTCAGCGCTGCTGCACTCCACGGGCAGGGAGCTGCCAGGGCTGGCTGCAGGTGAAATGCAGAGCAGCCCCCGGGCCCTGTCCTCGCTGGGCAGGGAACGGGAGAGGGGGTTTGGGATCCAGGAACCACATCCAGCAGGAGGGAGGGTTTGGGATCCTCCTGCAGGAACCAGATCCAGCAGGAGGGAGGGTTTGGGATCCAGGAACCAGGTCCAGCAGGAGGGAGGGTTTGGGATCACCCTGCAGGAACTAGATCCAGCAGGAGGGAGGGTTTGGGATCCAGGAATCACATCCATCACGGAGGGAGGGTTTGGGATCCCCCTGCAGGAACCACATCCAGCAGGAGGGAGGGTTTGGGATCCAGGAATCACATCCAGCAGGAGGGAGGGTTTGGGATCCAGGAACCAGATCCAGCAGGAGGGAGGGTTTGGGATCCAGGAACCAGATCTAGCAGGGAGAGATGGTTAGAGATCCAGGAATCACATCCAGCAGGGAGGGAGGGATTGGGATCCAGGAATCAGGTCCAGCAGGAGGGAGGGTTTGGGATCCTGCAGGAACCAGATCCAGCAGGAGGGAGGGTTTGGGATCCAGGAATCACATCCAGCAGGAGGGAGGGTTTGGGATCCAGGAACCACATCCAGCAGGAGGGAGGGTTTGGGATCCAGGAACCACATCCATCACGGAGGGAGGGTTTGGGATCCTCCTGCAGGAACCAGATCCAGCAGGAGGGAGGGTTTGGGATCCAGGAATCACATCCATCACGGAGGGAGGGTTTGGGATCCTCCTGCAGGAACCAGATCCAGCAGGAGGGAGGGTTTGGGATCCCCCTGCCAGCCCTGCTCCCTGCAGGGGTCAGGTCCAGCAGTCCTGGGCTCTGGGCAGGGCAGGGGTGGCGCTGGATGATCCCTGTGGGTCCCTCCCAGCTGAGGATTTTCTATAATTTTACAACCCAAATGTTGTGAATGTCCCAAGCATGGGAAGATTTTTGTGGAGTCCCTTCATGAGAGCCCTGGGCGGTACCAGGGGACCCATTTCAGAGCTGCAGCTCTGCAGGACCCCGACCTCCCTGGTGTCCCTGGCACTGGCCATGCTCACTGCCCGGCCCATCCCCACCCGCCTGGGCTGGCACTCTCCCCTCTCCCAGACAATTCTTGCTGTGAGGAGCTGCCCTTTGCGCCCCCATCTCCTTCTCAGCCCCTCTTTGCCCTGTCCCTGCTGGTTCCCATCCCCGAGGTGCCCAGGATGTGCCAGCCCCACCGAGATCCCTGGCAGTGACTGCAGGGCCGGCCCTGAGTCAGAGCTTGGCTCAGCACAGCTCCAGCACCACGTCACTGCTGGGCTCCGTTACCGCAGGAGCCGCAGGAGCTGGGGCCGTTTTTGGCCATGGGATCCCCCAGGATGTGCCTGCGGGACTCAGCTCTGCTGGCCCGGGTGCTGTGGGTGTGTGGGACCTTCCAGCAATCCTGTCAGCGGGTTTCTGTGCCTTCCCTTGGCTGAGCTGTTTGTCATCCACCCTGCTGGGATTTCAGAAGCTCCCTGTGGCCTGAATTTGGGGTTTTCTGTAGCACAACAAAGCCCAGGTGTGGAAAGGCTGGAATCCCTGGATTGCCTGGGAAGGAGAAGTCCCTGCCTTTCTGCCTTTGGGTCCTTTCTGCTGCACTGGAGCTGAGCAAAGGCTCACAGTGTCCGAGGGACAGGGCAGGGGCAGGGCAGGGAGCGGGGCAGCTGCACAGAGCACGCAGGGGATGTGCCCAACAGAGACCCCCAGGAGGGCTGGGTGGGAAGGGACCCTGAATGCCACCCAGTGCCACCCCATCCACGGCAGGGACACCTCCCACTGCCCCAGGGTGCTCCCAGTGCCCAACCTGGCCTTGGGCACTGCCAGGGATCCAGGGGCAGCCCCAGCCAATCTGGGAATTCCAGCCCAGCCAGCAATTCCTGGCCAAGATCCCAGCCCAATCTCCCCTTTCCCAGTGGCAGCCATTCCCTGGCTCCTGTCCCTCTGTCCCTTGTCCCCAGTCCCTCTCCAGCTCTCCTGGAGCCCCTCCAGGCCCTGAGAAGTCCCAGTCCTGCTGGTACACATGGGAAATGTTTCCAGTGATGTCTCCTGGATGTGAGGCTGATTTTTTGTGCCCGATGCTGGCTCCTCCTGCTCCCGCTGCTCATTAAGGCATCCCAACTTTTCCCTTTTCCAACACTTTTTCCTTCCACCTGCTCAGACCTTTAGCCAAACTGGGATTGTTTGGCCAAGTGTTTTCTGGGACAAATGTTCCTCTTCACCTGAGATTTTGTGTCAAGTTTCTGATAAAACAGTTCTGTGGTTTTTCAGGAGTGAAAGGAGGAAATAAACGTTGTTTTGTCAAATTAGAAAATGTTTTGGAGTGCCCTCAAATGTGGAGACACGTATCCCAGGAAAATCCACCTGAACAGCTTTGGAAAATCTGTTTTTTCTCCTTGTTCAGCTGGTCCAGGTGTCCCTGGCCATGCAGGGGTTAGGATGAGGTGGGCTCTAAGGTCCCTTCAGCCCAAGGCAGCCCGATGCTCTCCAGTACTGAGTGTGACCATTCTGTGATAATGCACAGCACACACAGAGGCTCTGCACCGAGCACCACGGCTCTGAACGCCTCTGGGCAGCCACAGCCCAGCCTGGCTCCCCGGGCAGGGTAACCGAGCACATCCAGCTCCATGGGTCAGCTCCTCACTGTCGGAGGGCTCCAGGGCCTGCCTTGGCTCCCGCGATTCCGTGGAAATGGGAACGCATTCCCTGTTTTCCATGAGCTTAGCCGTGACAAAGGGGAAGTGAAACCTGGCAGGCAGGAGCCTGACACTTGGAAAGCAGCCCAGCATTTCATGGAGCACGCAGAGAAGCTGTCATGGACATCTTTTCATGGAAAAGTCCTTTCCTTAGGATTGTTCCTCCTGAGAAGCTGAGAGGCCTCAGGAACAAAATGCAAACCATGGTTATCTGCTGCTGTGGGATGCAACAGGTGCATCTGGGATTGGGTCTCATGTGGTTGTTTCTAATTAATGGCCAATCACAGCCCAGCTGGCTTGGACTCTCTGTCCGAGACACAAACCTTTGTTATCATTCTTTCTGATTCTATTCTTAGCTAGCCTTCTGGTGAAACCTTTTCTTCTATTCTTTTAGTATAGTTTTAATATAATATATATCATAAAATAATAAATCAGCCTTCTGAAACATGGAGTCAGATCCTCGTCTCTTCCCCCATCCGAGGACCCCTGTGATCACGGTCACGAGAAGCAGCAAACGCCACCCATCACCCCATTGCCGTGCAGGGAGAGCTGCAATCACCAGCAGCAGTGGCGTGTGCCCTCTGATGTCACTGCCTCCAGGCCCTGCACTGCGGGAAGGTCACAGCAGTGCCAGAAAATGTGACCTCACTTCTTCTCCTGCACTTCAGGCACGTGTCCTCCCTGGAAATCCTCGAGCTTCCAGTGCTGCCTGGGCTCTACAGCTGCTACTGCCAGTGTTTGAAGATGAAGTCTAAAAACAGGGGGGAAAAAAGAACAAAATGCCATGTGGAGGTTAAAATAGAAAATATTTAAATGTTCTGTACCAGAAGGGGCTGTTTCAGAGCTAAGAGTAAATAGTCATGAGCACATTCAGACCCTGAGGACACAGGGATTATGCCTTGACAAAGCAGGAAATTCAGCAAATGGGTATTTCCTGAGAAATCAGCTTTATTTCTTCCACTGGGAAAAGAGGAAAGGAGCATTTGCCCCAGTCGGTCACTGAGGGGACAAAGCTGTGCACAGCCCCAAATGTCTGCGTGGGGGAAGTGAGAGGCAGGGCAGGATCATCCCAGGGGGTCAGGGCTGGATGGGTGTTGGACATCATCCAATCCAGGTCCAGCCAAGTCCCTTCCACCCCACAGTCCCTGTAAAACACTTCCCCACACCGCTGAATTCAATCTCACTGTTCCTCTGCTCCAGGGCATCAGAAAACCCTGCTGGGTTCAGCCCAGAGCAGCTGGGGCTGCCCCTGCATCCCTGGCAGTGCCCAAGGCCAGGCTGGACACTGGGGCTGGATCCACCTGGGACAGTGGGAGGTGTCCCTGCCATGGCAGGGCTGGCACTGGGTGGGATTTAGGGTCCCTCCAACCCAAACCACTCCAGGATTCCCCCCCAAAGCTCTCATGGGAGGTGTCTGGAGCCTCAGCCAGCAGAGCTGGATAACCCAGGGCTCTGGAGCACTCACCTGATTCCATCTCCAGAGATGGCCAGTGGAGTGAGGATGTCCAGCCAGGTCCTTTGTCCTTGGGGTGAGGATGTCCAGCCAGGTGTAGCCATGATATTTTCTGAAAAATCCCTTTGCCAGGATTGTTCTCCTGAGAATCTGAGAGGCCTCAGAGGAAAAGAATAACAATGGTTATCCGCTGCTGTGGGATGCAACAGGTGCATCTTTGGTTGGTCTCATGGGGTTGTTTCTAATTAATGGCCAATCACAGTCAGCTGGCTCAGACTGTCTGGTCAGTCACAAGATGTTATTATCATTCCATTCCTTTCTATTCCTTGCTAGCTTTCTGATTAAATAATTTCTTCTATTCTTTTAGTATAGCTTTAATGTAATATATATAATAAAATAATAAATCAGCCTTCTGAAACATGGAGTCAGATCCTCGTCTCTTCCCTCATCCTGGGACCCCTGTGAGCACTGTCACAGCCAGGTCCTTTCCCTTCCCCTGGAGTGAGGACGTCCAGCCAGGTCCCTTCCCCCTGGGGCCAGGCAGGATCCAGGTGTGAGACAATCCTGATTTCAGCAGCAGAGCCCTGGGGTGGGCCCTGCCCTGCTGGGGAGGGGGCCCCCAGGACCCTGGGCAGTCGGGCATTGCACTGGAGCTGCAACCCCTGCAGGAGAAGCTGCCATTCCAGGGGCCATTCCAGGGGAATGGGACACTCCAAAGTGGCACTGAGCTGGCTGGATGTGCCCAGGACCCTGGCACCCACAGCTCCCAGCCCGTCCTGGTGCTCAGGGATGCAGAGGAGCGCAGGGGAGGGCAGGGCCTGGCCGGGATTGCCTGGAGCAGGAGCTGGGATGGAGCCAGAGCGTGGGAGGGACACGAGGCAGCACTTCCAGAGGATTTCCCAGGTAAAACGAAGCCTCTCTGGCACAGAGGGAGTGCCTAACCCAGATTCTGGGAATCACAGCAGCCAGGGCTGAGGGTGAGCTCTGCTCCCAGACCTGAAAGCATCTCAAAAATGGGAAATGAAATTCTTTTCTTTGTATGCAGACCCAGCAATCTGGGGGTCACCTGCACTTCAGGCACGTGTCCTCCCTGGAAATCCTCGAGCTTCCAGTGCTGCCTGGGCTCTACAGCTGCCACTGCCAGTGTTTGAAGATGAAGTCTAAAAACAGGGGGGAAAAAAGAACAAAATGCCATGTGGAGGTTAAAATAGAAAATATTTAAATGTTCTGTACCAGAAGGGGCTGTTTCAGAGCTAAGAGTAAATAGTCATGAGCACATTCAGACCCTGAGGACACAGGGATTATGCCTTGACAAAGCAGGAAATTCAGCAAATGGGTATTTCCTGAGAAATCAGCTTTATTTCTTCCACTGGGGAAAAAGAGGAAAGGCATTTGCCCCAGTCGGTCACTGAGGGGACAAAGCTGTGCACAGCCCCAAATGTCTGCGGGGGGGAAGTGAGAGGCAGGGCAGGATCATCCCAGGGGTCAGGGCTGGATGGGTGTTGGACATCATCCAATCCAGGTCCAGCCAAGTCCCTTCCACCCCACAGTCCCTGTAAAACACTTCCCCACACCGCTGAATTCAATCTCACTGTTCCTCTGCTCCAGGGCATCAGAAAACCCTGCTGGGTTCAGCCCAGAGCAGCTGGGGCTGCCCCTGCATCCCTGGCAGTGCCCAAGGCCAGGCTGGACACTGGGGCTGGAGCACCTGGGACAGTGGGAGGTGTCCCTGCCATGGCAGGGTGGCCCTGGGTGGGATTTAGGGTCCCTCCAACCCAAACCACTCATTCACATCCCCCAAACTCCTCTCATGGGAGGTGTCTGGAGCCTCAGCCAGCAGAGCTGGATAACCCAGGGCTCTGGAGCACTCACCTGATTCCATCTCCAGAGATGGCCAGTGGAGTGAGGATGTCCAGCCAGGTCCTTTGTCCTTGGGGTGAGGATGTCCAGCCAGGTGTAGCCATGATATTTTCTGAAAAATCCCTTTGCCAGGATTGTTCTCCTGAGAATCTGAGAGGCCTCAGAGGAAAAGAATAACAATGGTTATCCGCTGCTGTGGAATGCAACAGGTGCATCTTTGGTTGGTCTCATGGGGTTGTTTCTAATTAATGGCCAATCACAGTCAGCTGGCTCAGACTGTCTGGTCAGTCACAAGATGTTATTATCATTCCATTCCTTTCTATTCCTTGCTAGCTTTCTGATTAAATAATTTCTTCTATTCTTTTAGTATAGCTTTAATGTAATATATATAATAAAATAATAAATCAGCCTTCTGAAACACGGAGTCAGATCCTCGTCTCTTCCCTCATCCTGGGACCCCTGTGAGCACTGTCACAGCCAGGTCCTTTCCCTTCCCCTGGAGTGAGGATGTCCAGCCAGGTCCCTTCCCCCTGGGGGCCAGGCAGGATCCAGGTGTGAGACAATCCTGATTTCAGCAGCAGAGCCCTGGGGTGGGCCCTGCCCTGCTGGGGAGGGGGCCCCCAGGACCCTGGGCAGTCGGGCATTGCACTGGAGCTGCAACCCCTGCAGGAGAAGCTGCCATTCCAGGGGCCATTCCAGCAGAATGGGACACTCCAAAGTGGCACTGAGCTGGCTGCATGTGCCCAGGACCCTGGCACCCACAGCTCCCAGCCCATCCTGGTGCTCAGGGATGCAGAGGAGCGCAGGGGAGGGCAGGGCCTGGCCGGGATTGCCTGGAGCAGGAGCTGGGATGGAGCCAGAGCGTGGGAGGGACACGAGGCAGCACTTCCAGAGGATTTCCCAGGTAAAACGAAGCCTCTCTGGCACAGAGGGAGTGCCTAACCCAGATTCTGGGAATCACAGCAGCCAGGGCTGAGGGTGAGCTCTGCTCCCAGACCTGAAAGCATCTCAAAAATGGGAAATGAAATTCTTTTCTTTGTATGCAGACCCAGCAATCTGGGGAGTCACCTTTGTGTTACCGGAGCACTTTGGGTCCCCAGCTCTGACTGAAGCCCCATTTCTGGGTATTTTCCCTGCCTGTAAGGGAGGGCAATGGTTGTTTTCCACAGAGAATCATTGATTTGGTGATTTTCCCCTGGGCAGGGGTTTAAAGGGCCAGCACTAATAAAGGTGATCAAGCTTCAGAAGTGTCTCCCCGCAGGAACACCACCTTTTATTTTTATTTATCTATTGCCCCAGAATTCCTTGAAGCAGACTCAGCTCCTTCTCCTGTTTATTTTTAGTTGTGAACTGGAGCAGGGCAGGAGAAACCAGCATGAGCTGAGCTGCATCTGCCATCCCTGGCTGTCACATCAGCCCAGCCGTGCCTGTGCCCTGCCTGCGCCCAGCAGCACCCCAGGGACACATCCTGCTTTCCTCGGGATGGCAGCGGCACAAGGGAGCCGGGGAAGGAACTCTCACATCATCAGCAGGCTCCCAGCCCCTCAGGGGTGGGTCAGGTCCTGGACCAGGGTCCATCACCCTGAGGACAGATCCAGCCTTCCTTACCCCAGGGGGGCAGAAATGCCCTCTGGCGTTTGCATTTCTGGCTGGAGCTTTTCCCCTCTGCCCCAGGCTTGGGCAGCCCGGAGGAGCGAGAGGGGAAATTCTGCTCCTCTCGTGGCTGAACTGCAGAACAGATTTAATTTGTGCTCATTCACATCCCACACTCCAGCTCAGAGGTTTCCTAATTACGCTCCAAAGCGGCTCATTTGAGGAGCTCCACGAGTGTCCCTGCACTCCCAGCCTTTGGCACGAGCACCGTGGAGTTTTGTTAATGTAATTAATGCTAAAAGCCAGGAGTGCTCCCATTTCCCTCCTGGCTGCTGGAGCCCTGAGCCAGCAGCATCAGGCAGGGCTGGCTGGATGGAGCTGCCTGGCTCAGGAGCGTCAGACCTGGAGCAGGGATGGATGGCACAGGGCTGCCCTCAGAGCCTGATGGCTTTATTGCACCGGGAGCAGAGTTAATCAATCTCCCTGCTGCTCTGATTAATGATTCTGGAGAGCTCTCTCCTCATTCCTGGAAGCTTTCCTGAAAAGGAGCAATGAGCTGGTCAGGGAAGCAAATCACTCTAATGAAAAGCTGTTGGATGAATCCGCTCCAGAGCAGGGCTGGGCCGGGTGTGGGATCCCTCCTGGTGATCAGAGGGGCCATGGGCACCAGGGGAACCGTGCTGGGAGAGGCACCCAGGGCTGCAGGCAGCTGCAATTAACTGCATGGAGTTAATTAATTAGCTGCATGGGATTAATTAACTGCATGGGCATTAATCAGCTGCAACCTCTGCAACATCCCAGGCCACTTCACTGGGTGCACAAACACAGAATCCCAGAATTGTTTGATTGGCTCCTCAGGGATTCTGCAGCCCCTGCCCAGCTCCTCAGGGATTCTGCAGCCCCTTCCCAGCTCCTCAGGGATTCTGCAGCCCCTGCCCAGCTCCTCAGGGATTCTGCAGCCCCTGCCCAGCTCCTCAGGGATTCTGCAGCCCCTTCCCAGCTCCTCAGGGATTCTGCAGCCCCTTCCCAGCTCCCTCAGGGATTCTGCAGCCCCTTCCCAGCTCCTCAGGGATTCTGCAGCCCCTGCCCAGCTCCATCCCTGCCCTGGCCATGCTCCAGCCCCTCCCAGGGTCCCCTCCTGCCCCCATCCTGGACTGCCCTGGCAGTGCCAGCACAGGGACACTGTGGCACTGCCCTGGCCCTGCTGCCACCCCAGAGCTGGCACAGCCCAGGGGTCTCTTACCCACCTGGGCACACCTGGCCAGGTGTCCCAGCAGCCCCAGGGCTGCAGGGATGCTGTGCCAGCGGCAGGGATGCTGTGCCAGCGGCAGGGATGCTGTGCCAGCGGCAGGGATGCTGTGCCAGCCTGCAGGAGCGGGCACACCCCGCTCGAGTCTCTGCAGAGCTCCGTTCCCAGGCCAGCCCCAGTTCCCAGTAATGCCCCTGGGCACTGGAACCGGGTGCGGCTGCCCGGGCAGGGAGGGGACAGAGCCACCCGGGGGCTCCTCCCTGCCCGGGCAGCTCAGCCTGGTGCCCTGGCCCTGCCAGGGGCTGCTCCCGATGGCTCCTGAAGGAACGCCGTGACCTGACTGTGGGGCTGGGGTGGCACCTCACCTGCTGGGGCCCTGCACACCTCAGTGTCCCCAAACCACCTCTGCCATCCTGACACACCTGTGCCATCCCCACACACCTCAGTGTCCCCACACACCTCAGTGTCCCCAAACCACCTCTGCCATCCTGACACACCTGTGCCACCCCAACATACCTCGTTGTCCCCGAAACACCTGTGCTATCCTGACAGACCTCATTGTCCCCAAAACATGTCTGCCATTCCCTCACAGCCCATTATCATCACACACCTCAGTGTCCCCAGCACACCTGCGCCATCCTGACACACCTCACTGTGCCCAGAATTCCTGTGCCATGCCCACACACCTCTTTGGCCCGCACACCTCATGGTCTCCAGCACACGTGGGCCATCCTGACACACCTCATTGTCCCCAACACACTTCATTGTTCCTAAGACACCTCATTGTCCCCAAAACGCCTTGGCCATCCCCATGCACCTCACTGTCCCCAGCACACCTGGGCCACCCCAGCACTTCCCACCTTCTCTCCTGGCAGCCCCAAAGGCCCCCAAGCCCCTGTCTGCCCTAAAAGCCCTGCCCCAAAAGCCCTGCCCCTAAAAGCTCTGCCCTAAAAACCCCACCCCTAAAAGCCCTGCCCAGCTGGGTCCTGACCCCAAAAGCTCAGCCCCAAAAGCCCTGCCCAGCCCTCGTGGTTTTGCACCCCTGTGGCCTTTGGGGTGCCTGCAGCTAATTGAGAGACTAACGATGCCCAGGGCTCATTGGGGAGCTTCAGCTGAAAACTAAAAAATATCAAAGTTCAGTGTTTGCTCCGGGCCTTTTCTAAATAAAGCAGCCCAGTGATCTGGTTTGAAACACGGTTTATTTAAAAACATGCACAATTCGTTTAGAGGTGATTAAAACCAGTGTGAGATAAATGAAGAAAAACCTATTTGGGGCTCAATGAATCATTTCATTCAATCTGAAAGACACGGAAGTGTTTGCAGCTTCCCAGCCACTCTACCAAGGCACAGGAGCTCTTGGGATAAAGGTGATTTCAGAAAGAAGGTGAGAAGACGGTCCCCTCCAATTTCTGAGACAAATCTGGTTCCTGGGAGCTCTGGCCTGGCCCTGGGCTCACCCTGGGCCTGGTTAATGCTCCTGCTGCGTGCAAAACCACACAAAACCCCTGGGATTGGGGCAGGAGGGAACAGGAGCCCCACACCCGTCCCTCTGCTGCTGCCAGGGCTGCCAGAGCCAGCTGTGCCCTCAGCCTGGGGGGATTGGGGTGCTGGGGGCAGCAGGGATCAGTCCTGATGGAGATTGGGGTATTGGGGGGCAGCAGGGATCAGTCCTGATGGGATTGGGGCATTGGGGGCAGCAGGAATCAGTCCTGACAGGAATTGGGGTATTGGGGGGCAGCAGGGATCAGTCCTGATGGGATTGGGGTATTGGGGGCAGCAGGGATCAGTCCTGATGGGATTGGGGCATTGGGGGCAGCAGGGACCATTCCTGATGGGATTGGGGTACTGGGGGCAGCAGGGATCAGTCCTGATGGGGATTGGGGCATTGGGGGGCAGCAGGGACCATTCCTGATGGGATTGGGGTACTGGGGGCAGCAGGGATCAGTCCTGATGGGGATTGGGGTACTGGGGGGCAGCAGGGACCATTCCTGATGGGATTGGGGTACTGGGGATCAGGGATCATTCCTGATGGGATTGGGGCATTGGGGGGCAGCAGGGATCAGTCCTGATGGGATTGGGTATTGGGGGGCAGCAGGGATCAGTCCTGATGGGATTGGGGGCAGCAGGGATCATTCCTGATGGGATTGGGGTATTGGGGGGCAGCACAGACCATTCCTGACAGGGATTGGGGTACTGGGGGCAGCACAGACCATTCCTGATGGGGGATTTCTGTTATTGGGGGGCAGCACAGACCATTCCTGATGGGGATTGGGGTATTGGGGGCAGCAGGGACCATTCCTGATGGGATTGGGGTATTGGGGGGCAGCAGGGATCAGTCCTGATGGGATTGGGGTATTGGGGGCACAGATCATTCCTGATGGGGATTGGGGGCAGCACAGACCATTCCTGATGGGATTGGGGTATTGGGGACAGCACAGACCATTCCTGATGGGGATTGGGGGCAGCACAGACCATTCCTGATGGGATTGGGGTACTGGGGGCAGCAGGGATCATTCCTGATGCGAATTGGGGTACTGGGGGCAGCAGGGATCATTCCTGATGGGATTGGGGTACTGGGGGCAGCACAGACCATTCCTGATGGGATTGGGGTACTGGGGGCAGCAGGGATCATTCCTGATGCGAATTGGGGTACTGGGGGCAGCACAGACCATTCCTGACAGGGATTGGGGTACTGGGGGCAGCACAGACCATTCCTGACCGCTGCCTGTTTTCAGGAGCAGTGCCAGGCTGCTCTGCCATTCCTGTGCTCAGTGACACCCCAGAACTGCAGGCAGCTGCTACATTTATGGGGTTTTACCCCCAAACCAGCGGCTTGGGGTAAGAAGAGGGATGCAGGAGAAGGAATCTGTGACTCGGAGGGGCAGGGAGAGCTGCGGTGGCCAGCGGAGCACCCAGAGGGTGTGGGGATGTGCAGCAACCCAAAACCAGCGGGGAGATAACCATCCACCCCGACCTGCACCTGGCCTGGGCTCTGAAATTCCAGCCTGTGGGCAGGAACTAAAAACCAAGAGCCCCTTTGGCAGGGTTTCACAGAGCCCCACGTGCTGCTGGAGCTGCTGAGGCTGCCCTGGCACGGACAGGCCTGGGAAAACCCTCCCTGGAGGGGATCCACCCTTGGAAAATCCTCCCTGGAGAAGGATCCCCTAAAACCCCCCCTGGAGAGGGATCCCCTGAAACCTTCCCTGTAAAAGGATCCCCTCTGGAAATCCTCCCTGGAGAGGGATCCCCCCCTGGAAAATCCTCCCTGGAGAGGGATCCCCATTGGAAAACCCTCTCTGGAGAGGGATCCCCTGAAACCTTCCCTGTAAAAGGATCCCCCTCTGGAAATCCCCCTGGAGAGGGATCCACCCCTGGAAAATCCTCCCTTCAGAAGGATCCCCTAAACCCTCCCTGGAGAGGGATCCCCTGAAAATCCCCATTGCAGAAGGATCCCCTGAGAAGGATCCCTTGCCTGCCCTGCCCAGGGCTGGGGGCAGCGGGACGGGGCCGCGGCGCCCCGGGCGGTTCCGGAGCCCCCGGAGCCTCCGTCCCGAGCAGCGGCAGGGGCAGAGCTGGGCCCGGGCCCGTTTCCATGGCAATGCTGAGCTCCGCCGCCTTCTGGAAGTTTCCTGGCAGGGGAGATGGATGGAGCGGGAGAGGGAGGGCAGGGGGACCAGAGCCACGCTCCGGAGGGGTGGGTGGGAATACGGAATTGTTCCCTGGCACGGTGGGGAGACCCTGGGCTGGAATTCCCGGAGCCCTGGCCAGGCTGGATGGACACTGGGGCTTGGATCCACCTGGGACCGTGGGAGGCGTCCCTGCCCCTCTGGACGGGGTCTGATGTCCCTTCCCAGCCAAACCATCCTGGACTCCCCGCTCCGGTGTCCCCGAGCTCCCTGTGGCCACCCCAGCAGGGATCGCTGCTGTCACCTGGTGCCACCCAGGCCCTGGGAGCCCACGGCCGGCTCCCTGCCCCTGCAATGCTCCTTCCCTTCGGCACCGGGCCCTGGCGGAGGGAGCGCTGGGCTGGGCCCTCGGGGCCGCCTTTGCTGCGGCTTTGGTGCGGGTGGCACCGTGGGAAGGGGATTCCAGGCTTGGCTGCGGCACCCACACAGCAGCTGCTGAGCCCCGGGTGCCACAGGGCCCTCCGGGTGCCCCCCCTGCCCCTCGCGCCGCGGGGAGAATCAGCAGCATTTCACTCTAAAATACCTCTAAAATAAACTGAAATGCCTTTAAAATCCCACGGGCTGCTCCACAGAGCGCAGATTCCAAGGGATGCTGTTCCATGAGGGATGGACGTGCTGGGGTTTGGGTCTTTCCCTCAGCGTCCAGGGCAAAAACCCCTCTGGAATTCCAGAAGCACCTTCTGGAACATTGGGGAGCAGCAGCTCAGAGCCTGCAGGGCTTGTCCTGTCCATGGGAGAAGCCTTGGAAGGGCTCAGTGATCCAGCAGGGAATTCCCAGCCCTGCCCAGCAGCACAGGGTGCCCAGGAGGAGGCACAGAGGGCACTGAGGGCACTGATGGCACTGGGCACCTGGCACTGGCATTTCCCAGCCCTGCCCAGCAGCACAGGGGCTCTGGTGCCCAGGAGGAGGCACAGTGGGCACTGAGGGCACTGGGCACCCAGCGCACACCCAGGCTCCGAACCTGCAGAGGTGGAACCACTGGGAAGGCTCCAAGGGCACAGAAACAGGGATTTCTTCCCAGCCAAGCCTTGCCTCATCCCCCAGCGCAGGAAGCGGAGAGGGTTCCAAGAGGAATCGGTGGGAAATGCCCCGAGGAGCGCTGGATGCGGGGCAGGGGCGCTGCAGAGGCGCACACTCACAGCCCGGGGCGCACACCTGGCACCTGCCCCTTTCCACAGCTGCCTGAGGGCTCTGGGCACGCAGCCCTGGCTCGGCTGCTGGAGCCGAGCCTCAGCCCATCCCTCTGGAAAAATGAATGCCAGCCTCACATCAGCGCTGCCCATCTCTGCCCCTGCCCCTCCCCGGAGCTCCTGTTCCACAGGGAAGAGCCATCCCCAGAGCTGCCCCAGCTCCTCTCTGACTGCGGCACGGCAGGGCAGGAGGAGGAGGATGGTTCTCCTTTCCATGGCACGGCAGGAGGAGGAGGATGGTTCTCCTTTCCATGGCAGGTCAAGGCAGGAGGAGGATGGTTCTCTCTGGGGCAGGGCAGGAGGAGGAGGAAGAGGATGGTTCTCCTTTCCATGGCAGGGCAGGAGGAGGAGGAAGAGGATGGTTCTCCTTTCCATGGCAGGGCAGGAGGAGGAGGATGGTTCTCCTCCTTCCCATGGCAGTTTCTCCCTCAAACAGGGCTGGGAGTCCTGGGAACACCCACCCCCTGCCAGCCCCTGCCAGTGATGGCGCAGGGCCACAGAGATGAGAACCAGGGGGGAGAGCAGCCAGAGGCAGGAGCTGAGCCTGGGTTCCCCTGCTCCAACCCCGGCTGGCAGCAGGGAGGGGAGCTGGGAGGGAAGGAGGCTCTGGGCCATGGCACTGGGCAGGTGGCAGCACAAAGGTGACCCAGCAGGGCCAGCAGGAGCAGCGAGGAGCTGGCCAGGCAGGGGCTGGGGGTGCCAGGAGCAGCGAGGAGCCCAGGGTGAGGATCTGAGGGTGGCAGGAGCCCAGGCAGGAGCCCAGAGTGAGGAGATGTAGGTGCCAGGAGCAGTGAGGAGATGGAGGTGGCAGGAGCCCAGGGCAGGGGCTGGAGAGGAGCCCAGGGGGTGGGCAGGAGCCCAGGGTGAGGAGCTGGGGTGGGCAGGAGCCCAGGGCAGGAGATGGAGGTGGGCAGGAGCCCAGGGTGAGGATCTGGCCAGGCAGGAGCCCAGGGCAGGGGCTGGCGGTGGGCAGGAGCCCAGGGCAGGCGGGCAGTTCCGGGTGGCAGGAGCCCAGGGCAGGAGATGGAGGTGGCAGGAGCCCAGGGTGAGGATCTGGCCAGGCAGGAGCCCAGGGCTGGGGAGCTGGGGTGGCAGGGAGCCCCGGGCAGGAGGGGCAAGTCCCCCGGCCCTGGGGGGGCAGGTCCCAGGGCCTCCAGCCGGCCACGGGGGCCCTGCAGGGCGTCCGGGGCCGGGGAATTGAGCCGCCTGAGCAGCAGCGAGCGCGCAGCCCGGGCGGGGGCCCCGGGCCCATGTGGGGAACAGCAGCTCCTGCTGACGCTGGGGCAATCCCGCCCCTGCCCAGGGATGCCCCTGGCTCACGGAGGGGTGCCAGCGCCCCCGGGCCCTGGGCTGGGGTGCCCTGCCAGGACCCATGCGCTGAGCCCTCCAGACCCAACACGCCACGGAAGGGCTCCTGCGCAGTCATCTCCACAGGGGCCCCGGGAAACAGGGTCACCTGTGGCTGTCACCTGCACAGCACACGGCCCGAGCAGGGTCACCGGAGCGGCGCGTCACCTGCACACACAGCCTGCACGGGCACACGGCGCGGATCGGGGACTGTGTGTGCTGTCACCTCCCACAGCCTGGTGACGCCAGAACTCCCCCCAGGAAGGCAATCCCGCCCCTGCACAGCCAGGGCCCTTCTGGCTCAGGGTCACCTGGAGGTGCTGTGCCAGCGCCGCTGCCCAGGGCTTGGCTCGGCCGCACACGGCTCTGTCCCCAGGGTCACCTGTGCGCTGTCACCCGCACAGCCCGCACAGCACACGGCCCTGTGCCACAGGGTCACCTGTGTGTGCTGTCACCTGCACAGCACACGGCTCCGTGCCACAGGGTCACCTGTGTGCGCTGTCACCTGCACAGCACACGGCTCCGTGCCACAGGGTCACCTGTGTGTGCTGTCACCTGCACAGCACACGGCTCCGTGCCACAGGGTCACCTGTGTGCGCTGTCACCTGCACAGCCCGCACAGCACACGGCCCTGTGCCACAGGGTCACCTGTGTGCGCTGTCACCTGCACAGCACACGGCTCTGTCCCACAGGGTCACCTGTGTGCGCTGTCACCTGCACAGCCCGCACAGCACACGGCCCCGTGCCACAGGGTCACCTGTGTGCGCTGTCACCTGCACAGCACACGGCTCCGTGCCACAGGGTCACCTGTGTGCGCTGTCACCTGCACAGCACACGGCCCTGTCCCACAGGGTCACCTGTGTGTGCTGTCACCTGCACAGCCTGCACAGCACACGGCCCTGTGCCACAGGGTCACCTGTGTGCGCTGTCACCTGCACAGCACACGGCCCTGTCCCACAGGGTCACCTGTGTGCGCTGTCACCTGCACAGCACACGGCTCCGTGCCACAGGGTCACCTGTGTGTGCTGTCACCTGCACAGCACACGGCTCCGTGCCACAGGGTCACCTGTGTGTGCTGTCACCTGCACAGCACATGGCTCTGTGCCACAGGGTCACCTGTGTGTGCTGTCACCTGCACAGCACATGGCTCTGTGCCACAGGGTCACCTGTGTGTGCTGTCACCTGCACAGCACACGGCTCTGTCCCACAGGGTCACCTGTGTGTGCTGTCACCTGCACAGCACACAGATCCATCCCACAGGGTCACCTGTGTGCGCTGTCACCTGCACAGCACACGGCTCTGTCCCACAGGGTCACCTGTGTGTGCTGTCACCTGCACAGCCTGCACAGCACACGGCTCTGTCCCACAGGGTCACCTGTGTGTGCTGTCACCTGCACAGCACACGGCCCTGTCCCACAGGGTCACCTGTGTGCGCTGTCACCTGCACAGCCCACACGGCTCCATCCCACAGGGTCACCTGTGTGTGCTGTCACCTGCACAGCACACGGCTCTGTCCCACAGGGTCACCTGTGTGCGCTGTCACCTGCACAGCACACGGCTCTGTCCCACAGGGTCACCTGTGTGCGCTGTCACCTGCACAGCACACGGCTCTGTCCCACAGGGTCACCCCACACTGCTCCGGTTTGTCACACAAAACCAGGACAGAAAGAGATTTTAAGTAGAAATCTCTGTTTCTGTCGGGGTTAAAGGATGAAGGCAGCCATGCAGGGGGTGGGGACGTTGGGCAGGACCCTGCAGCCACTCGTGCCCAGTTTATCCCCACACAATGAAGGACGATTTCCTCCCCCGAACCATTGCCTCTATTCCAGGAGCAGCCCTGGGGGCCAGGGCAGGTTTGTGGGACCGTGGCTGTGGCACGGAGGCTCCCGTGGCGCTGTCCCAAAGGAGGGACAGCGTTTGCCGTGCCTGGGAGGGAGGGGAGCTGCCGTGCTGGCAGCAGAGCTGTCCCACAGCCCATAGCCCAGGTGTGCATGGCAGGGGCCCACCTGGAGATCCTGCACATCCTCTGGCTGGCACCGCTGACAGCAAAATGGGCACAGCCAAGCAGCCCAGGGTGGCCAAGGCCTGGTGGCCCCAGGATGCAGCCACGGAGAGGAGGAGGAGCCCCAGGACCATCCCCGGCTGGATCCAGCACATCCCTCACGGCAGGCTGGGCTTGTCTCCAGTGCCACAGGGGAGCATTTCCAGCCTGGTCACATCCTGGTCCCCACAGTGTCCTGGAGCTCCACATTCCAGGGTCACTGAGCGCTGCAGGGCGAAGTTTTACCTTTGATTTACTGAAACCCAGGGTCTGGCCATTGCCCTGGGCTCCCCTCATCGCCTGTGAGGGGACAAACGGGGAATAACGGGATACAAACGGGGAATAATGGGATAAAACAGGGAATAATGGGATACAAACAGGGAACAGTGGGATACAAGCAGGGAATAATGGGATACAAACAGGGAATAATGGGATACAAACGGGGAATAATGGGAAATAAACAGGGAATAATGGGATACAAACGGGGAATAATGGGAGATAAACAGGGAATAATGGGATACAAACAGGGAATAATGGGATACAAACGGGGAATAATGGGAAATAAACAGGGAATAATGGGATACAAACGGGGAATAATGGGAGATAAACAGGGAATAATGGGATACAAACAGGGAATAATGGGATACAAATGGGGAATAGTGGGAAACAAATGGGGAATAATGGGATACAAACAGGGAACAATGGGATAAAACAGGGAATAATGGGATACAAACAGGGAAAAATGGGATAAAACAAGGAATAATGGGAGATAAACAAGGAATAATGGGATACAAGCAGGGAATAATGGGGTGCCACTGAACATTTCCGCACTCTGGGCACTGCCTGCACCTCTCCATCCCCTCCCTAATTTGCAGCCCGACCCTCAGGGCTCATTCCCTGAGTGCCCAGGGCGTTGTTGCCTCCTTGCCCTGGGCTCCGGGTTTGCAGAGGCAGCAGCTGCCCCCAGTGAGGGGAGGCGCTGCCAGACACCAATCCCGGGGATCTGCCCAAGGTGAGGCCGTGACTCATCCTGGAGCCAGGAATAGCTCGGGATCGGGGCCATCACCTGCCGCTGCCAGCTGGGCACGGGCACAGCACATCTGGGACACAGCCCCAGCACATCTGGGGCACATCTGGCCTGCCAGCAGGGCTGTAAGCACTTGGAGCAGGGAGACAGGAATTCAGGGAGGAGCCCCCTCCTCTATTCCTGCCCCTTGCATGCACAGCCCCCTTCCGGCACACCCAGCTCACCTGAGCTGCTGTGTGCTTTATGAACAGGGATTTGTACCCCTCTGTGTGCTCCATGAACAGGGATTTGTACCCCTCTGTGTGCTCTATGAACAGGGGTTTCACCTCTGTGTGCTCTATGAACAGGGTTTCACCCCTCTGTGTGCTCCATGAACAGGGGTTTCACCCCTCTGTGTGCTCCATGAACAAATATGAACCCCAAATATTTGCCTGAACATCCTTGAACAGGGGGTTCTATGAACAGGGGCCCTGTGTGCTCCATGAAAGGGATTTGTGCCCCCCTGTGTGCTCCAGCAAAGGGATTTTACCCCCCTGTGTGCTCCCCCAGGGATTTGCTGTGTGCTCCATGAACAGGGCTGTGTGCTCCATGAACAATCCCTGTCCAGAGCATCCATGAAGATCCCTCTGTGTGGTCCATGAACAAATATGAACCCCAAAGTGTCATCCTTGTGGGTTTAGGCCAGCAGGAGATCCCTGCCCTGTTCAGGGGTGACACCTGTCCATGATCCCTGCCTGTTCAGGATCACCTGGAGATCCCTGCCTGTTCAGGATCAGCTCCAGATCAGTGCTGGAGCTCTGGGAGCAGGGCGGGCAGGGTCTGGGCTGGCAGAGCCTTCACCTGGCACGGGCTGAGGATGCTCGGGGTGGGGGCGCTGCCAGGATCCCTCCTGATCCCGCTGAGCCCGCTCGGAAAGCTCCCTCTGGACATGGTGGGGCTTGCAGGATGGATCTGCCTTCCCCAGCCCGGCTCCGAGCCAGGGGCTGCGATGGCTGAGCTCCAGCAGGCTGTGCCTGCTCCTCTAGGGCTGCTCCTCTGTCCCTGCTCCTAGGCCTGCTCCTCTGTGCCTGTTCCTCCTGTTCTTCTGTCCCTGCTCCTCTGTCCCTGTTCCTCTGTGCCTTCTTCCTCCTGTTCCTCTGTGCCTGCTCCTCTGTCCCTGTTCCTCTGTGCCTTCTCCTCCTGCCCCTGTTCCTCCTGTTCCTCTGTGCCCTCTCCTCTGTCCCTGCTCCTCCTGTCCCTGCTCCTCCTGTTCCTCTGTCCCTGCTCCTCTGTGCCTGCTCTGTCCCTGCTCGTTGCGGCCGCTCGGATGCCGCAGGAGGAGCCGGCATCCCCTCCCGCTCCCATCCAACATGCCGGCAGCGAGCATCCAAAACCCGGCCGGGAGAGGACGGGAGCGCAGGGCAGAGGGAGGAGGAGGAAGGGCAAACCCGGCACCTTTGGCGCTTCTAGAAGGAGCAAGAGCAACAAAAGGCATTCACGGGGAAAAAATAGCGCGGGGAGAAGGAGAGCCTGGGGAGATGCAAATCCGGGAGAGCAGCAGCCAGCCCACGGCGGGACGGGAGCCAAGGCTGCGGAGCAAGGGCCCGAGCCGCGGGGATGCCCCGCAGCCGCCCCAAGGCCGGGGGGAGCCAAGGCGGCGAGCCCGGGCTCGCTCTGCACACCCGGCGCTTGCACACGCGTGTGCACACCCGCGGCTGCGGGAGGGGATGCTGGGCACACGCGCGCACGGAGCGGCAGAGATTTGTTAAAAATATCGCGATTATTAGTTAAAAAGAGAGAAGGAAGGGGGGGGAAAAATGAAAAACAGAGCGAGAGAAAAGGGGGAGGGGAGGAGGGAAGGGGGAGGGAAGGGCATCGCGTCACGGGAGAGATTTCCTTATTGGGACTCCCTAGCCTACATCCTGAGTCCATGTATGGGCATTTACGTCACGGCAGCCTCACTGGGGACTCCAGAAATGGCTGCGGCGGAAGGTCGGAGCAGCCCCGCTCCCGCTATAAAGGGGGCGGCGGGGAGGGAGCTCCGGGTGTCCGCTCGGGCTGCGCCGCCGCCGCCGGGCCCTGCCCGCGCCCCCCGCCCGGGCCCTGCCCCCGCAGCGCCCCCGCAGCGCCCGGGCCCCCCGCCCCAGCACCCCCCGCACCCCCCAGCATCACCCGCAGGGCCCCCGGCACCTGCCCCGGGCATCCCCCGCGCCGGCCCGGGCTCCCCGAGCGTGGCCCGGCTCATCCCCGAGCATCCCCGGCACCGGGGCGGGCACCCCGAGCGTTCCCAGCTCATCCCGGGCTCGCCCCCAGCATCCAGCGGCTCTCCCCGGGCATTCCCCGGCCCATCCCGGGCTCCTCCCGGC
Organism: Emberiza elegans; assembly: GCA_024865655.1. Taxonomy (NCBI): domain Eukaryota; kingdom Metazoa; phylum Chordata; class Aves; order Passeriformes; family Fringillidae; genus Emberiza; species Emberiza elegans. Next base: position 660,110 of record JALJVW010002400.1, read on the forward strand.
CCCCCCGAGCATCCCCGGCTCGTCCCAGCCCGGCCCCCCCGCTCCGGCCGCGTCTCCAGGGAAGATGCTCAACGTTATGGATTTCTCCTGCCCGGATCCGCTTTACTCCAAGTACGAGGAGAGCTGCGAGATGAAAACCGGAGACCTGCAGGGCTTGGGGCAGCCTGAGCAGCAACTTCTGGCAGAGGCCGATTTCCTCGGAGGTAAGGGCGGGCGGGAGCCGGGCAGGGATGAGGGACCGCGCTGGGAACGATCGCTGCATGCAGGAGCCGGGCGCCTGCCCCTCCTCCGCGCTCAGCCCTGCCCGGGGGTGCAGCGGTCCCCGCCAGCCCGGGGCGGGGGTCCTGAGGGTCCCGCTGGGGCAGGGGGTGCGCCCAGGGCTCCCTGGGCGGCTTCGGGCACGGAGACCTCGCAGTGACGCAACAGCTCCCGCTGCTCCCGCACCCCGCCCCCGGCCCCGCATCCCCGCAGCCGCTCACCGCCGTCCCCTCTGTCCGCCAGGTGAGCTGCTGGGCGTCCCCGGCAGCGGCGGGGCCGTGGATTACTCGCTGCTGGGCAGCCAGCCCTCCCCTTCCCTCAGCTACACCGGCAGCTTCTTCATCAAGGCGGTCCCGGAGCACCCGCAGGACCAGGAGTCCCTCTTCAACCTGATGTCGGGCATCCTGGGCATCTCCCCCTTCGCCTCCTCCGAGGGCCACCAGCGGCACCTGGACGCTCTTTACCCGTGTCCCGAGGTGGCTCCGAGCCAGCTGGACCTGTACCCGCCGTGCCAGCCCGAGATGAGCGGGTCCAGCCCGGCCCCGTTCCCGGAGCCGGGCTACGGCGCCTTCCCCGCGGCCGAGGGCGCCCAGCCCCTGCCGGGAAACACCTCGCAGTGCTTCTTCCAGCCCAAGCTCCCGGACAGCAAGCAGGACATCAAGCTGTCCTCCGGCTCCCCGCCCCTGGACAAGTTCAAAGGCGCCTGTGCCCAGTGGGAGCCGCTCTCCCAGCAGCACCAGGCCTACCTGCCCGCCGCCTTCCCCTCTCCCGAGGGCTTCCCGGCCCCCGAGAGCAGCCAGGGGCTGTTCCCCGCGCTGGGCTCCAAGATGGAGAGCGTCTTGTCCGTCAGCTGCCAGCCGGAGCTCGGCAGCCTGGCAGAGGACGCCGCCTGCTTCGGAGCCCATCTGGGCTTCGGCTGCGAGCCAGAGAACTTCCCGGCCCGCGGGGACTTCGCCGACAGCAAGCTGCACACCCTGCCCGGCCCGTTAATGCCGGACTTCGAGGCCTCCTTGGCCCAGCCCGAGGTGCTGCCGGGCCTGCTGGGCTCCGCCGAGCTGCTCCATCCTCACCCGTCTCCTTCCGTGCCGCCGCCGGAGTTCCTGGGCCCGGCCCCGCCGCTGCCCGCGCTGCTGCCCGCCGGCCCTGCCGCGCTGGCCGAGCCCAAGAAGAAGGCTCGGCGCAGCAAGTGCTCCTCCAAGTGCTTCTGCCCCAAGCCCCACGAGAAGGCGTTCGCCTGCCCGGTGGAGAACTGCGTCCGCAGCTTCGCCCGCTCCGACGAGCTCAACCGGCACCTGCGCATCCACACGGGCCACAAGCCCTTCCAGTGCCGCATCTGCCTGCGCAACTTCAGCCGCAGCGACCACCTCACCACGCACATCCGCACGCACACGGGCGAGAAGCCCTTCTCGTGCGACACCTGCGGCCGCCGCTTCGCCCGCTCGGACGAGAAGAAGCGGCACAGCAAGGTGCACCTCAAGCAGAAGGCGCGGAGCGAGGAGAAGCTCAAGGGCCTGGGCTTCTTCTCGGTGGGGCTGTCCTTCGGGCCGCTCTGAGCCCGGCCCCGGCGCGGCCAGCGGCGTTCGCGAGGTGCCCTGGGCTGGGCTGGGCTGGGCTGGGCTGGGCTGGGCTGGGCTGGGCTGGGCTCCGTCCCGGGCGGCCCCGGAGAGGCGGCGGCGGGGCCGGGCCGGGCCCAGGGCCATGCGGGAGGCGAGCGGAGCCAGCCCGGAGCGCGGCTCTGAGCCATCCCACGGCTCCCGCTGCGAGGGGAGCGGAGAGCCCCTGTACAGACGGACAGACGGACAGACGGACAGAGATCACCACCGGCGGGGCGCGCTGGACGCTCGGCGCTGGGAGCGCCCCGCTGTGATTGCCCAAGGCAGCGCTTCCCAGGGCGCTCCTGCCTGGAGATTTTCCGGCCGCCGCGGTCGGGGCTGGGGCTGCTCCCGTCCTTTTCCCAGGGAGAGAGACCCCGCCGGGCTCTGGCAACCGGTGCTAACAGGCCCTTGGGAAAGGTGATTTCATTATTATTATTATTATTATTATTATTATTATTATTATTATTATTATTATTATTATTATTATTATTATTATTATTATTATTATTATTATGTTTGTAAAAAGAAAAGGCCTCTATCAGGAATATTTCAAATTTGTGTCTATTTTTCTAATTAAAGATCGGAGCTGATCCAAGGTTGCTCTCTGCCTTTCCATCCTGTATTTCCTTTGGGGTTTTTGACCTCTGCTGCTGCATTTTGGGGAAAAAAGGTGCTTCCATAATTAGCAGGGAGAAAAAAGATCCATCAGCGCAGAGAGCTCCTGCGCGTCCCCAGAGCCCAGGTGGGGCTCAGGGCTCCATCCCGGGCAGAGCAGGGATCCCTGCACCCTGTGCTGGGTCTCCCTCCAGACGCAGGACGTGGCTCTGGGATGCTCTGATGGGGCTCCAGGAATCTGCCCCTCTCCCCTGGGCCCCCCAAGCCCAGCCCAGAGCCCCATTCCGGGATCCTGGCTCCCAGTGGGAGGTGGATGTCCCACACTTCACCCTCAGGAGATGCGATGAGGTTCCCGTTCCCCGTTTCCAGCCTGGCTCAGCCCCGGGGCTGGAGAGATCCCGGCAGGCGGGATGCGGACCCTGCACAGAGAGAGGCTGTTTGTCCCTCCCTTGGGGATTTCAGACCGTAAAGGGGTGCTGGTTCTCCTCTCCGGGAATGGCACAGGAGACGCTGCTGCAGCCAGGAACGTCCCTCCCATGAAGAAACTCCCTCCTGTGGTGGTTCAAAATCAGTGACAATCCCGAAATCCCACGGTCCCGCCCTTCAGGGGAGGCGCTCGATGGGGCACGCCGAGTTTTGGTTAATCTCGTTAATCGGGAGAAGGTGCCGGTGGGAAGGGGGCAGCAGGGCCAGGCCATTGTCATGGATGCCCAGGTGATTTAGGGGGGATGCGCCTTTGCTGCCAGAGGGAGGGGCACAGCTGCGATCTGCTCTTCCCTTTCCTGATGGATTTTGTCCCCTCCAGCAGCCCCGGAGGGGGGGATCTGCCCCCAGCCATATCATGAAGGAGAGAGGGGTAACCCTGCCTTATTCCCTCATGCCCTGTTGCTCAGCCCTTTATCTGCATGTGGGCTGCAGCATTCCGGGGCTAAACACCTGTAATCCCAAAAAATCCAGTGTCCCAGGTGTCCCAGGTAAAATCCAGGGTCCCAGGTGCCCAGCAGAACCCCGTGTCCCAGGTGTCCCAGGTAAAATCCAATGTCCCAGTAATCTCAGCAGAACCCCGTGTCCCAGGTGTCCCAGCAGAATCCCAGGTTCCGTGGGCTGTGGAGGCCCTGAGGAGCTGGGCTGGGAAGCAGGGCAGGCCGTGGCGGGTTGGTAGCAGAGATGGGATGTGGGAAGGGGCCAGGAGGAAACCTGGCTGAGGGGGAAATCCTGAATTTCCCCTCAGATGTGTCCCTGAATTCCCACAGCCCCACAGCACCCAAGGGTGCTCGTGACCCTTGTTGAGCCCTCCCAGGGCGTGGGAGCCCAGTCCTGAGCCAGGACCACTCCAAGGGCTGCAGGTGACCCCGGACACCCGGGAAAACCTTTTCTGGGGGGGCAGCCCTGCTCTGATGGTCAATAAGGACCCCAGGTTTCCTTGGGTCCTATTGGACCATGAAGGATTCTTGGGTCCTTCCTGACTGCAGGATTCCTTTGGGAGGGCTGGGCTGGCCCCTCTGTGGGGGCTGCAGGATCCTGCTGGGCAGCAGAGCCCAGCTCTCCCTGCACCTCTGGCCATCAATGATGCACGAGGCCCTGATTAATACCCCTCAGGAGACCATCCATAATTGATGGGAGCCTGGAGCTCTGCAGAGGCACCGCTCCAGCCTTGGCCCTCTGCTCCTCTGGCAGTGCTGCCAGGACGTGGGAGGGATGGGGCACACCCCACACACCCCGCAGCCTCCCCAGAGCCACCCCACACACCCCAGAGCCACCCCACACACCCCACAGCCACCCCAGAGCCACCCCACACACCCCACAGCCTCCCCAGAGCCACCCCACACACCCCAGAGCCATCCCACACACCCCACAGCCTCCCCACAGCCACCCCACACACCCCACACACCCCACAGCCTCCCCAGAGCCACCCCACACACCCCACACAGCCCACAGCCACCCCACAGCCACCCCACACACCCCACACACCCCACAACCCCCCACACCCCCATCCCACACACCCCACATCCTCCCCACACACCCCACAGACCGCACATCCTCCCCACAGTCTCTGGGGCAGGTGCTCCGGGCTGGGCTGGCACTGGGCACACGTGCAGGGGGACAGCAGCAGTGTCACCCTGGGCCCCAGGGGATGGGGACACCCTCCTGCCCCCGTGTCAGCAGGACCCTGGGCCTGGCACTGCCATCCCCCGTGCCCACCCCGTGCCCACCCCAGAGAGGGAACTCGGCAGTGCCAGATGCCTTTGGCACGGGCACCAGGCTGAGGGGCTCAGGAGCTGGATGAGGATCAAGCCAGGCTTAAACCAGGCGCTCAGGGACCAGCTGGGGATGGAGCCAGAAGGGGATGCTCAGGGTTGAGCCAGGACCAGGGCAGGGATTCACCAGGGCAGCCTTGGAGCAGGGCAGGACCAAGCTGGCAACCAGGCCAGGGTACCCAGGGCAAGGACCAAGCTGGGGATTAAGCCAGGATGGTCAGGGACCAGCTCAGGAGCCAGCCAGGGTGCCAAGGACTGGACCAGGACCAAGGCAGGGAGCTCGGGGACTCAATGGGGATCAAGCCAGGGATGAAGACAGTTTGATCAGGGACTGTCCTGGGACCCAGCCCGTGTCCTGGCACCTGTGCCCAGCCTGGGATGGGGCAGGAGCAGAGCAGGTGCCCGGGCTGGGCCCCACACCTGGCACTGCAATCCCAGGAGGATGCTCTGGGGGATCCCGGCCGGGGGCTGCCATGGGCAGGGGGGCACAGGGGGCGGGGTCCGGGGGCTGCCATGGGCAGGGGGCACAGGGGGCCCGGTCCGGGGGCTGCCAGGGGTGGGGGGCACTGGGGGTCCGGGGAATGCCAGGGGCACAGGGGTCCGGGGGCTGCCATGGGCAGGGGGCACAGGGGCCCGGCCGGGGGCTGCCATGGCAGCCGGGCCCGCCGTGTTCGTGGGGAGACAGGCAGAGGGAGCTGTGCGGGAGGAACCGGCAGCGAGCAGCCCCGGCTCGGGCTGCAGGGGAGGAGGCGGCTGCCGGCGCTCGCCCTCCGCCTCCCTGCATCCCCGCATCCTCGCTCGCTCCCTCGCCGCGCTGAGCCCGCAGCGCCCCGGGGCCCCGCCATCCCCAGGGTGCCCGGAACCCTCCCAGCACCCCGCCGGGGCCTTCAGCCTCGGCTTCCTTCCTCCTCCTCCTCCTCCTCCGCCTCCTCCTCCTCCTCCCCCCACCCCGCAGCCGCCACCCTCCCTCCCTCCCTGCCGTCCCTCCCTCCTTCCCCGGGGCCTGCCTGGCATGGAGCTGCTGGCCGCGGGGAGCATCCCCGGTGCCCCGCATCGCCGCGCCCGCATCCCCCGCGCCCCGCATCCCCCGGCGCAGCCCTGAGCCGCCCCGCCGCCGCCTCCTTTGTGCGGCGGAGCGGCCGTGCGGGCTCCGGCCCCCACCCCGCGCCCCCCGGCTCGGGGCCGGCCCGCGGGCGAGCGGGAGAGATGCTGCCCTGGCCGCAGGAGCCCAGCGCCGGAGGTCGGCGGCCAGAAGCAGGTACGGGGCGGCAGGGGATGGGATGGAGCGGCGGCGGTGCCCTGGGAGGCGGCGGCTCGTCCCCAGGATGCTCCTCACCCAGGGCCCCCGGGAGCGGCGGGACGCGGCGGGGACAAAGCCGCTGCCAGGGTGTGAGGACGGACCCGCCGCTCCCTGCTCCGGGGGCTGAGGGGGGCAAAAAACCCATCCGGGTTTCCATGCCCACCTCCCCCGAGCCCTCTGTGTGCCGTCCTCGCCCACCACGGTGCTCCCACCCTGCTGGAGCGCGGGGAAGGATGGGGACCGGAGGCGCGGGCAGCATCCTCCATCCAGCCCGGCATCTTCATCCAGCCCGGCATCACCCTCCATCCATCCAGCATCACCCATCACCCATCCTCCCATCGCCCCCCGCCCGCAGCAGCCCCACACCTCTCCTGTCCATCCCTCCCTCTCCAGCCGGGCAGGGAGCTGCCTGCCGGTGATATTTCGGGGCTGGGTGGGCAGAGGAGCGCTGAACAATGCCCAGGAAGGCAGGCGGGCTCCATGATGGAGGGCAGGTAGCGGGGATGCTGCAGTCCCGGCGGCGTTTCCCGGCTCCGGATGCCCGTGGGGTTTATTAGCGTGGTAACGACTGCACGCACCATCCCCTCAAACCCCGGCTGTTGCCGTGGAGATGGGAGCCAGGCGAGCTTTGCGGCCGGGGCAGGACCTGCCCAGCGCCAGGAGCGGGCTCCGTGCGCTTCCCGAGGCACGCGGGCCGGTCCTGGCGCGGGTTTCGGCCGGGCAATCCGGGCTGAGGCTGCTCGGGTGCCCCGGCAGGGGCGGGCAGGGACCCAGGCCTGAGGCAGCACGGCACGGCTGCCCATCCCTGCGCTGGAAAAGCGCTTTCTCATCGCCCCGGCAGCGGCCGGAGCTGCCGGCCGTGCTTTGTGCTCGCCGCGGTTCGGGTTCTGGCCGGGCCGGGCCGGTCCTCACCCGGCTGGGGTTGGTGTGGGAGGGTGTGTTTGGTAACGGCCCCAAAACGCAGCCAAGCGGGTCACACACCCTCCCGGCTCGTCCCGGCTTTATTTCTGGTGTGGATTTCTCGCCTTTGCTGTTTTTCCTTTAAAAATGGTTTCCCAGCCTCGTGGCCTGGTTGTCCCTCCGAGGGGATGCTGAGCCACCAGGGATGCTGCCCTGGCACCAGCAGGGATGGATGGAGGTTCCGTGCCAGTTCAGGGCTCACCAACTGGTGGCTGTGGGGTGCAGGAGGGCTCTGAGGGTTTTAGGGGGGTGGGATATGTCCCCCTTTGTGGGACATTGCAGAGGGATGAGCAGGGGATACTCCCACCCACGGGTGCCCTGGGTGTTCTGGGGTGAAAGCATCACAGTTTTCGTGTTTGAATGATGAATGAATGAAAAATGAAAATATTGTGCCCTGAGGTGTGTTTGTGCCCGCCAGGCTGGAGGGGACCTCAGCAGCCTCCTGGGCTGGATTGTCACTGGCTTGTCCCATTTCTCAGGGGTGGGGTTTCCCCAGTGATGTTGTGGAGGATTTTGTGAGTGGGGGGTGAACCAGGTCCCCAGGGACCCTCACCCACCCAGGCAGGAGAGGCCACCATGTCCCCTGAGGCAGCCCAGGGATGGATGAGAGCTCTTGGGATGGACCCCATTCCAGGCTTCATGGGCTGATCCAGCAGGAGAGGGTTGGCCTTCTCTTGGAGAAGGGGGATCCCAGCAGCTGCTCCTGGTGTTGGACACAGGGATGGTCCTGGCCCTTGGGGACCCCTGGTGCTGCAGGGGCTCATTGGGCAGTGGTTGGGCAAGAGATCAATAGGGTCACCCCTGGCACCTCCTGTGACAAGCTGGGGGTGGATGGAGTGACATTCCCATGGGTTGTGCACCTTCCTGGTGGCTGTGTTCCCCCAGATGGTTCTGAACCTTCCCAACAGTTATGGATCTTCCCAAGGGTTTGTAGAACCACAGCATCATTTGGGTTGGAAAAGTCCTCTAAGACCATTGAGTCCAGGAGCTGTGGAACTTCCCAAGGGCTGTGGAGCTTCCCAAAAGCTGTGGAGCTTCCCAAAAGGGCTGTGGAGTTCCTCAAAAGCTGTAGGTCTTCACAAGGGTTGTGGAACTTTCCCAATGGCTCCAGATCTTCCCTGGGTTCTGCACATTCCCAGGGTTCTGCACATTCCCAGGGTTCTGCACATTCCCAGGGCTCTGCACCCTCTTTAGCACCGTGTGCCCTCCCAAGGGATGTGCATGGGTGTCAGGAACACGGGAGGCTGGGATGGAGGCACAGGGGCACCCAGAGGAAGGGCCAAGGAGGGATTTTTGGGGACCCCCACCCCGGTGTCACTGACCCCCATCTCTTCCAGCGGCCGGCACCGCTCGATGCTGACGCCCCCCCCGGAGTGCCGCGTCCCCCCGTGCCCACGCCATGTCCCGGCGGAGCCGCCACCCCTGTCCCTGTGCCGGGGGCTGCCCCGCGCGTCCCCGCAGCCCCAGGCCATGAGCGGGCCCCGGCGGCGGGGAGCAGAGCTGCGGGATGGCCTCGCTGGACCTGCCCTACCGCTGCCCGCGCTGCGGCGAGCACAAGCGCTTCCGCAGCCTGTCCTCGCTGCGCGCCCACCTGGAGTACAACCACACCTACGAGACCCTCTACGTGCTCTCCAAAACCAACAGCATCTGCGACGCCGCCGTCTTCCCGCTGGCCGCCGACGCGGCCCTGCTGGCCCCGGCCGCCCGCAGGGACTACTTTGAGAGCACCTCCTTCCAGGGCAAGGACCAGCGCTTCTCCTGCGACCTGGTCCCTGCCGACGAGCTGGAGCCGGCGCCGGCGTCGCCGTCGGCCCGCTATGTGCACGAGATCGAGATCCCGCTGAGCGAGATCTTCACCCGCGGCAAGGCCGTGGCGCCCGCGCCCGGCCCGCCCGCCGCCCCCGACGCGGCCTACGAGGAGGGCCTGGCCCGCCTCAAGATCCGCGCCTTCGAGAAGCTGGAGGTGGACAAGAGGCTGGAGAAGCTGACAGAGGAGGTGGAGCAGAAGATCGCCTCGCAGGTGGGCCGGCTGCAGGTGGAGCTGGACCGCAAGAGCTCGGAGCTGGAGAAGGCCAAGCAGGAGAGCCTGCGGCTGAGCCGGGAGAAGCAGGAGCTGGAGGACCGGGCCTCGGAGCTGTCCCGCCAGGTGGACGTCAGCGTGGAGATGCTGGCCTCCCTCAAGCAGGACCTGGTGCAGAAGGAGCAGGAGCTCACCCGGAAGCAGCAGTGAGTGCTTTGTCCCTGTCCCCACCACGGGGCGGGAGGAAAGGGGTGCCTGGCAGTGAGTCCTGGAGAACCTGGGGCTGCCCCATCCCTGCAGGGGTTCAAGGCCGGGTTGGACAGGGTTTGGGGCAGTGCGGAGTAGTGGGAGGTCCCTGCCCATGGTGGGGTGGGAATGAGATGAGCTTTGGGGTCTCCCAATCCAAACAATTCCATAAGTCCAGAGGAGCCCAACAGCACACCTCAGGGCCAGGGCTCAGGGACAGCCCCTTGGTGATGCCCATCAGCATCCTCCCTTATCAGGTTCTGCATCTTCTCCCACCCACTGAGTGTCCACACAGACCTGGCCCCTCCATGGCTGGGCATGGCGAGCCAGGCCTTGTCCCAGTGCCACCAGTGCTCCAGGCCATGGCCAGGCTGGGGACCAGCAAGCCAGGTTTGGGTTGAAGGACCCTTAAACCCCACCTTGTCCCCATGCCCTGCCATGGCCGTGCCAAATTCCAGGTTTTTCTCCCAGAGGGAGGGTGGGGCAGCCCGAGCAGTGTCACCTCCCTTTGCTGCTCAGCCTGTGGCACTGCCACCCTCATTTCCACCCCGTATTCCGTATTGCCTACCCAACACCCGCTGCCCACCCCAAGGCTGCTCCTGAGCTTCCCTCCAGTCCAGCGCTGGGTCATTCTGCCCCTTGGTGACGTCCAAGGCAACCAGAAAATCTGGGGGGGGCCCAAATCAGTGAGGAGTTTGTGGGGGACAGGCATGGCTGGAGCACTGCTGGGATTCCAGAGCACTGCTGGGATTCCTGAAGGAATTGCTTTGATTCCCGTCATCCTCTGCAGATTTGTGAATGACTTTGACTCCAAAACAATGACCCGGCTCAGGAACAAGGCTCCCAGGATGGGGGGATGGCCTGGGTGAGGAGCGGGGAGACCTGGGGCTGGATAAGGACACCTCCAGGTTTGGGGGCACGGCTGTGGGACAGACACTGAGGGGTTTGGGGGCACATTTGTGGGACAGGCACTGAGGGGTTTGGGGGCACATTTGTGGGACAGGCACTGAGGGTTTGGGGGCATGGCTGTGGGACAGGCACTGAGGGGTTTGGGGGCACAGCTGTGGGACAGGCACTGAGGGGTTTGGGGGTATGGCTGTGGGGGCACAGGGGGTTTGGGGCATTTGTGGGACAGGCACTGAGGGGTTTGGGGGCACATTTTGGGACAGGCACTGAGGGGTTTGGGGCACATTTGTGGGACAGGCACTGAGGGGTTTGGGGGCACATTTGTGGGAACAGGCACTGAGGGGCACATTTTGGGGGCACACATTTGTGGGACAGGCACAGGGGTTTGGGGTATGGCTGTGGGACAGGCACTGGGGGTTTGGGGTATGGCTGTGGGAACAGGCACTGAGGGGTTTGGGGGGGCTTTGAGGGGTTTATGGCTGTGGGACAGGCACTGAGGGGTTTGGGGGGCACTGAGGGGTTTGGGGCACATTTGTGGGAACAGGCACTGAGGGGTTTGGGGCACATTTGTGGGGCACATTTGTGGGACTGTGGGACAGGCACTGAGGGGTTTGGGGGCACATTTGTGGGACAGGCACTGAGGGGTTTGGGGGCACGGCTGTGGGACAGGCACTGAGGGGTTTGGGGGCACAGCTGTGGGAACAGGCACTGAGGGGTTTGGGGCACATTTGTGGGAACAGGCACTGAGGGGTTTGGGGGCACATTTGTGGGACAGGCACTGAGGGGTTTGGGGGCACATTTGTGGGACAGGCACTGAGGGGTTTGGGGCACGGCTGTGGGACAGGCACTGAGGGGTTTGGGGCACATTTGTGGGACAGGCACTGAGGGGTTTGGGGAACAGCTGTGGGACAGGCACTGAGGGGTTTGGGGTATGGCTGTGGGACAGGCACTGAGGGGTTTGGGGGTGTGGGACAGGCACTGAGGGGTTTGGGGGCACGGCTGTGGGACAGGCACTGAGGGGTTTGGGGGCACGGCTGTGGGACAGGCACTGAGGGGTTTGGGGTATGGCTGTGGGAACAGGCACTGAGGGGTTTGGGGGCACATTTGTGGAACAGGCACTGAGGGGTTTGGGGCACATTTGTGGGACAGGCACTGAGGGGTTTGGGGGCACGGCTGTGGGACAGGCACTGAGGGGTTGGGGGTATGGCTGTGGGACAGGCACTGAGGGGTTTTGGGGTATGGCTGTGGGACAGGCACTGAGGGGTTTGGGGGCACATTTGTGGGACAGGCACTGAGGGGTTTGGGGGCACGGCTGTGGGACAGGCATTGAGGGGTTTGGGGTATGGCTGTGGAACAGGCACTGAGGGTTTTGGGGGGCTGTGGAACAGGCACAGGGGTTTGCTCTGGGACAGGCACTGAGGGGTTTTTGTGGGGGCACAGGGGTTTGGGGGCACATTTGTGGGACAGGCACTGAGGGGTTTGGGGGCACGGCTGTGGGACAGGCACTGAGGGGTTTGGGGGCTGCCTCGTGGGTGCTGTCCAGGGGCACCCTGGGGATGTGTGGTGAGGGCATTAAGGACACCAGTGTGAATGAGTCTGGAGCAGGACCTGGAGACAGCTAGACAGGGTAAATAGAGGGTCAAATGTCTCTTGGTGGAATCTGGACAATGTAACCACCTATAACCTGGAGTTTATGCCCAAAACCACCTCCTGGACCTCCCATTCCTCAGCAAAACCCTCCTGCCCCTCAACTGTCCCCAAACTCCTCCACCCCAAGGGACAAGATCCCTGTGAGGCTGCAGGGAGAGCCTGGGAAGTGCTGGTGGTGGGAGGAGGTTTCCTCCTGGATGCGAGGAAGTCATCAGAAACCATTTTAACCAGCAAAGCCTTCCCTGAAAACACTGTGGGGACATCTCCCAGCCCTGCCAGCTCCCAGGCGCCACGCAGCCGTTGTCCTCCTGGGAGACCTTTGGCTCTGGGCTCCTGTTTCCTCTGCCAGGAGTGTTTTTCCACCCAGTCCATGGGAATGAGAGAGACACAGGTGATAACCATCAGCATCACCTTACAGCTGCTGCCCAGCTCCACATTTGCCTTCCAAATCCCCTGGGGCCCCTTCCAGGATCCTTCCCAGAGCACCCCCAGAGCTCCCAGGCTCTGCCTGCAATCGGCAGGTCGGGGAGAAATTAATCGGTAATTAATTGGTGATTAATTGGTAATTGAGAGCCAGCAGTGGGAATTGTGTCACTAAAGAGCTGCCCCCTCCTTTCCCTTTGTGCTTCTGGGCAGATCATTGTGTCCAGGTGTCCAAGGCCAGCTGTGTGCTCGGGTTTCTGTGCTCAGGTGTGCCCAGGTGTGTGTCTGGTCAGGTGTGTGTTCTTGGGTTTCTGTGCTCAGGTGTGCCTAGGTGTGTCTGGTCAGGTGTGTGTTCTTGGGTTTCTGTGCTCAGGTGTGAGCTAGGAGTGCCTGTCTAAGGTCAAGTGTGTGTGCTTGGGTTTCTGTGCTCAGGTGTGCCCAGGTGTGGCTGGTCAGGTGTGTGTGCTTGGGTTTCTGTGCTCAGGTGTGCCTGTCCGAGGTCAGGTGTTCCCCAGACAGGTGTGCAAAGCTGGGTTTGAGCCTCTTCAGGACTTCCTGGATGCTGAGGGGAGGTGTGAGCAGCTCTGTGGGTGTGTGTGCACACCACCAGCAGTGCAGGTGTGAGCAGCTGTGCCTGTGCCTGGGATGTGTTCATGTGGGTGCTCGTGCGATGGTTGGGTGGGAAGGGACCATAAATCCCACCCAGTGCCAGCCCTGCCATGGCAGGGACACCTCCCACTGTCCCAGGTGCTCCCAGCCCCAGTGTCCAGCCTGGCCTTGGGCACTGCCAGGGATGCAGGGGCAGCCACAGCAAATCTGGGCACCTGTGCCAGGGCCTCACACCCTCCTGATGCTGCCTGTCCTTGTGTGTGTGTGTGTGTGTGTGCCATGCTGAATGTGTGCCATGCTCAGTGCTGCTCTGTGTGGTGCCTGGCTGTCTCTGGCACTGTCTGTGGGCATGCAGGTGTGCTGGACAGAGCTTTGTGCACTCCTGGGGTGTGTGGGGGGTGTGGGTGTATGTGTGTTTGTGTGCCTGACTGTGTGTGCCATGCTGTGTGTGCCATGCTCTGTGCTGGGTTGGTGCTCTCCTGGGGCTGTGTGGGGCACTCAGGTGTGCAGGACAGGGCTCTGTGTGTGTGCCTGGCTGTCTCTGTGTGTTTACCTGGCTCTGTGTGTGTGCCGTGCTGTGTGTGCCATGCTCTGTGCTGGGTTTGTGCTCTCCTGGGGCTGTGTGGGGCACTCAGGTGTGCAAGACAGAGCTCTGTGTGTGTGTCTGTGTGCCTGGATGTGTCTGTGTGTACCTGTCCATGTGTGCCATGCTGTGTGTGCCATGCTCAGTGCTGGGTTTGTGCTCTCCTGGGGCTGTCTGGGCATCCAGGTGTGCAGGACAGAGCTCTGTGTCTCTGTGTGTGTGTGTGTGTGCCTGGCTGTCTGTCTGTGTGTGCCTGTCCCATGTGTGTGTGTGTGTGTACCTGGTGCACACCTGGGTGCTCCTGGAGCACATCCATGTGCAAGGACTGTGGTGGCCGCGTGTGTTTGAGCCGTGTGGCCTCGCTGGTGTGTCTGTGCCCTCGGGTGCCACCCTGGTTTTTGGGGAGCGGATGAGGACAGTGGGTGTTTGTGCTGGGTGGGCTCAGCTGGGGTCATGGAGCTGGGGTCACACCTTCTGGGGGAAGCAGCCCTGCCGCAGGCTCAGAGCTCCCGAGCACCTGATAATTAATGTGTTAATGAGGGAGCCGGGGCCCTGCAACCACCGGGCTGAGCAGGGTTTGAGGGTGTCGCTGCCATCCTCCTCCCTCACCCTGTCGCACCATCATCATCTTCTTCCCTCTGCTCCATCGTGCTCAGGAGCCTGATTCCAGTCCTGGGGGTGACGGATGAGGTGCTGGGGATGTCACCTCACCCTAAAACAACAACAACCCCCTGCACGCTGGGAGCATCCCTCCCCGGCCCATGCCAGGGCTGGCACAGACCAGGACCAGGCTGGGGATGGAAGAGCCCAGGTGTGCTCAGGTGTGCTCAGGTGTGTCCCAGCTGGGCACAGGGCTGGAGGTGCTGAGCGGGGTGGGGATGGAACAGCCCAGGGGTGCTCAGGTGTGCTCAGGTGTGTCCCAGATGCACACAGGGCTGGAGGTGCTGTGCAGGGTGGGGATGGAGCAGCCCAGGTGTGCTCAGGTGTGCTCAGGTGTGTCCCAGCTGGATGCACTGAGCAGGGTGGGGATGGAATAGCCCAGGTGTGCTCAGGTGTGTCCCAGCCACACGCAGGGCTGGATGCACTGAGCAGGGTGGGGATGGAACAACCCAGGTGTGCTCAGGTGTGCTCAGGTGTGTCCCAGCTGGGCACAGGGCTGGAGGCACAGAGCGGGGGGGGATGGAACAGCCCAGGTGTGCTCAGGTGTGTCCCAGCTGCACACAGGGCTGGATGCACTGAGCAGGGGGATGGAACAGCCCAGGGGTGCTCAGGTGTGCTCAGGTGTGTCCCAGCTGCACGCAGGGCTGGAGGCGCAGAGCGGGGTGGAGATGGAGCAGCCCAGGTGTGCTCAGGTGTGCTCAGGTGCGTCCCAGCTGCATGCAGGGCTGGATGCACTGAGCAGGGTTGCGATGGAATAGCCCAGGGGTGCTCAGGTGTGCTCAGGTGTGTCCCAGCTGCACGCAGGGCTGGAGGCGCAGAGCGGGGTGGGGATGGAGCTGTGAGGAGCCGTGGGCAGCCCCGGGTGTCACGGCGGGTCCCTGTGCCAGGGAGGTGCTGCAGATCGATCAGTTCCTGAAGGAGACGGCGGCGCGGGAGGCCAACGCCAAGGTGCGGCTGCAGCACTTCATCGAGGAGCTGCTGGACCGCGCCGACCGCGCCGAGAAGCAGCTGCAGATCATCAGCAGCAGCTGCGGCACCACCCCCAACGGCAGCCTGGGCCGCTGCGGCACCCCGGGCAGCAAGGCCATCGCCAGAGCGGGACCTCTGCGGGCACAGGCACGGCACGGCCTCGGGAATGCGCCCGGGGGATCCGGGAATTCACCCTCTGCCTCGGGAATGCGCCCGGGGCTTCGGGAATGCGCCCGAGGCTTTGGGAATGCGCCCGAGGCTTTGGGAATTCACTCTCTGCCTCGGGAATGCGCCCGGGGCTTCGGGAATGCGCCCTCTGCTTTGGGAATGCGCCCGGGGCTTTAGGAATTCACCCTCTGCTTCGGGAATTCACTCTCTGTGTCGGGAATGCGCCCGGGGCTTCGGGAATTCACCCTCTGCTTCGGGAATGCGCCCGGGCCTTTGGGAATTCACTCTCTGCTTTGGGAATTCGCCCTCTGTGTCGGGAATGCGCCCTGGGCTTCCATACGCAGCCCTGGCCTCAGGAGTGCGCCCCTGGGTCTCCTGTGCCAGGGCCCGAGCGGGGCTCTGCAGGGACCCCGTGTCCGTCCCGCGGGGAATGGATAATCCTGGGGAGGGTCCCTAAGAGCAGCTGTTTCCCCGTGGGTGGGTCGCTGGGCGCTGCTGGAGGTGCCGCTGGGTGCGGGGGGCCCCCAAGGGCAGCGGGCACCGGTGGGGGAGCGGGGTGCCCTCCCTGCTGGGATGTGCCACTCTGCCCCCTCTTGTCCCCTGTCCCCGCAGAGAGAGCGGCACCCGGGCCCGGCGGTGGCCGTGCACGGTCCCTACGGCGGCGTGGCCAACCAGCGCTCCTCCTCCAGCACCGGGTGAGTGCCCAGCCCCGCTGCTCCGGGATTTTAACGGGATTTTAATGGGATTTTAACGGGAAGGGGTGCACGCCCTGTGCGCCCTGAGCTGGGACATCCCCTACTGGAATAATTGCCAATATAGCCGGACGGGACGTTCCTGAGCTTGTCTGGCTGCTCCTGCTTGACCAAACAGTGGCACTATGGTGTTTTCACCCCAGAGACACTTTTGGCTGTGGGTGTGTGGTGTTTCACCCCAGAGACACTTTTGGCTGTGGGTGTGTGGTGTTTCACCCCACAGACACTTTGGGCCGGCTGGGTGTGTGGTGTTTCACCCCTCAGACACTTTTGGCTGGCTGGGTGTGTGGTGTTTCACCCCACAGACCCTTGGGTGTGTGGTGTTTCACCCCACAGACCCTTTTGGCTGGCTGGGTGTGTGGTGTTTCACCCCACAGACCCTTTTGGCTGGCTGGGTGTGTGGGGTTTCACCCCACAGACACTTTTGGCTGGCTGGGTGTGTGGTGTTTCACCCCACAGACACCTTTGCCTGGCTGGGTGTGTGGTGTTTCACCCCACAGACACTTTTGGCTGGCTGGGTGCTGCAGCTGGGCACTTGGAGAGAAGTCCGGGAGCTCAGGCTTCCCTCTGGCAGAGAAGCTTTGAGGCAATGGTGAAGGAAAGGAGTCAGTTCTGATGGAGGGTTTGGATCCAGAGCTCTATTCTGGCCCACAGCCTCTGAATGCAGCACCAGCTCCAGCAGAACTCCCTGAGCCCGTGGTTGCCGTTCCTTTAACCCCGGGGAGAGGGGCAGGGAAGGGGCAGGGAGCCACCAGCCAGGGACAGGAGGGGAGGGAAACAGGGACAAAGGACACCTGGATGGCCCAGTGCCCCCCAGGGGTAGGGGATATCTTTTGATTTCTGCCAATCACTCTGGAATGCCGGGACTGACAGGCAGTGCTCGGGAGGGGTCGGGGAGGGGAAAGGAGAGGTGACTGACACACCTGGGGGAGGAATCCTCAGGGAGAAACCCAGGCTATCTCAGACAAACCCCGACATCACACCACAACCATCCCTGTCCCCAGGGCCTCGAGCCGGGCCAAGGCGGTGTCGCAGAGCTCGGGCTGCTACGACAGCGACAGCGCAGAGCCGTGTCCCACGGACGACACGGCCGAGGGCCCCCCGTACCCGGCCCGGGAGGCGCGGGGCTCGGGGCTGCGGCGCCAGGCCATCCAGAACTGGCACCGCCGGCCCTACCGCAACAGCACCGAGGGCGAGGAGGGCGACGTGTCCGACGTGGGCTCCCGCACCACCGAGTCCGAGGCCGAGGCCT
The DNA here is from genome assembly GCA_024865655.1 of Emberiza elegans. NCBI lineage: Eukaryota > Metazoa > Chordata > Aves > Passeriformes > Fringillidae > Emberiza > Emberiza elegans. Next base: position 677,334 of record JALJVW010002400.1, read on the forward strand.
GGGAGCCCGAGGGACCGGGATCCGCCGCGGCCCGACCGCCCGGCTGGCTGCCGCCTGACCGGTGAGGGCAAGGAGCGTCCTGGGGCTGGGAGGGGGAGAGTGAGAGCACTGCGGGGCTTTGGGAGGTGAAGGGGGTGAGAGCACAGGGGGTCTGGGGCCGGGGGTTTGGGAGGTGAGAGCCCTGAGGGGGTGAGGGGGTGAGAGCACTGGGGTCCTGGGGCCAGGAGGGAAGGAGAGGGCACTGAGTGTCCTGGGGCCGGGAGGTGAAGGAGGTGAGAGCCCTGAGGGTCTTTGGGAGGTGAAGGGGTGAGGAGGGGTGGGGAAGGGAGGGGGTGAGAGCCCTGGGGTTTTGGGGGCCAGGAGGTGAAGGGGGTGAGAGCACTGAGGGTCCTGGGGCCGGGAGGGGAAGGGAGAGGGCACTGAGAGTCCTCAGGGCCGGGAGGTGAAGGAGGTGAGAGCACTGTGGGGCTTTGGGAGGTGAAGGGGGTGAGAGCACAGGGGTTCTGGAGCCAGGAGGTGAAGGGGGTGAGAGCACTGAGGGTCTTTGGGGCTGGGAGGTGAAGGGGTGAGAGCACTGAGGGTCTTTGGGGCTGGGAGGTGAAGGGAGAGGGCACTGAGGGTCCTCAGGGCCAGGAGGTGAAGGCTGGGGCAGCTGGAAGCTGTGGGAGGGGATGGAGCGTCCCTCACCCGCTGCTCTCTGCAGTGGCCACGGACGCTGTGTGTCCCGCGGGCAGGCCCGAGGGCGCCGGGGGCAAGGTGTGCCGGCTGGAGCGGGGCAGCCCTGGCCACTGCAGCGAGGTGATCAGCCCCGAGATCCTCAAGATGAGGGCGGCTCTCTTCTGCATCTTCACCTACCTGGACACCAAGACTCTGCTGCGCGCGGCCGAGGTGTGCAAGGACTGGAAGTTCGTGGCCCGGCACCCGGCCGTGTGGACTCGGGTGCTGCTGGAGAACGCCAGGGTCTCCTCCAAGGTACCGGGGAGGGGATGGCACCCCCTGGGGCATGGCCTTTCTTCCAAAAGGGTAAAGCTGGGTGAGCATCTCCCTGGTGGCCAGGATGGTTGTGCCATTACGGTCATGGGGGACACAGGTGGGTGCTTGCTCTGGTGGTGGAGGTGTTGCAGGTGAATGCTGGAGGACAGGAGCTCACACAAGCACAGGTTTGCATGTGCTTTTGTGGTCGCTCCCATGGTTTTGTGGTCACTCCCATGGTTTTGTGGTCACACCCATGAGTTTTTGGTCACACTCATGAGTTTGTGGCACATGCTCTGCCACGGCCTCGTATGTGCATCTCCACCTGTTTCTGCCACGTGTGTGCAGAGGCAGGGGTGGGTGGTGTGGGACATGCTGGGGTGTCCCTGGCAGTGACTGCCACCTCTGTGCCCCAGTTCCTGGCCATGCTGTCCCAGTGGTGCACGCAGATGCATTCCCTCACCCTCCAAAACCTGAAGCCGCGCCAGCGGGGCAAGAAGGAGAGCAAGGAGGATTACATGAAGAGCACACGGTGAGTCCCTGTGTCCCCCTGTGCCTGTGTCCCCTGTCCCCGTGGGGACAGCCAGAGCTGCTGCTCCTCAGGGCTGCTGCTGCTGCAGCTGCCTGAGCCCCAACATTTCCATGACAAACTCCAAATCCACTGTGGGATCGGGGTGTCCTGGAGCGGGGGTGCCCGTGGGCCGTGTCCCCCTCCTGGGCCGGTCACAGGGAGGGTGGGCAGGGCTCCCGTGCCTGATGCTCTGTGCTGGCAGGGGCTGCCTGGAAGCGGGGCTGGAGTCGCTGCTGAAGGCCACGGGCAGCAACCTGCTGATCCTGCGCATCTCGCACTGCCCCAACGTGCTGACCGACCGCTCGCTCTGGCTGGCCAGCTGCTACTGCCGCGCCCTGCAGGCCGTCACCTACCGGTGAGCATGGCCCCAGTGCCACCACAGCAAGGGGCAGGGCTGGGGACACCCACGGGGTGTGCTGAGATCACCCTGTTCCCTGGCACAGCACAGGGACAGGGCTGGGGACATCATGGGGTGTGCTGAGATCACCCTGTGGTGTGCTGAGATCACCCTGTTCCCCGGCACAGCACAGGGACAGGGCTGGGGACACCCACAGGGTGTGCTGGGATGACCCCCGTTCCCTGGCAGAGCCCAGGGCAGGGCTGGGGACACCATGGGACAGGGCTGGGGACACACAGGGTGTGCTGGGATCACCCCCATTCCCTGGCAGAGCACAGCCCACCTGCCCAGCTGCGAAGGACCTGCCTGTCCATGCAGCCCCAGTGTCCCCAGTGTCCCCAGTGGCAGCTGTCCCTGCAGCTCCCATCCCTTCTAGGCTGCTCCCATGCAGGTGTTTCACTGCCAGCTCCATTCCCACCATCCCATTACGGATCTCATCCTACCTGGAGGCATGACTGGGGTCTTGGCAAGGAGGCAGCGCTTTGTGGCAGAGCAGGGTGAGGAGGAGGTGCCCAGTGAGGTCCCAGATGGCTGTCACCCCTGATGAAGGATCCTAGTGGAGAGAAGAGCTCAGGGTCCCTCTCTCGTGGGAGGGAGGAACAGCTCTGCCAAGGGAGAGCTAAGATTCAGCTTGGACACCTTGCCTGAGGTCAAGGACACAAGACATGGTGACCCTGGAGGAGATCACAGGTCCTGGAGGGCATCACAGGCCACTCCTTAGTTTTGGCCAGCTGTGGAGACAGGATTGGCCTTCCCTCCACCCTCCAGAGGGAGGATCCTGGCTCTGCTGCACCTGCAGACAACCACCTCAGCCTTGGTGTCTGTTCCACCCGCTCCTCATGCAGCCAGGACAGAGGATCCTCCAGGTGGGAAGGCACATCCAGCCACTCCCCAGGAGCCCAGAGCCGGCTCAGACCCACACCACGAGATAAGAGACAGCCCAGAGCTGCCAGGCTGGGCTCCAGGGCTGCTCCTTTGGCTGTTGCCAGGGCAGCAGAGCGAGCCTGAGCTCTCCTGGCACATCCTGAGCTGTGCCTGTGACTCACGCTCTGATTAACCTGCTGCTCTTGGCACCCTGCTCCAGCACAGAGGTGTGAGGCACCCGAGGTAACACCCAGCCTTATTTTTAGTTCTGAAGTGGGACATTTAGACTTGGCAAGCGCAGCCTCGGTCCCTGGAAGGCTCCTGGTGTGGTGGCACAGCCTGGGGACTGTTTGGGCTGGTGGCATCAGGGTGGTGCTCTCTGGCACCTCTCCCCAGCTCATGACAAACCTGCCCCAGTCCTGTCCAGGTCCCAGGGGCCTCTCCTGGTACCTCCAAGGACACCAAGGAGAACCCAGAGCAAACCCCTGCAGGGACGTTTGGCCAAGAGCCACCTACAGCCACGGTGGCACGGCCACAGAGCGGGGACAGAGGCCACGGAGCAGCTCCTGCCCCTGGCTGGGGTGTCCTTCCACCCTGGCACTGTCCCCATCCTGGCCAGGAGGTGGCAAGGGACACCAATGCAGCGTGACTGGAGGGAGAGGGACAGGTTCTGTCCCCTGCAGGGACACACGGCCTGGCAGCCGCAGCCAGTCACTTGTCACCTTGGCATGAGGAAGGTGTGTCCCCAGAACCTTCCAGGTTCAACCTCCCTTTCCTCCCTGCTGCCCCTGTCCCCCCCAGCCCCCTCCTGCCCCGCACCATTCCAGGTGGGAATGCTCCAGCCCTCCTGCACAGGGTGCTGCTGGGCTGGCTGCTCCAGGGGCAGCTCCTGGGCTGTAAATAATGCCCAGACTGGCACTGTGGGTGCTCCAGGGCTGTAAATAATGCCCAGACTGGCACTGTGGGTGCTCCAGGGCTGTAAATAATGCCCAGACTGGCACCTCTGGGTGATCCAGGGCTGTAAATAATGCCCAGCCTGGTACTGTGGGTGCTCCAGGGCTGTAAATAATGCCCAGATTGGCACCTGGGTGCTCCAGGGCTGTAAATAATGCCCAGGCTGGCACCTCTGGGTGCTCCAGGGCTGTAAATAATGCCCAGACTGGTACTGTGGGTGCTCCAGGGCTGTAAATAATGCCCAGACTGGCACCCTGGGTGCTCCAGGGCTGTAAATAATGCCCAGGCTGGCACCTCTGGGTGCTCCAGGGCTGTAAATAATGCCCAGACTGGCACCTCTGGGTGCTCCAGGGCTGTAAATAATGCCCAGCTTGGTACTGTGGGTGCTCCAGGGCTGTAAATAATGCCCAGGCTGGTACTGTGGGTGCTCCTGGGGGATGCAGCCCCAGCCCAGGGGTGGCACTGTTGTTGCTGGGGCCACCACGCGTCCCCTGTGTTGTTGCAGGAGCTCCACGGACCCCGTGGGCCATGAGGTGATCTGGGCCCTGGGAGCAGGCTGCAGGGACATCATCTCCCTGCAGGTCGCACCTCTGCATCCCTGGTAAGGCCTGGGGATGGGCTGGGTTGGGGGACCCATCCATGCCATGGCAGGGACACCTGCCACTGTCCCAGGGTGCCCCAAGCCCTGTCCAGCCTGGCCTGGGGCACTGCCGGGGGTGGAACTGGGTTCGGAGGAGGCCACACTGAGTGTGAGGGGCACCACTGAGCTGGAAAGGTTCTGCCGGAACCTGATTTGCCAAGGGGGGGTCTCCATGGGATGAGGAGCCATCCTGGAGCCCAGCCCGTGGTTCAGGAGCTCATTCCATCCCTCCCTGTGCAAACTGGGTGTGCTGGGTGTCTGCACCTCCGTGCTGAGCCGGGATGTTCCAGGGAGGCTGCTGACGTCCAGATGAAAGGGATCTGTGCTGGGTCTGGGAGGGGCCACGGAGCACCAAAGGCCTGGCTGAGCTCCCCCTGCTCAGCAGCAGCCGCAGCCCTGGAGGGCCTGGATGTGCTTGAGGGGCTGTCACTGCCTGGGGGGCACAGCAGCTGCTCTCATTTGGGAAAGCATTTTGGGGAGAGGCTGGTGGAGCCTCACTGCACCCCACAGGGTCTGGGCGCTCAGGGGCTGATGGCTCACACAGCAGGAGCTGAGCCTCAGGACAGTCCCTGGGCGCTGTGCATGGCCGTGTCACCCACAGGGGATGTCACCCCAGAGGGTGTCACTGCTCAGGGGATGTCACCTCCAAGGGATGTCACCCCCAGAGGGTGTCAGTGCTCAGGGGACATCACCCCCAAGGGATGTCACCCCCAGAGGGTGTCAGTGCTCAGGGGACATCACCCCCAAGGGATGTCACCCCCAGAGGGTGTCAGTGCTCAGGGGATGTCAGTGCTCAGGGGATGTCACCCCCAGAGGGTGTCAGTGCTCAGGGGACATCACCCCCAAGGGATGTCACCCCCAGAGGGTGTCAGTGCTCAGGGGATATCACCCCCAAGGGATATCACCCCCAAGGGATGTCACCCCTGGGTGTCCCAGCCCGGTGGCTCCTGTCTGCCCTGGGGAGCAGCACATGGCATGTGGCTTCTCCACCTGAGCCAGAGACCCAGGCCCTGCTGCTGCTGCTTTGGTCCCTGCAAGTTCAGGGCCCTGATTTGGGCCTCCAAGGGTGGAATCACAGAATCCTGGAATGGTTTGGGTTGGAAGAAACCTTAAACACCACCCAGTGCCACCCCTGCTGTGGCAGGGACACCTGCCCCTGTCCCAGGGTGCCCCAATGTCCAGCCTGGCCTGGGCACTGCCAGGGCTCCAGGGGCAGCCCCGGGTGCTCTGGGCAAGGTTTGGGCTCTGGGCACACGGAGCTGCCCCGTCCCAGTGCCAGCCCAGCCCGGGCAGTGCCCACGCAGGGACACCCAGGGTGACGCCAGGTGCTGGGGTGGGAGAGCTCCGGGTGCAGCCCCTCCCGGCAGTGCCTGGGGGGGTGGGTGATGGTGCCACCCCAGCTGTTGTCCCTGTGTCCCCAGCCAGCAGCCCACCCGCTTCAGCAACCGCTGCCTGCAGATGATCGGGCGCTGCTGGCCCCACCTGCGCGCGCTCGGCGTCGGCGGCGCCGGCTGCGGCCTGCAGGGGCTGGCCTCCCTAGGTAGGACTGATGGACCACAGGAGGATGGGGCACTGGGCTGGGGAGGGGGCTCTGGGATCAGCAGCATACCCTGTACCCCATGCCCACCCTGTGCCCCATGCCCGCCCTGTCACCAGCGCAGCACTTGGGATCACAGTGGGTCACTGGGCTGGGGAGGGAGCTCTGGGATCACCAGCACACCCTGTGCCCCATGCCCGCCCTGTGCCCCATGCCCACCCTGTGCCCCATGCCCACCCTGTCACCAGCCCAGCACTTGGGATCATGGGTCACACAATGGGTCACTGGGCTTGGGAAAGGTCTCTGGGATCACCAACCCACCCTGTGCCCAATGCCCACCTTGTCACCAGCCCAGCACTCAGGATCATGGGTCACTGTGCTTGGGAAAGGTCTCTGGGATCACCAACCCACCCTGTGCCCAATGCCCACCCTGTCCCCAGCCCAGGGCACTGAGTGCCACCTCCAGGCATTCCCTGGACCCCTCCAGGGATGGGGACTCCCACCCTCCCTGGGTGCCACCTCCCTCCTGCTCTGAAGGGACAAGGACGGGGCAGGGAGGTGCTCCCTGGGGTCCCTGTGCAGAAGCGCACCCAGCCCGAGCTCCGTGGGTGCTCCTGGTGCCCCCAGCCCCTGTCCCGGGCTGTCCGGTCCCTGCCCTGGTGCTGATGGCTGTGTCCCCAGCCCGGAACTGCATGAGGCTGCAGGTGCTGGAGCTGGACCACGTGGCCGAGATCACCAGGAGGTGGCAGCTGAGGTGTGCCGGGAGGGGCTCAAGGGGCTGGAGATGCTGGTGCTCACCTCCACGCCGGTGACCCCCAAGGCCCTGCTGCACTTCAACAGTGAGTAGCGCCCAGGGCACGGCCTGGCACCCAGATCCCGGGGCAGAGGCAGCCTCCCAGCCCCCCAGGGAGCTCTCTGGGCATCCAGCATCGCCCTGCAGGGACGGGCCAGGGAGAGGATGGAGATGCTCCCTCCATGGGTAACCCATCCTCAGTGTTTGTGACACACCTGAAGGCATTGGCCAGGACAGGAGGTGCAGAGCCCCAGCAGGGCCTGTCCTGGTGGTCACAGCTCAGGTGGCCATGGCTGGAATGATGGAGCCCTCCCTGTGGGTGGCAGAGGCAGGGATGCCCAGGGGAGAGGGAGGACACCAGTTTGGGAGGGTGTGGTGTTGTGAGGTCCTCAGGATGAGGTGAGAGATGAGAATTTGACTCCGTGTTCTCAGAAGGCTGATATCATATCATATCATATCATATCATATCATATCATATCATATCATATACTAAAACTATACTAAAGAAATAGAAAGGATACATCAGAAGGCTAGACAAGAACGAATAATGAAAACCCATGACTGACCAGAGAGTCCCACACAGCTGGACTGGGATTGGTCATTAATTAAAAACAATCCGCATGGAACTAATCAAAGATGCACCTGTTGGAGAGCAACCTCCAGAGCACATTCCAAGCAATCAGATAATTCTTGTTTACATTTCGTTTCTGAGGCCTCTCAGCTTTTCAGGAGAAAAATCCTGGGCAAAGAAGATTTTTTAAAAAATATCACAGTGACAGGACAGGGCAGCCAGGGGGATATCTCCCAGCCCATGGTCCCCCTGCCCAGACCCTGGCCAGGCCTGCTCCATCCTCAGGGACAGAGTCCCCACACACAGGGGGGATCTGGGGTCCCTGCTGGCCCAGGTGAGGAGCTCCAGGTGCTGTCTGTGCCCCCAGGTGTGTGCAGGAACCTCAAGTCCATCGTGGTGCAGGTGGGCATTGTGGACTACTTCAAGGAGCCCCACAGCCCCGAGGCCAGGAAGATGTTTGAAGAAATGGTGAACAAACTGCAGGTAGAGGAGCCCAGTCCCAGCTCACAGGGCGGCACCAGCCCTGTGCCCTTCCCGTGGCGGGGGCAGAACTGTCCCCCCTCACCCCCCTCACCTCTTCCCTTCCCAAGGCAGGGATTTAGGGATTTGAGATGATGCTGCCCCTCTCCCTTCCTCACCCCGTGTCTTCCCTAAGGCAGGGACTGGAGATATCCCCCCCTTCCTTCCCTTGTCCTGTGTCCTTCCCAAGGCAGGGATTCCCTTCTCTCTCCGTCACCCCATGCCCTTCCCAAGGCAGGGATTTGAGGTGTTTCCCCCTCTCCTTCCCTTGCCCTGTGTCCTTCCCATGGCAGAATTCCCCTGTTCCTCCCTTTCCCCTTTTTTTCCCATGAGACAATTTGAGGTGTTCCCCCTGTCCCCCCTGACCCCATGACAGGATTTGGGGAGTTCCCTGTCCCTCCCCCTGACCTGGGGGCAGGATTTGGGGCCCCCATGGCACCCTGTCCCCCCTGACCCCATGGGGATTTGGGATTTGGGACAGTTCCCTGCCCCCCCTGACCCCCAGGATTTGGGGGCCTCCCCCTGACCCCATGGGGTTGGGGGGGGTCCCTGTCCCCTGACCCCATGGCAGGATTTGGGGGTTCCCTGTCCCCTGACCCCATGGCAGGATTGCCCAATACCCTGTCCCCAGCGCAGCACTGGGGGATCAGCAGTGGGGTCACTGGGCTGGGGAGGGAGCTCTGGGATCATGATCATGGGCACACCCTGGGTTGGGAGGCCCCATGCCCACCCTGTGCCCAATGCCCACGCCCACCCTGTCACCTTGGGATCACAGTGGGTCACTGGGCTGGGGAGGGAGCTCTGGGATCAGCAGCACACCCTGTGCCCCATGCCCACCCTGTGCCCAATGCCCACCCTGTCACCAGCCCAGCACTCGGGATCATGGGTCACACAATGGGTCACTGAGCTTGGGAAAGGTCTCTGGGATCACCAACCCACCCTGTGCCCAATGCCCACCCTGTGCCCAGCCCAGGGCACTGAGTGCCACCTCCAGGCATTCCCTGGACCCCTCCAGGGATGGGGACTCCCACCCTCCCTGGGCGCCACCTCCCTCCTGCTCTGAAGGGACAAGGACGGGGCAGGGAGGTGCTCCCTGGGGTCCCTGTGCAGAAGCGCACCCAGCCCGAGCTCCGTGGGTGCTCCTGGTGCCCCCAGCCCCTGTCCCCGGGCTGTCCGGTCCCTGCCCCTGGTGCTGATGGCGGCTGTGTCCCCCAGCCCGGAACTGCATGAGGCTGCAGGTGCTGGAGCTGGACCACGTGGCCGAGATCAACCAGGAGGTGGCAGCTGAGGTGTGCCGGGAGGGGCTCAAGGGGCTGGAGATGCTGGTGCTCACCTCCACGCCGGTGACCCCCAAGGCCCTGCTGCACTTCAACAGTGAGTAGCGCTGCCAGGGCACGGCCTGGCACCCAGATCCACGGGCAGAGCAGCCTCCCAGCCCTCCCATGGGAGCTCTCTGGGCATCCAGCATCGCCCTGCAGGGACGGGCCAGGGAGAGGATGGAGATGCTCCCTCCATGGGTAACCCATCCTCAGTGTTTGTGACACACCTGAAGGCATTGGCCAGGGCAGGAGGTGCAGAGCCCCAGCAGGGCCTGTCCTGGCCGTCACAGCTCAGGTGGCCGTGGCTGGAATGATGGAGCCCACCCTGTGAGTGGCAGAGGCAGGGATGCCCAGGGGAGAGGGAGGACACCAGTTTGGGAGGGTGTGGTGTTGTGAGGTCCTCAGGATGAGGTGAGAGATGAGAATTTGACTCTGTGTTCTCAGAAGGCTGATATTATATATTCTATTCTATTAATGATATACTAAAACTATACTAAAGAAATAGAAAGGATACATCAGAAGGCTAGACAAGAACGAATAATGAAAACCCATGACTGACCAGAGAGTCCCACACAGCTGGACTGGGATTGGTCATTAATTAAAAACAATCCGCATGGAACCAATCAAAGATGCACCTGTTGGAGAGCAACCTCCAGAGCACATTCCAAGCAATCAGATAATTCTTGTTTACATTTCGTTTCTGAGGCCTCTCAGCTTTTCAGGAGAAAAATCCCGGGCAAAGAAGATTTTTTAAAAAATATCACAGTGACAGGACAGGGCAGCCAGGGGGAAATCTCCCAGCCCATGGTCCCCCTGCCCAGACCCTGGCCAGGCCTCCTCCATCCTCAGGGACAGAGTCTCCACACACAGGGGGATCTGGGGTCCCTGCTGGCCCAGGTGAGGAGCTCCAGGTGCTGTCTGTGCCCCCAGGTGTGTGCAGGAACCTCAAGTCCATCGTGGTGCAGGTGGGCATTGTGGACTACTTCAAGGAGCCCCACAGCCCCGAGGCCAGGAAGATGTTTGAAGAAATGGTGAACAAACTGCAGGTAGAGGAGCCCAGTCCCAGCTCACAGGGCGGCACCAGCCCTGTGCCCTTCCCGTGGCAGGGGCAGAACTGTCCCCCCTCACCCCCCTCACCTCTTCCCTTCTCAAGGCAGGGATTTGAGATGATGCTGCCCCTCTCCCTTCCTCACCCCGTGTCTTCCCTAAGGCAGGGACTGGAGATATCCCCCCCTTCCTTCCCTTGTCCTGTGTCCTTCCCAAGGCAGGGATTCCCTTCTCTCTCCCTCACCCCATGCCCTTCCCAAGGCAGGGATTTGAGGTGTTCCCCCCTCTCCTTCCCTTGCCCTGTGTCCTTCCCATGGCAGGAATTCCCCTGTTCCTCCCTCACCCCATGGCAGGATTTTTTTCCCCATGAGACAGGATTTGGAGGATCTGTTCCCCTGTCCCCTGACCCCATGGCAGGATTTGGGGGTTCCCCTGACCCCTCCAGGATCTGGGGGTTCCCTGTCCCCTGACCCCATGGCAGGATTTGGGACATTCCCTGTCCCCCCTGACCCCATGGCAGGATTTGGGGTTCCCTGTCCCCCTGACCCCATGGCAGGATTTGGGGGTTCCTGTCCCCTGACCCCATGGCAGGATTTGGGACATTCCCCTGTCCCCCCTGACCCCATGGCAGGATTTGGGGGTTCCCTGTCCCCTGACCCCATGGCAGGATTTGGGAGTCCCCCTCACCCCATGGCCCCTGTCCCCCTGACCCCATGGCAGGATCTGGGGGTTCCCAGGATTGGCAGGGGGTTCCCTGTCCCCCCTGACCCCATGGCAGGATTTGGGGGGTTTCTTTGCCCCATGCCCATGGAGCAGAGGCCCTGCTGGCTCCCCCCAGCCCCTCTGTCTGTTCCCGTTGCAGGCCCTGAGGAAAAGACCCGGCTTCTCCAAGATCTTACACATCAAGGTGGAAGGAGGCTGTTAGCCCTTCAGGGAGCCCAAAGCACATTCCCTGCTCTGCCCAGAGCCCCGAGGGGCCGGACGGGGACCCCGGCTCGGGCACCAGGAGCCCCAAAGTCCCGCAGCCTTTGGGGCCATCCCGGGTGACAAGGTGCTACTCAAGGACAAGTTTTGGCTGCCCCAGAGCCAGGGCCGTGCTCTTTGCCAGGAGGGAGGATGGCTTTGCAGCCCTGCAGCCGCTCCCTGCCGAGGATCCACGTTTGGGGACGGATGTCCTGCTGAACTCTGCTTTGGGGGATCCCTGAGCCCCGCTCTGGGGCTCCTGGCTGGGCTGGCCACTGCAGCCCCGGGGTGCTGGACCTGGGCTGGGAAGGGGCTGCTCCTCCCCCAGCATTCCACAGGGTTTCTGCTCCTTTTCCTTTGGGATTTGGCAGAGGGGCGCCCAAAGCCGGGGAACGCTCCCAGGAACCAGCAGAGCACAAGGCCGGGAGCAGAGCTGCACCTCGGGGAGCCACGGGACACCAGGAGAGATGGGCGCTCCTCCAGAGGGCTCCAGCCTCACCTCCTCTCCTCCAAACCCTGCTGCCAAGGCAATAAACCATCTCCAGATCCTCATCCACCAGGAAACACGGCTCACGCTCCTGTCCCCACCACCCCAGACTCCATCTGGGGTCAGTGGTTCCACGTGGAGAGAGACTGTCACAGGACACCCACGTTTGCCTTCCCCAGCAGCCTGAAGGAGAAACCCTGGCCAGAATATCCTGAAATGATCCTGGGAAAAGCACCAACCAACAGCCCTGGCTGACCCTCATCTACAGCCACCATTTTCTCAATCTGATTTTTCTTCTGGCTGTCCTCAGCCTGCAAAATATCATCATTCCCCAAAACATCCTTTTTCCATGGGAAAAGGCTTTGGAAAGGCATCCAGCAGAGTCAGGCATCTCCATCCTCCACCCTGGGGGGAAGGCACCAGGAGGTGGCCCTGGGACTGGGGACAGCACCAGAGCACTGCCAGCAGTGGGGACAGCCCAGCCTTACCCAGAGCCCCAGCCCCTGTCCTTGGACCCACCAGGCTGAGCGGAGAGGAAGTGACTGGGACAGTGGGTCTGGGGCTTTTCCCTCTTCTCTGGAGCAGCACTGCAGGTTTTGGTGCCTGCTGGCCAGCCTGGATGGGAGGGCTCAACAGCCCCAGAGCCTGGGAGGGGACAACAGCTCCCAGAGCCTGTCCCCTGCCCAGCCCGCACCTGCAGCATCCCCCCCAGGCTGCAGATCCAGCGCCACGTCCCTCAGCCATGGCACAAGGGCTGCTGACCTGAGCTGCGGCTGCCACACAGAGCACGGAACCTGCCCCAAATCGCCGAGGCTGGTGGGGCTGGAGGCAGCCCGAGACCCCTCAGCCTCCTTCCATCCCACCTCCTCTGAAGCAGGGTGGGGTTTTGTGGCCACAGCCCCGTGGGAAGCAGCCCTGCTCCCCCTCCCGTGCAGCTTTCCAGGAGAAGGCTGTTCCTGAATGCACAAAATGTGGGAGTCCAAAAGCGCCTGCGAGGAGCTCCTGCGCCCCCAGGTCCCACGGATGAGCTCCCGGCTCCCTGCCATGCCCACCGTGGGTTTACCTCCACCCTGGGGAGCCTGGCACGCTCCTAACCCAGGGGCAAGAGGAGCAAGGGGTGCCCCAACCAGCAAAAACCACCCAGCAGAGCTACAACCCCCAGGGACCATCTGGGGCAGGAGCATGGCCCAGCGGAGACGGCAGCACCACAGCGCAGGGACTCGTGGAATCCCTTAAAAACAAAAGCAAAACAAAGTACCTATTTATTTCTATAAAGAGAAGAAGGAAAAAAAAAAGATTTTAAAGGAAAATTATATACTCAGCATGTTTATACACTCTATGCTTAAAGACTCTCGTGGCCCAGAGGGGTGCCCAAGCCTGGAGGTGGCTGCTCGGGTTTGCCTGGAGCCTCTCCCGGCTCCTGGGCCGTGGGGAAGGTGAGGATGAGGAGATGGAGAGAGGGGAGGTGTGAGGACTCTCAGAGAAGCCTTCTGTGCCAGAAGAAGGGGTCAGTGGCCCTGTGTGTGGTGGCATCGGTGACCCTGTGACATCCCCATCCCTGCGCTGCCCCCGGGGCTTTGGAGGCACGGCAGGAGCCTCTCCTGCATTCCCGGTGCATCCCAGGAGCCCCTCCTGGATTCCTGGTGCATCCCCAGGAGCCTCTCCTGGATTCTTGGTGCATCCCAGGAGCCTCTCCTGGATTCCTGGTGCATCCCAGGAGCCTCTCCTGGATTCCTGGTGCATCCCAGGAGCCTCTCCTGGATTCCTGGTGCATCCCAGGAGCCTCTCCTGGATTCCCGGTGCATCCCAGGAGCCTCTCCTGGATTCCTGGTGCATCCCAGGAGCCTCTCCTGCACTCCTGGTGCATCCCAGGAACCTCTCCTGGATTCCTGGTGCATCCCAGGAGCCTCTCCTGCATTCCTGGTGCATCCCCAGGAGCAGATCAAACCCTCACCTCTGCTCGGGGCATTCCTGGAAAACCCAACTCAGCAAAGCCACGTTTTTACACAAATCCTCTGATGACACAAGACCTTGAGCGGGTTCAAGGATAAGAAGATGGAAAGTGGGGGTTTCTCCCTGTTTCTCTTGGGCTCGAATGGATCCCTTCCTCATCCTCCTCCTCCTCCTGGGCTGGGGGTGAAGGCGGCTGGCACAGTGACAGGAGGGTGGGAAGGAGGGCCCTCCTGGTGGCTCCTAATTGCCCAGCTTGTTAACGAGCTCATTAAGGGCTCTGAAATGTCAGACGGATCCTGCCCCTGCTGCTTCCCCTGCCCTGTCCTGCAGGGGTGTGGGCCCCCAAGGCCCCATCCCCGCGGGAGGCTCCGGCTGCACTGGCCCTGGATTCAGCCTGGATTCAGCCTGGATTCACCCTGCATTCACCCTGCATTCACCCTGCATTCATCCTGCATTCAGCCCTGCATTCAGCACTGCATTCAGCCCTGGATTCATCCTGGATTCAGCCCTGGATTCAGCCCCGAATTCATCCTGGATTCAGCCCTGGATTCAGCCCTGGATTCAGCCCTGGATTCAGCCTGGATTCAGCCTGGATTCAGCCCTGGATTCAGCCCCGGATTCAGCCCCGGATTCAGCCCTGGATTCAGCCCCGGATTCAGCCCCGGATTCAGCCTGGATTCAGCCCTGGATTCACCCTGGATTCACCCTGGATTCAGCCCTGGATTCAGCTCTGGATTCATCCTGGATTCAGCCTGGATTCAGCCTGGATTCATCCTGGATTCAGCCCTTGATTCAGCCTGGATTCAGCCCTGGATTCACCCCTTGATTCACCCTGGATTCAGCCCTGGATTCAGCCCTGGATTCATCCTGGATTCAGCCTGGATTCAGCCTGGATTCACCCTGGATTCAGCCCTTGATTCAGCCTGGATTCATCCTGGATTCAGCCCTTGATTCAGCCTGGATTCAGCCCTGGATTCACCCCTTGATTCACCCTGGATTCAGCCCTTGATTCAGCCTGGATTCATCCTGGATTCAGCCCCGGATTCAGCCTGGATTCAGCCCTGGATTCAGCCCTGGATTCAGCCCTGGATTCAGCCTGGATTCAGCCCTGGATTCAGCCCTGGATTCACCCTGGATTCACCCTGGATTCAGCCCCGGATTCAGCCCTGGATTCAGCCTGGATTCAGCCCTGGATTCAGCCTGGATTCAGCCCTGGATTCACCCTGGATTTGCCCTGGATTCAGCCCTGGATTCACCCCTTGATTCACCCTGGATTCAGCCCTTGATTCAGCCCTGGATTCACCGGAGCCTCGGCCCCATTTCCTCTGGAAGTGATGGGAGCACCCAGAAATGCCGAATTTCAAACCACAGAGCACGTTCAGCTCAGCCCCGATGAGAAGTGCCAGAGGGGCTCTGCGAGGACAATCCCAGTGAAATCCAGGGATCCGGGGGCAGGACTGGGGTCACAGCCATGGCCAGAGCTGGCAGGGGCTGGATGGACAGTGGTTCTGAGCCTGGCTCCTGCAGTTCTGGGGAGATTTATTCCTTTTCTAATGGTTTTCCCAAAGCTTCCCCATGGCTGACACTGCCAGCATTCCCCTTCCCCTGCGTTTGGGCGCTGGTCAGGGATTTCAGGAGGAACAACATCACCAAAGGCAGCTCGGGGGCCAAAGCCACCCCAAATCGCTGGGTTTGTGTCCCCCTGGGTTGGGTTTCACTCACTGCCCTCACTCCCAGCCCCAGGGATGCTCTGGGGACCAGGGGCCTCCCCTGCCTTGTCCCTGTGCCTTGGGGCTCCAGGGTGCCAGGGACCGGGGGAAATGGGAGCCCAGGCTGGCCCTGCCCCACCAGCGTTTTAAACCTCTCTGTCCCTCTTCTGCCGTGTGTCCTGGTCCCTGCTGCCACCAAGGGCACGGCCATGGCAGGGGCTGGTCTGGATCCCCCAAAAGAGCCTGGATTTAGGGAAAACAGAACAAAAACAAACCACCAGAAGTGTTGGCAATGGCTTCTGAAGCGGTTAAGAGATGTTTTCCTTCAGCTTTTAGAGGAAGCCCCAGCCCAGCAGCTGGGGCATTGCCTCAGCCTCATTTTGGGGTGAGAAACAGCAGGTTGGGGTGGAGCAAAAGCATTTGGGAATTGGTGCCAAAAGAGAAAGTGCTTTAAAAGGGAAAAAATCCCAGGGAGCAGGGAGATGTTGGGAAGCAGAGATGGTTTGTTGAGAATCATTACAGGGTATTGTGAGGTGGTGATGGACCTTCCCCAATCAGTGGGAGGCAAAATAATCCCTGGGGAGGGTGGGAGAGCACCGAGGGAAAGCTGCTGCAGCAGCGAGGAGGGAAAACTGCCCAAAAGCAAGGGAAAAAAGGATTTTCTAATGCAGCCTCGGGACTGGGCCCGTGGGGGCCAACGAGGCAGGCTGGGGCCGGGGACAAGTGGGTGCAATGGTGTGGGGCAGTTTTTGGGAAGCGAGGGGGTGATGCACAGTTGCTTCGAGATAATCAGAGGAGATAATCAGTGCAGAGAATAGAGATATAGAAATCAGGAACTGGAATCATTCCCTACAGCCCTGGACGGCAGCGGTGTACAGCGACCTCCCCTCCCCAGAGCTTCCCCTGGCCTCCCTCCCAAGTTATTTTTTTAACTCTCTATAAATTTAGGTCTATTTTAGTCTTTCTGCAGCGATGTGCCAGTGTCTGGAGAACCAAACATCCCTTCCTGCCCCCACCCCGTGGTCCCTGGATGCTAAACCGGGCGTGGTGTGAGCTGTGCCGGGGCAGGGCAGGGCTGGGCAGCAGGGCCAGCTCCGGCCGGCAGCCCGCGGGTTTAGCACTTTGGTTGGAACTCTCACCTGTAGACGCACTTTGATGTTGTTGCTTTGAAACTTTGGCAAGTGTAAACAATGTGTATTTAAAGAATTACAGAGAAACGACCCCCAGCCAAGCGTGTAAAGAGCTATTTTATGACTCGGTGTTGAATAAAGACTCTGGAGATCGAGCTGGGTTTTCAGTCTCCCGGGGCTCACACTGGACCCACACCACTGACACCAGTTGCAGTCTGGGGCCTACTGGAAGTGTCCTCCTGACTCTCTGCAGGTCCATGGGCTGCACTGGTCCGGTATCACAGGGCATGGGGACAAAGCGAGACACAGGGACCAAGTGGGACAGCACGGGGGAGGCCCTGGCACAGTCAAGCTGTGGCTGCCCCTGGGCTCCTCAAGTGTCCAAGGCCAGGCTGGACATCAGAGCTTGGAGCACCCTGGGACAGTGGGAGGGGTCCCTGGATGATCTTCATGGTCCCTTGTAACCCAAACCATCCCATGATTCTGTATTTCTTTCACTGTCCTCCTTTAACACCTGTAATCCACCAGACCCAAGTCTCCCCTCGTTCTCCCAGCACCATTTTCCTGAGTCCCCCCAAATGGCTGGATCCATCCTTGGAGCTGTCACACAGCTGCTGCCCTGAACATCCTTCCATGAAGCAAAGTGGAAAATGGAAATGCCTCATTGAGCAGAAGCCAATTAAAATGTCACCGAACAGTATCTGGGAGCTCCAAGCACACACAGAGGTGCTCCATCCTAGAAACACTCGTGGCACGTGCCTGGCAGTGTGCCCTGCGCTGCAGCACAGCACCCGCTCTGACACGGGGCCAAAACCAGCCAGAAAGGCTCATTTCTAACCCCAGTCCTGAGGCCTCCCTGTGCGGAATGAAGCAGAGAACAGAGACCAAGCCCAACTGCCACTGAGACCAACTCGTTTTATTGTGCTGGAGCCTGGCTCCAACCTGCCCAGCAGAACAAAACACAAACCAGTATAAATATGCCCCAGAGCCTGCCTGTGCTGGCTCCAGCCTGGGGGAGGGAAGGGTCCCCAAAGAGGGAAGGGTCTGGAGGAGGAAATGCTCCTGGGGATGGAAGGCTCCCCAGGAGGGAATGCCCAGGCCAGTGAGGCAGTGCCAGGCAGTGCCAGGCAGCGCCAGGGCTGTGGCTGCCCCCACCAGGAGCTGCCCGTGACCGCCCCCAGCCCAGGGGTGCCAGCTCTCTGCAGGGGCAGGAGCAGCTGCTGATCCCCGCAGGTTTCCAGGAGCCCTCAGTGGCTGTGGGGCTGCCAGCCCTGGCCAGGGAAGGAGCAGCTGCTGATCCCCCCAGGGTTTCCAGGGGCCCTCAGTGGCTGTGGGGCTGTCAGCCCTGGCCAGGTAAGGAGCAGCTGCTGATCCCAGCGGGTTTCCAGGGGCTCTAAGTGGCTGTGGGGCTGTCACCCTTGGCCAGGGAAGGAGCAGCTGCTGGTTCCCCAGGTTTCCAGGGGCCCTCAGTGGCTGTGGGGCTGTCACCCTTGGCCAGGGAAGGAGCAGCTGCTGGTTCCCCAGGTTTCCAGGGGCCCTCAGTGGTTGTGGGGCCGGGCACGGGGGCGGCCGCGGGCACCGGCAGCCCCAGCAGCCCCAGCAGGCTCCACGCTGGAGCGCGGGTTGCGGATGGTCTCGTCCACGGACACGATGAGGCACGCGGCCTCCGAGGCGGCCGTCAGAGCGTTGATGCGCACCACGGCCGGCTCCCACACACACGCCTGGAAATTGTCAGCAATGTCCTCGTTGGTCACGTCCACGCCGTACCACATCCCGCCCTGGGGACAGACGGACAGGGGACAGATCAGTGCCACAGCCTGCCCTGGGGACAGGGATCAGTGCCACATCCCTGCCCTGGGGACACAGGGACAGATCACTGACATATCCCACTCTGGGGGACACAGGGACAGAGCAGTGCCACAGCCTGCCCTGGGGACAGGGATCAGTGCCACAGCCTTCCCCTGGGGACAGAGGGACAGATCACTGACACATCCCACCCTGGGGACAGAGGGACAGGGATCAGTGCCACAGCCTGGTCTGAGGGACAGGGATCAATGCCATATCCTGCCCTGAGGGACAGAGGGATCAGTGCCCCATCCCACTCTGAGAGGACAGAGGGGACAAAGGGGACAGGGACTGGTCATGGGGCTGGGCTGGACTTGGAGAAAGCCTGGGAGGGAAGGCCAGGCAAAGGCAAAGGGAGAGGCTGGAGCTTCCCTCCCATTCTGCTGTGAAGGAACACACAAGAAACCCAAGCTGAGCAGCCTTTGCTTTCAGCCACCAGTGCCTCATGAGGAGGAGGCTCCTTCCAGTTTAGGATCACGGAGTCACTGAGGCTGGAAAAGCCCTCCCAGTCCATACAGTCCAAGCTGTGCCCCATCTCCACCTTGTCCCCAGCCCAGAGCCCTGAGTGCCACCTCCAGCCCTTGCCGGGACACCTCCAGGGATGGGGACCCCAAACCTCCCTGGGCAGCCCCTGCCACGAAGCTGCAGGAGCCCCCCAGGCCTGACTCCCCTCTGCTGCTGCCTCACTGCCTGGGTTTGCACCCTCACTTTGGGGCATCCCTGAGCCCCACGCCAGCAGCAGGCTGAAACTGCTGGGAGGGACAGAACCAAGGGAACCTCCAAGCCCTGGAGCTGGGATCTCCACAAGACCAGCACTCAGGAGCTTCAGCCTGCAGCTCCTGTGTGAAATGCTCAGCTCAGCCAGCTCCGGCACTCTGCTTCCTTTAATGTCTAACACAGCAGCTCCTTCCTGACAAATGATGCAAATCAGAGTTCCCAGCTCAGGAAGTCACCCGACAGCTGGGATCAAAGGGAAACCAGCTCCTTTCCATTTATAGCCACCTGTGCCAGGCCCACACCTGATGTGAAACAAACACGGAGTTTAATCAAAGGGGACACGGCTCCAGCACAGGCTCAGCTGAGCTACACTGGCTCTGACAGGCTCCAGGAGGGAACTGGGGACACAGGAACCACACACACACTGCCCCTGGGATGCCTGGGTGTCTGAGGTTGAAGGATGCAGCTGAGGGTGTGTATTCTATTGCCATCTGTTAGAGATGGGACAGTTATCTGCTGCTCATGGGGCAGTTTTCTTTATCTCTTCCACAACCAATCCTCCCTCCAGGAAATAACTTCTGTTAACGGGCCATTGATTATTAATTATCTGCTGTCCATGGGCCATTGATTATTAATTATCTGCTGTTCATGGGCCATTAACCATTAATTATCTGCTGTCCATGGGCCATTGATTATTAACTATCTGCTGTTCATGGGCCATTAACCATTAATTATCTGCTGTCCATGGCCACTGAGTGTCCCTGCAGGGCTGATCCAATCCCACCATCCCATGGGGAGATGCTCCACCCAGGGGAGGAGCCGAGCATTCCTGCCTGGATCCAATCTGAGCCTGGCCCAGCACAGCAGCCTTTGCCCCCTGCATTGCCAGAGGAGCAGCTTTCTGCTGCCCTGCATTCCCAGAGGAGCCCAGGCCCATCTGCAGCAGCCCTGGAGCTGCAGAGGAAAACTCCCCCCTTGTGCAGGATCCGTGCTGCAGCAGAGCCACAGCTGGCACTGCAGGAGGGCTGGGCCCCCATGGCATGGGGCTGGGCCACCCCCTGGCACACAGGGGGCAGGGCATGGGCTGACTCTGGCAGGGTTGTTTGTACCATTGCATTTGTATTTTTAATTTTCCTAGTAAAGAACTGCTATTCCTACTCCCATATCTTTGTCTGAGAGCCCCTTAATTTCAAAATTAATTCAGAGGGAGGGGGTTTCCATGTTCCATTCCAGGGGAGGCCCCTGCCTTCCCCAGCAGCCTCCCGTGTGCTCAGGCAGCCTCGGGCCGTACCTGGGCGTGCTTGGCGCGCAGCTTGTTGAGGATGTTGGTGGCGTCGAAGCCGGCGTTGTCGCACAGCTGCCGGGGGATGATCTCCAGGGCCTTGGCGTAGGCGCCGATCAGCAGCTGCTGCTTGCCCGGGATGGTGCGCGAGTAATCCCGCAGGAACTTGGAGAGCTCCATCTCGATGGCGCCGCCGCCCGCCACCACCGAGTCGTTCTGCAGGGAGGGACAGGCACGGCACAGGGGCTGTCAGGGCTCCTAGCCATCCACAGGGGCATGTCAGCCCTGGGCAGCTCTGCCAGCCCCAGCCCTGCTAGTCCATGACAACGCACAGCCCTGCAGGCTCCTGGCCAAACACAGCCAGGCAATGCACAGCCCTGCAGGCCCTCCTGGCAATGGCAATCCACAGCCCTGCCAGCCCCAGCCCTGCCAGCCCACAGCAACCCACAGCCCTGGTGCTGCTGTCCCTGGGGCTGTCTGCCAGCAGCAGCAGGGACAAGCCAAGAACCTCCAGTGGCAGCTCCAGCAGCTCAGCCCAGCTGTGCACAGGACAAAGGGGGGCTTGGGGACACTACACCCAAAGGGAGGGATGGCAGCTCACAGCCAACTCAGGCCAGGGAAACTTCCTCGCTCTCATCAAGTGTCCAAAACTAAAGCTATTGGCAGCAGCACCTTGCAACTCAGTTCTTCTGCTTTTCCAGGAGAGAGGTCAGGACATTCTTTCTAGAAGCAACAGCTCCAAAACTCCAGACATGCTTCTCCCCAGCCCCTCAGGACATGCAGCCTCAGAGCTGCTTCTAACCAGAAGCCCTTCCTACAGCAACACGTTTTTGTGAACCCAGAAACATCCAGAGCTTGGCAGCGTCACCCAGGCTCAAACACACATCCAGAGAGGCCTTGGATTTCTCCTGGTGCCCCCAGCCTGCCCTCAGAGCCAAGGGACTGTCATGCCCTCAGTCTGGGCACCAAGAGAGGGGCTCTATGGGCATGGAGACACACGTGCCATCAATCTGCTGTTCCACCACCTGAAGATCCACCCAGCACAGAGCAGTTCCCTTTAGGGTGGAAGATGGAGCAAGCACGAGGCACAGAAGTGCAGGCAGAACCCAGGCGTGCCTGGAGAGCAGCTGCAAACGCTGCAGAGCCACGCTGAGCCAGCCAAGGAACTGCAGTGGGGTGACTCCACGGGATGTGCTCGCTGCAGAGCCCTCAGCCAAGCCCTGGTGTGAGTGTGAGGCGTGCAGCAGCGAGGGCAGGGCAGTGCCAGGCTCACCTTGATGGCCCTCCTGACGATCATGATGGCGTCGTGCAGGGAGCGCTCGGTCTCCTCCATGAACTGCTCGGCGCCCCCGCGCAGGATAATGGTGCACGTCTTGGCCTTGGGGCAGCCCGTGAAGAAATTGTACCTGCCACAGGGAGGGGGGGCCATGGAGAAGCTGCTGCTGGGCAGGCAGTGTGGGACAGAGCCAGCCCTGCAGCCGTGCCCCCTCACAGCCCCAAGGGGCCGAGGAGGAGCAGGGCCAGGGAACACAGAAGTGACACTCCAGACAATCCGGAAAATCCCTTCTCTTCCTGCTGCAGGGACTCACACTGAACTGGTGCCCCCAGTTTGCACTTGGCAGCAGCACAGAGGGCAGCAGCCAGCCCCAACAGCACTGGAAGGACCCCAGGGTACCATCCCCAGCTTCTCCTGCACTGACAGGGAAGGGTCAAGCTGGAACATCACAGAAGTGCCACAATCAACCCCAAAATGTGGTGGTTCTCCATTACAAATGCAACAGTACCACTGTGCTTTTTACAAGGCACTGCAGAATAAACATGTATTTTAAAAGCTTTCAGAAGAGGTAGGATCTCAATGAAATCTTGCTCCTGCCCCCTCCCCCAGCCTCAACAAGCACCTTCTGGCTACAATAAAACACACATTTTATAACAACCTTGTTTTCACCCCAACAGCTTGAGAGATGTTGACCCTGCCAGGGCTTTGACCCCAACTTTTCCACCTGGTATGAGAGGGCTTGCACAGCACCACAGGTTTGCAGCTGGTGTTTTTACCTCTCTCCCCCAATCTGGGTCTCCTCAAAGAGCTCACAGCGGCCCAGCACATCATCCGACAGGGCATTGACACTGGTCTGGATGGATCCCCCACAGGCCTGCAGGGAATGGGGACAAACATGGCATTACCACTGCTGACAACCCACACCAACCTCCCGGCAGGCTCCACGCTCCAGGGACAGCCCAGCTGCTGAGCTGGTGCAAACCCATCCTGCAGATTCAGGGAAACCCTTCTCCCTCCCTCCCTCCCTCCCTCCCCTCTCATGGACCCAGGCCAACCCTCAACAGCAAAATAAATTTGTGCAGCTTCAAGGTGCTGACTCACAGGCTCCAGAGTCCAGGAGATACACAAAGAAAGCTCAGGAAAAAAACACTCATGATGGAACAGGGAGAACACAGGAAAATAAACCTCTAGTGATGCACTGATCAGATCTCTGTATGTAACACCAGGCTGCCAGGGTGTGAGTGCCCACCCCAGGAGGAACAGCCTTGTCCTTTCAAACCCCTGTGAGGAGCAGTGAGAGCAGTGAGCAGCTCTTTGGGAATGCCCAGCCTGGGGTGCCAGAACTTCCCAAAGGCTTTCCTCAAGGCAGGGCAGCTCACCATCATGGTCCTCTTGAGGTCCTCCTCGGGGACACGGCCGGCACAGAACATGTCCCTGTCTGCGAAGTACTGCGTGGCCACGTCCCCAATGGGCAGCTTGGACAGCACCACCTTGGCTCCCGACTTGTGGATTTTGTCCAGTTTGTCATACAGGATGTTCCACTCTGCATCCACGATGGCCTGGTAATCCTGGAGGAGGACAGGGGACAGGTGTTCCTGTGCCAGGGCATGTCCCACGTGCGGCCCTGGCACAGAGTCACGAGGGAGGGCCCTGTCCCATGGCCCTGCCCAATGGCTGCTGCAAGCCCAGGAGCCCTGCAGCTCTGCAGGCCCTGCTGGATCAGCTGGCCCTGCAAGGCACAAGGCCCTCACCCCGAGCTGGGGCACAGGGACAGCTCACCAACGTGTCCTGAGCCTGCTGTGCTTCCCAGCCTGCTGGACCCCCGTTCCCACAGGGCAGCACAGCCCACAGGGTGTTTCCAAAGGTGAAGGATGGGCAAAGGCAAACTCATTTATCATGGAATGGTTTGGGTGGGAAGGGACCTTTTAAAGGCCATCCAGTGCCACCCTCTGCCATGGGCACAGATGCCTCCCACTGTCCCAGGTTGCTCCAAGCCCCATCTAAACTCACCTTGACACTCCCAGTGATGAGGCAGCCACACCCTGTGCCAGCCCCTGCCCACCCTCCCAGCCAGCAATTCCTTGCCAAGATCCCAGCCCAATCTCCCCTTTCCCAGTGGCAGCCATTCCCTGGCTCCTGTCCCTCTGTCCCTTGTCCCCAGTCCCTCTCCAGCTCTCCTGGAGCCCCTTCAGGGATTTTAAACATTCCCTGGATTTTTCCCTTCTCAGGGGAACATTCCCAGCTCTCCCAGCCTGGCTCCAGCCCTCCCATCCCATCCCATCCCTCCCCAGGGGAGGAGCAGCCCCAGGTGTGACAGGAGGAGGAAGCAGGCCAGGGAGCTCTTACCTCCACCGTGTTGACTCTGACCTCGGCGTTGTCCTTCTCAGCCTTGAGCTCCAGCTCCACGTTGAGCAGGGCGATTTTGGGGGACTGGTACTTCTTGGGCTGCATCTCAAACCCAGCATAGGAGAAGGTTTTCTTAAAGGCAACTCCAGCCACCAGCTGTGAGTCCTGGAACACAGGGATTTGCCTCAGGCTCAGCCCCCGAGGCTTGCTGCACAGGGTTAACAACAACTCCCACAGGACACCCCCTGCTTCCAGAGGCCTCATTTGCAAAGCCTTCCCTGCACTGTCTCCTTTGATTAACCCACTTTTAGAGGAAATAACCAGCAAGCATTTCGTTCAGCCCACAAAAGCAGATTCCTCTCTACCCCTGAAAACTCCACAGCCAAAAACTCCTCAGACAAGCTGAAGATCAAGGAATGGAGCCATCAGTTCTCTCCCTGATCTCTTTCCCATTCCTCCCCTTTGAACTTTTGGATATTTCTCATCCACAGCCCCCTGGGGGCTGGTTTTTGCTCTGGTTTGTCTTGCCAAGCTCCATCACCACCTCCTGGATTTTCTGCACCAGGACAGCCCTGTCCAACACCATTCCCTGGCATGTGCTCCTTGATTTCCTGGGTGAAGAAATCAGCATCTAAATCCCTCCCTCTCCACAGGGGCTGTCCCACTGCCAGGATCAATCCCTACCACACATCCAGGTGCAGTCCCAGACACAACAGGTTCTCCAGCACTGAGGCCTAAAGCACACATCCCACCTGCCCTGCCCACACTAAAGCAGCTTCATGAGGTCTGCCTTGCATTTTTCCCAACCCAGTAATCCTACATGCAACCAGGACTTTTGGATCCAGAAGTAATAAAGCCTTCACACACACAAAAAAATTATTTGTGGAAAGATAAATGGAATTTTATCAGTAACAACTTTTGCTGCAGTGAGCTGAAGAGTGTATTTAGCTCACAAACCAGAAACTCTGCCTATGGAAAAGAAACCCTGCCGAGCTTCCTCCTTACACCAACAGCTTTGCTCCACTTTGGGAATTCCCCAACAGGCACTGACAAGCCAGGCTGCAGTTCTGCTAGAGCCAAGGCACCACCAGAGCTGGACCCGTCTCCCACCCTTCAGGGAGGCTCCAGCACTTACTTCCAGAGCTCCTCCTTGCACCTTCTTTATCCCGATCATCTTGAGCTGCAACAAGTCATCCAACATCATCACAGCATCGACAACCATCTTGGAGAAAAACTCCTTGCTCTGGGAGATGAGCTTGGAGCTCAGGGCTGTGGCTGCACACTTTTCCAGGAGACTCCTCTGCTCACTGCAGAAAGGGAAGGAAAGGAAAAACTAAAGTTTAGTCACCTGCCAGACCTTTTCACAAGCCCCAAACACCGTATGTGGCTTTGTTATCACCGGTTTAGGCTGGAAAATACCTTTAAGATCATTCAGTCCAGCAATGCCAAGGCCACCAGTGCCCCATGTCCCCAAGTGCCACATCCACAGGGCATTGAAACCCCCAGGGATGGGGACTCCAGCAGGATGGACAACCCTTTCCCTGGGGAAATTCCTCCCAGTGCCCACCCTGAGCTCCCCCGGAGCTGTTCCCTCTGCTCCTGTCCCTGTTCCCTGGGATGAGATCCCAAATCCCCCCGGCTGTGCCCTCCTGGCAGGAGCTGTGCAGAGCCACAAGGGCCCCTGAGCCTCCCTCCAGGTGAGCCCTGCCCCTCCTTTGCCCCTCCCAGCTCCTCAGGGTGCCCCTTCCCAGCCCTCAGGGTTCTGCAGCCCCTTCCCAGCTCCTCAGGGATTCTGCCCCTGCCCAGCTCCCCTGCCCAGCTCCTCAGGGATTCTGCAGCCCCTGCCCAGCTCCCCTGCAGCCTTCCCAGCTCCTCAGGGATTCTGCAGCCCCTTCCCAGCTCCTCAGGGATTCTCTCCTCAGGGATTCTGCAGCCCCTGCCCAGCTCCTCAGGGATTCTGCAGCCCCTTCCCAGCTCCTCAGGGATTCTGCAGCCCCTGCCCAGCTCCTCAGGGATTCTGCAGCCCTTCCCAGCTCTGTTCCCAGCCCCGGCCATGCTCGAGCCCCTCAAGGTCTGTCTTGTCATGAGGGATCCAAAGTTCTCTCTGACAGAAGCAAAGATCAGCTCCCTCCTGTCCATGGGGAGAACAAGGCACACACCCCAGACTGACAAATTCCAGTTTCCTTTTTAGAGCTCGAGCATCATCCCAGCACTGATAAAGCTGACTGACTTTCATGCACCTAAAATCAGACCAGAGCAGGTGCTTTCCCTCATCCTGAGGCAGGAAGATGTTCCTGAAACCCTCTAAAGGCAGGGTTCCCATTCCCTGAAGTACTAACTCAGGTAATACCTGTGCAGCAGTGGGTGACACAGGGAGATGTGGATCCAGCTGCCAGGCTCTGGCCCCCATGGGAGCCACTCTATTCCCCATCACAGGACCACATCTGGGTTCTTTTTTTCCCCAGCATTTTTTAAGAATTTGGTTAGGACAACCCATTTTGGTTTATTCGAGATGCTTATGAAGTTGAAATAATTCTAATTAACTGCAGGTATCAGCAAGGTCAAGTGGACAAGAGCTTAAAATCCAGGGAGAAAAGGAACTCCAGCACTCCCACCTCAGCTGAAGGGATCACTGCTGTCAGCTATCTACCCTGGTGTGTGACAGCTAAAGGGGATCTGATCCTCGGGGAACGCTGAGACCTAACACTGCCACTGACTGCAGCACGAGCTCCCAGACTCCACCGCTGCAAAAAGAAACCAGGGCACTTATTTTGGTGCCCAGCTTCCTCCAGGAGCACGGGGAGACACTGCCCTGCATCATCCCTGCAGCCAAGTGGGAGCACAGCACTGCCCCTGCAGGAGCAGGAAATTCCAGGGAAACCGGGAATAACCCCTGTGTGGGGCTGCAGCTCCAGGCCCCAGGAGATGTCAGCCAGGCCACAGAATGCAGGAGCACCCCCAGAGCAGTCAGCTGGAGCCCAGAACACAACCAGGTCACCTCCAAGGCAAACTTACTCTTTGTCCTCCTTCTTCACAGAGACAGCGATGTCTTTGATCTTGTTCACAGCCTGGCAAAAAGGAAACGGCTGCATTAATGATTTATGCTCCAACCTCTCTCTTTGTATTTTATCTTTTGTTCTCTGCACCAACGTCACTGAAGCTCCACGTGTTTAATTATTCCACCCCTGCCAGCACAGTAATTCCAAGGAACACACCAATACATGAGGAGTGGGAGGAGGCTCAGAGCTGCTCTGCTGCTTCTGCTTTCAGCAGAGACCCTGGGAATCAAAGGGGATTGAGGAGTGAACCTCCAAAAATCAGCTTAATGGGAACAACAGCCTCCAGGAGACACACAGGTTACCAAGAAGCAGCAGAGAACAGGAGGAGCAGGGGAGTGGGAAATGAGTTTTGACATTTATTCCTTGGGAGAAAACCCAAAGGACGAGAGAGCACTCCAGAGGTACAGACTGCTAACAGCAGGCCTGGCACAGAGAGGCAGTGCTGCTGGCAGGGGGCAGCAGGAGATGGCTGCTGGCAATCCCCACGCTGTCACAGACACATTTTATGGAAAATCCTTTCCTCAGGATTTGTCCTCCCTGAGAGGCCTCAGGAACAAAATGCAAACAATGGTTATCTGCTGCTGTGGGATGCAACAGGTGCATCTGGGATTGGTCTCATGTGGTTGTTTCTAATTAATGGCCAATCACAGTCAGCTGACTCGGACAGAGTCTGAGCCACAAACCTTTGTTATCATTCTTGGCTATTCTATTCTTAGCCAGCCTTCTGATGAAATCCTTTCTTCTATTCTTTTAGTACAGTTTTAATGTAATACATATAATAAAATAATAAATCAGCCTTCTGAAACATGGAGTCAGATCCTTGTCTCTTCCCCCATCCTGGAACCCTGTGATCACGGTCACACCCACGCGCACTCCCCAGTGGCTGTCCCTGGCAGGGTGTCCCTGTCCCAGGGCAGGCCCAGCTGTCCCCAGGGAGCCGTGTCCCTGTGCCTCACCAGCTGCGTGGCCGTGCGGAAGGCACGGATGATGATCTGGGGATGCAGCCCCTCCTCCACGTAGGGCTTCACCTGCTTCAGGAACTCAGCTGCCAGCAGGGTCACAGACGTGGTGCCATCACCCACCTGCAGGGACAGGGACACTGTGTCACCCCCACGCTGTGCCACCCCCACGCTGTGCCACCCCCTGAGAGCAGCTGCAAAGCCACTCCAGAGCTTCCAGGGAAACCAGGGCTCAGGATTTGCTCTGCTCACAGATTTGTGGTTGAATTCCTCAGTGATTCAGAGTGGTCGGGCTGGAAGGGACTTCAAAGCCCATCCAGTGCCACTCTCTGCCATGGGCAGGGACACTTTCTGCCATCCCACATTGCTCCAAGCCCCATCCAGCCTGGCCTTGGGCACTGCCAGGGATCCAGGGGCAGCCACAGCAAATCTGGGAATCCCAGCCCAGCCAGCAATTCCTTGCCAAGATCCCAGCCCAATCTCCCCTTTCCCAGTGGCAGCCATTCCCTGGCTCCTGTCCCTCTGTCCCTTGTCCCCAGTCCCTCTCCAGCTCTCCTGGAGCCCCTCCAGGCCCTGCCAGGGGCTCTGAGCTCTGCCTGGAGCCTTCCCTTCTCCAGGGGAGCATTCCCAGCTCTGCCAGCCTGGCTCCAAGCAGGCAGAACGAACCCCAGCACTCCCAGAGCAGCTCCCAGAGCTAACACTGAGCCAGGGCAGCAGTGGCACTCAGGCTGCTCCCTGTTCACCCCCAGGCTCCCCTCCCACCTCGGCATCCTGGGACTTGGCGATGTCCACCAAGGTCTTGGCGGCCGGGTGGACGACATCCAGCAGCTTCAGGATGGTGGCCCCGTCGTTGGAGATGGTGGCTTTGCCTGGGGTTCATGGAGAAAAGGAAGTTAAAGGCAGCTTTACACCAGCAGGGGCAGGCCCTGTCTCTGGGGGCTCTCAGGAGATCCCAGCAGGTTCCTCTGCTCCGCCAGAACTGAGTCCTGTCAGCCCATTCGTGGAGCAGGTTCAGTGAAGTCAGTCTGAGAGCAGAACAACTGTCCACACCAACAAAGGTTTGGAATTCATTTCCCTCTTCTCAAAGGCCTGCTCAGACAGACAAAACCATATTCTAGTCTGAGACTCTCATGGAGAAAGAGCCTAGAAAGCATATTAGTTATCATAGGAGAAATCCAGTTATCCTTTTGAACAAGGATTTATTACAGTTCTAACCTGTAAAAACTATTTAAAGACAATACTAAGCCTTTTTACTCCAGCCTTCAGTAACATAAATAATAAGTAATTAGTTTGGTGACTTCATACAAATCTTTCAGAGTGATGGCAAAGCTCATCTCTTAAATCACACTCCAAAAAAAGATTAAAAATCAACCCAGGAACATCCACTGACCTCACACTCAGCCACAACTGCTGAGTAACTCCACAGGTATCATGAACCTCATTTAAAAATAGAGATGACCAAAAATACCTGAAGAGAGGTTCAAGCCTCTGCTTCTCCTGTCTGGCACAGACTTACACTGGATGCATCCAACTGATGCCTCAGGTTTAGCTTTTCTATTTCTGAAATTCTGTGCTGCTTTAGTGTGAGGGGCTGAGCTTTGTATGAGGGGCTGGTGAGCTCTGTGCACAGAGCAGGGAGACAAAACAATTCCTGCTCCAGCTGGCACCAAGGACAAATGATCCAAATCTCAGCCCAGGAGCACAAACACCATGGGCTGGAGAGAGAAAAACAAGGATGGGACTGCAGGGGCTAAAGCTGGAATGGGACAATGAACTGCAAGGTGCAAATGGAGCAGAACTGATCCAAGGGAGAGACCCTGGGAGCCCTCGTGCATTTTGGTCCATCTTGGGTTCATTTTGAGACCATTTTGGTTCATCTTGGGTTCCTTTGGGGACCATTTTGGTCCATCTTGGGTTCATTTTGGGACCATTTTGTTCCATCTTGGGTTCATTTTGGGACCATTTTGGTCCATCTTGGGTTCATTTTGGGACCATTTTGGTTCACCTTGGGTGCAGCCCTGGCTGGGCTCTTGTGCTGCCCACAGTGGATCCATGGAGGAGATCCTTTTAATAAATCCCTGCTTTATTCTGGAACTCTGTCTGGTCTCTGTTCTAGGGCAGTCTTCCCAAGGCATCACACCCCCTGACTCTGCATCTCTCCAGCTCCGCCAGGGGAGCAATGAGGGAATCCTCCGGCTGGACTGGCGATCCTCCTGCCTCTCACAGGGGACACAGGGGCTGGGCTGCCCCAGGTGACCAGTCGGGCTCAGTGCCACTGTCACTCTGCTGTGAGAGCTGAGCCTGGCAGGGGCTGGGGCTGCCCCAGATGGCCCGGCCTGGCTCAGTGCTGCCCCAGGTGCCCCAGATGGCCCCAGCTGGGTTTCGCTGCCCCAGGTGCCCCAGCCGGGCTCAGTGCCGCCCCAGGTGCCCCAGCCGGGCCCAGATGGCAGGTGCCCCAGCTGGGCCCCAGGTACCCCAGCCGGGCTCAGTGCTGCCTCAGGTGCCCCAGCTGGGTTTGGCTGCCCCAGGTGCCCCAGCCGGGCTCAGTGCTGCCCCAGATGCCCCAGCTGGCTTTGGCTGCCCCAGGTGCCCCAGCCGGGCTCAGTGCTGCCCCAGACGGCCCAGTTGGCTTTGGCTGCCCCAGGTGCCCCGGCCGGGCTCAGTGCTGCCCCAGGTGCCCCAGCTGCGTTTGGCTGCCCCAGCCGGGCTCAGTGCTGCCCCAGATGCCCCAGCCGGGCTCAGTGCTGCCCCAGGTGCCCCGGCCGGGTTCAGTGCTGCCCCAGCTGCCTTTGGCTGCCCCAGGTGCCCCAGCCGGGCTCAGTGCTGCCCCAGCCAGGCTCAGTGCTGCCCCAGATGCCCCAGCTGCCTTTGGCTGCCCCAGGTGCCCCAGCCGGGCTCAGTGCTGCCCAGCAATGACGCCGTACCCACCCCGGTCATCCACGATGAGCTTGTCCATGCCGCGCGGGCCCAGCGTGGTGCGCACGGCCTCGGCGATCACCTGGCAGGCGTTGATGTTGCTGACCAGCTGCGGGATGCCCTGCGAGGTGTCCGTGCCCTCCTTCAGCAGGATAACCGGCGTTGGCTGCAGGGGGAGCACAGCACAGCTCTTAGCCCGACCCCAAGGACCCGCAGAGAGCTCCTGACAGCCCAGAAGGCAGGAGAGTGCAGGAACAAGGCCAGAAATACAGCCTCGGTGTAATTCTTCTGCCCCACGCCACCCTGCTGCTTTCCACTGCTCCCACAGCACTGGGAATTCACAACTGCTCCACCACAGGCTCAGGCACACACAGGGACTGTCCCAAAAATAATGGGGGTTCTTTGGGGCAGAACCACTGAGGTTCTGGTCTGGAGGAGACAGAGCATGCAGGAATTAGAGACACTCAGGAACCAAACAAATCTGGGTGGTGGAAGCACCAGAGCAGCTGTGGCTGCCTCTGCATCCCTGGCAGTGTCCCAGACCAGGTTGGACATTGGTACTTGGAGCATCCTGGGACACCGGGAGGTGTCCCTGCCACGGCAGGGGTGGCACTGGATGGGATTTAAGGTCCCTCCAAACCCAAACGATCCCATGAGTGCTGCAACCATGTCACAGGCAGAGCTCAGGCAAAGCCCAAACACTGCCCAAATTTGGGATGCACTGGCTCAGAACAGCGGCCAGCAGGCACAGAGCAGAACTGAACTGTGCTTGGTGCACTGAGGGGGCACAGGCACAAGAAAAGGAGCTACTGCAGAGGGTTCCGTGATGGGCACAAAGAACATCCTTGGGCTCTGGAGCATCTCTCCCAGGAGGAGCTGGGCCTGCTTAGGCTGGAGAAGGGAAGGCTGAGAGGAGGGATCCCATCAATCCATACACATCTCTGGTGTCAGACTCTTTTTGGTGAGGCCCAGTATCAGGACATAAATTAAAATACAAAAAGTGAGGGAAACCTCAACACGAGGAACAACTTCTTACCATGGAGGGTGACAGAGCCCTGGGACAGCTGCACAGGGAGGGCCTGGAGTGTCCCCCCCAGAGACATCCCAAACCCATCTGGAGACGCCCCTGTGTCACCTGCTCCAGGTGACCCTGCCTGGGCAGGGGGCTGAACTCAGCGATCTCCAGCCCTGACTATTTGTGATCCCTGAAACCCGGAAAGAGTCTGTGGAAGCAAACGCCCAGCTTTCCTCCACGCCCAGCGGAGCAGGAATCCCAAGGGAAAAGGACCCGTTCGTCCCCAGGGAAACCAGGCTGGATACACCTCCCGCATCACCGCGGGGCTGGAGCCGGAGTGGCGCGGGGCTGCGGGGGCAGGGCCGGGCCGGGGAAGGTTCCGGAGCAGGACGGAGCTCGGGGCTGCCCGCTGCCGTCCCCTGCAGCCAGCGCAGCCCGGCTCCGGCTCCGGCGCCGGCTCCGGCGGGCGCGGCCGCGGCACTGCCCGGCTCCCGCCAGGCCTGCGCGCCGGGGCGGCTCCATCCGCGCGGCCCGGCCCGCCGCGACCCCGCCACAGCCGCTCCCTGCGGGCCGGCGGGAGCGTCCCGGCCCGGGCAGGGCGGCGGGACGCGGGGACGGCGGCGGATGAGGGCGGATGGTGGCGGATGGCGCGGGTCACTCACCATCATCGCGGCGGCTGCTCGCTCCCGGCCCCCCACAATGCACCGCGCACGCCCAGAACCTTCCCGGGGGCGGGCCGGGGGTGGGAGCACAATTTGGCAGGGAGGGAAGAGGGCGCACAGCGTACGGAATGTAATGGTACACTATTTGGCAGCGAACGCCGCGGTGACAGCGAGCTGCCCGCGCCGGCTCGCGCGTGATTGATGGCGATGCAGACCAATAGCAAGGAGCGCGGTGAGCTCATCCGCCAATGGGGAGCGCGGGGCGGGCCTGGTGGGCGGGGCGGGGCGCAGCCATGCTGCTCTGGCTCTGGCTCTGGCTCTGCGTCTGCTGCTGGCCGGCCCGCGGTGAGTGAGGGACGGAGGGAGGCACGGAGCGGGGACAGCGCCCGGGCCGGGCCGCCGCCACCCGCACCCCGCACCCGGACCGCGCACACACCCCAGGCGTCCCGGCCCGGCCGCCTCCCCGCTCGGCGCACCGCGATCCCGGTGTATTTCCCTTCCCGGCACCTCGGCCCCGCTGCGGTTCCCCTCCTGTGCCTGTATCCCGGTGTATTTCCCATCCCGTGCCTGTATCCCGGTGTATTTCCCATCCCGTGCCTGTATCCCGGTGTATTTCCCATCCCGTGCCTGTATCTCGGTGTATTTCCAGCGGTGTATTTCCCATCCCGTGCCTGTATCCCGGTGTATTTCCCATCCCGTGCCTGTATCCCGGTGTATTTCCCATCCCGTGCCTGTATCTCGGTGTATTTCCACTGCTGTGTCTGTATCCCGGTGTATTTCCCCTCCCGTGCCTGTATCCCGGTGTATTTCCACTGCTGTCTCTGTATCCCGCTGTATTTCCCCTCCCGTGCCTGTATCCCGGTGTATTTCCACTGCTGTGTCTGTATCCCGCTGTATTTCCCCTCCTGTGCCTGTATCCCGGTGTATTTCCCCTCCCGTGCCTGTATCCCGCTGTATTTCCCCTGCCAGCAGCCCGGCCCCATTGCGGTTCCTCTCCTGTACCCGTATCGGGGTACAGGGACATTTCCCCTCACTGCGCTCCCACCTAATTGTGTTTCTCCTCCCACATCCCAATCCGGGTGCATTTCCGCTCCTGCATCCCACCGTGGGTGCATTTCCCCTCCTGCATCCCCATCCTGGTGCAATTCCCTCGGTGCAGCTCGACCTGGTTGCATTTCCCCACCCAGCACCCCAATCTGGGTGCATTTCCTCTCGCTGGGGTCTGAGCCCCTTGGATTTCCCCTCTGATCCAGGTACATTTCCCATCACTGTGCCCCAGCTCCATTGCATTTCCTGCTGCATCCTAATCCAAGTGCATTTTCCCTCCCATTTGTGATCCTGGTGCGTTTCCCCTGTGTTCCCCTTGGTCTGGGTGCCTATCACC
This sequence comes from Emberiza elegans, assembly GCA_024865655.1. Lineage (NCBI taxonomy): Eukaryota > Metazoa > Chordata > Aves > Passeriformes > Fringillidae > Emberiza > Emberiza elegans. The sequence goes on from JALJVW010002400.1 coordinate 711,221, forward strand.
CCTCTCCCCTCCATGGCCCAGCAGCATTTTCCCCTTCCCTTTTAGCACCCTAATCCTGGTGCTTTTCCCACCCCCATCCCCTCTCAGCCCCTGGGAACTGCCCCATCTGCCCTTGGAACGCCCCAAAACCTTTGGGGCATTTTGGGATCCTGGGCCAGGATTTGGCATTGCTGGAGGGCCTGTACTCTGCCCCGTGGTTCAGGAGTGATAACTGGGACTTCTCCCTTTTTTCAGGGACTTTGCCTTTAGTTTCCCTTGCCTCAGCTCTGTCCTTTCCCCCCCAGGATTACGCATCCATGAGTATTTGTACTTCCAAGTGCTGAGCCCCGGAGACATCCGCTACATCTTCACTGCCACCCCAGCCAAGGATTTCGGCGGCGTGTTTGTAAGTATTAAAACCTGAATTTACCCCTTTGGGTCCCTCCATCCCAATATTGCTCCTGGGTGGGACTCAGTGATTTGGGGTTTGGATTAAAATAGAGCTCATTGCTCTTCCACAAGCATCCCTGGCCTCAGCAGGGTTCCAGAGGTGGGGATTGGCCCTAGGGCTGGCCCTGAGCATCCCTGAACCTGGGAGCCCAGAATCACCCCAGAGCAGCTCCCAGAGAGATGAGCAGCGTGTGGGACAGCCCAGGTGGGCAGGGGGAACAGCTCCATTCCCCGGCTCACCCCTCCTGTCTCCTCGGAGAACACAAGGTACGACCAGATCCACCTGGTGCCCGCGGATCCTCCGGAGGCCTGTGGAGAGCTCAACAATGGGGTCTTCATCCAGGACCAGATCGCCTTGGTGGAGAGGGGGTAGGTCTGGCATCATGGCAGCAGCTGGGGGACCCTGCTGGGCAGGAGGGGAGCCCTGGCCACATCTCCCCGTCACCTCCAGATTCATCCTGTGGCTTTCCCCACAGAGATAAACCAGGAAAATGGGAGGGTGTTCCTACCCTGCAGAATTGCATCTTGTGGTTTTTAGCCTGTGGCAAGGTAGAAAAAATGCTGTGTGGGTTCAGATTGAAAGAGAGTAGGTTTAGATTAGGCAAAGAACTCTTCTCTGTGACAGGTTGCCCAAAGACATGCTGGATGCCTCATATCCCTGGATGTGTCCAAGGCCAGGTTGGACACTGGGGCTTGGAGGAACCTGGGATAGTGGAAGGTGTCCCTGACATGGCAGGGGGTGGAACTGGATGAGCTTTAAGGTCTCTTCCAACCCAAACCACTCCGAGATTTTATTTCATGTTTTCTTAGGAATGTGGGTGGCTTGTACCTAAAATCAGACTCAGCGGAGCAGGGTTTGGAGGAGGCATGGAATCAGGGGGACAATCCCTAGTCGGGGTGTCTCTGGCAAGTGCAGGCTCTGGAGCCACCTGTGGCCACCCCAGGTAGGTGACAGCACGGTCCCTTTGTGCCACAGGGGCTGCTCATTCCTGTCCAAGACACGAGTGATCCAGGAGCACGGCGGGCGGGCCGTCATCATCGCCGACAACGCCTACGACAACGACAGCTTCTACATCGAGATGATCCAGGACAGCTCCCGGCGCACGGCCGACATCCCCGCGCTCTTCCTGCTGGGCAGGGACGGGTACGTGCCAGGGTGGGACAGCTCAGAGAGCTGGGCAGGGACGGGTACGTGCCAGGGTGGGACAGCTCAGAGAGCTGGGCAGGGATGGGTACGTGACAGGGTGGGACAGTTCGGAGAGCTGGGCAGGGACGGGTACGTGCCAGGGTGGGACAGCTCAGAGAGCTGGGCAGGGATGGGTACGTGCCAGGGTGGGACAGCTCAGAGAGCTGGGCAGGGATGGGTACGTGACAGGGTGGGACAGTTCTCCGTGCTGGGCAGGGATGGGTACGTGACAGGGTGGGACAGTTCTCCGTGCTGGGCAGGGATGGGTACGTGACAGGGTGGGACAGCTCGGAGAGCTGGGCAGGGATGGGTACGTGACAGGGTGGGACAGTTCTCCCGTGCTGGGCAGGGGATGGGTACGTGACAGGGTGGGACAGCTCGGAGAGCTGGGCAGGGATGGGTACGTGCCAGGGTGGGACAGCTCTCCGTGCTGGGCAGGGATGGGTACGTGACAGGATGGGACAGCTCGGAGAGCTGGGCAGGGATGGGTACGTGACAGGGTGGGACAGCTCGGAGAGCTGGGCAGGGATGGGTACGTGACAGGGTGGGACAGCTCTCCCTGCTGGGCAGGGACGGGTACGTGCCAGGGTGGGACAGCTCGGAGAGCTGGGCAGGGATGGGTACGTGACAGGGTGGGACAGCTCAGAGAGCTGGGCAGGGATGGGTACATGACAGGGTGGGACAGCTCGGAGAGCTGGGCAGGGACTGATCTGTGCCCAGCTGCCTTCCCAGGGTAGGACAGCTCACAAACAGCCGAGCGACAGCCTTGTCCTGCACAACAGGGAGGTTCAGTTCTGTTAATTTAGGGTGCTCAAGGGGAAGGGGAAAATGCTGCTGGGCCATGGAGGGGAGAGGGGTGATAGGCACGAAGACCAAGGGGAACATGGGAAACACACCAGGATCACAACTGGGAGGGAAAGTGCACTTGGATTAGGGTGCAGCAGGAAATGCAATGGAGCTGGGGTGCAGTGATGGGAAATACACCTGGATCAGAGGGGAAATCCAAGGGGCTCAGACCCCAGCGAGAGGAAATGCTGAAATTTAATAATTAATCAAGCTGGGTTCAGTCCCGGTTAATGGGCAGAGTTGGAGCTGGGCTGTGGTTTGTGCTGGGGTCTGGCTGCACCCTCGCAGCCCTGGCACCTTGGGAACAGCTGTCACCCCTCCATCCCCCCAGGTACATGATCAGGCGCTCCCTGGAGCAGCACGGGCTCCCCTGGGCCGTCATCTCCATTCCTGTCAACGTCACCAGCATTCCCACCTACGAGATGATGCAGCCCCCCTGGACCTTCTGGTAGCAGCAGAAGGCTGTGACGGATCAAGGACTTCCTGATGCATCCCAGGGCTTGCCCTAAGGACCAGGTTTGAGGAAAGGATCCCAACATGCTCCAGAGATCCCACTGATTCGGCCACGGGGAGATCTTTCTGCTGGCACCGGTGTGTGGCAAGGGCAAACACCAATGCCAGGGGGAACCTTGAGCCTGGCACCAAGCTGTGACTGTGTGGGAGGGAGGTGAGGGCCCAGAGCACTTCCCTGGAAACATCTGACCTTGTGCTGCTGATCTGGAGGGATGCAGGACTGGCAGGGATGGGGGGAGAGCGATACAGGCTTGGTCTGTACTAGCAGGGCTCACCTGATGTCTGTATATTTTTGTCTGAGCTAATGAAGTCTGAGAAAGTTTTAGAGAAAGGGAAGTTTCTCTTTAATTTCTAGCAGTCAGCAGATGAAGGGATAAATCTCATCCTCAAGGGCTCGGTCAGAGCCTCATGGGACAGCACAGCCTCCAGCAGGGGTGGCTGGTCACAAATCCAGAGCCCACATTTGCACAGGTGTCTGTTCCCTCAGCGCCGTGTCCCCACGGGACCAGCCCCTGGCTCACAGCCCTCTCAGCACCCAGCAAGACAAAGCACAGGTCCCAGCTGTCACCAGTCTTGGTTTATTAGGAACACTGAAGGGGATGTGGCCCCGGACGGCTGGGGACAAGCAGCGGGAGGCAGGGCTGGCGGTGATGGCAGTGCCACAGGTGTGCCACCCTCGGTCCCACAGTCCAGCTGCCACGGACATGGCAGCAGGAACACAGCTCCTCAAAATCCATGGGGGCAGGAAATTACCCCTGGTGCATCCTTGACCTGCTGCCTGTCTGTCACTCCAGCCACATGGTCTGCACACAGGGACAGCACTGTGTGGCCTGGAGGGTGGCACATGGGATGGATGACAGGGGGACATCCAGGGGGGCCACTGTGCACTGGCACATCTCCATGTGGGAGCACTGGGTGCAGGGAAGCACCCAGCACATTCTGCATCCCCAGGCATATCCTCATCCCACGGCCGGCTGGAGGGAGGGACAACTCCCTCCCTACAAAACCCAAAATGTCTTCTGGGGTTGGGATGACACCCCAGCCCGAGTGAGCTCCTGGCCATTCCCCATCCCCACACGCTCCTGTGGTCACTGCTCGGGCTCTGTGACACGGGAAGGATGGGCTGAGCTGGGAAGGTGTGTGCAGGGTCAGCTCCGCTCCCCCTGCTGGACTCGAGCCACCCTCCAAGGCATCCCCTGTGAGATCCTCCTGCCCCTCACTGCTGGCCAAGGCATGGGAGGGAGGATATAGAAGGGCCCCAGCTCCATAGTGTGTATAGTGCTAATATAGACATTAAATAGTACCCTCGTGCACAGACACACGGACACACACACACACATTCCCCTCGTCCCTGCAGGGCGGGAAGGACAAGCTCCTCCACATCCACAGCCTGCACAGACACAGCAGAGCCACCTCACAGGTGACCAGCTGGTGTCCCAGGGGCTGGCTGCATCCCACTCTCCTCCAGCCTCCCCTGCAAGCACCAGCCAGCCCCACCGGGAACTGGGATGTGCTGGAGGGCCCTGGCTCACAGCTTGTCCTCGCAGGGAGGACAGGGACAGCCTGACACACACACACACACACACACAGGCACAGGGACAACACGGACAGGAGGGAGCAGGGCCTGCCTCCGGCTCCCGGCCACCCCGTGCCGGCACCTGGGCACGCGGCCCTGCCCGACCCCACAACACAACCCTGTTCTAAATTAAAGCTGCTGCCTCTTGGAGGAGCCTCCAGGCCCTTCCCTTCCCGTCCCATCCCTTCCCTCTCCTCTGGCCCGGGGCCAGGATCACACATCAGTCATCTCATCCTCCAGCTCTGCATCGTCCGTCTCTCCTTCGCCCTCCTCCTCTTCGTCCGAGGTCACGTCGGCGTCGTCGGCTTGCGCGAGGCACTTGGGACACGAGCAGGTGAACAGGTAGTTCTCCCTGGCAGGTGGGCAGGCAGGAGACAGAGGCATGGTGTGCACACAGCTACACTCCCACACTGCTGCTGCCCAGGGGTGGGGAAGGGGCTCCATGTGTCACACCCCGAGGAGTCGGGGGGTTCCATCCTGCTGGCCCAGGCTGGGTAAAGGCACCCCGGGTGGAGAGGGGGATTTCTCAGCCCCACGGGGGTGATGGGACAGGGGGACAGTGACCCCCAGCAGGAACCTCTACCCTTGAGGGACAGAGAAGGAAAAGGAGGGGTCTGCAGGTGTAAGCCTGCAGAGAGAGGGGGGAACCCAAATCCTACAACACATTACAAGGAGCTTGAAGCACCAGAAGCACCACATGCTGCACAAACCCCTTGCCACGAGCCCACTGAAGTTCACAGGAGCCCATTCACAGCCACACCCCAAGGCACACACAGCCAGCCCTGGGGTGGGGATGCTGCCCTGATGGATGTTTGGGGTGTCAAGGGGTGTGAGGAGCCCCCCCAGGTGGCCCCAGGCAGTCCCTACCTGAGTATCTTGTTGCGGCTGTGTCTGCTCCGCTCCCTCTGACAGCAGTCTAAGTAACTGATGCAGATTTCCTGGCAGCAAACAGAAATGGGCTGGGCTCAGAATCGCTCCCCGTGATCCCAAAGCAGCAGGCGTTTTCCCAGTCCCTCCCAGAATCAGGCAGGAACAGGGCATCTGGCAGCCCCTACGTGGGATGGGGATTGATTTCCTCTGCCAAGATGATGCAGGACACAGGAGGTTTTGGGGCTGGGGTCCGTGGAGGATGTAGGGGACACAGGGATGATGCCAAGGTGTGATGTCGCCTCAGGTCCACCCAGGCCCTGCTGTCTCACCTCTCCTGCTTCGATGTCCTCCAGAGCAGTGAGATGCAGGAGGAAGTTGTTTTCTGGGAAGGATGTCTCAGCATTGGGGATGCAGCTGTGGTTACCTACGGGCAATACAATCTCTGCTAAATGCCTGAGTGGCTGCTGGAGCCACATGTCATCTGAGTGCATCCAAGGCAGGCAGAACTGGCTATTCCACAGCTGGGCAAAGTGCCAGGGAACACTGAGAGCAGTACCCATCCCATCCCACAGATGGCAGCACAAACCCCTTCCTCCAGAGGAAGAGGTGAGCCAGCCTAGAATGGGACATTTCCCTCGCAGTCCTTGTGTTACTTACAGCAGCTCTGCAGCACGTAGAGCCCTGATCCCTCGCAGTTGAGGAACTCTCCTGACTCTGCAGCACAGAGAGAGCGGTTAGAGCTCTGCATGGTCCCTTCCAGCTCTTCACACACAAGCACGAAGGAATGTCCATCAACACGGAACAGCCACAGCCAGCAGGGCCTGGGTGCTGCAGGGCGATTTCCCAAGAGCCTTTCCTCCCACTGGGAGGCGATGGAGGACAAAGATTCCTACCTGGTGCCTGCCCTGTCCCTGCAGCCCCAGAGGCTCACCCTTCTCAATGTCCTTGCTGAGCTGGTCAATGGGCAGGTCCAGGCGCCCAGCTCCTCCCAGTGCAGGGCCCAGCATGGGCAGGGCTTGGGAACAGGGGACAGTCCAGGGCCGCAGTGGGACAGTGCTTGGGGCAGTGGGACAGTGCAGGGCAGGGAGCAATGGGGTGAGGGCCTGGGGGCAGTGGGACACAGTGGGACAGTGCCACAGTGCTTGCAGGAGCAGTGGGGGCCGCAGTGGGACAGTGCCACACTGCCACAGGGGGGGGACATGGGACAGTGCCACTCAGGGCTTGGGGGAGCAGTGGGACAGTGGGACAGTGCCACAGGGCTGGGGGGGACAGTGGGGCTTGGGGAGCAGTGGGACAGTGCCACAGTGGGCCTGGGGGCAGTGGGACAGTGGGACAGTGCCACAGGGCCTGGGGAGCAGTGGGACAGTGACACAGTGACACACTGCTTGGGGAGAAGTGGGACAGTGCCACAGTGCTTGGGGAGCAGTGGGACAGTGACACAGTGACACACTGCTTGGGGAGAAGTGGGACAGTGCCACAGTGCCACAGTGCCTGGGGAGCAGTGGGACATGGCACAGTGCAACAGGGCTTGGGGAGCAGTGGGACAGTGCCACAGTGCCACAGTGCCACAGTGCCTGGGGAGCAGTGGGACAGTGCCACAGTGCCACAGTGCCTGGGGAGCAGTGGGACATGGCACAGTGCAACAGGGCTTGGGGAGCAGTGGGACAGTGCCACAGGGCTTCAGGGAGCACTGGGACACTGTCACAGCGCCACAGTGCTTGGGGAGCAGTGGGACAGTGACACAGTGCCACAGTGCCTGGGGAGCAGTGGGACAGTGACACAGTGCCACAGTGCTGTCAGAAACAGCAGAACATTTTCACACTCCCATAGTGCTGTCAGCACACAGTGAGACCCCACAGAGGGGATCCAAGGTGGCTCAGAGCAGCCAAGGTCTGGCAGAGGGATGTGAAACGGTTGGACACAGCCAAGATTAAGTTTTTCCAAGTCTTCCCCTCTCTCCCCACCTCTAAACCCAGCCACTGACACTGCACATCTGCACTGCCAGGCAAGGAGCACCCACAAAGCCCCATTACCTGGTTCCTATGCCTTGGCCATTGGTCCCAACGAGGGCAAAGAGGGATCGAAAGCCTTCTGGGGTGAACCACTGCAGAAGGGACGGACAAAGGGACTGAGGAGCCTGCAGGAGCACCTTGCTCTGCAGTGCTTCAGGGAGCTTTGGGGGAAGCAAGGAACCAGCAGAGTCCCAGGGAAGCCCTGGCCAACGCTCCTGGGCTGTCTGGGAGGCAGATTCACTCACCCTGCTGAGATATTCATCATAAAGAGCCTCAGTGAAGAGCAGCCGCAGCAGCTCCAGCTGGCCCTGGCAGGACAGAGAGCACGGTCAGGGTGGGGGTGCTGTGGGTGCTGTGGGTGCCAGCCCTGGGGTGAGGCTGAGCCCAGCCCAGGCCAGAGGCTCTGGAAGGATTCAGGCTCCCCGGCCTGCCCTGCATGGCTCGAGGCTGCTGCCCTCACAGCCATGAAATCCACCCATTTAGCAGCAAAAGCCACCCACTCAGCAGCTAAATATCACGCTGTCCCAGCCCACAGCAGGAACATCTCCCCCACAGGAAGGAGCAGCATATCCCATGAAAGCATCACAAGGCCAAAACCCTCTAAGCAACCGCTTCCTCACTGTCAGGGCCCTCCCTTTTGGCCTGCAGTTTCCAGTGTTTCCTATCCCTGCTGCAATGAGGCTTTTCCATGTGTGGGCTCACAGACACAGGCAGGAGAAGGAAGGCTTGAGGACTCAAGAGCTGCTGGGTCTTACCTTAAATTTGTCCCCCAGCAGCTTGTGCACAATTTCCTCTTCTTCATTTGCTGTCTTGTTGCAGAACTGGGAGAAGGCCTTGATCCACCACTCCTTATCTTTAGCCTGAAAGAATCAAGCAGAGGCATTACACCAACACCACTTTCCTCCCCAGCCCAGAGAGAGGGAGGATTGTCACAAAAAATGCTGAGAAAGCCAGGCCAAGGAATCAGAGCCTTGGGAATAACATCCACAGTGGGATAACAAAACCACCCACCGTACCTGTTTGATGGTGGCAACCATCCTGGCCATCAGCATGATGCTGGAGGTCTCCGGGGTAATGCATGTTTCTGTGGGATTAAAATGAGAAGAGATGAGCAGGTCAGGGCTGGCATGGGATGAAATCCAGGGGGCCACTGGAGTCTCCATGTGGGGCACTGGGTGCAGGGAAACAGCACATTCTGCATCCCCCAGGCATATCCTGGGACACGAGCAGGTGAACAGGTAGTTCTCCCTGGCAGGTGGGCAGGCAGGAGACAGAGGCATGGTGTCACACAGCCACACTCCCACACTGCTGCTGCCCAGGGGGGTGGGAAGGGGCTCCATGTGTCACACCCCGAGGAGTCAGGGGTTCCATCCTGCTGGCCCAGGCTGGGTAAAGGCACCCCGGGTGGGAGGGGGATTTCTCAGCCCATAGGGGGGTGATGGGACAGGGGACAGTGACCCCAGCAGGAACCTCTACCCTTGAGGGACAGAGAAGGAAAGGAGGGGTCTGCAGGTGTAAGCCTGCAGAGAGGGGGAACCCAAATCCTACAACACATTACAAGGAGCTTGAAGCACCAGAAGCACACCATGCTGCACACACCCCTTGCCACGGCCCACTGAAGTTCACAGGAGCCTGTTCACAGCCCACCCCAAGGCACACACAGCCCTGGGGTGGGCATGCTGCCCTGATGGATGTTTGGGGTGTCAAGGGGTGTGAGGAGCCCCCAGGTGGCCCCAGGCAGTCCCTACCTGAGTATCTTGTTATGGCTGTGTCTGCTCCGGCTCCCTCTGACAGCAGTCTAAGTAACTGATGCAGATTTCCTGGCAGCAAACAGAAATGGGCTGGGCTCAGAATCGCTCCCCGTGATCCCAAAGCAGCAGGCGTTTTCCCAGTCCCTCCCAGAATCAGGCAGGAACAGGGCATCTGGCAGCCCCTACGTGGGATGGGGATTGATTTCCTCTGCCAAGATGATGCAGGACACAGGAGGTTTTGGGGCTGGGGTCCGTGGAGGATGTAGGGGACACAGGGATGATGCCAAGGTGTGATGTCGCCTCAGGTCCACCCAGGCCCTGCTGTCTCACCTCTCCTGCTTCGATGTCCTCCAGAGCAGTGAGATGCAGGAGGAAGTTGTTTTCTGGGAAGGATGTCTCAGCATTGGGGATGCAGCTGTGGTTACCTACGGGCAATACAATCTCTGCTAAATGCCTGAGTGGCTGCTGGAGCCACATGTCATCTGAGTGCATCCAAGGCAGGCAGAACTGGCTATTCCACAGCTGGGCAAAGTGCCAGGGAACACTGAGAGCAGTACCCATCCCATCCCACAGATGGCAAGCACAAACCCCTTCCTCCAGAGGAAGAGGTGAGCCAGCCTAGAATGGGACATTTCCCTCGCAGTCCTTGTGTTACTTACAGCAGCTCTGCAGCACGTAGAGCCCTGATCCCTCGCAGTTGAGGAACTCTCCTGACTCTGCAGCACAGAGAGAGCGGTTAGAGCTCTGCATGGTCCCTTCCAGCTCTTCACACACAAGCACGAAGGAATGCCCATCAACACGGAACAGCCACAGCCAGCAGGGCCTGGGTGCTGCAGGGCGATTTCCCAAGAGCCTTTCCCTCCCACTGGGAGGCGATGGAGGACAAAGATTCCTACCTGGTGCCTGCCCTGTCCCTGCAGCCCCAGAGGCTCACCCTTCTCAATGTCCTTGTAGAGCTGGTCAATGAAGGCGTCCAGCTCCTCCCGCTCCAGCATGGGCAGGTCCAGCGCATCGCACGCGTGCACCCACTGGCTCAGGGAGCTGGGGGAACAGGGGACATGGCACAGTGCCACAGGGCCTGGGGAGCAGGGGACATGGCACAGTGCCACAGGGCTTGGGGGAGTAGTGGGACAGTGCCACAGGGCTTGGGGAACAGGGGACATGGCACAGTGCCACAGGGCCTGGGGAGCAGTGGGACAGTGCTTGGGGCGCAGTGGGACAGTGCCACAGGGCTTGGGGAGCAATGGGACAGTGCCACAGGGCCTGGGGAGCAGTGGGACAGTGCTTGGGGCGCAGTGGGACAGTGCCACAGTGCTTGGGGGAGCAGTGGGACAGTGCCACAGGGCTTGGGGAGCAGTGGGACAGTGCCACAGGGCCTGGGGAGCAGGGGACATGGCACAGTGCCACAGGGCTTGGGGGAGCAGTGGGACAGTGACACAGTGCCACAGGGCTTGGGGAGCAGTGGGACAGTGCCACAGTGCTTGGGGAGCAGTGGGACAGTGACACAGTGACACACTGCTTGGGGAGAAGTGGGACAGTGCCACAGTGCCACAGTGCCTGGGGAGCAGTGGGACATGGCACAGTGCAACAGGGCTTGGGGAGCAGTGGGACAGTGCCACAGGGCTTCAGGGAGCACTGGGACACTGTCACAGCGCCACAGTGCTTGGGGAGCAGTGGGACAGTGACACAGTACTTGGGGGAGCAGTGGGACACTGTCACAGTGCCACAGTGCCTGGGGAGCAGTGGGGCACTGTCACAGTGCCACAGTGCTGTCAGAAACAGCAGAACATTTTTACATTCCCATTTTACATTCTCACTGTCAGCACACAGTGAGACCTCACAGAGGGGATCCACGGTGGCTCAGAGCAGCCAAGGTTTGGCAGAGGGATGTGAAACGGTTGGACACAGCCAAGATTAAGTTTTTCCAAGTCTTCCCCTCTCTCCCCATCTCTAAACCCAGCCACTGACACTGCACATCTGCACTGCCAGGCAAGGAGCACCCACAAAGCCCCATTACCTGGTTCCTATGCCTTGGCCATTGGTCCCAACGAGGGCAAAGAGGGATCGAAAGCCTTCTGGGGTGAACCACTGCAGAAGGGACGGACAAAGGGACTGAGGAGCCTGCAGGAGCACCTTGCTCTGCAGTGCTTCAGGGAGCTTTGGGGGAAGCAAGGAACCAGCAGAGTCCCAGGGGAGCCCTGGCCAACGCTCCTGGGCTGTCTGGGAGGCAGATCCACTCACCCTGCTGAGATATTCATCATAAAGAGCCTCAGTGAAGAGCAGCCGCAGCAGCTCCAGCTGGCCCTGGCAGGACAGAGAGCACGGTCAGGGTGGGGGTGCTGTGGGTGCTGTGGGTGCCAGCCCTGGGGTGAGGCTGAGCCCAGCCTAGGCCAGAGGCTCTGGAAGGATTCAGGCTCCCCGGCCTGCCCTGCATGGCTCGAGGCTGCTGCCCTCACAGCCATGAAATCCACCCATTTAGCAGCAAAAGCCACCCACTCAGCAGCTAAATATCACGCTGTCCCAGCCCACAGCAGGAACATCTCCCCCACAGGAAGGAGCAGCATATCCCATGAAAGCATCACAAGGCCAAAACCCTCTAAGCAACCGCTTCCTCACTGTCAGGGCCCTCCCTTTTGGCCTGGAGTTTCCAGTGTTTCCTATCCCTGCTGCAATGAGGCTTTTGCATGTGTGGGCTCACAGACACAGGCAGGAGAAGGAAGGCTCGAGGACTGAAGAGCTGCTGGGTCTTACCTTAAATTTGTCCCCCAGCAGCTTGTGCACAATCTCCTCTTCTTCATTTGCTGTCTTGTTGCAGAACTGGGAGAAGGCCTTGATCCACCACTCCTTATCTTTAGCCTGAAAGAATCAAGCAGAGGCATTGCACCAACACCACTTTCCTCCCCAGCCCAGAGAGAGGGAGGATTGTCACAAAAAATGCTGAGAAAGCCAGGCCAAGGAATCAGAGCCTTGGGAATAACATCCACAGTGGGATAACAAAACCACCCACCGTACCTGTTTGATGGTGGCAACCATCCTGGCCATCAGCATGATGCTGGAGGTCTCCGGGGGGTAATGCATGTTTCTGTGGGATTAAAATGGAGAAGAGATGAGCAGGTCAGGGCTGGCATGGGAATGAAAAGCTGGAGAAAGGCAGAAACAGCTGCCATAGGTGTGGTCAGGCCTGCACTGATCCAGCACACCAAAGTGCTCAGTGCAGCACTGCTGTGTGGGGGTCCAGTGGAGAGAAACCTGCACCCACCTTCCTGCTCCACCCACACAAACAATCCCCCTCCATCTTGCCCACTCTGCTGGGGCTCGGGACAAGATTTGGGTCAGGGATGTTCCTTATCCCCTGTGGAAGCATTTTTTGTGACAGCAGGGACGGAAATGGGCCCATGGGATGGTACAAGGAGGATCTCCCAGAGCCTGGAGATCTGCAGGAGCACCATAAAACTGCAGGAGTGAGGGATGTGCATAGCTCAGTGCTTTGTAGCTCTTTAGTGGGAGAAAGACAAGGAGTGCTCAGCTGTGTGTCCAAACCCTTGGGCTGCCAACATCACAACACCCAACCAGCAGAGAGAGCTGGGCAGTGTCCCATGGCCACCCCCACCCTCCAGCCACCTTGTGCAGGGGTGCACAGCCAGGAGCCAGCCCAGGAGAGCTACCCACAGGCAGGTCGGGTCCTACCTCCATGCCTCCTGCAGCTTGTTGAGGGGGTGTGTGGGGTCGTCCCGGGACGGGCCGAGGCACAGGACCTGGTGGTACTGCTCCAGAGCTGCCTGCCTGCACTCTGCACTGCAGTACGTCACCTAGAGCGAGGGGACAGCGCTGGCATTGGCTGTGGCACCAGGAAAAGGGGCTCCTAGATCCAGCTGAGCCAGCTGTGCCCCCTCCCTGACCAGCAGAGCCCCGGCTCTTTGGCCCATGGCATGGAAAGGCAGACAGCACAAGAGCCCAGCTGGATGGGAAGGACTCAAGGATCCCAAGGAGAGCACGGTGCCTCCTGGCAGCCCCGTACCTGGCAGCGGGGACACTGCTGGTGCAGGTCCTTCCTGATGCTGCACTGCTCCGGGTGAGGCAGCACCAGGGAGCTCTTCCCCAGCAGGCGCTGGGCATTCTCCTCCGCCGTCTCCAGGGCCCGCAGGCAGTGATCACAGGCTGTGGGGGACAGGGGGTGGGTGGGGATGGAGGGATGGAGGGATGATGGAGGGATGGATGGATGGAGGGATGGATGGATGGAGGGATGGGTGGATGGATGGATGGATGCCACAGGAAAGCCTTTGGAAAACAAAGGGATGAGAACCCAGGGCAAAGCAACACAACTGGTACCAACACCAAAGAGGAACAAGGGAATGGGGCTTGGAGCAACCTGGGCTGGGGCAAGGCATCCCTGCCCATGCTAGGGATGGAATATGACCTTTAAGGTCCCCTCCAACCCAACCGATTCCAAGATTCTATGGTGGCACCTGGCACATTCCTCCAGAGCTGATGGAAATCACCATCCCCCAGATAACACCTGAACTTGTCAACAGTTTAGTGCAGAGGCAAAAAAGGCAGCAGGGCCGCATTTACAAAGGCGCTAAGACGAACCCAAACCCTTCCCTTGGTACCCCTGCGGCCCCGCGGTCACCCCACCGGGACAGGTGACAGGGATGGGGACACGCCACCAGCGCCAGCCGCTCACCTCGGTAGTTGTACAGGGCATTCCAGAGGAACTGCGATGACACCACCGGCCTCTCCACGAAGACTGTTTCCCCTTTGCGGATGTTTCTGGTGGCGAACAAGCCCTTTCCCTGCCGAGGGACAGCCGCGGGTCAGGGACGCGCCCGAAGCCGAGTCATACCCGGGAGCTGAGCTGAGGGAATCCCTCCATTCCCTCCATCCCTGAGGGTTTTTACTCGCTGTGCTCCCAGGCTGGGCGGGAAGGGAGGGAGGGATCCTCACGGAGGGCAGACCGTGGGCTGCTCACCTTGGCGCTGCTGATGAACCGCGCCTCCGCCGCAGCCCCGGCGTGTGGCCCCGCCGCGGCCGCCATCTTCGGGCGGCGACTTCCCCGCCCTGACCCGCCGGGCAGCGCCTCTTCCTCTTCCTCCTCCTCCTCCTCCTCCTCCTCCTCCTCCTCCGCCCCCTGCGCCCCTCAGGGGTCCGCGTTCGCCATCGCCCTCCTCAGCCGCGGGGCGCGGGGCCGGCGGCCATCTTGGCCCCCCTTCCACAGCCCCCGACCAGCGTCTGAAAACAGCGCCAAAACACCCAAAACAGCGCCAAAACAGCCCCAAACGGGGCCGGGGCGCTGCCGCTGCCACCCCAAATCGTACAGGAGTTTGCTGTCTCTCCCCAGTCAGTTTTTATTATTTAATGGTAGGGGAATAGCCGTCGCAGCTTATCAGGCGCAAGTTCCCCCCTCACCTTGAGGTCTCCCCTCGGGTAGAGAGGAGGCATCGCCCACTGCCCTGCGCACCCAAAACTGGCCCGACTTCCCCCAAAAAAGCCTTCAAAACACGCTACTGTGGCCACCCTGCCCTCGCTACCCCCTGCTTGGGGGTCTGCAAAGCTTTAAAGTCCACGGAAACGCGTGTTTGGTTGTATTTACTCGTTCACAGCGCCGCGGCTCAGCCCCGCTGCTCGCTGGCCGGGCGGCGGGAGCAGGGCTGGAAATTCGGGACGATTCCGTGCTCGCGGCTTTGGGCACTGCTTTGGTGTCACTAGATGTCACTGTCGGCTCGTGGCGGGGACACGACACCGGGTGACAGGGCGGGAGCTGCCACCTCCATGCCCGAGCCAGCAGCTGGAGCATGGCCTCGGGGTTGGCCACGGACCCACGGTGTGGCCTCAGGACTGGCCATTGACCCACGGTGTGGCCGCAGAGCTGGCCACTGCTCCGGCCACCCGGCCGGGGGACAAGGGACAAACAGGCTGCCAGGGCCACGTCCCCTGGCCGTGCTGTGGGATCCCGGCCTGGTGGGGCCAGCGCAGGATGTGCTCCATCACACTGTGCCCATGGCAGGGACCACAAGGACAAGGCACAGGTGAGGCAATGCCGCCGCTCACCATTACATCCTCAGCGATCCGTGGAATATTTATGTGGGAAAAGACCTCTAAGACTAATGAGTTTTGGCCACTGCCAAGGCCACAACTGAGCCATGTCCTCAAGTGCCACATCCACAGGGCTTTTAAATACCTCCAGGCATGGGGTTTCCACCACTGCAGCTGTGCCAGGGCTGCACATCCCTTCCTGTGAATGAATTTTCCCCACCATCCAATATAAACCTCCCCTTGTCACAACTTGATGCCATTTCCTCAGAGATTTCTTTATGGAAAGGGGTGGAATGGGCATTGGCAGGGGTTGCCCAGGGAGGTTTGGAGTCCCCATCCCTGGAGGTGTCCAAGGAAGGAAGGCCTGGACAGGGCTGGGGACAAGGGGAGGCACAGTTTGGGCTGGGACCTGGGCCTGTGATCCTGGGATTCCTCTGCTCCTGTTCCTGTTTGGGCTGTGCCCTCCTGGCAGGACCTGTGGAGGGGAGCCTTTTCCAGGCTGTGATCCTGGGATTCTCAGCCCCCTGCTCCTCAGGGATTCTTCCCTGCCCAGCTCCTCAGGGATTCTGCAGCCCCTTCCCAGCTCCTCAGGGATTCTGCAGCCCCTGCCCAGCTCCCCAGGGCTGTGCCCTCCTGGCAGGAGCTGTGCAGAGCAGCCTTCCCACAGGATTCTGGCCCCTGCCCAGCCTCCTTTGCTCCCCAGATGAGCCCTGCCCAGCTCCTCAGGGATTCTGCAGCCCCTGCCCGGCTCCTCAGGGATTCTGCAGCCCCTGCCCCTCCTCCCAGCTGCCCAGCTCCTCAGGGTTCTGCAGCCCTGCCCAGCCCCTTCCCAGCTCCTCAGGGAGCTCCTTCTGCAGCCCCTGCCCAGCTCCTCAGGGATTCTGCAGCCCCTGCCCAGCTCCCTCAGGGATTCTCCAGCCCCTTCCCAGCTCCCCAGGGATTCTGCAGCCCCTTCCCAGCTCTGTTCCCTTCCCTGGCCATGCTCCTCAGGCTGGCAGAGCAGGAGCTGCAGAGAAGGTTTGGCCACATCCACCTGCAGACACAGGTTCTTGTTCTCCAGGAGCTTGAGCACCCCATACTCACCTGGCATGACTGCTCTTTCTGAAAATGTAGTTTTATCTTGGCAGGAACCAGCCCAGAGATAGTAACTCCCTTTATCTACTTTGATATGGAGTCATCAACGAATAAAAAAAAAAGATCTTTAGTATATATTTTGTCCAAAATAGTTTATTAAGAAAAAATCCCTCAAACTCTTTCGAGAAAGGTAAAAATATATTTGGTTGTTTTGTGTTTTTTTGTTACTAATTTCGATTGAAAATTAAAGAGAGTACTTGGAAATTTTTCCATCTGTTTTTTGTTTTTACACTCATTGCATCTTTTTAAAATTAACTCGATTTTTATCAAGAGACAAAGCAAATAAATAAGTGACACATATTAAGGCAAAAAAAAAAAGGTATTTCTATAAATAACAATGTAAGAGTAAAGTGATATACAGTGTTCTAGGTCAGAAAGAGACAGAATAAATTATACTGAGCTGATGGGCCGTGGTCACTGCCATAGGAAGGCAAGGTGACAGCCTGAGTCCTCAGTCCTGGCCCCCCAAAGCCCTCCCTACCCCCAAAAATCCAGCTGTTAACCACATCAGGCTGCTCCAGATGTGCTCGGAGCGCTCCGGGTGCTGTGTCCCAGGGCACCTGCAGGGATAATGAGGAGAGAACAGAGCAGCTGCCGGTGTCTGGGCCACGGTGGCACATCTGGCCGCCGCGGGGCAGGGGGTGTCTGGTGCAGCAGCTGGGTGTGGGGCTGGTTTTTACTGCAGCCTCCAGCCCTGCACCTCGGCCAGCCCGGGGCAGCTCCCTGCAGCAGCACACACACACCCACACACAGCCTGGGCAAGGACAGCAGCGCCAGGGGACACACACTGCCGGGCTGGATCCAGCTCTGGGGAGCCGGGGAAAAGGCACAGATACAGCAAGGCACTGACAGAGGAGGCACGTGTGCTCCGGGGCAGGGGCAGACCCTGCTCCTTGCATCCAGGAGTCCGAGCCTGGCAGCAAAGGGCTTCCCTGTTTGGGGTGTTGTGGTTGTGATTGATCTGAACATCAAACATGGCAGTCGAGCTGAGAGAAGGAAGCGATCAGGGAGATTCTCCTCCTTCCTCCTTGGAGCACACAGCCGCACATAACATGAGTGACCCTGGTTTGAAATGCCCTTGTGCTCAGAGGCATCAGAGATGGCATCCCATTGCCCCAGCATCAGAGACTTTGATTGTCACCCAGCACCAGAGACACCCTCTGATTGTCACCCCAGTATCAGTCACTCTGATTCTCACCCCAGCACCAGAGACACCCTGATTGTCACCCCAGTATCAGTCACTCTGATTCTCACCCCAGCACAGAGATACCCTGGTTGTCACCCCAGTTTCAGTCACTCTGATTCTCACCCCAGCACCAGAGATACCCTGATTGTCACCCCAGTATCAGTCACTCTGATTCTCACCCCAGCACCAGAGACACCCTGATTGTCACCCCAGTATCAGTCACTCTGATCCTCACCCCAGCACCAGAGGCACCCTCTGATTGTCACCCCAGTATCAGTCACTCTGATTCTCACCCCAGCACAGAGATACCCTGGTTGTCACCCCAGTATCAGTCATTCTGATCCTCACCCCAGCACCAGAGACACCCTGGTTGTCACCCCAGTATCAGTCACTCTGATTCTCACCCCAGCACCAGAGACACCCTGATTGTCACCCCAGTATCAGTCACTCTGATCCTCACCCCAGCACAGAGATACCCTGATTGTCACCCCAGTATCAGTCACTCTGATTCTGATCCTCACCCCAGCACCAGAGGCACCCTGATTGTCACCCCAGACTCTCTGCTGGAAACTGTTTGTGTGTCCTGGTGCTTCATGAGCAAACAGGAGATCATCTGCCATCGAGTGATGAAGCCCCAGGAATTACAGCACTTGGCTACCAAACAGCAGCCAGAGAAATTTGGGGGTCCTTCCAGCCAGCTGCAGTTTAGTCCTGTGGCTCCGGCTCTCAGATCAGTCTCACTTGGACCAAAGCAGCCCAGACACATCCCCAGGCACCAAAAACCAGCCCAGTCCCGTGGGCTGTTCAAAGCTCCACGTCCACGGGGTCCTCCTCGTGGTCCTTGCTGTCAGTGGAGTCGGCGCTCGCAGGCTGGATCACCCCAAACTGAGACAGCTTTGCTGCCTTCTGCTCCATGCTCTGCTTCCTCCACTTGATCCTCCGGTTCTGGAACCACACTTTGACCTGGATGGGAATGGCACAACAGCTTAACCCAAGGCCTCCAGGAGCTCTTGTCCAATCCATGTGCTTCTGAGGTGGGTATCCCCAAAAAGCAGAGTTCCTTGAATGGGGATGTGAGTCATTCCCTCAGGGAATAATAGTGAGTGAGAACAGGAGGGGGTGAAACTACAGAGGGCAGAGCGGTGATGGGAAAGGATCAGGGGACAGCAGCAACACTGAGAAGGCTCTGCCAGGGAAGTGAAGGAAGCAGCTCCCTAAGGAGCCCCTGCACCCATCCCCAGGACTGCAGTTGCCACAGGGCATGACGAGACCACTGATAATCATCCATTGTCTCCCCAGAGCTGGCCTTCTTTTGCTCTCCCTTTTTCCCAGCTGAATTTAGATCCCACTGTGGAAGATCACCTGGCTCCTTCTTTCCACATTAAACAAGCAGTTTACTGTGGGAGGAGCAGGAACTCACATGGCAGAGCAGGGAAATAATTATATCCAGTGTCATAAAAGGACACTTGAAAGAGTCTCCAGAGGATTGTGACAATGCAGACACAGCGACCAACCCAGCTTGAACTCTAAAGCACAGCAGGGCTGTGCTCCTGAATGCTTTTTGTTCCACTTTGTGGATTCAGAAATCTTAGCCAGGACCAATCCAAACTCCAGGCACACCTCTTTAGTGTCACCTGGCAGCAGGGTGTCCCACGGGTCACCTTGCACCATCCTCCTCCCACCACGCTTCCCCGTGGGAAGGTCAGCACAGAGCAGCCCAGGATCAGCCCCAGAGCTCAGCTCCCCTGTCCCTTACCTGGGTCTCTGTGAGATGCAGAGTTGCAGCCAGGTCCACCCTCTCCGTGCCCACCATGTACTGCTGCTTGAGGAACTCCTGCTCCAGCCGCTCCAGCTGCTCTGGTTTGAACACTGTGCGCACTCTCTTCATCTTGCAGGGCCCGCCCGACCTCCAAGGCCCAGCAGGACCCAGTGGGCTGCTCCCCACACAGTGAGACAACTCCAGACCTGCAAGAAAGCAGCAAAAATTGAAGGGGTCTGCACCAAAGGAGCTGGGAGAAAGTAGCGCCAATGAAGCAGAGATGTCCCTGCCCTGTCCCTACCCAGATAATCTCATCCAGGCTCTTTCTCCCATGAAAAGCTGGAGTAGAAGTTTTTGAGGGCCTGTTCTGTGGTTTTCCCCTCAGGGTACACCAAGGACAGCCCTGGACGTGCAGCCAGACCCAAAGAAATCAGCACTCAGTGAGGTGGGCAGGGTTTGACCTTTGCCTGCACAGCACCTTTGTAACAGGATAATCAATTGCATACAGAGCTGCAGAACACAAACACCCCACCTGTCTCAAAACCCCCAAAAAATGAATGCTCAAAGTTTGGGGGAGTTGACCCCAGACTGGCCCCTGGTTTTCCCTTTCCCTTGGCACACACGGGCTCAGTGTCCAGGATCCAGCTCTCGTGCAGGACCACATCCTGCACCTCTGCTCCCCACAAAGTTCCCAGGGGTGCTGATGATTTAGCAGGACTAACAAGTGTATCTGACCTGTCTGGTCTCCAGCTGTGGCCTGAGGATAGCCGTCATTAGCATAAATTACCATACAATCCAACACCAGCACTGCCCCTGGCACCTGACTGAGAGCAGGTCTCGCCTTCCCCAGCCCCTCATCCTCCCTGCTCCAGCTGAGCAGGTCCTTGAAAATCCCTTCCCAGCACAGCCACCGTGACTCCAGGCCCAGGTGATTGCACTGCAGAGCTCCTCCAGGGCTCCCAGCACAGCCTGGAGGGTTTAGGAGCCATAGGAGCCACGGCTTCTCCAGCACCGCATTCACTTTAACATAACCCACGAATTACAGCCAGTGGGATTTTCCCTGTGGAAAGCACCCAACAGCACTGGCAGGATCAGAACGTTAATGGTCCCCATCTCTGCTGTTCCTAAATATTGTGGCAAGCCAGGTTTCTCCAGCTTTTATGGAAATACTGCACATAATGATCCCCATTCACACCTGCTACTTATCTCTCCTTTAATGACTGATCTTGTCACGTTCTCCAGGCACAAACCTGCACCTTGACCTACTTATTTTCATTAATTGGGTGCAAGTTCTGCGTGTGTTTAAGGATTTGTGGGACGGAGACCTGACAGCTTAACAGCCGTAATTGCACTTTAAACTATTTTCATCATTAAAATCTTTTCACCCATCACTTTTTGTTTCTATTTTAACACTGGAATAATAGCAAGTGTCATTTCCAACATGAAACGCTGAGTGGAAATCGCTCTGCAAATTGTTTAACTGTGTTTTCATACCTGAAAGTTTGATATAACACAAAGATTAACACGATTCTGCAGATGCTGTCTCGTGAAAGAAGTAATATATTAAATAGTTGTGCTAAGTACTTAATAAAAGATCAGCAAATGCTTTTGGTGCCTGAATATTGAGCATCAGGATCAAATCTGGAGTTCTTCTTACACAGGGAAACCTGGCTGAAGGTTTTGTGTGGACAACTGCAAGATCACACTCTGAGTACTAAAAAGGAATACTTTAGGAAAAATACTCTGAATAGAGATACTTTGTTAAAATGACTTGGTCGTTGTCCTTATAAAGTTCCAGTGAAAGTGGATCCTGACAGATCAGTCAGTATCATCCATCACCATGGTGCAAATTTTACCCACAGATCAACAAAAAACATTTTCCTTAGATAATTCTGCACTAAAAACATGCAGTTTTGAGGGCCAAGTGCTGCAAAACACTTGGCAGTTTCACTTCTGTGAGTGAAAAATTGCAGAGAAAGCAAAATTAGAGAGGGATGAGGGCAAATTTGGGAGAAGAGGAACCCACTCAGCAGCAGAAGTGAAGAAATTAATTTTGGGAGCGAGGCTTTGGGAAATTACAGCAGGTTTTTGATTAAAACTCTGGCAGTGAAGGCCCCCTGCTGTATGAAAGGAGAAATAAACGCCAGTGTGTGTAAAGTCACCCGTAAAATCTCACGGAATCACAGCCTGCTTTGGGTTGGAAAGCTCCTTAAAGATCACCCAGTTCCCACCTCCGACAACTTCCACTAGCCCAGGCACTGCAATGCTGGTTCTAGCTCTGCCCTTTACTATTAAACCTCTTTCAAATTTCTGGCTCCATCTCAAATGCAAACAGTGGGTTCGGATATTTTGCACTAGGTTCTGGACTGGGGACTGAATAGTGGAATAGTAAAATCCTGCATCATCTTCAGGAATCAACCACAGGCTCTTTCTTTGTCAAACTGTTCAGAGACACCAGGTGTGTTAGAAACTGCCTCGCACAATTAACAAATAAACAAACCCCCCACATAAACCGGTAATTTTTGGTCTCGCTATATCGATCACCTACAGAGGCAGAAAAAACTCCAAGGAAAGTTTTCCCTCCGCCTCGCCCCTGTCCCTGTCCCGCAGCCCAAGGCTTCAGCTCGGGGCTGCTCCAGAGGCTTCGGGGATGAAACCACAGCGGCAGCGGGGATCGAACTGCTCTGGGGTGACCCCACCCCGTTATTTCCCCGCTCGGGTGCCGGCCGAACGCCCGGCGCTCCTGTCCCGCATCCCGTCCCTGTGCGCGGCATCCCCGCCCGGCGCTCCTGTCCCATCCCGTCCCTGTGCGCGGCATCCCCGCCCGGCGCTCCTGTCCCGCATCCGTCCCTGTGCGCGGCATCCTGGCTCCTGTCCCGCATCCCGTCCCTGTGCGCGGCATCCCCGCCCGGCGCTCCTGTCCCGCATCCCGTCCCTGTGCGGCATCCCCGCCCGGCGCTCCTGTCCCGCATCCCGTCCCTGTGCGCGGCATCCCCGCCCGGCGCTCCTGTCCCACATCCCGTCCCGGTGTGCGGCATCCCTGCCCGGCGCTCCTGTCCCGCATCCCGTCCCTGTGCGTGGCCTGCCCGCCTGGCGTTCCCGTCCCACATCCCGTCCCTGTGCGCGGCATCCCTGCCCGGCGCTCCTGTCCCACATCCCGGTGTGCGGCATCCCTGCCCGGCGCTCCCGTCCCTCATCCCGTCCCTGTGCGCGGCATCCCTGCCCGGTGCTCCTGTCCCACAACCAGTTCCGGTGCGCGGCATCCCCGCCCGGCGCTCCTGTCCCGCTTCCCGGTGCGTGGCCTGCGCCCCCAGTGCTCCTGTCCCGCATCCCGTCCCTGTGCATGGCCTGCCCGCCCGGCGCTCCGGTCCCGCATCCCGGTGTGCGGCATCCCTCCCCGGCGCTCCTGTCCCGCATCCCGTCGCTGTGCGCGGCATCCCCGCTCCGCACCCCGGCCCCGCTCCCGCCCACGGACCCCGCTCACCTGCACCGGGCCAGGGCCAGGGCCAGCCCCACGCTGCGGGTAGCGGCCCCAGCCCCGCTGCTGCGGCCGGGGCCGGTCCGGCCGCGGGTCCCGCCGCGGGCCAGCGCGGGGCCGGCGGCGCGGGACTCACGGGGGCGGCGGGGCCGCGGCGCGGCGGCTCCCGGGCCAGCAGCGCTTCGATGTGGAACGGGGTCTTGAGGGCGGCGGCCCGGGCCGGGGGCACGCCGGGGTCTGCAGCATGGCCGGGACGGTACGGCCTCCGCCGCCCCGGCCGCTTATATGGAGGGCGGGGGCCGGGGACAGCCGTGCTCCTATGCAAAGTGGCGGCGGGGGCGGGGGCGGCGGGGGCTGCACACACCCTGCTAGCCGCCAGCAACACCGCTACCGACACCCCTGCTTCCCTACCAATACCTCTGCTTCCCCACCGACACCCCTACCGACATCCCTGCTTCCCTCCCGATATCCCACCGACACCCCTACCGACACCCCTGCTTCCCCACCGACACCCCGCTGACACCCCAGTTTCCACACAGACACCTTCCTCCCCACCGACACTCCCATGGAAACCCTCCTCACACTCCAGCTCCTCCATGGGCCCCCCTCCTTCCACGCCAGCACCCCCATGGTGAGCCCTGCTTCCACAGTGACAGCCCCACAGGTCCCCTGTTCCCACAGACAGCCCACAGTCACCCACGTTCCATGGCAGCATTCCCACAGACACAGTTTGACACCCTCTTCCTCCAGTGTCCCACAGTGACCCACGCTCTTTGCCCATGGGCCACCACACTGGCACTCCCTCCTTCCCCAAGGATGCCCCATGGATAATGGTTCCTTCCTCATGGACCCCCACACCAACACCTGTTCCTTCCTCAGACATCCAGAACAGCACCTAAACCCCTTCCAGATGGACACCTCACATGAGCACCAATCCCTTCCCCGCAGACACCCTCAGGGACACAAACATATCCCTCAGTCCCATTCCCAAACAATCCCTCAGTGCCATTCCCAAACAATCCCTCAGTGCCATTCCCAAACAATCCCTCAGTGCCATTCCCAAACAATCCCTCAGTCCCATTCCCAAACAATCCCTCAGTCCCATTCCCAAGCAATCCCTCAGTCCCATTCCCAAACAATCCCTCAGTGCCATTCCCAAACAATCCCTCAGTCCCATTCCCAAACAATTCTTCAGTGCCATTCCCAAACAATCCCTCAGTGCCATTCCCATATCCCTCAGTGCCATTCCCAAGCAATCCCTCAGTCCCATTCCCAAACAATCCCTCAGTGCCATTCCCAAGCAATCCCTCAGTGCCATTCCCAAACAATCCCTCAGTCCCATTCCCAAACAGTCCCTCAGTCCCATTCCCAAGCAATTCCTCAGTCCATTCCCAAACAATCCCTCAGTCCCATTCCCAAGCAATCCCTCAGTCCCATTCCCAAACAATCCCTCAGTCCCATTCCCAAGCAATCCCTCAGTGCCATTCCCAAACAATTTCTTCATGGTGCCATTCCCAAACAATTCTTGGCCATTCCCAAACAATCCCTCAGTGCCATTCCCAAACAATCCCTCAGTCCCATTCCCAAACAATCCCTCAGTCCCATTCCCAAACAATCCCTCAGTTCCTTCAATCCTCAATTGCCATTCCCAAACAATCCCCAGTGCCATTCCCAAGCAATCCCTCAGTGCCATTCCCAAACAATGGACAGTCCTGTTCTCAAACATCCCTCAGTCCCATTCCCAAACAATCCCCAGTGCCAGACCCAAACAATCCCTCAGGGCCATTCCCAAACAATATCAGTGCCATTCAGTCCCATTCCCCCAAACAATCCCTCAGTGCCATTCCCAAACAATCCCTCAGTGCCATTCCCAAACTCCCCCTGAGATCCCCAGGCCTCACAGGAGCCCCTACATCATCTCCTGGTCACACTCCTCAGGGCACTGCCTGTGGACCCCAGGCTGTGCCAGCCAGCACCTCGTGCCCCTGTGCCAAGGGGAATGTGTCTGTACCTGCCCAGGTGAGTGGGGATATCTGGGATACAGGACAAGCACCTCAGCAGCTCACACAGCATCCGAGGTGACCATGCCTGGAGATGGAACTGGTGCCATGCCTGTGTGACACCCTTGGAGCTGGGCACAGCCACATGAGCTGATGGGGAGCTGTGGATGGCACAGACACCCGTCCCAGGTGGGATTCCTGCTCAAATCCCACCACATTCTCACTGGAAATTCACTCTGGTGTGTACAAACACAGAGAAACCCTGGAGTCTCCAGGCTAATAAACACAGAGCAAAAATCCCCTGTGGTTTAATAACCTGGTATTAGCCATCCCTGCTGCACAGGCTCACAGGCCACATCCAGTAAATCCTGCCTTAAACAGGCATTCAAGCCATTTAAATTTATTTTCCCTGCACAATGCATAGAAATAATTACAAACATCTCTGTATTTTTGAGCATTTCAAAGCAGCTGGGAATACACAGGCAGGATTATCCTGCTCATGAGGAAGCACCCTGGTGATGGCTACAAGGATCCTCAGGGAGGAGGATGCCCACAGGAGACAAAAGAGTCCCTGAAGTTTGCCTTTAAAACAGGTTTTTTTCCTGCCTTTTAGCATCCTGTCTTCCCCAGCAGCTTCCAAATAAGTGAATAAATACAGCTGCTGCTTTATTGCTCCTTATCCAAACAGGCAGCTCTGATCCTGCTGCCGTGGAGCCACGGCCTTAATTGGAATCACACGTTCAAAGCTGGGCGAGTGCTGAAGCCTCTCCCAAAAAAGTCACCTTGGGAAAAAAAACATCCTCAGAGATTCACAGCTCCTGGCTTTGCTGGCACAGAGGATGTGTGGGATTGAACGCAGGTGTCATTAGATGAGGTTTGGGGTTATTAAAAGGTTATTAAATCAATTCACGATTTTTGCTCTTTATAATAAGTCCTGACTGGTGCTGTGATTCCCAGGGAAAACAATGTCAGAGCTGCTGCAGTTATTAAAGGATCTGTGTCGGAGGTGTTGGAATGGGCGAGCTGCAGGCAGGGCAGGGATGCTGATGGATCCCCCTGGCAGGATGGGTGGACGGACGGATGGACAGGGAGCCCCTGGAATGGCAGGGCAGGGATGAGCCACAGGGATGGACTCTGGGATGGACAGGATGGGTGGACAGACGGATGGACAGGGAGCCACTGGGATGGACAGGGAGCCACTGGGATAGACAGGGAGCTGCAGGGATGGACAGGGAACCACTGGAATGGACAGGGAGATGCTGGGATGGACAGGGAGCTGCTGGGATGGACAGGGAACCACGGGAATGGACAGGAAGCCACTGGGATGGACAGGGAGCTGCTGGGATGGACAGGGAACCCCTGGAATGGACAGGGAGACTCTGGGATAGACAGGGAGACCCTGGAATGGACAGGGAGCCACTGGGATGGACAGGGATGGACTGGGAACCTCTGGAATGGACAGGGAGACTCTGGGATAGACAGGGAGACCCTGGAATGGACAGGGAGCCACTGGGATGGACAGGGAGACTCTGGAAAGGACAGGGAACCACAGAGATGGACAGGGAGATGCTGGGATGGACAGGGAGCTGCAGGGATGGACAGGGAGCTGCAGGGATGGACAGGGAGGCACAGGGATGGACAGGGAGCCCTGGGATGGACAGGGATGGACAGGGAGCTGCAGGGATGGACAGGGATGGAGGGACTGCTGGGATGGATGGACAGGGATGGACTGCAGGGATGGACAGGGATGGACTGGGAGCTGCTGGGATGGACAGGGAGCTGCAGGGATGGACAGGGAGATACAGGGATGGACAGGGAGACACAGGGATGGACAGGGAGCCACAGGGATGGACAGGGAGACACAGGGATGGACAGGGAGCCCCTGGGATGGACAGGGAGCCCCTGGGATGGACAGGGAGCCACAGGGATGGACAGGGAGACACAGGGATGGACAGGGAGCTGCTGGGATGGACAGGGAGCCCCTGGGATGGACCGAGGGATGCACCAGCAGCCAAAGCCCAGCTGATTTTTCCCTTCCCTCTTCATGCCTGGCCACAGCCGGTGCCTAATGACGTGTCCTGTTTCCCATTAGTGCTGTGTGCTCAGCTAATGCATTTTGGTGGGAAAGCTGGAAATTTTCACCCGCTGGTAATGACTTGGGAAATGTAGCACCCAGCAGCCAGGCAGGGCGGGGGGCTCTGGCCGGGACCCCCCACCTCCCCTGCCCACACCTGCTCCAGCCACTGGCCCCAGACCCTCCAGAGAGGGGACATGAAAGGATGGGATCTGATCCTCGTTGGTTTTCTGGTGATGGTTATTTTATTTATTTTATTTTATTCACTTTATTCTATTCATTATATTTTATTCCTGTTTTGTTTTTCAAGAGTGTCGAAAATAAAAGGGGAAGGGGGGGAAATCTCTTAGGGCGAGTTTCTTAGAGAAGGGGTAAAAAAAATCCCAACAACAAAACAACAACCCAAAAAGCCCCCCAAAAAGCCCCCAACCCTTTGTAAACATCCCCCCTGAGCAAAGGGAAGGAGGTGAAAAGCATTTCCTGATAACTCCATTAAAGAATGAGGCTGCATTAACATTCCAAGTCCCTCGACAAGAGATGAAAGTGGGGAACTCAGTTCAGCCTCTCCTGCTCCAGATGTTATTATGGGCTCCCTGAAAGGTTTTTTTATTTCTTTTTTTGCAAAGAGACAAAGATGTTGCCTACTTCAAACGGGGCTAATTGATGCTAATGACTATCAGATAGAGGGGGGGGCCCTTTTTCCCCCTGCCAAGGGGAAAGAGAGAGCGCATTTTACAATCCCCCCATAGAAAACGCCCCACTCTTCAATCCAGGTTGGTGCTTTAGGGATTTTTGTTCCTCCCTGGCTGCTGCTTTTCTCCTCCTCCTCCTCATTCCCCCCCTCCCCGCTTCATCTTTTCTGTCCCCCTTCTTCTGGGCACCCCGCAGCTCTCACTTGTTTGCCCATGAGAAATTTCACACCTCGCCTCTCGGTGAGGAGAGCCCGGCTCCATTTCCATCCCTCTCCCAGCCCCAAACCCATCCCAGCGGGGCGAGAGGGGCGGCGGAAATTTCCCCAAACGCGCAGCAAGCACACGCGAAAACGTGACGGGGATTTGGTGCATCTGTAATCCCAGGCGTGAGTGCTGCTGCCAGCGGGAAACACCGCCGGGCCGGGAGGGAGCGATCCACCCATCTGCGGGCAGGGCAGGATGGGTCCCAGGCTCCCTGCAGTCAGGGGAGGATGGATCCCCTGATCCTGATGCCCCTGCAGTCAGGGCAGGATGGATCCCTGGATCCTGGTGCTCCTGCGGTCAGGGCAGGATGGATCCCCTGATCCTGATGCCCCTGCAGTCAGGGCAGGATGGGTCCCCTGATCCTGGTGCACCTGCAGTCAGGGCAGGATGGATCCCCTGATCCTGGTGCTCCTGCAATCAGGGGAGGATGGATCCCAGTGCTCCTGCAGTCAGGGCAGGATGGATCCCAGGCTCCCACAATCAGGGGAGGATGGATCCCCTGATCCTGGTGCTCCTGCAATCAGGGGAGGATGGATCCCCTGATCCTGGTGCTCCTGCAGTCAGGGCAGGATGGATCCCCTGATCCTGATGCCCCTGCAGTCAGGGCAGGATGGATCCCTGATCCTGGTGCTCCTGCAATCAGGGCAGGATGGATCCCCTGATCCTGGTGCTCCTGCAATCAGGGCAGGATGGATCCCCTGATCCTGATGCTCCTGCAATCAGGGCAGGATGGATCCCCTGATCCTGGTGCTCCTGCAATCAGGGAAGGATGGATCCCCTGATCCTGATGCTCCTGCAATCAGGGGAGGATGGATCCCTGGATCCCAAGTTCCCTGCAATCAGGGCAGGATGGATCCCCTGATCCTGGTGCTCCTGCAATCAGGGCAGGATGGATCCCAGGCTCCCTGCAATCAGGCAGAGAGGATGGATCCCAGGCTGCCTGCAATCAGGGCAGGATGGATCCCCTGATCCTGGTGCTCCTGCAATCAGGGAAGGATGGATCCCCTGATCCTGATGCTCCTGCAATCAGGGGAGGATGGATCCCTGGATCCCAAGTTCCCTGCAATCAGGGCAGGATGGATCCCCTGATCCTGGTGCTCCTGCAATCAGGGCAGGATGGATCCCAGGCTCCATGCAATCAGGCAGAGAGGATGGATGCTGCCTGCAATCAGGGGAGGATGGATCCTGATCCTGGTGCTCCTGCAGTCAGGGGCAGGATGGATCCCCGATCCTGGTGCTCCTGCAATCAGGGGGGAGGATGGATCCCCGGCAATCCAGGATGGATCCCCTGATCCTGCAATCAGGGGGATGGATGGATCCCAGTCAGGGCAGGATGGATCCCAGGCTCCCTGCAATCAGGCAGAGAGGATGGATCCCAGGCTGCCTGCAATCAGGGCAGGATGGATCCCCTGATCCTGGTGCTCCTGCAGTCAGGGCAGGATGGATCCCCTGATCCTGGTGCTCCTGCAATCAGGGCAGGATGGATCCCAGGTTTCCAGTGCAATCAAGGGAGGATGGATCCCAGGCTCCTGCAGTCAAGGGAGGATGGATCCCAGGCTGCCCGTGCTGCTGAGCCAAGAGAGTGCTCCTGCTCATTGGAATGAATGGCCCAGCACTGTCAACCTAATGGGGCTGAAGTCCTGAGCTCCTGTCTTTTAATGAAATTTGCCTTAAAAATGGGATTCTGAGCACCAGATTTTGGCCTTACCTCAGATTTTTTGCAAAGCTTTCTCCTGTGCTAATCCAAAGTGACAGGAAATGATAATCCATGAACTGGCAATGGGAAATTAGGAATGTTCTCAGCCCCATGGCTCTTTGGGCTGGTGCTTTGCCCCTTTCCAAACCAGATCCCACTGAGTCCTCTAGGAGAGGGGAATGGGGATCCTTCTTTGCAGTGGGAAGAGGAGCACAGGTTTTATCCGAGGAGGAGAATGGATGTGTTCCTATTCCTCCAGGATAATGAAGTAATAAAAGGATAAAAGAAAAGATAAATTCCTCTGGCTCACAGCAATAGCTGTGGGTGCTCTGTGCACCGGGAGCACCTGGAGGTGGGAGCCAAGGAGCCACCCTGCCCCAGCTCTGTCCCCCTGGAGCCACCCTGCCTCAGCTCTGTCCCCTCCTGTGACAGGGACCCAAGGAGCCACCCTGCCTCAGCTCTGTCCCCCTCCTGTGACAGGGACCCAAGGAGCCACCCTGCCCCATCTCTGTCTCCCTCTGACAGGCCCTGGGGAGCTGCAGACCACGGTGCTGGAGTTGTCTCCTCCCGGTGAATCCTGTCTCTCCCTTTGCAGGAGGATCCAAGTCTCCTTCTGGATCCTCAGCACCTCGCAGGGTCCCACCAGTGTCCCCAGACTGGGTGAGGACAGCGGCAAGGAGCCTGGGTTCCAGGTGACAAGGGCAAGGCCATCCCCCAAGGACCCTGCCAGAGCCAGGTGTCAGTGGAGCATGGCATGGACAGGACATTTTGGGGACATGCCAGTGTCCAGGTCATCCCAAACGCTGGTCTGGAGAGGAGTCCCAGCCTGTTCTCTCCATCCTTGTCACCTCATTTTGTCTCCTGCCTGTCGAACCTCCCCAGGCTGACCCAACATGTGCCAGGCCAGGCTGGACGGGGTTTGGGACAGCCTGGGACAGTGGCACGTGTCCCTGCCATGGCAGGGGTGGAACGAGATTGTCCCCAAGGTCCCTCCAGCCCCAGCCATTCCGTGATTCGGTGTTCACGCAATGGAAGCGTCCCTGCGGTGCCCAAGGGCCTGGGTTTGCGCTGGGGGAGGCAGAGGCCAGCAGCCCCCAGCCCAGACAGCCAATACACACCCGGGCCGCCCCTCAGACACCGCTGCCCGGCCTCATTGTCAGGTTAATTTGGGATAATGGCCTGCAAAGCACCTCAGCCCCATCCAGCCTCATTAGCACTTGATAATATCGAGCATCCTGAGGAATTAGGGCTTTCCCCCTCCCCTCCAGCCGGGGCTGATTCATCCCCCAGGCACCCGGGCATGTCCGGGCAGGAGCCGCGGCAGCCCCGGGGCCAGGGGGGGCAGCGCCGCCTTCTGCCTTTCCCTGGGGAGAAACCCCCGGCTCCTTCCTGCGGGCCGCGCTCCTCGGCGCACATCTGGCGCCGCACCTCAGCCAGATGTGCAGCGAGGGAGCGGGGCCGGCTGCACTGCCGCCCCGACACCGCGTGACTCGTGTCCACGGGCGGATGGCCTTTAAAAGCCTCTTCCGAGCCTGGAATTCCGCGATTCCACGGGGCTGCACCCAGCTGACAGCAAAGCCTGGGAGAACCCCAAAATCAATCAATTAATACTCAAAACGCTCCGCGCTCCTCCCGTCACGCACAGCCCCGGAGCCCCTGCTCGCAGGGGCTGCAGTTCCAGGTGTCGAGAGCATCCCAAACCTGCGCATTTAAAATTAATTGGGAATTATCAACAAACTAAGCATTGAGGCAGCGCTGGGCCGGGCCTGAGTGCGCTGCTCCCTTCAATTATCTTTTTTTTCCCACATTGTTCTCCCCTAATGAGGAGACTAATGACCAAAGGATGGTTCATAAGTGGTTCCCAGACTCTCCTTGCCCAGGGCAAACACCGTCCACAATAGGATCACAAATTGTAGGGAGAAGCCCCGGCTGATCACATCAGAAACGGTGCAGGGATTTATCTCTCGGCCTTAACAATAACAGTATGTTCTTAATCGCCACTCCAAAGGGACAACTGGCGGGGGATCTGCCCGGCCTCATCATTAAAAGCTGGCAGCATCTTTGCTAGCGCTGCCCCTTTGTTCATCTTTCATTATTCCAATGCTCCGGCCCCGTTAATTCCTCTCCATCTTATTAAATCAATAGAGATGGGGCGGGGGGAGGACGGGGCCGGTCCGGGCTCGGATCCGGCTCTGCTCCCCGCGGGGTGCGGGCTGGGAGCGGGCTCACACCGGCCCGGCCCGGGGCTCTGCTCACCCTGCGCGGGGAAACTGAGGCACGGCGGCTGCATCGCCGAAACCAGCCCCAGGACGAGGTTTTAGCAGGGCCGGGAAGCTAAATCTGCACACCTTCGTCAGGGTCCCCGTGTTCATCCCACAGCACCGGCGCTCGCTCCTTTAACGATTGAATCCGTTTCTACAATAAAATCAAACACATTTTATGCAAAGAGGGTGCCAAGGTCACCCAGATTCATTCCACGGCAGCAGACATCGCTTGATTGAATGATTTATTCAGCTTTTACGATAGAATCACACCAGGCGGGGTGGGTCTGGTGGCAGGTTCCCCCCAGTAAATCCTGGCTCATCCATGCTGGGATGGCAGGGCCACAGGGACAAGAGGGTTTTTGTTTGTTTGTTTGTTGGGTTTTTTTTTTTTGTTTTGTTTTGTTTTGTTTTCCCACAAACCGTTTGCAAAGAGGGAGATGGTGACATTTCCTTTTTAATTTTTTTTTTAATTATTTCCTTTTTCATAACAGCTCATTTCACAAATACCCGTCTAAAGCCAGAATTTTTAAACCCGAGGATTTTGGTCACTGCAATGCTCAGCCCATAAAGGGGAATCCTCATTTTGCCGGTTCCCCTGCTGCATTCCCAGGCAGGTCACTCCAATTCATCCTTATTTTCGCGTATCCAGAAGAGTTTAATTTAAAATGTGATGCCTTTGCTCCCTGCGCAAGGCAGCTCGGGGTGAATTCACCCCAGACGGTCTGGAGAGCAGGGGCTGTAGTGGCATTTCCTCCCCTTGCTCGTGATGTCTCTTTTAGATTCGCACTGGAGCCGGGCAGAGCCGCCCAGCAGCCTCGGGAACTCATTTGATGTTTCTTTCACTCGGGCATTAGCGGGGAGGCAGAGGCCGGGGAAACGCTCCTGACCATTTAACAGGATTACACCAGGGGACGGGGCCCGGAGCACGCACGGCCGCCCCCGGCTTTGCCTGGAGCCCCCGGCACCCGGGCCCGGCTCGGGAGGCGCTGATCCCGCCGGGGGATCCCGTCCGCAGCGGGAACGGCGCTCCCGGCCCGGGAAGGGACGCCGGGGCACGGCACGGGGGTGCGGGGGCCCCGTCCCGCACGCTCCGACCGCTCCGTGTGCACGGCGGGAGCCATCCCGGCGGGAACGGGGCCACGGGGACAGCCCGAGGCTCGGCCCCGCCCGGTTATCCTGGCTGCCATCCCTCCAGCCCAGTCCCATCCCATTTCGCCGGGCCGTTTGCACCTCCTCAGCAGGGCCCAGCATTCATCCCAACCATCCACCCCTGCCTGTCCCACTGCAATCCCTCGGGAAGGGCCTCTCCCCTGATCCATCACCCATCCATGCCTGTCCCACTGCAATCCCTCGGGGAAAACCTCTCCCTGATCCATCACCCATCCATCTGCCCCACTGCAATCCCTCGGGAAAGGCCTCTCCTTGGTCCATCACCCATCCATCTGCCCAATGGAATCCCTCGGGAAAAACCTCTCCCCGATCCATCACCCCTCCATCTGCCCCACTGCAATCCCTCGGGAAAAACCTCTCCCTGATCCATCACCCATCCATCTGCCCCACTGCAATCCCTCGGGAAAACCTCGGGAAAACGCCTCTCCCTGGTCAGCCTCACTCACCCCTGTGACCGTGCTCACAGGGGTCTGAGGATGAGGGAAGAGACGAGGATCTGACTCCATGTTTCAGAAGGCTGATTTATTATTTTATGATATATATTATATTAAAACTATAGTAAAAGAATAGAGGAAAAGGTTTCATCAGAAGTCTGGCTAAGAATAGGAAGGAATGATAACAAAGGCAGATGTCTCGGACAGAGAGTCCGAGCCAGCTGGGCTGTGATTGGCCATTAATTACAAACATCCACCATGGGCCAATCCCAGATGCACCTGTTGCATCCCACAGCAGCAGATAACCATTGTTTGCATTTTGTTCCTGAGGCCTCCCAGCTTCTCAGGAGGAAAAATGCTAAGGGAAGGATTTTCCATAAAAGATGCCCGTGACACACCCCTGCCTGTCCCACTGCTGTCCCTCGGGAAATGCCTCTCCCTGATCCATCACCCACCCCTGCCTGTCCCACTGCGTTCCTGCTTATCCCCGGGGCTGAGAGGAGATTTGCTGGGAAGGGCTCAGCGCTGCATCTTTGGCAGATAACCTTTATCCCCTTAATAAAGCTGCTTAATTCTCACTTCCTTTTAATTATCTGTCACTGAAAGCCACCTCGGGTTTTGCAGACAGGTGAAAAACCAGCGTCTTTCTGAGAGCCATGGATGGGGTCTTTGGGATGTGGGGGGATTTGGGTAAGGACACCGCTCTTATTCTTTCTTTATTCTAACTCCTTTTTACACGGATTTCCGGGGGATGAGAGGACCAAGGCTGTGCCCCAAGTGGATCGATGCAGCCCGAGACCTTCCCAAGCATCTCTGTCCCTTGTTTTCCACAGTGCCAAATCAGTGCCCAGCCTTGATCCCAATCCTCGTGCCCAGTGGGGCTGCCAGGAGCTGGGCTGAGCTGCAGACAGCAGCATTGGAGAGGAGGGAAACTGCATTCCTGCCCCCTGCCCAGGCTGGCAGGGCTCAGCAGGGCAGAAAATGACCGGGACGAATCCAGCTTTGCTGCAGGCCATCCACCCCGTCCCATAACGGGGGCAGACCTGGGGCTTGGCTCTCCTGTCCCTGCCTTGTCCCTCGCAGTCCCTTCCCCTTCCATGGAAGCTGAGAGCAGGACAGGTCACTCGCTGGCCAGAGGAGGACAAGGCGCGGCGTTCCCTGTGACTCGGCTGTCCCGAGGGGACAGAGCCCTGCCGAGCCCTCAGGGGTTATCACCCCCCGGCAAAACCCTCCCGCTCAAATCCCCAGGTGCCAGAGGAATGTGATTTAATCCGCCTCATCCACAAGTACGCTTTAAAAACCCGACCAAGCCCAGCGGTTTTAATTAAATCATTCGCGGCTCGGCCGCTCCCCGCAGCGGGGGCCGAGCCGGGCGGACCCTGCGGGAGCATCCCCGGAGCGGGGCCGGGTCCCGAGCCCCGCCGGTCCCGGGGGATTAACGGTGTGCGAGAACAAGGAGCGAGCCGCAAGCAGCTCAGCCCCCGGCCGGGCGGGACTGAAGCAGCCCCGAGAGCCCTCTTGTCTCGGGCCCGCTTGTAATGAGCCCCCGGCATGCGAGATTAGCGCCTTAACCCGCGCCCAGCCCGCGCTCCCGGCAGACATGTGAGGACATTAGCACAGTTTGGGCTCTTTGAGATGTGCCGGCTAATCCCTGCAGGAGCCGGGACAAAGGGCAGCTTCCGTCACAGCGTGCCCCTCTCCCTGTGCTGTCCCTCTGTTCCTGCACTGTCCCTCTGTTCCTGCACTGTCCCCCGTCCTTGTGCTGTCCCCCTGTTCCTGCACTGTCCCCTGTCCTTGCACTGCCACCCCTCTCCCTGTGCTGTCCCCCTCTCCTTGCGCTGTCCCTCTGTCCTTGTGCTGTCCCCCTCCGTCCTTGCACTGTCCCTGTCCTTGTGCTGTCCCCCCTCTCCCTGTGCTGTCCCTCTGTTCCTGCACTGTCCCCCCCTCCCCTGTCCCCTCTCCCTGTGCACTGTCCCTCTGTCCTTGCACTGTCCCCCCTCTCCCTGTGCTGTCCCTCTGTCCTTGCACTGTCCCCTCTCCCTGTGCTGTCCCTCTGTCCTTGCACTGTCCCCCCTCTCCCTGTGCTGTCCCTCTGTTCCTGCAGTGTCCCCCGTCCTTGTGCTGTCCCCCTCTCCTTGCACTGTCCCTCCGTCCTTGCACTGTCCCCCCCTCTCGCTGTGCTGTCCCCTCTCCTTGTGCTGTCCCTCTGTCCTTGCGCTGTCCCTCTGTCCTTGCGCTGTCCCCTGTCCTTGCGCTGTCCCCCGTCCTTGTGCTGTCCCCCTGTCCCTGCACTGTCCCCCCCTCTCCCTGTGCTGTCCCTCTGTTCCTGCACTGTCCCCCCTCTCCTTGCACTGTCCCCCTGTCCCTGCACTGTCCCTCTGTCCCTGCACTGTCCCCCTGTCCCTGCATCCCCCCCTTGCACTGCCCCTTCTTACATTGTCCCCTTCTCCTGCCGCATCCCCATTTCCAGGCGTCATTCCCCCTCCCCACGCACCACACCCTTCTCCTGATATTGTCGTCTCTCCCTGCACCATCCCCTGGACTGTCCCCCTGTCCTTGCCCCACGTTTCACACCTGCCCACATAAATCCTGCACCTGAGGCTCTTCCCTCCAAACCCAGGCAGGGACAAAGCCGAGCTCCAGAGCTGGCACTGCCCAGCTGAGCCCCCATGTCCCCACGGCTGCTCTCACACCCCAGGTGCTCCCTTGCTTTGCACCCTTCAGGAGCTGCCCAGCCTCCCGTGGGTCCCCCCTTTGGATCATCCCCTGCTCAGTGCGCACCCCAAAACTGCGGGATTTGAAACCTCCACCTCTGCCTAGGCAGAGCCAAGCAATGACAACCAAAGCCTGGCTAATCCTTGCCCAGCTGAGACATCACCCCAGGGGCCCAGGGACAGAGCTCCCTCCAGCTCTGCCTCCAGGAGCATTGTCCCTGCTGTCCTGGCTCGAAATCCCTGGAGAGGAAGGCAGCACTGGGGTTTATGAGCTGTGGGCAGAGCAGGGTGCTGTGAACAGATCCTCTCCAGGATCCAGGGGCTCTGTGAGGCTCCTGAGCTGGGAGATTTCCAAGCCCCAACACCTCTGGGGTGAGCTGAGGCTGCAGTGGCTCCCGCTCTGCCAGGAAGCCCTGCAGGATGGGGTTTATTCCTGTAAAGATGGGCCCAAGAGTTGCATAAATAATTTATGTCACCCCCAAGCCCAGGGGCGCCCCATGGATGCTGTATATATTAGATACTGCCAGCTGTGACACATCTGTAACACACACAGAGGGCCGTGGTGGCTCAGCAGCTCTGTCACACTGGGCAGGGGCTGTCCCTGAGCCAGGGGATGAGGACGTGTCCTCCTGGCTGTGCCCTGGCTCTGCTGGGCACTCCTTGTCCTCCTGGAGGTGGCTCTGTGAGTCTGGGCTCTCTCTGGGCTGCCCAAACCCATTTTGGCCAGTTTGGCTGTTGCTGTTCCAGGCTCTGTTTCCTCCACCTGATCCTGCGGTTTTGGAACCAGACTGCCACCTGGACCACAGAATCGTGGAATTACTGAGTGTGGGAAGGTCACTGAGCCCAGCCCTGAACCCAGCACCACCACCTCCCCTGCTGACCTGTCCCCAGGTGCCACACTCCTGTTCTCGAGCACTTCCAGGGGTGGAGATGGCACCGATTCCCCCTTGGGAAAGGCCAAGCTTGGCTCTGCAGCCTGGCTGCTCCAGGGCCCCCTGGGCTCAGGCAGCGGCCGGGCTGTCCCTGCCAAGATGGAAAACTGCTCCCTGCATCTCCCTGCACCCAGGAGCTGCCCCTGCCGTGCCTGGAGGAGCCCAGCCTCAAGAGGGACGCAAGTTCCTGGCTCTGGGACAGCCACGCCGTGCCTCAGTTTCCCCACCTGCCATCCACCACCCTTTGAACTGAAACTCTGTGCAGTCAGCACCACGGGGCTCCGTGCCAGGCTGAGGGACACAGGGACGTGTCCCAGCTCCCCGAGGGACACATCCCCGTGTCCCAGCTCCCCGAGGGACACATCCCAGCTCCTTTAGGGACACATCCCAGCTCCCCGAGGGACACATCCCAGTGTCCCAGCTCCCCGAGGGACACATCCCCGTGTCCCAGCTCCTTTAGGGACACATCCCAGCTCCTTTAGGGACACATCCCTCCCTGAGGGCTCCCCCAGCTCCCTGGGGGATGTCCCATCCCAGTCCCAGTGTCCCAGCTCCCTGAGGGGACACATCCCAGCTCCTTTAGGGACATATCCCAGCTCCCTGAGGGACACATCCCCGTGTCCCAGCTCCCTGGGGACATGTCCCAGCTCCCTGAGAGACACATCCCAGTGTCCCAGCTCCTTTAGGGACACATCCCAGCTCCTTTACAGACATGTCCTAGCTCCCTGGGAACATGTCCCAGTGTCCCAGCTCCCTAGGGACACGTCCCAGCTCTCTGAGGGACATGTCCCGTGTCCCAGCTCCTTTAGAGACGTGTCCCAGCTCTCTGAAGGACACATCCCGGTGTCCCAGCTCCCTGGGAAGCTCCCGGAGCTGCCAGTGGCACAGGAAGCAGATGGAGCAGGGCTCACCTGCTCCTGGCTGAGCTGCAGGGTCGAGGCCAGCAGGCAGCGCTGCTGCCCCACCGGGTGCTCCTGCCCCACCGGGCGCTGCTGTCCCACCGGGTGCTCCTGCCCCACCAGGCGCTGCTGCTGCCGGCAGAACTCCTGCTCCAGCCGTGCCAGCTGCTCTGGTCCCTGCTGAAGGTGCTCCGGGCTCGCCTTTGGGCAGGGGGAAGCAGCACTCGGAGATCAGGAAGCCTGGAGGGACACAGAGAGGGGGCAGGGTGGAGAGGAGCCCTTGGAGGGTCCCTCTGGAGTGCCCTGGGTCCTTCTTTCCTGCAGAGGCAGAAGGAAAATTCCCATTTGGAGGCGTCCCCTTTAAAGAGGTTTTATTCCAAAAGGGCCCCTGTGGCCATGATATTTTCATGAAAAATCCTTTCCTTGGGATTTTTCCTCCTGAGAAGCTGGGAGGCCTCAGGAACAAAATGCAAACAATGGTTATCTGCTGCTGTGGGATGCAACAGGTGCATCTGGGATTAGTCTCATAGTGGATGTTTGTAATTAATGGCCAATCACAGTCAGCTGGCTCGGACTCTCTGAGCCACAATCCTTTGTTATCATTCTTCCCTATTCTATTCTTATCCAGCCTTCTGATGAAATCCTTTCTTCTGTTCTTTTAGTTTGGTTTTAATGTAATATATATCATAAAATAATCAAACCAGCCTTCTGAAACATGGAGTCAGATCCTCATCTCTCCCCTCATCCTGGGACCCCTGTGAGCATGGTCACACATCCACATTTCCTGAGGCTCTCCTGGGAGAGCTGGACACAGCTCCCTCATGGAGGAACATCCCTGCGAGGGAATTTCCCACGTAGAGGTGGAAGGAGCTCCCCCACGCTCAGAGATGCCCCTTTTGGGGGTGTCCCAGGAGAGATGGGCATGGATTCTCCTGGCAGAGATGCCTCCCCTTGGAGAGGTGCAAGGGGATCCCCATTGCAGATGGCCCCGCAGGAGAGGGGGGTTCAGGCCCCGTTCGGAGCCATTCCCGTGGGAGGTGGGCAGGACCCTCCCTGGACGAACTCCCCTTGAGAGGGGTCCCTGAGGGCAGGCAGGGGTCCCCCCTTGGGGATGGAAGGGGGTCCCCATTTGGGGGTATTCCTGCTGGAGAGGGGACTGGGGATCCCTAGGAGAGATCCCCATGAATGATGGGATCCCCTGTTTGGGGAGGGGGCCAAAGGTCCCGCCTTGGAGCGCTGGAAGGGGGGGTCCCGTTTGGGGGTGTCCCTGGGGAGAAAGGTCCCCATTGCGGGTGGGGAGGAAGGTCCCCATCACGGGGTGTCCCTGGGGAGGAAGGTCCCCATTGCGGGGTGTCCCTGGGGAGGAAGGTCCCCATTGCAGGGTGTCCCCGAGCAGCGCCGCCGTGGTGAAGGAGCGGCCGGGCCGGGGCAGCGCCGCCGCCCCGTTATAGCGCCCGGGGCACCGGGGCGGGACCGCGGCAGCTCCGTGCCCGCTCCTCGTCCCTGTGCCCGCTCCGTGCCCGCTCCGTGCCCGCTCCTCGTCCCTGTGCCCGCTCCGTGCCCGATCCTGTGCCCGCTCCGTGCCCGCTCCTCGTCCCTGTGCCCGCCAGGGATGTCCCTGGCCCTGCCCGCTGCTCCCACAGGGTGTCTGTCCCCTCCAGCCCCGCTGCAGGGATGTCCCACCGGTGTCCGCAGATCTCGGTGGCAATGTCACCCCCATGTCCCCCTGCCCTCGGCTGGGTGTCCCCCGGTGT
This sequence comes from Emberiza elegans, assembly GCA_024865655.1. Lineage (NCBI taxonomy): Eukaryota > Metazoa > Chordata > Aves > Passeriformes > Fringillidae > Emberiza > Emberiza elegans. Next base: position 750,887 of record JALJVW010002400.1, read on the forward strand.
CACCTTACCCTCGATGGGAATGTACCCCGCCATGTCCCCTGTCCCCATTTGAGATGCTGTCCCATGTCCCCTGCCCGTGACTGGGTGTCCCCCCGTGTCCCCCATTGGGATGTCCCCCCATGTCCCCCCGTCCCTGGGGCAGAGACCCCCGTGTCCTCCCACAGGGTGGCATTGGCCCTGAATCACTCAATGGGACCACACAGGAACCCAGTGTCACCCCAAGGCCACCAAATTCCCGGGGCAGGGGCTCGGGGTCCCCCTTGGCCCCCTGAGCTCTGCGCCCCCCCCAGCTGATTTTGGGGGTCCCACAGCCCGGGCCAGGGCGGGGACGTGCCGGGGCTCTCCCCCGCTGCCCAGCCCGGCTGATGGGATTCAGATGGTCATTAGGGGCTGAGAGTCCCAAAATCCCCGCAGCTCGTCCTAATGAGCTGGGAAAAGTCACACCTGGGCCGGCTCGGGGCTTTACTGGGGAGGAAATGGGGCAGGGGGAGCGGCCCGGGGCCGCACCTGCACCGCAGCAGCCGCAGCAGCCCCGCGGCGGCCGGCCCTCCCCAGGGACAGACCCCGACTGGTCCGGGTGGGAACAGACCCCGAACAGCTCTGGGCTGGGGACAGACCCTGAGCTGGGAACAGACCCAAACTGGGGACAGACCCCGACTGGTCCGGGTGGGAACAGACCCCAGGCTGGGGACAGACCCCGAACTGGGAACAGACCCTGAACTGGGGACAGACCCCGAACAGCTCTGGGCTGGGGATAAACCCCGAACTGGGAACAGACCCTGAACTGGGGACAGACCCCGAACAGCTCTGGGCTGGGGATAAACCCCGAACTGGGAACAGACCCAAACTGGGAACAGACCCCAAATAGGGAACAAACCCCAGGCTGGGAACAGACCCGAACTGGGAACAGACCCCAAACTGGGAACAGATCCCAGGCTGGGAACAGACCCGAACTGGGAACAGGCCCCAAACTGGGAACAGACCCCGGCTGATCCGGCTGGGAACAAACCCCAAACAGGGAACAGACCCGAACTGGGGACAGGCCCCAAACTGGGAACAGGCCCCAAACTGGGAACAGACCCCGGCTGATCCGGCTGGGAACAAACCCCAAACAGGGAACAAACCCAAACTGGGAACAGACCCAAACTGCTGTGGGCTGGGAACAGACCCCGAACTGACCTGGGTGGGAACAAACCCCGAACTGGGAACAAACCCCAAGTGATCCAGGTGGGAACAAACCCCGAGCTGCTCTGGGCTGGGAACGACCCCGAGCATTGCTGGAGAAGTCATCAGGGGCTGCGCCCTGGCCAGGGCAGCCTCTGCTCTGCTCCCCCAGCACCCAGGGGACCCCCAGAGCCACGGAGGCTGCAGGGGGAAGCTCCCCAGGGGGGTCTGTACCCCAAAAAATCCAAATTATCCCTGAAATCCCGCGGTGGGCACTGCATTCATTCCCTGGAGCAGCCCAGGGACCCCTCCCACTGCCCTGGGGAGGGGGCACAGGTGAGAGGGGGGCAGGTTTGGTGTTACTGATCCTTAGTGAGGGCCTTGGGAAGATGAAAAGGCAGGAGGCCCTTGGTGGCCTGGCTGTGTTTGGATAGGAGGCGCTTTCCCTTTTTTTATTCCCTTTTTCCTCTCGCCTGTTTGATGGAGCTGAGCAAACACCCTGGAGCCCTCCCACAGCTGGGTGGTCCCGGAATGGGGGTGCTCAGGGTCCCCGAGCTGGGTGGGACACTGGTGGCACCTGTGGGACTGGGATCCAGGTGGTGTGGGACCAGAATGGGGACACTGGGGCCCAGTGGGGCTTTGGGGTCCCCGTGTTGGGGCTGGGGCTGCGTCCCAAACTGGTGTTTGGGGTCCATGGGGATGGGGTCCCTGTGCTCTGGGGCTGAGTGGGGGTACCGGTGTCCCAAACTGGTGTTTGGGGTCCATGGGGATGGGGTCCATGTAATCAGGGGTTGAATGGGGGTACTGGTGTCCCAAACTGGTGTTTGGGGCCCATGGGGATGGGGTCCATGTAATCTGGTGCTGAATGGGGGTACTGGTGTCCCAAACTGGTGTTTGGGGCCCATGGGGATGGGACCCCAGTGATGTTTGGGATCCAAGTGAAATGGAGACAGAGGTACCCAGCAGTTTTCTGGTTCCATTCTTTTCCAGGTGGGAGAATCCTGTCCTGAGGAGAGGGGTCAGGAATCTGGGGAGGTGCTGCTGTGCGGACGAGGAGCAGGGAGAGCTGGAATTGGGGTCCCCAAACCCAGGGTCTCCTTAGGACCCAGGAGTGGGATGTGAGCCAGGGATGGCTCCTGCCCGATTTGGAGGATTAATTGCCAAAGGCTGCCGAGCTAATTAGTGACAGAGCTGCTCATTAGCCCTGGCTGGGGTGTGCGCTGCAGGGGGATGGAGCTCCAGGGTCCCTGGCCAGGCCCAGGGTGATCCCAGAGCCCCAGGACCCTCCTGGGCTCTGTGTCCATCGCCTGTCCTGCACCGTCCCTCTGTCCATTGTCCATGTGTCCATTGTCCATCTGTCCCTCTGTCCATTGTCCATGTGTCCATTGTCCCTCTGTCCGTGCGTCCATCCCGGCTGCCAGCCCTGCACTGCGGGGCCAGGGACACCCCCAGCCTGGGGGGAAAGGGACATTTTCTACCAATTCAGCCAAAATTACTGGGAAAAAGGGAAGTGTTTGGATACCCACTGCCATCAAGTGGCTGAGGAGGGTCCAGACCTGACCCCAGTCCTTTGTGGGGTCGTTTTATCAGAGTTCCCCATCCGCCCCCAAGAAAATCCTCTGTCTTTTCCAGTTATTGAAGGTCTCCCACCCGCATTTGGGATGCAGAGCAAAGCCCTCCCTTAAGCATCCTAAGATATGCAGCTCCACTTCTTCTCTCCAAAGACCTGACCCAGCTCCAGGCAGGTTTTCCCAAGCAGGACTTGGACGTGCACAGGTCACCGCGGCTGTTTGAGGCTGGAAATGCAGAAAAATAAAGAAGAAAAAATATTTTTAAACCCTGGTAGATTTGCCTGACCTGAGAAACTCCTTGCACAGGAGATTTTGGAAGCTGGGAGCTCCGACAGAGGAATTTCTGCAGATAATGACATCCACAGCTGAATGATATGGGATTGAATGTGCCCAAATCCCAAACTGGGGTCCTGCAGCAGAGCTGGTGCTGGGAGGGGACCCTTGGGGCTGGGACAGATCCCCCCAGGCTGAGTTTGGTCACCCCAGGGCTGGGATGGATCCCTCAGGAACTGAGGCAGCAGAACAGGGTATGTGATGTTTGAAGCCTTTTCCCTGCACCTGAAGGAAAAATGATGATTTTGGGTTTTTCTCCACAATCTTCCTCATTTCTGCTCTGGGGCTTTTGGAACTGTGGGGGTTCCTGGGGTTCCTGCCCTGCCCTTCCCACTCTGCTCTGGTCCTGCTCCCTGCCCAGACTCCTTTGGGTGCTGATGGTGCCATAGGAGCCACTTCCAGAAAAAAAAAAAAAAATCTGTTTTTGGGGCATCTGGGTCTGATTCCCAACGGCTCCTGAAGTGCTGAGCATCTCTGATCCACAGGGATCCAGGGACCCCAGTGAGCAGGGATCCCAGTTAGGGAACATCCCAGTTAGGGAGACAATCCCAGTTAGTGACAGTCCCAGTCAGGGAACCTCCCAGTTAGGGAACATCCCAGTTAGGGAACATCCCAGTGAGGGAGCATCCCAGTTAGCAGAGACCCCAGTTAGTAACAATCCTAGTGAGCAGGGATCCCAGTTAGGGAATTTCCCAGTTAGCAGGGATCCCAGTTAGCAGGCATCCCAGATAGTGACAATCCCAGTGAGTGACAATCCCAGTGAGTGACAATCCCAGTTAGCGACAATCCCAGTTAGTGACAATCCCAGTTAGTGACAATCCCAGCTGGCTCCCATGCAGTGAGCTGCCAGCTCCCATCACCAGCCCCCCCAATTAACAGGCTGCTAATTACTGGGGATGCCGGTCAGGGGCCGAGGTCCCGGTGGGTCATGGGAGGTCCTGGAATCTGGGAGGTCCCTTGGGGTCTCCTAGCTGGGATCCGTGACCGCCAGAGGGCGATCCCAGACCGCGCTGGGGCTGCAGGGCGGGGTCCCAAAGGGATGGGGTCCAGGGACAGGGGTCAGTGGGAGGGGACAGTGGTGGGACAGTGACAGGGACATGGGACCGGGGATGGGGTCCAGGGACATGGGACAGAGGAAGGTCCAGGAAGGTCCCGATAGTGACGGGGACAGTCCACAGGACAGTTCCAGGACAGTGACATGGGCCAGACGGGGACATCCCAGAGAGGGCTGGGGCAGTGACAGGGGGGGGTGGGGGGGGGACATGGGATGGGGCAGTGACAGGGACATGGGACACAGGGATGGGGACAGTGACATGGGACAGCAGGATGGGACAGTGGGAGGGGACACACCAGAATAGGACACATCAGAGCGCACTGGGCTGGCACAGTGGGCTGGGGGACACCAGGGTAGGACAAACTGGGATGGGACACGCCAGGGTGGGACAGTGGGATGGGGTACACCGGGGTGGGACACACCGGGGTGGGACACACCAGGGTGGGACACCCAGCGCCAGCAGGTTTATCCTGATGGATGTTTGTCACAGAGGTTTATCCCGATGGACAGAGGGGGGCTCTGAGCTGTGCCCTCTCCGTGCTGTGGTGCCACTGTCCCACAGGAGCTCTGGCTGAGCCTTTGGGTGTCGATGGGGGCCACGTCCCCCGCACCCCGAGGCGCAGCAGCAATGGGGACCTTGGGAAGGGGACATTTGTCCTTCCCGTGCTGATTTTGGGGCAGCAGGACCAAACTGCTGTCACTTCCCCGCGGGGTTTGCAGCATCCCCAGGGCCAGCAGCCCCTCGGTGGGTCCCCCTGTGCCGCCATCTGCCCCGCGGGCGCGGCGGGGTCAGCGCCCCTCCATCTGCCAGCGGCAATGTCACCCGCGCTGTCATTGCCAAACGCGGAGGCGCCCGCGGAATTGATGGCGCCGGATTTGCACGGCGCAGTGTCAACACGGCCCCGCGGCCGCCGGGACCCCCTCACCCCGCACGCGATTGCGGCTCGCTGTGCAAACAGCGCGGGGGGGCGCGGAGCGGCGCCCGGCATCGCTCGCGGGGATTGAGGCGCTCGCAGCCGCGGCCCCGCTCACCCCGGCCCCGCCGGGACCGGGGGGCCCCGTCCCACCCCCCGCCATTGACCGACCCCGGGAGGGGCGGCGCCAGCCCAGACCGGCGCTCCGAGGCCCGGCCGCAGGCGGAACGGAGCAAACGCTGCGTGCGGGACCCGCTGCACGGAGCCCGGAGCGCCGATCGTGCCCCTGAAGGGCGGGTGAAGGGGACAGCGGGGCGAGCAGGAGGGAGAGGGCAGGGGGCAGCCTGCAGCCCCCCCGCTCCGCCGAACAATCAGAATAAAAGCAAATTATTTCTCCCATTTCCCTTCCCGAGATGAGCGATAAAGTGTCCATCCCCAAAAGCGCCTGATAACGCTTTAATTTCACCGCCAGCCCTAAAAATGCCATTTCTACGCAAAGCAGGGCCCGCTCTCCTCCCCGGCCGGCTTTTGATAAATGTTGGGGGATTTTTCCTCCCCTTTTTTCGCCCATTCCCGTGTGCTCGGCGCAGGGGAAATGCCCCCGGAGCTACGAGCGCCGCACAATGAAGCAAAATCATATTTTAGTCAAAATAGGCAGACGGCGCTCGCAGCCAACTTTCAAATTAGCATTTTGAGGGCAAATATGCAGCAATTTGAGATAATGAGGCCTGATTATTCAATCCAATGAATGTTAAATAGGCAGCGAGGGCGCCCGCGCCTTATCTCCCCCGCTTTCCATTTATGTGACTTTAGTTTAGTTTTAATCGTTTCCCATTTGAACTCTTTATTTGTCTTGGCTCAGGCCCCTTCCCCCACAGCTCCCCTCTGCTGCCTCCCTCCATTCCCGGGCATCCCTGCACTGCCAGCTGGGAGTCCTGCACCGCCTGCCCTTCCCAATGGATGGCATCGAGCTTCGCTGCTCGCATTCCAGGGAATTGGGGCTGGGGGGGCTTTGGGTCCATGTGTCCGGGTTTGGGGGTGTTTTGGTGGTTTGGGAATACAGGGCAGGACCTGCGATAGTGACACGGGACAGTGACACAGGACAGTGACACAGGACAGTGACATGGGACACAGTGACGGGGACAGTGACGGGGACAGAGGGATGGGGCAGTGACAGGGACAGCGGGGTGGGGACAGTGACATGGGACAGTGACAGGGACAGTGACATGGGACACAGTGACAGGGACAGTGACAGGGACAGTGACATGGGACAGCGGGATGGGGGCAGTGGGAGGGGATACACCAGAATAGGACACATCAGAGCGCACTGGGCTGGCACAGTGGGCTGGGGGATACCAGGGTAGGACAAACTGGGATGGGACACGCCAGGGTGGGACAGTGGGCTGGGACACACCAGGATGGGACAGTGGGATGGGGTACACCGGGGTGGGACACACCAGGATGGGACACCCAGCGCCAGGAGGTTTATCCTGATGGATGTTTGTCACAGAGGTTTATCCCGATGGATAAAAGGGGGCTCTGAGCTGTGCCCTCTCCGTGCTTTGGTGCCACTGTCCCACAGGAGCTCTGGCTGAGCCTTTGGGTGTCGATGGGGGACGCGTCCCCCGCACCCCGAGGCACAGCAGCAATGGGGACCCTGGGAAGGGGACATTTGTCCTTCCCGTGCTGATTTTGGGGCAGCAGGACCAAACTGCTGTCACTTCCCGCTGGGGTTTGCAGCATCCCCAGGGCCAGCAGCCCCTCGGCGGGTCCCCCCTGTGCCGCCATCTGCCCCGCGGGCGCGGCGGGGTCAGCGCCCCTCCATCTGCCAGCGGCAATGTCACCCGCGCTGTCATTGCCAAACGCGGAGGCGCCCGCGGAATTGATGGCGGCGGATTTGCACGGCGCAGTGTCAACACGGCCCCGCGGCCGCCGGGACCCCCTAACCCCGCACGCGATTGCGGCTCGCTGTGCAAACAGCGCGGGGGGGCGCGGAGCGGCGCCCGGCATCGCTCGCGGGGATTGAGGCGCTCGCAGCCGCGGCCCCGCTCACCCCGGGCCCGCCGGGACCGGGGGGCCCCGTCCCACCCCCCGCCATTGACCGACCCCGGGAAGGGCGGCGCCAGCCCACACCGGCGCTCCGGGGCCCGGCCGGAGGCGGAACGGAGCAAACGCTGCGTGCGGGACCCGCTGCACGGAGCCCGGAGCGCCGACCGTGCCCCTGAAGGGCGGGTGAAGGGGACAGCGGGGCGAGCAGGAGGGAGAGGGCACGGAGCAGCCTGCAGCCCCCCCGCTCCGCCGAACAATCAGAATAAAAGCAAATTATTTCTCCCATTTCCCTTCCCGAGATGAGTGATAAAGTGTCCATCCCCAAAAGCGCCTGATAACGCTTTAATTTCACCGCCAGCCCTAAAAATGCCATTTCTACGCAAAGCAGGGCCCGCTCTCCTCCCCGGCCGGCTTTTGATAAATGTTGGGGGATTTTTCCTCCCCTTTTTTCGCCCATTCCCGTGTGCTCGGCGCAGGGGAAATGCCCCCGGAGCTACGAGCGCCGCACAATGAAGCAAAATCATATTTTAGTCAAAATAGGCAGACGGCGCTCGCAGCCAACTTTCAAATTAGCATTTTGAGGGCAAATATGCAGCAATTTGAGATAATGAGGCCTGATTATTCAATCCAATGAATGTTAAATAGGCAGCGAGGGCGCCCGCGCCTTATCTCCCCCGCTTTCCATTTATGTGACTTTAGTTTAGTTTTAATCGTTTCCCATTTGAACTCTTTATTTGTCTTGGCTCAGGCCCCTTCCCCCACAGCTCCCCTCTGCTGCCTCCCTCCATTCCCGGGCATCCCTGCACTGCCAGCTGGGAGTCCTGCACCGCCTGCCCTTCCCAACGGATGGCAGCGAGCTTTGCTGCTTGCATTCCAGGGAATTGGGGCTGGGGGGGCTTTGGGTCCATGTGTCCGGGTTTGGGGGTGTTTTGGTGGTTTGGGAATATTTGCAGGGATGTGCGTCCTTGGGAAGAGATGCCATGGAACCATGGAGTGTTTTGGGTTGGAGGGGACCAAAAGGCTCATCCAGTTCCACGGCAGGGACACCTCCCATGATCCCAGGTGGATCCAGGCCCCAGTGTCCAACCTGGCCTTGGGCACTGCCAGGGATCCAGGGGCAGCCCCAGCAAATCTGGGAATTCCAGCCCAGCCAGCAATTCCTGGCCAGGATCCCAGCCCAATCTCCCCTTTCCCAGTGGCAGCCATTCCCTGGCTCCTGTCCCTCTGTCCCTTGTCCCCAGTCCCTCTCCAGCTCTCCTGGAGCCCCTCCAGGCCCTGCCAGGGGCTCTGAGCTCTGCCTGGAGCCTTCCCTTCTCCAGGGGAGCATTCCCAGCTCTGCCAGCCTGGCTCCAGAGCAGAGGGGCTCCAGCCCTGCAGCAGCTCCGGGGCCTCCTCTGGGCTCTCTGCAGCAGCTCCACGTCCTCCTGCTGTTGGCCCCAGGGCTGGGGCAGCTCTGCACGTGGGCTCTCACCTGAGGGAGGGGCACAGGGACACAATTCCCACCTTGCCCTTGGCATCAGCCCATAATGGGGGTTTGGGTCGTTTCCAAACCTTCGAGGTGCTGCATTCCCAGCTCTGGCTCTTCCTTCACCCCTTCCCTTCCCTGCAGGGCTGGTGCTGCTCTCACTCCCACCACAAAATGGATCCAAACACCCAACGAGCCCTGGGAATGGGATCCCAGCCCTGGGAATGGGGTCTGAGCCCTGGGAATGGGGTCTGAGCCCTGGGAAGGGGATCCCAGCCCTGGGAATGGGGTCTGAGCCCTGGGAATGGGAACCCAGCCCTGGGAATGGGATCTGAGCCCTGGGAATGGGGTCTGAGCCCTGGGAATGGGAACCCAGCCTTCCCAAGCAAAGCCTGGTTTGGCATCCCCAATCCCAATCCCAATCCCAATCCCAATCCCAATCCCAATCCCAATCCCAATCCCAATCCCGTTGTGCTGTTCCTGCAGCACTTTTCTTGTCTCCCACGAAAACCCCACTCCTCTGCAGCCCCAAAAAGGAGCTTCTCCCATCCCCAGCGAGGGGCAGCTGATGGGGTGAGCTTGGGATGGAGATCTCCATCTCCATTGGGATGGAGAGAGGGATTTTGGACCAAAAGTGTGGAAAAAGAAAAAAAATCATTGCAGCACATTGGTGTTGTTTTCCAGCTTCTTCCCGGGATGGGTTTGTTGGGAGTCCGCACCCAGTGTGTCAGGGGAGCATCAGGGTGAGCTGGGGGAGCTACATTCCATGGAGGAGGAAGAAAAAATTAAGTTAATCAAAAATGGAAGGAAAGGTTAAAGTTGATGGAAAAACTAAAGGAAAAAAATTAATCAAAAATTGAAGGAATGGTTAAAGTTGAAGGAGAAATGAAAGGAAAAAATTAAATTAAAATTGATGGAAAAAAAAATTACAGCAGAAATTAAAGCCAAAGCAAAAATTGATGTTAAAACAAAAATTAAACGTGAAGGAAAATTTAAAGGAAAATTTCACTCAGCCCAGGCTCACTGAGGATGCTGCAAAGGTGTTCCCTTTGATTCCAGAGTGGAATAAAAAATAAAGTAATTTATTTAGGTGCAATTAGAAACCTTCCTTATGCAACAAATGCAAAGGTGAGAGTGAAACCAAAGAGATGAATAAATACGAGATAAATAAATAGGAGCAGGGCAGGGAAGGTGAAGGGAGATGGAAAAAAACCCCAGTTATGGAGGTAAAAGATGGGAAGTGGCAAGAGCAGGAGATGTGCTGAGAGTAGAGATAATCAGAGCATAAAAAACTGGGGGAAAACAATCAAAAGAAGGGAAAATCAAAAGCAGATGCTGAGGAGGGATAAGGGGCAGCCGGGGGAGCGGGAGCAGGCCCTGGACTGGGGGGATAATTGGATTTGAGTTCATCTCGGGGTGATAAGCACTTCCTGAGGAGGGCTTTATTCCCTAGGAAGCAAATTTTAATGGGGATTTGAATATGGCTGGGGCAGCACACCCCCAACGGGAAAATGGGGATTTTGGCAGCTCTCGGGCTTGCCTGGGGGCTTTTGGGGAGAAATGGGGTCCTCCTGCACTGGGCAGCTTCAGCCCCGCCAGCCGCCTTGGGGGTGAGCAGGGACCCCAAGGGAAGGGACACGGGGAGGGACACGGGGAGGGACACGGGGAGGGTCACGGGAATTAAGGAATGATGGGGCTGGAAGGGACCTCAGAGCCCACTCAGTGTCCCCAAAGGGAAGGGAAGAGAAGGGACACAGGAAGGGACATGGGAAGGGACATGGGAACCCTGGAATGACCGGGGCTGAAAGGGAAGGGACATGGGAGTCACGGAATGCTGGGGCTGGAAGGGACCTCAGAGCCTGCTCAGTGTCCCCAAAAGGAAGGGAAGGGACACAGGAAGGGACATGGGAATCACAGAATGATGGGGCTGGAACGGACCTCAGACCCTGTTTGGTGTCCCCTCAGTGTCCCACTCAGTGTCCCCACTCAGTGTGATCTCAGTGTCCCCACTCAGTGTCCCCACTCAGCGTCATCTCAGTGTCCCCAGTCAGTTTCCGTGCTCATGTTTCATGTCCCCTCTCGATGTCCCCACTCAGTGTCCCCTCTCAGTGTCCCTGCTCATGTCTCATGTCCCTGCTCAGTGTCCCCTCTCAGTGTCCCCCTCCCCTCTCGGTGTCCCCTCTCGATGTCCCCACTCACTGTCTCCTCTCAGTGTCCCCAGTCATTGTCCCTGCTCATGTCCCTGCTCAGTGTCCCCTCTCAGTGTCTCTGTGTCCCCTCTCAATGTCCCTGCTCCGTGTCCCCTCTCGGTGTTCCCTCTCAGTGTCCTTGCTCAGTGTCTCCTCTCAGTGTCCCCTCTCGATGTCTCCCTCCCCTCTCAATGTTCCCGCTCAGTGTCCCCTCTCGGTGTTCCCTCTCAGTGTCCTTGCTCAGTGTCTCCTCTCAGTGTCCCCTCTCGATGCCTCCCTCCGCTCTCTGTGTCCCCGCTCAGTGTCCCCTCTCGGTGTCCCCTCTCGGTGTCCCCGTTCAATGTCCCCCTCCCCTCTCTGTGTCCCCGCTCGGTGTCTCCCTCCCCTCCTGGTGTCCCCTCTCAATGTTCCTGCTCAGTGTCCCCTGTCAATGTCCCCTCTCAGTGTCCCCTCTCCGTGTCCCCTCTCGATGTCCCCCTCCCCTCTCCGTGTCCCCTCTCGGTGTCCCCCTCCTCCCGCTGTCCCCGCTGGTGTCCCCGCGCTGGAGCGGAACGGGCGCGCCGGGAGCGGTGGCAGCGGTGGCCGATGGCAGCGATAGGGCAGGGCTGGCGCGGCCCCGCTGCCCCGGCCGCCCCTTATCGCGGCGGGATCGGCATCGGGATCGGGATCGCCGCCCCGCTGGGCCCGACCTTGCCCCGGGCACGGAACGGCGGCGGGGCCGAGCTGGGGGTTTAACGGGGTTTAACGGGACATTAGCGACACTGGAAGGGGACATTGGGATTGGGGCCCGGCCCGGCCTGGGAAACGCTCCCGGGTGGGAGGGGTGAGGTGGGAGGGGTGCGCGGGGCTCGGGACACCGGGGAGCTGCGATGGGGACACAGGGGAGCTGCGATGGGGACACTGGGGATCATCCGTGGGGACACCGAGGAGCTGCTCCTGGTGTGCCTGGCCACGGCAGAATGGCTTCGGGGGGGCTCCAGCAGCTGGGGGGCACACACAGGTGTGGGGTGTGGGCACACCTGGGCATGGACACACCCGGGTATGGGTATGCCTGGACACGGACACACCCGAGCATGAGCACACTTGGGCACGGACATACCTGTGCCCTTGTATGCACATGGCACACCTGGGCAGGGACACACCTGTGCAAGGACACATCTGTGCAGAGACACATCTGGGCAGGGACACACTTGTGCAAGGACACATCTGTGCAAAGGCACATCTGGGCAGGGACACACCTGAGCAGGGACATACCTGGGCAGGGACACACGTGGGCAGGGGCACACCTGTGCTCGCACTCATGTGGGTCTGGGGCACAGACAGGCAGAGCCGTGCCGGGGATGCTGTGCCGGGGGTGCCCCGGGCCACGGGATGTGTGTGCTGCGGCTGTGGCCGCAGGGGTGTGACCACCCCGGTGTGACTGCCCCGGGTGTGACCGCAGGGGTGTGGCCGCAGGGGTGTGACCGCACCGGGGCTGGGCGTCACCCCGGCCCCGCCCACAGCCCCGCCCCCTGCGCGTGCCCCTAGCCCCGCCCACTTCAACCGCCAAGTGGGGCGGGGCAAAGGCTGCCGTGGGGCGTGGTTAAGAGTCGGGGGCGGGGCAAGAGCTGCCCGTGGGGCGTGGTTAACAGTCGAGGGCGGGGCAAAGGCTGCCGTGGGGCGTGGTTAAGAGTCGGGGGCGGGGCAAGAGCTGCCCGTGGGGCGTGGTTAAGAGTCGGGGGCGGGGCCAACGCGCTGCGCGGCCGGTTGGGGCGGGGCTAAAGACGATCGGGGCGGAGGCAGAGCGCGCTGTGGGCGTGGCCAGAGCAGCACCGGGGCGTGGCCAGCGCCGTTGCTGGGGGGCCCTGCGCCGTGTGGGCGGGGCCGGCCCGCCGGTGTCGCTCGCGCTGCGGCAGCGGCGGCTCCGGAGCGGGGCCCAGCCCGGCCCGGCCGCTTCTCCCGGCCCCGCCCCGCCCCTCCCGGCCCGGCCCGGCCCGGCCCGGCCCGGCCATGGCGCTGCTGCGAGCGGCCGCGCTGCCCGCCGAGGGCTGCCCGGCCTGGCTGCCCACGCATGTCCAGGTGACGGTGGTGCGGGCCCGCGGGTTGCGCTGCAAGGGCGGCGGCAAAGGCAAAGCGGGCGGCAGCGACGCGTACACCGTGATCCAGCTGGGCCGCGAGAAGTACAGCACCTCGGTGGCCGAGAAGAGCGGCGGCAGCCCCGAGTGGAGGGAGGAATGTGCCTTCGAGCTGCCCCCCGAGCCCGGGGCCTCCGCCGAGCTGGTGCTGACGGTGATGCACCGGGCGCTCGTGGGCATGGACCGGTTCCTGGGCCAGGCCCTGGTGCCCCTGGAGCCCGCCCGGCAGCGTGGCCGCGAGCCCGACGAGCGGTGAGTGCGGGGCGGCCGCGGGAGCGGGGCCGGGGCTGGGGCTGCACCGGGCAGCTCCGGGGGGGCGGCACGGGGTCCCAGGGTGGGCACACGGACCCCCCGTGTGCCCGGGGACTGGTGTCCTGGAGTCCGTCTGTCCCAGGGTGGTGTCACGGCATGCCCGGGTACCCCTGGAGGGGCAGTGGGGTCACTGTGTGCCCCAGGGTGAGCACATGGAATCCCCCAGTGCCCTGGCATGGCTGTCACTGTGCCCCAGGCTGGGCACATGGAATCCCCCAGTGCCCTGGCACAGCTGTCACTATGTCACTGTGCCTCAGGGTGGGCACCGCGGGGTCCCTGGGTCCCCAGGATGGCTGCTGGAGGAGGAAAGGCATCAGGGCTTCCGTGGGCACCCTCGGGACGTGCCACGGGAGTTGGGGTGTGGCGGGTCCGGGCGTGCCCGTCTGGGCTTTGTGGGGCTCCCGCACCGTCTGTGGCCGTGCCCGCCACTGGCTGTGTCACCCCCTCAGGAGGACTCGGGCCATGGCAGGGCCTGGGGATGCCCGGGAAGGACATGCGGGAAGGGTGGGACATCCCAGCTGTGCCAGGAAGGGGCTGTGGGACGGGGGTCCCAGCATCCCCCTGCAGGGAATTGTGCTGGACTGGGCACGGGAGCATCCATCCCCGGGCAGGGCACCGGAGCATCCATGCCCCGACGGGGCACAGCATCCATCCCTGGGCGGGCGCAGCATGGCCCGCGATCCCTCCGCATCCCCAGGGCTCTGTGTCTCCTGCACCTCATGGTTTGTCCCCTGGTGGTTTGTCCCACCAGGTGTCCGCTGGTGGCTGCGGTGGCTTTGCAGCCCCCCCGTTGTCACCTGGTTTGTGACGGAGGGTCCCCAGTTTGGGGTGCAGACCCCAGTACAAACGCTGTGTGTGAGGGGAATTGCTGCTCCTCCTCCCTGTCCACAGGGGTTTACAACAACCAGAATGTTTTCCAGGCTTTGCCCAGTAGAGGAGGGCAGGAATGCGGCTGGGATTCCTGCAGGGAAGGAGTTTCGGGGGCATTGTTCGGGCAGGGCTGGCAGTGCCCCCCTGGCCCCCCAGCCCCGGCAGCTGTGCTGGATCTGTGCCCGGAGCTGCGGCCTCGCAGGGAGCCTCCCTCCCTCCTTCCCTCCCTCCTTCCCTCCCCTCACAGCCACAAAAATTAGCAGCAAAACGGGCTGGGGGAACTTTCCCTGTGGAGCGAATGCATTTCCCCACCCCGAGGCTCCCGGCGGGCCCAGAAGGGAGCGTGGGCCGGGGCAGGCGTGAGGAGCCCCGGGGACACGGCTGGCAGCTCCCCCGCGCTTATCCTGCTTTATTCTGCTTTTCTTAGCAAAACGCCCGAGCTGGGCGGGCTCAGGGGCTGGGCCGGCATTCCTGGGGCCTGCTGGAACCGGGGGAGAGCCCTGCCCTGGGGGAGGTTTTTGTGGAGCCCCCCGAGGCCTGCTCCTGGCCAAGGCCTGCTCCTGGCCAAGGCCTGCTCCTGGCTCTGGAGTCCCAAGGTCCCGTCAGGGGCTGTTAATCCCACGGGAGCAATGTCCAGCCTGTGTCACCCCGTGACACCAACCCTGCAGGCTGGAGAGCCCCAGGGGCTTGGAGAAGGCTCCAGGGAGACCCTTCCAGCACCTTCCAGGGCCTGAAGAGAAAAAGGTCCCTCCCAACCCAACCATTCCAGGATTCTGGAGCCCCTCTGCTCTGGGAGGACTGGGAATGTTCCCCTGGAGAAGGGAAAAATCCAGGGAATGCTCAGAGTCCCTGAAGGGGCTCCAGGAGAGCTGGAGAGGGACTGGGGACAAGGGACAGAGGGACAGGAGCCAGGGAATGGCTCCCACTGGGAAAGGGGAGATTGGGCTGGGATCTTGGCCAGGAATTGCTGCCTGGGCTGGAATTCCCAGATTTGCTGTGGCTGCCCCTGGATCCCTGGCAGTGCCCAAGGCCAGGTTGGACACTGGGGCTTGGATCCACCTGGGACAGGGGAAGGGATGGACTGGGATGAGCTTTGAGCTCCCTTCCAGCCCAACCCATTCCATGATTCTCTCATTTGCTCTCTTGTCTCCCTCCCTTCCTGTAGCTGTGCTTGCATAAGGAAAATTCACTTCCCCTTGAGGCATTCAGGATCACAGGAGCTTTTAAAACTCTGTTTTCACCCGTGGCCCCGAGGATGGAAATGAGCGCGGAAAACACGAGGGAAGCTCTCACCCTGTGCCCCTCTGCAGCCTGGAGGGGCCACACTGGTGTTTGGAGGAGAATCCCAGGGGCTGGAGCTTGCCCAGCTGGGTGGGAGAAGGCTCACGGGGAATTTGGGGGTTCTGGCTCTTTGGGAGCTTCCAGCCGGCCCCGACGTCTGGAAACAACTTTGTTGAGGAGGAAACTTCCAGTCCCAGATTAGAAAGAGCAAAACAAACAGAGGCTCCCACCCTGGGGCTGGCCCTGCTGGGCCCAGGCAGGGCTGTGCTGGGGAGATAACGGGGCTGTGGGGCTGAGCTCTGCCCTCTGCCAGGGCAGGGGGAGCCTGCTCCAGCAAAGCATCCCTTGTCAGCGTGCTGACCTTGCTCTCATTTCCCTGCAGGTTTTTATGGCACAGGAACTTGAGCAGTGATAATTGTTATCCTTGTTTTCGGCTGCTGGAAAATGTTCCGTCAAGCTTGGACTCTTCCCCGGGAAGGGGGGCCGGGGTGTTTACGAGCTGCTCAGCCTGGGCCATTTCAGTGTTTTGCCGGGGGAAAATCAACTCCTGGAGTTGCACAAGAGCAGCCTGAGAGCTCTCGTGGCCTTTTTGGGCATCCCGGGGTTTGTCCCACGCTCAGGCGGCTCCGGGGATCGGGCTTGGCAGGCAAAGCAAGCTCTGAGCATCATTTCCCCCCTTTGCATGGAGCCTTTGTGCATCCAGAGAGCCCTGGGCAGGATCTTCCTGGTCCTCACCTCCCTCCCCTGAGCTGATCCTGCTGCTCCCTGTCCTGTGCAAAGCCAGGGTCCAGCGCAGGAAAAGAGGGATTTTTGGGAACTCACAAGGCAGGTGTTGCTTCTGCTTCCCAACATCCAGGAAATGCCCTTGGAGTCCCCTGTGGGGCTCATCCTGTGGGGTAGCAGTGAGCCAGGGACTGTCCCCTGCACATCCAGCCCATCAGCTGAGAATCCTGGAGTGCTTTGGGTTGGAAAGGGCTGTAAAGTCACCCAGTGCCACCCCTGCCATGGCAGGGACACCTCCCACTGTCCCAGGTGCATCCAAGCCCCAATGTCCAGCCTGGCCTTGGGCACTTCCAGGGATCCTGGGGCAGCCCCAGCTGCTCTGGGCACCCTGTGCCAGGGCCTCACACCCTGCCAGGGAACAATTCCCAATTCCCAATATCCCATCCAGCCCTGCCCTCTGGCAGTGGGATCCATCCCCTGTGCCCTGTCCCTCCAGGCCTTGTCCCCAGTCCCTCTCCAGACCTCTGGGGACCTTTCCCTTGGCCCAGGGTGAGCAGCAAGGGAGAGGACACTGAGGGGACAGGAGGGAACACCTGCAGGGCTGGAGCCTGGATCTCCCTGCCTGGGAACCCAAAATTCCCTGATTTGCAGGGTGAGGGTGAGGCTGATGGTGGGAGGAAGATGGAAGGTGTCCTGGGCTGACTACAGCCCTTAGTGGCCATTCCCTGGCCCTCCCTCTCTGCAGAACCATTTCCATGTGTCCCTGTCCCAAAGGTCTGCCAGCCCTGGCACAGGGACAGGGTGAAGGTGCAGGCAGGGAGCTCCAGGGCTCAGTCCCCAGGGTTTGGGCTCTGTGTGTGAGGCTGCAGCAGGAGTCAGGACCGCTGGTCTGCTTTTCCTGCAGTGACTTGCACTTGCTCCCAACAGGGAACTCGTCTGGGGGAGTTGTTCCCTGTGCAGAATTAGCTCAGCTCTGACTTCCCCAAAGCCCTTCCGTGCTGCACTTCCCTGTTCTGGTTCCCCTTCCTGCCCAGCTGTGGGGCACCTGCTGCTGGGGGGCTGCCAGGGCCCGGGGCTCTGCTCCCTCTCCACCAGCGCGGGGCCTTTCCTTCGGCTGCCAGACTTGGCCAGCGCAGCTCCTTGGGGCCACCAGGGCTTCTCTGCTCCACGTGGGGATGGAGGAGCTCCTCAGGGGAGGAACAGGGAGTTCTCTTTGCCATGGAGGCAGAGAGAGTGGAGAAGGAGGTTTGAGCCCCAGCACGGGCAGGAGGCTGGGAGAAGGAAAGCGCTGACCCAGAGGGGCCCGTCCTGCCCGGTGGTGGGTGCTGCCCATGTGCTCAGTGTGCTGCAGGGGTGAGAAGCTCCCTCAGAGCCAAGGATGGTCCCAAGGCCCTGCCAGGAGCCCACACCAGGCACTTGTCCCTTGCTGGACTGGTGGCACCCATCCTGTCCCCTCCTTGCTGTGGCATTTGCTTTCCTGGCACTGTCCTGGTGTTCCCCCTGGCATGGACCCGCTCTCATCTCCTCCCCCAGCCCCTCTGGAGCTGTGCCAGCCCATGCTGTGCCTGTGGTGTCTCCCTGCCTCCCTCGTTTAATGAAGATCAGATTAGCAGTGGAATGGGGCTGTGGCAGCCTGCAGGCTCGGGGCTGTGCCATCTCCCTGGGACCTGGTGCTCCTTTCCATTCCCAGCCTGGCCTTGGCTCCTCGTGCCAGGGGACACTGTCACACCCAGGCTGGAGCTCTGTCTGCTCCCTGGGGAGCTGAGCCCAGGCCAAATCCCTGCAGCTCTGTCCTTGGCACGGCTGTCCTTAGCCTGAGGAGAGGGAGAGTCCTTGCAGTGGGGTGGGGAGGAAACTGCTGCTCTGGGGTGGGTTTGGGATGGCAGCTTTGCATCCAAGGGTGAGCAGAGTGCCCAGCAGGGCTGGTGAGGGTCTCTGAGGGGGCCAGGAGCACCAGGGAGCTCCTGGCGTGCCCTGAGCTGGGATGGTTCGGGCTGAAAATGCAGCTCTGAGGCAGGAAACGCCCTGGAGTGTCGAAATGCTGCAGGGGAGGAGGGGCTGCTGCTGCCAAAAACTGGGGCAGGATGCTCTGCTGTGGGGGCAGGGGTACAGCCAGGGCTGGGGTGGCACCTGTGGTGACCAGGGTGGGATAGCACCCTTGGTGACCAGGGTGGGGTGACACCCATGGTGACCAGGGTGGGGTGACACCCACAGTGACCAGGGTGGGATAGTGCCCTTGGTGACCAGGGTGGGGTGACACCCATGGTGACCAGGGTGGGATAGCACCCTTGGTGACCAGGGTGACCCATGGGACCGGGGTGGGGGGTGACCAGGGTGGGGGAGGGATAAGCCCTGGTGACCAGGGTGAGGGGAGCCCTTGGTGACCAGGGTGAGGTGACACCCACGGTGACCAGGGTGGGATAAGCCCTTGGTGACCAGGGTGGGATAGTGCCCTTGGTGACCAGGGTGAGGTGACACCCATGGTGACCAGGGTGGGATAGCACCCTTGGTGACCAGGGTGAGGTGACACCCATGGTGATCAGTGGGGTGACACCCACGGTGACCAGGGTGGGATAGCACCCTTGGTGACCAGGGTGGGATAACACCCATGGTGACCAGGGTGGGATAGCACCCTTGGTGACCAGGGTGGTGACACCCATGGTGACCAGGGTGGGATAAGCCCTTGGTGACCAGGGTGAGGTGACACCCCATGGTGACCAGGTGGGATGGGACCCAGGGTGGGCCCATGGTGACCAGGGTGGGATCCCTGGCAGGGTGGATAACACCCATGGTGACCAGGGTGGGACCAGGGTGGGATAGCACCCTTGGTGACCTTCCAGCCCAACCCATTCCATGACCAGGGTGACCAGGCCCCTTGGATCCAGGGTGGGGTGACACCCATGGTGACCAGGGTGGGAAATCCACTTCCTTGAGGCATTCAGGATCACAGGAGCTTTTAAAACTCTGTTTTCACCCGTGGCCCCGAGGATGGAAATGAGCACGGAAAACACGAGGGAAGCTCTCACCCTGTGCCCCTCTGCAGCCTGGAGGGGCCACACTGGTGTTTGGAGGAGAATCCCAGGGGCTGGAGCTTGCCCAGCTGGGTGGGAGAAGGCTCACGGGGAATTTGGGGTTCTGGCTCTTTGGGAGCTTCCAGCCGGCCCCGACGTCTGGAAACAACTTTGTTGAGGAGGAAACTTCCAGTCCCAGATTAGAAAGAGCAAAACAAACAGAGGCTCCCACCCTGGGGCTGGCCCTGCTGGGCCCAGGCAGGGCTGTGCTGGGGAGATAACGGGGCTGTGGGGCTGAGCTCTGCCCTCTGCCAGGGCAGGGGGAGCCTGCTCCAGCAAAGCATCCCTTGTCAGCGTGCTGACCTTGCTCTCATTTCCCTGCAGGTTTTTATGGCACAGGAACTTGAGCAGTGATAATTGTTATCCTTGTTTTCGGCTGCTGGAAAATGTTCCGTCAAGCTTGGACTCTTCCCCGGGAAGGGGGGCCGGGGTGTTTACGAGCTGCTCAGCCTGGGCCATTTCAGCGCTTTGCCAGGGGAAAATCAACTCCTGGAGTTGCACAAGAGCAGCCTGAGAGCTCTCGTGGCCTTTTTGGGCATCCCGGGGTTTGTCCCACGCTCAGGCGGCTCCGGGGATCGGGCTTGGCAGGCAAAGCAAGCTCTGAGCATCATTTCCCCCCTTTGCGTGGAGCCTTTGTGCATCCAGAGAGCCCTGGACAGGATCTTCCTGGTCCTCACCTCCCTCCCCTGAGCTGATCCTGCAGCTCCCTGTCCTGTGCAAAGCCAGGGTCCAGCGCAGGAAAAGAGGGATTTTTGGGAACTCACAAGGCAGGTGTTGCTTCTGCTTCCCAACATCCAGGAAATGACCTTGGAGTCCCCTGTGGGGTAGCAGTGAGCCAGGCACTGTCCCCTGCACATCCAGCCCATCAGCTGAGAATCCTGGAGTGCTTTGGGTTGGAAAGGGCTGTAAAGTCACCCAGTGCCCCCCCTGCCATGGCAGGGACACCTCCCACTGTCCCAGGTGCATCCAAGCCCCAATGTCCAGCCTGGTCTTGGGCACTGCCAGGGATCCAGGGGCAGCCCCAGCTGCTCTGGGCACCCTGTGCCAGGGCCTCACACCCTGCTAGGGAACAATTCCCAGTTCCCAATATCCCATCCAGCCCTGCCCTCTGGCACTGGGATCCATCCCCTGTGCCCTGTCCCTCCAGGCCTTGTCCCCAGTCCCTCTCCAGACCTCTGGGGACCTTTCCCTTGGCCCAGGGTGAGCAGCAAGGGAGGGGACACTGAGGGGTCAGGAGGGAACACCTGCAGGGCTGGAGCCTGGATCTCCCTGCCTGGGAACCCAAAATTCCCTGATTTGCAGGGTGAGGGTGAGGCTGATGGTGGGAGGAAGATGCAAGGTGTCCTGGGCTGACTACAGCCCTTAGTGGCCATTCCCTGGCCCTCCCTCTCTGCAGAACCATTTCCATGTGTCCCTGTCCCAAAGGTCTGCCAGCCCTGGCACAGGGACAGGGTGAAGGTGCAGGCAGGGCGCTCCAGGGCTCAGCCCCCAGGGTTTGGGCTCTGTGTGTGAGGCTGCAGCAGGAGTCAGGACCGCTGGTCTGCTTTTCCTGCAGTGACTTGCACTTGCTCCCAACAGGGAACTCGTCTGGGGGAGTTGTTCCCTGTGCAGAATTAGCTCAGCTCTGACTTCCCCAAAGCCCTTCCGTGCTGCACTTCCCTGTTCTGGTTCCCCTTCCTGCCCAGCTGTGGGGCACCTGCTGCTGGGGGGCTCTGGGGGGCTGCCAGGGCCCGGGGCTCTGCTCCCTCTCCACCAGCGCGGGGCCTTTCCTTCGGCTGCCAGACTTGGCCAGCGCAGCTCCTTGGGGCCACCAGGGCTTCTGTGCTCCATGTGGGGATGGAGGAGCTCCTCAGGGGAGGAACAGGGAGTTCTCTTTGCCATGGAGGCAGAGAGAGTGGAGAAGGGGGTTTGAGCCCCAGCACGGGCAGGGGGCTGGGAGAAGGAAAGCGCTGACCCAGAGGGGCCCGTCCTGCCCGGTGGTGGGTGCTGCCCATGTGCTCAGTGTGCTGCAGGGGTGAGAAGCTCCCTCAGAGCCAAGGATGGTCCCAAGGCCCTGCCAGGAGCCCACACCAGGCACTTGTCCCTTGCTGGACTGGTGGGACCCCTCCTGTCCCCTCCTTGCTGTGGCATTTGCTTTCCTGGCACTGTCCTGGTGTTCCCCCTGGCATGGACCCGCTCTCATCTCCTCCCCCAGCCCCTCTGGAGCTGTGCCAGCCCATGCTGTGCCTGTGGTGTCTCCCTCCCTCCCTCGTTTAATGAAGATCAGATCATTAGCAGTGGAATGGGGCTGTGCCAGCCTGCAGGCTCGGGGCTGTGCCATCTCCCTGGGACCTGGTGCTCCTTTCCATTCCCAGCCTGGCCTTGGCTCCTCGTGCCAGGGGACACTGTCACACCCAGGCTGGAGCTCTGTCTGCTCCCTGGGGAGCTGAGCCCAGGCCAAATCCCTGCAGCTCTGTCCTTGGCACGGCTGTCCTTAGCCTGAGGAGAGGGAGAGTCCTTGCAGTGGGGTGGGGAGGAAACTGCTGCTCTGGGGTGGGTTTGGGATGGCAGCTTTGCATCCAAGGGTGAGCAGAGTGCCCAGCAGGGCTGGTGAGGGTCTCTGAGGGGGCCAGGAGCACCAGGGAGCTCCTGGGATGGTTCGGGCTGAAAATGCAGCTCTGAGGCAGGAAACGCCCTGGAGTGTCGAAATGCTGCAGGGGAGGAGGGGCTGCTGCTGCCAAAAACTGGGGCAGGATGCTCTGCTGTGGGGGCAGGGGCACAGCCAGGGCTGAGGTGGCACCCGTGGTGAGCAGGGTGGGATAGCACCCTTGGTGACCAGGGTGAGGTGACACCCATGGTGACCAGGGTGGGGTGACACCCACGGTGACCAGGGTGGGATAGCACCCTTGGTGACCAGGGTGAGGTGGCACCCGTGGTGAGCAGGGTGGGATAACACCCATGGTGACCAGGGTGAGGTGACACCCATGGTGACCAGGGTGGGGTGACACCCATGGTGACCAGGGTGGGATAGCACCCTTGGTGACCAGGGTGGGATAACACCCATGGTGACCAGGGTGGGATAACACCCATGGTGACCAGGGTGGGATAAGCCCTTGGTGACCAGGGTGAGGTGACACCCACGGTGACCAGGGTGGGATAGTGCCCTTGGTGACCAAGGTGGCCTGACACCCATGGTGATCAGAGTGGGGTGACACCCACGGTGACCAGGGTGAGATAGCACCCTTGGTGACCAAGGTGGCCTGACACCCATGGTGATCAGAGTGGGGTGACACCCATGGTGACCCGAACTGGGACAACACCCTTAGTGACCAGCTGACCCCAGGCAAGCGTTTGCCCCGAGCTGGGAGCCCAGGGCAGAGGCCCCAGGTGCCCCACAGGGTGTAATTTTGGGTGTAATTTTGGGTGTAATTTTGCTCCTCCCTGCCCAGTTAACCCCATTTTCACCCAGTTGCATTGCTGGTTTAAAAAGTTTAAGGCCCTTGCTCTGCTCTTCTGCAGGAAAACTCTGCTTTTCTCATTTTTAAAGATGTTTGAGTGGTCTGCTCCCAGCTTAGCTAATCTGGCACGTTGGTGTGTTGGTGGCTGGGAGCGCTGGCCCATCACCCTCCATGGTCTTCCAGCCCAAAAAGCTGCAGACTCAGGCTTCTCACTGCGTCACGTGGGTTTCCCAGGGCCCTGACTGCCTCGAGCTGCAGAAAAACCTGCAGGGCAGACCTGGGCAAAGCCCTCAGTCCTGCTGGTGCAGAGCTGCAGGCCTGGGGCAGCTGGAGCTGCTGCCTGTGCTGAGCTCAGCTGCGCTCGGTCCCTGCTCCCTCCTGTCCCTCCAGAGCCTGGCTGAGCCCTTCTGGCTGCAGGGTGGGCTCTGCTCCCCTCCTTCTGGGGATGCTCCTTGTGGCTCCTGGAGGAATCTGCTCGATGCTGGAGGAGCCCCAGGGAAAGCTGGCATCCTCTGCAGTGCCAGGTGGGAATGGCCTCTGAGCCCCTCTCTGTGCCTGGGGCCTGTCAGAGCCTGTGCTGGGCTGGGGTGTGCTCAGACCTGCCCTGGGATTCTCCTGCTCCAGCAGGGCCTGCCTGGGACGTGGCCTTTGGGCACTCCATCCCTGGAGCAGCACCCTGGGGCTCCTCCACAGCTCTGCATTCCCAGGGGGGCATTTCCCTGACCAGCCCAGCGAGGACGAGGGAGTGGAGCTGCTGCTGGCCTCAGCATTCCTTCCCTTTCCCCTTTCTGTGTGTTTGACTCACTCCTGAGCAGGGGCTGGTGTGGTGGATGAGCAATCCCTGTGTGACCTGTTCCCAGAGTGGCTGCAGCTGGTGCGTTTGGCTGTGTGGAGCCGTGTGGAGCCATGGGGCTGGTGTCCCTTCCCCTGGCATTGGTGTCCCTGTGCTGGCATTGGTGTCCTTGCCCCAGCACTGGTGTCCCTGCCCTGGGGCTGGTGTCCCTTTCCTGCCATTGGTGTCCCTGCCCTTCCCCTGGTGTCCCTGCGCCAGGGCTGGTGTCCCTTCCCTGGCATTGGTGTCCCTGTGCCAGGGCTGGTGTCCCTTCCCTGGCATTGGTGTCCCTGCCCCGGGGGTGGTGTCCCTTGCCCTGGTGTCCCTGCCCTGGGGCTGGTGTCCCTTCCCTGGCATTAGTGTCCCTGCCCCAGGGTTGGTGTCCCTGCCCTGTCATTGGTGTCTCTGCCGTGGGGCTGGTGTCCCTGTCCTGTCCTTGGTGTCCCTGCCCTATCATTGGTGTCCCTGCCCGGGCTGGTGTCCCTTCCCCTAGCATTGGTGTCCCTGCCCCAGCATTGGTGTCCCTGCCCCAGCATTGGTGTCCCTGCCCTGGGGCTGGTGTCCCTTCCCTGGCATTGGTGTCCCTGCCCTTCCCCTGGTGTCCCTGCCCCAGGGCTGGTGTCCCTTCCCTGGCATTAGTGTCCCTGCCCCGTCATTGGTGTCCCTGCCCCAGGGTTGGTGTCCCTGCCCTGTCATTGGTGTCTCTGCCATGGGGCTGGTGTCCCTGTCCTGGCATTGGTGTCCCTTCCCTGGCATTGGTGTCCCTTCCCTGTCATTGGTGTCCCTTCCCTGGCACAGGTGTCCCTTCCCTGTCCTTGGTGTCCCTGCCCCAGCATTGGTGTCCCTGCCCTGTCATTGGTCTGCCTTCCCCTGGTGTCCCTCTCCTGCCTCTGGTGTCCCTTTGGAGAGCAGGCATTCCCCAGCCTCTGGGTGCTGGTTCTGTATGCTCACCTGCCCTGGTGCCTGTCCCAGCCTGGACAGGAAGGATCCTCAGCAGAGGGTGTTTGTGCTGTGCCCCCAGGATCCTCAGCAGAGGGTGTTTGTGCTGTGCCCCCAGGGTCCTCAGCAGAGGGTGTTTGTGCTGTGCCCCCAGGGTTCTCAGCAGAGGGTGTTTGTGCTGTGCCCCCAGGACCCACAGCAGAGGGTGTTTGTGCTGTGCCCCCCATGCCCTGGAGGGGCTGCCAGGAGCAGCTGCCCCCATGGGCCTGTGCAGCAGCCCCTGGTGCTCTGCACTCTCACAGAGTCAGCTCAGGGCTCCTGTTGGTTTAACTTCGGGCTCTTGTGGGCAGGGGGCAGCACTGCCAGTGTCACCTTGTCCCCTGGCTTGTGTGTCCAGGCAGCTCAGGTCACTGGGTGCCCACTGGGTGCTTTATTGGGAGGCAGCTGGGGGACACAAACTGTGGGTGCTGAGCAGATAAATCCAGCTGGGCTGATCACATCCTGACTCCTGCTCTTGCTGTCCCAGTCTCTTTTACAGCTCCTGAAACCTTCCCTCCTTCCCTCTTCCCACCTGTCCATCCTGTGCTAGAGAAAAGCCTCAGATCCCCCAAAAAAAGTGATTTGGGATGAAGTTACTGCCCGTGCTCCCATGCCAGCCCCGTCCTGGTGGCTCAGAGCTCTGGTGTCTGTCTTGGTCCCAAAGCTGTCCCCTCCATGCCATCCCCTGCTTGCCTCTGACCGTGCCAGGCCTTGTCCCATCCCTGGGCACAGCCAGCAGCTGGCACAGCAGCAGGGTTGGCTTTTCCCTGCTTTTCAGGCTGTTCCTGCCGCTGAGTCCCTCTGGAGTGACAGTATCTCTGTTCCTGGCCTGTCAGTGCTGGGATGAGCCCACCTGGGTTCCTGGTGTCCCAGAGGGGCATCAGCACCATGCCCAGGGCTCCCTGCCCCTCCACACAGCTCCTGCAGTGCCTGTTGGAGGAGCAGGGCTGGGCTCTGGCTCCGAGCAGCTGGGCTTGGTTCCTTGTTTGTGAGCACTTCTGGGAAGAGCATTTGCAGAGATGAACTTCCCACCTCGGCCGGTCCACCCTCAGGGAATCAGCCTGTGTTTATTTTCCATCTGTGCTTTCAGCAGCTCGCAGGGATCACCTGCAGCATCAGCCATCCAAAACCAGCCCTGGCGGGGGAAGCTGGGGCAGGAACACAAACCAGACAAGAAGCACAGAATTCCCCGGGGCTGGCTTGTTTTCCACCCTGTGCTTCCCCTCCCGGCTAGGTGAGCTTCCTGCTGCCCAGCTGCCTCTCTGCAGGGCAGTGTGCCTGTGCTGGGCTCTCAGGGGGCTGTGCCAGCAGGGGCTGGGTTCTCTGCTTTCCCTGGAGTGGTGCTCCATGCCCTGCCCTGCTCGGGCACTGTGGCAGCCCAGCTAAATCCTTGATTGAAGGCTGGGGGCTCTCCTGCCCAGGCAGGCTGACCTTGCTGCAGGGATGAATCAGCAGGAAATGCCAGCCTGGCGCTGGGATGTGTCTGTGTCTGGCTGCAGCTCTGAGCTGGGCAGGGCAGGAGGATTTCTGCTGCTTTAGGTGAACCTGGCCTGCCCTGACAGTGCTCAGGGCTTTGGGGAGCCTTTGGGGGAGCTCCTGGACAGAAATGCTCCAGCTGTGCCTCCTCCCCTGGCGCATCCCTGAACCCCAGGGGTCACAAGGGACTTCACTGCCCCAGGAGACTCTTCTGAACTCCCTGCTGGCAAAGCACTGGGACCAGTCTGAGAGGGCAACTGGAGCTCCTGGTGCCCAGGGTGTGCTGAGCAGGGCTGGTGGGGCACTGGAGGTCCAGCTCAGCTGGAGCTTGGAGGGGAATCTTGGGGACCCCATCCAGAGCCATCCGAGGGCAAAGGTGGTCCTCCATGGAATAACCCATGTCCTCCTTGGGAATAACCCATGTTCTTCTGAAATAGTCCATGTCCTGCTGGAATAACCCCTGTGCTCCTTGGGAATAACCCCTGTGCTCCTGGAATAACCCCTGTGCTCCTGGAATAACCCATGTCCTGCTGGAATAACCCATGTCCTGCTGGAATAACCCATGTGCTGCTGGAATAACCCATGTCCTGCTGGAATAACCCATGTGCTGCTGGAATAACCCATGTGCTGCTGGAATAACCCATGTCCTCCTGGAATAACCCATGTCCTCCTGGAATAACCCATGTCCTGCTGGAATAACCCCTGTGCTCCTGGAATAACCCATGTCCTTCTGGAATAACCCATGTCCTCCTTGGGAATAACCCATGTTCTTCTGAAATAGTCCATGTCCTGCTGGAATAACCCCTGTGCTCCTGGAATAACCCATGTCCTGCTGGAATAACCCATGTGCTCTCCCTGGGAATAACCTGCTCATGCCATTGGGGCTGGCCGTGCCCTGCTCATGCCATTGGGGCTGGCCGTGCCCTGATCATGCCATTGGTGCTGGCCATGCCCTGCTCATGCCATTGGGGCTGGCCGTGCCCTGATCATGCCATCCTGGGGGTGCTGGCTGTGCCCTGCTCATGTCATTGGGGCTGGCTGTGCCCTGCTCATGCCATCCTGGGGATGCTGGCCGTGCCCTGCTGGTGCTGGCTGTGTCCTGCTCATGGCCAGCCCAGTGCTCCCAAACCCTGCAAGGTTTCTCACTGGTGGGGAGTGAGCAGTGCCCAGGCATTCCCCTGTAGCTCCATGAATGTTTCATGGGCCAGGAGTGTTCCTGTGCCCCCCTGGACTGTCCCCTGCTGCCCATGGGAGGATGAAGCACAGAGGAGAAGGGAAGGTGTTTGCCCTGAGCAAATCCACCCCATCCTCATCCTCTGTGGGGTCTCTTTCCCTCCATAACCACATTCCTGTGCTCCTGTTGCCCTTGGCTCAGGCAGGGATGCTGCAGGACGAGGGCAGCTGTGGGTTTGGGAGCTCTGTGCCTGCTCCCCGTGCCTGCCCTGACCCTGACAGCAGCAGGTGTAAAAGCAGAGCTGGGGCTGTCTCCCCAGGCTGGCACTGCTCCTCTCCTCGCAGGGGGAGCAGAGCCATTCAGGGCTGTCTGGGAGAGCTGGGCTGTGCTCATTACCACCCTGACCTAGATGAGTGTGCACAGCCCCACCGTGGGGGCTGGGGAGCTCTGCCCCGCGGGGCTGCTCCTGATCCAGGGGAGAGCCCAGGAATGGGGGCTGCAGGGCTCCCTGGAGCCCCCCCAGAGCCTCCCCAGGGCCTGCAGAGCTCCCCCAGCTCCCCGGAGCCTCCCCAGGGCCTGCAGGGCTCCCCAGAGCCCCCCCAGAGCCTGCAGGGCTCCCCCAGCTCCCCAGAGCCCCCCCCAGGGCCTGCAGGGCTCCCCCAGCTCCCCAGAGCCTCCCCAGGGCCTGCAGGGCTCCCCCAGCTCCCCAGAGCCCCCCCAGGACCTGCAGAGCTCCCCCAGCTCCCCAGAGCCTCCCCAGGGCCTACAGAGCTCCTGCAGGGCTCCCCGGAGCCTCCCCAGGGCCTGCAGAGCTCCCCCAGCTCCCCGGAGCCTCCCCAGGGCCTGCAGAGCTCCCCCAGCTCCCCGGAGCCTCCCCAGAGCCCCCCCAGGGCCTGCAGAACTCCCCCTTGCCAGGCTCTCGTGGCTGGGTTTGCTCTGCCCCGCTGGGCTGAGTGCTGCTCCCTCCCCCTGAGCCTCACCAGGCTGCTCTCCAGGCCCTGCCCTGCATGGAACAGAGATCTGGGCTCCCTCCCTCTGGGGATGCACCCCAGCGCTGCTGGCTCTGTGCAGGGTCACAGGGACAACGCACATTTGTCAGCAAAGGGAATGTCCCAGCCTGTGGCTTGTGCCTTCCATCTGGCTGGGGCTGCTCTGCCTGGGTGTGGCACCCTGGAGGTGTCCCTGGGCTCTCCATGTGGCACCCTGGATGTGTCACCCTGGAGGTGTCCCTGCATTCTCCATGTGTCACCCTGGAGGTGTCCCCATTCCCTGGAGGTGTCCCTGGGCTCTCCATGTGTCACCCTGGAGGTGTCCCCATTCCCTGGAGGTGTCCCTGGGCTCTCCATGTGTCACCCTGGATGTGTCACCCTGGAGGTGTCCCATGGATGTGTCACCCTGGAGGTGTCCCTGGGCTCTCCATGTGTCACCCTGGATGTGTCACCCTGGAGGTGTCCCCATTCCCTGGAGGTGTCCCTGGGCTCTCCATTCCCTGGAGGTGTCCCCAAGCTCTCTGTGTGTCAGCAGGACATCCCCTGGCAGGGCAGGGGGCAGGAGCTGGGGAAGAGGAGCAAAAAGGAGCAGCTCCCCATGGAGCAGAGGATGCTGATCAGGAGGTTCCCTGCCCTGGGAAGCACATCCCAGCTGTGGGCAGCAGGGAAGCAGCAGGACACATCTGGAAGCACATCCCAGCTGTGGGGAGCAGGGAAGCAGCACAGACCAGGACACATCTGGAAGCACATCCCAGCTGCGGGGAGCAGGGAAGCAGCGCAGACCAGGACACATCTGGAAGCACATCCCAGCTGCGGGGAGCAGGGGAAGCAGCAGGACACATCTGGAAGCACATCCCAGCTGCGGGGAGCAGGGGAAGCAGCAGGACACATCTGGAAGCACATCCCAGCTGTGGGGAGCAGGGAAGCAGCAGGACACATCTGGAAGCACATCCCAGCTGCGGGGAGCAGGGGAAGCAGCACAGACCAGGACACATCTGGAAGCACATCCCAGCTGTGGGGAGCAGGGAAGCAGCACAGACCAGGACACATCTGGAAGCACATCCCAGCTGTGGGGAGCAGGGGGCACAGACCAGGACACAAGCACATCCCAGCTGTGGGAGCAGGGAAGCACCAGGACACATCTGGAAGCACATCCCAGCTGTGGGGAGCAGGGAAGCAGCACAGACCAGGACACATCTGGAAGCACATCCCAGCTGTGGGGAGCAGGGAAGCAGCACAAGCTGGGACACATCTGGAAGCACATCCCAGCTGTGGGGAGCAGGGAAGCAGCACAGACCAGGACACATCTGGAAGCACATCCCAGCTGTGGGCAGCAGGGAAGCAGCACAGACCAGAACACATCTCCTCCCTGGAGCAGTGCTGCTCCCGCTCCCCCCAGCTCTGGCCCTGGCACAGGGTGTCACTGCATTTTAAGTGACATTTTGTGACCTGCAGAGGCTCTGTGGGGCTGGGACCCCTGCAGACCTTGGGAGGGTCCCCAGGGCGGGTGGCTGGGGGTGAGTGCCTTGTCCTGGGTGTGCTGTGCAGCCAGGGGCTGCATCCCAGCTGTGGCCTCCCACCCCTCAGGAAGCAGATCCTGGTGGGTCCCTGGGGCTGGATGTGCTTGGCACAGCTCCCTGCTCCAGAGCTGGCTGATGTAACCCAGTTCTGCTCCGGCACACCTGGAAAAGGGAGCTCATGCTTGTTTCCAGGTGTGTTGTCTATTCCCATAAAAACATCGTGTCCCTCTCCAAGATGGGACCTTGGGTGGCCCCAGAAACCCCTCCCAGCATCCCCCCAGGGCAGCTCCTGGATGGAATTTGGGAAGCCCAGGGCTGTGGGAGGGGTTCCTGGTGGAAGGGTGCTGTGGGAGTTTGTGAGTTGCTGCCGGGGACTCGCTCTCTCCCTACTCCTGCTGTCCTGCTGCATCCCAGCAGTGTGCACCTCCTGTTTCCTCTGGGGCTGACTCATAAAAAACCCAAGCACTCGACACGGAGCAGCTGGATCCTCCCAAACCCTCATCCTGTGCCACAAACTGAGAGCTCAGCCTAAAAATAGCCCTGTTGCCTGTTAGAGGTGTAGCCCCGACTGCTGATGAGGGCTTGGGAACCAGAAATAGCTCCAGAGTCCCAGCAGGAGCAGAGATTTGCCTTGAACAGCTGCTTTTTGGAGCAGCTCAGGCTCAGCCCCTAAATCCCCTTGGATGCTAATGGGGCTGGGGGTGCTGGGGGCACACCGAGGCTGTTCCAAGGGAGCTCCTGCCTTTCCCTGTGTTAATCCCTCCAGGTCCTCTCTGGTTTTTTCCATGGGATGATGTAAGGCACACAAACTCCTTTCAGGAGTTCTTTCTCTTTCCTGTGCAGTGACTCAGCCCCGCAGGCTCTCCCTCCCCAGCTGCTGCAGCCCTGCCCTCCTGAGCTGCTTCCAGCTCCTCCTTCCAGTGCAGAATGCACGGGGCGGTGTTCCAGGCAGCCTTTCCCCCTCCAGTCCCTTGGGAAGTGTCCTCCTGATGCACCTGCTGCTCCCATCCCATTATCCCATCCCATCCCATTATCCCATCCCATCCCATCCCATCCCATCCCATTATCCCATCCCATCCCATCCCATCCCATCCCATCCCATCCCATCCCATCCCATCCCATCCCATCCCATCCCATCCCCTCCCATCCCATCCCATTATCCCATCCCATCCCATCCCATCCCATCCCATTATCCCATCCCATTATCCCATCCCATTTTCCTTCCCTGTTTTTCTCCTTCTCAGTGACTTCACCCTCCAGGTGGATGTAAGACACCCCTGGGATTTTTATTTTCTGGGAAATTGTTAATGCCTGTCAGAAGTGTCTTCACCTCCCATTGCTCCCAGGAAGCACAACATGGAGAAACAGGATCTGTCCTGAGCCTGCAGCTTTCCTTGGGCCTTGTTCAGGGGAATTTGAATCAGAAATTCATTTAATACTTGGATCTGGGTGAGATCAGGGCCGTGGCTGTGCTGGGCTCCTGCTCATCCTGCTGCACCTCTGGGCAGGGGTGCTTGGACTGGCAGAGAGATGGGGTGGTGAGGTGATTTTTGGGAAGGAACAGATTTTTGGGAAGGAGCAGGGAAACATGGCCTGTGTTTGGTGCTGCCCCATGGGAATGTGGGCATGGAGAGCCAGGGGTGGCTCTGGGTGTGTCTTTGCTTTGGTGTCCCCTGTCCCACCATCCCTCCCCTCTGGCAGGAGTCCAGGCCCCTCTGCCACCCCATTCCAGGCTGCTCCATGCCCTGCCAGCTGCCAGGCCATTCCTGAGGAAGCGCCAGCACCTAAAGGGAGGCTGGGGGTGGTTTTGCTTTGTGCTGGGAATGGTTTGGAGGCTTTTCCAGTGTTCCCCCATTTCCACAGGCAGCTCTGGAGCAGAGTCTGTGTCAGGGGTTTTTGTGAGTGTTCACAGGGTCCCAGGATGAGGGAAGAGACGAGGATCTGACTCCATGTTTCAGAAGGCTGATTTATTATTTTATGATATATTTTATATTAAAACTATACTAAAAGAATAGAAGAAAAGGTTTCATCAGAAGGCTGGCTAAGAATAGAATAGCCAAGAATGATAACAAAGGTTTGTGGCTCAGAGAGTCTGAGCCAGCTGGGCTGTGATTGGCCATTAATTACAAACATCCAACATGGGCCAATCCCAGATGCACCTGTTGCATCCCACAGCAGCAGATAACCATTGTTTGCATTTTGTTCCTGAGGCCTCCCAGCTTCTCAGGAGGACAAATCCTAAGGAAAGGATTTTCCATAAAAGATATCTGTGACAGGGTTTTGTGTGGGGTGGGGTGGTGGGAAGCATTCCCAGGAATCCTCTGGAATCAGTGGGAGCTTTGTGCTGGGCATGGCCAATAGCTCCTTCTGGAACCTGCCGTGGGAGTGTGGGAATTGCCCC
Source organism: Emberiza elegans (assembly GCA_024865655.1). Classification (NCBI taxonomy): domain Eukaryota; kingdom Metazoa; phylum Chordata; class Aves; order Passeriformes; family Fringillidae; genus Emberiza; species Emberiza elegans. The sequence continues at coordinate 782,804 of JALJVW010002400.1, forward strand.
CAGATCAGCAGCCTGGGAGGGTGGGCTTGTGTTGGGTGGGGCTGGAGCTGCTCAGCAGCTGCCGCTGCCCCCAGAGAACTCCTGGCAGGCATCACCCTTTAGAGCACTGATCCAAGGACACTTCTGGGCTGCCCTGAGCATCTTCATGTGAGTGAGACACAGCACGTCTGCAGGAAGCTGATTTAATGGGTGCTCTTGAGCTCCTTTGCCATTGCTGGTCAGTCTCTGCTGAGAGGATCCCTGAGTCACCGGCTCTGGGACATGCCAGTCACGAGCACAAGACGCTGGTGGCTTTGTCTCCTTCCAAACACAGCTCCCAGCTTTGCCTGCAGAACACAGTGCTGCCTGGAGGGCTCAGGGAGCTGCTGGTCTCCAGGCTGTTCAGTGGAAGGGCAGCGTTTGGGGCGAGGGCAGGGATGGACATGGGGCTGCAGGTGCACCAGGGAGGGCTCAGGTCCTGTGTGCCACCTCCCAAATGTACCAGGGAGGGCTCAGGTCCTGTGTGCCACCTCCCAGGTGTACCAGAAAGGGCTCAGGTCCTGTGTGCCACCTCCCAGGTGCACCATGGAGGGCTCAGGTCCCGTGTGCCACCTCCCAGGTGCCCCAGGGAGCGCTCAGGTCCTGTGTGCCACCTCCCAGATGTACCAGAAAGGGCTCAGGTCCTGTGTGCCACCTCCCAGGTGCACCAGAAAGGGCTCAGGTCCTGTGTGCCACCTCCCAGGTGCACCAGGGAGGGCTCAGGTCCTGTGTGCCACCTCCCAGGTGCACCAGGGAGGGCTCAGGTCCCGTGTGCCACCTCCCAAATGTACCATGGAGGGCTCAGGTCCTGTGTGCCACCTCCCAGGTGCACCATGGAGGGCTCAGGTCCCGTGTGCCACCTCCCAGGTGCACCAGAAAGGGCTCAGGTCCTGTGTGCCACCTCCCAGATGTACCAGAAAGGGCTCAGGTCCTGTGTGCCACCTCCCAGGTGCACCAGAAAGGGCTCAGGTCCTGTGTGCCACCTCCCAGGTGCACCAGGGAGGGCTCGGGTCCTGTGTGCCACCTCCCAGGTGCACCATGGAGGGCTCAGGTCCTGTGTGCCATGTCCCAGGTGCACCAGGGAGGGCTCAGGTCCTGTGTGCCATGTCCCAGGTGCACCAGGGAGGGCTCAGGTCCCGTGTGCCACCTCCCAGGTGCACCAGGGAGGGCTCAGGTCCTGTGTGCCACCTCCCAGGTGCACCAGGGAGGGCTCAGGTCCTGTGTGCCACCTCCCAAATGTACCAGGGAGGGCTCAGGTCCTGTGTGCTACATCCCAAATGTACCAGGGAGGGCTCAGATCCTGTGTGCCACCTCCCAGATGTACCAGGGAGGGCTCAGGTCCCATGTGCCACCTCCCAGATGTACCAGGAAAGGCTCAGGTCCTGTGTGCTACATCCCAAATGTACCAGGGAGGGCTCAGGTCCCATGTGCCACCTCCCAGGTGCACCAGGGAGGGCTCAGGTCCTGTGTGCCACCTCCCAAATGTACCAGGGAGGGCTCAGGTCCTGTGTGCTACATCCCAAATGTACCAGGGAGGGCTCAGGTCCCATGTGCCACCTCCCAAATGTACCAGGGAGGGCTCAGGTCCTGTGTGCCACCTCCCAGGTGTACCAGGAAGGGCTCAGGTCCTGTGTGCCACCTCCCAGGTGTACCAGGGAGGAGTCAGGTCCCGTGTGCCACCTCATATGGGGTGTTTGTGTCTCTGACTTGGGGTTTAGGTGCTATCTGGGACACTTGGGTTAGAATCCCAGCATCACTGAGGTTGGAAAAGCCCTCCTGGATCATTGAGTCCAATGTCCAAAGCACTGAGTGCCACATCCAGGCATTCCTTGGACATCTCCAGGGATGGGGAGGGATGGGGACTCCAAATCTCCTGGATATTTCCAACGTTTTCCAAGCCTTTCCCTGGAGACACTCGTGCTGGATGTCCCTGGTGTGTGATGGTGTTCGCGGGGGTCCTAAGATGAGGGAAGAGATGAGGATCTGACTCCATGTTTCAGAAGGCTGATTTATTATTTTGTGATATATATTATATTAAAACTATACTAAAGAATAGAAGAAAGGATTTCATCAGAAGGCCAGCTAAGAATAGAAAAAGAATGAATAACAAAGGCTTGTGGCTGACCGAGACAGTGCAGACAGCTGGGCTGTGATTGGCCATTAATTAGAAACAACTGACATGGGCCAATCAAAGATTTACCTCTGGCATTCCACAGCAGCAGATAATCATTGTTTACATTTTGTTCCTGAGGTTTCTCAGCTTCTCAGGACAAAAATCCTGAGGAGAGGATTTTTCAGAAAATACCATGGCTGCACTGGTGCTTTCTGTCCTCCAAGTTCCGCTGGCTTGTGGCTCTTGGAGGTGACAGGGGGCTCTTCCTTGTGTGTCCCCTGTGCTGCAGGTGGCACAAGCTGCACTCCAAGGCTGGGAAGAAGGAGAAGGAGCGTGGTGAGATCCTGGTGAGCCTGCAGTTCAGCAGGCACAGCCTGACCGCCAGCATGTTCGACCTGTCCGTGAAGGACAAGGCGCGCTCGCCCTTCGGCAAGCTCAAGGACAAGGTGACAGGCAAGAAGAAGTACGACCTGGAGTCGGCCTCTGCCATCATCCCCAGCAGCATGGCAGCCCTGGACATGGAGGATGACTTGGAGCTGGGGGGCAAGAAGTCCAAGCTGAAGGGTTTCTTCCTGAAGAACAAGCTGCGGCGGTCGTCGCTGACGCAGTCCAGCACGTCCCTGGGCTCGGACAGCACCATCTCCTCTGCCAGCCTGAGCCTGGCAGCGCCCGTGCCCGAGGTGCCCAGGTCCCCCAGCAGGCAGGGCAGCCTGTCCAGCGAGCGCTCTGGTAAGAGGATCAGGGATAATCCCCCCTGCTCCCCTTCCTTTCCCTGCAAGGGGCTGCTGAGACTGCCTTGCAGCTCTGTTAACTGACGGCTGACCCAGCACAGAGCCAGGGGCTGGGGAATTGGTGATTCCGGTTCCAGGAATGTGGAATGTGGCACCAGCAATGTGGAATTGGTCAGGTTGGAAAAGCCCTCCAGGATCATGGGTCCAGCTGTTCCCTCAGCACTGCCAAAGCCACCACTCACTGTGTCCCCAAGTGCCACAGCCACAGGGCTTTGAAATCCCTCCAGGGATGGGGACTCCAGCCCTGCCTTTCCATGGGGAATGTCCCCAGTGCCCACCCTGAGCTCCCCCGGGGCCGTTCCCTCTGCTCCTGTCCCTGTTCCCTGGGATGAGATCCCAAATCCCCCCGGCTGTGCCCTCCTGGCAGGAGCTGTGCAGAGCCACAAGGGCCCCTGAGCCTCCTTTGCTCCAGGGTGTCACTAAGAGGTGACATCCTGCACAAACCCCCGAGACCTGTGTGCTGGCACTGAGGTGTTTGCCGGAACGGGAGGAACATCCCAGGTTTTGCTTTTCCATCCTGCACCACGAGCTCCCAGGATCTGGGGGTTCCTCTGGGCTGTTCCTTTCAGCCCCTCGGGGCAGTCAGTCCCTGCCAGGAGGGCCGGGCGGGGCTGGGCTGGGCTGGGCTGGGGGCTGGGCTGGGCCGGGCAGGGCCGGGCTGGGGCTGGGCTGAGCTGGGCTGGGCTGAGCTGGGCTGGGCTGAGCTGGGCTGGGCTGGGCCTGGGCTGGGCTGGGGCTGGGCCGGGCTGGGCCGGGCCGGGCCGGGCTGGGCCGGGCCGGGCTGGGCTGGGCTGTGCTGGGCCGGGCTGGGCTGAGCCTGGGCTGGGCTGGGCCGGGCTGGGCCTGAGCTGAGCTGGGCCGGGCTGGGCTGGGCTGGGCTGAGCCTGGGCCGGGCTGGGCTGAGCCGGGCTGCTGGCCCTACCCTGGGTCACTGCTCTCTCTCTCTCTCTCTCTAATGAGCCTCCTCCGCTCGCAGGCAAAGCCCAAGCAGGGCCGGCTCCGGTGATTAAAACAATCTGAGCTCTTGGCACTCCCAGGGCAGTCATTTACAAACAAAAAAGGCCCTTGTAGGGAATTAATTCTCCCTTGGAAACAAATGCATCATTAAATGGTTCAGTTGGCTGAGACAGCACATTGCCAGGTTGGGTGGGAGTCCCCAGGGAGGCCCTGTGGCTTCTGCTGGTGGCCTTCCTGTGCTGGTTCCATCCTCCTTGGGCTGCGCCTTCCAGCTACTGGGAGCTTCCCTTCCCATGGCAGGGGACTGGAGCTGGGTGGTCTTTAAGGTCACTTCCAGCCCAGACAATTCCATGATTCTGTGAAGGAAGCAGCATCTCCAGCTAGGAGGGGCAGGCAGCTGTCAGTTGTTTTCCTCAGTTCTCCATGACTTTTACCCCCAAAAACTGGCAGTAGCCACGAGGCCATAGGATCACAGAATTGTTAAGGTTGGAAACGATTGTTAAGATGATCAAGTCCAGCCCTCAAGGCAGTGGGAGGGAGAGGCAGGTGCTGGACTCTCCTGGCTCATCACACCAAGCAGTGGCCTGGAGCCCATGTCCCCATCATCCCTTGTTCAGTGAGATTTGGAAATCACATGGAAGCTTCCAAACCGTTTCAGGAGCTTCTGAGGAGCTCCTTGCATTTATTACCAAGCTCAGATCCTGTCAGACAGTGGGTTTGTCATCTTCCAGAGCCTCCTCTGGGGGTCCTCCCTGCTGTGTTCGGGGACAGTTTTGTGTCCCCAGTGTGGCCACACACCAGCGAGCTGTGCTTTGCATTTCCAAGGATTTAATCATATCCTGCAGCAGGGAGGAGGCTGGGGTGGGTTCCCAGCTCTCTTTGGCGTGTCCAGGTGGAAGACAAGGATGATCTTGTGAAAGGTGCATATTATATGGCTCTACACAGATATTTACCATCTGTATTTTGGTGTATTGATTAGAAGTGCCGTATTAACATTTTAATAGTATGATAAATGTAGTCTTGTAATTAAAAGGTAACTTTTGTAGTTAAAATAAGAACTCACTGTTAGTGAGATTTTTTTAAAGAAAGGAATGAGGCACTTGCACCAGATAGCAGCCCCAGGACACCTGAATCTTTCAGAGAAAAAGAATTTATTCCCCTCTTATTAGAAGAAACGAACTTCTTCCTGCCTCAAAGGCGCTGCTAGGATTAAAAGGAACAAGTTGATGATGACCAGACAGAATCCTGTGTTTGAATGGAATTTATGCATCATGTATGAGGTGTATGAATATGCAATAGGTTATTGTTTTTAAGGGTTAATCCTCTGTTAACGGGTGTCCTTTTTCGGGCTCGTGCTGCCCAGAAAAGGTACCCGGACATCTGTAACTCTTTGTCTTTATTGTCTCATATTGTCCTAAATCAAATTTGTCCAATTTATTATTACTCTAATTGTAATAATATTACTATTATTAGTAGTATTTTTAGTAATAATTTTTTATTATTATTAATTTTTGTATTTGTATTTTTATAATTATTTTTATAATTATTTATATTATATAATATATAATATATATTATATTATATACATAATATAAATAATTATTTGTATAGAATTATTTTTATTTTTATAATTATTTTTAATAATTATTTGTATTACTAAATTTATTTTTTTAATTTTTTATATTATTACTATTATTTGTATATAATTATTTTATTTTTATAATTATTTTAAATAATTATTTGTATTATTTTTAAATTTTTTTATAATTTTTAGTAAATTTAAAATTACTATTCCTATTATTTGTATTACTATTTTTATAACCATTTTATTCCCACTAACCTGTTTAACATTTTCAAACCAAGGGGTTGGCGTTTTTCACCATGCGTTCTGCTGTGTGTTTGCTCCCCGCAGCGAAGGAGCCGCTGGCCTCGCCCAAGCTGAGCCCCAAGAGAGCGTTGAGCGATGATGTGTCCCAGTGCAGCCCCGCCGAGCCCCCGCAGAGCCCCCCGGGCAGGAGGGACCCCGCGTCCCGCTCGTCCCTGTGCATCAACGGCAGCCACGTGTACGGGGAGGAGGCGGCTGTGCCCAGGAACCCGCCCGCCTCTGCGCCCCTGCCCGTGCCCCGGCGGCAGGACGAGCCCCTGGCCTTCACCCCGCTGCACGCCGAGCCCCCCTGGGGGCTGGGCAGCCTCGAGAGGGCCCAGCACAGGGACGAGCCCCGCTTCATCCCGTCCCCTCCCAGCCTGGCCCTGCAGGAAGAGCTCAAGGTGTCCACCAAGGCCGTGACCCTCAGCAACCACCTGGGCAGGGCCAGGATGGAGGAGAGCGCCCGCCTGGAGGGCAAAGCCAGCCAGGGTGCAGCTCCTCTGGGCTTCTCCGCCGAGCCAGCCAAGGACAGAGCGCCTGAGGACAGCAGGAAGGAGGACAAGAAAGCCAAGGGAGGCTTCTTCCACCACGGGGGCAAAGGCCAGGGGGACAGAGGGACCCCCGTCCACGCCTCAGCCACGGGGGATGAGAGGAGTAAGAGCAGCGGCTGGTTTGGCTCCAAGGAGCCCAAAGAGTCCCCTCAGAAACCCAGGTCAGTGCCAGGGGGTGTGGAGGTCCAGGCTGGTGATTCCTGTCCCAAATTCCTGTCTCCAGCAGCTCCTGGGTGCTCCTGGGAGTGCTCAGGCAAGGGCAGAGCTGGGGAAATGCTTCCTTGCTCTTAAATGTCTCAAAGGGAAGGGGATTTTCCTGGATCTTCTCCTGGTTTCTGCCAGAAACCACCTCTGCTGGGTGTGGGATGTGTTTTGCTCTCAGGGAAGAGAGGGATCCCCTCCACGGGGAGGGGAGGCTCAGTGTGGTCACACCAAGTGGTTGTGTGGCCTCAAAATACAGATTCATTATCCTTTAATGAGCTAAAAAAGCTTTCCTGGCAGTCAGGCTGGGATGTGGGATAGTGGGATTTGTAATCACATTCCTGTTATGAACCCCACACCCCCTATAGGGTCTGGTCAGGGTGCACACTTTGGGTATTTGAGATACCATGAATATTCCCAATAATAATAATCCCAACCCTGCTCTTTCCTCTTCCCATCTCACCCAGCCTTCCCTTCTCCCAGTTATGAATCTCTAGCTGTTCTTGCTTTGTGTGGTGATTCATGTCTCCCAGTCCTGGGGGTTTGTGGTGTTTGTGCTGTTTGGTGAGGGATTTATCACCCGTGTCCCCCCTGGAGCTGAGCTGGCAGTCCAGAGGTCGAGGGTGGTGTCAGTGAGAGGCAGGAAATGGGGTAAAAATCAGCCAGAGAAAACAACCAGCACTCAGAGCAGAGCTGCTTCAGTCTGCAGGCTTGTTTGTGAGAGGGATTTTCTAATCTGGGCTGACTTTAACCTCATTTATTAAGCAGAAGGATTTTGGTTCCGTCTGAGCCTCCTTTAATGAAGAGGGCACTCCTGGTTTATTCCACATACCCTGGCTCCCACAGGGGTTAAACTGGTGAGGGGATGAGCACATCCCTCAGCCTGGCTCCAGCACCAGCCCCAAAATTCCTCCTTTCCACAGGAAATTGTGCTCATGGTGGCCTTGAGGCTGCACGGGCAGAGCTGGGGACACTGGGACAGGCGGGAGCTGCTCCCCTAGGGCAGGCAGGAACATCAGCAATATCCCATCCCGCTGGAGCTCAGCCCCACAAAGTGCAGCGCTGGGAAGGATGTGAGACAAATATGAGGTCTGGGGGCTGCTGTGCTGCACCCCTGGCATTCCCTGTGCCTGGCAGTGCCCGAGGATGGGGCTTGGAGCACCCTGGCGTGGTGGAAGGTCCCTGTCCATGGCAGGGCTGGAATGGGATGGGCTGTAAGGTCCCTTGCAACCCTCACCGTGCTGTGATTCCGGGATTCCCAGGAGACTCAAAGCCCTGGCAGTGCTTTGGTCTTGAGGAAGGACAGGGCATTCCCACTCAAGATCATTCTTGTGATTTTTCTTCCTAATTTTGGGATAAGAAACCTGCTGGTTAAGGCCTAGAATAAAAAAATCAAGGCTTAAAAATCCTGCTGTATCCAGGCAGTGCCTCCACAAGCACCTGAGGCAGCCAGGGAAACACCCTGGGATGGGATGGGATGGGATGGGATGGGATGGGATGGGATGGGATGGGATGGGATGGGATGGGATGGGATGGGATGGGATGGGATGGGATGGGATGGGATGGGATGGGATGGGATGGGATGGAGGTTTTCCCCTCAGAAATCTCTCAGCAGGGGGCCTTTTCCTTGGGAAATGGCTGAGAAGCCAGCAGGTTTTCCCTTTTTCCTTGGGAAATGGGTGAGAAGCCAGCAGGTTTTCCCCTTTTCCTTGGGAAATGGGTGAGAAGCCAGCAGGTTTTCCCCTTTTCCTTGGGAAATGGGCTGAGAAGCCAGCAGGTTTTCCCCTTTTCCTTGGGAAATGGCTGAGAAGCCAGCAGGTTTTCCCCTTTTCCTTGGGAAATGGGTGAGAAGCCAGCAGGTTTTCCCTCTTGGCAGTGCTGGGAAGGAGGCAGGCAGGGCCATGATGCTCTGATTTCGAGGCGGGGTGTCAGATCCAGCTGGAGTTCAGCTCCTTGCCCATCCAACCCAGTGGATAATCACCAGGAGCGCCCCTAAACACTGCAGCTTCCTGACAGCTCCCTGCCCCCTGCCCTCATCCCCAGCCCTGCTCCTTTCCCAGAGTTCCACTCCATGGCTTTGTTTAAATCCACTCCAGTGCTCACAGTTTAATCTCAGGCTCAGCCAGAGCTGAGCTTTGCTCAGAGCTGCCTTGCCAAGGACTTTGTCCCTGAGGAGAGACTTGGGTGAGCTGTGGCAGCAGCTCCTCTGGCTGGGGTTTTCTCTAACAAATCCAGGGATGGATCCCAAGCAGCACAAACTGCAGGGAGGGAATCCACAGAACCCCTTTTGGGAGTTCAGGAACATCTGAGTGGGCTTTAGGTGCAGTTTGCAATTGAGAATGGGAAATCATGAGCTTGAACTGGAGCAGGGGGATTGAGAGGAGCACTGGGAGGATTGGCTCCTGGAGGATGGGGAAATGCTGGAGCTGCCTGGCTGGGAAGGGATTCTCCCTCCCAGTGTCCAGGGATTGGGCTGAGCTGAGAACCTTTGGGGAGCATTCCAGGAACCATTTGGTTCTGCAGCCTGATTTGCTGCAGAAAGGCCCTGTCCATCCTCACAGGAACAGGGTTTGTCTCTGCCCTGCTCTTCCCAGGGCTTCCATTTTCCTGGCCATCCATTAGGAAATCATTTCTTGTTTTCATTATACACAGCTGACTTCTCTGATTTCATTTTCCTTCCTTACACTGAATGACCTCGTGGGCCAAGCTGGTGGTTCAGGTCAAAGCTGTGGAACAGCTGTTAGGTCTTGGTGGCTTCAAAGTGCCAGAGGGCAGGATCAGAAGGGATCTTGGCAAGGAATCGCTGGCTGGGAGGGTGGGCAGGGGCTGGGCTGGAATTCCCAGAGCAGCTGGGGCTGCCCCTGGATCCCTGGAATGTCCCAGGCCAGGTTGGACACTGGGGCTGGAGCAGCCTGGGACAGTGGGAGGTGTCCCTGCCATGGCAGGGTGGCACTGGGTGGCATTTAAGGTCCTTCCCACCCAAACCATTCCAGATTCTCTGCTCTCTGGGGGTTCTCTGATGTCCATCTGTGGCTGTTCAGTAGCAGTGTCACTCCTAGAGCTGGACTAACCCTTGCTCTGGAGAGAAGCAGCCTCTGAACTGAGCAGTTTCAAGTCTTGACTTATTTGCAGAAAGGACTTTTCCCCTCCTGCTCTCCTGACTCTGGAAACTTCAGTTTTGTGGCTCCTGCCAGCAGCACCCTCTGACCTGTTTGGCCACCTTGGATAGGCCAAGTTTAACCCAGAGCTGAAGGTGGTGAGAAACCATCAAAATCAGTCCCAAGCCCAGAAGCCTCAGCCTGTAATTAGTTAAAAGGGCTGTAATTAGAAGGATGGTTGGAGTTTGCCTGCAGCAAAGCCCAGCCTGGCACAGCTCATCTTTACCCACTTGCTCTGCCAAACACACCCTTCCCGAAATAAGGAGCTGCTGCTTTGGGCTGGGTTTAACTGGAGCTTTATAAAGAGGGTTTTGTTGTGTGCTGGATGGGTTTTGCTGAGCCCTTAGCGTGGGAGCTGGCTCTGCAAACCTGCCTGTGCTCTCCCTGGGGACAGAACTGGGCATTTCTGCCTTCAGCCCTTATTTACACCCCGTGTTCCCTGATTGTTCTCAGGGAAGCAGGTCCCGAAGGCTCTGCTCATCATCCCTGGCTTTGCTAATCCCTGGAGCTCCAGGCTTTGATCCTGGAGGGGATGGAGCAGTAGGAAGATGGTGTTTGCTCTTTGGAGGCTGAATAAAAGCCTGGTTGGGGGTTGTTGCTTTGAATGTCAGTGGTTAAGGGCTGTGTGTAAGGAAGAAGCTCAGCAGGTTTATTTGAGGCAAAGCCTGGGGCTGAAACAATCCTTTGCATGTTTCCAGGGTTTCCTCCAATGTTATCAGAGCTCTGCAGCTCCTGCTTCCTGTGGAGAATCCTGATGATAAAATGGGGCTGCATCTTAGGCCTGGCAGCAGGAGAAAGAGGAAACTCTGCTCTGTCCCATAAAAACAGGGGCACCAGTTCCATTCTCAGGTTCAAGCCCCTTCCCAGAGCCCATACCCTTGGATCCAGCAGTGAGGCCAAACATTGACTCAGTTCCTCCCTGTTCCTCGTGTGCTCCCAAAAGTTGCCTTTCCTGAGGGCTGGGAATGGGAGCAGGGCTTGGAAAGGCTGGAGCAGAGTCCTTGGCCAGGCTGGCAGGGCTGAGATGGAGCATGGAGCTTGTGGCAGCCCCTCCAAAGCCAGCAGGACCCCCAGAGCAGAGCCTGGGAGGCTGCAGGGTTTGAGGAAGAGGGAGATGAAGGCCATGATGTGAAAGCAGAGTGTTGTGGCTAACAGGGATGAATCCATGGAAGCCATCAGGTCACAGCTCTGGCACAGGGGCTGTGCAGCTCTGCCCCTGCCTTGGAGCAGCCCCAGGGATGGAGTGGGCTCAGTGTGAGGATGGAAAATGGCTCTTTGCTTAGCCTGCTTTCCCAAGGATGGGTATGAGGCAGGATGGGGAGCTGGACCCAGAGCTGGCACCAGCTCAGCCCTGATGTGCTTTGGAACCATCCAGGAGAAGCACAGCCCCACTCCCACTCCTAAAAATGGGAACTGGGGGTTGAAGTTGGCATCTCCCTGGGTTCCTACTGCCCAGATTTCTCCTGTTTTTTGAAATTCCTGTGGTTTTGAGGGCAAATGTCTGTAAAGGAAGATCTGTCCATTTGAATGGGGATGATGGACAGATGAGGCCCAAGGGAAGAGCAAAGCGGTTATTGCACAGAAAATTATTATAGATCATTTATGGATTATTCTAGGTGATTTATTATAGAGAAACCCAGTCCTTCCACCTCTGGAATTCCTATTTAAAACACATTCCCTGATTCCTTCCCTCTGGTGCTCCCACCCTGTACAAAAATGTCCTGGGCTGCTGTTCCCATCTCTTCCAGCACAATTCCTGCTCCTGCCGGTGGGAGGAGGTTCCTGATCCCTGCCAGGTCTGGAGCTGCTGCAGGATGCTCCAGCCCCTCCATCCTGCTGCAGGGTGCTCCAGCCCCTCCGTCCTGCTGCAGGGTGCTCCAGCCCCTCCATCCTGCTGCAGGGTGCTCCAGCCCCTCCATCCTGCTGCAGGATGCTCCAGCCCCTCCATCCTGCTGCAGGATGCTCCAGCCCCTCCATGCTGGTGCAGGATGCTCCAGCCCCTCCATGCTGCTGCAGGGTGCTCCAGCCCCTCCATCCTGCTGCAGGATGCTCCAGCCCCTCCATCCTGCTGCAGGATGCTCCAGCCCCTCCATCCTGCTGCAGGGGTGCCCCTCCATCCCTGCAGGATCCATCCGTGCTGCTGCAGGGTGCTCCAGCCCCTCCATCCTGCTGCAGGATGCTCCAGCCCCTCCATGCTGGTGCAGGGTGCTCCAGCCCCTCCATCCTGCTGCAGGATGCTCCAGCCCCTCCATCCTGCTGCAGGATGCTCCAGCCCCTCCATCCTGCTGCAGGGTGCTCCAGCCCCTCCATCCTGCTGCAGGATGCTCCAGCCCCTCCATCCTGCTGCAGGATGCTCCAGCCCCTCCATCCTGCTGCAGGATGCTCCAGCCCCTCCATGCTGGTGCAGGGTGCTCCAGCCCCTCCATCCTGCTGCAGGATGCTCCAGCCCCTCCGTCCTGCTGCAGGGTGCTCCAGCCCCTCCATCCTGGTGCAGGGTGCTCCAGCCCCTCCGTGCTGCTGCAGGATGCTCCAGCCCCTCCATCCTGCTGCAGGATGCTCCAGCCCCTCCATCCTGCTGCAGGGTGCTCCAGCCCCTCCATCCTGGTGCAGGGTGCTCCAGCCCCTCCGTGCTGTGCTTTTCCACCCAGGGGAGCCCTGTCTGTGGGATCACGGGGCCAAAAGCAGCTCGGATGGCACCCACGGGTCCAGCCCTCCTGGAGGGATTTCCCTTGGACTGCAGCACAGCTCTGCCCTCAGCACAGGGTCAGGGTCCATCCCTGCCCTTCCCATGTGCTGCTTTCTGCTGCTGGTGCAGAGCCTGCCCAGCCTGAGAGCAGGCTGGGATCCGGAGGGAGAAATCTCCCTGCACTGAACAAGCTGTTTCCAATAGACTTTTTCCATCAGGAGGTTGCTCAGCAATATTTTATTTCCTTTTTTTTTTATTGCTGCAAGGCTCAAAGGCGTCTGTGAAGTGCTGCCAAACAAATAAATGAGGGCAGGGAGGTACCCGAGATTTATTTTGGCTGGCGGAGCCGTGTGCTGGGAATGGGAGGGGAAGGAGGAGCGGCAGGAGGAGGAGGAGGAGGGTGAGTCAGCGTTTCACGGAGCTGCTTCCATCAGACAAGTGTAGGTTTCCCTCTAGAGGAATCTGCCGTGCTCCACTCCTGCTTTCACCCAGCACTTCCAGCATCCTCCCTCAGGGGGGTGGGAAAGGGGATTTTGGGCTCAGGGCAAGGAATGGGGTGGAACAGGGATGTCCATCCCAAGGAGTGGGGTGGAACAGGGATGTCCATCCCAAGGAATGGGGTGGAACAGGGATGTCCATCCCAAGGAATGGGGTGGAACAGGGATGTCCATCCCAAGGAGTGGGGTGGAACAGGGATGTCCATCCCAAGGAATGGGGTGGAACAGGGATGTCCATCCCAAGGAATGGGGTGGAATAGGGATGTCCATCCCAAGGAATGGGGTGAAGCAGGGATGTCCATCCCAAGGAATGGGGTCAGGCAGGGATGTCCATCCCAAGGAGTGGGGTCAGGCAGGGATGTTCATCCCAACGAATGGGGTGGAAGAAGGATGTTCATCCCAAGGAATAGGAGTGAACAGGGGTGTCCATCCCAAGGAATGGGGTCAGGCAGGGATGTTCATCCCAAGGAATGGGGTGAAACAGGGATGTCCATCCCAAGGAATGGTGTCAAGCAGGGATGTCCATCCCAAGGAATGGGGTCAGGCAGGGATGTCCATCCCAAGGAATGGTGTCAGGCAGGGATGTCCATCCCAAGGAATGGGGTCAGGCAGGGATGTCCATCCCAAGGAATGGGGGATCAAGCAGGGATGTCCATCCCAAGGAATGGGGTGGAAGAGGGATGTTCATCCCAAGGAATGGGGTGAAACAGGGATGTCCATCCCAAGGAATGGGGGATCAAGCAGGGATGTTCATCCCAAGGAATGGGGTGGAACAGGGATGTCCATCCCAAGGAATGGGGGATCAAGCAGGGATGTTCATCCCAAGGAATGGGGTGGAAGAGGGATGTTCATCCCAAGGAATGAGGTGAATGGTGACACTGCAATTTGAAATCCCAGTGGAAAATCACAGATTCTCAAACAGCCTCAGGCTGTGCCAGGGGAGGGTCAGGCTGGATTTTGGGAAAATTTCTTCCTGAGGAAAATTTCTTCCAAAGGTTTGTCCAGCCCTGGCACAGCTGCCCAGGGCAGGGGTGGAGTTCCCATCCCTGGAGGGCTTTAAAAGCCCGGTGGATGTGACATTTGGGGACAGGGGTCAGTGGTGGCCTTGGCAGAGCTGGGAGTGGTTGGACTTGATGGTCTTAGAGGGCTTTTCCAACCTAAACATTCCATGATTCTTCTGCCTGGAATTTGCAGCCAAGAGCCTCTGAACAAACCCCAGTGGGTCCCAGCAGGAATGGGGTTGAGAAATAGAAGGAAGTTTCCACAGTGGAGCTGAAGGAGGAAAATGAGAATCCAACAAAGATGGATTGAAGCTCTGTCTTTACATATTTAGCCAATATCAGCTGGTCCAGCACCCCATGAGCCCCATCAGGACTTTACAAGGGACAGAGGGACAGGAGGCAGGGAATGGCTGCCACTGGGAAAGGGGAGATTGGGCTGGGATCTTGGCAAGGAATTGCTGCCTGGGCTGGAATTCCCAGATTTGCTGGGGCTGCCCCTGGATCCCTGGCAGTGCCCAGGGCCAGGTTGGATCCCCCTGGGATATGGAAGGGTTCCCTGCCATGGATGGGGTAGAATGGGATGATCCTTAAGGCCCCTTCCCACCCAAACCATTCCATGGTGACCTGGGGAATGAAGACAGGATCATCTCAGGCATTTGAGGAGGCCTTGAAGCTGTTCCTGCACTGGTGCAGGTGGGGACTGGTGCAATTCCAGGTGCCTGGAATTGCTGCTCTGGCATCAGCCCCCCCTGAGGAGGGAACTTCACCCTCTCAGCTTCTGGCAGCTGGCACAGTCATTAGCAGCCAGTGCTCGTTAATCAGTGCAGCTGATTAATGCTCTGCAGCCTTTTAGAGCTGGAGCCCCACAGAGCTGGATCAGGCCCTGGCTGCTCTTACTCAGCACAAAGGATGGATCTCAGTCTGGAGCAAAGCATGGAAGCAGTGCCAGCAGGGCAAGCAGAGGTGGGCAGGGCTGTGTGCCCCTTGCAGCCACCCTGGGATCCTGGTGGTTGGACCTTGTCACCTTCCCTTGTCACCTTCCCTTTCCAGCTGGGAAGGAAAATTTGCCCTGTTAAAATCTGTTTGTGGAGGTTGTGAACTCATCCAGCTGAGGGGTCAGGTACTGAGCAGCTGCTCCCCTCTTCTGGGCAGCTCAGAATCGAGGGGGATTGGGGAAAAAGGTCCTACCCTCTGCTGATCTCCAGGCTGGCAATGCCAGATTGGGGAAAAAGGTCCTACCCTCTGCTGATCTCCAGGCTGGCAATGCCAGATTGGGGAAAAAGGTCCTACCCTCTGCTGATCTCCAGGCTGGCAATGCCAGGAGAGGTTTCTCTCCAGGAGAGTGGCACCCCAGTCTGGGGTGCTTTGTGCCTCAGGGTCCATCAGCTTCTCCCAAAACTTCTGGAGACTTTGTGTGCTCATCCAGAGCTCAAAACCCCTCGAGGAGCTGGGCTGCAGCTGTGGGGTGCTCCTGGCTGCTCCTGCCTGGGCCAAGCAGAAGAGGACACGGAGCAGGGCAGGGCTGCCTGGGGACCAGGCTGGGCACAGCCACCACGGCTGCTTTGTGACAGCAGGAGAGGGCACCCACGAGCAGTCTGTGCCCCAGAGGAGGGAACTGCAGCTTTCAGTCAGGATGGAGGGTCCAGGCGGTTTTTTTTGTCCCTGGGTTGCCAGGTCCCTTCAGTGGTGTCCCATGGGTGCTGGAGCAGAGCCAGGAGTGTTCCCTTCCCCCAGACTGGCACGGGGGACTTTGGTGGCATGGATGGCTCCAATGGGCACCTTTCCAAGGAGCTGCTCAGAGCGGGCTGTGGGAAGGGGCTGTGCAGCTGCCAGGAGTGGTGCAGGGGTGCCCATGGTGGGGGCATCGCTCCTGGGCCAGGTGCTGCCAGCCCAATGCCCTCCCTGCTTTGGGACCCACCAGCTGCACCATCACCAGCATCAGCTCTTGCCTCAAGGTGGCATTTTGTGCTTTAAAATGTGTCTGAGGCATTTGGTGGATGCACAATGACATGGAAATAGTTGTCCAAGCAACGCTGTGATCTTGCAGTGCCACCTGCAATCCCCCCCAGCAGCTGGGCAGGGAGATCCCAGGGTGGAGCCCCAGGGCTGGACATGCCCTAGGCACCTTGGCAAAGCAATTCATTTACTCCTTCCTCCTAAACCCTGGTGTGCCCAGAGCTGGCTGATCCATGCCCATGTTCCTCCCCAGCCGAGAGGGGGACTCTGGAGCTCTCTGGTGCAGGAGGCATCAATCCCCCGGGATCTGTTATGGGGCAGGGCAGGTGCCCTGTCCTGGGGATGGGATTGCTCCTCCCAGGGGCGAGGAAAGGGCCCAGAGGAGGGAGCCTGGCAGTCAGAGCACCAGGTGGATGTGGGGTGTCCACACCACACCCCCCCTTTGTGGTGTGAAAACCTCTGAGCCCGGTGAGCCTCCTCGGGGCGGTCACTCCACATCGCTGCAGTTGTTCCCAGAGGAAGATCAATGAAATCCCACAGAGAGGTCCCTCAGTCCTGCCTGAGCAGGCAGCAGGGTGCTGTCAGCCTCACTTGGGGTGAGACTCTGAATTCCAGGTGTGCTGAACCCCTTCCACCTTGGGATGCCCCTGGGGTTTCAGGCATCTCGGGCAGTGATGTGACAAGGGACATGTGGGAGGTGGGGCAGAGTGCGGAGTGGGGACAGGGCCCTGTCCTGGCCAGGTGCTCCTTCCTGCTGGGCTCTGGTCCCTCAGCCCTGTCCCTCCCTCCCGTGCAAGCGTGAGCTCCATGTGTGCTCCCATCCACTGGTCATGCTGGAAACCAGTGAGGAGGCACTGGGGTGAACTGGGAAAGGCTCCTCTGTGTGCCTGCACTGGTTCAGGTGACCCTGATCCAGGAGCCCGCGCTGCTCCTGGTGCTCCACCTGCCCCGGGTGCCCCCAGCACCGGGACAAACTCACCTTGGGCTGCAGGAGGTGGGGAAACCTCTCTGGCTCCTGGGCAGAAGGGGAATGTGGAGGAGTGTCCTGGGAGCAGGGCTGCCCCTCCCTGGGTGTCGTGCATGCCCCTTCCACGCCGTGACTCCATAATCATTGCTGTGCCTAACAAGAGCCAGGCATGGATCGGTCATTGCGCTGCTTGGAGCGTCTGTGGTGTGTGTGGTGTGTGCTTCCAGCCCTGTCACAGCATTAACCAGGAGGACTGTTCTGTCTTCCCTCCACAGCCTGGAAGTGTCTCCTCAGGTAGAAACCAGCTCAGATGCTCCTTCTCATTGTGCTCCCTGCTCCCCTGCCCCGTGCCCCGCTGCCCTTGCCGCTAGCATGCCGAGCTCTAACCTCCCTCCCGCTCCTGGAGACAGACAGGCCGGATGCTTGGCCCCCACCAACCCATTCCTCAACTCCCTGCAGAGCAATCCCTTCTTTGAGGAGCTCCTCGCTGACCAGGTACTAAATTCTCCTTCACCTACTCACTTTCTCTCTAGTTTCCCGCCTGGGCCGCGTGCTGCACCCGAGGTCGCTGGGAGCTTTTATTCCTCTGAGGATTGCAGTCCCTCTGGCTCCCCAAGGCACACAGAGCCCCAGAGGGAGTCTCCAGCCCAGAGCGTTGGTGTCCCCGTGCCAGAAACCAGTCCCCCAGCACCGGGAGAGCTCCCTCCTGCCGACACCGACACCGACACGGAGCCCGCCGTCCCCCCGCTGCCCTCGGAGTGGGACGATACCTTCGATGCCTTTGCCACCAGCAGGCTCAAACCAGAGCGGAACAAGGAGAACTTCTTTGCCTCGGTGGCAGCAGAGGGCATGGCTTTCATCGATGACCCCAGAGCCAGCCCGACCGAGAGCTCAGCCGGGGCACCTGGGCAGAAGGGCTCCCAAGTGTTCGAAAAGGCGGCTGAAATCCCTGCGGCTCTCCGCTCTTGGACAAATTTCTCCACTTTAGACGTGGGGGCCAACCTGGTGAGCACCACCCAGGAGGCCACGGTGATCGAGGACGTGCTGAGCCCCGTGTCCGCGGGCTCCATGGCCAGGAGGAGGAAAAGCAGCACGCCCATGGTCTGGACAGCCGCCTTTGCCTCGGGCAACCCCGGGGACAAGGAGGCGTCAGCAGCACTGAGCACTGAAAATAGCGCTAGGGAGGAGGGGGACAGCGGTGAGGAGGAGTCCTGCGGCACGGGGACGAACGGCTGGATGACCATAGCCACGGAGAGCGCCGCCGAGCCCTCAGAGAGCGCCGGGCAGCGCACGGCTCCTCAGGGCCCCTTCGGCCCGCGCCCGCCCTTCCTGGGCGAGGGCACCTTTGAAGCCCAGAGCTCGTCCCGTGCCGCCACCACCACCTGTGTGCTACCCAGGAGCTCCTTCCCTCCCGAGCCGGGCCCCGAGGCCCCGCCCGGCAGCACCGTGGTGGCGGCCGTGCCCCCGCGGGTGCCGGGGGACGCGGCGGGGCCGAGGTTCCCCGAGGCGGGCTCGGAGCCCGGGGAGGGCGCCTTGGACATCCGCAGCTCGGTGTTCCGGCTGCAGGCCAGCATGCGGCTGGAGGCCAGCGAGGGCCTGCTGCACTTCAGCTCCGACATCCGCGAGAGGCGCGTGGTGCTGGCGCCGTGGGCAGGGCCCCAGGGCCGCCCGGAGCCGCCGCCCGGCCCGGCCGGGCCGCCCCCCAAACCCCCCCGGCGGTTCGCAGCCGCGGGCCCCGTGGGGGACGGCGAGGACGAGGAGCCTGGTGGCAACCAGCGAGGCAAGCAGGAGCCATGGGAAGAGTCAGAGGGCCCAGGAGCAGAGCTGGGATTGCCGAGGAGCCGTGCGAGCAGCGAGCCCTCCGTGCCGGCGCCTCCCAGCCTGCCCGCACCCGGAGCGGCCGCCGCTGAAGCCGGGAGCGAGTTCGCAGCGTCTGAGGGTGCCAGAGCTGCTGCTGTGGACCCAGCAGCTGGCTTGGAGACAGGAGCCGACACCTCTGTGGGCGAACACCCGTCAGAGATGAACGAGACAGAGGTGGCCGAGCAGTTTGAGACTTGCGCATCCAAGTTCTCCCTGGATGGACTGGACCGGTCGGGTGCTGAGGAGAGCTGGAGCCAGCCCCGTTTATCCCCTCAGGGGGCCACAGACAGTGCCAAGTGGGCCTCCAAGCAGGAGCTGTTCCCTGAGGAGCTCAGTATTTCAGGACTAAACCCACCTTCCAAGCTAGACCTGGGCCAGCCGACCAGCTGGAGAGCTCTGGAAGAGCAGGAGGCAGCTGGGCATCCACACCCGCAGCCCCAAAGGTCAGAACACAGGCAGAGGCCATGCCAGCTGGAGCTGGCGTGCCAGGATGGCGAGGGGCGAGCAGGAGAGCAGCCCAGGCCCCGTGCCCCTCCCCAGGAGGCAGAGCAGGGCAGGACCCCCGCCAGCGAAGAGCCCGAGGGGCGCTGGGCAGAGAGCAGGATAGACTTCAAGAAAGCCGATTTCTGGAAGCCAGATAGGATAGAGAGGCACACACAGGGAGCTTCAGCCCCGAGAAACCCCTTCACCCTGGCGCTGAGCCCAATTCCCCGAGCAACCCCTTCGTGGAGAGGCCCCCAGGCCCTGTCCCTGTCCAAGCTGTGCTGCCCGAAAAGCTTGAGCAGGGCGACTTCAGCTTCCGCAGCCCGCAGGAGGAGCCCCCCGGGCACGGCTTGCAGCCCACTAACGCTACCCCCCTGCATGTCAGCCAGCCCCTGGCCTTCTCCACCCCTTTCCCCGTGGCTGCCACTAACCCCGAGCCGTGTGGCCGCCCCCGGGCCCCCGCGGGGGTCCCCGCTCGCCGCGCCGCCGCCCGGCCCTGCCCGTGCCCGCAGCCCGGGGAAGCTTCGGCGCTCCTGGTTCTGCCCAGGGAGACACGGCCGGCTGAGAAGCCCCTTGGCCAGCAGACGACCAGGTGAGCACTGCGGGGAAGGCGAAGGGCGTGTGTGTGTGTGGGAGAGGTGAGCCCCGGCCCCTCCTGCTGCTGGCCCCCTCTGCTGCTGGCAGGGCTGAGCCCAGCTGGGCTGGCTCCGAGGAGGCTGCTTTTGCTGCAGCTCCCGTTCCCTCACCTTCCCCTGGTCCCAGAGAGCCCAGCCCGAGCTGCTGGGAGCCTTGGCTCTCTGGGATGCTGGGGAGAGTGGCCACTGGTGTCTGGTGTGGCCAGGGCAAAGGGTTCCATGCACCCCAGCTGGAAGTCCAGAGCTGCACGCACGTTGCACCCAGTGCTGATTTTGGCTCCATCATCCCTCCCCCCCGTGCTTGCAGAGGAAATGCCTTTCCCGTGCCTGCCAGGAGAGCTTGTGGCTGTGTGTGCTCTCCTGAGCTCCCTCATGGCATGTGCACAGCTGCTGCCTCTGCCCTCGCCATCCATCCAGCTTTGGCTGCTTTCCTCCCAAGTGCCCACTGGGTACTGAAAACCTTCTGTCCATAGCCAAAAAAAGTTTTTCCACCAGGGTGAAATGCCCCTCTGCCCTCCCTCCTGCAGAGATGCCCATTGGTGATGAAGCACCCGGGATTTAGCCTTGAGGCTGATGGGAATGGGAAGGGTGGAAAGAAGGGGCTGTTCCTCCTCCCAGGTCAATCCTGGGTCTGTACAAATGCCATGAAGCAAAGCTGGTGAGTTCAGGCATGGAGTCTTGCTCTGTGTCCTTCAGTTCATCTCAATTTCCTGGTTCTCCTTGCCCTGGTCTGCCTGGGCTCTGCGTGCCCAGGGGATTTACTGAGCTCCAGCAGGAATTTATTGATCAGTCTCACTGATCATGAGGCAAATGGAGCTTCCTGGGGACACCAAAATGGTAAAATCCCATCTGAGCAAGACTGGTTGTGGCCCTGGGGAGAGGAAGAGGGGGAGGATGGGGCCAGCAGAACTCGCTGAGCTCCAGTCCTTCCACCAGGGTTGAGCATGAGGTGCAAAGTGGTCTCAGGAGCAAAGACAGCATCTGGCTGGGTCTGTCAGATGATATTTTTTCTTCTTATTTAAGCCAGATCCTCCAATCATTTTTAATTGGATTATTCATCCACCAGCAGATAGCCTTCTTCAAAATTTGCAGGGCTGCTGCCCAGAAATGTGGATTTTGTTATGTTTCATGGAAAGAGAAGTGTCCTGCGGTGCCAAAGGGATCACTGAGGCAGTGAGGGAAGCACAAGGGTCTCTGTGTTGGTGGTACCTGCTCGTGGCCATCCCCAGCCTTGCCTGTGCATCCATCCAGGCCTGGCTGGCTCCTGGGATGGAATGGGCTGGGATCCAAGAGCTGCCTATCCTGGATATCAGTGCAGGCTTCTGTCGTGACACATGGCCAGGAGCTCCTGAGCGTCCCTGCTCGGGTTCCTTCAGCACATTTTGGATCCTTGCTGAGACTGAGGAACCTCTGAAGAGCTCCTGAGGCCTCTGGGAAGGCTCTGAGGCTCTGAACTGCTTTATAGCACTGGGGAGATGTGAGAACTGAGCCAGGTGAGGGAGGAAGGCTGGAAGGGATCTTTTCCCAATCCCCATGGCCATGCTTCCCTGCCCAGGATCATCTCCTGTTGGAATCACCAGAGGCACACAGATGAGGAGAAGATGGTAGGAAAAAGGTGGAAGGGAAAAGGAAATACTTCAGACTTGGAATGGACATTAAGCCCTGGCTGGAACAAAAGGGTCTGCAGGTGAAGGGGAGAGGGTACCTGGTGTGGGATGGTGAGAGTTTGGAGTGAGGGGCTTCAGTGAAATGGGCAGTGGGGTCCCATGGCCCTTCCTCTCTGGTCATCTTGTGGGGCTGCTGGGGCAGGGGAGCATCAGCTGCAGCTCCCAGGTGTGTGGAGGGCCCTTTGCTGCCCCTGGGGATGTGTCACATCCCGGGGACAGGAGGGACCCCAAGGACAGCCCGGGAGCTCCAGTGCCTGGAGGGGCCTGGCAGCTGTGCAGCTCCTGCTCCTCCGCTGGAATCCAGCAGCTGTGCAGCTCCTGGCCTTTCCTTGGGATCCAGCAGCTGTGCAGCTCCTGCTGCACTGGAATCCAGCAGCTGTGCATCTCCTGCTCCTCCACTGGAATCCAGCAGCTGTGCAGCTCCTGGCCTTTCCTTGGGATCCAGCAGCTGTGCAGCTCCTGCCCCCTCCACTGGAATCCAGCAGCTGTGCAGCTCCTGCTGCACTGGAATCCAGCAGCTGTGCAGCTCCTCCTGCTGCATTGGAATCCAGCAGCTCCTGCTCCTTCCTTGGAATGCAGCTGTGCAGCTCCTGCTGCACTGGAATCCAGCAGCTGTGCAGCTCCTGCTCCGCTGGAATCCAGCAGCTGTGCAGCTCCTGCTGCACTGGAATCCAGCAGCTGTGCAGCTCCTGCTCCGTTGGAATCCAGCAGCTGTGCAGCTCCTGCTGCACTGGAATCCAGCAGCTGTGCAGCTCCTGCTGCATTGGAATCCAGCAGCTGTGCAGCTCCTGCTCCATTGGAATCCAGCAGCTGTGCAGCTCCTGCTGCACTGGAATCCAGCAGCTGTGCAGCTCCTGCTGCACTGGAATCCAGCAGCTGTGCAGCTCCTGCTCCTCCGCTGGAATCCAGCAGCTGTGCAGCTCCTGCTCCGTTGGGATCCAGCAGCTGTGCAGCTCCTGCTGCACTGGAATCCAGCAGCTGTGCAGCTCCGTCTCCCTTGGATGTGGGGCTGGCCCACATCCTGGTGACAGGACCGGGGGTGTCACAGGTACCAGGGTGGTGGCACAGGCTGTGCCTCCCTCGTGTCAAGAGTGCAGAGGATGCTCTGCTCTGAAAATGAGGTGTGGGGTTAGGTCACCTCTTCTTGGTGATCCTCGTGGAGCCCCTGGAACTCAGAGTGTGGCTTGGCCCACCCAGGGCTGCCTGGAAAGCCAATCCTGAGCCCAGCCATTCCCCATCCTCCTCTGGACCCTTGCTCCATGGAGGGCTGGCCCTTGGGTGCTGTGTGGTGCTCCAGGCATAGCAGCTGGGCCATGGGAGAGGGATTCCCTTGGATTCCTTTCTGTGAGTGAGGAGCATTTTGATGAGCATTTAAAGGCTCCCTTGGGGAGCTGCTGAGGGAAATGCACCCAGTTTTTCCTTGTGCTCCACGGTGACCTTGGGAATGCCAGTGAAAGCTGGGACAGGGCAAGGCTGGCTCAGAGAGGGGGACGGGGCTGGGCCAGTGTCACCCTGAGATGTTCCACCTTGGCCTTAAGCTCCATCATAACTCAGATCCACGTGGGATGCAGTTCTGGGTTAGGAGCCGGTGAGCAGCTGATTCCACACTCCAGTTGATGTTCATGGACCAGGAGAGGAAACTGGTCCAGCTTCTTGGCAGGTCCACCAGACCTTCAGACCTGGTGTGAGGTGTGAAGCTCCCCTGCTCCCCTGGAGGACCTGGTGCCACCATCCCAGGACAAACCCAGCTTGAGGAATGTCTCCAGCTCTTGGATCTTCACAGGGACACATGGAGCAGGCAGAGCCCTGCACGCACCACCCTCAGTGGGAAGCAGCAGGATAAAGATTTCTTTTCAAAAGCCCCTTTTCCAGCCCTGCAGCAGTGACTGTTCGCACTGGCCATGGGGCTGGCAGCTGCCTGTCACCAGCCCTGGGTGGCAATATCTCCCTGTTCCAAACACATCCAAGCATCCCCACTGGCGTCCCAGGGCAGCTCAGTCCCAGGGAGGTTCCCAGCCATGCTCTGGGTGTAGCCTCTGTGCAGGCTGTGGGGGTGCACAAGGTGACAGTGACACTTGGGGCTCAGGCCTGGCTGGATGAGCAGCCCTGGTGGCTCCCCCAGCCCTCTCCTCACCCCTGTCCTGCAGTGTCCTGGTGGTTGTAGCTCCTGGTCAGGGTTTAGTGCCAGTGGGCAGTGCTGAGCCCACTGGACCAGCAGCTCCTGCAGCCCCTGGCACTGTCGGTGACTCCCCCTTGGGGCTGTGGGATCCCTCTCTGTCCTTTCCAGCTGCCCAGGGGTGCTGGGCTCTGTCCTTGTGCCTGGACAGCTCTGCCAGGGGATCAGAGATTTACAGAGTGTGCTGAGCTGGGAGAGACCCACCAGAGTCATCCATCCAGCCCTGGCCCTGCTCAGACACCCCAAAACCCCACCCTGGGCATCCCTGGAGCGCTGTCCCAATGCTCCTGGAGCTCTGGCAGCCTCGGGGCCGTGCCCATTCCCTGGGCAGCCTGGGCAGTGCCAGCACCCTCTGGTCAAGAACCTTTCCTGAGCTCCAGCCTGACCTGCCCTGGCCCAGCTCCAGCTGTTGCCTGGTGCTGTCCCTGGTCACCAGAGGGAAGAGATCAGAGCTGCCCTGTGCTGTCCCTTGGGAGGAGCTGGTCCTTTGGCTTGTTGGAGCAGGTGGTGGCTGCAGTGCTGTCCCCTCCCAGCACAGGGACAGCAGGAGGCATCATGGTGGCTGAAGAGGATTTCCACACCCTTGGTATGTCCTGATCCCATCACCGTGGCCGCGGCACCGCTGGGACACACAGCCGGTGGGGTTGTCATCTGTGAGAGGCTTTGCAGAGCTCCAAGTGGAGGTTTGAGTGTTTCAATCCCAGTGGATGGAAGTTTGGGTGATTCTATTCCCCTGGATGGAAGTTTGGATATTTCCATCCCAGTGGATGGGTGTTTGGATGTTTCCATCCCCATGGATGGATATTTGGATGTTTCCATCCCCATGGATGGACTTCTGGATGTTTCCATCCCCATGGATGGATGTTTGGGTGTTTCCATCCCCATGGATGGGTGTTTGGATGTTTCCATCCCCATGGATGGATGTTTGGGTGTTTCCATCCCCATGGATGGATGTTTGGGTGTTTCCATCCCCGTGGATGGATGTTTGGGTGTTTCCATCCCAATGGATGGAAGTTTGGGTGTTTCCATCCCAGTGGATGGAAGTTTGGATGTTTCCATCCCCATGGATGGAAGTTTGGATGTTTCCATTTCCATGGATGGATGTTTGGATGTTTCCATCCAAGCTGACAGATTTTTGGATATTTCCATCCCAAGGATGGTGCACAGCCGTGCCTGCTCCTTGCAGGGAGGGAGCATCAGGTCACTTCTCTTTCCATCACTCTGAGAAGGAACTGGACTTTGTTTAAGCCCAGAAAGAACCTTTTGGGTGAAAGTGAGGCAAAAATAAATGAAATTCCCCCTTAACTGGCTCCTCACCCTCCTTTTGGCCTCATGGAGAAGGACAAATTCTGTGGTGTCTTTCAGGCAGGTGACATTCAGCTCTTGGGCTGGAGCATCAGTGGTGACCCCAGAGTAATCTGGGGTCCCTGGGCAGCAAAAAGCTGCTCTGGGCAGTGGGTGCAGCAGGCTCTGATCACACTGGAGCTGCATTTGAGCCCCTGGCAGCTGGGAGTTGTGACCCACAGCATTCCCAGTGAGGATGGGCAGTGCAGCTGTGGGCTCCAGGATCGCAGCCAAACACGTGTGCTGGGGCTCCTTATCTCCTGTGTGGGTGGGAGCAGCTCCAGGGGCTCTGCCCTGCCCTGCTGGCTCTCCTCGGAGCAGGAGAGCTCTGGGTGGCACAGACAGGGAGTCCCTCAGTCTCCTGGCTGGTGCCATCCCTGCACAGTCCCAGGGACAGGGAGCCCTGGGGGTGCTGACTGTCCCACCCTTGTTGCCCACAGCCCCCACCCCGTGAAGCCCCTGAGTGCTGTGCAGGAGGGCTCCAGCGAGAGGAAGCAGCAGCACAGGGCCAGCCTGAGCTCGGCGCTGAGCAATGGCCTGGAGAGGCTGAAGACAGTGACCACGAGCAGCGTCCAGCCCCTGGCCCCGGCCTCCCAGCAGGACAAAACCGACCCCAAGGTAAAGGCTGTGCTCCAGGGGTGCTGCTCCAGGGCCTGCCATGGGGTGGGTGAGGGTCCAGGCCTTGGGCTGCTCTGCCTCCCTTCCCCTGGGCTCTGCACCTCCTCACCCCATCGTTCTCCCATCACCTGCTTTGCTTTGGGGGTGGTGTTGTGCAGTGTGTGAGTGAATCCCTGCTTGTAGAAATGGGATGGGATGGGTTGGACTGGGTTGGGAGGGACCTTAAATCCCATCCAGTGCCACCCCTGCCATGGACAGGGACACCTCCCACTGTCCCAGGCTGCTCCAAGGCCCAGTGTCCAACCTGGTCTCCACAAGGTATGGAAGGTGGAAGGTGTAGTGGCTGCCTGACTGATGGCCTGAAGGGTTCCTAATCCTGGCAGGGGGAAGGTCCTTCCTGGAGCTTTGCTGACCTGGATATACTCCAAACACTGCTGTGCTGGGGCCAGCAAAGCACCTGTGGCACCTCTGAGGACACAGAGGGTGTTCTGAGGGTGACCCCTCCTTCCCTTTGTCCACTCCCACTGCCTCCCCAGTGTCACATGGAAAATGCTGCTGGGTTCACCTGATTTAAGGACAAGCACAACCCTGTGGGTCTCTGCACCCTGTGGGTGCTGCAGGGAATTCAGCTGGTGCTTTATGAGCAGCACACGAGGTCTCTGTGGGTCCCCTGTGCTGCTCCTGCCTCTCCACTTTGGAAAGACAGACATGGAAAGTAGAAGTGCTCTGGCTGTTGCCACATCCTGCAAACATTACCAGGAGCAGAGGTTTTAATTCCAGTCCCTGAATGTCGCTCTTGCTTCCCAGCAGGACCCTGGCCAGCTGGACCAGTCAGCCAAGTATTACCACCTGACCCACGACGAGCTGATCCAGCTGCTGCTGCAGAAGGAGGGTGAGCTGAGCAAGAAGGAGGAGCACATCCACGAGCTGGAGAACTACATTGACCAGCTGCTGGTGCGCATCATGGAGCAGTCCCCGACGCTGCTGCAGATCCCTCTGGGGGGAGGCCAGGCCCCCTGAGCCCGCCCAGGGCAGCAGCGCCCAGCAGAGCTGTGCCCCAGTAACCACCACGCTGCCAACATGCCCGCACCCCCTCCTCTCGCCCGAGGCCTCCAGTGGCTTCTGTTCCCAGAGTTAGCAGGAAGGGTTGTCTGCTCCTTCCCAGCCCAAGCTTAGCCCGGCTCGGCTCCAGGGAGCTGTAGGGTGGTGGGCTGCCAGCACCCTATGGGGAGGAGCAGAGCCCTCCCCACCAGGCAGGCGCCTCCCTGGGTTCCTGTCGCTGTGACCAAGTGCCACCTCCCGGGCACTCCTCCTGCCAGAGCTTTAAGTGACCCCTGGACATCTGAGAGCTGGAAACCATCTCCTCGTGACTTCATCCTGCTGCTGCTCCACTGCCCACACTCCTCCTCCTCTCTCCCCTGAGGGTGGTGTCCCCTGGCTGGCGTTGTGCTGGTGGGTGACACTGGGGACTCTGAGACCCAGTGAGGCTCCCCCAGCACGTTCCTGACCAGAGCCTGTGGGACGCCCCTTCCCCTCCTGCCCCTGCCCCAGTGAAGGGTGAAGAGCCAACTCCAGTTTGTGCCACTCCCTCACCACACCTGTGGGAGATGCTCCACAAAGGGACAGCACCAGGCCTGGGTGGTGTCAGAGCCTGGCTGGGCCACGCTGGCTCTGTCACAGCACCGGTGCCACGGTGACACTGCCTGGGTCCTCATGGCTGGACTGGGAATATGGCAGAGGTGCCCCAGGAGTGCTGCAGGAGATCCTCTGCATGCCCCCACCCAGCAGGGGCTGCTGTGCCCTGGAGGGACCAAGGAGTGCAGAATCCACCCTGAATTTCCACTCAGTAATCCCAGGAACGGCTGCTCACAGCTGCCCTGCCCTGCCTCATCTCTCCAGCACAGCCAGAAAGCACCCCCAGAGCAAGGCCTGGGGGGGTCTGACCCCTCTGCAGGGCTCCTGCGGGGTCAGGCACCCCAAACCCTCCTGGCACAGCCCAGAATTCCCAAATCCTGGCAGGGCAGTGCCCAGCCTGCTCCCTGATCACATCCACAGCCTGGGATCAGCTCTCCAGGGCAGTGCCCAGCCTGTTCTCCTGATCACATCCACAGCCTGGGATGGGCTCTCCAGGGCAGTGCCCAGCCTGGGATCAGCTCCCCAGGGCAGTGCCCAGCCTGTTCCCTGATCACATCCACAGCCTGGGATGGGCTCCCCAGGGCAGTGCCCAGCCTGGGATCAGCTCCCCAGGGCAGTGCCCAGCCTGCTCCCTGATCACATCCACAGCCTGGGATGGGCTCCCCAGGGCAGTGCCCAGCCTGTTCTCCTGATCACATCCCCAGGCTGGGATCAGCTCCCCAGGGCAGTGCCCAGCCTGTTCTCCTGATCACATCCACAGCCTGGGATCAGCTCCCCAGGGCAGTGCCCAGCCTGTTCTCCTGGTCACATCCACAGCCTGGGATGGGCTCTCCAGGGCAGTGCCCAGCCTGTTCTCCTGATCACATCCACAGCCTGGGATGGGCTCCCCAGGGCAGTGCCCAGCCTGTTCTCCTGATCACATCCCCAGGCTGGGATCAGCTCCCCAGGGCAGTGCCCAGCCCAGCCTGTTCATCCTGATGGGATCATCCCCAGGCTGGGATCAGCTCCCAGGGCAGTGCCCAGCCTGTTCTCCTGGTCACATCCACAGCCTGGGATCAGCTCTCCAGGGCAGTGCCCAGCCTGTTCTCCTGATCACATCCACAGCCTGGGATGGGCTCCCCAGGGCAGTGCCCAGCCTGTTCTCCTGATCACATCCCCAGGCTGGGATCAGCTCCCTCAGGGGCAGCTCTGTCCCCTGCTGACCCCTGAGCGACCACCCAAAGGTGGAGCAGCATGAGACCACGACTGTTTTCTTTGTTCCAGTTGTAAACTTGTCTGTTGCAATTTTCATCAAATTCAGTATATCATCTCTTTTGGCGTGCCAATTCCACTTTTTGTTTCCAATTTTGAAGTAAAGTTATGTAAAGTAAGCTGGCTAGGGCTGCAGGGACCCCCTTGAAGGCCTGGGGGATCCCAGCCCATACTCAGTCTCCACAGATAAGGAACACTCCCTGGACAGCACGTTGGGATGGAGTGAGGATGGAGAAGGTGTAGGACTGGTGTAATTGTGCCAATTTGGAGGGGTATCATTTTTGTTAAATGGGGTTACATCTTTCCTATGGGTAGATGTGATAAGTTCAAGGTGGATTAAGTGTTGGTTGGAGGTTGATTTTGGAATTTGACACAGTGATGAGCTTTGGAGGACCCCAAGAGCTCTAATTCCAGGGGTTCCTCTGGTGCTCGAGGCAGGGTTTTGTCCATCTGTCCCAAGCATCTGCTGGATTGTGTTTCTTACCTGTGTGTGGGTACTCATTTGCTGCTAAGGAGCCCCTACCAGGCACACTGGCAGAGGGTTGTCCACGCTGCCCACGGACAGGCAGAGATTGTCCTGCTGTAAAGCCTTGGCCAGTGTGACCCAGATGTTCTGGCTGGGCTGAGGGACAGTCCCTGCACCAGCTGATGGAAAGGTGAAGAGCATCCAAAATCCTGTCTGGAACAGTTGGGGATTCCCTGCCACTGGAGCCATGGTAGAATGCCTGGGGATGAGTTGATCTGTGAGTTTGAAAAAATGGATTTTCAGACTTACATGACTTTAACAGCCCCTCATATCTTCCCATCTGATCCCCTCTGTTTTTACTGAGTAGAAAAGAGGAGGGGAAACAAGAAGGGGATAACAGTGCAACAAACTAAAGAGAGGTAGCAATAAAACCAACCAAAGAGCAGTAACAGTGCAAAACAATGAGCAAATGAAATTCATCAGAGTCTTAGGATGTTCTGGAGCAGTGCAGAGTCATCTTCTGTGACAAACATCCGTGTTTACACTCTTTTCCTTCTCTCCTCCACACCAGCCGAGCTTGATCTCTTTGCAGTCTCTGAGGTTCAGGGAAGTGTCTGTGGGTGCTGCATTTGGCAGTTTGGTGTACAGCTTGGCATTCCTGCCTGGAATCCACCTTGGGCCACATCCTGTAGACATGCAAGCATAACCTCTCCCCAAGTAATTCGTGGAAATGGGCCCAGTATTAGTTTGGATTGGGGGTCTTTGATCAGCACAGGGGGTTTCTCGGTGAGCTGGGATCTGTGCATGTTGGAGAAGTGCCTGACAGTGGAGGGGTTTGGCTCCATGAATGAATTATTAAGAAAATTGATGACATAAAGAGCCTTACATAATCTTTCTGCATTCAGCAGTGTTTCAACTCCCCCGTGCTGCTGATCAAGGACTCTCTTGAGTGTACACTGAGCCCTCTCTACAGCAGATTGCCCTGTTGGGGAGTGGGGAATGCCACTGGTGTGTTTCACCCCACATGGATCTAGGAGCTGTTTGAAATTTTTGGAGGTGTAAGCAGGACCATTATCTGTTTGGAGAATGCCTAGGGTGGAAAATGCTAGGAGAAAACGTTGGATGACACCTTTTGTCTTTTCTCCTGCATAGGCTGATGCAAATACTGCCCCAGAGAATGCATCTATGGAACAAAGGCATTAAGGGCCAAAAGGAACTCAGAGTTCTTGTTACACCATTTTCCTCTAGCCCCCATGGGGAACCCTACATATTCAATATTCGCCACATTAGTCAGGTGTTGTATTTGTGAATGAGTTTTTGTCTCCCAAAAGGTGCATAATGTGTGACATCTGTTTGCCACAATTGTAAACTTTAAAGGCCCTAGGGGCTAACCCTGGCCCTCACAGAGGGCAGAGCAAACTCCTGGCAGCTGGGGCAGGAGTCCACAATTGCTCTTGCCTGTTCCCCTATGATTTTAAACACCCAGAGAAGGGCTGGCACATTTTGGTGTAAAAAACTGATGGCTCAATTTGGCCTGATTAAAAATGTCTGCACTGCCATGGCTAAAATATCTGCCCTCCAGTTGCCTTCTGTAACTGGTCCTGGGAGGCCAGTGTGTGACCTCACATGCATAAATGTGATACGGCTGCTCTCAGTGGGAGAGGAGGTATATTAAATTTGAGAGCAAGCCTTATAAATCTAGATTTGGCACTTCCTTTAGCAAGGATGTTCTGCTCTTTCAGCTAGTCCAGCAACATAGGCTGAATCAGTAACTAAATTTAAGGGTTGTTTGAATTTCTCTAAGGCTCTGACAACAGCTGCTAATTCTGCAATTTGTGGGGATCCTTGAACAATCTGAACATCAGACTCCCACTCTTGAGTGTCAGAATTCTTCCACGTCATAACTGACTTGTGGGATCCCCCTGAACCATCAGTAAATGCAGTCTATGCCTTTGGAGGAGCTCTACTTTTTAATGAATTTGGGACCAAATTAAAGCAAGCATTAAACAGTTTATGTTTTGGTAGGTGGATGGAGATTTGGCCTGGCTGGCTGTCCAGAGCGAACTGGAGATGTTCATTGGTTTGGAGCAAAGGTTCTAGACTGTCTAATGCCTGTGAATTCACACCCCACTAGGGTCCTGAGGCGAGCTCTGGCCTTTCTGATAAGCTGGGCCTAAGCTCCTGAGGTGCTGTGATGTCTAATTTGGTCTGTGTGATTGAAACACCCACTCTGGGATTGGGAGCTGATCTCTCAGAGTGGGTCCCACTGGAAAATGAGCCCATGGAGCTTGGGTGGTTTACTCAGGATGACAAATTGGAAAGGCAGGGCAGGATCAGCATGGTGGGCTTGTCTTGTGGATCCCTTCATGGGCCTTTGGTGTGGTGGTTCCTGGGGAGCTGAGGCCATCAGGGCCTCCCAGGGGTGCAAGGTGCTCAGTCATGATCCCTAGCAGTGCACAAACCCTGTTCATGCTCCCACATAGCTGGTGAAGGTCCCTCAGGGTTCTTGGGTTGTCCTCATGGTGAGCTCCTGGGGCATCATGGTCCACTCGCTGATCCAGAATTCAAGGTAGGTCCATGGGCAGGTGCACTGAATCTTCTCTGCAGCAATTTCAAATCCTGCTCCTTCAATGGCTTGGATAGTCTTTTTTATAACAGTCTCCAAATAATAATCAATTTCAGTGCATACTAAAATGTCATCCATAAAGTGATGAATTATGGCATCAGGAATTTTTCCCAAATGGGGGAGAGAATGCGGGCAACAAAGATTTGGCAGATGGCTCATGAGTTTTTCATCCCTTGAGGAAGAACTTCCCATTGATACCTTTTTAGAGGGGCTTGTCTATTAACTGATGGCACAGAAAATACAAATCTTGGGGCATCTCTAGAATGGAGTGAGATATTAAAAAACAGTCCTTAATATCAATGACTGCCAGTTTCCAGTCTCAGGAGCATTGAAGATGAGGGCAGGGCAGGATGTTACAGTGACCTTGTTGACCTCTCTGAAGTCTTGCAGGAGCCTCTACTTGTCTTTGCCAGGTTTGTGAATGACAAAGTGGTGCTCCAAGGGCTGGTGGCTGGCTCTGTGTGGCCCTTAGATAGCTCCTCCTGCACTAGGGGTTGGAGTGCCTTTGGTTTGACTTCTGCCAGGGGCACTGTTCCACCCAAATGGGGCCATCCAGTTTCCATGTGAGTGGTTAGGTGGGGTGCTGTGCAGTGGCCCAGCTGGAAATCCCATGGGTGTGAAGGGGTTTCTGCTCTGCCTCCCCATTGTCTCTGCCCCACAGAATGACAGGTGCCTTTACCACAAAAGGTCTTCCTGTGGCAATTTGAACCTCAGGACCTTCAGTAAGGATTGACCTTTTACTCTACATGGAGGTGGCAGCTGCTCCAGTCCCAGAGATGATTCCATTGGCTGGCACCAGTTCCCAGCCCCGTGGCCACTCTGAGTGAGCAGTGATGGTGACATCTGACCCGGTGTCAGCCACTCCTGGAGGACAAACTTTGGTGCCTTTGTTAGACAAGCCACGCTCTATAAGAGGTCTGTCTTGGCATAGCATCTCTGCCCAAAAACCCACAGAATTTTCTGGCAAAACATCAGCCCAGGTGGGTACAAGAAAAGCTGGGGTATGGGTGCGCCCTTAGTCAAACACCAGGGTGGGTGTATCCATATTACAGTGATCTCATCCATTGGCCCCACACTCTGGACTTCTGGAAGCACTTGTAACTCATTAACAGTGTCTCCTGTGATTAAAACATCCCCTGGCCCATCAGGAGGTCCAGGTTTACCAGCTGCATTCAGCAGATCTCTTCATCCTCAAATTCAACAGCAAGGGCTCTCAGCAGCGCTCTCCATGTTGCTGCCTGAACACATTGGGAGAGTCAGCCCCATCCTCAGAGCCAGTGCTGTCACAGATGGTTTCTCTGTGCCTGCATGTTCCGAGATTGTGGGAAAAGAGGGATGAAACAGCCCAAAAGAAAGATCTCACAGGAGTTTCACGGAGCCGACCAGCCCTCGAGGTCTTGAGGGTTGTCAGTTGGCCCTGGAAAAATTCCCCTGAAAATTGGGGGTTTTTCCCTCGGGGAACTGGAGCACTTGGCTGCAAATTAAAATGCAGTGGCTGGCCAGTGGAGATGCTTTCAAAGGGCTAACGAGAAGCCCCACAGTCAGGGTGCCAATTTGTAGCAGTGTGGGGTTTAGAGGGTGGAAGCTGCAAGCTGCTACCTGAATCCCAAGAAGAAGCATCTCCTGTGGAAAAGCTGCTTGGGTAGGAATTCAAGCAGGGCAGTCAAATCCTTTTTTTTTTTTGTTTGTTTTTTTTGTTTTTTCATGTTTTTTTTGTTTTTTTTTTTCTGCCAGATCCCATTTATTCTAGAGTTGTGGCTGCTGGAGCCCAGCAGGCACGGAACAGCAGGGAGGGGGTTGTTCCTGAGCCCCTGTGGACATGTGGGGGGCTGGTGGTGGCAGGACAGCCCTGTCCCTGCAGTGAGGGGCTGGAGGAACCCCCCAGTCTGTGCCAAGGTGGGATGTGCTCCGTGTGGAGCTTCAGGAGCAGCAGGGAGCGGGGACAGCCCTGTCCCTGCCCTGTCCCTGCCCTGTCCCTGCCCCGCTGACTCCTCAGTCGCTGTCCTTGCTGTCCGAGTAGGCTCCCAGCAAACCCAGCGAGGACGTGGCTGCTGCTGCTGCTGCTGCTGCTGGAAGGGAGCTGGTGGTGGCTGTGGTGCCTCGGGTTTCCATCCCCTCATCCAGGGCAGGATCTGCCTTCTCCTTCCTGCGGGCCACCAGCCCGGCCAGCTGGGCCTTGGTGCTGAGCTTGCCTGCGCTGCGCCCCCAGCTCTCCGTTCTCGGCCTCTTGCTCTGGGTGTCCTCCTGCAGGATGTCCCCGGGTTTTGTTTGGACTGTGGCATTTGGACAGTGTTTTGTTGGTTCCTCATCACAGTCAGAATCCACCAGGAGCCGGCACTTCTGGGCCTGTTCCAGCATGGCCTTCATCTCCTGCTCGTCCTCCTCCTGCTCCTTGAGCCTCTGCTTCTCCTCCACCTCCTTGTGCTTCTTCAGCATGGCCTCAAAATCCACGTTGGCCTGGCGCTGGTTGAGCTCCTTCAGCTCCTGCAGGTTCTCCAGGACCTCCATCTGCAGCTTGGAGTCCTTGGTTCTGTTCTCCAGGACCTTCATGGGATTGTTGAGCTCCTCCTCTTCCATCTCCTTCTGCATCCTGTTCTCCTCCTCCTCCAGGAGCTTCTGTGCCTGGAAGTTGCTGGTGGCACCGTGCTCCATGGCGTAATCCGTGTTCTGGGGGTCTGTCTTGAAGGTGATCTCAGCCAGGCAGCGCGGGCACTTGATGTAGAAGCGGAAGATGGGCAGCCCCAGGTAGGACTCGTTCTGCACCATCTCCTTGCGGGCGTTGAACTTCTTGCCCTTGTAGATGTACTCCGCACACGTCCTGCACCTCACACTGCAGGGGGCCATGAGCCTCACCACGCACTGCCGGTCCTTCGGCAGCCTCAGCTTGGGCATCTTGGCAGGATCAAAGTCCGGGGGATAATATTTGTTCAGCACTTTCCGTTCCGACATGGCCGTGGCTCCTCCCGGTCCCCAGAGCTGCCCCCATGCCACTCACCTCGTGTTGGGCACCACCAACATGCAGAGTGGGGTTCAGATGGTGGAAGCTGCTGCCTAATTCCCAAGATGGGTCTTGCCTTGGTTTCAGGTGTCTGAAAAGGAAGGCAGGAGCCTCCCCAAAATGGAAAATGTAAATGGGTGGTTCTGCTGCAGCAGGGATCCTGGACAAGGGGGGAGTTTTCCTCTGCAGCTCCAGGGATGCAGGAGATGGGCCTGGGCTCCCTCTGGGAATGCAGTGGGCAAAGGCTGCTCTAATGTTCCAAACCTCAGATTATATCCAGGTGGGAATGCTTGGCTCCTCCCCATCTCCCAATGGGGTGATGGAATTTTATCAGTGTGACTCAATGGTCCATTGGCAGAAGATAATTAATAATTAATGGCCCATTAACAGAGGATATTTCCCAAAGGGAGGGTTGGTTGTGGAAGAGATAAAGAAAACTGCTCAATTAACAGAAGATAACTGCCACACCTCTGACAGATGGGAACAGAACACACAATAAAATCTTTCAACCTAAGGCACATCTCCTGTGGAAAAGCTGCTTGGGTGGGAGTTCAGGCAAAAAGTCCACACACCGCACTCAGCACGGCTAGCTCGGCTCACTGAGGCACGAAGGGCCTTTTGTGGGGTAAATTCCAGCGAGGTTTGTTCCAGCAGGCTGAAGGGAAACCGGGACAAAAGACCAGACCGTGTGCTCTGCATAATCAGGTGTGGGTCAGCAGGCAGTGCTGAGGGCACAGGGGGGGTGGCACTGTGCCCTTTGTCCTGCCCTGCAGGGAAAACAGGGCAGGCACCAGGGGTACCACAGCCAGCGAGGAAACAGGGAAAGGAGAAACCCTGAGAGTTTGGGACACACGGGGAAGGCAAGCAGGACCAGTGTTTTGAGGCTCCGTGGGGAAGTCTTCTCTTTCAGCCTAGGTGGGGGAAACTCTGTGGTAGACTGTTTCAGGTTGAAGCCTGGAGGTTTCAAAGGATTCCCTACCTGATTTACCTGGCTGAGCTGGAGCTGCTGTGGAAGGGGATAGGAAGGATGTTGTTCCCTCCCTCACCGTGCCAGGATTTTGGCTGGAGAAGGTGCCCAGGCAGGCAGAGGGGTGGTTGGAGTGGGATTTCACCATGAAAGGCATCTTCTCCCTCTTGTCTACCTCCCAAAGTCACTGTGTTCTTTTACAACCTCCCCGCTCTGCTCTTTGCCTGCTTCAGTGTGGACCATGCCTTTGAAGAATGGTGCCTTTTGCCACAGGCCAGTAGCAGTTTCCTGCCCAAAAAGGCTCTGCAACCCAGTTCTCCATCCCACACAACCTTCTGGGGCTGGTTCCTCCTCTGTTCTCCTTCCCACCCAAGGAAAGGGAGTTAATTGTCACCCAGGGACAGCAGAGCCTGCCCTCCCCCTTGCGGGTGCCCTGGCTGTCAGGAGTTCTGCCCAGCAGCTCAGGAGAGCTGGGGGCACCGATCAGGAGCTGGGACAGCAGGCAAGGGCACGCTGAGTATTCCAAGCTGAAACACAGCTGGAGACAGGCAGAACTGGGTCAGGAGGGAAGGAGCTCTGTCCTGTCCAAGCCTTGGACCCCTGCATGAGGAGGAGGAGGAGGAGGATGTGTTCGCTGGGAGAACAGCAGCCATGAACCTCCCACTCCTTCCTGCCTCTCCCCTCCTGGGGAATACCTGAGCTTTGCACTGCTCCAGCTGCTCCTGCCGTGTTCCTGCTCCTCTCCCTCTGTGTGTCTGGGGTGGGATGGGGGTGTCCAAGGGAAGTGTTTCTCACGTTTCTGAAAGTGCCAGGACCCTCTGTGCCTGTAGGGTCAGATCCCGTGCCCTGGCAGCCCGAGCCCTCTCTGGGTGCCCAGCTGTGCCCAGCTGTGCCCCTGTGAGCTCCAGGGAGGAGCTGTGGGCACTGGGAGTGCAGCAGTGCTGGGCAAAGGGACAGGAGTTCCTCAGCGGGCATTCACGGGGCAGAGTCAGTGAGAGCCAACATCTCCCACGGGAGCCAGGGCCCCTCTCAGCCCCCAGCCCCACAAACACCCTGCTCCTGGCCCGTGCCCCTGCAGGGAGGGCTCCTGCTGCTCCCCACACAAGTGCCAATGTTTACATGGATCCCACGGCCCTCCCTCCCACCTCTCCCTCCCCGCAGTCGTGTCTCACCGCCTCCCTCAGCCCCCTCTGCCTTAGTCAGCTCTGCCTTGTTTTGCTCCAAAAGCCTGAACGTTTTGCACTTGAATATAAAAAGTTACTCTCAGCGCTCAGCAGGCTGTGCCAGGTGTGCAGCCCTGCAGCAATAGGTGCTTCCACATCTGTTTGCAGCAATACCTGTTGTGTCCCCATCAATACCTGTTCTGTTCCCAGCAATGCCTGTTCTGTCCCCATCAATACCTGTTCTGTTCCCAGCAATGCCTGTTCTGTCCCCATCAATACCTGTTCTGTCCCCAGCAATGCCTGTTCTGTTCCCAGCAATACCTGTTCTGTCCCCATCAATACCTGTTCTGTCCCCAGCAATGCCTGTTCTGTTCCCAGCAATGCCTGTTCTGTCCCCAGCAATACCTGTTCTGTTCCCAGCAATGCCTGTTCTGTTCCCATCAATGCCTGTTCTGTTCCCAGCAATGCCTGTTCTGTTCCCATCAATGCCTGTTCTGTTCCCATCAATACCTGTTCTGTCCCCAGCAATGCCTGTTCTGTCCCCAGCAATACCTGTTCTGTCCCCATCAATACCTGTTCTGTTCCCAGCAATACCTGTTCTGTCCCCAGCAATGCCTGTTCTGTCCCCAGCAATAGCTATTGTGTTCCCTCATCTCCTGTTCTCAACAACACCTTTTCTGTTCCCAGCAATACCTGTTCCTTCCTTTCTTGCCTTTCCAGCAGCAGGTGCTTTGACATCTCCTGCCTTTCCAGCAATAGGTGCTTCCACATTTCTTGCCTTTCTAGCAATACCTGTTCTGTTCCCCCACCTCCTGCCTTTCCAGCAATGGGTGTTTCCATATCTCCTGCCTTTCCAGCAATGGGTGTTCCTTCCATCTCCTGCCTTTCCAGCAATACCTGTTCCTTCCATCTCCTGCCTTTCCAAGAACTGTTCTATTTCCATCTCATGTTTCAGCAATCCCTCATTCCTGCCTTCCTGTTCTATTTCCACATCTCCTGCCTTTTCCATACCTGTTCTGTTCCCTCATCTCCTGCCTTCCCAGCAATGGGTGCTTCCATCCCCTGCATTTCTTGAACCTTTCCCTCATCTCCAGCCTTTTCTGTTCCTTCACCTCCTGCATTTCCAGCAATATCCTTTCCTTCCATCTCCTGCCTTTCCAGCAATGGATGTTTCCATACCTCCTGCCTTTCCAGCAATACCTGTTCCTTCCATCTCCTGCCTTTCCAGAACACGTGTTCCCTCATCTCCAGCCTTTCCAGCAATTCCTGTTCTATTTCCGCATCTCCTGTTTCCCAATCATCTCCCATTTCCCAGCAATGGGTGCAACATCCTTTCCTTCCATCTGTTCTGTTCCCTCATCTCCTTGCCTTGCAGCAATGGGTGTTCCCATACCTCCTGCCCTTGCAGCAATTCCTGTTCTGTTCCCTCACCTCCAGCCTTTTCAGCAATGGGTGCTTCCACATCTCCTGCCTTTCCAGGAGTATCTGTTCTGTTCCATCATCTCCTGCCCTTGCAGCTCCCTCATCTCCAGCCTTCCAGCAATAGCTGCTTCCACACCTCTTGCCTTTCCAGCAATACCTGTTCTGTTCCCTCATCTCCTGTTTCCAGCAATTCCTGTTCTGTTCCCTCCTCTCCTGCCTTTCCATCAATGGGCACTTCCACACTTCCTGCCTTTCTAGCAATACCTGTTCTGTTCCCCCATCTCCAGCCTTTCCAGCAGTCCCTGCTCCCCATGTCCCATTTCCAGCAATCCCTGCTCCCCCATCTCCCGTTTCCAGCAGTCCCTGCTCCCCCATCTCCCATTTCCAGCAGTCCCTGCTCCCCATCTCCCATTTCCAGCAATCCCTGCTCCCCCATCTCCCGTTTCCAGCAGTCCCTGCTCCCCCATGTCCCATTTCCAGCAGTCCCTGCTCCCCCATGTCCCATTTCCATCAATCCCTGCTCCCCATCAGATGTTTCCAGTATCTCCCATGCCCTGTTTCCAGCAGTCCCTGTCCCCATGTCCCATTTCCAGCAATCCTCTCCCCATGTCCCATTTCCAGCAGTCCCTGCTCCCCCATGTCCTGTTTCCAGCAACTCTCCCTCTCCCATTTCCAGCAATCCCTGCTCCCCCATGTCCTGTTTCCAGCAATCCCCTCCCCATGTCCAGTTTCCAGCAATCCCTGCTCCCCATCTGTTCCCCAATCCCTCTCCCCATGTCCCATTTCCATCAATGCTCCCCATGTCCACTTCCAGCAGTCCCTTCCCCATGTGCCTTTCCAGCAATCCCCTCCCCCATGTGTTCCCTCATCCCCATGCCTTTCCACAATCCCTGTTCTGTTCCCCCCACCTCCCCATATCCCTTTCCATCAATCCCTGCTCCCCCCATGTCCCATTTCCATCAATCCCTGCTCCCCATGTCCCATTTCCATCAGTCCTGCTGCCCCCATGTCCCATTTCCATCAATCCCTGCTCCCCCATGTCCCGTTTCCATCAATCCCTGCTCCCCCATGTCCCATTTCCATCAATCCCTGCTCCCCCATGTCCCATTTCCATCAATCCCTGCTCCCCCATGTCCCGTTTCCATCAATCCCTGCTCCCCATGTCCCATTTCCAGCAGTCCCTGCTCCCCATGTCCCATTTCCATCAATCCCTGCTCCCCATGTCCCATTTCCAGCAATCCCTGCTCCCCATGTCCCATTTCCATCAATCCCTGCTCCCCCCCATCCATCTCAATCCTGCTCCCCATCTTCCCGCTTTCCATCAATCCCTGCTCCCCATGTCCCGTTTCCATCAATCCCTCCCATTTCCCAATGTCCCATGTCCCATTTCCATCAATCCCTGCTCCCCATGTCCCGTTTCCAGCAATCCCTGCTCCCCATGTCCCGTTTCCATCAATCCCTGCTCCCCCATGTCCCATTTCCATCAATCCCTGCTCCCCATGTCCCATTTCCATCAATCCCTGCTCCCCATGTCCCGTTTCCATCAATCCCTGCTCCCCATGTTGCATTTCCATCAATCCCTGCTCCCCATGTCCCGTTTGCAGCAGTCCCTGCCCCTCCCGTTTGCAGGAGCCCAGGTGTGCGGGGCTCCCTGGGTGCTGCAGGAGCAGCCATGGGTGCTCTGTGTCTGTCCCCCCGTGCCCAGCAGGTCCCTCCCTGTGCTTGGGAAAGCTCCTGCAGATGCTCCTGTCTCTGTTCTCTGTTTCCCCACCCCTCTGGGCTGAAGATTGGGGTTCTCCCTCAGCACACAGGTTTTGTTCTGTGCCCAAGAGCAGCACAGCAGCACTGCAGTGGGGTCTGTGGTGCTGTGTTAAACCTTCCCAAGGAATGGTTCTGAGGACATAAATGCTTCCCCAGAGAGGGAGGGGATGAGGAACAGACCTGGGGAAATGTTCTCAAGTTGCCCATCTGGGAGTTATCTCTGTGTTCAGTGACTGAATCTCCTATTTAGTGATTTAGCTGGGCTCTCAGGGGCAGGAGCAGCGTTCCTGCTCCGTGTCCCTGAGCTCTGTCCCTCTGTGCTGGGCCCAGCACAGCCCCAGGGCCAGCAGCAGCCTCTCCCTGTTCTGTTTCAAACCCAGCCGTGACACCCCTGTGGTTTTGCCTTTCTCCCGGAGTTTGTTTTTCCGTGTTTGAGCTGTTCCCTGGGGCTGCAGCGGGTGCTGTGCTCGGCCTTGCTGCCAGCCCTCAGCTGGGGTTTGCTTCTCCAGAGCTTCGGCCAATTTCCTTCCCCCTTGCCTGGTCCTCCCGGCCACCTGTGGGCCAGGAGAGCCACCAGGGCTTGTCCTCAAACTGGAACAGACCGGAGGGATGTGGCTTCTCCAGTGTGGTGCAGACTCAGCCTTGTCTGGAGGGAGCCCCAGTTTGGGGCTGAAAACCTGGAAAAGCATCCCCAGGTGGGAGAAGTGTTGGGGGAGTTGTTGGTTTCCCTCTCTTCACGTCTGCAGGAAGTGGGTTCTGTGTGTCTCATGTTTTAAGAGTTGCAACTAATGTTTATAAAGAGCTTGTTATTTACGTTTTAAGCACTTTAAAAAAAAAATAAAAGTTGTTCAAGCTGTTCCTAGACACTTCTGATTCATTGACAACAGCGTCTGTGCTGACGGCGCCTGGACACCGAGTGACATTTCTGTTTGTCTGCTGCACAAGGAGGAGGGAGGAGGAGGAGGAGGAGGAGGAGGAGGAGGAGGGTGTCCAACTCCTCCCGCAGCTTTCCCACCTGTCCTGACAGTCCCTGAGTGCTGTGCAGTGGGAATGCTGCAGGAACCTGGAGCTCTGCCCCAGGTGTGGGGCACGTGAGGGCTCTGGGATCCTTTGGGTTTTTGTGGGTGCCCTGAGCACCCAGGGAAAGGGAAGGGAAAAGGGAAAAGGGAAAAGGAAAAGGGAAAAGGGAAAAGGGAAAAGGGAAAAGGGAAAAGGGAAAAGGGAAAAGGGAAAAGGGAAAAGGGAAGGAAAGGAAGGGAAGGGAAGGAAGGAAAAGGAAGGGAAGGGGAAAGGAAAGGAAAGGAAAGGGGAAGGGAAGGAAAGGAAAGGAAAGGAAAGGAAAGGAAAGGAAAGGAAAGGAAAGGAAAGGAAAGGAAAGGAAAGGAAAGGAAAGGAAAGGAAAGGAAAGGAAAGGAAAGGAAATGGGAAAAAGGAAAGGACCTGGTTCCATCGGTGCTCCTGGGAGCTCTGATGTCCCAG
Organism: Emberiza elegans; assembly: GCA_024865655.1. Taxonomy (NCBI): domain Eukaryota; kingdom Metazoa; phylum Chordata; class Aves; order Passeriformes; family Fringillidae; genus Emberiza; species Emberiza elegans. Next base: position 824,118 of record JALJVW010002400.1, read on the forward strand.
CTCTGTTCCCCCACCTTTCCCCACCCAGCCCTTCTCCTTCCCAGCTCCGTGTCTCCATCCAAGCCTTTTCCCTGAAGAACAGGAGCTGCCCTCAGCGCCCAGAAATGACCCTGCAGCTCCCCCCAGCTCCCTCTGACCTGGTTCATTTTGGATGAGGATGGAGCCCCTGGGGATCTGGGCATGTCTGGGGCTCCCAGGAGCCCTGGGGGGCTCAGCAGGGAAATGTTGGGGCTGAGCTGGGGCCCTGTGCAAGGGGATCCAGCCCAGGGCTGTCCCTGGGAGGGCTGGGCTCTGGACTTGGGCAAACCAAGGATTTAACCCCAAATTCCTGCTGAGCCCTGCCTGGAGCACAGAGCAAACCAGCCCTGCAGCAGGAGGGAGCCTGGCTGCTGCTCCAGGCCCCAGCTCTGCTGCCCAAAGCTTCCTCCAGATCTGCCTTTCCAAGCAATGCTCCCGTGCCCGTGTCCCAGCTGTGCCCCCTGGGCACCCCAAAACTCCCTTGTGGCATGGGGGGACCCTGGGTGGGCACCAGGTAACCCCCAAAGCTGCTCTCGCTCCCCTCTCAGCTGGGCAGGGAGAGAAAACACAACAAAAATCCCATTTGGGGATGAGGGCAGGGAGAGATCCCTCAGAACCCCCTGGGACGGGCACAAGAGATGGAGGAGATCAGTTTGATTTATTAATTTCATTAATTGCAAATCCAACAAGAGAAGGGCAACAACAAATAAACCACTTTAATTTATTCATTTCATTTATTGCCAATCCAACCAGAGCAGGGCAGTGAGAAATAAACCCAAATTTTCAATCGCTTTTCCCCCCATCCCTCCATCCTTCCCAGGCTCAATTTCCCTCCTGCTCCTCTCCCTCCTCCTTCCCCGTGGTGCAGGGGGCCAGGAAACGGGGCTGGGCTCAGTCCCTCACCCATTGCCACTGGCTCCTTCCTCCTCCTCCTCCTCCTCCTCCTCCTCCTGACACTCTGCCCCTGCTCCATCCTGGGTTTCTCTTGGGGTCACAGCTCCTTCAGGGACTTCTCATGGGGCCAAATCTCCTTCAAGGGCTTCCCTTGGGCTCACAGCTCCTTCTTGGGCTTCTTTTGGGGTCACACCTCCTTCAGGGGCTCCTTATGGGGTTGAGTCTCCTTCAGGGGCTTCCCATAGGGCCAAACCTCCTTTAGGGCCTCCTTATGGGGTCACAGCACCTTCAGGAACTTTTTATGGGGTCACAGCTCCAGATCTCCTCACAGGAGCCCCCCTGGAGCCCCTCTCCCCCAAACCCCATTTCTGGATGAGCTTGCCCATGGTTGGGGGTCATTCCCTGTTTCTGGAGGAGCTCCCCCCATGGTTTGGGGTTATTCCCTGGTTTTGGATGAGCTCACCCCATGGATTTGGGGTCATTCCCCATTCCTGGATGAGCTCACCCCCATGGTTTGGGGTCATTCCCCATTCCTGGATGAGCTCACGCCATGGCTGGGGGTTATTCCCTGGTTTTGGATGAGCTCCCCCCATAGTTTGGGGTCATTCCCCATTTCTGGATGAGCTCCCCCATGGTTTGGGGTCATTCCCGTTTTGGATGAGCTCGCCCCATGGATTTGGGGTTATTCCCCATTTTTGGATGAGCTCACCCCATGGTTTGGGGTCATTCCCCATTCCTGGATGAGCTCCCCCATGGCTGGGGGGTTATTCCCTGGTTTTGGATGAGCTCACCCCAAGGCTGCAATAACCCCATTGGATGAGCTCACCCCAAGGCTGGGGGTTATTCCCCCTCCCCCAAAACCCCCAAAATTGGAACAAACCATTGTTTTTGGTGGGGGATCTCCCCTCCCCCAGGCAGGGAAACACAAGTTGCCAGCCTGGGTGGATCTGGTGCATTGAATCAGCCAAGGAATTGATATTCTGCTGGGATGGCACCAAAATGTGATAGTCTTCTGTCACTCCACATGGGCTGGGGATAAACAGATTCTCTCCCCTCTGCTGTCAGCAAACACGGCTGTGGCAGCAGCAGCTCCCGGGGAGGGGAACGGGGAAAGGGGGAAAGGGGGAAAGGGGTTTGGGGGCGTTCATCCTCCCACAGATCTGGGGTTTGGGACACCCTGATCCTCACACACAGCCTGGGATGGATTTGGGGCAGCTCCATCCTCACACAGAGCTTGGGATGGATTTGGGGATGGATTTGGGGCCGTTCATCCTCCCACAGATCTGGGGTTTGGGACAGCCTGATCCTCACACACAGCCTGGGATGGGTTTGGGGATGGATTTGGGGCAACATGATCCTCACACAGATCTGGGATGGGTTTGGGGCAGCCTGATCCTCACACACAGCCTGGGATGGATCTGGGGACAGGTTTGGGGCAGCTCCATCCTCACACCAATCTGGGATGGGTTTGGGGATGGATTTGGGGCCGTTCATCCTCACACAGATCTGGGGTTTGGGGCAGCCTCCATCCTCACACAGATCCCAGGATGGATTTGGGGCAGCTCCATCCTCACACACAGCCTGGGATGGATTTGGGGATGGATTTGGGGCAGCCTGATCCTCACACAGTTCTGGGATGGTTTGGGGAAGCTCCATCCTGGGATGAGCCTTGGGGACAGGTTTGGGGCAGCTCCATCCTCACACAGATCCTGGGATGGGTTTGGGGATGGATTTCGGGCCGTTCATCCTCACACAGATCTGGGATTTGGGGCAGCTCCATCCTCACACAGAGCTTGGAATGGATTTGGGGCAGCCTGATCCTCCGACAGATCTGGGGATGGGGGCCTTGGGGCCTGGGATGGATTTGGGGATGGGTTTGGGGCAGCTCCATCCCCACACAGATCATCCTCTGACAGGTCTGGGATTTGGGGCAGCCTCCATCCTCACACATATCCCAGGGTGGATTTGGGGCAGTTCCTCCTCTCACAGATCTGGGACAGCCTCCATCCTGGCATGAGCCTTGGGGAGGATTTGGGGCAGCTCCATCCCCACACAGAGCCTGGGATGGGCCTTGGGGACGGGTTTGGGGCAGCCTCCATCCCCACACAGATCATCCCCAAGGATGAGCCTCTGGGGCACGGGGAACCCTCCCAGCTTTGGCAGGGCTGGGCTGGATTTATGGCTTTGGTTTCCTTGGGAGAGGGGCTGGGGGAGAGAGGGAGCCTGGGTTTGGGGCTGGGTTTGGGGCCAGGGCTGGGTTTGGGGTCAGGACTGACCCCACAGCTCCAGGGCTGTCCCTGCAGAGCTCTGGGCACAGCTCAGAGCCTCCAGCAGCGACCCCAAAGCCCAGGGATGGCAGGGCCGGGTGGGGGCAGAGTCCTGCTCCTCCTGCCCTGTCCCTGTCCCTGTCCCTGTCCCTGTCCCTGTTCCCTATCCCAGTCCTGCCCCTGTCCCAGTCCTGTCCCTGTCCTGTCCCCGTCCCCAGGGACACGGAGCTGCCACCCTGGGCAGCCAAAGCTCTGTTTTAGCAGCAGCTCTGAGGAACAGCAAACAGAAATGACAACGCACCATTTTCCTGCTCTTTGCTACTCCCCCTTTCACCCCTCAGAGCCCCTTTTGCATCCCTTCCCCCGGAGATTTGGGGTTCAGTGAAGGGGATCGGGGCTGAGTTACCCAAAATCAGGAACTGCTTTGGCAGGGGGGAAGGAAAGAGGAAAATGGGAAATGATGGCTCTGCAGTCACGGGGCACAACAGCAGAAATTCCACAGCGAAATGGGCATTCCCACTTTCCCTGGGTGGCAAAAATCGGATTTTTTTTTTTTGTTTCAGGGCATTCACTTCTCCTGGGTGGCAAAAATAGGGGATTTGTTGTTTGTTTGTTTGAGGTGTATTTTTAAATCCCTGCTTCTCTGGAAGTCCTGCTCCTGGACTCCCATCCCTGCCCTGCCTCCCTCCCTCTCCAGCCGCGTTCCTCTGTTTGCTCTGCCCCTGCTTTCCTGGGGATTGATCCTAATCCTCCCAACAATTTCCCGGCGTGTGAAGGTGCAGGCGCTTCTTATCCCACTAATCTGGGCCAGCCAATTCCGCCAACGGCGCCGGGTGCCCCCGACCTTGGCGTTATCAGCTCAGATCGTTATCAGTTCAGATCGCTATCACTCACATCTTTATCAGCCCGGCTCGTTATCAGTCCGGATCATTATCACCTCCCCAAAGGGCGCTGCCGGCCTTGGTCAGAGCTGGATCTGCAATTCCACCGGGAATTGCTCCTGGAATTGGGAAAAAATTCGAGAGCATCGAGTCCGGCCATGCCCAGCACTGCCAGGGCCACCAGTGCCCCGTGTCCCCAAGGGCCACATGCAGAGAGCTCTGAGACCCCTCAGGGATGGGGATTCCAAACCTCCCTGGGCACTTCCAGTGCCTGACCCCCCTTTCCATGGGGAACATTCCCAATAATCCACCCTGAGCTCCCCTGGGGCCGTTCCCTCTGCTCCTGTCCCTGTTCCCTGGGATGAGATCCCAAATCCCCCCGGCTGTGCCCTCCTGGCAGGAGCTGTGCAGAGCCACAAGGGCCCCTGAGCCTCCTTTGCTCCAGGTGAGCCCTGCCCAGCTCCTCAGGGATTCTGCAGCCCCTGCCCCTCCCCAGGGCTCCTCAGGGATTCTGCAGCCCCTTCCCAGCCCCTTCCCAGCTCCCTCAGGGATTCTGCAGCCCCTTCCCAGCTCCTCAGGGATTCTGCAGCCCCTTCCCAGCTCCCTCAGGGATTCTGCAGCCCCTTCCCAGCTCCCTCAGGGATTCTGCAGCCCCTGCCCAGCTCCTCAGGGATTCTGCAGCCCCTTCCCAGCTCCTCAGGGATTCTGCAGCCCCTTCCCAGCTCCTCAGGGATTCTGCAGCCCCTTCCCAGCTCCCACGCTCCAGCCCCTCCATGTCCTTTTTCTCACAGATGTCATCCAATAGCATTTGGGGTGATTTTTCGGGCGTTTTTGGGCTGTCACCTCCCTGTGTTTCGTTATTAGCTCAGTCTATCACACAATTAAGGTGAAACTCTTCTCTCCTGTCCCGCTCATCAGCCCTTCCCTCGCTCTGGATCCCCCCTTTCCCCGCGGGACTACATTTCCCATGGTGCCCCGCGCCCAGGGCGCTCCCCATTGGCTGCCGGAGCAGGCGCGGCCCCGCCCCCGGTGTGGCCGGCGGACTCCATGTCCCGGCGTGCCCCGCGGCAGCTGCGGTTGGCCGCAGCCAATCAGCGCGGGGCCGGCGGGGGGCGGGGCCGGCCGGCGGGGGAGGCTGTTTAAAGTGGCGCTTGCGGGATGGCGGAGCCGGCGGACTATCCCCCGTTCCAGCTGGGGAAGCCCCGCTTCGAGCAGGTACTGCCGGCGGCGGGGGGCGGCGGGGGGACACCGAGAGCGGCGGGGGAGCCGCCCCCGCCCCGCGCGCGGCATCGCCCCCCCACCCGGCGAACGGAGCCCCCCGCTCTCCGCTCCGCTCCGCCCCGCCCCTCCCGCGGTGCCGCGCGCCCATTGGCCTGCAGCCGCCGCGCCATTGGCCGGCCGAGCTGTCAGTCAGAGCCGCCGCCCCCTGCCCGCGGCGGGCGCTGTGCGGCCCCGCGGCCCCTGTGGCGCGGCGCGCAGCGCGGCGGGCGCGGGGCCGGGGGATCGCGGGTTCGAGCCCCGCGGGGGCGGGCAGGGTCCCGGTGCGGCATGGCGCGGGCTCGTCCTTGTCCCGAGGGGCTCGTCCTTGTCCCTGGGGGCCCCTGCCTGGGAATGGGCTCTGCCCTGGGTGGCTGGGAGGGGAGGAGCAGCTCTGGGATGGGGCGGGGCTCCCAAAACCAGGGGTGCTCCAGGTGGGCGCTTTGCCAGCCCCACCAGGCAATGCCCTGCTCTGGTGCCAAGGGATGGCGGGAGGTTGTGACCCGCAGGACGGTGTCAGGTGAACAGAAAGTGACGGATAGAACAGCTGTCATCTCCACAGCTGCCAGCTGGCATGGGCAGAGCAGCCCCTGGTCAGGCACACACCTGTGCCCAGGTGAGCAGGGCACGGGCAGGTGGCATTGTTGTCACCCACTGTGGGTGACCAGAGAGGACTGGTTGTGCTGCTGGAACCATTCAGGCTGATAAAAAGGGCTCATAAACCTCCATCAGTCCCTCCTGGGCCGGACAGGACTCCCTGGAGGAGCTGCCCCTTACCTGGCGTGTGTGAGTGTGTCCTACCATGGGGACAGCCCCAACGGGGGGACCATTCCCACTGTCCACAACAATCCAGAACCCCTGTTCAACCCCTATCTAATCCCTGTTTAACCCCAGTCTGACTCCACACCTGTGCTTGCCTTGACCCAGCCACCTTTGGGCTGAGCTGTGGATTTCCCAGGGAGCCGTTCCATGGTGGGACAATTCCATTCCATGGTGGGACAATGCCATTCCATGGTGGGACAATGCCATTCCATGGTGGGACAATGCCATTCCATGGTGGGGCCATCCCATGGTGGATCTCCTGCCTCTCCCACACCCCACATCCCTCTGGGGCTTGGAGCAACCTGGGACAGTGCAGGGGCTGGGGAATGGGAATGAGAATGGGAGTGGGAATGGGAAGGGTTTGGGGTCCCAGAGGTCCCTGGGCACACGCTCAGAGCCCCAGGGAGGGCTGGCTCCCCTGGGACCAGGCAGGACGCTCCAGCTGGGCAGTGTGTAATGAGGAGGAGGAGGAGGAGGAGACGTTCCCTCTCCCTCCAGGACAGCACGGCCCTGGCATGCAGGCTTGGCAGAGCTCCTGTGTTCTGCTCGTTCAGGAGCTGCTGGCACTGGGGGCAGCCCTGAGGAACCTCCCAGGGCTGCTGCTGGCTGCTGGCCCCAGTGAGGGTCCCCCTCTGTTGGCAGAGCCCTTGGGAGGGGATTTTTTGGGAGTCCTTTGCCAGGGGGGCACTCTGAGCATGGCAACCCCCCCGTTCTGTGCCCTGGGGCATCATCCCTGCCCTGGGCATTGCCAGGGGCCATGGCAGGGCTGAGGTGCTGCTGTCCTGCCGGCTCCATCGCACATCCCCGCCTGCCCCAGGCTGGAGGCCAGCAGCACTGGGGGTCACACAGGGAGGAGGGGCTGGCATGGGCCCAGGCTTTGTGGGTCCTGTTGGGATGCAGCACCACGCACTGCCCTGCTCCCACCACGGCCTGGGAGAGCCCAGCTCCTGCATCCCTGGTTCAAAATGCTCCATGGGGAGCTCAGCCCCTCCATTCCTGCCCCAAACACTGCAATGGGCCCCTCCATCCCTGCCCAAACCCCTCCATCCCTGCCCCAAACCCCTCCATCCCTGTCCCAAACCCCTCCATCCCTGCCCCAAACCCCTCCATCCCTGCCCAAACCCCTCCATCCCTGTCCCAAACCCCTCCATCCCTGTCCCTGTCCTGGGCCCCTCCATCCCTGCCCCAAACCCCTCCATCCCTGTCCCAAACCCCTCCATCCCTGTCCCAAACCCCTCCATCCCTGCCCCAACCCCTCCATCCCTGTCCCAAACCCCTCCATCCCTGTCCCAAACCCCTCCATCCCTGTCCTAGGACCCCTCCATCCCTGTCCCAAACCCCTCCATCCCTGTCCCAAACCCCTCCATCCCTGTCCCAGCCCCTCCATCCCTGCCCCAAACCCCTCCATCCCTGTCCCAAACCCCTCCATCCCTGTCTGGGACCCCTCCATCCCTGTCCCAAACCCCTCCATCCCTGTCCCAAACCCCTCCATCCCTGTCCCAAACCCCTCCATCCCTGTCCCAAACCCCTCCATCCCTGGGTCCCAAACCCTGGGACCCCTCCATCCCTGTCCCAAACCCCTCCATCCCTGTCCCAAACCCCTCCATCCCTGTCCAAACCCCTCCATCCCTGCCCAAACCCCTCCATCCCTGTCCCAACCCCTCCATCCCTGTCCCAGCCCCTCCATCCCTGCCCAAACCCCTCCATCCCTGCCCCAAACCCCTCCATCCCTGTCCCAGCCCCTCCATCCCTGTCTGGGACCCCTCCATCCCTGTTCCAAACCCCTCCATCCCTGCCCAAACCCCTCCATCCCTGTTCCAAACCCCTCCATCCCTGTCCCATCCCCTCCATCCCTGCTCCAAACCCCTCCATCCCTGCTCCAAACCCCTCCATCCCTGTCCCATCCCCTCCATCCCTGCTCCAAACCCCTCCATCCCTGTCCCAACCCCTCTATCCCTGCTCCAAACCCCTCCATCCCTGTCCCAGCCTCTCCAGTTCTTTATTTCCCCCATCCTGGCTGTGGTGTTTCCCCCCAGACTTTGTTCTGGAGGAGCCCCAGCTCATTCCCAGGGGATCAGGGACCCCCAAACCTTCCCTGACAGGAGTTTTGGGCTTCCCCCCACTCTGCTCTGCCCAGCTTTGCTTCAGTGTCTGAGATCTCAGCTGGACTTGCCAGAGCCTGCTCCTTGTTTAGGATCAGGATGCTGAAATCCCAAATTCCAGCCTGCTCCTTGTTTAGGGCAGGATGCTGAGTGAAAATCCCAAATTCCAAATTTTCCCTTCTCCAGGGGAGCATTGCCAGCCCCCCCAGCCTGGCTCCAGCCCTGCAGCAGCTCTGGGGTCTCCTCTGGATTTATTCCAGCAGCTCCACATCCCCCTGCTGTGGGTTTTTTCCACCTCCATCCCCCAGGACTGGGTTTAAAGGGGAATTTGTTGGTTTCTGTCCCATGTTCTGGGTTTTAAACCCCAGCTCCTGGTGCAGGAGCTTCTCCCATTGGAATCCAGGCTCCTCAACTCTGGAAAACCAAATTAAAGCCACCAAAGGGGTTCCAGTTTTAGCCCAAACTTGCAGTGGGCTGTCACAAATGACACAACCCCATTGCTCAATGGCTTTGTCTTAATTTTGTTTGCTTTATCTTAAATCTCTCCTAATTAATTTAAAGCTGACATGAGCCTGGTTTTGAGCTCAGCCCCACCCCAAGCCCGCATGTTTAATTAAACCCTGTTTAAAAGCAGGCTGTAATTAAAGAGCTGAGGCTGCCCATGCCTGTGCTCCTCCCACCTCGGGCTCCTCGGGATTCTTTTCCTCCCGAAGGTGATTAACAGCTCACTAATTGCCCCTCACCTTCTCCCAGATCCTGCAGCTCTTCCCCTTGTTCAGGGCAGGATGGGAGCTGAAATCCCAAATTGCAGCCTGCTCCTTGTTCAGGATCAGTGAGCTGAAATCCCAAATTCCAGCCTGCTCCCAAACCTGTGTGTTTTGGGACCAGCTGCACCTCCAGGGCCCAGCTCCAGGATGTTCCCTGGAAGGGAATTGTCATTCCCCAACCCCTCCTGGTGCTGCAGCCTGCTGGGAAGCGCTCCCAAAATAGCCCAAATTCATCAGGAAATTGGTGATTTTCACTGTGCTCCAGCTCACTGCACCAGCTGCTCCAGGAGCCAGGAACGGGCACTGGGGAGAGCCTGGCACAGGGCTTAGGCTGGGCTGGGATGAGCCTATTTATATTAATTATATTATATTATAGTATATTATATTATATTATATTATATTATATTATATTATATTATATTATATTATATTATATTATATTATATTATATTATATTATATTATATTATATTATATTATATTATATTATATTATATTATATTATATTAATTATATTATAGTATAGTATATTATATTATATTATAGTATATTATAGTATATTATATTATATTATATTATATAATATTATATTATAGTATATTATATATATATTATATATACTATTATATCTATAGTATATATAATATATATTATATTATAGTATACTATAGTATAGTATATCATAGTATATTATATCATAGTATATTATATTATAGTAGTGTGATATATCATAGTATATTTATTATATTGTGTTTATTATGTTTATTATATTATGCAATGCTAAAGAAAGAGAAAGGATTCAGACAGAAAGGTTTAACAAGAATGACCATGAAAAACTCGTGATTGACTCCTCAGAGTCAGGCACAGCCGGCTGTGATTGGTCATTAATTAAAAACAATTCACATGGAACCAGTCAAACATTCAGCTGTTGGTAAATGATCTCCAGACCACATCCCAAAGCAGCAAACCCAGGAGCAGAGATCAGATAATTATTGGTTGTATTCCTCCCTGAGGCTTCTCAGCTTCCCAGGAACAAAATCCTGGCTAAGGGATTTTTCAGAAAAATGACAGTGACAGATCAGGGAATCCCAGAGTGGTTTGGGTTGGGAGTGACCTCAAATCCCATCCAGTGCCACCCCATCCATGGGCAAGGACGGCTCCCACTGTCCCAGTGCCCAGCCTGGCCTTGGGCACTGCCAGGGATCCAGGGGCAGCCCCAGCAAATCTGGGAATTCCAGCCCAGCCCCTGCCTGCCCTCCCAGGAAAGAATTTCCCCCAAATTTCGGAATTATTGGTGAGAGGAATGGCAGATTTATCTTTGCAAACAAACCGTGGGTCTGCTGGGAGGTAAAACCAGCACTGGGAGAGGAAAGAAACAATGGGAAGGATTCCACTGATTGCTGAATGGAAAAAGAGATTTGCTTTTACAAATGAACTTTGGGTTTGCTGAGAAATGAAATTAGACATTGAGAGATAAAAGAAACAATGGGGAGAAAAATCCCTAAATTCCATAAAAATTAAAAATTAAAAGGAAGGGTTATACATTAGAGGGAAATCTTCAGTATCAGGTGTTTTGGGAAGTGTGAACCTCTCAAGTACCTCTGAAATGGGGAAAAAATCCCTAAATTCCATAAAATTAAAAATTAAAAGGAAGGGTTATACTTTAGAGGGAAATCTTGGGATCAGGTGTTCTGGGAAGTCTGTACCTCTCAAGTACCTCAGAAATGGGGAAAGAGAGAAGGAAAATGGCTGGAAATTGGGATAAAAAGGAGGCTGAGTCCTCCAAAAATCTGAGAGACTCCAGGGGAATGCCCCATGGGCTCTCCCTTTATTGGAATTAAGTAAAAGGACTCCTCTGTCTCCTTTTTGGACATAAACCTGGTGGTGTTTGTGGATTAATTTTCCTAACACTGGGAGTTGCTGGGGCTTGGTTTTTGTTTTGGGTTTTTTTTTTTTTTGCCTTGTGTTTTGTATGCAGCTCTGTGAAAACCAATCCTGAATAGAAAAAAACTTCCTTTGGCTTGCAGTGAGGAGAACGAGCTGGGAATGAGCAGGGAATGAGCAGGGGCTGACCTGGATGGGGGGATGCCAGCGCTGAGGCTGCTCTGCACAACTCTGAAAGGGAAATCGCGAGTGCCAGGCTGGGAGCAGCACACAAAGGGATCCTTGTGGGGCAGGGCTGGCAGCAGGGCCAGGAACTGCAGGGAGGGAGCCCAAGGAGCCCTGCTGGGCTGGCATTGAGCCTGGCTCTGGGATTGGGCTCTGGGATTGAGCTCTGGGATTGATTTTGGCTCTGGGATTGAGCTCTGGGAATGAGCCTGGCTCTGGTTGAATGGAGCCCTCATGGTCTGCTTTTGAGCCTGGCTCTGCTTGAGTGGAGCCCAAGAAGCCCTGGTAGCTCTGGTTTGAGTCTGGTTTTAGTTGAGGTGGAGCCCAAGGAATCCTGCTGGCTCTGGGTCTGAGCCTGGCTCTGATTTGAGCCTGGTTCTAGTTGAGTGGAGCCCAAGGAGCCCTGGTGGCTCTGGATTTAAGCCTGGCTCTGGTTTGCATCTGGTTCTGGTTGAGTGGAGCTCAAGGAGTCCTCATGGTCTGGGCTTGAGCCTAGTTCTGGTTTGAGTCTGGCTCTAGGCTTGAGCCAGGCTCTGGTTTGAGTGGGGCCCAAGGAGCCCTGGTAGTCTGGGATTGAGCCTGGCTCTGATTTGAGCCTGGTTCTAGTTGAGTGGAGCCCAAGGAGTCCTGGTGGCTCTGGGATTGATCTTGGCTCTGGGATTGAGCTCTGGGAATGAGCCTGGCTCTGGTTGAATGGAGCCCTCATGGTCTGGTTTTGAGCCTGGCTCTGCTTGAGTGGAGCCAAAGAAGCCCTGGTAGCTCTGGTTTGAGTCTGGTTCTAGTTGAGTGGAGCCCTGGCAGCTCTGGATTTAAGCCTGGCTCTGCTTTGCATCTGGTTCTGGTTGAGTTAGAGCCCAAGGAGCCCTGGTGGTCTGGGCTTGAGCCTGGCCTCTGGCATTAAGCCTGGCTCTGGTTTGAGTGGGGCCCAAGGAGCCCTGGTAGCTCTGGTTTGAGCCTGGCTCTGGTTGAGGTGGAGCCCTGGTGGCTCTGGGATTGAGCCCGGCTCTGATTTGGGCCTGGTTCTAGTTGAGTGGAGCCCAAGGAGTCCTGGTGGCTCTGGGATTGAGCTCTGGGAATGAGCCTGGCTCTGGTTGAATGGAGCCCTCATGGTCTGCTTTTGAGCCTGGCTCTGCTTGAGTGGAGCCCAAGAAGCCCTGGTGGCTCTGGGTTTGAGCCTGGCTCTGAGTTAAGCCTGGCTCTCAGAGCACTCTTGGTGTGGGGCAGTGAGGCCCTGACTCATCAGAGTTGCACAAACCTGTTCAGGCCCAGCCTCCCTGGTGGTTTTGGGGCTCTCTGAGCACAGACTGGACAAGTTCAGGCAGCAGCACCTGGACACAAATCCGTCAGTGCCTCCTGGCCTGGCAGAGGTGCCCAGAGCAGCTGGGGCTGCCCTGGATCCCTGGCAGTGCCCAAGGCCAGGCTGGACACTGGTCTGGAGCACCTGGGACAGTGGGAGGTGTCGCCCTGCCATGGCAGGGCTGGCACTGGGTGGATTTGGGGTCCCTCCCATCCCATCCCAAACCATTCCCTGATTTCGGGGTTTGGGCACTGTCTCTCAGCCCCCAGCCATGGGCAGGGAATGTGGGGCTGGGATCGCACCAGGCTGGGGCTGAGCTGCTCAGGCCTGGCCTTGAGCCGGGCCTTGCTGGGCTTGGCCAGGCAGGGGCTCAGTGCCAGCCCAAGCCTGACCCTGGCACAGGCAGCAGCCCCCGAGGGCCTGGGCAGCTGGGAGAGGGGAGCTGGGCATTCCAGAGGGCATTTCCATGTGCCCCTGGGACCTGGGCTCTCCTTCCCCCTCCCTTGTCATCACTCCTTGGTCAGGGGGGTGTAAAACACTGGTGTTCTATTTCATTCCATTCATTTCAATTTAATTCCATTGAATTTCCATTGAATTTCCATTGAATTTCCATTGAATTCCATTGATTCCATTTCATTCCGTTTCATTCCATTTCATTCCGTTTCATTCCATTATTTTCCATTTAATTCCATTTATTTCCATTCAATTCCATTTATTTCCATTTACTTCCATTACTTTCCATTTAATTCAATTTAATTCTGTTAATTTCCATTTCATTCCATTAATTTCCATTTAATTCCATTTAATTCCAGTAATTTCTATTGATTTCCATTGAATTCCATTTAATTTCCATTGAATTCCATTTAATTTCCATTGATTTCCATTGAATTTCCATTGAATTTCCATTGAATTTCCATTGAATTTCCATTGAATTTCCATTGAATTTCCATTGATTCCATTTCATTCCGTTTCATTCCGTTTCATTCCATTATTTTCCATTTAATTCCATTTATTTCCATTCAATTCCATTTATTTCCATTTACTGTTCTCATTACTTTCCATTTAATTCAATTTAATTCTGTTAATTTCATTTAGAATTCCATTAATTTCCATTTAATTCCATTTAATTCCAGTGGTTTCTAGCCATTCCATTGAATTCCATTTAATTTCCATTGGTTCCATTTAATTTCCATTGATTTCCATTGAATTCCATTTAATTTCCATTGAATTCCATTGAATTTCAATTGAATTCCATTTATTTCCATTTAATTCCATTAATTTCCATTGAATTCTGTTAATTTCCATTTAATTCAAATAATTTCCACTGAATTCCATTTCATTCCATTAATTTCCATTTAATTCCATTAATTCAAATAATTCCATTTCATTTCCATTGAATTCCATTAATTTCCACTTAATTCTATTAATTCCGATCATTTCCACTGAATTCCATTTAATTCCATTAATTCAAATAATTTCTATTAATTTCCATTTAATTCCATTAATTTCCATTGAATTATGTTAATTTCCCTTTAATTTCCATTCCATTTCATTCCATTTCATTCCAGCAATCCCAATGGTTTCCACTAATTCCAGCTGGTTTCCATTCATTCCAGGTGTTTAGCAGTGTTCTCAGTGTGTTTAGGAGTAATAAAGGCAGGGGGAAGTCAAGGCCGCTCAAATTTAGAATCCCCACATCCTGCTGGTGCTGAAGGCAGCCATTCCAGCTGGTTAGCAGTAATTCCAGCTGGTTAGCAGCCATTCCAGCTGGTTAGCAGCCATTCCAGCTGGTTAGCAGCAATTCCAGGTGTTTAACAGTAATTCCAGCTGGTTAGCAGTAAATCCAGCAGGTTAGCAGTAATTCCAAGTATTTAGCAATAATTCTAGGTGTCAGTTTAGCAGCAGTCCCAGCTGGTTAGCAGCAATTCCACGTGTTTAGCAGCAATTCCAGGTGTTTAGCAGAAATTCCACATGTTTAGCAGTAATTGCAGCATTAGTTTAGCAGCAATCCCAGCTGGTTAGCAGTAAATCCAACGGGTTAGCAGTAATTCCAGCTGGTTAGCAATAATTCCAGGTGGTTAGCAGCAATTCTAGCTGGTTAGCAGTAATCCCAAATATTTAGCAATAATTCCAAATGTTTGTTTAGCAGCAATTCCAGCAGGTTAACAGCAATTCTAGCTGGTTAAGCAGCAATTCCAGCTGGTTAGCAGCAATTCCAAGTGTTAGTATAGCAACAATTCCAGCAGGTTAGCAGCAATCCCAGGTTGTTAGCAGTAATCCCAGGTGTTTAGCAATAATTCCAGCTGTTAGTTTAGAAGCAGTCCCAGCTGGTTAGCAGCAATTCTAGCTGGTTAGCAATAATTCCAGCTGTTAGTTTAGCAACAATCCCAGCTGGTTAGCAGTAAATCCAGCCAGTTAGCAGCAATTCCAGCTGGTTAGCAGCAATCCCAGGTTGGCAGCAGTAATCCCAGGTGTTTAACAATAATTCCAGCTGTTAGTTTAGCAGCAATTCCAGCTGGTTAGCAGTAATCCCAGGTGGTTAGCAATAATTCCAGCTGTTAGCTCAGCAGCAGTCCCAGCTGGTAAGCAGCAATTGCAGCTGGTTAGCAGTAATCCCAGGTTGTTAGCAGTAATCCCAGGTGTTTAACAATAATTCCAGCTGTTAGTTCAGCAGCAGTCCCAGCTGGTTATCAGCAATCCCAGCTGGTTAGCAGTAATCCCAGGTTTTTAGCAGTAATCCCAGGTGTTTAACAATAATTCCAGCTGTTACCTTCCCTGCTGCCCTGGGCTCTGTGGGATGGGCAGGGGCTGTGGCTGCTGCTCCTGGGGTTGCTCAATCCCTGACTCAGGAATTGCTCACTGCCCACCCACCCCTGGCACGTGCTGGGAGGGTTCTGCCATCTGCAGGGATCCCACACCCAAAATCAGAGGGAGGAGGCAGCAAAATGTCAAACTCAAATCCACTCAGAAGTACCAGAATTAGCATTAATTAGATCCATGCTAATTAAAAACCACTGTGCTTTTTCCCTGGACTTGTGTGGAGCTTTTCTGTTCCATTGGGGGGTTATTTTTTATTTTTTTGTTGCAGAACGTGGAGGAATGCTGGAGTTTGTGGGGTCAGGCTGCAGTGGGGGGGGTCAGCAGTGCCCTGGGCAGGGCCCTGGCACAGGGATCCCTGCAGGAATTGGGGGGGATCCTGGAGGAATCAGGGAAGGGATCCCCTGGAGGGGGAATCAGGGGGGATCCTGGGATCCTGCAGGAATCAGGGGGGGATCCCTGGAGGAATCAGGGGGGATCCCTGGGGGAATCCGTGCAGGAATTGGGGGGATCCTGGAGGAATCAGGGGGGATCCCTGCAGAAATTGGGGGGGGATCCTGGAGGAATGGGGGAATCCTGCAGGAATCAGGGGGATCCTGCAGGAATTGGGGGGTGATCCTGGAGGAATCAGGGGGATCCTGGAGGAGGAGGGGATCCCTGCAGGAATCAGGGGGGATCCCTGCAGGAATCAGGGGAGATCCTGGCAGGAATCAGGGGGGGATCCCTGCAGGAATCAGGGGGGGATCCCTGCAGGAATCAGGGGGGAATCCCTGCAGGAATCAGGGGGGATCCCTGCAGGAATCGGGGGGGATCCTGGAGGAATCAAGGAGGGGGATCCTGGAGGAATCAGGGGGCATCCTGGAGGAATCAGGGGGAATCCCTGGAGGAATCAAGGAGGGGGATCCTGCAGGAATCAGGGGGAATCCCTGCAGGAATCAGGGAAGAGGCAGCAGCACGTTCTGGTGTGGTTAAACACCATTCCCACTGCTCCATCCCCACTCCAGGCCTGTATTTATAGCCCAGCAGGAGATGGGCCACGTGAGGATGGAGAATTCCCAGGATCCCAGAGCTCCCGAGGTCCCTGGCCGTGATCCACAGCCCCCAGGGGCTCTGGGTGATGAGGAGAGGCCACTGGGGTGCCCTGAGTCCCCTTGGCCTGGGGTGTGGAATTGTCCTGCCCCCGGATCCTGGAATCCCGCTGGGGCAGGAGTGGTGATGTTCGTGCATCCCAATCCCTCAGTATTTCATGGTCTGGTGCTTGCAGTTGGTACACACCCCACTGATGTTTTTATTTTCACTGTCTAAATACCGAGTCGTGTTTTCTCCTTTGCCCTGGAGCTGCCCATGACCTTCCCCTGCTGTTTCACAGATGCTCTCCCCTCCTTGCAGCCTTTCCTGGCTCTGGAGGTGCCCAGGCTGGAGCCCTGAGCAGCCTGGGCTGGTTCTTGGTGGCACTTTGGGGATAATCTGGGCTGGCTGTGCTTGTGTAGGGATGGAAAAGCTGGGAAGAGCCTGAGGAGGCTTTTGCTGGGAGCAAGGGGAAGGATCCAGGGAATCCTGGGTGTTTTGGGTTTCCTATCCCATATCACCTGCAAAAACCTCCTGTGTTATTTATTTTCAGCTGATGCTTCGTTCTTCAAAGGAAATAAACCCTGAAAGGCAATTTCTCACTGACTGTGATTGTTTTTTTGTCTCCTGTTTTGCAGAGTTCATTTTATGGCAGATTCAGGCACTTCCTGGACATCATTGACCCCCGCACTCTGTTTGTGACTGAGGTAATGCCTGCACTGCTCTGTGGGACCGGGCTGGGTGTCAGACAGCTGGGGGTGAAACCAAATCCCCCCTGTGAGCAGCAGAAGTGCTGGCCCCGTGTTTGCAGTGGCTTTGTGCCGCTCAGGGCATTGGTTGCCCCGAGGAGGGAGTGCTGGTGAACCTGGAACAGAAACCTGCCTGGGAATGCTCACCCCAGCTCCCTCTGCCACCCGAGCTGGCTTCTGGCAGAACTGCCTCTGATTTTGTGCTCTCAGGAGGAAAACTCCTGCAGGTTTTCATGGCAGAAATGCAGGTGGGGGGATGAGAAAGAAAATGTGAATTCCATGGGGAGTGGGGTTGTGGTGCAGCGCTGCAGGGGCTGCACCCCAGGGCTCTGGGCTGTGGCTTTTCCTCAGCTCTTGGCTGTGCTTTTTCCTCACTTCTTGCCCTGTTTGTAGCAGGTTTTGGGGATCCTGCCCCTTCATTTCCATCTGGTGCAGCTCTGTGCTTCCATCAGACAATGGCTGAGGGAGAAGGGGAGCCCTGGGGAAGGAACAGTTCTGCTCCTGCTCTGGAACTCTGCCCTTTGGCCAGCAAACTTTGGTATTTCAGTGAAGGGCAGCTGCTTTTTCCTTTTCATTGCATCTTTCTCCCAGCGTCCACCCTGAACCTCCTGTCCCTGTTCCCCGGCTGTGCCCTCCTGGCAGGAGCTGTGCAGAGCCACAAGGGCCCCTGAGCCTCCTTTGCTCCAGGTGAGCCCTGCCCAGCTCCTCAGGGATTCTGCAGCCCCTTCCCAGCTCCCTCAGGGATTCTGCAGCCCCTGCCCAGCTCCTCAGGGATTCTGCAGCCCCTGCCCAGCTCCTCAGGGATTCTGCAGCCCCTTCCCAGCTCCTCAGGGATTCTGCAGCCCCTGCCCAGCTCCTCAGGGATTCTGCAGCCCCTTCCCAGCTCCTCAGGGATTCTGCAGCCCCTTCCCAGCTCCTCAGGGATTCTGCAGCCCCTGCCCAGCTCACTCAGCCCTTCCTGGGGTTCCATTCCCTTCCCAGCACTTTTTGAGGCTGAATTTCCTCTGCTCCTGAGGGGATTTTCCTGCTGGTGGCTCTCCAGGGATGCAGAGGAGTTTGGGCTGAGCTCAGCTCCTGCTCTGAGCCCCTGGCCTTCCCCTGGTCACCCGTTCCAAAAACCCTTCCCAGTTTTTGGGGAGGGTGCGGGTTCAGCGGGATCAGCTGCTGTAACTTCATTTTGGGGAGGTTCTTTCAGGAAGGTGGAGTACAAAGGAATCAAAAGAACCAAGTCTGAGTGGCCCCGTTTGATCCTGGGTGCGAGCTGAGCCGTTTGGGGTCCCGGAGTGAGTCCTGGCAGAGCAGGGAGGGCTGGTGCCCCTCTCTGGGGCTGGGTGGGCTTCGGGAGCGGCCTGGGGCGCCGCAGGGAGGGCAGTGCCCTCTGGCATTTCCTCTGGGCCCGAGTTCCGCGGCAGGGATGCCTCAGGAAACCCGAGCGTGCCGCTGGCCCCAGGAGCTCCCTTTGCCTGCAGAGGCCCCTTGGCAGGGCCGTGCCCTGGGTGACTGCTCAGGCACAGAATGTGCTGCTGGCTCCCTCTGCTCCGTGTGTTACCATGGCTGGGCTGGCCAGGGGTAGAGCTCCGAGGGGTTTTGCTTTCCTTCGGTAACTGAGGGGCAGGAGGGGTTTGCTGAGCTGTGCAGGGAGGGGGAAAAGAGGATAAATGACTGTCTGATGGGAGTGGAGGTGAGCCCCATGGAAAATGCTGGGAAAGGGGGCAATATTGAATTTTTACAATGTATTAAAATTATTTTTATTTTATTTTAAATGTTTTTATTTTTATTTTTTTTTACATTTTTATTTTAATCCTTTTTTTGGTGGCTGTGTGCTCCGTGGTGGCATCCTGTGGGGAGGGTGCTGAGGGTCACCGGTGCCACTCCTCCCTCGTCATTTAATTCCATCTAAAGCAGATTCTGAGCACAAGCAGGAACGTCCTTGTGCTCCAGAGGCCCTTGGGGAGGGACCCCGGGGGATGGCCCTGGGTCCTGCTGGGGCTGCGCTGCTTGTGTCTGCTGGGGACACTCGCCCCTGGCACTGGGCACAGCTGGGGCACGGGGGCTGCAGCACGGCCCTGGCTGGGGTGGCAGTGCTGGCAGTGAGGTGACAGTGCTGGCTGTGGTGGCAGGGGTTGCAGTGGGCTGGCAGCAGTGGCAGTTGTGGCATAGGTGGCAGTGCTGGCAGTGAGGTGGCAGTGCTGGAAGTGCTGGAAGAGGTGGCAGTGGGGTGGCAGTGGTGGCTGTGGGGTGGCTGTGGTGGCAATGAGGTGGTGACATTGGTGACAGAGGTGACATTGGTGGCAGTGCTGACAGTGGGGTGACAGAGGTGGCAGTGCTGGCAGTGCTGCAGCCCCTCTGGGGAGGACCCTTGGTGCCTCTCCTTCACCCTTGGTGTCTCTCCTTCAAGAGGTCTCCTTCAGTGGGGTGGTGCCCTCCTTCACCTTTTGGTGCCTCTCCTGGTGGCTGTGGGGTGGCTGTGGTGGCAATTGGTGGGTGGTGACATTGGTGACTCTCATTGACATTGGTGGCAGTGCTGACACCCAGTGGGGCTCTCCTTGACCTTGGTGGCAGTCACCTTTGGTGGCTCTCATTCAGTGTATCTCTCCTCCCCTCTGGGGAGGACCCTTGGTGCCTCTCCTTCACCCTTGGTGTCTCTCCTTCACCCTTGGTGTCTCTCCTTCACCTTGGTGGCTCTCCTTCACCTTGGTGGCTCTCCTTCACCTTTGGTGGCTCTCATCCACCCTTTGGTGGCTCTCCTTCACCCTTGGTGGCTCTCATCCACCTTTGGTGGCTCTCATCCACCCTTGGTGGCTCTCATCCACCTTTGGTGTCTCTCCTTCACCCTTGGTGGCTCTCATCCACCCTTGGTGGCTCTCATTCACCCTTGGTGGCTCTCCTTCACCCTTGGTGGCTCTCCTTCACCCTTGGTGGCTCTCATCCACCCTTGGTGGCTCTCCATCACCCCATTGGTGGCTCTCATCCACCCTTGGTGGCTCTCATCCTGTGTCCCTTGGTGGCTCTCCTGTGCTGTCCCCAGGGTGTCCCCGGGGCAAGGGACCCATCTGGGAGGGGCAGCTGCAATAATTTAATTTTAAACTGTAATGAAGGTCAGAGGAACCCTGGCTGTCCTGTGTGGGGTCCCAGTAATAATTTAATTGCTGTGTAATGGGGAAGGTCCCTCGGGGGTGCAGGGCCTGGATGGGGACATGGGAGGGACAAATGATGGCAGTAATAATTTAATTGCTGTGTAATGGGGAAGGTCCACAGGGCTGCAGGTATTCTGATCAGGGGGGCTCGCCCCAGTGCCATGAGCCCTCTGGGAAGGAGGAAGGACTGGCAATAATTCCCAGTGAAATCAGAACCCAGGAGAGCTCCAGGGGCTGCCTCTTGCCTGCCTTTGCTGTGCCTCATTGTTCAGAGCCTGGAGCTGCAGAGCATCTTGCATTCCCATATTTGGGGCTGAGATGGAAGCAGGATTAGATGTATGTTATTTATATGAACCATACCTTCTTACTCAGCAGATTGCCTGTCTGTGTTTATTCAGTGTCACAGCTGCTGGCTCCACTCGAACAAAAAGTTTCTGGCTCCTCTTGTCTGTCACTGTGGATCCAATACAATGGGGCCAGCTGGAGTCAAGTCTGCTGTCTGTGTGTCTGTGTCATCCTGGGGAGCAGGGACAGGGCCCAGACTGGGCTGGGCCACAGCTGCATCCCCCCAGAGCTGCATCCCCCCAGAGCTGCATTCCCCCAAAGCATTCCCCCAATGCATCCCTGGAGCTGCATCCCCAGAGCTGCATCCCCCCAGAGCTGCATTCCCCCAAAGCATTCCCCCAATGCATCCCTGGAGCTGCATCCCCGGAGCTGCATCCCTACAGCCACGTCTGTGCTGCTGCTGCTGCTGGTGGCCACAGGACCCTTGGGATTGGGGCACATCCCCCCCATTGGGATTGGGGCACATCCCCTCCTTGGGATTGGGGCACATCCCCTCCTTGGGATTGGGGCACATCCCCCATTGGGATTGGGGCACATCCCCCCCTTGGGATTGGGGCACATCCCCTCCTTGGGATTGGGGCACATCCCCCATTGGGATTGGGGCACATCCCCCCATTGGGATTGGGGCACATCCCCCCCTTGGGATTGGGGCACATCCCCCAAGCCGTGGCTGTGTTGGAGGTGGGACCCCAGAGCTCAGGGCACACAGAGATCATGCCCAAACCCCCAGTGTGACAGTCCCAGTGTGACAGTCCCAGTGAGCCCAGGGTGACAATCCCAGGGGTGATGCCAGATTGTCCCCTGAGCCCAGGGTGACAATCCCATGGTGACAATCCCAGGGTGAGCCCAGGGTGACAATACCAGGGTGAGCCTAGGGTGACAGTCCCAGGGTGACAGTCCCAGAGTGACAGTCCCAGGGTGACAGTCCCAGGGTGAGCTCAGGGTGACTGTCCCAGGGTGAGCCCAGGATTGCAATCTCACGGTGACAGGCCCAGGGTGACAATCCCAGGTTGAGCACAGAGTGACACCAGGCTGTCCCCTGGGCCCAGGGTGACAATCCCAGTGTGAGCTTAGTGTGAGCCCCGGGTGACAGTCCCAGGGTGACAGTCCCAGGGTGAGCCCAGGGTGACAATCCCAGGGTGAGCTCAGTGTGACAGTCCCAGGGTGACAGTCCCAGGGTGACAATCCCAGGGTGACAATCCCAAGGTGACAATCCCAGGGTGACAGTCCCAGTGTGACAATCCCAGGGTGACAATTCCAGAGGGAGGCCAGGCTGTCCCCTGAGCCCAGGGTGAAAATCCCAGGGTGAGAGAGTCCCAGTGTGAGCCCGGGGTGACACCAGGCTGTCCCCTGAGCCCAGCCCATCTCTGGTGTCCCCAGGGCCCTGTGCTGCTGGCAGTGCCCTGCTGTGCCCTGTGTGCCACACAGGGGCTCAGGGTGGGCACCAGCAGGAATTTCCTCATGGAAAGGAGGGTCAGGACTGCCCAGGGCAGGGGTGGAGTGTCCATCCCTGGGGGGATTTCAGAGCCCTGTGGATGTGGCCCTTGGGGACAGGGGCAGCGGTGGCCCTGGCAGTGCTGGGATGGCTGGACTGGTCTCAGAATTCCAGCCTGAGCAGTTGTGGGGCTGTGGTTGTGTCCCTCCCAGTGACCAGGGGCTGGGGTGGGTGCACAGCTGGCAGGGTTTGTTCCATGCTCTCCTCGCCAGGAGCTCCCTGCAGGTGCTGCCCTGCCCTGGTGGCTCCAGTCTGTGCCCGGGAGCCCCTTGGCAGAGGGCTGGAGGGGCCGGACCCAAACCCAGCGGAGATCCCAGGGATGGGGGCTCATCCCAGCTGTGCTGGCACATGCACAGCCACCCCCAGGCTGAGGGGCCAGCCCGGGCCCATTCCAGCCCATCCCAGCTGGAATCCCATTCCCTGCCCCATTCCCTGCCCCCTGCCCCATTCCCAGCTGCAATCCCAGCCCTGGCCCATTCCCTGCTCCTTCTCCAGCTGCAATCCCATTCCCTGCCCCATTCCCTGGCCCATCCCAGCTGCAGTCCCAGCCCTGGTCTATTCCCTGCTTCTTCCAGAGCTGGAATCCCATTCCCTGTCCCATCCCCTTGTCCCCCCCCCCAACTGTCCCCGTCCCAGCTGTTTCCAGCTGTGCTGTCCCTGTCCCTGCCCCAGCTGTTCCCAGCTGTTCCGAGCTGTGCTGCCCTGCCCAGGCCATGCTGTCCCTGTCTTGTCCCAGCTGTTCCCAGCTGTTTCCAGCTGTGCTGCCCTGCCCAGGCCGTGCTGTCCCTGTCCCATCCCAGCTGTTTCCAGCTGTGCTGCCCTGCCCAGGCCGTGCTGTCCCTGTCTTGTCCCAGCTGTTCCCAGCTGTTTCCAGCTGTGCTGTCCCTGCCCCAGCTGTTCCCAGCTGTGCTGTCCTTGCCCAGGCCGTGCTGTCCCTGTCCTGTCCCAGCTGTTCCCAGCTGTGCTGGCCCTGCCCAGGCCGTGCTGTCCCTGTCCCATCCCAGCTGTTCCCAGCTGTTCCCAGCTGTGCTGGGTGCTGTCCCCAGGGCTGCAGGAGCTGCTGCTGCTGGCAGGGCTGAGCTCCGAGCACATCCCCGCTGCAGATGGTCTGTCTGGCACCCCTCGGTGAGAGCTCAGACCCCAGCAGCCGCCACTAGAAGTGCTCGAGGATTTTCCCTCTGAGGAAAGGGGCTCTGGAACGAATGAGACACTCCAGGGGAAAAAAAACCCAACAAAAAAACCCAAAAAACCCCAAAAAAACCCAAGAAAAAAAACCCAAAAAAAAACCCCCAAAAAAACCACCAACCCAAAAAAGGTGGTTGTGGGTTTGTTTTTAATCAGGGATGCTGTAAAATCTCGAGTGACACTTCATCCCACAGGCAGCAGCAGAGACAGCAAAGCATCAATAAACATGGAAACAGGGGCACAACCCTGCAGACAGAGCTGGGCTGGCTGTTGAGGAGGAGCTGAAGTGAAATGTTGATATCAGCAGCCAGGGACGGAGCTGTGGTGAGGGAAATGTTGATATCGGCAATGTTGGTATCAGGGATGGAGCTGTGGTGAGGGAAATGTTGGTATCAGCAGCCAGGGATGGAACTGTGGTGAAATGTTGGTATCAGCAGCCACGGATGGAGCCATGGTGAAGGGAAATGTTGATATCGGCAATGTTGATATCAGCAATGTTGGTATCAGCAGCCAGGGATGGAGCCATGGTGAAGGGAAATGTTGGTATCAGCAATGTTGGTATCAGGGATGGAGCTGTGGTGAGGGAAATGTTGATATCAGGAGCCATGGATGGAGCCATGGTGAAGGGAAATGTTGATATCAGCAATGTTGATATCAGCAATGCTGGTATCAGCAGCCAGGGATGGAGCTGCAGGGAGCAGGGAGAGGAGCTGGACCTGCCTGGCACTTGGAGCTGCTGATGTGGCAAAGTTTGCTCCAAAAATCTGGATTTTTGCAGGTTCTGGTTAAAAGAACTGCCTGACTGTTCCACAAGGAATGGGAGGCAACCCTGAATTTTCCCTAAATTCAGGGGTGTTTGCTGAAAGCACCTGAGCATCTCAGAGCTGTGTGAGAGGATCTCCTGAGCTCAGTTTATATATTATAATATAATATATTTTGTTCACTTTCTGTGGCACCCTTTTGCCCCCCTCAGGACCTTCTCCTTTCTTTCTCTACAATAGTATACATTTTTATACATATTATATACCTTCCTCACTCCTTTCTCTGCAAAAGTTCCCATTGGACATACTGCAATATGTTTTTCACAGTTCTATTTTTTTAAAGTATTTAGTCTTATTTGTAAAGCCATCTTTTGAAACTTATTTCTAGTTCTATTTTTCTCTCAACAATGTCTGTCCTATTCTATATATTTTAAAGTTAGTATTACTTCTCTTAAAGTTTGCATGCAGATATATATGTTTTTTCTCTCAAAAATGTCTGTCTTATTTTATATATTTTAAAGTTAGTATTTCCTCAACGTTTGCATACAGCTATGTTTTTTCTCTCAACAATGTCTCTTATTCTATATATTTCTATATATTTTTATATTAGTACTTCTTCTCTTAAAGTTTGCATACACATATATTTGTTTTTTCTTTTGACAATGTCTCTTATTCTATATATTTTAAAGTATATATAAAGTATATAAGAGTATTTCTTCTCTTAAAGTTTGCATACAGATATATATGGTTTTTTCTCTCAACGATGTCTCTTATTCTATATATTTTAAAGTATATATAAAGTATATAAGAGTATTTCTTCCTTTAAAGTTTGCATACAGATATATATGTTTTTTCTCTCAACAATGTCTCATTCTATATATTTTAAAGTTAGTATTTCTGCTCTCAAAGTTTCCATACAGATTCATGCTGTGTAAACTTTGTGTTAAGTTTTGAACAGGTTTTACGAATCTGTTTCCCACAGTTCCCCTCTGTCCCCATGGAGCTGGGAGAGGGAATTTGTGGAGACTGAGGTTTTTAAAGCCAGCCTGAGCTTTTTTGTTTGCTGTTTGTTACCATTCTAAACAAGATGGGATCTGGCCAGGGTTGTTATAGTAACTACTGAGATTTCCTCAAGAGAAGGGGAAAAAATAGCAGCAGCCCCATTCATGCCTTGCTGCAGCTCTCCATTGAGAGCTGCTCTGCCAGAGGGGAGGGGACTGCAGGACAAAACCACGTCCCTGTAATGAGCACAGTTATGTAAGATAGAATTATATATATTTAATTATGCAGCATTATATGTGGTCATATTTATAAATTGGAATAGTAGCTAATGTAATGTAAATAGTGGTTAATATAATGTAATATACAGAATAGACAAAAAAATAATATAATATAGTATCTAATTATATAATATAGTATAATATTATATATAATATAGTATATAATAATCGATTATATAATATAGTGTAAAATAAAAGTATACATAGTATATAAGAATGTATAATATAGTATATAATAATACAGTAATAATGATATGATATAGTAATATAATATACTATACTATAATATACTGTCATATACTATATCATAATATACTATAATATGCTATAATATGCTATACTATACTATACTATACTATACTATACTATACTATACTATACTATACTATACTATACTATACTATAATATAATATAATATAAAATACAACATAATATCATATAATGCAATCTTATATTATAAAATATATATTTATATTTTATATAATATATCATTTTATATTTACTTATATATAATTATATTTATAAATAGAAACAATAACTATTATAATGTAACATAAATAATAGTTAATATAATGCAATATATCTAATAGATAAAGTAATATAATGCAAGGTTAAATTATATATTATATAATTATGTGATGTATAATTATATATTTAATTATATATAATTATATTTTTAAATATAAATTGTATTTAATATAATGTAAAATAGAATTGTAGTTAATATAATGCAATATATCTAATAGATAAAGTAATATAATGTGATATAATATGATATAATGTGATGTAATATAGTGTGATGTGATATAGTATGATATAGTATGATATAATATAGTATGATATAATATAGTATGATATAATATAGTATGATATAATATAGTATGATATAATATAGTATGATATAATATAGTATGATATAATATAGTATGATATAATATAGTATGATATAATATAATATAATATAATATAATATAATATAATATAATATAATATAATATAATATAATATAATATAATATAATATAATATAATATAATATAATATAATATAATATAATATAATATAATATAATATAATATAATATAATATAATATAATATAATATAATATAATATAATATAATATAATATAATATAATATAATATAATATAATATTTTTAGCACCCTGGGCCAGTGGGAGGTGTCCCTGCCCATGCAGGTGGACGATCCCTGAGGTCCTTTCCCCCGCAGGGTTCCCTGATTAATTCTGTATTTATTTTATTTTATGCCCCGTTAATTCTGTGTTTATTTTGTTTTATGCCCCATTAATGCGGTGTTGATTTGCCGTGCAGAGCCGGCTGAAGGAGGCAGTGCAGCTGCTGGAGGATTACAAGCACGGCACTCTGCCCCCCGGAGTCACCGACAAACAGGTCAGAGGGAAAGCCCTTCCGTTTGCTTCTCTCCTGGGGAGGGCTCTGCTCAAGGGCATTTCCTGCAGTTTCTGGGGGCAAACACCAGCTGCTCACGCGATTAAATGGAAAAAATGGTTATTTTTTAGCTGGATGAAAGCTTTTTGTCACTGCTGTGAGTTCTGCAGCAGCAGCTGTGCAGCCTCAGCTCCCCCCCTGTTCCTGTGCAATAATTTCCATTTCTGCCCCAGATCCCAAACTCATCTGGGCTGTTCCTGCACAATAATTTCCATTTCTGCCCAGATCCCAACCTTGACTAGGCCATTCCTGCACAATAATTTCCATTTCTGCCCCAATCCCAGCCTTGCCTGGGCTGTTCCTGTACAATAATTTCCATTTCTGCCCCAATCCCAAACTCATCTGGGCTGTTCCTGTGCAATAATTTCCATTTCTGCCCAGATCCCAACCTTGTCTGGGCTGCACCAGCCCCTCCTGGAGCTGCTCCAGCAGCAGTGGGGACATTCCTGCCCCTGGGATGGGGGCAGGAGGTTGTGGAATGCCCTGGGATGGGGGCAGGAGGTTGTGGAATGCCCAGGGATGGGGGCAGGAGGTTGTGGAATGCCCTGGGATGGGGGCAGGGGGAAAGGATCATTTTTGGGATGGAGGGATGGGCAGGAGGTTCCAGGAATGCCCAGGGATGGGGGCAGGAGCTTTCCCCATATTCCTCTGCAAGCTGTGAAGCAGGGATGAGGATTTTGGGGAATGCCCAGGATGGGGCTCCTGATAAAAAAAATCATTTTTTTTTTGGTGGGATGGGCTGGGAAAATCTCTCCAGGATTTCTGTCCATGTTTTTTGCTGGGAATATGGAGGTTTTTACCTAGATTCCTGGCAAGCTTTTGAACAAGGGATGAAGGTTTTTATCCATCAATCTGCTTTTGAAGGTTTTACCTGCAAATAAATGCCAGAAATGGAAAAACATCCCTTTTTGGAGGTTTTGCCCAGAAAAGGTTTATCCCCATTTCTGTCCATGTTTTTGCCTGAAATATGGAGTTTTTGCTGAGAATATGGAGGTTTTTGCCTGAAATATGGAGTTTTGCCCAGAATATAGAGGTTTTTACCTGTAATATGGTGGTTTTTGCCTGAAATATGGAGGTTTTGCCCAGAATATGGAGGTTTATACCCATAATATGGAGGTTTTTGCCTGAAATATGGAGGTTTTAACCTGAAATATGGACGTTTTGCCCAGAATATAGAGGTTTTTACCCATAATATGGAGGTGTTTACCTAAAATATGGACGTTTTGCCCAGAATATAGAGGTTTTTACCCATAATATGGAGGTTTTTATCTATAATATGGAGGTTTTTGCCCAGAATATGGAGGGTTTTACCCAGAATATGGAGGTTTTTATCTATAATATGGAGATTTTTACCTGGAATATGGTGGTTTTGCCCATAATAGGGAGTTTTTGCCCAGGCTGTTCCTGGCTGCTGCCAAAGCTGGGATTGGCACAGGGTGCTCTGTCTGCCCAGCTGCTGATCCCTGCCAGGAGATGGAGAGCACAGGCCCCACCAGGGCTGGGGGTCCTGTCTTGACCATGACACCAACCCAGGGGCTTCTTCATGCTCAGAGTGTGCATCCAGCACAAAAGGACTCATTTCTGCATTATTTAATGCCCTGTAAAGGTGAATTAATGTCAGGGCTGCCTGAGGGGATGCACTCCCAAATAAACAGGGATGGAAGTGCTGGCATGGGGGCTTTTCCCCCACACCCTGTAGGTCAGAAATCCTCTTTTTCTGTTTTTTCCCCACATTCACAAGTGATAATTTCTTCTCATCAAAGACAAACACAAGAGGCAAATAAAGGAAATTAAAACTCCTGCTCAGTTCAGAAGGGGCAGCTGGTGTGGAAGGTGCTGTGCTGGGGAAGAGGAACAGCTCCCACGGAAAATAAATGGGAAATTGTCACAAGGCAGTGGCTGGGGCTCTCCTGGTGTCACTGTGCTCTTCCAGGCAGCATCTGATGGGGAGGAGAAGGGATGGGGAGGAGAAGGGACTGGAAGGAGAAAGGATGGGAAGGAGAAGGGGTTAGGAAGGAGGAAGGGATGGGAAGGAAGAGGGGTTGATTGGGGAAGAGAAGGGGTTGGGAAGGAGAAGAGGTTGGGGAGAAGAAGGGAGTGGGAGGAGAAGGGTTGGGGAGGAGAAAGGGATGGAAAGGAGGAGGGGAAGGAGAAGGGATGGAGAGGAGAAGGAATTGATTGGGGAGGAGAAGGGATTGAGAAGGAGGAAGGGATGGGAATGAGAAGGGACTGGGGGGAAGGAACTGGGAAGGAGAAGGGGTTGGGAAGGAAGGAGGGATTGGTAAGGAGAAGGGATGGAGAGGAGAAGAGGCTGGGAAGGAGAAGGGGCTGAGGAGGAGAGAGGATGGGAAGGAGAAGGATTGATTGGGAAGGAGAAAGGATGGGAAGGAGAAAGGATGGGGGAGGAGGGAGAGATGGGAAGGAGAAGGGACTTGAGAGGAGAAGGGGTTGGGAAGGAGAAGGGATTGATTGGGAAGGAGGAGGGATTGGGGAGGAGGGATTGGGAGGGAGCAGGAGCGAGGCAGTGACTCAGCCCCATCTGCCCGAGGCAGATGACACACAGCCACTCTCTGTGACAAATGACACACAGCCCTCTCTGTGACAAATGACACACAGCCCTCTCTGTGACAAACCACTTTGCAGACTTTTGACCCACATTTTGCAGAGTGACAAAGCCAGGCTCTTCCCAGGGTTCATTCAGAATTCCACTGGGGGAGAGGCTGAGCAGGCTGGGAGGGAATCCAGGGCAGGGAGGGGAAGGAGATGACGGGAAAAGGCCTTTCCTGGGAAATGTTCTCTCCTGAGGACACGGGGCTTGTGGTGAACCAGCCCCAGCTCCCTTTGTGTCACAGGGGCTCGGGTGGGATTGCAGCAGGGGCTGCCTGTCTCTAATGACTGCACTAATTAACCTGGGAGCTCCATGACAGGGGTGGAGCAGCCTTCAGGTCCCTGTGACCCAGGGCATTCCAGGTTCCATGGGCAGGTCCCAGGCTGTGGGGCTGGGATGTTGTCCCAGGGTGCCCAGCCCCTGTGAGGAGGATGAGGATGGAGGGCCAGGCAGCAGGTGACCTCAGGGAGCCCCGTGGGACACACAGAGCCCCGGTCCTGGGGTGGCTGCAGCTGCCTTGGTGAGCTGGGGAGGGGTCCTGGAGCAGCAGGGCCAGGTCCTGCTGTGCCCCCGGGGCTGTGGAGCGGGAGGGAAATGGGGCAGTGCAACCATGGAATTGTTCAGGCTGGAAAAGCCTCTGAGATCAACCATTCCAGCCACTGCCCAGCCCTGCCACCTGTGCCCAGGTGCCACATCCACAGGGCTGGGAAATACCCCCAGATACGGGGGCTCCACCCTGCCCTTTCCAGGATGGAATTCTCCCCATGGAATTCTCCCAATGGAATTCTCCCAATGGAATTCTCCAATGGAATTCTCCAATGGAGTTCTCCCAATGGAATTCTCCCAATGGAGTTCTCCCAATGGAATCCTCCCAATGGAGTTCCCCAATGGAATTCTCCAATGGAATTCTCCAATGGAATTCTCCCAATGGAATTCTCCCAATGGAGTTCTCCAATGGAATTCTCCCAATGGAATTCTCCAATGGAGTTCTCCAATGGAATTCTCCCAATGGAATTCTCCCAATGGAGTTCTCCCAATGGAATTCTCCCAATGGAGTTCTCCAATGGAGTTCTCCAATGGAATCCTCCCAATGGAATTCCCAATGGAATTCTCCAATGGAATTCTCCCAATGGAATTCTCCAATGGAATTCTCCCAATGGAATTCTCTCAATGGAATTCCCCAATGGAGTTCTCCAATGGAATTCTCCAATGGAGTTCTCCAATGGAATTCTCCCAATGGAATTCTCCAATGGAGTTCTCCAATGGAATCCTCCCAATGGAATTCTCCCAATGGAATCCTCCCAATGGAATCCTCCCAATGGAATTCTCCCAATGGAATTCTCCCAATGGAATTCTCTCAATGGAATTCACCAATGGAATTCTCCAATGGAATTCTCCAATGGAGTTCTCCAATGGAATCCTCCCAATGGAATTCTCCCAATGGAATTCTCCCAATGGAATTCTCCAATGGAATTCTCCCAATGGAATTCTCCCAATGGAATTCTCCAATGGAATCCTCCCAATGGATTCTCCTCTGAGGCCCTTCCCACTCCTCCTGTCCCTGTTCCTGGGATGAGACCCCCAAGCCCCTCTCTCCCATCATCCCCACCCCAAATTTGATCCAAAGCCCCCTGGAAAACGCCTTTTTGCTGTCCTGGAGCTGGGACTGACACTTCTCCTTGCTTTTCCTGCCCCTGTCTCTGCAGGATGGGCTCTGGCTGAGGGGCAGTGACAATTTGCGGTTTTCTGGTGCTGATTTGGGGAAGGGGAGCTCTGGAGGGGCGCCTGGTTTGTGGCACAGCTGCAGGGCGTGGTGCTGGGGTGAGGGACGGATTATTATTATTATTATTGTTATTATTATGGGGTGGCCCCGTGTGGCAGGACAGCAGCAGATGGAGGCAAATCTGATTTCTGACTCATTTTTGGGGGGGTTTACCCCTCTCTGACTGGGATCTGAGCTGATCCCTTTGTGTCCCCAAAAAAAAAAGGAGGGGTGTTATACTAAAAGCTGTGGCCTGGGAACACGGGCTCAGTAAGCAGGGGAAAAAATGAAAAGGAAATCTCATTTATTGCTCCTCAGAAGGGCTGGGGGGCACCTCAGTGATCTCCAGGCAGAACTGACTTTATCTCCTCCAAGAACTGCTGTGGTGGTGTTTGAGGGTCCCAGGATGAGGGAAGAGATGAGAATTTGGACTCCATGTTTCTGAAATAATAGTAATAGTAATAATGATAATAATGATAATAATGATAATAATGATAATAATGATAATAATAACAATAACAATAACAATAACAATAACAATAACAATAATAATAATAATAATAATAATAATAATAATAATAATAATAATAATAGGTTTTGCCCTTTAATTGTGAGGGTGCAGCAGCACAGGGCTCACCTGTGCCCCTCCGAGCCCTCGGGCTGGATGTGGCACACCAGGAATGGCTGAGAGGGCTGAGGGAGAGCCACACTCCCTCAGGGGCTCAGAGGTGATGGGCTCTCTGCTCTCTGGTGTGGAGGTGACCCCACCACACTTCCAGGGGGTTGCAAAGTCTCTTTTTCCCAGCCCCGGGACTAAAGAATCCAGAATTCCTTAGCTCTGGTTCTCAAGGTTGTTTATTTGCTGTTATCTAATGCATTGTCTGTCTGTCTGTCCTGCTGGGGTCTGTCTGGCAGGTTGGGTTGGGGCACACTGACACCCTCAGGGCAGTGTTAGCTTTATATACTAAAATACCTTATTTACAATAATTTCCCAGTACCTATCCCCTATGTTAGACAGTCTGTCTCTACCCTAAACCAATCCAAAAGTGCCACCATCACCCAAAAGATAGAGGACAAGAAGAAGGAGAAGGACAGAACACACCCAGATTCTTCCATCTTGCATCTTGAACCCCCATTCTAAATCCCCAAAATTCTACTTTTCCAAAATTCTACTTTTTCCACACCCTAAGGGCAGTGTTATTTTTTATACTAAAAACTACCTGTGCTTTATTTACAATACTTTCCCAACACCTATCCCCTATGTTAGACAGTCTGTCTTCTACTCTAAACCAATCCAACAGTGCCACCATCACAGCAGAAGATGGAGGACAAGAAGAAGAAGGACAGGACAGCCCCAGATTCCTCCATCTTGCCTCCTGAACCCCCATTCTAAAACCCCAAATTCTGCTTTTCCACCCTGTGATAAATTCACTGTCATTCTACTCAAACCCTTGTGGCTTGCAGCTCCTCACACAGAGTTGGGAATCGTTTCCGTGGGCTAAAATCCATGGAATTGGATTTCTGTGCCAAGGGCTCTGAGCCCTGCCAGGGCCTGGATCCCTCCAGTGCTGGAACCCAGCACATCCCTCTGGCTGCCCTGGGTGGCCTCAGAGACCCTGGCACAGAGCCCAGGGCCCCCTTGGATTTTGACCCATGGAGAAATCACCACCTCTATATGGAGAATTACAAGTCAAGAGAATTTAAGTAGAATAATAGTTTGTCACAGGGTGAAAAATAGATTTTTTGGGGTTTTTAGAATGGGGGCTCGGGGTCCCAAGATGGAGGAATCTGGGTGTTCCCTATCCTTCTTCTTTCTCCTTCTTCCTAGCCTCCATCTTCTGGGTGATGGTGGCACTTTTGGATTGGTTTAAGGTAGAAACTCACTGTCTAACATAGGTGATAGGAATTGGGAAGTTATGGTAAATAATGTAATGGTAAATAATGGTAAAATAATGTTATGGTAAATAATGTAATGATAAATAATGGTAAAATAATGTTATGGTAAATAATGGTAAAATGATGTTACGGTAAATAATGTAATGATAAATAATGGCAAATAATGGTATGGTAAATAATAGAATGGTAAATAATGGTAAAATAATGTTATGGTAAATAATGTAATGGTAAATAATATAATGGTAAATAATGTAATGATAAATAATGGCAAATAATGGTATGGTAAATAATAGAATGGTAAATAACGGTAAAATAATGTTATGGTAAATAATGTAATGGTAAATAATATAATGGTAAATAATGTAATGATAAATAATGGTAAATAGTGTAATGATAAATAATGGTAAATAATATTATGGTAAATAATGCAATGGTAAATAATGTAAAATAATGTCGTTTTTAGTATAAAAAGATAACACCATCCCAAGGCTGGTCAGTGTGCCCCTGTCTGACCTGGGAAGGAGAAGGGGTTGGGAAGGTGGAGAGATGGACTGAGGAGGAGAAGGGTTGGGGAGAAGAAAGGATGGGAAGGAGGAAGGGATGGGAAGGAGAAGGGATTGGGAAGCAGAAGGGACAGACCTATGGCAGGTTGGAGAAAGAATGTTATAGCTAAGAAATAATAAACAACCCTGAGAAGCAGAACAGAAGAATCCTGACTTGTTATTTGACTGCCAGGCTGGGAAAAGAGATTTGTGTGTATGTCAGAGTCACGGTGGGCAGCAGAGGTTCTGAGAGCCCAGGGCGGGCACAGGGATGGAGGGATGGATGGATGGATGGATGGATGGATGGATGGATGGATGGATGGATGGATGGATGGATGGATGGATGGATGGATGGATGGATGGATGGATGGATGGGTTCTGGCCCAGGGCGAAAACTGAGGATGGATGGATGGATGGATGGATGATGGATGGGGTGGATGGATGGATGGCCCAGGGATGGAGGGATGGATGGATGGATGGATGGATGGATGGATGGATGGATGGATGGATGGATGGATGATGGATGGATGGGATGGATGGATGGATGTGCTGGGTTTGAGAGCCCAGCCAGGATGGATGGGGTGGATGGATGGATGGATGGATGGATGGATGGATGGATGGATGGATGGATGGATGGATGGATGGATGGATGGATGGATGGATGGAGGGATGGATGTGCTGGGTTCTGAGAGCCCAGGGCACAGGGATGGATGGATGGATGGATGGATGGATGGATGGATGATGGATGGATGGATGGATGGATCGATGGATGGATGGATGGATGGATGGATCGATGGATGCGCTGGGTTCTGACACAGAGCTCTGCAGCTCCAGGCAGAGTTTTAGAGCGTGGCTCCCCCCAGAAGGAGCAGCCCCCCCGAGGAGGCAGCTCTGAGCCCAGGCAGACGG
Source organism: Emberiza elegans (assembly GCA_024865655.1). Classification (NCBI taxonomy): domain Eukaryota; kingdom Metazoa; phylum Chordata; class Aves; order Passeriformes; family Fringillidae; genus Emberiza; species Emberiza elegans. The sequence continues at coordinate 858,550 of JALJVW010002400.1, forward strand.
GTTGTTTTGACAGAGCTCTCACCAAGCTCTGTCTGAGGCTCCGCGGCGCAGCGGCAGCGCCTGACAGAGCTCGAATCCCTCTCATTGAGGAATCCACAGCGAGTTGGAGGAGCTGCAGCCTCCCAGCAGCTCAGCACAGCCCCTGGCGCCTGCTGAGATGGTTTCAGCACACGAGGAGCGGCAAGCACAGAGCCTAGAGCTATGTCACAGCAAGCGGCTCCTCCGCGCGCAGCTCCTTGACAGGGTTCTGGTGGCGCCAGCCCCGCTCTGCCGCGCTCCCCAGGCAGCTTTTCCCACACGAGCTGCCGTGCCGCAGCCACGGGCTATCTAAAGATATACAAATCCCTCTCAGGAGCTGTGATTGCGCTTGGCAGCACGGCCCCAGGACCGTCTCTGGGGCGCTTTGCGGGAGAAGTGCTGGAGCGCTGGGCCGCCGCTGTGCCAGCGCCTGCAGCTCTGCCCCCGCCGAGCCTCCCCAGCCTCCCAGGGGCTCCTGAGCTTCTCCTGAACGGATTTCACTGCCCAGCAACGTGCCCATTAACCCAAGGTGGGAAAAAGCCATTTCTGGGGCCTCGTTAGCCAAAATGAAGAATTGATCTCTCACCTGTCGATAGCTGCTGCACTGCTGGGAGCCCCTCACTGAGAGGGGCTCTGGGGTTTGTTCCTACATTAGAAAGATGTTTTAAAAGCAGGATTTTCAGCCTGGCTGTATCAATTATGTGGTCAGCAAAACACAGGAGAAAGAGCTGCTTGATCAGGATTTATTCAGGGCAGCAAGAAAACACACTCCATTTCTTCAGCTGAGCTTATTTCCTCCAGTTTTTATTGAAATATTTAAAAGCCAGGCTTGGTTTTTTATTAAATATGCAGCTGAGTGTTTGTTAAAATGCCCCCAGCCCCAAATATTCTGTGCAGTGGGAATAGCCCACACTGTCATCAATCCCCCTCTCCAGCAGGCTCCTAGGATTTCTGAATTTTTTTTGAAATGAAAAGTTATCTTTGGTAATTGCACCTGTTTGGGGTGGTTTTCTGCTCTCTTGGATGTTGGGGTTAAATATTTGAGGAAGATTAGAGAAGATGTTTGGGGGAGAAAGCCCCTGATGGCCTTGGGGAGGTGAATTTGGGTGAGGGAACTCTGTGGGTCCAGAAATGCTTGATGGAAGCTGTTTGTTAGCAGGGCAGTTTGTCTTTGGAAATTTAGCGATTTTTGCTGTGGGAAGCCCAAGGGAATTGTGGGGTTTGGTGAAATTCCTCCTCCCTGCTCGTGTGTGTCCTCCTGGGGCTCCTGCAGAGGGTGAGGGGCAGCAGCAGGTCCCTGTGTCCCCTCCCATCCCCCTGTCCCCAGGGCAGGGGCCTGAGGAGGGAGGCGAGCGGGGAAGGGAAGCGTGGAGGATTTGTGCTGATGGAGAAACTGCTCCGGCTGTCAGTTATGCACCGCCTGTTCCGGCTCTGCGGGCGTTGATTCATGGAGTCATGGAATGGTTGGGTGGAAGGGACCCTAAATCCCACCCAGTGCCAGCCCTGCCGTGGCAGGGGCACCTCCCACTGGCCCAGGGCGCTCCTTTAAGGGGTCCCGTGGTCCCTCAGCCAGGATTCCTCAGGGACTGGCAGTGGCGTGGGCTGAGGGTCCCTCCCTGCCCTGGCTCTCCTTGCTCTGGGTGTCCCCATGCTGGATGTCCCTGCCCTGCCTGTCCCTGTCCATGATGTCCCCATCCATGATGTCCCCATGCTGAAGGTCCCTCTCTCTCCGTGAAGTCCCTCTCCCAGATGTCCCTGCCCTGGCTGTCCCTGATGTCCCTGTCCCTGATGTCCCTGTGCTGGACATCCCCATGCTGAGGGTCCCTCTCTGTCCATGATGTCCCTGCCCTGGCTGTCCCTTTGCTGGATGTCCCTTTTCTGGCTGTCTCTGTCCATGATGTCTCTGTCCTTACTGTCCCTTTGCTGGCTGTCCCTGCCCTGGCTGTGCCTGACCATGATGTCCCCATCCATGATGTCCCCATGCTGAGGGTCCCTCTCTGTCCATGATGTCCCTGTCCCAGATGTCCCCACCCTGTCTGTCCCCATCCTGTCTGTCCCTGTCCCTGATGTCCCCATCCATGATGTCCCCATGCTGAAGGTCCCTCTCTGTCCTGGCTGTCCCTGTCCCCCGTCCCTGTCTGGCTGTCCCTGCCCTGTCTGGCTGTCCCCAGGGCTGGCAGGGTCTGTCCCCAGGGCTGGCAGGGTCTGTCCCCAGGGCTGGCAGGGTCTGTCCCCAGGGCTGGCAGGGTCTGTCCCAGGGCTGGCAGGGTCTGTCCCCAGGGCTGGCAGGGTCTGTCCCCAGGGCCCCGGTGGCTGCTGCGAGTGGGAAGGTGCAAATGACACACAGAGGGCTCGGGGAGCCAATTTGCAGCAGAAGGTGGAGGCTGTAACGGATCCAATTCCAACTGCAGGCAGGGCAGCGATTCCCACAGAGGCTCCTGGAGGGAACCTCTAGGCTAGAGCTCTCATTGCAGCCTGCCCTGCGAGCAAGGCTGGGAAATGCAGCCTGCCAAACAAGGCCCAAGAGCCGGCTTGCTCAGGCCTGGCCTTTCCCTGCTTTGGGAATGCTGAGTTCAGCCTCCATCCGAAAGGCTGTACCAGCTGCAGGGCATTATGGTGTGGCTTTTGTCCTTTATCCCGCTCATTGGTGGGGTTGTGTCTGTGTCCTCTGAGCGTGTGGGTCCCCTGTCACCCTGTCCCAGAGCCCAGCCCAGCCTGGGGAGCAGCTTGGTGCTGGCAGGGCAGCACTGGTGAGGGTTGAGAGAAGCAGAACTCACTGGCTCCCAGCTCCAGAGGGGCTGAAATCCCTCCTGCTCATGGCACAGGGGTTTTGTGCTCCAGAAAACCCCTTTGCAAGGCTGAGGAACCTTGGGTGTGCTCAGGGTTTGGGCACCAAAGGTCTGCCTTGGGGGATTTGCAGGTGGGTATCAGCACTGGGGGGATTTCGTGATGAACTTCAGGTTTGTTCATCACTTCTTCCCCCAAAACACTTGAATTTTCTTAGCTGGAATTCCCTGCAGTCATTCCATGTTGGAACTGCGTTTTCTTCCCCTTGCAGGCTGAATTTTGGCCTCAGAAGTTGGGGTGGGAAGAGCTGCTGAGGTCCTGGTTTGATCTCAGTGCTCCAAGTGTTGCCCAGCTCCTGGTTTAATCTCAGTATTGCCCCAAATGCTGCCCAGCTCCTGGTTTGATCTCAGTATTGCCCCAAGTGCTGCCCAGCTCCTGGTTTGATCTCAGTGCCCAAGGGTTGCCAGTTCCTGGTTTGATCTCAGTTTTGCCCCAAGTGCTGCCCAGCTCCTGGTTTGATCTCAGTATTGCCCCAAGGGTTGCCCAGCTCCTGGTTTGATCTCAGTATTGCCCCAAGGGTTGCCCAGCTCCTGGTTTGATCTCAGTTTTGCCCCAAATGCTGCCCAGCTCCTGGTTTAATCTCAGTTTTGCCCCAAGTGTTGCCCAGCTCCTGGTTTAATCTCAGTGCCCCAAGTGTTGCCCAGCTCCTGGTTTGATCTCAGTGCCCAAGGGTTGCCATCTCCTGGTTTGATCTCAGTGCCCAAGGGTTGCCATCTCCTGGTTTGATCTCAGTATTGCCCCAAGTGCTGCCCAGCAGCAGCCCGGGATGCTGGAAAGCTGCTGGGAGTTGGGCTCAGAGCCCTGATTTCCCCAGTTGTGGGTTCCCAATGCTCCACCCTATCAATGCAGTGGGACGCAGTCTCAGGGGTGCAGGTGGAGGTCCCTCAGCCCTGTCCCTGTGTCCCTGTGTCCCTGTGTCCCTGTGTCCCTGTGTCCCTGTCCCAGGCTGGCTCCTCCCGGTGCTGCTGCCAGCAGAGAGAGGCAAAGAGCCACACAGCAGCAGCAGCAGGGCTGGGGGCTCTGCAGGGGAGTGAAGCTTTTCCCGGGAGAGATTTGGAGTTTTGTAGTGCCTACGAGAGGTTTGGGGGCGCAGCTCATTAATGAAATGGTGAGAAATGCTACCCACTTTTAAAAAACTTAAAAGGTTTATAAAAACCTGATCGAAAATACAACAGAAGGCTGCATAGAGAAAATATTACTGCACCAGGAGCAGAGGATTTTTCCCACCGTGTGCCCATCCCACACAGCGGAGGTTTTGCCTTTTAACCCTTTAGCCCCTCCCAGAGTCCTGTCCATCTACTCCTTTTTGTTGTGCAGTGGTGGGGATCGCTCCCGTAAATCCCGACTGGAGGTCAGGTGCTGCCATAGAACAGCCCAAATGTCCTCCCAAATGTCCCAAACCCAGGCCACCCCTGACAGCAGCACAAGGGGTGTAAAAGGGAACTGTAAATCTATAAAACTCCTCTCTATTAATTCTCTATTAAACATATATACATATATAGATATAATTCTATTAAATCCTTTATTAAATATACATATAAATATATTTCTCTCTATTAGTTCTCTATTAAACATATATGCATATAAATATACTTCTCTCTATTAATATCTGTTAAACATGTGTATATATAATTCTCTCTATTAAATCTTTATTAAAAATACAAAACATATATACTCCTCTCTAATAACTCTCTGTTAAACATATATACATATGTATATATACTTCTCTATTAATTCTCTACTAAACATCTATACATATATATAATTCTCTATTAAACATATATACATATATATAATTCTCTCTATTGGTTCTTTATTAAACATATATACATATAAATATACTCCTCTCTATTAATTCTCTGTTAAACATATATACATATGTATATATACTTCTCTATTAATTCTTTATTAAAAATACAAACATATATACTTCTATCTATTAATTCTCTATTAAACATATATACGTATGTATATATACTTCTCTATTAATTCTCTACTAAACATCTATACATATATATATAATTCTCTATTAAACATATATACATATATATAATTCTCTCTATTGATTCTGTATTAAACATATATACATATAAATATACTCCTCTCTATTAAATCTGTATTAAACATATATATACCCCACTCTATTAATTCTTTATCAAGCATATATACACATATATACTCCTCTCTATTAATTCTCTATTAAAGATATATACATGTGTATATTATTCTCTCTATTAAACATATATATATACACTTCTCTCTATTAATTCTCTATTAAGCATGTATACATATAATACTTCTCTCTATTAAAAATATATATATACACTCCTTTCTATTAATTCTCTATTAAACATGTATACATATATATATACTTCTCTCAATTAAACATATATATAGACACCTCTTTCTATTAATTCTCTATTAAACATGTATACATATATATATACTTCTCTCAATTAAACATATATACACTTCTCTCTATTAATTCTCTATTAAACATGTATACATATATATACTTCTCTCAATTAAACATATATATAGACACCTCTATCTATTAATTATCTATTAAACATGTATACATATATACATATATATGTATATATATGTACATATGTACATTTATATATATACATCTCTCTATTAAACATATATATATATACTTCTTTCTATTAATTCTCTATTAAACATGTATACATATATACATACTTCTCTCTATTAAACATATATATATATATATATATACACTTCTCTCTATTAATTCTCCATTAAACACATCTACATATATATGTATATATACTTCTCTCTATCAAACACATATACAGGATATTTGCCTTTTAATTGTGAGACTCAGCCCTGGCATCACCCATCTGTCTCAAGACGCAGCCCATTAATGACTGCAGCTCATTAATGAAGGCTCCCTGGTCAGGCAGAGGGAGGCGCTGCCTGTTCCGTGTCTGTTTTTATCCCCCCTGAGTTCAGATGTGAGCTGGCGCGGGTGTGCTCCGTGCCCAGACTCTGCGAGGAGGCAGCAGGGAGGTGTGAAGCCCTGGCAGTGCCAGCAGTGCCAGGGCTCTGCCTCCTTCTCGGGGCCATGTGTTCCCACCTCCCGAGCCTGCGCTGGCACAGCTGGCTGCTCCAGGAGCTGAGCTTAATAAAAACCCAGCTCATCCCCCTCCCCAGATCCTGCCTTCCCTGCCTCTGCTTGGCCCTGATTTCCCTGCTGGCTCTGCAGCCGGAGGGGTGGGATGGGGTGGGATGATGGGATGGGATAATGGGATAATGGGATCAGGGTGCTGGGGCTGTGCTGCCCAAACAGGAACCAGCTGGAGCTGCTGAACAGGACATAAAAGAAAAAATTCCATCAAATTTCTCTTTGTTTCTATTCAGTTCTATTTACATACAATTTTTATTGATAAAGAATCAGCCATAAGCCTGAAGTGGAGGGGTGGACATTAATCCAGGGATCACAAAACCAGCAATAAACACCCTGAGCTGTGGGTCTTGGCTGACTAAAATCCTTGTAGCCACCGGGTTTAGGATTTTTGATCCACATCTCCCTCCTTGCTGTGGGATCATAGGCTGGAGAGGACCTGGGGAGGTCACAGCCCCCAGGATTTGCTGCTGGAATTCTGCCTGCTCATTTCAGTGGGTGTTTGCCTGTGCCTCCTGCCAAAATGCAAGAACGCCAGTTTGTGAGCGAGCACAGCTCCACCGCTGACTTTGTGCCCTCAGCCTCACCCCTCAGCATCAGGGGGAGAGGGGAAAAATGGGAAAAAAACAGGGAAAAAAATCAACAATAACCCTGAAGTGCAGGCTGGACATTAATCCAGGGATCTCAAAGCCAGCAATAAACACTCTGAGCTGTGGGTCTTGGCTGGCTAAAATCCTTGTAGCCACCAGACACCAGGTTTAGGATTTTCGACCCGCATCTCCCTCCCCATGATCCCTATGTGGGATCATAGGCTGGAGAGGACCTGAGGAGGTCACAGCCCCCAGGATTTGCTGCTGGAATTCTCCCTGTTCATTTGGGTGGGTGTTTGCCTGCACCTCCTGCCAAAATGCAAGAACGCCAATTTGTGAGCGAGCACCACCGACTTTGTGCCCTCAGCTCCATCCCTGACTTTGTACCCTCAGCTCCATCCCTGACTTTGTACCCTCAGCTCCATCGCTGACTTTGTACCCTCAGCTCCATCCCTGACTTTGTGCCCTCAGCTCCATCCCTGACTTTGTACCCTCAGCTCCATCCCTGACTTTGGTCCCTCAGCTCCATCCCTGACTTTGTCCCTCAGCTCCATCCCTGACTTTGTACCCTCAGCTCCATCCCTGACTTTGTACCCTCAGCTCCATCCCTGACCTTGTACCCTCAGCTCCATCACCGACTTTGGTCCCTCAGCTCCATCCCTGACTTTGGTCCCTCAGCTCCATCCCTGACCTTGTACCCTCAGCTGAATCAGTGACTCTGTGCCCTCAGCTCCGTCGCTGACTTTGTGCCCTCAGCTGAATCACTGACTTTGTGCCCTCAGCTCCATCCCTGACTTTGGTCCCTCAGCTCCATCGCTGACTTTGTACCCTCAGCTCCATCCCTGACTTTGGTCCCTCAGCTCCATCCCTGACTTTGTTCCCTCAGCTCCATCCCTGACTTTGGTCCCTCAGCTCCATCGCTGACTTTGGTCCCTCTGCTCCATCGCTGACCTTGTACCCTCAGCTCCATCCCTGACTTTGGTCCCTCAGCTCCATCCCTGACTTTGTACCCTCAGCTCCATCCCTGACTTTGCACCCTCAGCTCCATCCCTGACTTTGCACCCTCAGCTCCATCCCTGACTTTGTACCCTCAGCTCCATCCCTGACTTTGGTCCCTCAGCTCCATCCCTGACTTTGGTCCCTCAGCTCCATCGCTGACTTTGGTCCCTCAGCATCGGGGAGGGGAAGCCGGGACGAGCCGAGGCAGGGGCGCGGGCCGGGGCTGTGCGGCAGCCGGGGTCCCTCGGGGCCAGCCCGACGCTCGCTGTTCCGCGCTTCCTGCGCCTTGGCGGAGCCGGGGCTGTGCCGCTTGTGACTTCTCGCTCCGCAGCCTCTCCGAGTGCACTCCTGGCGACCGGCTGCTCTGAAACGGTTCCATTTCTCCCCCGTGGGGCTCGGGGAGGTGCGAAGAGGCTCGGCGGCTCGACGGGCAGGTATTTATTGCGGCGCCGCTGCCGCAATCAGGCGAGCAGCGGGGAGAGGCGCTCCCGCAGCCGCCGCCGCAGCATCGGATCCATGGGCGATAAGAGCCTCCCTTTTGGGCAGTAATGGCTTTTCCTCACGGTGTTGATGAAGAGCGAAGAGCCCCATTTGCAGTAAACTGTAATTCTTCCCCCCGCTCCGGTCTCCCGCAGGATGCGACAGACCCGGGATGTGTTCCTTGAGCTGCTGCTCCCGATTCCCGGCAGGAAAGTGCCCCTTTTTCGGCTTGGGAATGTTCTCGGTGTCGCCGAGCAGCACCAAAGGCACGGAGGGAGCTGCGATGCACCTCAAGGAACATCCCCGGTCCCCAGGTGCTGCTCCTGCTCGGCCACAGCCCGGCTTCGTTCCAGCCCCTCAGCTTTAGGGATTTAGGAGCTGATTTTATCAGCTCATCCTGCTAAACACGGGCCCATGGCAGTTCTGTCCGGGCTGGCTCGCGGTGTGTTCACTGAGGTGTGTTATGGTCCTTGAGTACCGGATTTCTTATCATTTATATTCTATATTATTTATATAAATAATTATAATTATTTCTACCCTTTTAACCCCTTTTACACTGTAATAACCAAACTAACAGCACGTGCTTAACGATCTATCAACTCTTTTTCAGCAGTTTCTGAGCTATTTTTAACAATTCCGAGTCCCGTCCAGGTTACAGAGCTGATTACACCTGCCAGCTTGGTGTGGTTAAAATGGGATTGAACAAATCTGCTCTGGAGCACCCTGAGCTGGATTAGGGAGCCCAGGGAGGGGTTGGGCACCCCCAAAGGCGCCATCCAACCCGAACCATTCCATGGTTGCAGTGGCATCCACGTCCTCCTGCAGCCCTGGTGCGAGGATGGTTTCCAGTGAATGATTCTCGCTCTGCTGAAGCCTTTCCAGGAGAGTGCTGGGAGGATTAATTAGTTAATGTTTATTGAGTGCTGGGAGGCTGCACCGTGTTATTTCAGAGCTGATTTTAGCCGTGGCGACTCGATTCTGGTTCCACCCACTCTTGGGTTGGGATCTGGCAGCAGCTCCTGGTGCTGGGAATCAGCAGGGCCAGGGCAGTGCCCGTCCCTGTGCTGGCACTGCTGGGGCACCTGCAGGGCTGGGGAGAGCCCTGGAGGGGCTGGAGCATGGTCAGGGTAGGGACAGAGCTGGGAAAGGGCTGCAGAATCCCTGAGGAGCTGGGCAGGGGCTGCAGAATCCCTGAGGAGCTGGGAAGGGGCTGCAGAATCCCTGAGGAGCTGGGCAGGGGCTGCAGAATCCCTGAGGAGCTGGGCAGGGGCTGGGAAGGGGCTGCAGAATCCCTGAGGAGCTGGGCAGGGCTCACCTGGAGCAAAGCTGGGAGGCTCAGAATCCCCCTTGTGGCTCTGCACAGCTCCTGCCAGGAGCTGGGCACAGAATCCCTGAGGAGGAGGGGATTTGGGATCTCATCCCTGGAGGGAACAGGGACAGGAGCAGATTTGGGAATCCCAGGGAACAGGGACCCAACGGCCCAGGGGAGCTCAGGGTGGATTATTGGGAATATTCCCCATGGAAAGAGGGGTCAGGCACTGGAAGTGCCCAGGGAGGTTTGGAGTCCCCATCCCAGCAGGGATTTCCAGCCCTGTGGCTGTGGCCCTTGGGGACGTGGGGCAGTGGTGGCCCTGGCAGTGCTGGGCACGGTTGGGTGTGATTGTCTGGGATCTTTTCCAAGCTGAACAATTCCCGGATGTCACGCAGGGACTCCACAATGCTCAGGATGGCAAAGGAGCTGTGGCACATCCGGGAGGAGCCTCGGGTGCCCCCTGCGCTGCCTCAGGAGGGGCAGAATGATCAGAGCCCTTTGGGATTCGCCCCACTCGTGGGGTCCCTGGAGCTCTGTGTCCTGGAGAACCGAACCCTTCCTAACGCCGGGATTTTGGGGCTGTAGGAGCTCCGGTGGGGAGGTGTCCCGTGAGGAACAAGAAGAGCCATAGGATGGTGTTACCTGCTTTTCCAGGTGTGTCAGCAGTGCCAGACTGCTCCGCATCTGTGAGCAGCTGGAGCTGGGCTGCTTTCCCCCCTTGTTTCAATCATCCAAAGGACTGGGATTATCGGGGAGCACATCTGGATCGGAGGCTGCCCTCCCGAAGGAAGGGAGCTGGAGCGCTCCGGGAGGAGCTCTGCTGCATCCCGCGTTCCGCACCACCCAATATTTGGAATTCAGCGTGGGCTGGGTGATCCGAGCTGTGCTTTAATGAACCTCGCAAGCCCCGCGGTGTGAAGCCACCGGCAGCTCCTGACGGGGTGCAAAGTGCCGCTGGTACCGCGTTATAAAATCCGCCTTTCCTGGGTGCAGGGGGGCTGCTGGGGGTGGGAACATCGCTGGTGGAGCAGGACGGCAACAGCTTTTGCAGCAGAACGGGCTGGACAGGTGAAATAATTAACTAAAATACTGGTTTTCAATGATTGCCTCCCAGCCTTGTCCTTACAGAGGGGTTTTGTGCTGTAATGGTGCAGAGTCCAGCCCGGGCAGACCCCACCGAGGGCTCTCCGCAGGACCTAAACCTCTGGGCTTTCCTTTCCACGCTGTGCTCATCCCCCCGTGACTCCTGATTAGCTCTTTGTCGGTAATTGTGCCTTGTCATGATGAGTGATTAATGAGTGATTAATCAATGAGGCAGATATTCCTGGCTGGCATAGCTGGAGCAGGCACCCATGGGTTTAGGATCAGTGCTCAAAGGGTGGCACCAGGTGCTTTGAAGCTGAAGGAGGATTAGTTTGGATTGGAAATAAGGCAGGGGATTTTTATGGAGAGGGTGACAAATAAATTGCTGTCTCTGAGTGCAGGACTGTGAAATGTTCCCGTGTTTAATAGGAGGAGGCTCATCCATTAAGGAGAACTGGAACCCTCCGTGCTGTTTTTATAGTGACAGGTGTTGGGGAAGAGATTGGGGCTGGATGGAGTCTTTAAATAAATTCTTTTTTATTTTTTTAAACTATCTCTAAGCTGCAATTCTGCTGCTAAATAAGGATTGCTAATGAATGTCCTGACAAGCAAAGATCACATCTATTCCCAAGATTTATTCCAGTCTCCATCTCCTCACCACGGCTTTGGTTCTCTTCAGATTCTGGTGGTCCTTGAGACCCTGCCTTAAACATCCCCATGATATTTGAGGGGATGTTCCTGGATAACTGAACTCAGCTCCTGGGATCATAAAATCCCAGAATCCTGGAATGGGTTGGGTGCAGGGGACCTCAAATCCCACCCAGTGCCACCCATCCATGGGCAGGGACACCTCCCACTGTCCCAGGAGGATCCAAGCCCCAGTGTCCAACCTGGCCTTGGGCACTGCCAGGGATCCAGGGGCAGCCACAGCAAATCTGGGAATTCCAGCCCAGGCAGCAATTCCTTGCCAAGATCCCAGCCCAATCTCCCCTTTCCCAGTGGGAGCCATTCCCTGGCTCTGTCCCTCCATCCCCTGGAAATTGTCTCTCTCCATCTTTCCTGCAGCCCCTGCAGCTCCTTCAGGCCACCCTGAGCTCAGCCCAAAGCCTCTCCTGAGCAGGGGAGCAATCCCAGCTGTGCCAGCAGAGCTGCTCCATCCCTGGCTCCATCCTGGAGCCTCCTCTGGGGCCCTCCAGCAGCTCCAGCTCCTCCCTGGGCTGGCACCCCGAGCTCAGGGCTTCAACACGGCTCCAGGTGGTGACAAAGGTGGTGACTCTTCCTTGAAAAAACTGCAGGAAAATCAGAATCCTGGAAAGGACGGATGGAAATCTCTTCCATGAGTCCTGAAAAGGTGGATCTGAGACCACTTGTGAGCAGCCTGCAGCTGGTTCCTGCCCATCCATGTCCATGAAGCAGGGCCTGACCTGACCCCCGTGGTCTGCCCTGCTCTGACCGAGGGCAGAGCTGCAGTGGCCACAGGCTGGAGCAGAGTGGCCACTCCTGCCTGGGTGGAGGGTGGAACGTTGGGATAACACTGCTCCAGCCCTCTGCTGCAATCCCACCCTGCAGCAGCCAAAGCTGAATGGAGACAAAGCCCCTGTGGGCTCTGGGCCATCCAGGGGAAATGTCCATCCAGGGGAAATGTCCATCCAGGGGAAATGTCCATCCCAGGGGAAATGTCCATCCAGGGGAAATGTCCATCCCAGGGGAAATGTCCATCCAGGGGAAATGTCCATCCCAGGGGATGCTCCTGCTCCACCTGGTTCAAGTGGAGCTATCCAGGGGAAATGCTCCATCTCAGGAGAGCCTCCTGGTCCAGGTGGAGCCATCCCTGGGAAATGCTCCATCCCAGGAGAACCTCCTGGTCCAGGTGGAGCCATCCTGGGGAAATGCTCCATCTCAGGAGAGCTTCCTGCTCCTGGTTCAGGTGGAACCATCCAGGGGAAATGTCCATCCGAGGGGAAATGCTCCATCCCAGGAAATGCTCCATCTCAGGATCCTGGTTCAGGTGGAGCCATCCTGAGGGGAAATGCTTCATCCCATCCTGAAATGGTTCAGGTGGAACCATCCCAGGGGAAATGTTCCATCTCAGGGGACCCTCCTGTTCCACCTGGTCCTACCCAGCCCCGCTGGGCTGAAATCTGAACCGCAGCACGGATCTGGGGCCATTCCCCGAGCTCCAGAGCAGATTCCCCAGCTGGGGGGATGCGGTGGGAGCGTGGCTGTTCCTCCAGGGCAGGGATGAAACGCCCCCAAACCCAGGCCCTGCTCTCCCAAAGCAGCCCGGGCTGGCAGGGCTGTCAGGGAGCTGGAGCTGCTGGAAAACGCTGCAGACAGCAGAGGAATTAGAGGAGAAAGAAGTGAAAATGAGCTGGCAGAATCCTGAGGTGACTCATCAGGTGCATCTTGTGAAGTCTCTTTGGAGAAGTAATGAAACCGCGTGTTCTAACAATATTTGCACTGCAGCAGGGAAAGGCATAAATATTGGGATCAATTAATGAAATTAGAGAATTTGACCAAAAAAGCCCTCGTGCTGGCTCAGAAAGCATCCCTCTTCCTTTTTGCTGGTGTCAGTGCCTGCAGTTGGAGAGGGAAATCCCGCAGTTGTGTTTCCCACCCTGCACGGAGGGGATGCGGGCAGCCCTGGGGTGGCAGGGATGGGCTGGGAAGGCTCCTGGAGCCCCAGGAGTTCCTGCCCAGGTGAGCAATCGCCCCGTGCAAGGTCTCGGCTGGTGGGCAGGCAGAGCCTGTCCCTGTCTGCGTGTGGAGCCTCCTTCCCTTTGGCTGCTGGGGTTTCAGACCCGCCCGGGCTTTAGCAGCAGCATCGTCCTTTGTGTGCCCCGGGCTCTGTTTTCCACCTGGGAAAGGGGGAATGACGGTTTTCCTTAGGAAGGGAATTTTTCCTCAGGAAAACTCCTGTGTGTCTGTGACATTTACATCTTCAGTTCCTCATCACAGGCAGTGGCGCTCGCCGCAAAGCTTCGTTCTGGAGCCCGGGGTGAATTGGGAGTGAAATTTGGGGTTGTTGGTATCAATGGGTCAATGAATGCGATTTACAGCAGATTAATTACCTTATTCCAGCAGCATTTCAATGGATTTATATTTGGGAATGGCAGCAAAGCTGGGGTGAGGGACGAGGCCTAATGAACAGCGCGGCAATGCTGAGCTCAGCAGGGTGAGCGCCTGATGTGCAGGCCGGGTGCGTCGGGTGGGGAGATCGGGAGCCAAAAAGAGCCATCTCCATGCTGGGCTGTGGCAGCAGCAGGAGCAGAACTCCCCAGGTTCTCCTGGCACAGCTCCCCTTGGAACAATTCCCCCGGTTCCTGGCGGCCTCCACTCAAGAGGATGTTGACAAATTGGAGAGAAGCGAAGGAGCCACGAGGGTGGGGAGAGATTGGCAAAGCAGCCTTGCCAGGGAAGCAGCCAGGAGCCTGGCTCGCAGAAAATTTGTGGGATTTTAGGTGGAAATGGAGCTGAAAGGGTGGATGTGCAGCTCCAAGGGCCTGCGGGGAGAGCAAACCCAGGCAGAGGTGCCGGGGCCTCAGGGCTGAACACGAGTTCTTAACGGCAAAACCCAGCAGCTGCTGGGACATTTCAGAGCCCTGGCTTCCCACCCATCCCTGGAGTGATGCACACCAGCCTTTGGGTGTTTGGAGGTGATAATTTGGGTTTAGTTTTAGTTTAGGTTCAGGAAACCGCTCGGCCTTGGCGAGGAAGGGCAAACCCTGGGGCTGTGTCTGTGCCAGGGCATCTCTGGGCTTGGTGTCTCCACCTCTCAGGGGATGTTTCCTCCTGCAGCCCCTCACTCTGAGCCAGGCCTGGGGCTTTTGGAGCTGTCAGGAGGCAACAGTGAGAGTTTTCAACGAGATTTGTCCTCTCCCTGAGCATTTCTGGGTGCATTTAGAAACGAGAACTGGTGCCTGTTTATTCCGTTCATTGGAAGCCCAGGGTTTATCTGAAGAGCTCCTCGTGCTCCCTGCAGGGTTTGCCCCACCTTTGTTCCCCAGCAGGGCTGGATTTCCGCAGGTGAGCTCACCCTGGGAGAGGCTGTGCTGAATTTGCCTTGAGATCTCGGCGCAGCAGAGGGTTTGGGGTTTGTGAAGCTCTGAAGTCTGGCTGCTCTTGCTCTTTCTTCCCATTTAATGCAAGTTTGATATTGTCTCTCGCTGCCCACGCAGGTGTGAAGGAGCTCAGGTGTGTAAAGAGTCTTTAAATCCATCCTGGTGGGCTGCAGAAAATGAGATTTTTGTCCCAATCCCATGTGTTTGTTTATGACAGCAGCTAAAAGATGAATAATTGGGATAAAACTACACTTTTTTTTTTACATTTAATGTTCTCTTTTGTTTTTCCAGCTGTGGGGAGCTCAAAAAATCAAACAGGTAATACACATTTAAAAATATTTTCCATTTTCCTCATTATTTTCAAGTATTGCTGCTTTTTCCTGTCCTCCCTCGTTCCCTTTGCCAGTTGCTGTTTTGCCTTCCCATGGAAATGTAAATGCAGAGAACACTCTGCCACCAAAGAGCCTGATTTTTTTCTCTTTTTATATATATTTATATATTTTGATGTCTTCATTTTCTCCTTCCTGTCTAGTCAAGAGCTTTCTTGTCTCCAGTTTTTTGCAAACAGTTTGACAGTTCCTTGGGAAGGTTTGTGCCTGCGCCTGTCCCTTCCTCCCCGCAGTCCCAGATCCCTGGGAATGGATTCCTCCTTCCCAGCGGGTCCCAGTGCAGCCTCCTGGGCTCGGCAGAAAATCTGGGGGGAAATGGGGGCCAAAAGGGGCCCAGGGAGCTTTGCTGCTGCTGGTCGGGGAGGCACATTTGGGGCTTTGGGCATCTCCAGAGGCTCCGGGGATGGCTGAGGAGCTGGGGGGCACAGAGGGTTGGAATGCCTGGAAAATCCAGGTCCTGTGTGGGGGTGTTGGGTGTCCCTTGTGGGTCCATCCAGGAGGGCTGGACCTGCCTGTGGGTGTCCCAGCTGGTGCTGGAGCAAGGGAGGGAGAAGGTTCTGGAATGGGATCCACAGCTGGAGATGGGAGAAGGTTCTGGAATGGGATCCACACCTGCAGTGAGAAGGTTCTGGAATGGAATCCACACATAGAGATAGGGAGAAGGTTCTGGAACGGGATCCACAGTTGTAGATGGGGAGAAGGTTCTGGAATGGGATCCACAGCTGGACATGAGGAGAAGGTTCTGGAATGGGATCCATACATAAAGATGGGGAGAAGGTTCTGGAATGGGAACACCTGGGAGGTTCTGGAATGGGATCCACAGCTGGACATGAGGAGAAGGTTCTGGAATGGGATCCACAGCTGGACATGAGGAGAAGGTTCTGGAATGGGATCCATACATAAAGATGGGGAGAAGGTTCTGGAATGGGATCCTCACCTGGAGATGGGGAGAAGGTTCTGGAATGGGCTCCACACCTGCAGTGAGAAGGTTCTGGAATGGGATCTACACATAAAGATGGGGAGAAGGTTCTGGAATGGGAAGAAGGTTCTGGAATGGGCTCCACACCTGGAGATGGGGAGAAGGTTCTGGAATGGGATCCATGCCTGGAGATGGGGAGAAGGTTCTGGAATGGGCTCCACACCTGGAGATGGGGAGAAGGTTCTGGAATGGGCTCCACGCCTGGAGATGGGGAGCAGTTCCTGAACTGAATCCCCCGTTGTGTTTGGGTTTTTCTGTGGCCCCTGTGCTTCCCTGCAGGACAAAGGGATTTTTCTCCCCATGCTCTGCCCCAGCCAGGGCTTTGCCCACCTTTCCTACC
The DNA here is from genome assembly GCA_024865655.1 of Emberiza elegans. Classification (NCBI taxonomy): domain Eukaryota; kingdom Metazoa; phylum Chordata; class Aves; order Passeriformes; family Fringillidae; genus Emberiza; species Emberiza elegans. Next base: position 874,799 of record JALJVW010002400.1, read on the forward strand.
TGGGACATTTCAGTCCCAGTGGAGGTGCTGAGGATGGGCAGGGACAGAAAATGATTTTCCTTTCCCCTCCTCAGCCTGCCTTTCCCGGGGCTCAGGTGCAGCTGGGGGTGGCTTTTGGGGACACAGAGCCAAGGCAGAGCCACTCTGTGCATGTGGGGCTCAATGATTTCCTCCCGAGTGATTAAAATTAACCAAAAATTTTGATTTAGTGTCATTAATCACTGCAGGAGAGGGGAGAGCAGTAATTAATGCTCTAATGGGGAGGGGTTTTGTGGAGCCCGAAGTGCCCTTGGTGAAAGCGAGGAGGGTCCCAGGGCAGGGCCGTTCCAGGGGCGCCGTGGTCACAGGAGGCGTTTGGAGCTGAGGGTGGCTGTGCTGTGCCCTGTGCCCTCACTGGGACTCTCTGGTGACACTTTTCCAGGCCATCATCCACCCCGACACCAACGAGACCATCTTCATGCCTTTCCGAATGTCAGGTACGCTGTGTCCCGCCGTTCTCCTGGAGTCTGGGTAAAATACTGGGGGAGGGCTCTCCTCTTTGGGAACCGAATCTTGTCAGCATTTCAACCATGATTAGGAAGGAATTCCAACGCCAAAATCCCTTTGCAGGCGAGGAAAATGAGGATCCTAAATTCCACTGTGAGACTTAGTGCTTAATATTTTCTTTTTTCCTTCCCTCTTTCCTTTCCTTTTTCCTTTCAGTTTTCCTTTTCCCTTTTTCCCTTTTCCTTTCCATTTCCCTTTTCCTTTCCATTTCCCTTTTCCTTTCCCCTTTCCTTTTCCCCTTTTCCTTTTTCGTTTTTCCGTTTCCTTTTTCATTTTTTCATTTTTCCTTTTCCTTTTCCTTTTCCTTTTCCTTTTCCTTTTCCTTTTCCTTTTCCTTTTCCCCCCTTTTCCTTTTCATTTTCCTTTTCCTTTTTTCCCCTTTTCCTTTTCCTTTTCCCTTTCCCTTCCCTTTTTCCCTTTCCCTTTTCCTTTTTCCTTTTTTTTCCCTTCCTTCCCTTTTCCCCCTTCCTTTTTCCCTTCCCTTCCTTTTTCCCTTCCTTTTTCCCCTTCCTTTTTCCTTCCTTTCCTTTTTCCTTCCTTCCTTCCCCCTTCCCTTTTCCCTTCCTTCCTTTTCCTCCCTTCCCTTCCTTCCTTCCCTTTTTTCCTTTTCCTTTTCCTTCCTTCCTTCCCATCACTATTGAGTGCATTTTATCATTTCATTAAGTGGCCAAACTTGCACCCGCACCTTCAGGGGTGTGAGATCCAGGTCAGCAGCCTGAGCCTTCCTCCCTGGATGAAGAGGAGGGGGCTGGGGGGGTTTATTCCCCAGGACAGAATGGGCTGATCCCTGGTTTTCCATGGGTGATGATATCCATTGGCCCCAGCACTGGGATTCCAGGGAGGATCAGCCCCCCTGTGCCTTAATGAGCTGTTGAATGATTACAAATTAAATTAAAAACCCTCTTTGGGGTTTCCCCACCGTGCTCAGGTCCCCAGCAGCTTTTCTGGGAATGCCAGGGCAGCCCTGGTGCTTTTCCAGCAGATTTATTTAAATGAACAGGACCTTTCCCATGGTTTTGGGTGCAAGGCCCTGATTTGGGCCCAGGGGAGGTGGACAGGGTTCGTGCTCAGTGCTTTGGGGACGATGCTGAGGGTGAAGGCAGGAGAGAAGCCAGCACCCCCTGCTCTGCTGCCTTGTCCTGAATTTGTCTCTCTGGTTTTCCTTCCTCTCGGGTCTTTGCCCTTTTTGGCTGTAAATTGGATGCAGGAAGTGCAGTCGGTGATATTGGGGAAAGGCTCTGAGACCTCCCCCTGGAAGTCAGGGAGATGAATTATAATTAGCACAGGAATTGGCAGCCACAGCAGGGGGAATGTGGAGCGTTTGATTTCTGTGGTGCTCAATAAAACTTGAGGAGAAGACTTGGGAGAGCTGGAAAAGCAAAAGTAAAGGATGGGAAAACCAGGAGGGGGCTGCACTTGTGGGCTGGAGCATCAGGTGGAGTTCCAGGATGTCCCAGGGTGGTGGCAGTGAGTCCCTGGTTGTGCCAGCAGTCCCTAAACTGGGGCATTAATTCAAATTAATTCATTTCTTTTTCTTTTCCCCCCACAGGTTACATCCCCTTTGGAACCCCCATTGTAAGTATTTGGTTGTGGGCAGCAGGGAATGATTCCTGAGCACAATTCTGTACCAGGGAACGACTCCTGAGCACAATTCTGCACCAGGGAATGACTCCTGAGCACAATTCTGCACCAGGGAATGATTCCTGAGCACAATTCTGCACCAGGGAACAATTCCTGAGCACAATTCTGCACCAGGAAATGATTCCTGAGCACAATTCTGCACCGGGAATGATTCCTGAGCATAGTTCTGCACCAAGAAATGATTCCTGAGCACAATTCTGCACCAGGAAATGATTCCTGAGCACAATTCTGTACCAGGGAACGATTCCTGAGCACAATTCTGCACCAGGGAACGACTCCTGAGCACGACAATTCCTGAGCACAATTCTGAGGCACAATTCTGCAGGGCTGAGGGGGAATGATTCCTGAGCACAATTCTGCACCAGGGAATGATGAGCACAATTCTACCAGGGAATGATTCCTGAGCACAATTCTGTACCAGGGAAATTCCTGAGCATTCCTGAGGGCATTCCTGAGCACAATTCTGTACCAGGGAATGATTCCTGAGCACAATTCTGCAGCAGGGAACGATTCCTGAGCACAATTCTGCACCAGGGAATGATTCCTGAGCACAATTCTGCACCAGGGAATGATTCCTGAGCACAATTCTGCACCAGGGAATGATTCCTGAGCACAATTCTGCACCAGGGAATGATTCCTGAGCACAATTCTGCAGCAGGGAATGATTCCTGAGCACAATTCAGGGAATGATTCCAGGGAATGATTCCTGAGCACAATTCTGCACCAGGGAATGATTCCTGAGCACAATTCTGCACCAGGGGATGATTCCTGAGCACAATTCCGCACCAGGGAATGATTCCTGAGCACAATTCTGCACCAGGGAACGATTCCTGAGCACAATTCTGCACCAGGGGATGATTCCTGAGCACAATTCTGCACACTCCAGCTCAGCGCCTCGTGCCATTCCCACAGCATCCCCACCTTCCCCATTTCCTGTCATTGAGGGGTTTTATCTATTAATATATTGAGGGTATTTATCTATTATCTATCAGGTAATTGATAAATTAACCCAACTTCTGTTTGAGGGTGTTTAATCGGTTATTGAGGGGTTTATCTATTAATGTATTGAGAAATAATTGTATTTATCTATTGTCTATCAGGTAATTGATGAACTAACCCAACCTCTGTTTGAGAGTATTTATCTACTACTGAGGTTATTTATCTGTTCATATATTGAGGTTATTTATCTATTCTATATGAGAATACTGATTAATTAACCCAGCCTCTGGTTGAGGATATTTATGTATTATTAAGGGGGTTTTATCCATTAATATATTGAGGTTATGTATCTACTATTTATGAGGTTATTTAGGAATTAACACAACCTCTGAGGTTATTTATTTATCTATCTATTATTGAGGTTATTTTTCTATCAATATATTGAAGTTATTTATTTACTGTCAATTATTATCTATTGTATATATTGAGGTTATTTATCTCTTATCTATCAGGTTATTGATTAATTAACCCAACCCTTATTCAAGGTTGTTTGTCTACTATTGATGTTATTTATCTTTTAATATATTGAGGTTATTTATCTGTTATCTATCAGGTTATTGATGAACCAACCCAGCCTCTGTTTGAGGTTATTTATCTACTATTGAGGTTATTTATTTATTCATATGGAGAGGTTATTTTGGATTCAATATCAGGTTACTGATGAATTAACCCAGCCTCTGTTTGAGGTTATTTATCTATTATCAAGGTTATTTCTCTATCAATATATTGAGGTTATTTATCTATTATCTATCACATTATTGATGAATCAATCCAACCCCCCAATCTGAGGTTATTTATTACTGAAGTTATTTTTCTATTACTATATTGAGGTTATTTTTTATTAGATATCAGGTTATTGATGAATTAACCCAACCTCTGTTTGAGGTTATTTAGCTGCTGTTGATGTTATTTATTCATTCATATGGAGAGGTTATTTTGGATTAAATATCAGGTTATTGATGAATTAACCCAGCCTCTGTTTGAGGTTATTTATCCATTTAAAATCGTTCCCACAACCTCCTTCAGCACCTTCATCTTTCCCCCTTCCTCTTCATCTTTGGGTTAATTAACCCAAACGAGAGCACACAGTACTGCCTGGCCGAGCTGGAGCTCCTCACCTTGGGAAGAGACCCTAAAACCACAGAAATGCAAAATAAAACGGTCCAAAAATGGAATTTTGAGAGTTGCAGGAGTTGCATTTTGCCAGCAACAAGTTCAGCTTTGCAGAGGGAAAGATGAAGGTGCTGAAGGAGGTTGTGGGAACGATTTTAAATGGATAAATAGCCTCAAACAGAGGCTGGGCTAATTCATCACGAACCTGCTATTTAATAAAAAATAACCTCAATATATTGATAGAAAAATAACCTCAGTAATAGATAAATAACCTCAAATAGGGGTTGGGTTAATTCAGGAACGAGTTCAGCTTTGCAGAGGGAAAGATGAAGGTGCTGAAGGAGGTTGTGGGAACGATTTTAAATGGATAAATAACCTCAAACAGAGGCTGGGCTAATTCATCAATAACCTGATATTTAATCCAAAATAACCTCTCCATATGAATGAATAAATAACCTCAATAGTAGATAATTAAACAGAGGCTGGGTTAATTCATAATAACCTGATAGATAATCCAAAATAACCTCTCCATATGAATAAATAAATAACCTCCATAGTAGATAAATAACCTCAGACAGAGGTTGGGTTGATTGATCAATAACCTGGTATTTAATACAAAATAACCTCAATGTATTAATAGATAAATAACCTCAATAGTACATAAATGACCTTGAATAGGGGTTGGGTTAATTAATCAATTACCTGATGTTTAATAAAAAATAACCTCAATATATTGATAGAAAAATAAGCTCAATAGCAGATAAATAACCTTGAATGAAATTGGGTTAATTCACCTCCTGGGGCTGTGCCTGAGGGTGATTTCTCCTTGTTTTGGGAATTTTGGGAGTGTTTGGGTGCTCTCCGTGGCCAAAGGCAGAAGGGAGAGAATCCTGCCTGTTCTCCTCCTGCTGAACCTCATCCAAACAGGAACATTTAGCCCGGCTGTGTGGGAAACTGAGGCACGCTTTGCCCCAAAAAACCGGAGCCAAGAGGCATTTTATCCTCAACGCCACCAGCTCCTGGTTCAGCTGGTTGGTGCAGCAAACTGGTCGAAGGAGCAAAATAGACTAAATTAAACCTCCTTAAAGCCGGGGGGCTCTAGGCCCGGCCCAGGGCTGTCCCCCTTCCCCAAGGAGGGGCTCAGCAGGGCCGCTGCTGTTTGTTGTGGTGGGCAAAGCCTCAGTGGGAACTTTGTGTGGGGCATTTTAAAAGAAAAGGTTAAACAAAAACGAGTTAGCGATCAAATTGACAATGAAATCGGCCCCAATCCAGAGCTGTCAGAGGAGCCGAGAGCTGTCAGATGAGCCCAATTTCAGGAGCTGTAAAGGATAAACTGGAACCTCTTGTCATTTAGAAAAAAAAAAAAAAAAAAACCCAAACGTTTCAAATGTTAAAATTAAAATGTAACATTTATGCCAATCGATCTGTGAAATTTAGTGACAAAATTGGCAGCCTGCTCCAGCATAAAAACAGTTTGAGTCTTCTATTCCACAAAGGGGGATGGGATTTCCTCAAGAGAGGCTGGGGCTGGGCCGTGCTTGTCCCCAGGGAGGGTTTGTGCCTGTCCCCAGGTGGGGTTTGGGGTCAGCCGGGCGCCCCGAGCCGTGAGCGGGCTGGGGATGAGCAGTTTAGGGCCGTGGCCCTCCCCGGGGTGTTACCTGCACAATAATCCACTCTGGGCAGCTCATTGTGACGGGGATTAGGGCTTTGGGGGGATAATGGCATCTGGGCAGCAGCTCCCCCGACACCTCCAAATCCCAAATCCCAAATCCCGGCAATGTTCCCTCTCCCCACGGCCCTGCCCTGGGCTCGGCCTCTCCATCCTTTGGGTTTGGGGCTGAGCCCACAGCAGAGGGACAGCCTGGGCTGTCTGTGAGTGTGCAGGGTTTGGCTTTGCCCTTTTTTCCCATTCCCAGCCCAGATTTGGGGCTGAGCCCCCAGATTTGCAGGGTTTGGCTTTGCCCCCATTCCCAGCCCAGATTTGGGGCTGACCCCACAGCCTGGGCTGTGGGTGAGTGTGCAGGGTTTGGCTTTGCCCTTTCCCCATTCCCAGCCCGGGTTTGGGGCTGACCCCACAGCCTGGGCTGTCTGTGAGTGTGCAGGGTTTGGCTTTGCCCTTTTCCCATTCCCAGCCCGGGTTTGGGGCTGACCCCATAGCAGAGGGGTCTGTGTGAGTGTGCAGGGTTTGGCTTTGCCCTTTTTTCCCATTCCCAGCACAGATTTGGGGCTGACCCTACAGCAGAGGCCTCTGTGTCAGTGTGCAGCTTTGGCTTTGCCCTTTTCCCATTCCCAGCCCGGGTTTGGGGCTGACCCTACAGCAGAGGTCTCTGTGTGAGTGTGCAGCTTTGGCTTTGCCCTGTTTTCCCCATTCCCAGCCCAGATTTGGGGCTGACCCCACAGCAAAGGGGACAGCCTGGGCTCTGGGTGAGTGTGCAGGGTTTGGCTTTGCCATTTTCCCATTCCCAGCCTGGGTTTGGGGCTGACCCCACAGCAGAGGTCTCTGGGTGAGTGTGCAGGGTTTTGCTTTGCCCTTTTCCCATTCCCAGCCCAGGAGGGAGAGGATCCAGCCCCTGGAATTCTTTCCCTGCAAAGCAGCTGCTGGGCTGGAGCCTCTTCCCCAGGCTGCTCTTTCCTCTTTGGGGGAAGATTTATCCACCTTTAGGAAATTCAGCTCAAACTTGGCCTTGAGGGCAGAGTCCTGCCGCCACCACAGCTCTCAGCACCTGATTTCCCCCAGCCATCCAAAATCGGGGTCTGGGTGAGGTTTTAGGGAACCCCTGAGGACCCAGGTGGGAATTTGGGGCTGCAGGTGGCCGTCCCACCTTCGGCAGGATTTGGGGTTTGAGCTGGGGCTGCTCAGAGCTCCCTGATGTCCATGGGTGCCTTTGGGGCCACCAAGGGCCCGTCACACCTGATCACCAATTAAATTCTGTCGCTGACACTTCGCCAGTGTTTAGGAGATTTTTTTTTTTTTTTATATTTTGTTTTCCTTCTTAGTTATTTTTTCCCCTGACAGTAATTAAAAGTGAAATTGTACATTTCTTGACAGACTCTTGCACATATGGAGAGTTTGCATTTAAACGTGCCTCTTTCAGTCATACAGATTTTGGGTGCTCTTTTTTTTCTTTATTTATTTATTTTTCCCGCCGGAATTTTCCCCCGGCGCTCAGCCCCAGCCTCTGCCTGGCCCTGTTCCTTCCCCAGCCTCGTCCTCCCGCTGGTTTGGGGGGCACCAGGGGCTTGGGGTTGGGATTGGGGTTAGGGGGGGCTTCGTTTGGGGCCGCGTTAATTAATGCCGAGCTCCGCGTGGGGGGAACGGAGCCGTAAATTAGTGGGAGCTGGCTCCGGGCCAGGGAACAAAGTCCCTGCAACTCCACGAGAGTGGGAGGAAAAGCTGGAGGAGGAGGAGGAGAAGGGAGAGGGGATGGGAAGGGAACGAGGCCGCCCAAGCCCCAGCCCCTTTTGTTCGGCGCCGTTTGAGACGTTCCCTTCATCCCTGGGCATGGCCCCAGCTCACCCCTGGGAGGGCAGGACTCCATCCCATCCCTTCCCATCCCTTCCCAGATTCCTGGGAATGAGCTGGGAGGGCAGGACTCCATCCCATCCCTTCCCAAACTCCTGGGAATGAGCTGGGAGGGCAGAACTCCATCCCATCCCTTCCCAGATTCCTGGGAATGAGCTGGGAGGACAGAACTCCATCCCATCCCTTCCCAAACTCCTGGGAATGAGCTGGGAGGACAGAACTCCATCCCATCCCTTCCCAAATTCCTGGGAATGAGCTGGGAGGACAGAACTCCATCCCATCCCTTCCCTTCCCAGATTCCTGGGAATGAGCTGGGAGGGCAGGACTCCATCCCATCCCTTCCCAAATTCCTGGGAATGAGCTGGGAGGGCAGCACTCCATCCCATCCCATCCCATCCCCATCCCCATCCCATCCCATCCCATCCCATCCCATCCCATCCCAGATTCCTGGGAATGAGCTGGGAGGGCAGAACTCCATCCCATCCCATCCCATCCCATCCCATCCCATCCCATCCCATCCCATCCCATCCCATCCCATCCCATCCCATCCCATCCCATCCCATCCCATCCCATCCCATCCCATCCCCATCCCATCCCATCCCATCCCATCCCATCCCGTCCCATCCCATCCCATCCATCCCATTATCCCGTCCCATCCCATCCTATCCCATCCCATCCCATCCCATCCCATCCCATCCCATCCCATCCCCATCCCATCCCCATCCCATCCCATCCCATCCCATCCCAGACTCCTGGGAATGAGCTGGGAGGAGGCTCTGGGGAAGGTCTGCGGGTGGGGATGAGCTCCCAGCGTTTGGGGTGAATGGAGGGGGTTCGGGAATTGCTCAGCCTTTGAATTCCGCGGGGTTTTGAAGGCAGGAACCGCCCCCAGCAGTGCGGGGAGCTCAGGGCACAGGGAGGGAGGCAGGGATGGCGGGGCTCTCTCGTCTTGCTGGGAATTCTTTGTCCTGGCTGTGTTTGTGGGGCTGGGCCTTGGGATCCCCTTGTCCGCATCCCTTTCCTCCTCTTCTTCAGCTTCTGATGGCCTAAAGCAGGAAAAATGGCACTAAAACAAGAAAAACTGCCTTAAACCAGGAAACATGGCTCTAAAGCAGAAAAATGGCCCTAAAGCAGGAAATGTGGCCCTAAAGCAGGAAAAATGGCACTAAAACAAGAAAAATGCTTTAAACCAGGAAACATGGCTCTAAAGCAGAAAAATGGCCCTAAACCAGGAAAAAATGGCCCTAAAGCAGGAAAAATGGCCCTAAAGCAGGAAATGTGGCCCTAAAGCAGGAAAAATGGCACTAAAACAAGAAAAATGCTTTAAACCAGGAAACGTGGCTCTAAAGCAGAAAAATGGCTCTAAACCAGGAAAAAATGGCCCTAAAGCAGGAAAAATGGCCCCAAACCAGGAAAAAATGGCCCTAAAGCAGGAAAAATGGCCCCAAACCGGGAAAAATGGCCCTAAAGCAGGAAATGTGGCCCTAAAGCAGAAAAAATGACCCTAAAACAGCAAAAAATTGTCCTAAACCAGTTGAAAATGGCCCTAAAACAAGAAAAATGGCTCTATGGTAGGAAAAATGTCCCTAAAGCAGGAAAGATGGTCCTAAGAAAAGAAAAACTGCCTTAAAGCAGGAAAAATGACCCGAAACCCAGGAGAACTGCCTGAAAGCAGGAAACACAGCCCTAAAACAAGAAAATCTGCCTTTAAACAAAGGAAAAATGGCCCTAAAACAAGAAAATCTGCCTCAAACCAGGAAAAATGACTCTAAAACAGGAAAAAAATTGCCCTTAACCAGTAAAAAAATGTCCCTAAACCAAGAAAAATGGCTCTATAGCAGGAGAAATGTCCCTAAAGCAGGAAAGATGGTCCTAAGAAAAGGAAAACTGCCTGAAACCAGGAAAAATGGCCCTAAACCAAGAAAAACTGCCTGAAATCAGGAAAAATGACCCTAAAACAGGAAAAAAACCAGGCTTAAAGCAGGAAGGCTGGCCCTGAGGCAGGTATGTGGTGTGTCAGGGGTGGGATTTGCAGAGCTGTGTCCCTGTGGTGCTGTCAGACACGGCCCAAGGACAGCCCAGGCCCAGGACACACCTGTGTGGCCCCAGGTGCTGCCAGCAGTGACCTTGCAGAGCCCCTGGTGTCCCAGTGCAGGCCCCAGCAGGGAACATCTGGCCAGATGTGCTGGGCTGGGCTGCCCCGAGCCTTGGGGCGACAGTGAAACACCAGAAAAGGTTCATTAATTAAAAGAAATGTGATGAAAATAAACCCCAGGCTCCCAAAGAGGAGCAAAGTGCTCCCAGGTGGCTCTGCTGCCCTCAGATTCCAGTGGGATTTTTTTTCCTGGTGCCCCAAAGAGGGAATGTGCCAAAGGAAAATGAGAAGAACCCCCCGTTCGCTGCCAGTAGTGACAGCTTTGAACTCTGGCCTCCGTGCAGGGTTTGTGCTTCCCTCCAGAAACACCCGGATTAGGGAATTGTTCGGGTTTTCATGGGGTCTTTGGGCAGTGCCAGCTGCCAGGGGATTTTCAGGGTGTATCACGAGCAGGTGATTATTAATTATGATAATTAAAGGTGCAGAGCTTTCAGGGGCAGTGACATCACCAGTTCCACCCCTGGAAAACGGAGAGACAGGAGGCTGATAATGACTGGGATGACAAAAATAACAGGAATGAAATAGAGCCAGAAATGAGGATAATTTATTCAAGTCCCTGGAAATCAGCTTGGCTGTTTGCATGCCTGGAGAAGCACGGAGAGCAAAGCAGGGATGCTTTAATAATGAGAGAATCTCTCCTCTTGCAGGTTGTTGGTCTCCTCCTGCCCAACCAGACCCTGGCCTCCACTGTGTTTTGGCAGGTGAGATCCTTGGGAAGGGTGGGAATGTGGGGAGGTGCCTTGGTTTGAACAGCCAGGTGTCTGCTGGGGAAGGCAGGGACCTCCCCTGAAATGGAACATGGAACCCCCTCCCTCTGAATTAATTTTGAAATTAAGGAGCTCTCAGGGAAAGGTATAGGAGTAGGAATAGCAGTTCTTTACTAGGGAAATTAAAAATACAAATGCAATAGTACAAACAACCCTGCCAGAGTGAGAGCAGCCCCTGCCCCCTGTGTGCCAGGGGGTGGCACAGCCCCATGCCATGGGGGCCCAGCCCTCCTGCAGTGCCAGCTGTGGCTCTGCTGCAGCAGGGACCCTGCACAAGGGGGGAGTTTTCCTCTGCAGCTCCAGGGCTGCTGCAGATGGGCCTGGGCTCCCTCTGGCAATGCAGGGCAGCAGAAAGCTGCTCCTCTGGCAATGCAGGGGGCAAAGGCTGCTGTGCTGGGCCAGGCTCAGATTGGATCCAGGTAGGAATGCTTGGCTCCTCCCCTGGGCGGAGCATCTCCCCATGGGATGGTGGGATTGGATCAGCCCTGCAGGGACACTCAGTGGCCATGGACAGCAGATAATTAATGGTTAATGGCCCATGAACAGCAGATAATTAATGGTTAATGGCCCATGGACAGCAGATAATTAATAAACAATGGCCCATGAACAGCAGATAGTTAATAATCAATGGCCCATGGACAGCAGATAATTAATAATCAATGGCCCATGGACAGCAGATAATTAATAATCAATGGCCCATGAACAGCAGATAATTAATAATCAATGGCCCATGGACAGCAGATAATTAATAATCAATGGCCCATGGACAGCAGATAATTAATAATCAATGGCCCATGGACAGCAGATAATTAATGGTTAATGGCCCATGGACAGCAGATAATTAATAATCAATGGCCCATGGACAGCAGATAATTAATAATCAATGGCCCATGAACCGCAGATAATCAATCCTGGAGGGATAATTAATTAATCTGTGGGAGATGATGAACCGCAGAGCCCTGGAGGAGCATTGGCAGATAGAGATGCCCCAGCTCCCATGGGGGCAGTGCAATGCAGGGCACATGCACACCTTACATCCCAGGGCAGGAGGGAAGGGCTGGGCTTTGCCCAGAGGACAGGCTGCTGCTGGGGCTGCCCCTCCTGGCCCTGCTGTAGGGACAGGAGGTGCCTGGATCCATTCAGGGAAAGGCCTGAGAGGGGCTGGAAACACATCTGGGCTCCCCTTTTCATCCCACACCTTCCTGTGCCGTGGCAAGGAAGAGGCAGAGCAGGCCAGCACCAAAAATCAGATTTTGGAGCCATTTTGTCCAGGTGTAAATTGTTCTTCCATGTGCCCATCCATGGAGGGGTTGGCCCTAAACCCACCCATTTGCCTTTGGGAGGATGAAGAGCTGGGATTTTCCTTGGGGAAGGATGTTGGAAGGGCTGGGCATGATGGGAGGCCCTGTTGCTGGGAATTTTGGGAGTAGGTGTGCATGGCAAAGCCCAGGACTCCTGCAGGAGCTCTGGGAGAAAACAATCTGTGTGTAGGGAGATGCTGGTGTGATTTCCCGTTCACATTCTGGGAATTAAGAGTAAGGGGAGGAAGCAGGCACGGGAAGGAGAGCTCCATAGTAAACACACCACGAGTGTGATTCCGTCGCCAGCTGAAACCAAGGAACGAGTTATTTTCAGCCTCCTTTCTGTGGCAAATGTCTTTTTATTGTCTGCACTGAGAGTGGGGATGGAGCTGCGCAGTCAGGAAGGCTCAGAGCAGAGTGGGATCTGCCTGGAACGTGGGGATCTGCCGGGGGCACAGCGGGACAGCCCTGCCACAAGTTTGGGCTCTGCTGGGTTTGGCTGGGAGCTGTCCCACGGGAGGAGTGGCTGGGGACATCCTGGGTCACTCAGGGCTTTGAAGGCCACTCACCCTCCCTGTTAGGGACATCTGGGATGGAGTCCCAGGCTGGTTTGGGTGGGAAGGGACTGTAAATCCCATCCCATTCCACCCCAGGTGGGCAGGGATACCTCCTACCATCCCAGGGTGCTCCAAGCCCTGTCCAGCCTGGCCTTGGACACTTGGGGCAGCCCCAAGTGCTCTGTTCCAGCCAGTTTAATGCCATGTGTGTCCATAAGCTGGGCCATCTGCTCCTCTCCTGCTCCTCAGAGGCCTCCTGTGACCCTCTGGGGAGCCCTTGGAGCTCAGGAAGGGCCTTCTGGAATGGCACTGCTGCATCCTGACTGCACATGGGTTTGGCCAGGACACCAGGAGGAATTCCTTCACATTAAGGGAGATTGGATATTGGAAGGGACTGCCCAGGGAGGTCTGGAGTCCCCATCCCTGGAGGTGTCCAAGGAAGGGCTGGAGGTGGCACTCAGAGCTCTGGGCTGGGCACAAGGGGGGATCGGACACAGCCTGGGCTCGGTGACCTTGGAGGGATTTTCCAGCCTCAATGAACCTGGAATTCTGTGGGATTAAAACCCAACAGCAGTGAGGGAGATGGGGCCAGGAGAGGAGTTGCCCATCCAGGGAAGCAGAGCTGCCCTTGGGACACCGGACACCTTGGAATTCCCATCCCTCCATTTGAAGGGCATCAACTCACACCTAGACCCTGCACCAGCGAGGTGCTGAGCTGGGAGCAGTCCAAGGGCAGATGAGATTTCCCTCAGGACTCCCAGAAGGTCAGATTGTGTTGGGTTTGTGCTGATGCTGTGTCTCTCTGTCCCGCAGTGGTTGAACCAGAGCCACAACGCGTGTGTGAACTATGCAAACCGCAACGCGAGCAAGGTGAGCCGGCTGTCACTGTGCGGTGACAAACACCGCTGGTTCCTGATTCCAGGGTGAGGGTGGCCATGACAAACCTCCCTGGGCCCTGACTTGATGGTGAGGGTGGCCATGACAAACACCCCTGGTTCCTGATTCCAGGGTGAGGGTGGCCATGACAAACCTCCCTGGGCCCTGACTTGATGGTGAGGGTGGCCATGACAAACACCCCTGGTTCCTGATTCCAGGGTGAGGGTGGCCATGACAAACACCCCTGGTTCCTGATTCCAGGGTGAGGGTGGGGTGACAAACACCCCTGGTTCCTGACTTTGGGGTGAGGGTGGCCATGACAAACACCGCTGGTTCCTGATTCCAGGGCAATGAGGGGGGCCATGACAAACCTCCCTGGTTCCTGACTTTGGGGTGAGGGTGGCCATGACAAACACCGCTGGTTCCTGATTCCAGGGTGAGGGTGGCCATGACAAACACCCCTGGGCCCTGACTCCAGGGCAGTGAGGGTGACTGTGACCAAATCTCTGGTTCCTGATTTCTTGGTGAAGGTGGCCATGACAAACCTCCCTGGTTCCTGACTTTGGGGTGAGGGTGGCCATGACAAATCTCTCTGGTTCCTGACTCCAGGCAGTGAGGGTGGCAATGACAAACCTCCCTGGGCCCTGATTCCAGGGACTGAGGATGGCTGACAAACCTCTTTGGTTCCTGGTCCCTGATTTCAGGGGCTGAGGGTGACCGTGACAAACCTCTCTGATCCCTGATTTCAGGGCAGTGAGAGTGGCTGACAAACCTCTCTGGTCCCTGATTTCAGGGACTGAGGGTGGCCATGACAAACCTCTCTGGGCCCTGATTTCAGGGACTGAGGGTGGTGAAAATGAAAAGGAGGGGATTCAATGAAGTTGCCCAAAAAGAACTTTAATAATGGAGTGAAAAACAACAAAGGTGGAGAAGTTGAGCACAGTATGAGGGGCAGGATCCAAAGACCTGAGGCAAAGGGGAAGCAACAATATATATTGGGGGGTGGAACATTCTGGAACTATAACCATATAGGGGAAACAAATAACCAATAAGGGAGCAGAATTTAGCATAACATATAGGGGATACCTAACCTATAGGGCACAGCCAATAGGGGAGCAGAACTTGGACACATTAGCATAACAGCACCAAAGGCTTGTGGGGGAACTCTCAAGCTCGCCCTAAGTTAAATAAATGATTCCTAGGGCTTGAAACTCACGCCTGGTCGTTTTGGGGTAAAATCTGGCTGACTTTGAGTCACAGCTGTGCCAATTCCTACATGCAACCATGAGGCACTGTGGGCCTGCCCTGGGGCATTCCCCCATGGAAACACCAATCCTGCCTCTTCCCTGGCCATGAAACCTCTGGGGGTTTCTAGACTGGCCATTGTCCCGTGTGTAAACTCAGTGTAACCAGCACAAGGATCTGGGAATTACTGCAGGCTCAGAAATGAGGCTCAAGGCCTCAGAGCTGAACCAGTCCATGGTCCCAACTGGTCTGGAATGGTTTAACTGGGATCTGAAAAGGCACAGAGCAGAATGTGCTGGGTTGGGGGAGCAGGAGGAAGCCCCATGATCCCATTTCCCAGGGATTTGGTTCATGCTGGTGGCAGTGGGAAGTGCTGGGGCTGTCCCTGGGAAATGTTGGGGCTGTCCCTGCTCCATCCTTGGTGATGCTGTCCCTGTTCCATTCTCAGTGGGGCTGTCCCTGCTCCATCCTTGGTGATGCTGTCCCTGCTCCATCCTTGCTGGGGCTGTCCCTGCTCCATCCTTGATGGGGCTGTTCCTGCTCCATCCTTGCTGGGGCTGTTCCTGCTCCATCCTTGCTGGGGCTGTCCCTGCTCCATCCTTGGTGATGCTGTCCCTGTTCCATTCTCAGTGGGGCTGTCCCTGCTCCATCCTTGCTGGGGCTGTCCCTGCTCCATCCTTGGTGATGCTGTCCCTGCTCCCTTCCTTCTCCTCAGGCTCCATTCATCCCGTGTTGGGATGTGGGAAGCTGAGCTGGAATCCATCCAGCTCCCTGAGAGAACATTTCACAGATGAAATATTGACTGTGGCGAGTTTGGGGTTCAGCACTCCAGGGTAGAAATGCTAATTTGGTACCATTTGCTGAGTTTCACTCACATCCTTCCTTTGAGCTGCTATTATTATAATTTTCTGATGCCAATTAATTTTCCATTCCCTGTAACCTTGCTCAGGAGGCCACGATTTCCTCGCTTTTGCCTCTTGGGATGACAGCCCATGTGTCACAGAACAATATGACAAAATTAAACCTGTCTCTGCTCCGAAACAAATACACCAAAACCAAAACAAACAAACAAAAAAAAAAAAGGGGGGGGGAAGGGTTGAATATTAATAACCAGAAGTTTGTTTATTGAAAATATGTTTTGTTTTTCTTTCCAAAGCCTTCTCCGACATCCAAGTTCATCCAGGGCTACTTGGGAGCTGTCATAAGTGCTGTCTCAATAGCAGTGGGTAACTCTTTATATCTCTGGATTTCATGACTGAGGAGCTGCTTGGGAGATGTTTTTTGGATTGTTGAGCATGTTGATGTCTTTTAATTGACTTAACTCTGTTTTGATAACCAGCAAGTGCTGTCACCTGGGCTGTGGCTGGCCCTGCATGCCCGAGCTTTGCAGCAGAACCAGAACCCAGCCCCTCCTGCGCTGTGCCTTGGCTGCTCTGTGAACTCCCACTCTCCCTCGTGCACTAATTGGTGGGAAATTAATTAACCAGGCTAATTTAGAGACCTCGAGGGTGGCAGGAGAGGAGAGGCAGAGTTCTGGAATGTTCCACTGGGGATGGAATTACATCTTCCCCTGTGGATGTGTTCCAAGCTGGAGCTGGAGTTCAGGTCATGGTGTTGAACCCTGGAATGGTTTGGGTGGGAAGGGACCTCAAATCCCACCCAGTGCCACCCCTGCCATGGCAGGGACACCTCCCACTGTCCCAGGGTGCTCCCAGTGTCCAACCTGGCCTTGGGCACTGCCAGGGATCCAGGGGCAGCCACAGCTGCTCTGGGAATTCCAGCCCAGCCCCTGCCCACCCTCCCAGCCAGCAATTCCTTGCCAAGATCCCAGCCCAATCTCCCCTTTCCCAGTGGCAGCCATTCCCTGGCTCCTGTCCCTCTGTCCCTTGTCCCCAGTCCCTCTCCAGCTCTCCTGGAGCCCCTTAGGGACTCTGAGGCATTCCTGGAATTTTTCCCTTCTCCAGGGGAGCATTCCCAGCTCTCCCAGCCTGGCTCCAGAGCAGAGGGGCTCCAGCCCTGCAGCAGCTCCGGGGCCTCCTCTGCAGATCTGTGTGAAATAATCTGTGAGAGGAGATTTTAACATTCCTAAAATCAAGCTCTTGTGGCTTTTAATACATTCCCAAGAGCACAGGTTGACATCAGGAGTAGGATCAGCTCTTCCCAAAGGGGCAGGAGGAGCAACTTGGGAATGTTATTCCTTACACTGGGGTTTCAGCCCCAAACTGGGTGGTTGTACCTTTTCCTTTGGAGCATTAAAGATCCTACAGCAGTTGGTGTTTTTCCTTCTGGCCAAGACATTTCCCCATTTTTTCAGGTCACAGAGAATTTGCTCCTTGTGCAGCTGCCAGACAATTTTCCAAAGGGTGTGGAGTTGTTGAAGTGCCTCGAGGTTTTGAGGGAAAACTCCATTGTGTTGGGTACCCTGTGCAGGATGGTTTGCCCTGTCTCAGTCTGCGTGCTGGGCACTGCTGCTCCTGTCCCCTCTGCTGTCCCCTCCTGCAGAGCTCGCCCTGCTCACGGCCCAGCCTGGCTCACCTGGGCTGAAAACCCAGCCTGGCTCACCTGGGCTCCCACCTCCTCACCCAGGAGCCGTGCTCACTTTTCCAGCTCAACTTTAACCCTAATCCCCATCCTAACAACCTCAACGCTTTGGTTTTCCATCCACAGCTTCCAGGGGAAGCCTGGGATGGTTTCCCTGAGCTCCTCAGTGCTTAGGTCAGCATTTTTGTCACCTTGTGTGTCCCTGAGGTGACAGTCCCCAGCTGGACGTGCTGCTGCCCCTCACACCACGCTGTGGTGCCGCTGATCCCGTGGTTTTGGCATTAATGCTCCTCTCCCTCTTGGAACAGGGGCAGATTAGAGGGGCAGGACACACGGACAAGGATCTTGGCAGAGCTTTGTCCCCCGAGCAGCTGGGAGGCTTTGGTAAGGAGCCCGTGGGTGTGGAGGTGTCCGTGCTGCAGGGCTTGGGGAGCCGGAGTTCCTTGGGCTGCTCGGAGCCTGCGGGGCAGCTCCGGAGGGCAGAAGGGACCTTGGGGTGCTCTGGGAAACACCCCTGTGCAGAGAGGTGTGGGAAGCTCCCTGAGATGTGCAGGGAATGAAATTGGGGAGTTTCAGCCTGGTGCAAGCAGAGATCTCCCTGCAGGGGGGAGCTGCTGCCTCCTGGGCAGTGCCACCCTGTCCCCCAGGCTGGCATCCCACCAGGATGCCCTGGGTGTGTGGAACAGTGCTGGCCCAGAGCTGGGGTGCTCAGGGGCAGAACAGTGCCCCAGGGACAGGCAGGAGCTTTCTGTGGGGCTGTGGATGGTCCAGGGTGGAGAAGGGCAAAAACCTTCTGGGGTTCTTCCTCCTGTTTGGGATGTTTTCTTCCATGCGGAGTTGATGGGCAAAAACATTTAGGGTTCTTCTATCCTGATGTTGGAAGAAGGTTTTCCTCCATGTGAAATATGAAGAGCAGCAGTCTTTAGAGGTTCTTCTGGATGCTGGAATATTTTTCTCCACATGGAGCATGAAGGGCAAAAACCTTCTTGGATTCTTCTTCTGATGTTGGAAGGAACTTTTCCTCCATGTGAAATATGAAGAGCAGCAGCCTTTAGAGGTTCTCCTTCCAGATGCTGGGAACTTTTCCTCCACATGGACCATGAAAGGCACCAGCCTTTAGTGGTTCTTCTCCTTCTGGATATTGGAAGCTTTTCCTCCATGGGAAACATGAATGGCAAAAACCTTCAGGGATTCTTCTTCTATCCTGATGTTGGAAGGAGCTTTTCCTCCATGTGAAATATGAAGGCTAACAGCCTTTAGAGCTTATCCTTCTGGATATTGGAAGCTTTTCCTCCACATGGACCATGAAGGGAGCAGCCTTTAGTGGTTCTTCTCCTTCTGCATGTTGGAAGCTTTTCCCCCATGTGGAACATGAAGGGCAAAAACCTTCAGGGGTTCTTCTATCCTGATGTTGGAAGGAACTTTTCCTCCACATGAAATATGAAGGGCAGCAGCCTTTGGAGGTTCTTCTTCTGAATGCTGGGATATTTTCCCCATGTGGATCATGAAGGGCAAAAACCTTCATGGGGTTTCTCCTTCCTGATGTTGGAAGGATGTTTTCCTCCATGTGGAGCATGAAAGGCAAAAACCTTCAGGGTTCTTCTTCTATCATGATGTTGGTTCTTCTTCTATCATGATGTTGGAACATGAAGTTTGAAGGGCAGCAGTCCTTCTGGATGTTGGGATATTTTCCTCCACATGAACCATGAAGGGCAGCAGCCTTTAGAGATTCTTCTTCTGGATGCTGGCATATTTTTCCCCACATGGAGCATGAAGGGCAAAAACCTTCTGGGGTTCTTCTCCTTCCTGATGTTGGAAGGATGTTTTCTTCCACACGGAGCATGAAGGGCAAAAACCTTCAGGGGTTCTTCTATCCTGATGTTGGAAGGAGCTTTTCTTCTATCCTGATGAAGGGCAGCAGCTTTTATAGGTTCTTTGGATGTTGGAAGCTTTTCCACATGGACCATGAAGGACAGCAACCTTTAGAGGTTCTTCTCCTTTTGGATATTGGGATGTTTTCCCCCATGTGGAGCATGAAGGGCAAAAACCTTCATGGGTTCTTCTGTCCTGATGTTGGAAGGAGCTTTTCCTCCACATGAAATATGAAGGGCAGCAACTTTTATAGGTTCTCCTTCTGGATGCTGGAAACTTTTCCTCCACATGGAGCATGAAGGGCAGCAGCCTTTAGAGGTTCTTCTCTTGGATGTTGGGATGTTTTTCTCCCTTTCTCCCTGAAGGCAAAAACCTTCAGGGGTGCTTCTCTTCCTGATGTTGGAAGGATGTTTTCCTCCACATGGAGCATGAAGAGCAGCATGTGAGATTCTTCTTTAGAGGTTCTTCTCCTCCTGGATGTTGGGAGGTTTCCCTCCACACAGGGCATGGACAGCAGCTGCCTTCCCAGGTGTTTTTCCCTGATGTTGGGAGGAGGTTTTCTCCACGTGGACCATGAAGGGCAGCAGCCTTTAAAGGTTCTTCTCCTCTCTGATGCTGGGAGAAAGCCTTCCCAGCAGAGCAGGGGTGGCACAGGGGGTGTGCAGTGAGGTTTGTGTGTCCCCACAGCCATCCCAGTGGGAGCACTCCTGGAGCTGTGGAATGCTGAAAGCCCTCACAGCTCCCAGCAGCCTGGAGAAAGCCCCGTGGAGAAGGGAGGCCTTGGGATGTGGGCTCAGTCACTGGGGGGAGGCCCTTCCCTGTGTGCAGGTGGAGCAGGGCCTGGGGAAGCCCAGAGAGGACAGAGCAGTGAATTTGTGGCTGTGCCTCACCCTCTGTGTCCTCACAGCGGGGACAAGCACACTGCTCTGTCAGAGCTGGGTTTGGCCTCGTGGTCCTGCAGTTAAATGGGAAATCTTCGCAAACATCCTGATTTTCTTCCCTTTCTAGAGAAAGAGGAATTTCTACAACCACAACTCCTGATTTCCAGCCCTACAGGGCGAATTTGGGGAGGAATCAATATTCTTCTATTCCACATTTTTCTCCCCATGTTTCCTTTTCTCTCCAACTACTCCCATCCCAACCCAAGTCAGAGCACAGAGCTGTGCTAGGTCCAGAACTTCATCCCTTCTCCTGTGCGTGACTCAGGTGAAGGAATCGCTTGAAATAAGGCTGGGAAAGGTGTTTGGGCTGGAACACATCCCAAATCATCCCAAATCCCATCCCATCCCACCCCATCCATGGCAGGGACACCTCCCACTGTCCCAGGTGCTCCAGCCCCAGTGTCCAACCTGGCCTGGGACATTCCAGGGATCCAGGGGCAGCCCCAGCTGCTCTGGGCATTCCATCCTCTAACATCTCCTTTTCTCTTTCTGTGATTGTAATTTATTTTTATCCCACTTTCCCCCCACCAGCCTCTTTCCTTTTCTTTTGCTCCCTCATTTTACCACTGTTCTGAAGAGCGATAATATAATTTTTTTCCCCAAACAATTGAGTGGATTCCTGGGATCAGGCTCCAATTCCTGATATCTGGCTGCTGTTCATGCTGGTGGTGCATGAAGTGCAATTAACACCAGCTGGTTTTCCTAAACAAGGCAAACAAAGGCAGGGAGAAGTAAAAAGACTTGAGAAAGACCAAATGTATTTTAAATGTTTGGAATTTTTTATTCCCCCAGTATTCCAGTGCCAAGAGCTGCACAGATCAGGGGGGCTGTGATGAGACAGAAACTCTTTCCAGCTGACACACACACTCTTACTCTGCTATTTTTCACGCTTTTAGGAAGATTAAAAAAGCTGCATGAAGCCGATTTTATTGGCAACAATTGCTTTTTGGATATTATAATTTTATATAGATAATAATTATTTATAACAACTTTATTATATCTATGTGGAGGTTTTTTTGCCCAAGGAAATTGGGCAATCCCTGGAAGTGCCCAAGGGCAGCTCGGAGCACCCTGGCCCGGTGGAAGGGGAGGGGTGGATGAGAGGGGATTTAAGGCTCTTCCAACCCAGCCCATTCCAGGATTTTCCAGTTCCTAATTCTAGATCCCAGCTCCATTTGCTCTGGCACTGCTGATCCCTTTGCTGCTGGCTCAGCTCGTCAGGACTTTGATCAAACTTTGGGTCAGAAGTGACTCTTGGGGCTGTGCTGAAAGGCCTGAATTAGCTCAGCCAAGGACCATGAGCAGCCATTCCCTGTTTCCTGCATTGTCACTGCTGCTGGGACCTTTGCATTGGTAACTGGTGGGGTTAACCTGGGTTGACCCCTCTGGAACCCTCTGGGGTCATTTTTTGCTCCCTCTGGACCTTCTCCTGAAGCATCTCCCAGCTTTTCTGTGGGATTGGAGCTTTCACCATCAGCTTTTAAATTTCCCTGATCACAGCTTCCAGTTCTGCCAAGAGCAGCTCCAAATCCTTCAATCCCAATCCTTCCTTTTCCAGCAATCCCATTCCTTCCCATGCCAGCAATCCCACTTCTTCCCTTTCCAGCAATCCAAATCCTTCCCTTTCCATCAATTCCATTTCTTCCCTTTCCAGCAATGCAAATCCTTCCCTTTTTAGCAATCCCATTCCTTTCCATTCCAGCAACCTCATTCCTTCCCTTTCCATCAATCCAAATCCTTCCCTTTCCAGCAATCCCAATGCTTCCCTTTCCAGCGATCCCACTTCTTCCCTTTCCAGCAATCCCATCCCTTCCCACACCATCAATCCCATTCCTTCCCCTTCCATCAATCCCATTCCTTCCCATCAGCAATCCCATTCCTTCCCTTTCCATCAATCCAATTCCATCTCGTTCCAGCAATCCCTTTCCATCAATCCCATTTCTTCCCTTTCCAGCAACCCCATTCCTTCCTTACCCTTTCCATCAATCCCATTCCTTCCCACACCATCACTCCCATTCCATCCCTTTCCATCGGTCCCATTCCATCCCTTTCCATCGGTCCCATTCCATCCCTTTCCATCGGTCCCATTCCATCCCTTTCCATCGGTCCCATTCCATCCCTTTCCAGCACTCCCATTCCATCCCTTTCCAGCACTCCCATTCCATCCCTTTCCACCATTCCCATTCCATCCCTTTCCAGCACTCCCATTCCTTCCCACACCATCAGTCCCATTCCATCCCTTTCCAGCACTCCCATTCCATCCCTTTCCATTGGTCCCATTCCATCCCTTTCCATCATTCCCATTCCATCCCTTTCCATCAATCCCATTCCTTCCCACACCATCAGTCCCATTCCATCCCTTTCCATCATTCCCATTCCATCCCTTTCCAGCACTCCCATTCCATCCCTTTCCAGCATTCCCATTCCATCCCTTTCCAGCACTCCCATTCCATCCCTTTCCATCACTCCCATTCCATCCCTTTCCAGCACTCCCATTCCATCCCTTTCCATCAGTCCCATTCCATCCCTTTCCAGCGGTCCCATTCCATCCCTTTCCATCAGTCCCATTCCATCCCTTTCCATCATTCCCATTCCATCCCTTTCCATCAGTCCCATTCCATCCCTTTCCATCATTCCCATTCCATCCCTTTCCAGCACTCCCATTCCATCCCTTTCCACCATTCCCATTCCATCCCTTTCCACCATTCCCATTCCATCCCTTTCCATCGGTCCCATTCCATCCCTTTCCAGCACTCCCATTCCATCCCTTTCCAGCACTCCCATTCCATCCCTTTCCATCAATCCCATTCCATCCCTTTCCAGCACTCCCATTCCATCCCTTTCCAGCACTCCCATTCCATCCCTTTCCAGCACTCCCGTGCCGCGGGGCTGCTCCTCTTTCCCCGCTCGCTGCACGCTGACCTCTCACACACCATTTCTCGCTCTCCTCTCCAGGTGGAGGTGCCCCTGCGGATTTTTCCAATCCGCTCCTTGTTCCCGATAATTGTCTGCGAGGCTGCGCTGACAGCCTGTGAATGGGGTGTGATGTCCATAATCAGCCGGGAGAGCTGGAGCCCTCCCACGGCCTCTCTGCCCTGCTCGGGGCAGCCAGGAGACATCTGGGGACTGGAAGGAAGGAAGGAGGGGATGGAGCGTGGCCTGGCTCCCTCCTTCTTGGGAGCAGGGGGAAAATCCCAGGGGATCCGAGGTGCTGCTGATCACCTTCTCTTTTAAATGAAGTTTAAGTTTGAAATGAAGCGGTGCCTGGCTCTAAAGTCTGCATCTCTCTGCTCCAAAGATGTTCCTGCACATCCCTTTCCCTGTTCATTCTCAGAGCCCAGAAGGGAGTGGTTGGATCTCTCGGGCTGGAAACTCAGCCTGGCAGTTCCTGGGGCCCCGAAATCGCTGGAGCTGAGCAGCCATTCCCAAAGGCACAAGGACATGGGGGTCTCTGGGAATGCTGCCAGTGCCCATAATCCTGTCCCTGGAGTCGGGAGCACCTGGCACCTGCTGGGTGCTGCCAAACCCATCCCTGGGAGTGTCCCAGGCCAGGCTGGACAGGGTTTGGAGCAGCCTGGGATGGTGGAAGGTGTCCAAGGCAGGGGGTTGGAAGTAGATGATCCTTAAGGTTCCTCGTGTGACTGTCCCCTCCCAAACTCCATGTGCGTCTCTGCAGCATTTTCTCTCTCATTTCACTGGGATTTCTCCATTTCCAGCAGGTTTGTTCTCATCCTTTCCTTTCCCTCTGCCCCAGCCCAACCCCACCACTCCAGCAGTGCTGCTGCCTCTGGACAGGATCCAGGTGCATGGAAAACTTGGTATGAGACCACTCCCTCTTGTCCTGGGCATGGCCCCTCATCCTCCTTGCTCCACCACCTCCCAAACCAAGTTTGTTGTGTTCTCAGCATAATTCCCACTGTTCTCCAGCCTTGCCCCAGACTGCACCATTCCCCTCCCTTGAAGAATCCAGCTGTGGGGCTGCTGTGGCCATCCCTGCTGGAATTGTCTTGGGACTGATGTTTCCTCCTTCCCTTACTCTTGCTCCTCTCTAAGTTCCTTCCCCACTCGGATCCTGATTGCTTTCCCTTCCCTTAGACTCTTCCATTCTGTTCTCCTTGGCTTGGGAAAGCTCCAGTTGGGAAAGAGCCCAGTTTTCCATCTCTCTGCCTCCATCTTCACCTCCCAGCCCTAATGAATGAGTTTTTTCCTTCCTTCTCCTAATGCTCTTTTCTCCAGCTTGGCTAGATGGGACTCATCAGATCCAATTAGTTCTAATCCAATCTGGTGACTGGGGGATGAGGGATAACCTCCTTTGGAGCCAGTCCCTCTTTCCAAGTTGACTTTCCAGGTCCCTTGAACAGCCAACTCCAGCTGCAGTGCTCAGGGATGCCCTGGGGTTAAATCCCCTAAATCAGTGGAGATTTCTCCAGCACAGTCCATGAAGCAGTGTTTGGGTGGTGTCATCTACCAGACAATCCTCACTGGACTCCTGAGATTCCTCTGATGGATTTACTGCTCTAGGCGGGGTTTAAGAGGTATGGGCTTGGCCATTCAAAACCATCTCTCAGGCTTCAAAATTCTCCATAAAAAGGCAGTAAAAAACAGGGATTTTTTTTTAATTCCCATTGTTTTAGAATTGGTGTCTCGGTAGACACAAAGTCAGAACTTTGTGAGACAAGAAGGAGAAAAGGAATCAGAAACGTTGGTCTCTGACAGCATCTGATGGTTCTGCTTCAAAGTCTGGTGACCTCACAAACGTTCTGCTGAGGGAATGTTGTTGGTGCTGAAACAAAGCAACAGAACAGGAGCTAAAGAAATGGCAGGAATTCTTGGCACTTGAGGAGGAGGAGGGAGGGAGGAAGGGCAGAGTGCTGCCAGAGGCACAGGAGAGCCTTGGGTGAGGTTTCTCTCCCACTGGCCATGTTTGATCCTGGGTTTGTGTTGAGGGGTGTTAGGAAGTGTTGGAATCACGTGTCCCTGGGTCCAGCCATGTGTCCCTGTGTCCAGCCATGTGTCCCTGTGTCCAGTCACATATCCCTGTTTCCACTCATGTGTCCCTGTGTCCACTCATGTATGCCTGTCCAGCCATGTGTCCCTGTGTCCACTCATGAATCCCATATGTCCATGTGTTCCAGCCCTGTGTCCCTGTATCCAGCCCTGTGTCCCTGTGTCCAGCCCTGTGTCCCTGTGTCCAGCTCCCTCAGCCACATCAAGGGAGTGCTCTGGAGGAGGAAACCTCAGCAAACCAGGCAATTGGAGAAAGCTGGATTTGATCTGGTCACAGTATGGGAATGTGCACCATGGATAACTCCCCATCCCTGGCAGTGTCCCAGGCTGGGTTGGACACTGGGGCTTGGAGCACCCTGGGACAGTGGGAGGTGTCCCTGCCTTGGATGTTCTTGAAGGTCCCTTCCCACCCAATCCATCCTGGAGTTCTGTCAAACTCTGGAGCGGGCTGCCCAGAGGAGCTGAGCTGCAAAGGGGCCCACAGGACAGGAGGAAGCAGCTTCAGGCTGTGCCAGGGAAGGTTTAGGCTGGATTTCAGGAAGAATTCCTTCACCAAAGGTTGTCAAG
This sequence comes from Emberiza elegans, assembly GCA_024865655.1. Lineage (NCBI taxonomy): Eukaryota > Metazoa > Chordata > Aves > Passeriformes > Fringillidae > Emberiza > Emberiza elegans. The sequence goes on from JALJVW010002400.1 coordinate 900,450, forward strand.
CGCAGCTGCCCAGGGCAGGGCTGGTGTCCCCATCCCTGGGGGGATCTCACAGCCCTGTGGATGTGGCACTTGGGGACATGGGGCAGTGGTGGCCCTGGCAGTGCTGGGGATGGTTGGACTCGATCTTGGAGGCTTTTCCAGCCTCAGTGATCCTGTGCTTGTGCCAGCTTGGGTGAGGTGAGTCCCCCCCTGGTTCTGTTCCATGTTTTCATCTCCAGTGCTGCAGACCCTGCTCAGTGACTGGGTGATGATCACAACAATAAACCTGGGGTTGGTCTTTGATTATGAATTTGCCTCAACAGCATCCTTTGGCCAATCCCAAGTAATTAAACTCATTAACATCACCTTGATGAGCCTTTTGCTTTGGTGGCCTGAGGTTGAGCAGTTCCTGCCCTGTTTACCCTCATCCCACCTCATGGCCTGTGGGAAGGAGTTCACAGATCAGCTACAGCAATTTCCAAACTGTAGAAAACAAACCCTCATTAGTTTCCTATATCCAGCCCTTGTGTTGAGGATTTGGAGATGGGATTTAATCTCCAGCAACATTTAATTTCATGTTCCCGGCAGGGGGGTTGCTGTAAGTGGGGACTGAGTTCATCACATTAAATCTGGAAGTAAAATGCTTTTATTTCACTGCCCTCACAGCGGTGGCTCTCCCAGACTCAGCTTTTCTCTTTCAAAAGCTGCTGCTCTTTCACTTCATTGCCAAATCCTCCATCAAACCTCCAAGCAGGGGCTGCAAACCCAATAAAATTTGTCATGGACACAGATTAACCATATCCAGAATAAATAGCCAAATCCATGGGGCAGACAAGCAAAGCCAGGCTTAAAACCAGCTCCTCTTAAAGCCACACATTTTAGACTGTGTTACAGTTTCTGGAGGTGTCCAGACTTTGAAAAGACTCATCCTAACAATTGGAAAATTTAAAGAAATTAAATCATTTAGTCATTTTTGAGGGGGAAGAAGGTCAAGACAAGCCCTAAGTGCTGTCTAGACTAAGCAGAATGACCATGGCTCTCTTGGACTCAGCTCTAGGGCTGCGTTTGCTGAGGGCAAGAGGAGGAGCTCCTGCTTGGGGTCTGGGTGGAAAGGCTTGGGAAAGGCTCTGGAAATATTTCCTGGGGCTGGAGAAGCAGCCCTGTGCTCATGCAGGGCTTACCCAGCAGCTGTGCTTCTCCCCCTCTTCCTCCCAGGCTCCAGCACGCTGGGATGAGCTGGGATGTGCATGTATAATGTAGCAGCCTGCAAAATATCTTCTCCCAGGCTTCTCTTTGCTTTTTAAACACCCATCTCAAAAAAAAAAAAAAAAAAAAAAAACCCCAAAAAAACAAAAAACAAACAAAAAAAGCTCTATTCTGGAAGCTTTTTGGTTTGGCTGTTTTTTTTTTTTTTTTTTAATTTTAATTTTGCTGCATTTTGGGCTGAAAACATTTTGGCCACACATTGCTGAGGGCTTCCATTTCCAGCTGAAAATTCCCATGTTGGGGCTGTTTGGTTTAGTTTGTGCATTTGGAGATTTTTTAAGGGGGATGAAAAAGAGAAAATATTGTGAGGAAGAGTAATTTAAAGACAGAAGTCATTCCCCATTAATAGATTTGGTTAATTTTTAACCCCACATGTGCATGAAGCCAGTTTTGATGAAAATTCTCCCAGGTTTCAGCATTATCAATGTGAAAGTCAGGGAGCAGAGACTCCTCTGTTTCTATGAACATCCACAACGACCCAGATCCATGAAAAACTGTGGAGAGTTCTGCATTTTTCAAGGGTTGGACAAGGCAACAAAAATAAATCCACGGTTATAATAAACTTTACAGCCCAAATGTTGGCATTGGGTGGGGTTGTGTAGTCCAGACCTTTGGAGAAGGAATTAATGGTGCTGGGCCACCACCACCTCTGAAATTTGGGTTTTTCCCAGCTAGGTGAGGACTGCCACTCCCAAGGATTTTGTGGTGGATGGGGAAAATGATAGTGACCTGGGCAAAAATCCAGCCAAAGGCAATTCCAGAAGGACTGGATGGTGTTGGAGTGGGTTCTGGCTCATCTTTTAGCTGGGAAGGGTTTAAACCCAATGGTTGGATTCCACCTTCCATATAAACCCAACAGTTGGGTTCAATCCTTCATTTAAACCCAGTAGTTCAGTCCAGTCCAACCGTTGGGTTCAATGCTTTATGTAACCCAATAGTTGGGTTCAATCCTTCATTTAAACCCAGTGGTTTGGTTCAATCCAGTGGTTGGGTTCAGCACTTTGGATAAACCCAGCTGTTGGGTTCAGTCCTTCATTCAAACCCAGTGGTTGTGTTCAGCCTTTTATATAAACCCAAGAGTTGGGTCCAACCTTTCTTGTAAACCCAAGGGTTGGGTTCAAACCTTAATTTAAACCAAATGTTTGGGTTCCATCCAATGGTTGGGTTCAACACTTCATAAAAACTCAAGCTGGGTTCAACCCTTCATTTAAACCCAAGAGCTGGGTTCAAACCTGCATTTAAACCCAATGGTTTGGTTCAATCCAGTGGACTGGTTTAGCACTTTGGATAAACCCAGGAGTTGGGTTCAAACCTTCATTTAAGCCCAAGAGCTAGGTTCAATCCTTCATTTAAACCCAAGAGCTGGGTTCAATCCCTCATATAAACCCAAGAGTTGGGTTCAACTCTTCTTGTAAGCCCAAGGGCTGGGCTCAATACTTAATTTAAGCCAAATATTTGGGTCCATCCAATGGTTGGGTTCAACCCTTCATACAAATCCAAGCTGGGTTCAACCCTTCATTTAAACCCAAGAGTTGGGTTCAAACCTTCATTTGAACCCAACAGTTTAACCCTTCATTTAAACCCAATGGTTTGGTTCAATCCAGTGGTTGGGTTCAGCGCTTTGGATAAACCCAAGCATTGGGTTCAACCCTTCATTTAAGCCCAAGAGTTGGGTTCAAACCTTCATTTAAACCCAAGAGTTGGGTTCAATCTTTCATTTAAACCCAAGAGTTGAGTTCAATCTTTCATTTAAACCCAAGAGTTGGGTTCAATCTTTCATTTAAACCCAAGAGTTGGGTTCAATCTTTCATTTAGACCCAAGAATTGGGTTCAACCCTTCATTAAATCCAGGAGTTGGGTTCAATACTTCATTTAAGCCCAAGAGTTGGGTTCAGCCTTTCATTTAAGCCCAAATGTTGGGTTCAGCTTTTCATTTAAACCCAAAGGTTGAGTTCAACCCTTGTTTTGAGCTCAACAATTGGATTTAACCCTGTATTGACTAAAGGGTTGAACCCAACACAGCCAAACCCTGCAGCTGGGGGAGGTTTAGTTCTCAAACGCCTTTTCATGGGGAGGGACCCCAGACTGTGCCATGTGCCCTGCTTCTGGTCATTAACTCTCTGCTCCTCTGGTTTGCTTTTCTCCATTCCAAGGTGGGCCTTAATGTTCTGATCCAGAGAGCCAACAAGTTTACCCCGGCCACTCGGCTGCTGATCCAGAGGTTTGTGCCATTCCCCGCTGTCGGTAAGGAAAAATTCCTTTTCTTTGTATTCCAGGTGGTGGCTGCAAACCCGCAGGTGCCCAGAAGCCACTGGGGTGGGCACAAGGATGGGCACAACTCCTCCCTTGCTGCTTGTGTCCCCCCAGTGGTGGTCCCCGAGCTGGGGTGGGCAGGGATGGGACTCTGCAAAGCAGAATTTTGGCAGAAAAATGCTGCAGAGCTGCTGGTGGAGGCAGGTCCTCAGGCTTTTCAGCTGCACTCTGCACTCTGAAGCAGCTTCAGAAGAGATCAGCACTGAGTGGTCCTCAGTGGGCCATTCCAACCTGAGAGGATCTCATTTGCAGGATCTGGGTTGAGCTGTGTCAAATCTTCAAATGAGGAGTAGCAGCACTGTGGTTATTTTGCAATAAAATGCAGAGAAATAGTTTTGCTCTGAATGCAGATTTCTGAGAGCCACTGATTGGGAGCAGCCCCAAGTGTGTGCAGAGCTGAGGCTGCTCCTGGCTTGGTGGAGCATTTATTGGGGGTTTATCAGCCCTGTGTTTGAGGGCAGGGATGCTCTGCACTCAGCCTTTGCTGGGTTGTGGCTCCAACCTCCAGCACATGCTGAGTTATTTTAGCCCTGAAGAAATCACCAGTGGCTTTGGGGTAATTTTTTGTGTAAGCTTGTTTATTTACAAAGATGGTGCAAAATCACTAAAAAATGGGGTTTGCTCCCAGTTCCAGGTTCCTTTTTCAGCCATACAATGCCAAATTTTCCTTTCACGTTTTTCCTTCCTGTGCAAGTGCCCATCCTCAGAGCTCTCCTGAGCCCTTTACCTATCTGCTGCTCTCACTTTCTCTGGCCTTTCTGCTCCTTTTTTTAGCAGAGAATTGGTTGTTGTGTCCCTCCAGCCCTCAATTCCCAAATTAGTGGATTTTTTCCCCTTTTCTGCCATAAAAGCAGCTGCCTGCCCTGCCTGCAGAGCAGGGGGGACAGGGATTTTACCCTGGGGGTTGCACTGAGCCTTTTCCTTGTACACCAGGTGTCTGTGGCCATTGTTGCTGTTTTCCTGGGGCTTTTCTGGGATCTATTTTAGGGACATTCAGCTTTCCTTGGGGTTTACAACCTGGAGAGCATGAGGGATGAGTTCCAGTCCCTTGAGGCAGCTCTGAGGGATGTTTGAGTCAAAGGCAGGCAGGAAATCCTCGCTGAAGGGTTGATCTGCTTTCACACCAAGGTGTTTGTGTTGGCATTGATTGAGGACCCATAATTAATTTGTTTAGCCTGTAATTAATTCCCCAGCTAATGTTTTATTTGTCTTGCTTCGTTATGAGCCAGGACATCAGGGATCCTCCCACTTAATTGCTGGTTTGTGGTTTGCAGACCTGGACAAACCCTTCATTAAGATGTGTCTCCCAATTCCCTTTGAGCCTCCAGCCCCCAGCAGAAAGGCAGAAAATCTCTATTTCTGCATGAAAAGCCAAACACTGGGGTAAAGCTCTTGCTCCAAAAACCCCACAGATGTGGTCCTCAGGGATGGGCTGGTGGATTTGGCAGTGATGGTTGGACTTGATGATCTTAGAGATCCTTTTCAGCCTTTAGGAATTCCATGATTCCTGTGAAGTCAGAGAGTTTTCCCCATCCCTTCCTTGCCTCCCTCTGCACTGACCCCCAGAGCTGTGCTGGCTGGGGGCTGGAAAACTGGGGGGACATCCAAGCTTCAAGGTCCCATCCCAAATTACCACAGTGGGAGCAGCTGCTGCTGGGGTGGAAGGCAGCCCAAACTCCAGCAGGGACGTTCCTGAGGACTCCACAGAGCTTTGGGAAGCTGGGATGGGTGCTGGGAAAGGTCTTGGAGCCCTCAGAGAGGTCTGTGTGAAGGTTGCACCATCAGGGAATGCCCACCTGCAGCAGCTCTGCCAGGAGGACACCTCAACACCAGTGCTGCTGGGTCAGGCCCTGCCCTCACCCCCTTCCAAGATTAATTTTCCAGCTGAAAACCCCAAATTGTCCTAAAAATCCCGCCCAGGACCAGGGGTTGGATCCAGGAAACCAAGCCAGGGGAGCAGCTCCTGGAGGAGCAGCCAAGGCCCTGCAGAGCCAGGGGCTGGAAAAGGGGCCTGGGATTGGGGTTGGGCATCCTCAGGGGGTGAAGGGGTTCCATGGAAAAACAGGGGAGGGAAGGAGGTCTTGGAGCCTGAGTTTGAGCAGGGAGGGGTGGATCCTTGCTCAGAGGTGAGGAGGGGAAGGGTCTCGGTGCCCAGGGGAACTCAAGGAACCCAATTCACCCTTTTCTTCCCCAGAACTGGGTGTGAACAGCTGCCCCCAAGGCCAGGGTGTCACTGGTGAGGTTGTGCTCTATACTGGAGATGTTCACAGCTAAAAACCCTCAGGAAACCCCAAAAATCCCATCCCAAACCTGATCTGAGGGGAATTAAAGCTGATGGAAAGATCCTAATTGGAGAGAAGGCAGAAGGAGGAAGGATTTCTTCTGCTTGGGCTTTGTTTTGTGTGTGTATGGTTAAAATTGCTGTGTTTAGGTGATGCCCAAGGACAGATTTAGAGTGTGGAAAGCATCCTGGGATAGAAGGAATCCCTACAAACACCCAGGAGTGGGGTGGTGCCTTGGAGCCCCATTTCCTCAGAGTGCTTTCAGTACCACAGTTTCCATTACCACAATTCCTTCCCAAATCCTGCAGATGACTTTGTCTGCACCAAAATTTATTTATTTCTTTCCCCCCCAGCCTCATGCAGTGTGCTTTATACTGGAGATGTTCATGGCTAAAAAACCTCAGAAAACCCCAAAAAATCTATCCCAACCTTGACCTGAAGAAAGTTAAAGCTGATGGAAAGAACCTCATTGAAGAGAAGGGAGAGGGAGAAAAGATTTCTTCTCCTTGGGCTTTAGTGTGTGTGTGGTTAAAATTGCTGTGTTTAGGTGATGCCCAAGGACAGATGTAGAGTGTGGAAAGCATCCTGGGATAGAAAGAATCCCTACAAACACCAGGAGTGGGGTGGTGCCTTGCTGTGGAGCCTGAGCCCCGTTTCCTCAGAGTGCTTTCACAGCCGCAGTTTCCATTGCCACAATTCCTTCCCAAATCCTGCAGATGACTTTGTCTGCACATAAATTTATTTATTTCTTCCCCCCCCCAGCCTCGTGCATTTGAGACATCCATGCAATCCAAGTTTAGCCATAATTAGCAGCGTTTCTGCTCTCTCAGAAAGCAGAAGGGGAGCGGCTACGTGAGCGCCTCGTCTCAGACAAACCATGGAAGCAGCTTTTGCCTTTGGGACCAGGGCAGGGAATCCAGAGCCTTGGAAAAGCATCCTGGGAGTGTCAGGGCTGGCCACCCCATCCTGTGTCTGTCAGGAACTCTGTGCCAGGGCATCCCTGGCCAGAGCAGCTCTGCTGGGCTCCTTGATCTGCTCGGTTTTGATTGATAGCAAGAAGGACGGGGCGTGCGAGTGTTAAAAAAGAAAAAAAAGCAGGGGCTAAACTTTCTCTAAATGAAAGGCCTTGTTTTGTTTGTTCTCTGGGATTCAGGAGCTGAAGGGTTGGGAACACAGATATTTTGATAGATGGGAAGAGTGGTCTGGTAGTTGGAATATTAAAGAGAGAGACAGAGTGTGCGTGTGTGTGTGTTCCTCTCCCTCTCGAGTGGAAGGAGCATTTGTCACCACAAATCATCCTTGATTGCACAGAGCTGCCTTCAGAGAGGGCTCACCCACCCACCACCCTCAAAAAATTAGACATTTGTTATATGACATGAATTGAGATTAATTAGCGAATATTAACCCATCAAGCAGTGCAGAAACACATTTTTGGAAGGCACTGGTGCTTGCAGCAACAGTGGGTTTGTCTCAGTTCTGGGTGGAAAGTTTGCAGGGAAATGTGGTGTGGGGGGTGCTGGAAAATGCCACTTGATCAGCCCAAAAGTTTTGTGGGAATGAGCAGCTTTTCCCTGGGAGAAGTTGGGAAGTGCCTGAGTGAGGGGAGGGGCTGCACGTGGCAGTTTGGTGCTCAACCCCAACTCTTGGTCAGACTTGAAAGAGAATTTGGGGTCATCTCGAGGCCTCAAAAGCCACAGGCTGGGCAAGGAGGAGGGGACAGATGGTGCACGGAGCCATTTTTCCCCTAAATTGTGTGAAATCATGGAATGGTTTGGGCTGGAAAGGACCTAAAGACCATCTAGTTCCAAGCACAGGCCAGGACACCTGGCACTAGACCTTCCTGTAGGCCTATTTCCCCTTATTGTCCCAGAGAGAAAAAAAAAAATTGGTTATTACTCTCCTTGAGAATCTCATCTTTTTTTGGGGGATCAGAGCAATTCACCTCAGCAGATTGAGGGAAGGAAATCTGCAGGGCTGTCAGGGCAAACAGAAGCTGCCAGTGGGGACTGAGCAGAGCTGATCCTCCTGCCTTTCTCCTCCTCAGCCAGTGCCAACATCTGCAACGTGGTCCTGATGAGGCACACGGAGCTGGAGGAGGGAATCGATGTGTTGGACACTAATGGGAACATCGTCGGCTCTTCCAGAGTTGCTGCCAAACACGTGAGTGCAGGAGCTGGGAGAGCTGGGCCACAGCTGATTCCAGACCCAGCACATCCCACAGCCTCTGGAATCCATGCCTTTGGCAGCTGGGAGTGGAGGAGATGCAGAGAACACGGAAATTTGGGGGCTGGCCCTGGTGGTTTGGAAGGGCACAGTGACAGGACGGATCCCTGGTGCTTCCATGGGAATTCCTTGTGGAACACCCAGCAAAGGTCCCTCACACCTTTTCCCAAATGAGGAGGACTCAGGCTCGGGGCTGAGCAGCTTTTCAACCCTTCCCTGCCAATCCTGCACCAAAACCTGCCACCCAAAGCTGGCTGAGGGCAGCCAGATGTTGTTAACCTCATGAACAGCTGGTTTGCTTTCCCTGTCACCCACTCTGTGCCACCTGCCTGGAGCTGCTCCCCTCCCATCCCTGGGTGCAGTCCTGGCTCCTGAGCACCCCTGAGCTGTTGTTTCCAAGTGGGCTCTGACTGAGATGTGGAGCTGTGCTGAGCACACGCCCAGGCACAGGAGTTAATAATATAATGCTTGGCATTTCCCTCCCTCCTTCTGTCCAAGGCACTCCAGAGACAGCAATTAATGTACAGCTCTGCAGTCCTCGGCAGGAACGGGGAGATCTCAAATAGCTCTCCATATTGTTGGTTAACAGGGGGATTAAAACAATCTGCTGAAGGGCTCAGAGACACTTCTTGGAGCCAGTTTTCCTCACTTCCATTAACTGGCTCCAGGACCCGCTTTCCCCTCTCTGTCCTGATGGCTGAAAGAGAAAATGAAGATTAAAAGTGAAGGCGCTGTGAGAGTGATGTAAAAAAAAACCACAAAATTTGGGAGTTCTGGGAAGTTCTGCTCAGCTGCCATCCAATCCCAGCTCTTCTTCCTGGGTAGGTTAAACCTGGTTTTTGTCATGTGGGTTTTGATCATGGCAGATCCTCAGTGTGACACAGTTGTCCCTGTGTGAGGGTTTGTTGTGACCCAGATGTCCCTGTGACATAAAATCATGGAATGCTTTGGGTGGAAGGGACCCTAAATCCCACCCAGTGTTACCCCATCCGTGTTCAGGGACACCTCCCACTGTCCCAGGCTGTTCCCAGTGTCCAGCCTGGCCTTGGGCAATGCCAGGGATCCAGGGATTCTCTGGGAATTCCAGCCCAGCCCCTGCCCACCCTCCCAGCCAGGAATTCCTTGCCCAGATCCCAGCCCAATCTCCCCTTTCCCAGTGGCAGCCATTCCCTGGCTCCTGTCCCTCTGTCCCTTGTCCCCAGTCCCTCTCCAGCTCTCCTGGAGCCCTCCAGGCCCTGGGAGATCTCTGGGCCTCAATAAATCCAAACCCTGCTTTGGTTGCTCCCTCTGACCGGGAAGGAAGGATCGTGGAGGCACAATGTAGCTCCATGGTTGGGGTTTCCTGGGAGAGGAGAGCCCTGTGTGTCCCAAATCCCTGCAGGGAATGAACCAGCAGAGATGGGAAACAATTCCTGGAGCAGCAGTGAGGAGCTGCATCCCCAGCACGGAGTGAGATCAAAGCTCAGCTCAGGCAGGAAGGGCTGAAAGTGCTGCTTGGCCCATGGTGGGATATTTCCCCTACAACATCTCCCCTGCATTTCCCTGCAACATTTCCCCCACAACATTTCCCCTCCAACATTTTTCCTCCAACATTTTACCATTTTCCAGCATTTTCTACAACATCTCCCCTACAACATTTCCCCTCCAACATTTCCCTACAATGTCTCCCCTCCAAAATTTCCCCTTCAACATTTTTCATTTCTCCTCCAACATTTCCTCACAACATTTTCATTTCCTCCAACAACATCTCCCATTCCCCATACAACATCCTCCCCTCCATTTCCCTCCAACATTTTCCCATTTCCTCCACAATATTTCCAACATCTGTCCAACATTTTCAACTCCACAAATTTCTCCATTTACAACAATTCTCTCCTACAAACATTTCCTTCACAACATCTCTCCTACAATGTTTCCCCCACAACATTTCCCATCAGTGATTCCCATCTCATTCCCATCAGTGACATAAATGACATTGCTCTCATTCCCATCAGTGACATAGGTGACATCCACCAATTAGAGTCCAGGCTCTGGCCAAGCTCTGGCTCTACTCAGATGGGATAATTGATGATAAACCCAGATGTTTTCTGCATCAAAATGTATCCAGGTCCCTGTGGCTTGGCAATTTGACCCTCTATACATGACAGCTGAGTCTACTTCTAAAGTGAGCTTGGAGAATCATTATCCAGGCATGATTTTCCAATTCCCAACTGCTTTGAGGTTTGTCAGCTGCTGCAGACTCTGGGGTGACAGCTCAGTGCCATCAGCAGAGCCATCCTGAGCCTGGCAGGTCCATCCTGGGTTGGTTTGGGATGTCTGCATATGTTTGTTTGTTTGTGTTTGCTCCACAGGCCCTGCTGGAAACAGCCCTGACCAGAGTGGTCCTGCCCATGCCTATACTGGTTCTACCTCCCATCATCATGTCCGTGCTGGAGAAGTGAGTCTGCCCAGGGGGAGGGAGGGAAGGGCCTCAGAGGGTGCCAGGCATGGACACTTTATGGGATCATGGAATGGTTTGGGTTGGAATGGTCCTTCAAGGTCATCGAGTCAAATCATTTTATGGAATCATGCAATGGCTTGGGTTGGAAAGGTCCTCCAAGGTCATCCAGTCCAACAGTTTTATGGGATCATGGAACAGTTGGAAAGATCCTCCAAGGTCATCAAGTCCAACCATTTTATGGGATCATGGAATGGTTTGGGTTGGAAAGGTCCTCCAAGTTCATTGAGTCCAACATTTTATGGAATCATGGAATGGTTGGAATGGTCCTCCAGGGTCCTCCAGTCCAACCATCCCAGCACTGCCACCCATGTCCCCAAGTGCCACATCCGCAGGGTTTTTGTTGGGTTATGTTTTATTCTGATTTAGAGATGGGATTTTAAAAGTTTTATTTTACTTTTAGTCTCATGTGAAGGGTGAGATAATACAGATGTTATAAGTTATGTTGTTACAATCAGAAGTCATTTCTTAATTATAATACACTATAAGTGTTTCTTGGCTTATTAGCTTTAGCTCCACTATGTTGTAAATGATTTAAAGCTGATTATTTAAAATTGCCCCTGATGAGTTTTACTACAATGTATCTTTTATAGTTCTAGTTCTCTAAAGTATCTAGTCCTTTTTGTAAGGTTATCTTTTGAAACTTAATTTCTCGCTCAACAGTTTCTCTCTTATTCCATGGCATTTCTAAGTCAGTATTTCTTATCTCAAGGTTTGCATACAGATGTACACTATTTGAACCTTCTGTCAGGCTTTGAGAATTTTCTATAAATCCATTTCCCACAGGCTTTGAAATCCCCCCAGGGATGGGGACTCCAGCCCCTTCCAGTGCTTAACAACCCTTTCCTTGAAGGAATTTTCCCCAAATCCATCCTAAACCCTCTTTGGTGCCCTTCCCTCTCCTCCTGTCCCTGTTCCCTGGGAGCAGAGCCTGACCCCCCCAGCTGTCCCCTCCTGTCCCCTCCTTGTGCAGAGCCACAAGATCCCCTCACATTTCATCCACCAAATAGATTTTTTTTGCATATTAAATTTCTACATTTAGAACCAATCATTTCCATTAATTTCCATCATTTAGGACCAACATCCAGCTTGTTGAAGTTTTATATTGACATAATTGTTTTAGCTCACTCTGACAGCCCAGCAGTTTGAATAACCCATGGTGGGAGGTCGGTGTGAGACAAAACCCCTGAATTCAGTGGAAAACTGGCCCTGATTTTTAGGAAACATTAGAGATTAAAAGGGCTCAGCTGGTGTTCAGAGAGATTATCATGGAATCATGGAATTGTTTGGGTAGAAAGACACCTTAAACACCATCTAATTCCAAGGAGGAGCAGATTCCAACCCCCTATAATTTTGTGCAAAACATTTGAATTTTATTTCATTCTCCTTCTGGACAAAATCTCTGCAGCCTCTTCCCTGCTCCAAATACTTTGTCACCCACAAAGCCAGGATTTACCTGCAGGATCTGCTGGGAATGTGCCTGGGAGTGGCTGTGCCTTACTCTGGAGTAACTTACTCTGGAGTAATTTACTTGGGGCTTACTCCAAGTCATGTGTAGGAATTGAGGCTTTGCACTGAGGTGGTTTTGTGTGTTCCCAGTGGTTTAACTGGTTCCCATTTAGCATTCAACAAAAATCAACACCCAGGACTTTAAATTGCTTCAAATTATTTTATTGCTGAGGACCCACAGATAAAACCCTTTATGTGCAAAAAATTTGGAGAAATTTGTAGAAAATTTCTCCTCTCTAAATTAATAAATTATTGTCTCCAGGAGGACACACTGAGGGCCCATCCTGCGTCATCCCCAGGCTGAAATAAACCTGTAAACTTGGATTGGCACCTGGGGAGAAAATAAAACTGATGGTGAAATTTGCTCCATCCTTTGCAGCAAAATAAAACCAGTAAATCACTTCTTTGTCCTCAGGGGCATCATAAATCCTTGGATTGATACGAGTTTTGTTGAATGCACCTGTGCTCAGTGCAGGCCTTTCTAAAACTGATTTTATCTGTGAACTTACAGGAGATTGCCCTCAAAAAAAAAAATCATCATTTTAACTTATTGAAAGCTTTAATTCACGTTTGCGAGAGAAAATTCTCCTTCTCGCTGTCACAAAACTCCGTGGGTATAAAAATATCCGGGCTCTGCTTTTGCCTGCCTGAATTGTGCCCGGAGCTTTGTGCCTGCTGCATTTTCCATCAGATATCCTCGGGTTCCTGGAAGGCTGGGAGTGAGAAGCAGCAGGGATGGGGAGTGAGGTGTGGCTTGGCCACGCTGCTGGAGCTGGTGGCAGCTCTGGAGCAGCCCTGGGACACGGGGAGTGTCCCTGTCTGTGCCTCGGGGAGCTGAAGGCAACTCTCAGATCTTAAAACTCGTTCCCAAAGGGCTCACTCAGAGCTGAAAGCTCATTTTGGGAAAAAAATAAAACAACCCTTTGGAGCGTTTGGGGAAAGTGTAACTCGATAAATTTAGTAGGATTTGAGTTTGAGGAGGGTGTTTTTAATGGGGGTGAGATCCAGGCAGGCATTATCCATTTATTTCTAGAAATCCCTACAGGGGCTGTAAATGGGAAGGATGAAGGTGTCACTCTGCAGAGCTGGGATCAGGAGCCACAATCTGGATCCTCCAATGGGTTTGCATTTGGGATTGTGGGAAGGAGGGGATGGTTCCTCCAATGGGTTTGCATTTGGGATTGTGGGAAGGAAGGAACTATTCCTGCAAGTTGTTTGAATTTGGGATGTGGGGAAGGAAGGGAACAATTCCTCCAATGGATTTACATTGGGATTCTGGGAAGTAGGGGATGATTCTGCCAATGGATTTACATTTGGGATTGTGGGGAAGGAAGGGAGCGATTCCTCTGAGTATTTTGAATTTGGGAAAGTGAGGAAGGACGGAACAATTCCTCCAATGGATTTACATTGGAATTTTGGGGAAAGAAGGGAGAGATTCCTCATTTGCATTTGGGATTGTGGGAAAGGAAGGGAGAGATTCCTCATTTGACTTGGGATTCCTCCGAGTAGTTTGAATTTGGGATATGGGAAGGAGGGGACGATTCCCGTGCCCTGTGTGTTCCCAGGTGCAGGTGGGTGATGGTGCTCACCTGGGTGGGTCTCCCACCCCTCCAGGGCCCAGCCCCTGCCCCCAGCAGGGTGTCAGACCCCAGGAATTCTCCCCACCTCGCTGCTCCCACTTTATTTTAAGTGGCCAGTTCCCGGCCGCCGTCTCTCTGCTCGCATCCAGGTCTTTCCTCTCTCCCAGCCATCTCTCCATCTGCATGTTTTAACTCCCCCAGCTGCCTCTCTCGTCTCTTGTGCCATTTTTTTCAGCTCTCTTGGCTCCTCTCTTCTCTTTGCCTGCTGTGTATTTTAACTCCCGGGGCCGCCTCTCTGCTCTCCAAGTAATTCCATGTTCCCTCCCACCGCCGCGCTCCCGCTCTTGCCCATGTTTCATGCATTTCCTGCTGCTTGGACTCTGCTGGAGCAGTGAACATATAGAACCAATGTTTATTTTCAGCCTGCATATGCCACGCAGGGAACACGGTGTCAGTTATCCGTGCAGATGTATTCTCATTGAGGTTTTATAAATAATATCTCGCGCCGGCAGCTCTCGCTGCGGGGAAATATCAGTATGGAGGTGTCTGAGGGGTGAGGGTGACTGACAGTGGGGATTCTGTGGCGTCTCTGTGTCACACAGGTGTGGGGACAGCAGCAGCCACTGTGGGAAGTTGGGCTCTTCATCCCTATTTCCTTTTATTCCCTTTATTCAGCCCCTTCTGTCAGTCCTTTGTTTGGTTGTTACGATGGAATTTGGGAGACGGAGCTGTTTGCTCCCAGCCACCATCCAAGGCTTCTCCAGCAGCTCCCTGCAGAGCTGCAGCTGCTGGCTGTGGGGCAGGCCAGCTCTAAGTGCAGCCTCAGTCTGAGCTCTGGGCTGGGAGAGCCCAAATTTTTGTCCCTGTGGTCTGGCCAAGAGTTGGAGAAGCTCATCCATCACCAGCGTCTGCTGGGGACACTTTGAGGGATCTCTGAGCAGAGCCTGAGCTCTTCCTGCATCCTTATCCAATCCCAAACCTCCTCTGTGCCCCTCAGAGAAGACCTCTCAGAGGGTCTGAAGCACTGAGAGGGTTCCAAGAGCTCAGGAATGTCAGGATGCACTGGAGAAGGCCTTGGAGCTGGCTGGGCAGTGTCTGTGGAAGAGACAAAGCTGGAGCTGCTGGCAAAGGGCAGGAGCTGAGGGAGAAACCCCACAGAACAGCTGTGTCCATGGAAGGGGAGCATTTCTGCTCTTCCTCATCTCCAGATCCTCCTCGTGCAGCAGTTCCCAGGGCTGTTTTCCTATAAATCCCATAAAACCAGGATGCTCCAGGGCTGGAACGGCACTGCAGAGCTGCTCTGGCTCATCTGAATCAGTGGCACCATCAAAAATGATGGCTTTTCCTGGGGGCTGGCCAGTGCTTTGTGGTGCAGGAAGGGATTTTCCTCTCCTTGAGCCCTGTTTGTCACTGCAGAGCTGGGGTGAGGCAGGAGTTCC
Source organism: Emberiza elegans (assembly GCA_024865655.1). Classification (NCBI taxonomy): domain Eukaryota; kingdom Metazoa; phylum Chordata; class Aves; order Passeriformes; family Fringillidae; genus Emberiza; species Emberiza elegans. The sequence goes on from JALJVW010002400.1 coordinate 915,538, forward strand.
CCTGGCCCTGTGTCCCCGGGTTTTCCTGGAGACATTCCCGTGCCAGGGAGTGCAGGATGCTCCCACAGGTGCTTCTCCTGCCAGGCCCCGGCCAGCCCAGCCCTCAGTGAAGTTTGTTTGGGCTCAGCAGCTGCCAGCAGTGACACCTTCAACTGCTGGGGCTGTTCCCGGAGTAAACACGGAAACTGCTCCTTTAATGGTGTCAATCAAGCACAAAAACCCCCCAGCCTCCCTCCTTTTGCATCTGCTGGGTCCTCCAGAGGGGCTCAGGCCTGGGCTGCAGGGTGAGGACAGTGCTGGCCTGGCCAGGTGGGACAGCAGAGCTGCTGGTCGCTGGTAGAGCTCAGATTTCCCAAAATTACCCAAAATGAGTGAGAAAAGCTGGGGCACAGAGCAGAGAGACCTGACAGGCTCAGCAGGACAGGGATCTGGGGATCCCAAACTTCCTGGGTGCATCAGAGGGGTGTTGTGAGGAGTGTGGGATTGCTCAGGATCCCCCAGGATCCCCCAGGACCCCTCAGGATTGATCAGGATTGCTCAGAACCCCCAGGATTCCCCAGGATACCTCGCGCCCCCCCAGGACTCTCCAGAACCCTTCAGGATTGCTCAGAATGCCCCAGGATCCCCCAGAACCCCCAGGATCACTCAGGATCCCTCAGGACCCCCCAGGAGCCCTCAAGATCCCCCAGGATCCCTAGGATCCCTCAGGATCCCTCAGGATCCCCCAGGACCCCCAGGACCCCTCAGGATCCAGGACTCCTCAGGATCCCCCAGGACACCTCAGGATCCTCCAGGATCTGTCAGGATCCCCCAGGATCACTCAGGATCCCCCAGGACCCCCAGGATCCCCCTCAGGACAGGCTCAGGATCAGGAGGAACCCCAGGAGGAACCTCAGGATTACCCCCTGAGGATCCCCCAGGATCCCTCAGGATCCCTCAGGACCCCCCAAGATCCCTCTGGATCACTCAGGATCCTCCAAGATCTGTCAGGATCCCCCAGAATCCCCCAGGATCGCTCAGGACTGCTCAGGAGCCCCCAGGATACCTCAGGACCCCCCCTAGGATTCCCAGGAACCCCAGGATCCCTCAGGACCCTACAGGATTGCTCAGAATCCCCAGGACCCCGCAGGATCCCCCAGGATCCCCCAGAACCCTCAGAACCCCCCAGGATCCTCCAGGACCCCCCAGGATCCCTCAGGATCCCCCAGAATCCCCCAGCATTCCTCAGGATCACTCAGGATCCCCCAGGATCCCTCAGAATTGCTCAGGATCCCCCAGGACCCCCCAGGGTCCCCCAAGGATTCCTCAACATCCCTCAGGACACTCCAAGATCCTTCAAGACTCCCCAGGATCCTGCAGGACCCCCCAGAACCCTCCAGGAACCTCCAGAATCTCCCAGGACCCCCCAGGATCCCTCAGGATTGCTCAGGATCCCCCAGGACCCCCCTGGACACCCCAGAATCCCCCAGAACCCCCCCAGATCCTCCAGCATCACCCAGGACCCCCCAAAACCCCCCAGGACCCCTCAGGATCCCCCAGGATTCCTCAGGATCCCCCAGAACCCCCCCAAACCCCTCAGGATCCCGGCGCTCCCCTCGCCCCGCGGCGTCTGGCGGTGTCTGCGCTGCCTCTGCTCCCGTTTGTAGCAACCAGCCCAGAAACCCCCCAGACTGTGTCAGCTGGGAGCCCGGGGCTCGCTCCCGTCATGTTTGGTTTCGCATCTGACACCTCCTCCCCGGCAAACACGGGCCCGGTTCAGCGCCCCCGATAACTCCCATATGGAATCAATTACAGCACCTCCTGAAAAACGCCAGGGGCAGCTGCCAAATTATGCAAAACTCAAAGCACTAATGAAGGCGGCGATGAAAGTTGAATGAAGGTGTGTTTACAGCGCCGTGTCTCCGAGCAGCAGATGCACTGTCTGTGTGTGTGTTTGTACCTATGGCCTACTCCGGGCCTACCCAGCCCTCAGTGAACCTCCCCAGCCTGTGGGGAAGGTGGAACAGGAAAGCTTTATAAATATGATTGTCTGGTAGAAGATTTTGAGAATATGGAAACTATAAGTGAGATTGAAATGAGAGCAAGCTTTGAGATCCCTTTGTTACTGAACAACTGGAAAACAATGGTGTGGCCACTGAAGGCCATGGCATGGCCATCCCCCTTTAATGAAACAACACCCTCTGCTTGCAGGCAGCTCCAAGGGTCAGAGCAGACCCTACAGCTTGGCAGAAAAAGTCCAAAGAGGAGTTTTAGGGTTTAAAATGTAACACAGTGTGGTAATGTAATGATTCTTATAGGCTGTATGGAAATGCTATAGGATGAGAGTTGAATGAAGGTGTGTTTACAGCGCCATGTCTCCATGCAGCAGATGCACTGTCTGTGTGTGTGTTTGTACCTGTGGCCTACTCCCGGCCTACCCAGCCCTCAGTGATCCTTCCCAGCTTGTGGGGAAGGTGAAACAGGAAAGCTTTATCAATATGATTGTCTGGTAGAAGATTTTGAGAATATGGAAACTATAAGTGAGATTGAAATGAAAGTAAGCTTTGCAATCCCTTTGTTACTGAACAACTGGAAAACAATGGTATGGCTGGCTGAAGGTGATCCCCTGTCGCTATAGGACATGAAAGAACACAAGCACACACCACTGCTCTCAAGGCGAAGAAAAAAGGGAAGTTTATTTTCTGACTTCAACATTTATAGTTTTCCAAGAGTACCAGTGGATTGGAGGGTGACAGTGCCACCTCTCCAATGACACTGGACAAACCAACAGTCTATCAACTTTCTCCTCTTCCATACAGGAATGCAAAACAATGAGTTATTTACAGAAAGTGTGTGAGAAAATTTGCTACAAGAATGTCAACATCAGAAGGCTTAGAAAATCTTAAAAAATCAAGGCAACAATCCCCTTTTCATTAAGCAATACCCTCTGCTTACAGACAGACCCACGGGTCAGAGCAGACCCTACAGCTTGGCAGAAGGGGCCTAAAGAGGAGTTTTTCGGGTTTAAAATGTAGCACAGTATGGTAATGTAGTGATTTTTATAGGCTGTATATAAATGTTGTAGGATTTGTATATTGTATTAGATTGATTAGTGAGAATCAGAATATTCAACACAAAAGAAGATTTATGGTATTGGAATGGGAACCTCACTCTCTTACCCTTTTACTCTCTTTTCCTTTTTACTCTTTTACCTTTCTTACTCCCTTACCCTCTTACTCTCTCACCCTCTCACCCTCTCTACCCCTCTCTTCTCTCAGGCCTGATCCAAGCTGTGCCTGGCAGCTCCCAGCAGGGCCCTGCACCCAGGCCCTTTGCAATAAACCCCAAATCCCAGCAGGGCCCTGCACCCAGGCCCTTTGCAATAAACCCCAAATCCCAGCAGGGCCCTGCACCCAGGCCCTGTGCAATAAACCCCAAATCCCAGCAGGGCCCTGCACCCAGGCCCTTTGCAATAAACCCCAAATCCCAGCAGGGCCCTGCACCCAGGCCCTTTGCACAAACCCAAATCCCAGCAGGGCCCTGCACCCAGGCCCTGTGCAATAAACCCCAAATCCCAGCAGGGCCCTGCACCCAGGCCCTCTGCAATAAACCCCAAATTCCAGCAGGGCCCTGCACCCAGGCCCTTTGCAATGAACCCCAAATCCCAGCAGGGCCCTGCACCCAGGCCCTTTGCAATGAACCCCAAGTTCCACGCCCTGGCTGCAGAGATCTCTCATCTCCATCCGTCCCGACTGTCTTACCCCCCAACGCTCTGTCACCAGCCTCTCCCCGCCTCTCCCAGGGTCTTCCCAGCACAAAAACACCTCTGAAACCACCACACGCGTACAGGAAAATCCCAGGAGGAAGGGGCATTGCGGGGTTTGAAGGGGGAAAGGGACAAGGCTGGAAGAGAAAGGGGAAGAGGAGAAGGAAGTGTTGCGGAATTTGCTGTTCTTTGCCATCCCAAGGTCAGGGGAGAAACATGGAGCAGTTTTTTATGCCAATGGGACAGAGCAAAAGTGTTGGGTTATGAAACTGGGGACAATGAAATGAACATGTTAAAGGGGAGTTGTGACACCATTAAAGTCCCTGGAGGGGGACTTTTCCCAAGAGCAGGGAGTGCAAGGACAAGGGGAGATGGTCTCAAGCTGAGGGAGGGAGGTTTGGATCAGATCTTGGCAAGGAATTCCTGGCTGGGCTGGAATTCCCAGAGCAGCTGGGGCTGCCCCTGGATCCCTGGCAGTGCCCAAGGCCAGGCTGGACACTGGGGCTGGGAGCAGCCTGGGACAGTGGGAGGTGTCCCTGATGGGCTTTAAGGTCCCTTCCAACCCCAACCATTCCATGATTCCACAATTCTCTTGTCCTCCTGCGGCTTTCCAGGGTGAGACCAAACTTTCCAACCTCTTGTTGAATAATCTGAGCCAGGGTTTAATTCCAGAGCTGCCCCTGTCCTGTGCATGGGGTGAGGTCCCTGAAACTCCTGTTCTTGGTGAAACAGCACCGATATTTCTGCAGGGTTATGGTGAGGTGGGATGGGGTTTGCTCCTGTGAATAAATCAGGCTCCTTCCTCTGCTTTTTTGAACATCTCTGGAGATGTTCAGTAATTCAATTTTTAATATCTCTATTTTGAGTACCTTTTGAGATACTCAAAATGCATCTGAGCACAATCCTGAATTCTGTGCTCCAGGGGACCCTGCAGGAGCAGGGAGGTGGGACTGGGTGACCTCGCTCCCAACCTCACTCACCCTGGCATTGTTCAGGCTCCAGAAGATGCCAGAGTTGGGCTGTCAGGGGGCTCTGAAGGTCCATTCCCTGACCCAACCCTTTGGCAGAGCAGGCAGGGCAGTGCTGTGAACTAAATCCCTCCTCACCACATGGATATTAATTTTATTTCCACATGGAGATTTTATTTTATTAATTTATTTTCAATCTGTGCTGATCCTCTGCCGTGAAACCCTTTGGAAGCTCCTCATCACTCCCTTCCAATGGGGGGTTAATGGGTGCAAAGAGGGATTTGCAGTGCAGCTGACAGCTCACAAAATGCAATATTTAACTCCCCTTCCTCCCCAGCTCGGTGTCAGGAGCAGGGATCCAGGGACAGGAGAAAACTGGACCTCTTGGCTAATTATGAGTCATTTATTCTGAACCACACAAATTCTCCAATCTGAATCCCAATTAAGACATTACACTACATGTGTTAATTAGTCTGCTCTCCTTTTTAAATCGAGCCATAACTCTTCCTAATTAGGAGGTCTGCCCTTGTAATTTGAACTGGCCTGGGCTGGAAGCACCCCTGGAAGTCACACCTGGGGGCTGGACCCGGGATCCTTTTAAATTGGTTGAGGTTTTACTTGGGTGATTATAAGGTCCCCGACAGGGCAGTAATTACAGAGGGTGCAGTTCCAAATTAAGATGTCAGGGGTGGTGTCAGCAGCAAAGCTTGGCTCTAAACTGAGCCCCAGGAGGCTGTGAGGATCTGCTGCTGGGAGTGTCCCAGTGAGGGCTCTGATGGATCACAGCAGCTTCAGCAGGTCAAAAACCAGCTCCAGGAGGTGCCCCAGCCCATGCCAGGGATGGTCACAGCTCCAGGAGCTGCCCCAGCCTATTCTAAGGATGGTCACAGCTCCAGGAGGTGCCCCAGCCCATGCCAGGGATGGTCACAGCTCCAGGAGCTGCCCCTGCCCATGCCAGGGATGGTCACAGCTCCAGGAGCTGCCCCAGCCCATGCCAGGGATGGTCACAGCTCCAGGAGGTGCCCCAGCCCATTCCAGGGATGGTCACAGCTCCAGGAGCTGCCCCAGCCCATGCCAGGGATGGTCACAGCTCCAGGAGCTGCCCCTATGCATCCAGGGATGGTCACAGCTCCAGGAGCTGCCCCAGCCCATTCCAGGGATGGTCACAGCTCCAGGAGCTGCCCATGCCCATGCCAGGGATGGTCACAGCTCCAGGAGCTGCCCCTGCTCATGCCAGGGATGGTCACAGCTCCAGGAGCTGCCCCTGTGCATCCAGGGGTGATCAGGGCTTATCCAGGACAGTCCTGGAACAGGGCAGGTGTGACAGGGTGTGGAGCAGGTCAGCTGCTGTCCTGCTGGGACAGGTGACATTTCCTGCTTGGATGGGTCACCTTTACTGCTGGGACAGGTCACATTTCCTGCTGGGACAGGTGACTTTTCCTCCTTGGACAGGACATCTTCCCTTCTTGGACAGGTGACCTCCTTTCCTGCTGGGACAGGTGACGTGCTGTCCTGTTGGGACAGGTCACATTTCCCGCTGGGACAGGTGACTTTTCCTCCTTGGACAGGACATCTTCCCTTCTTGGACAGGTGACCTCCTTTCCTGCTGGGACAGGTGACGTGCTGTCCTGTTGGGACAGGTCATTTCCCGCTGGGACAGGTGACTTTTCCTCCTTGGACAGGACATCTTCCCTTCTTGGACAGGTGACCTCCTTTCCTGCTGGGACAGGTGACGTGCTGTCCTGTTGGGACAGGTCACATTTCCTGTTGGGACAGGTCACATTTCCTGCTGGGACAGGACATCTTCCCTTCTTGGACAGGTGACCTGCTGTCCTGCTGGGACAGGTGACCTCCTTCCCTGCTTGGACAACTGACCTGTCCTGCTAGGGCAGGTGCCCTGCTCACCTCCTTGGACAGGTGACCCACTCTCCTGCTTGGTCAAAGCCTTGCAGGCTCCTCAGAGGAGTCTCAGAGCTGCAGCCATGCTCTGTGCAGCACAGAGCAGCTCAAGATTGGAGAACAGAAGTTTGATTTTCACAGCACAAATTGATAGGATCAACTCTGTCTCGAGAGCTTATTAGTGAGGAGCTGAGCTGCTGGAGCAGTTAAACCCTGGTGCTTGCTCTCCCCAGGCTCCTGCAGGGTGGGGAGGCTCAGGCAGGAGCAGGGCATGAATTCCTTCTCTTCACATCCCCCAGGAGTGCTCAGAGCCAGCACTGGAGGTGCAGCAAGGGGCTGAGGTGACCTGGGTCCAACCTGGCTGCAGCCCCGTGCCAAGGCAGGGGAATGGTGCACTTTGGGTTGGGAATGGTTTAATCCCAGGGATGTCACCTCAGGGATGGATGAGCAGGGCTTGGTGTCATCTCTTGTACCTTCCCTGGCCTAGGAGAGCTCCATGGCCACCCCAGGGGGAAGGAGATCATGGAATCATGGAATATCCTGAGCTGGATCCACAGGGATCATCCATCCAGCCCCAGGCCCTGCCCAGACCCCCAAATCCCACCCTGGGCACCCCTGGAGCGCTGTCAAAGGCTCCTGGAGCTCTGGCAGCCTCAAGGCCGTGCTCATTCCCTGGGGAGCCTGGGCAAAATCCACCTTTCCCTAAAATCCAACCCAAACCTGCCCTGGCCCAGCTCCAGCTGTTCCCGATGTCCTAAATAACCCAGCAGCAAATCCACTCCCTCTCCACATTGTTCAAATACACTGAACATTCCAACAGAACTCCCTGTCCTGGTGTTGGTTTATATTTCCCTTTTTTTCATTTGAATGATAGGGATCCTTTTTGTAAATGGCTCTGGAATAAATCCTTCATAAATTATATTTTCCCCTTTAACACTGGTAAACTGCCTGAGGCAGTTATTATCTATATTATTCATTTAATCATTATTTATAAAATTTATTAAATATTATTATTTAGAATATTTAATAAAAGTATTTATGATAGTTAATATAATATTTGTAATATTTAACATCATGTTTACAATATTTATAGATGTTTAAATTTTATAATTTTATATATTATTTATAAAAATATTTATTATTATTTATAATATTTTAGTTAATATTTATCCTGAAATATATTGAATATACCAGCCAAATGTTGTCCCAGTTTTCTGGTGTTAATTCCATCAGAAGGGTCACTTTTGGGTCATTACCAGAACTTGACCTTGCAGGTACCTTCAGCAGTTTGCTGTTAACAAATCTTGAACTCATAAACATCCCCCAGGAACAGGAAATGTCCAAACATCCTTGCGCCCCTCTGCAGGTGTTGGATTTTAACAAATGAAGGGATTGTCAGTGCTGTGCCTTTATTACCCCATTAATGAAGCTCTTTATGCCCTTCCCAAAGCTCCCAGAGCTCCCAGTGCCTCTCAAGGACCTGGGGCATCAGCTCCAGCCTGCTGCAGGTGTCACCTGAGCTGGGCTCACCTGGGCTGGGCTCACCTGTGCTGGGCTCGCCTGAGCTGGGGTCACCTGGGCTGGGCTCACCTGGGCTGGGGTCACCTGGGCTGGGGTCACCTGTGCTGGGCTCACCTGGGCTGGGGTCACCTGAGCTGGGGTCACCTGTGCTGGGGAGCTGGGATCACCTGTGCTGGGCTCACCTGTGCTGGGCTCACCTGAGCTGGGCTCACCTGTGCTGGGCTCACCTGAGCTGGGCTCACCTGTGCTGGGCTCACCTGCTCTGCCTCACCCAGGGAGGAGCTGGGGGTGGTGGTGACCTGCTGAGGAAGAGCTGTTCCCCCCTGGCAGGGCTGGGAGGACCCTGGCATGGGGAAGGTGTCCCTGCCATGGCAGCAGGAGGAGGAGTGGGATCGTCTTTAAGGCTCTTTCCAAGCCAACCCATCCCATGGTTCTCTGAGGGGGCTGGCACCAGTGAGGAGAGGGGCACAGCAGGTCCAGGTGAGCAGCAGAGTCCATCCAGGGATGTCCTGCACTCCCCTTTGGGAGGGATGGAAGTTGGACAAGGAGGTATTCACAGATGTGTGTGCTTGGCAGAAAGATCTCTGGATGTAGAACCTGAGAGCAGAACAGAGGTGGAAGCAAGTTTTGATATAAAAGAATCATACACGTCTAAATTAACAATTACTGAGCCAGGACATTTACTGGACAACCAAGAAAGCAAAGGTTAAGTCGAGCTGGAAGGAGGTTTTTTATCTCTAAAACAAAGGATAAGTTGACCACAAACAAAAAATGCTTTCTCCAAGCAGAAATAGGTCTTAAAAAAGCAGAAAGATACCACAGGCAAACAAACATTGATGTGACAAGTAGGAAAAAGATCTAAGAATTTTCCACTGCAAGAGAACTGAAAACAACTTTAAGCTTAAACTGTAACACACTAACTCATGTGATTGGATAGTATTATATATAATATATATATATACACTATTATAGATATATATGCTATTATATATATATAATATATTATATATAATTGTAACATACTAACTCATGTATGGTGATCATGGTACTAACTTGTATGGCGATTGTAACACACTAACTCAGGTGGTTGGATAGTATTGACCATGACATTGTAACATACTAACTCATGTATGGTGATCATGGTAACTTGTATGGCGATTGTAACACACTAACTCAGGTGGTTGGGTAGTATTGACCATGACATTGTAATGGCAGTTATGATAGGCTGTAGGTAATAGTAAAGGTATTGATTGGTTGTTACGTATTAAGATGCTCAGCAAAGGAAAATATAAAATGCAGTGTAACCAAAACTAAAGGGTTCAGGCTTGCCTTTTCACTGCAACAAAACTGGAAAACAACTTTAAGCTTCAACTGTACCGTACTAACTCATGTGGCTGGATAGTATTGACCAGAACGTGGTAATGGTAGTCATGACAGGCTGTATGCAATGGTAAAGGTGCTGATGGATTGTTATGTAGGAAGATGCTCAGCAAAGAAAAATATAAAATGCAGTGTAACCAGAACTAAAGGGTCGATCAGGCTTGCCTACAGCTGGAGCTGACTGCTTTAGGCATGGCTCTGTCCCCCACGACCCAAGGCTGCTATAACATCTATACAGTAAACCCATTGAAGAGCTGCCTGCAGTCCCACATCTCTGCCTCAGGCTCTGGCTGTCCCCTGTCCCTGCAGTGCCCTAACCCAGCCTTTCCCCTGCAGAACCTGGCTCTGGCTGCCCCTGCAGTGCTCTAACCCAGCCTTTCCCCTGCAGAACCTGGCTGTCCCCTGTCCCTGGGGTGCTCTAACCCAGCCTTTCCCTTGCAGAACCTGGCTCTGGCTATAACTGGGGTGCTCTAACCCAGCCTTTCCCTCACAGAACCTGGCTCTGCCCTGTCCCTGCAGTGCCCTAACCCAGCCTTTCCCTTGCAGAACCTGGCTGTCCCCTGTCCCTGCAGTGCTCTAACTGAGCCTTTCCATTGCAGGACGTGGCTCTGGCTGTCCCCTGTCCCTGGGGTGCTCTAACCCAGCCTTTCCCTTGCAGAACCTGGCTCTGGCTGTCCCTGGGGTGCTCTAACTGAGCCTTTCCCTTGCAGAACCTGGCTGTCCCCTGTCCCTGCAGTGCCCTAACCCAGCCTTTCCCTTGCAGAACCTGGCTGTCCCCTGTCCCTGCAGTGCTCTAACCCAGCCTTTCCTTTGCAGGACCTGGCTCTGGCTGTCCCCTGTCCCTGGAATATTCTAACCCAGCCTTTCCCTTGCAGAACCTGGCTGTCCCCTGTCTCTGGAATATTCTAACCCAGCCTTTCCCTTGCAGAACCTGGCTCTGGCTGTAACTGGGGTGCTCTAACCCAGCCTTTCCCTTGCAGAACCTGGCTGTCCCCTGTCCCTGGAATATTCTAACCCAGCCTTTCCCTTGCAGAACCTGACTGTCCCCTGTCCCTGGAATATTCTAACCCAGCCTTTCCCTTGCAGGACGTGGCTGCTGAGGTGCCGGCCCCGGATGCTGCTCCCGGTGCAGAGCCTCGTGTGCCTGGCTGCCTTTGGGCTGGCCCTGCCCCTGGCCATCAGCCTCTTCCCGCAGATGTCCGAGGTCAGTGGGGTCTGGGGCTCTCAGGGGGTGACAAACCACGGCCTCTTTGCCTTCCTGGGGGATGCCCCACTCCTGTGGGCCCCTCCGTTCCTGGGCAGTTGGTTTCTGCCCCTGCCCTGGGCACTGGGAGGCACACCTCGAGTGCTGTGCCCAGCCCTGGCCCCTCAGTTTGAGATGTTTGAGCCCATCCAGAGGGGGCTGGAGAGGGGCTGGGCACACAAACCCTGTGAGGAAGCCCTGAGGGAGCTGGGGGTGCCCAGCCTGGAGGAAAGGAGGCTCAGGGGTGCCCCCATCCCTCTGCACAGCCCCTGCAAGGGGCCTGTGCCCAGCTGGGGCTGGGCTCTTTCTGCAGGAACCGACACAACCAGAGGGCACGGCCTCGAGCTGTGCCGAGGGAAATACAGGCTGGACAGCAGGGAAAAGTGTTTTACAGAAAGGTGATAAAGGTCTGGGATGGCTGCCTGGGGAGGTGGTGGAGTCCCCATCCCTGGGGGTGTTTAACAAGGCCTGGAGGTGGCACTGGGAGCCAGGGTTTGGTTGGGGGGTTGGGGCTGGGGTGGACTCGATGATTTGAAGGTCTCTTCCAACCCAGGGGTTCTGTGAGTTCTGTGTAGAATTCTGTGTAAAATTCTGTGAATATTCCTCTCCTGAGCAGCACAGCTTCACCAGGCAGGGGAAGGCCCCTCTCCTTCACACTGGGCTTTCCTTGGATTTAAAATATTGAATCCAAGCTCTGTCCACGAGGCCAAGAGCCTGGACCACCCTTTTGAGAGGGAAGTTCTTCCCCAGAGCTTCTCTGAGGGCTTTTTGCTTTTTCATCTCCTGGGAAGGCCCAGCCTGGGGGTGAACAAAGGAAAACCAGCCAAGGAAGCAGGGAATGACCAATGCAATCACTCAGAGCAATTTAGCTGAACAAATTGCTCGGGTGGGTTTATTTTAAGTCTTTAATTTTGGTGACTGGAGCTTTTCCTGGTTGTAAATCTGTGCATTTCCAGAGAAGGTCTCTGTTCCTAAGGGAGAAAAACAAGTGCTCTCTCACAAGGTTCTTTTCCTGACACTGGACCGGGAGTTTGTATCACTGTCTGCACGTGAATTCATATTTTTTTTTCAGTCTGGATGGGTTTATCCATGACTTCCAGCCAGGGAATCTTGCTGTACACTTGTGTGCTGACTGACAAACACGTTGGGAATTCTCTGTTGTCCTTCTTGCTGTCTCCAGGCTGAGAGAAAACTGTCCCTTCTCTCTAAGAACCTGAATTTATCTCCGTCTTGGAGCCTCTTGCTAAAAGACGTGTTTGCTGAAGCTTTAATGATTCATATGGCTCTTCCTTAAACTTTTTCTAATTAGTCAACATCGTTTTTGGAGCCCTTCCATCAGGAGCAGACACAGCGTTGCAGTCAGAAGCTGCACAAGCCCCAGTTGCAGGAGCAATGTGATTTCCCTGCCTCTCGTGGGCTCTGTGCACCCCCAGAGCCTGGCAGTGCTTTTGGCAGGAGCTCAGCCTCAGCTCCAGGCCCTCGGCTCTGAGCTGATCCCCAGCTCTGCTCCCAGCCTGGGCTTGGCACGGCTGAGCAGCGCTGCCAGGTCTCACACCTGCTCAAGGTGGAGCTGGAGCAGGTCCAGCCTGCCCGTGGGAAGGAGGCTGGGGCACGCAGCATCCCTCCTGCTCCTTTCCCGGGGAATCTGAGCAGTTCTAAGGCTGGAAAAGCCCTCTGAGGTCAATGAGTCCAACTGTTCCCCCAGCACTGCCAGGGCCACCGCTGACCCTGTCCCCAAGTGCCACATCCACAGGGCTGTGAGATCCCTGCAGGGATGGGGACCTGCCCTGGGGCTGCCTGACCACCCTTTCCAGGAAGAATTCCTTCCTCATATCCAGTTTAAGCCTTCCCCGGTCCAATTTTCCTGGAAATTTCCAATTCCCTGCCTATTTCCAGGAAAAAAAACCTTTCAGGATAATCAGGGGAGCAAGGCCACAGCAGGTACCACCAACCTGATTCATCCCAAAGGAGACATTGCCACTGTTCCTCCAAAATCCTGGATTTCTAAAATGGTTTGGCTTGCGAGGGCCTCAAGGACCCTCTCATGGTTTTCTGCCATGACCAGGGATATCTCCCACTGGAATTGTGGCTTTCTGGGTGACAGAATCACAGAATCACAGAATGATGAGGCTGGAAGAGCCCTCTAAGGTCATCGAGTCCAACCTATACCCTAACACCTCAACCAGACTGTAGCACCAAGTGCCATGTCCAGGCTTTTTTTAAACCCATCCAGAGATGGTGATTCCACCATTTCCCTGGGAAGAGCATCCCAGTATTTATTATTATTTTGGTGAATTTTTTTTCCTAAAAATAACACATACCTCACATAACTTCTCCTGTGCAGCACCTGATACTCCAGCAGGGAAAATCTCACTGATTTTAGGAGCTGAATGAATTCTAACCCAGAGGGAAGCTTCAGGAGTGGTTTGGCTCTGGGGACACTGGGATTGCAGGCAGCAGTGACAGCGTTGTGGGGAGTGACCTCGTGCAGGCAGCTGAGATGTTCTGAGCAGAGCAAACGTGAATCAGCCCTGCTGAGGGCTCAGACAGGATGATGTGTGCTGCCCACACACCCTGCCAGGGAAAAGGAGCCCTCCAGAGCCTGCCTGGGCTCTGCCATGCAGCTCTGCTCCAGGGGACGAGAGCCCTGCACAGCTGGGTCCCACATCTGCTCACACTGCAGGCCCAGGGCCGCCAGGGGCAGCCTGGGATGATCAGGCACAGAATCCTGGGATGGTGTGGATCAGGAGAGATCCCAAATCCCACCCAGTGCCACCCCTGCCATGGCAAGGGACACCTCCCACTGTCCCAGGTGGATCCAAGCCCCAATGTCCAACCTGGCCTTGGGCACTGCCAGGGATCCAGGGGCAGCCCCAGCAAATCTGGGAATTCCAGCCCAACCCCTGCCCACCCTCCCAGCCAGGAATTCCTTGCCAAGATCCCAGCCCAATCTCCCCTTTCCCAGTGGGAGCCATTCCCTGGCTCCTGTCCCTCTGTCCCTTGTCCCCAGTCCCTCTCCAGCTCTCCTGGAGCCCCTTCAGGGTCTCTGAGGATTCCCTGGAATTTTCCTTTCTCCAGGGGAACATTCCCAGCTCTCCCAGCCTATTTTCCCATTATGTTTGCAGTTTCTATAAACGTGTGAGTGTTTAAAAGGACATTCCCCCCATTCTCCAGAATGTCTTTGGAGGTTTCTGTGGGGATGCTCAAGGGAGCAAAGTGAGTGTTTTACCTGGACCAATCCCTCTGCATCCATTTCTGGATGAGAAATCCAAGTCTCCTTGCAGGGAGTGTTTCTCAAAACCTGGGAATTTTGGGGCACTCATCACCAGACCCGGAGCTTCAGTGGTTGGGCTCGATGACCTTGGAGTCTTTTCCAACCTGAATGATCCCACGGTTCTGTGCTGTCAGATGAGGAATTCAGAGGTGTGCAAGCCCTGATCTCTGTGGGAATGTCTTTGCTTTTCCCATGGCCTGGGTGATGGGCACAGCAGGACAGGACCATGCTGCTGTACCAAATCAGCAACAAGGTGTAAGAGATGTGCTCTGTTCCAAAACAGGGCTGTGCTGTGAGCAGCAGGAATCGTCAGTGAGCCAAGTTCTGCCCTTGATCTCACACTCAGAACCTTGTGGAAGTCAGGGAGCAAACACAGAGCCTGATGTGCCATGGAGGGCTTGTTTTGGGCCAGGAGTTTGCGTGGCCACCTTTGATCCTAACGGGGCTCAAGCTCACAATTGGTTTTCCAGCAGAACCGAAGCCTTGCAATAGGTTTAATGAATTTGCTGGGTAAATGCAGCCACCTTGTCCCATCAGCTGTAGCTGCTGCAGAGTTACTCCTGTGTTACAACAATTCCAGGGAAACCAGGCTCAGCTGTGGCTGAAAAGAGGGAAAGGGAGTTCTGGAGGTGAGCAGCCTCCACGTGCTGGGAAGGTTAATGCACCCTGAGCCTTTTTTGGGTCCATATCCAGCCTAGCCAAGCCCTGGGTTTGGTAGGGATGAAATTCCACTTGGATTTCTGCAGTGGTGCTCCAGAAACACAGCTTGTTTCTGGATATTATGGCTCTAAAGAGAACATTATAAAAATAAACCCCTCCATGTACCAGCCATGAAACCATGGATCCATGGGAATACTCACGCTGGAGCTGCTGAGAAACGTTCTTGTCATCCCAGGATAGTGTTAACTGTGGTACCTAAAGGCATCAATATGCATTGAGTAATTCACTGCTGTTAAGTTTAGGAGAAACATGTAGTTAATGCATTGAGCCCACAACCTCCAACTGCCTCCCATGCCCCCCGGGGAATCTCTTCCCTCTCCCAATCCCGCAGCATCCCCACTGACAACTCCTACTCAGCTATGCACTGCCAATGGAAACAGCTGTGACAGCTCCAAACCGAAAATGGGCCTTGTGCAAATGAAATTCAGTGTAGCAGCAGAAGAAAGAACCACGGGGTTGCTTCCCTGCCCCGTGGGCCCTGCTCCTCCAGAGCGTTCCTCAGCAGATCCACCAGGAGCTCCTGTCACCCCCTGCCCGCGGGGGTCCTGGGGACAGAGGAGGACAGGGCCAGGTGAGGGAGGGAGAAATGGAGCTGGAGAATGGCAGAGCAGCCTTCAACCACCTGAGCCCCTCACCTGGGGGAACTTTAAGGGTGTTTTTAGGGTGATGCTCAAGGTGTCTTCCAGAATGAGGCTGATTTCAGCATTTCCATAAAAATAATCTTCCTTTTGGATCTCCAGGACAAGGGGAATAAACAGCCTAAAATCCAAGGCTGAGCTATTGTTTTCCAATCTGTTTTAGCCTTCATCTTGTTGGCAGGCTGCTTTAGAAAAGCAAAAGGTTAATGAGCCAATGTGCAGTGGGATTATTGCAGTAAAGATGACAGTGAACCAGTAATTACTAATTAGATGCAGTTTAACAGGAGGAACAAGTGAAATCTCCTCTTCACCAACTGTCAATAATTAGCAGATTTGGTGAGGTTGAAATGTGTCCACAGTTAAAAGGCTGATTTTTTAATGAAATGGCACTTGACAAAAGAGCTGTATGGAGGTCACAGCCATAGCCCTCGAGACGCTTCCCCATTCCATACTTAGGAGGGAAATCAGATGCAATCCAGCAGGGGGTCCCCATGGAACCATCCCTCCCTTGGGATTGCTTTGCACGGGGGGGAGGGGAGCAGGAGGGATTCTCTGCAGTAATTTTGTCCAACTTGGATGAGAAGCCAAGGAAGGGATTTGCCAGCTGCCATGGGGAAAAATGTTTGAGAAGTGAGAAGTTCTGCTTTGCTTCTGGGGCTGGGGAACGGTTTCCTGGGAGTCTGGGAGCCCTTGGGATGGAGGCTGGGCTTGGAAGGAGCTCCTCTCAGCAAAGAAGTGCCACGAGGTCCTGGAGGGCTGGCAGGAGGCTGGGAGCTCAGTGGGCAGAGACTCCCAAAGACTGCAGAGGATTCAAGCTGTGCCTCAGAGATGGTTCCCTCCTGCTCCAGGAGCACCACGAGGTTCATCTGAGGTTCCTCTCCTGAGTGCTGACCCAGCTTATCTCCTGGTTTATCTCCTGCCTTATCTTCTGGTTTATCTCCTGCCTTATCTCCTGGTTTATCTCCTGCCTTATCTCCTGGTTTATCTCCTGCCTTATGTTCTGGTTATCTTCTGTCTTATCTTCTGGTTTATCTTCTGGTTTATCTCCTTCCTTATCTTCTGGTTTATCTTCTCCCTTATCTTCTGGTTTATCTCCTTGCCTTTTCCTTGTTGACAAAGCAAGAGTGTCTCTGTTCTCCATGTGAACCTTGAATGAAGAGATGATCCCAGGGGGCTTCTTGAATGCCCATGAAATGATTGATTTGAGCAGAACCCCCAAGATTTACAGGACAGTGAGTGGCTGAGCACTGGCATGGCTCAAGGAGGACTTGAGGGAAAATCTGAGGTATTTGGGAGTGTGTTGAGCTCCTTTCCAGCCTTCAGATGAAGGGTGGTGGTGCTTGATGAGGTTTCTGGAGTTCCTCAGTGAGGATGGACTCGTTGCTGTCAGAGGCTGGAGAATGAGAGACCCTCCCAGAGCCTGGTGCTGCCCCTGGCAGGGTGAGGTGGCAGGACAGGAGGTGACATCTGGGGACAGCAGGCCCTGGGGGTTGCACAGAACTCCAGTGGAAGCTCCCAGTCCGTGTTTAATGGCCTAAGGAAGTCCTAAACTCCATCTGGACTCCCAGCCCCAGCAGGATCCAAACACAGCCTGGGGCACTGGCCATGGCTGGTGGATTGTCCCCATCCTCCCTGGGGCCGTTTGGGTTTTCCAGCTGATCCTGGGGGTCCTGCTGCCAGGGGAGCTGCCAAGAGATGAAGGCTCCCTTAGGGTGGGAAGAGTTTGCCCCAGTGGATGGACACAGGCTGGGCCATCCTGGTGTTCCCGGTTCCTGTGGATTCCCTGTCTGGCCTACGGCAGGTGCTGAGATATGGGGTTAGGAATTAGGTTAGAAATCTATTTCAGATTCAGGTGAAGTGTGCTGCTTTGAATTGTTTAGTCTGAGGAGTCTATTCATTTGCTGTGTCCATAAAAAACTTGTGTTCACAAAAGCCTGCAGCTCTCAAACCTGCCTCAAACAAGGTGGAAGGAATGTGAACTTCCAAGCTAGAAGAAGATGAGAAAGGGTCCTTAAACCATAAAATAAGAACTAAACCAAAGGTGCAGGAGATGGACAGACAACCAGAGAGGTCTCTGCACAAAGACTAATAAGAAATAAATATGCATAAACCTATTGCAAAAATTAATGCATATGCAACAAATTAGGAGACAAAGTTTAGACCCTCAAAGGGTGCACATGCCTTTAGAAGTTGTTCAGCTTGTGCCCAGCACTGTAATAAACACTCCACCTTTGAACTGTAATTAGTTGAAGAGTCATCTGTCCATCCATCAGTGTCACAAGTTGTGCTGTGCTGGTTTTTCCTGGGGTCTCTCAAGGCTGATGGGACTTATCTCAGCTGAGTTTTGACACCAGAGCACCAGAATCCCCCACTGAGGTGGGTCAGGTGTCCCTGCTCCAGGACAGGCCTCAGGTCAGCATTGGAGGGCACAGATCTCCTCAGGTGAAGGGCACATCTGTCACCCCCAGTTCTGACGGAGCCACACCTGGCTCCTGGCTGCAGGGATCTGCCCCAGCTCCTGCTCCCACCTGGACTTTCTCTCTCTGGCATCATCTCCACCCTCAGGAAGAGGCCTGGAGCTGGGTTTGCTTTAGAGCTTGCAAGGTCAGGCCACCCTCCATGGGATAAACCCCAGGTCAGTGTGACAGCAGAGCTTTTTGGGGAGCTCAGGTGCATTCAAGGCAAGGACAGAGGCAGGTTCAGGTGCTCCAGACCTCCCTGAGGCACTCCAGAGCATTCCTGGGTGAAGGGATTCCCTAAGAGCATGGGAAAGGATGCCAGGCTTAGTCCTGTCCTGCCCTTGTACTTTCCAGTACCATGTGTACTATTGTACTTTACAGCATCAAATGTCAGGTCTAGAAGACTACACAGCAAAAGTCAAGGTAAAGAGCAAGGAGCAAGGAGTTTCCCTTTTTGCTTTCTGAGTGAAGCAGTTCCTCATCTGCCTTCCCAGAAGAAACACCACAGCGTGTTTTCTACTCCTCCATAGGCAGAGTCTTCAGAGCATTATTAAAAGTACTCTTTGCTCAATATGCAGGAAGATTTCTTGACAAGAGCAAGGAAAACACAGAATTCAGAGTAAGCAAAGAGCTACAGTGATTGAGAATGAAGAACTGGCTTTTCATTGTGTCAGAGAGGGAATGAAGTCAGGCCCAAGCAGTGACAGTCGTGGCTAGGAGACATACCAAAGCCAAAAGTGGCTGCAGTGGTGCTTTGTCCTGAGCTGCTGATCCAGGGAGGGCTTTGGGTCAGAGCCTGGTGCTTCTGCAGAGACCCCACAGCCCAGACATTCCATTGCCAGGACGTTCCAGGTTCTGCTTTTTGCACGGTAACTCCTCATCCCCACCATGTGATGATGCTCCCTCAGGTTCTCCTTCTGGCAGGGAGCAGATGCTGTGTCCTGGTAATTCCCTTCTGCCTGCTCCACCTGGTGCAATTCCAGCTGCAGATCCATGGTGCAATTCCAGCTGCAGATTCGTGGTGCAATTCCAGCTGCAGACCCTGGTGCAATTCCAGCTGCAGATCCATGGTGCAATTCCAGCTGCAGACCCTGGTGCAATTCCAGCTGCAGATCCATGGTGCAATTCCAGCTGCAGATCCTGGTGCAATTCCAGCTGCAGATCCATGATGCAATTCCAGCTGCAGATTCGTGGTGCAATTCCAGCTGCAGACCCTGGTGCAATTCCAGCTGCAGATCCATGGTGCAATTCCAGCTGCAGACCCTGGTGCAATTCCAGCTGCAGATCCATGGTGCAATTCCAGCTGCAGATCCATGGTGCAATTCCAGCTGCAGATGCCACAGAGGCAGCCCTTGCCTTGTCCCAGGGCCACCCCCATTTCCCAAACTCATTTGGAAGCTCCTCTCTGCCATGCCCTTTGGATTTGTGGATTTTCCAGTCCCAGCTGAAACTCCTCCGGACCAGGAGAGAAGGAGCCAGTTTGGCCAAGCAAAGAACATTTCTGGACTGTGACATCTCCCATTTCCATGGGGTTTTTCCCTCACTTCTTTCTCAAAATCAAAGCATTTCCCTGCTCTGGAGCTGGGAGACCTCGGTCACTTCTTCTGGGAGCAAATGCTTCCCTAAAATCCTGGAATCATGGAATGATTTGGGTTGGACCCACCTTAAAACTCATCTTCCACTGTCCCAGGCTGCTCCAAGCCCTGTCCAGGCTGGTTTTGGGCACTACCAGGGATCCAGGGGCATTTCCAAGGGGAAGGAGAAGGAGAAGGAGAAGGAGAAGGAGAAGGAGAAGGAGGGAAGGAGAAGGAGAAGAGAAGAAGAAGGAGAAGAAGGAGAAGGAGAAGGAGAAGGAGAAGGAGAAGGAGAAGGAGAAGGAGAAGGAAGGAGAAGGGGAAGGAGAAGGACGAGAGAAGGAGAAGGAGAAGAAGGAGAAGGAGAAGGGGAGAAGGAGAAGGGGAAGGGGAAGGAGGGAAGGAGAAGGAGAAGAGGGGAGAAGGGGGAGAAGGGGAGAAGGGGAAGGAGGAGAAAGCTCTGGCCTTCAGGGGCTCCACCACCACTGCTTAGGAGCCCCTGGGCCACTTCGGGGTGGTTCAGTTTCCACCTGCTCCGCCTGTTTGGGTGATTATTGGGCTCGGTGACACCTCGGGGCCAGGGAAGGTCAGCAGTGAGCAGAGCCCCGGTGGCTGAGGGGGCTGTGCCTTTGTTCTCCCTGCCCTGCCTGTCCCGGAGCCTTTGATTTGTGGCCCAGCTGGTTTTTGCTGGCCGCTCCTGGCTGTGCTCCTTTGTTTCCCCACTCCAAGGTGCTGAACATCCTGCAGAGCCCTAAAACGGCCAGGTGGAGCAGCAGAGCTGGGCAGCAGGGCCTGACCCGAGCTGTTCTTTGTGGCCAGGGGCTGGCTGTGGGAGCAGGGACCCTCTGCAGCGCCCAGGGCTGTCAGACAGGATCTGGTTTCATGTTTATACCCCTGGCCCTGGGAGACAGGTTCAAGTATGTAAACTATCCCCCTGCAAGCACGGGCTGCTGCAGGTGTGTGGGTGCTGGTGGGCATAAAAAAACATTCCTGACACCAGCTCTTTTGAGGAGGCTTCACCTCCTGATGGCTATAAGCCATTAGGAGTCAAAAGAAAGAGCTGACATCCGACAAGTCCGGATAAACAGCTAAACATTAACCCTTAAAGTGGCCCGAAAAACAGACTTAAAAGGCTCTTTGTGGAAAGAAGCCATTTTTTTCGCTGGCCTGTTAATTGCTGTCTTTCTTCGGGACACCTTTCAGCAGCACCTTCTGTAAACAGAGGGGCTCCTCCCCAGGATTCCTGCCCTGCCCTGGCCATTCCTGAGCCCTCCCCTGGCTCCTGGGCTTTGCTGCTTTACTCTGGGCCTGAAAACCAAATCCCTGCCCCAGCCTGACCCCCCCAGCCACTTGCTGGGAATCATGGAATACCCTGAGCTGGAATGAGGAATGATCCATGAAGAATGACAAATGAAGAGTGCAACTCCTGGCCCCACACAGGAATCATTTAATCAGAAATACCTTTAATATCATCATTCTTGGTCAGAGGCCTCTTTGTCTGGTGCACCCCCAGATCTTCCCTGCCCCTCTCCTGCCTTGCCCCTCTCTTGTCACGCAGGTTTGGGTTTGTCCTCTTTGGAGGTGTCACATGGGGTTGGATTTGTCCTTTTTGATGTCTTTGGAGTTGTTTTGGCCCATCTGGAGCAGCTCTGAGCCCCCCAAGAGGTGCAGGATGCAAAGGAAGGGGATCAGCTGTCCAGACTTGCCTGCTTAGGGCCGAGGATGCCTTATTAATCACATCTCACATATGTAATTATCTGTAATTGCTTTTTGAATTTCCTGTTCCTAGTGAGGCTGGTGGTCTATGAGAGAAGGAAATGTGCTGCAGGTTGGGATCCTGAGGAATTTGCTGAGCATCCCTAAAGCACCCGGGGCATCCCTAAACCCTGCTCTTCCATCGAGCTCTTCCTCCTGAACAGCAGGAGAATCCTGGGGTCGATGTCTTCAGCAAAGAGCAAGCAATTCCTTCTTCCTTGGCAGAGCTGCTGGAGGAATTCCTGCTGGAATGGACCTAAGAGCTCATTTTCATCCAAATGGAAGGGTTTTAGTACTGTCCACATTCAAAAGTAGGATTTTTTTCTTCCAAGAAAGGAGAAACTCTCAGTGTCTGTGTAGGTGCTTTCCATTCCAGCAAGGGTCAGGAATCATAACCAAACTCTGCAATTTTGGGAGCTCTCAAGGCCATATTTGGGGTGGGCTGGTGATTTTTCCATCAATCCACTGGCTTGGATGTTCCAAAAAAAAAAAAAAAGCTGCATCCTGGAATGTGAAGGCTCTTCCAGGAAGCCAGGGAGAAATTCCTTCAGCCCTGTCCTGGGGAAGGCCACGAGCCCTGAGGTCACCACACTGCTGCTCCTGTGCCAGCCTGACACCTTTCTGGAGCTGCTGTGGAAGTGAATTTATGTTGGAAATCTCAGGTTTACCCCCTCCCACCCCTCCCACACTGAGCAAACCTCCAGAGCAGAGGGGAGAAGGTTCAGCTCCCACAGGGGCCTTGGGTGTCTCCTCTCTCTGGAAGATTTTCTGACCTTGCTATTGAATCTTAGGGTCTCAAAGCTTTTATTTGGGGTGTTTGGTGGTTTTGTCTGAGCAGCTGAGGTTTCTGGACCTCCCCTCTGAGCAAACCTCCAGAGCAGACAGGAGAAAGAAGGTTCAGCTCCCACAGAGGCCTTGGGTGTCTCCTCTCTCTGGAAGACACACAGGGAAGTTTTTCTCACCTATTTGAAATCTTAGGGTCTCAAAGCCTTTATTTGGGGGGTTTTGGAGGTTTTGTCTGAGCAGCTGAGGTTTCTGGTGCTGTGGGCAGCCCTCTGCTTTCCCAGAAGCCCCAAACTCACAACTCTGCAGTGAGCTGGAGCTGGTGCCGTGCTGGGGGCTGAGCTTCCAATTTTTATAAAGCTGGAAGTGCTGAGGCTCTGAGAGCTCAGTGTTAACTTAACCCCTCAAAAACCACAAAGAAAAGCTCAGAAACCATCAGATTTCAAGCAGCAAGGCCAAGAAGAAGCTCCTCGTGTGCGCCAGGTGTCCCTGATGTTGCCCTGAGGCCCTGCAGGAGTCCCTGAGGTGGGGCAGTGGAGCAGGAGAGCTCCTGGGGATGGACTGGGGATGACCACGGGGCTGGAGCTCAGGAGCTGCTGCTCCAGGACAGGCTGGGACACGCAGGGAGCGGGGTCACCTCGCCAGGTGTGGGGCTGGGATCCCACCTGCGCTCTGTTATCCTGGCTGCTATCATCGCTCACTGCACAGACACCCTGGGCCAGCTCCCTGCTCCAGCCACACATCCACATTCCCAGATTTCCCTTCCTTTTCCCTTCCACAAATCCACGTTTCCCTTCTTCCCACCTGATTTAATGTCGAGGTCTTTGCTGAGTTTTTTCCTTGGAGAAGCTGTGCTGTGGTAATGCCCCAAAAGTTTAAAAATCTTTTAAAACTCCCACCCTTTGTGGGGGTCCCAGTTGTTGGTTTCTCTGGGTCTGGATTGAAGGCATTTGGGACAGTAGTTCATGTTGGGACTCAGGTGTTCATTATTTCTGATCAGTAAAACAGTCTCACTAGTGAGAGTTCAGCAGCTTTTCATTGGAAGGCACAAAATGCCCAACAATCTCTTGTTGCAAGGTCTTTTAAGGCTAAACTATCCAGTTAAGATCTGACACCTGGATTATTTTCCTTTTTAACCCAATAACTGATCCCACAGAGCTGCAATGGGGACTTTGCTGCCCAATTACAAAATGCCTCCCAAACCCATGGAGAAGGAAGAAGAAGAAGCTTGAAGAAGAAACCCAGGATGACACCCTGTGCTCTCCATCTTGCTTCCATCCACAACACACTAAAATCCCCAAACCTCAATTTCTCACCCAGTGACACACCTGCACTACTCTCTGTAATCTATTTCACACTTTTGTGGGTTCCAGTCTATCTTGAAGTCTGGAAACTTTCTCCATGAATGAGGGTCAGAGTCAGTGCTGCCCTGGGGCTCAGGGCACCCCAAAGCAGACACAGAAATATTCCCTGTGTGCTCTGGGTTTCCACAACCCTTGATTGTAGAATCATGAAATTAGCTTGGAAAAGACTTTGAAGGTCGTCAAGTCCAACCATTAGCCCAGCAGCACCAAACCACAGAAGCACAGGATCATTTAGGCAGGAAAACCCTTTAAAATCATCAAATCCAACCGTGGAACCAGCACTGCCCAACCCAGTGAAGGGGGGGAAGTTGCAGTCCCACAGCTGCCCCAAAAATCCTGAGATCTGCTCAGCTTCAGGGCAATTGGTTATTCCCATTTCAGCTGAGGACAGGAAGATCCCTGCAAAGCACCCCTGGCAAACAAAAAGTCTCCTGAAATGGAAAAAAACATCAAAAACCACAACAGCCAAATATTCCAGGACAACAGAAATCTCCTGAACTTAATAACTCTCAAAAGCAAAAACAGCCAAACATCCCAGAGCACCCAAATATTCCAACTTTCCTCCATTTTTATTGTTTAAAGATAAACTTTCATTTCAAGCTCTGGTGCTTTTTAGTTCCCCCAGCCCAGGGTGAGGCAGCAGCCCTGGGATTCGGCTCCGGTGGAAAGGTGTTGACCATGGGTCCTGTCACATTTCCAGCTTCCCTCCCTTCTTTGGAACAGTGAAAAGGAATAAATTTGTGATAGTTGGCTCCTGAGATTCACCCATTCCAGATTTTTCTTTGCCATGAAAGCTTTGGCCACCAGCACCCACCTCCAGCTGCTGAAGGACAGGGTGGAAAGGAGAGGATTTTTAAGGTCCCTTCCAAGCCAAACCATTCCATGATTCCATGGGTCTAATCTTGACCTGTCAGGAGACTTTCCATGGTTTTGTGAAAAACATTTTGACTGAATACAATGGTTTTTTTATTATGAAAACTGAATATTTCTTTTGAAGACAGGGGTCAAAAAGACTTGAGAGAAACTTAAAATGAAGAAAACTGTACTGGTCACCTCTTAAATTCAATTTTTATTATTAATTTGAAGGAAAGCTTCACAAAATTCAGGTTTCTCTCAAAAGTGTTTTCCCCCAACTCTGTGATTTGGGCAGAAAACAGACTATCAGTAATTCATCAATCATTCATTTGTACTTCCATCATGAGAACATCTCTCAACCAGTGTGTCCAGTTTTGGGGCACACCAGGATTTCAACTGGGTAGGGAAACTGGGAAGTTGTCAGAAAAGAGCTTTAACACCAACATTTCAGGCACCAGTCTGCCTTGCTGAGGAGAACCACGAGTTTTGTCTTTGGTTTTAACAAAGCTGAGCTGATACTCTTTGGATGCTTGCATGGGAGGAAAATCTCTGTCAGGAGGGAGCTCCTCGGGGCAGCAAATGGGTAAATGAAGAGCTGGGATTGTGGATTTAGGAAAACGCCAGCCCTGGGGGTGGCTGGTGCTGTTCAGAGCAGGACACGGAGAGGCCTTGGGGCTCTACAGCTGCTTGGGCTCTGAAACCAGGGGCTGGAGATGCTCTGAAAAATGTTTTCTGTGATATAATCAAAAGGTTTTTGGAGTATTTCCTGAATTCTCTCACCTTCAGCCCCCCCCAGTTGGCTGCAGGTCTGTGGCAATTCCAGGAGGAGCTCCTTAGCCAGCCCTGCTGTCCTTGTCCCCTTCCTGAGGGATCCATCCGTGGGGGCACTTGAGTGGCTTAGGTGGGATGGGACCTAAAAGCCATCTCATCCACCCCCTGCCATGGCCAGGGACACTTTCCATGGCCAGGGACACCCTCCATAGACAGGGACACCTTCCAGGGACACCTTCCATAGCCAGGGACACCTTCCATGGGCAGGGACACCTTCCATGGCCAGGGACACCCTCCATAGACAGGGACACCTTCCAGGGACACCTTCCATGGGCAGGGACACTTTCCATGGACACTTTCTGTGGTCAGGGACACTTTCCATGGTCAGGCACACCTTCCATAGGCAGAGACACCTTCCATGGACAGGGACACTTTCCATGGACAGGGACACCCTCCATGGATGCTTTCCATCGGCAGGGACACCTTCCATGGACACCTTCCATGGGCAGGGACACCTTCCATAGATGGGGACACTTTCCATAGACAGGGACACCTTCCATGGGCAGGGACACCTTCCATGGGCACCTTCCATGGACACATTCCATGAACAATGACACCTTCTATGTCCAGAGCCACCTTCCATGGTCAAGGACACTTTCCATGGTCAAGGACACTTTCCATGGACACCTTCCGTGGCCAGGGACACCTTGCATGGTCAGGGACACCCTCCACAGACAGGGACACCTTGCATGGACACCCTCCATGGACACGTTCCATGCAGGGACACCTTCCATGGGCAGGGACACTTTCCATGGTCACCTTCCACTAGGCCAGGTGCTCCAAGCCCCATAATCCAAGGGGAGCTGGTCAGTGACCTGAAATGCTGCTGAGATGGCCACAAATCCATGGGATGGGATGGATCCATCCAGAGGGGCTGGGAGAGCTGGGGGAAGGACTTGGGGAGACATTTCCCATCATTTATCAGCACCCCTGGATTACTGGGAAGGTCCCATTGGATTGGGAATGCAAATGGGTGGGGCCCTCATGACAAGAAAGGGGCTGGAGTGTGACCAGGGCAGGGAACAGAGCTGGGAAGGGGCTGGAGAATCCCTGAGGAGCTGGGAAGGGGCTGCAGAATCCCTGAGGAGCTGGGCAGGGCTCACCTGGAGCAAAGGAGGCTCAGGGGCCCTTGTGGCTCTGCACAGCTCCTGCCAGGAGGGCACAGCCGGGGGGATTTGGGATCTCATCCCAGGGAACAGGGACAGGAGCAGAGGGAACGGCCCCAGGGGATCTCAGGATGGATTATTGGGAATATTCCCCATGGAAAGGGGGGTCAGGCCCTGGCACAGGGAGGTTTGGAGTCCCCATCCCTGGGGGGTTTCCCAGCCCTGTGGCTGTGGCCCTTGGGGACATGGGGCAGTGGTGGCCGTGGCAGTGCTGGGCATGGTTGGGCTTTGTGATCTCCGAGCTCCTTTCCCTCCCCAAACATTCCATGATCCCGTGGTCCCACAGCCCTTCCTACCCCTGGCTGAGCCTCCTGAGGGCTCTGAGAGCCTGCCCTGCCCTGGGCTCTGCCCTGGTGACCAAAGCCCTGGGAGGAGATGGCCCAGAGCTGCGGGAAGGGCAGGAGACCCTTCCCAGGCTCCCGAGGAGCCACCAGCGCCTCTCCCTGCTGGCGGCAGCAGCCGCAGTGACCATGCCGGCCCTCCCTTCCCCCAGCCCCCCTGACCCTCCCCCTCCCAAATTTGGCTGCTTTCTCCCTTTTCTCCCCCCCTTTTTTTTTTTTTTTTTTTTTTTTTTTTTTTTTTGGCTGAGTGATGAGCTGTATGCCAAATCCATCTGCTCCTGTCTCCCCTAGCTGCCTTCCATATCGTTCCAGGATCCCTGGCAGCCAGCCTAGACCTATCTCTCTCCCCGCACTCTCCGGAGCACATTCCTTTCTACACCTTTTCCCGAGCTGGGATAGAAATGAGTATCAACCCCAAACAAAAAGCATCTGCTTCCTGCCTGCTGCTGCCTCACCGGCCGTGCCTGCACGCTACACCCGTGTCAGCAGCCATGCAAAACACAGGGAGCCCCCCGGGAGCCCCCCGTGCAGCGCCCCGAGCCCCCGCGCCCGCTCCCGCGCCGGCTCCGCAGCACCAGCTGTGACCACCGCACCATTTGTTCCTCCAGCCCACGCCAGCACTCCCAGCCAGTTCTTTATCACCCCAATTAGCCTTGTCTGAGCTGATGAGAGGAGAGAGGCTCCCACTGCAAGGCAAGGGATGGGGGGAAGAGAGCTGGAGAGCCGGGGAGGCGATTCCCAGCTTTGTTCCCTGGGAGGGAGGGATGGGTTTCACCCTGGTGCTGGCATTGCTGCCATCCTGCCCTAGATACCTGGGCACTGCTGGTCCATGAACAGGTGATTAATAAGGGTCAGGGCACTGAGATTTTTGGGGGTTTCCCTCGTTTTCCCCTTGTGCTCTTGGAAAGGAGCATCCTTGGGTTTCACCTGCTCCCAGGGCCTGGGGTGGGCTGTGGTTCCCTGCGAGGGATGGGTTTCACCCTGGTGCTGGCATTGCTGCCATCCTGCCCGAGATACCTGAGTGATGCTGCTCCATGAACAGGTGATAAATAAGGCTCAGGACACTGAGATTTTTGGGGTTTTCCCCCTTTTCCCTCTCATGCTCTTGGAAAGGTGCATCCTTGGGTTTCACCTGTTCCCAGGGCCTGGGGTGGGCTGTGGTTCCCTGCGAGGGCTGGGTTTCTCCCTGGTGCTGGCATTGCTGCCATCCTGCCCGAGCTACCTGAGTGATGCTGCTCCATGAACAGGTGCTCAGTAAGGTTCAGGGCACTGAGATTTTTGGGGGTTTCCCCCATTTTCCTCTCGTGGCTGTCTGCTGGAGTGAAAGGAGCATCCTCAATATTCACCTGCTCCCAGGGGCTGGGGTGGGCTGTGGTTCCCTGGGAGGGATGGGTTTCACCGGGGCACAGGTGATGGCAGTGCTGCCATCCTCCCCGAGATACCTGGGCACTGCTGGTCCATGAACAGGTGATTAATAAGGGTCAGGGCACTGAGATTTTTGGGGTTTTCCCCCTTTTCCCTCTCATGCTCTTGGAAAGGAGCATCCTTGGGTTTCACCTGCTCCCAGGGGCTGGGGTGGGCTGTGGTTCCCTGGGAGGGATGGGTTTCACCCTGGTGCTGGCATTTCTGCCATCCTGCCCGAGATGCCTAAACACTGCTGGTCCATGAACAGGTGATAAATAAGGCTCAGGGCACTGAGATTTTTGGGGTTTTCCCTCGTTTTCCCCTTGTGCTCTTGGAAAGGAGCATCCTCAACATTCACCTGTTCCCAGGGCCTGGGGTGGGCTGTGGTTCCCTGTGAGGGATGGGTTTCACCCTGGTGCTGGCATGGCTGCCATCTTGCCCGAGCTCCCTGAGCACTGCTGCTCCATGAACAGGTGATAAATAAGGTTCAGGGCACTGAGATTTTTGGGGGTTTCCCCCATTTTCCTCTTGTGCTTGGCTGTCTGCCAGAGGGAAAGGAGCATCCTCAACATTCACCTGCTCCCAGGGGCTGGGGTGGGCTGTGGTTCATCCCAGCCACGCTTCTGGGTGAGCTGGGAGGTGCATCCTGGTGGTGTCCTCAGTGAGGATCTCCCTGGATCTATGGCAAAGCTTCCAGGGTGCTGAAGGAATTCCTGCTTCTCCCACGGCCTCATTGGGGAGCTCCCCATGTTGGGTGCCAAGCTGTCAGTGCAACCATCAACCCCAAATCCTGGGCTTTGCCCGAACTCCCCCCTTGTAGCACTGTCTGGGAGTGGTGCTTCCCACGCTGGGTCCCTCAGTGCTGCTGGGAGCTTCTGTCCCTCCTGGAATTCTGCTGGATTCATTGGCGAAGGCCCTTCCCTGGTAACACCGCAGTGCCATCATCCCAAAGCCAGGAGGGGACCCCTCCTTTGCCCTGGCACGGATAGAGCTGGGAAGAGGAGGGATGGACACCATTCAACCCCAGTGCCATGGTGGGCACTGGTTTGAAGGGACAAAGTGCCCTGTGTGGGACAGTGGGACAGGTCCCAGCAGTGCAGGCCCAGCCTCCTCCTCACTGCACCCTCCGAGGCAGCTGCTCCTTCACAGGAGGGTTCCCAGCATGGCCATGGCCATGATCAGGCTCATCTTGGCAGCTGAGACACCAAAATCTTGACCAGGAGCTGTGGTCTCCACATCTGTCACAATTCCATGGCCAGCTGGCTGAGCAGGTCCTGGATTCTGGACAGCTGGAACGGCAAAACCCCCAAATGGGGGAAATTTGCAACAAAAAACACCAGCAAGGGAGTCAAAGGCTGGTGCACAGCAAGGTTGTGGTTTGAGGTTTGATGTTGTCTTGGTACCTGTAACCCACCACCATCTCCCTGTTCTTCTCCATCTGATTTCCAGGTGGGAGGAGTAGATTCCTCCTGATGGACTTCTGAGCAGCTTTCCCAATTTCCTGTGCATTTTTCCTTGGTGCAGATGCACCCCTTGGAGCTCCTGAGGCTCTGGAGCAGATTTTAATCCCTTCTTGATTAAAGTCAGTCAGAAGGAGACCTGCAGAGGAGGCTCCAGTCCAACCAGTCCCCCCCAGTGTGTCCAGCATGTTCCCAGGCTTTGGGAAGGTGCTTGAGCTTGGTGTCCCAGCTCCAAAGCAGTGTCTGTGACTGGTGGTGTCACAGGGGGCCCCGACTGGTGCCCATCCTGCACGAGAACCACGGAATCATTAAAATGGAGAAGCCTCAGAGTCCATCCAGTCCAACCATTCCCCCAGCACTGACCGTGTCCCCAGGTGCCTCATCCATGTGGTTTTTGAGCACTTCCACCTTAGGCATGAATCCTAAGGCACTTCCCACGTCCTTCTGCTCCATCACCAGACCCATCCCACCTCCCTCCCACCTCCCTGAACCCACCTCAGACCCTTCTGTACAGATGAAGAGCCCATTCCCCACATAGGGAAAGGAGCTGTTTCCCCCCTGGCCCAGGGGATAGAAGCTGGAAGCATCTCCAAACAATTATCTCATCTCTTCCTTCCACCAAGACAAGCTCAGCTCTGCCTAAACTATTCCTGATGGCTTCCCTGTAATTTGTGCTGAAAACTTCCCACCACAGACGCCCCACACCTTCCCCCAGCAGTCGGCTGCGATATTTTGCTCTTCCCACCAGGATACTCTTCCTGCTGTTCAGCTTGGATTGTGCTGGCTGCTTCTTGAATTGTGTCCCACGAGAGAGAGCGTGAGCACAGCCCTGCTCCTTCCTTCCCTCCTGCCTTCCCTCTCCCTGCACAGCCTCAGCTTCCAGCTGGGCACAGCCCCGTCCCCAGCACCCCGGGGCTGTCCCAGCCCTGGCCTGGGCTCCACTGGGGCAGCTGGGCCTTCCTCGGGGCTCCCAGTTCTCCAGACTGCTGGAGAGGGTGGGATTGGGGGGCCTCCCTGTTGGGTTTCTGTGGAGCAGGTTGGGTTTGAGCCGCCCCACTTCCCATGGGCGGTCAGCGCCGACCCTCCCAATTCTGGGCGGAATTAATTTCAAAGCAGGATCACTGCGTTGGAAAAGCCCTCTGAGATGACAGAACCCCCCCTGTGACCCATCCCCACCCTGGCACCAGTGTGGCATCCCCCCCTCCAGCCATTCCTCGCCCCCCAGGCTGGGCTTCCACTTCCCCCCTGGATGTTTTCCTGAACCCCAAAAGCCTCGGAGCTGCTCCGTGCGTCCCTGGCAGAGAACGGCCCAGACAATGGGAGGAAAGCTGCGTCAGAGGCAGGCAGAGCAGAGCGGGGCTGATCCTCCCTCGGGAGGGATCCGTGGGATCCGGATCCGCTGCACCTTTCCCGGTGCTCTCCCGGCACAATGCTTCACTTTGTGCTGCGGCACTGAAAGGAATGGTGAAGTTGCTAATAATGGCACTAAAAGAAAATATGCTACATCTGTTATGGATAGCAGTACAAAATTAGCTGATCACACCTCTGACACCCAAGATGTCTTCACTTAAAATACTCGTTGGCTTTACTTTACATAATTTGCTGATTATATTTAAAAGAAATACAATTTTGCAATTACTGTTCTTTCTGGTGTGCTATCTATGCATCATTTTCTTTTTATGTTTATATATTTCTCCTTCATTAGTGCAGTCTGAAGGGTGATTAGATCCCTTCAAACATTTTACAGAGGTTAAACGTTGATTAAGATTTAATTATTACTGTAAATAGCTTGGAATGACATATGGTGCAAAAACCTGACATATGTGCATTTGAATAAATGAAGTGCTATTTCCCATGATGCTTCAGTAGCTGTTTAACAGCTTTGCTGAAGGGTTATGTTGCACCTCATGTTAAGATTGCTTTGATGTTATATTTTGTTGGGTTTTTGCAGCTGAAAGCTAAGAACAGTTTTTCCAGTTTTTAAAAACATTGAATATTTTAAATACCTAAATTGTTTTGCACAAATTTTTGCTAATTTGTCTAACTAGGTTAAACATTTTCAAAAGCATTTCGATTTTTAACGTGGGTTCCTCGCATTGTGTCAGCACCAGCGTGGGTTCAGTGTACAGGATTCCCAAAATTCCAGGTTCTCCCAGGTGTCCTGGCCCGGCTGGGAGCGGGGTCTTTGCTTCCCAGGAGTGCCACGGATCCCTCCCGGGGATGCAGAGATTCCAAGCGATTTCAGAGCAAGGGAAAGCTTCAGGAGGAGCTGGTGGAAGGAAAAAAAATTAGGGAAGGGATGGAGATTTTATGGAGATGGAGAAAGGGGCAGGAAGGGTTTGGCCGTGAGGGTGGAGCCCAGCCAGGCTCTTCCCTCAGGCACCACCTGGGCTTTGGCAGGTCCAGCCCGGGGCTCTGGGTGCCGGGAGCTGCAGGGAAGGAAGGGATGGGAGGCTGGGCTGGGTGGGATGTGCTGGAGCCTCAGACACTCAATAATTCATTGAGCACTGCCAGGCACAGAACGTGCAGCGTTCCCTGTGCTGCAAACCCATCCTCATCGGGGAGGGGGGGCACGCGCCAAACACCAGCAGCAGCGTGGTTGGCATGGAATTATCCCCATCTCCTCCCTCTCCGTGAATCAATTCTCCAACTGATCCATGCCTGGGCTCTGATCCTGCTCCTCTTTGCCTCCGCAGATCGAGACGTCCCAGCTGGAGCCGGAGATCGCCATGGCCACCACCAGTAAAACCGTGGTCTACAACAAAGGGTTGTGAGTGCAAGAGGAGCATCCCAGCCCAGGAGGTCTGGGGAGGGAAGAGGGGAAGCTCCAGCCCTGGGAGAAAGCAAACAACAACAAGAAGAGGATGAAATAATAGAGCTCAGTGATAGGAGCTGCTCCCGGCAGCCCGGGAGTGAATTAACACCTGCACAGAACTGACACCTCACACCACTCAAAAAGATTCATATTAAAAGTTTTAACTTAGCAACAGGAGCAGCAACTACAACAAATAAAATCACCTTGAACCACTTTAGAACTAGCTAACAAAACTCAGAATGGCTGGCACTGCATGGAGGAGACCAGGGGTGAGCTCAGAGCTGCCTGCACGGCACAGACATCACCCAGCCCATCCTGTGTCTGTGGGAGCTCACTCCTCACTGCTGCTGCACAGCACCGGCTCTGCAGAGACCACGGGCAGCGTGGATGTGATTGATCAGGGCATTCATTGGGAATGCCCAGTGTTGATTTCCTGCCCATCCCACCCCAGCACTCGTGAGCTGAAGAGGAATCGCCACATCCGTGTGCCCAGCAAAGGGCTGGGCTGTGCCCTCCATCCCTCCTCCTCCTCCTCCTGCAGGCACTGCTGGTGGCATCCTGCCCCTCACTGCGAGACTGGCTGGCCCTGGATCCCACCCCCTGGAATTCCACAGGGCCTTTGGCCTGGGTTCCAAGATCCTGGAAAGCCAAGGTGCCCATGGGTGGAGTGTTGGAGCAGAAATGGTGCTGGAGCTGCTCTGTTCCTCTGCACAGCCCTGAGGGGGGTTTGTCCCACCCAGCACCCTCTGACGTGGTGCTGCTAATCTGAGGTGGTCGGCTAAGCCACGCTTTGCTGAGCTGGTGTCTAAGGACAGGATGTGCTTTAAGTTTGGATCAATCCCCAGCTGGGCAGGCAGCTGGACAAGGATCATGGCAGCCCCTTCCAACTAGAATTCCTCTCCTCTCCTCTCCTCTCCTCTCCTCTCCTCTCCTCTCCTCTCCTCTCCTCTCCTCTCTCCCTCTCTCCTCCTCTCCTCTCCTCTCTCTCCTCTCCTCTCCTCTCCTCTCCCTCCTCTCCTCCTCTCCTCTCCTCTCCTCTCCTCTCCTCCTCCTCTCCTCTCCTCTCCTCTCCTCTCCTCTCCTCTCCTCTCCTCTCCTCTCTCCTCTCCTCTCTCCTCTCCTCTCCTCTCCTCTCCTCTCCTCTCCTCTCCTCTCCTCTCCTCCTCCCTCCCTTTTTTTTCCTCCTTCTCCCTTCTCTTCCCCTTCTTCCTCTTCCTCTTCTTTCCCCCATTTTCCAACCCCTCCGCTCAGCACACCCAGCTCTGCCCAAGTCCCTGTGCTGGTGCAGACAAGGACCCAAAGCCAGGTCCTGGCAGCTGTGCTGAGCTGATGGCTGTGCCACTGCACCTTCAGAGGGGGCACTGCCCTCTGGGGACATCTGTCTGTCTGTCTGTCTGTCCCTTCAAGCTGTGGGGTGGTTATAGGGGAGAGCTGAGTCACCCCCACACTGCACTGAGTTTGGGGCCACAGTTTGGCTTTCTGGCATCTCACAAAATTCCACAAAAATTCACCCCAAAATCTGACCCTGAGGGACTCCCTCAGCTTCATTTGGAGCATGGCCACCAGCAGAACATTCCAGAGGCAGGATGTCCCTGCAGGACCCTTGTCCCTATAGGATCCATGTCCCTGCAGGACCCATGTCCCTGCAGGGATCCATGTGCCTGAGGGATCCATGTGCCTGAGGGACCCATGTCCCTGAGGGTTCCATGTCCCTGCAGGACCCTTGTCCCTACAGGATCCATGTCCCTGCAGGACCCTTGTCCCTGAGGGATCCATGTCCCTGCAGGACCCATGTCCCTGAGGGTTCCATGTCCCTGCAGGACCCTTGTCCCTGAGGGATCCATGTGCCTACAGGATCCATGTCCCTGCAGGACCCTTGTCCCTGAGGGATCCATGTCCCTGCAGGATCCATGTCCCTGCAGGACCCTTGTCCCTACAGGATCCATGTCCCTGCAGGACCCTTGTCCCTGAGGGATCCATGTCCCTGCAGGACCCTTGTCCCTGAGGGATCCATGTTCCCTGCAGGACCCATGTCCCTGAGGGTTCCATGTTCCTGCAGGACCCATGTCCCTGAGGGTTCCATGTCCCTGCAGGACCCTTGTCCCTGAGGGATCCATGTCCCTGCAGGACCCTTGTCCCTACAGAATCCATGTGCCTGCAGGACCCTTGTCCCTCCTTGCAGGTTCCATGTCCCTGCAGGATCCCCATGGAGAGGGCCCCATGGTGGTGCTGGGGTGGCACAGGCTCTTACCCTTCAAATCCCAATTTCTTGTGGGGCTGGGGAGGGTGGGGGGAAGGGGGAAACCAAACCCCACTGACACAGAATGTATTTGATGGATTTCCTGCAATGCCTGGGGTTGGGAGGTGTGAGCCCCCCAGGTGTGGGGCAGAGCCACAGGAACGGGATGCACCCCGTGGGGCAGCTCAGGGCGCCGCTCCTGGCCTGCCCGCTGTGAATGAGCAGGAATTGCACAGGGGCCATGGATGCTGTGCCTGTCAGCAGGCAGCACGGGAGGGGCAGCCCCAGGCCCTCAGAGCTGCTGCTCTGGGACAGCTCCTGGTCCCAAACCCCGCTGGGAGCCCGGAGCGGGCCCTGCTCAGCCCTGGGGCCGCTCTGGGTGGGTTCCACAGGGCCGGCCCACTGGGCTGGGCCCGGGGCAGGCCCTCAGTGCACCGGATGAGATGAATGCACCTTCCAGAGCATGGGCCCAGCCCAGCTGGCAGCGGGGCAGGCCACGAGGGGGTGACAGCTGTCCTGGGGACATTCCCATGGCCATGTGTGCCACTGGCAGCACCCTGGGACAGACAGCTCCTGCAGCAGTGAGGGGGAGCCCAGGGCAGGGGAAAAGGGACGTGGCAGTGCCCAGGGAAGGGGAAAGGGATGTGGCAGTGCCCAGGGAGGGCAGCAGGGATGTGGCTGTGCCCAGGGAAGGGAGCGGGGATGTGGCAGTGCCCAGGGAAGGGAGCGGGGATGTGGCCATGCCTAGGGATGTGGCCATGCCCAGGGATGTGGCCATGCCCAGGGATGTGGCAGTGCCCAGGGATGTGGAGTGCGGGGAGGGATGGCAGTGCCCAGGGAGGGGGGGCGGGGATGGGCTGTGGCCAGTGGCCTGGCCTGGCAGAGAGCTGTGAGCCCAGAACAGACCCTTTCCCCGGGGCTGTGGGGTGCTGGGGGTGCAGGCAGCCCCTGGCCCCACGTCCATGGGCTGTGTGGAGCAGGGAAAGGCTCCTCTGAGGATGGGATTCCCCTTGGCCAGAGGGGCAGTGCTGCAGGGTGGGCACAGGGCTGGGGCAGGGGCAGCTCTGGGGCTGGCAGGAGAGGGCTCCTGGCTCAGGTGCCTCTCTGGGGCAGCCGCCCCCCTTCCCCCTTCCCCGAGGTTCTGTTCAGAGCTGCCTCATGCCAGGGTTCTGTTTGGAGCAGGGGGAAGGAGGAAGGGATGGAGGCTCTGCTCTGCTGTGAGATCCCGGAGAGGAGCGAGCAGAATTTGGGGTTGTGGGTGATCACAGAGCTGAGGGTGGTGTCTGAGCTCGGGGGCACCTGCAAGGGATTCCAGGCTGGGCTCTGCTGCCATCAAGGAAAACCAGGGGTTGCTCGGGTTCTGCCTGGGGAAGGAGCCAGATCCCGATTTCCCCGTGGTGGGAGAGGCTGTGGGTGCTGTCCCTGCATACAGTCACCTGCAGGGATCACACATCGTTAGCAGGGCTGCCCATCCATGTCCTGATTGTGGATGAGCCCTCCCTGGCAGGGGTTTGTGATGGGATGGGATTCCAGGGCCCTTCCAACCCAAACCATCCCACCATTCCCTGCTGCCAGGAGAAGTGACCATGCGGTGACCATCAGCGGGGGCTGGATCCATCCAGAGCAGAGACCCAGGGTTATTAAAGCCAGGCAGCTCCGGGGAATGCAGAGGGCCTGGTCCTGGGGAGGGGCTGGGCACCAGCTTGGGGATGTCAGAGGAGCTGTGCTGCGAGCGTGCCTCGGCTCAAAGGCAGCTGCTCCGTCACACAAGTGACAATGACAGGCCCTAAATGAGTCTGGGGTGGTGTCTGCCCGCACAAACCCCGTCAGACTTGTTTGGCTTGGTGTGGCAGCAGCACGGGGCTCAGTCAGCTCGGCAGGGTTTGTGCTGAGCAGGGAAACACCCCGGGCCTGAGTCAGCCATGCCCAGGCAGGGTCACCTCTGCCAGCCTCTGCCAGCGGGGCAGCAGTGGCTCCTCCCAGATTTTGTCCCAATGTCACTCCAAATGTCGTGGGACTGGGCAGAAGCTCCTGGGGGAGCTGGGGAGAGCCACCAGGCCCTGGGCTCAGTTCCCTTCTCCAGCCTCCTCTGGCAGCAGGGAATGGTGGAATGGTTTGGGTTGGAAGGGCCCTGGAACCTCATCCCATCCCAAACCCCTGCCAGGGAGGGCTCATCCACAGTCCCTGCGGGTCTGGGGTGGGGAGGTGGCCCTGGACACCCTGGGATTGTCCCCACATCTCCCAGAGCCAGTGCATCCCCCTGGGACAGTCAGGACACTGCAGGTCCCTCTGTGCTGCCCTCCCCTCGCTGTCCCCAGCCTGGTGACGAGCAGGACGAGGGCTCTGCATGAGGAGCACATTGTGGTGGCCCTGTGCTCCCAAACCCTTGGGAGCCCAGAGTCCTTGGGCATCCCAGCATGGGGACGCCGAGATCACAGTGTCCCCAGCTGAACCCCCCTGTGTGGGTCCAGCCCCTGGCGAGGGCTGCGGTTGGGCTTTGTCCAAGGAAAGCTCAGCAGCCCCAGAGCTGAGCCCCTCCAGCGGCACTGGCACTGCCAGGCGGATGGAGGCTGGCATCCCTCCTGGAGCAGCCCCAGAGCCAGGAGCTCCTGGTCCCTGCCCTCGTGGTGGGAGCAATGGGAATGTCCCGCGTGGGAATGTCACACGGGAATGTCACATGTGGGACCATCCCATATGGGAATGTCATATGTGGGAATGTCACATGGGAATGCCCCACCTGGGAATGTCCCACATGGGAATGCCTCACATGGGAATGTCACATGAGGGAATGTCCCACATGGGAATGTCACTATGAGAATGTCCCATGTGGGAATGTCACATGAGAATCTCCCACATGGGAATGTCCCACATGGGAATGTCCCACACAGGAATGCCCCATATGGGAATGTCACATGGGAATGTCACATGTGGGAATGTCATATGGGAATTTCCCACACAGGGATGTCCCACGTTGGAATGCCCCATATGGGAATGTCCCACATGGGAATACCACATGGGAAAGTCCCATGTGGGAATGTCCCACAATGAAATGCCCCTTATGGGAATGTCCCATGGGATTGTCCCACATGGAAATGCCACACAGGAATGCCCCACATTGGAATGGGGTTGCCACATGGGAATGTCTCATGGGAATGCCCCATGTGGGAATGCCCCACGAGGAGATGCCACATGGGAATGTCCCACATGGGAATGTCCCACAGAGGAATGTCCCACAGAGGAATGTCCCATGAGGGAATGGCCTACACAGGAATGCCTCATATGGGAATGTCCCACGAGGGAATGTCCCCCTCAGCCCTTCCATAGGCTCTGGGGCTGGACACGGCTCCACGCTAGCTCAGGTTGTCAGGCCAGCGAGCGGTGCCAGCAGCTCCCCAGCCCAGCCAATGGCACCGCTCTGCACGCTCGTTTAATCACTAATTAATCTCCTAACGCACAGACCGGAGCCCTGGGTTGGCGGGAAGGACCCCGAGCGCTGCATTCCCGGCTTGCTGTAATTGGGAACGAGGGAGGGACCGGGGAGCGCCGCTCTCATCGAGGCCTTCCCTCAGAACAATAACGAGACCATCGGCTCCCGGAGCATTTAATTAGAAATGGCGCGCTTAATTGATTTCTTGGCTATGTTAATTAAGGAGTAATGAGGACCAGGTTGCAGCACGAGGTGCCAGCGAGGAGCTTTGAGTGTCTCTCCTGGAGGACTGGGTCTGGTGGCTGCTCCCTGGGACAGCCAGGGGACAGGCCCAGGGTGGTGTCACCCATGTCCCAAACCTCCCAGGCCGGGCACAGCTCAGCTCCTTCCGTTTTCCCTTGTTCCTGCTTCTTCCTGCCCCCCACCCTGGGCTGTGCCAGGTCCTGGCAGGATGGCAGGAGGTCCCTGTGGGGTCACCTGGCCAATGCTGGACCCTGCCACCCAGGGACAGGAGGCATGGGGACACCCTTGGCAATGCCACCTGCCCGAGGGATGGGCTGTCCCCTCCTCTTGGAGGGCTGGGATGGAGATCAGAGTCTGGGATGGCCTTGGGAGGAGTGGGGGGGTCCTGGGGCGTGAGACCCCCCTGGGCAGAGCTCTGGGCACAGATCAGCTCCTCTGGGATGCCCTGAGGCCATTCCCAGGCTGGGATCTGGAGTCCTGCTGCTGGTGGCTGTCCCCAGCTCTGGGTGTGTCCCCAGGTCCCTTTAGGAAACACCACTTTGGGCTTTTTACTGGTTTTTATGGCTTATTCCACACTTGGCATCCACTCATCCTTGGGTCTGAGCACACCCTGACAGCGAATCCCCCGGGAATGGCGAGGGGACAGCTGGCAGCAACACGTCTTCCAGCGGGGTGGGCACCCCGGACACCCAGGGACACCCCTGGGACACCCTGGGACACCCCAGGACACCCTGGGACACCCAGAGACAGCCCCAGGACACCCCTGGGACACTGAGACACCCCCAAGACACCTTCAGGACACCCCCAGGAGACCCTGGGACACCCCAGAACACCTTGGGACACCTCAGGACTCCCAGGGACACCCCTGGGGCACCCTGAGACAGCCCCAGGACACCCTGAGACACCCCGAGACAGCCCCAGGACACCCCTGGGATATCCCCAGGACACCTTTGGGACACCCTGGGACACTGAGACACCCTGGGACACCCCCAGGACACCCTGAGGACACCCCCAGGACACCCAAGGACCCCCCGGGACACCTCTGGGACACCCTGGGACCTCCTGGGACACTGAGACACCCCCAGGACCCCCCGGGACCCCCCCGTCTCCGTCTGTTTTTAACCCCTGCGTCGCCAGCGCCCGCGAGTCCCCGTGTCAGCCCCGGACTGTCACAATAAAAGAGGTCACACACCGGCTGTGCTCCCAGCTCCGTGTGGGATTTCCGTGGGAATGTCGGGATTGAAAGGGCCCGTCTCAGGACAGGATTATTATGGGCTGGCTCTCCAGGGGAGAAGCTGCCAGGAATGGGGATTTTCCTTGGAATGGTTTCCCCTGGCTGTGGGGAGGGAGCAGGAATGATGGATTTTGTGTGTTTGTATATAATTATACATAAATAATTACAAAATCTGTATAATGCTAGAGTATAAAAATATGTATAATTATAGGCATAATATATATAATTATCATCTAGTACATATAATAAAATATATAAGCCAATTGATATATTTTAAAATATGTAATTAG
Source organism: Emberiza elegans (assembly GCA_024865655.1). Taxonomy (NCBI): domain Eukaryota; kingdom Metazoa; phylum Chordata; class Aves; order Passeriformes; family Fringillidae; genus Emberiza; species Emberiza elegans. The sequence goes on from JALJVW010002400.1 coordinate 955,166, forward strand.
ATATTATTATATATAATATAGACCTCAGAAAGCGCAATCTATATTTTATATATACATATTACTTACAAAATATATAGTGTGCATACTAATAAATATATATAAAATATAAATTCTAAAACGCAATATACACATTATATATGCATTTGTACGTATATGATTTATTCATGTGTATATATGTGTATATGTGCTATGTTTTATATATTATTATTTTATTTTTTTACATATATATATAACTCATATGTATATATATATGGTTTGGTTAGGGGTTTTTTTGGGGTTTTTTTTTTTTTTTTTGTTTGTTTGGTTTGGTTTTTTTTTTTAATATTTATGTGTGTTTTCCCCCAAATTCCAGGAAAGGCTGGGAGGGGCTCCTGACCTTTCTCCCCTGAGCTCCCTTTCCTGGGGGGTCCGGGTGGGGCCAGCCCTGGTGTCCCACCCCTGCAGGGACATCCCCGAGGGATCCGCAGGGAGCTGGAGCAGCTCGGGAGCTCTCCCGACATCCAATCCCTGTGCGGGCGTGGGGCTGCCGTCCCTGGAGCTGCCGCATGCCTGGCACACCTGTGGGACACCCCACATACCTGTGACACCTATGGGACCCCTAGGGACACCCCTGGGGACATCCCACATGCCTGGCACACCTGTGGGACCCCAGGAACACCCTCAGGGACACCCCACATACCTGTGACACCTATGGGACCTCCAGGGACACCCCACATACCAGTCACACCTGTGGGACCCCGGGGACACACCCAGGGATGCCCTGGGACACCTCACATGCCTGTGACACCTGTGGGACCCCCAGGGACACCCCCGGGGACACCCCACATACCCGTGACACCTGTGGGACCCCTAGGGACACCCTCAGGGACACCCCACATACCTGTGACACCTATGGGACCCCTAGGGACACCCCACATACCTGTGACACCTGTGGGACCCCCGAGGGGACACCCCTGTCCTCATCCAGCGCCATGGAGCCACCAAACTCCGCTTGTCCCCTCGCTCCCAGTGCCTCCCAGTGCCTCCCAGTTCCTCCCATCGCCGCCCCACAGGGCCCCCGCTGTCCCCACGCCTCGCGGGGCTCTGTCCCCACCCCGCAGGTGTCCCGGTGCGTTTCCAGCAGGTTTTTCCTTTATTTCCACGCAGTAACACTCACTACAGCCGCTACCTACGGGAGGGAACGCACGCACACGGGCACGGGGCAGAGAGAATAAATTAAAAGAAATCGTCATAAAAAACCCAAACGGTGAGAAAACAAGGGGGGGAGGGGGGGTAAATGGTGGGGGAACGAGAATAAAAAGGCGCAAGAGGAGGGTTCGGAGCGCGGAGCCCCGGTCGGAGGCGGCGGGCGCGCCTCGGGAGCGCAGCGCGGGGAGGACGCGCTGCGGGCCGCCCCGGCAGCTCCTGTCCCTGCGGGCGGGGCGGCAGCGCCCCGAGAGCCCCTCGGGGGGCCCCGGGCGGCGGGGGCACGGGCACGGGCAAGGCCGCGTCCCCAGAGCGTCCCCGGGTGTCCCTAGAGCGTCCCTAGAGTGCGGGGGGTGCCGCCGCCGGGGTCCCCCCTGCGCGCCGCGGGCTCCTGGCCATGCTGGCCGCACCTGCAGCCCGGGCCTGCCTTAGTCGTTGGAGGTGACGTCGATGTCTTCTCCGCTCGACTGCTTGGTGGCCAGGCGCCATCGGTTGATGTGGTGCGAGCCCTTCTTCTTCTGGTCCGAGTCGGGGCCCTCCTCCTCCAGCTTCTGCCGTTTGTATTTCGTCCGCCTGTTCTGGAACCACACCTTCACCTGCAACGGGAACCACACCTGTTCTGGAACCACACCTTCACCTGCAACGGGAACCACACCTGTTCTGGAACCACACCTGTTCTGGAACCACACCTTCACCTGCAACGGGAACCACACCTGTTCTGGAACCACACCTTCACCTGCAACGGGAACCACACCTGTTCTGGAACCACACCTTCACCTGCAACGGGAACCACACCTGTTCTGGAACCACACCTTCACCTGCAACGGGAACCACACCTGTTCTGGCATCACACCTTCACCTGCAACGGGAACCACACCTGTTCTGGAACCACACCTTCACCTGCAATGGGAACCACAGCTGTTCTGGGACCACACCTTCACCTGCAGTGGGAACCACACCTGTTCTGGAACCACACCTTCACCTGCAATGGGAACCACAGCTGTTCTGGGACCACACCTTCACCTGCAACAGGAACCACACCTGTTCTGGAACCACACCTTCACCTGCAACGGGAACCACACCTGTTCTGGGACCACACCTTCACCTGCAGTGGGAACCACACCTGTTCTGGAACCACACCTTCACCTGCAACAGGAACCACACCTGTTCTGGAACCACACCTGTTCTGGAACCACACCTTCACCTGCAGCAGGAACCACACCTGTTCTGGAACCACACCTGTTCTGGAACCACACCTGTTCTGGAACCACACCTGTTCTGGCATCACACCTTCACCTGCAACGGGAACCACACCTGTTCTGGAACCACAGCTGTTCTGGAACCACACCTTCACCTGCAACAGGAACCACACCTGTTCTGGAACCACACCTCCACCCGTGGCACACACACAGCACCTGTGGGCTCCATGGCCGGGCCTGTGCAGGGAGGCTCGGGATTCCCTGGAGAGGGGACAGACTGGCCCTGGCCCTGTTCCTACCTCTATAGGTCCTGCCCTGTCCCTATCCTCATCCCTGTCCCCATCCCAGTCCATGCCCCTGTTCCTATCCCTATCCCTGTCCTTGATCCTGACTCTGTCCCTATTCCTGTCCCTGTTCCTATCCTTATCCCTGTCCCCATCACTGTCCCCATCCCTATCCCTATCCCTATCTCATTCCTGTTCCTATCCTTATTCCTGCCCCTGTCCCATCCCTGTCCCTGTTCCATCCCTGTCCCTGTCCCTATTTCTGTCACTGTCCCTGTCCTTGACCCCATCCTTGTCCCTGTCCCTATCCTTATCCCCATCCCTGTCCCTGTCCCTCCAGGAGCGTTTCCACAGCCACTCCACCCTGCCTCAGTTTCCCACGGCAAGGTGGGACAAAGGGCACAAATGTGGGACAAATGTGGGACAAATGTGGCATTAATGTGGCTGCTGCCACCTCGCAGCCCTGGAGAAATGCAGGAGGGGTGAGGACACTCAGTGGCACCTCAGACACTGCACAGATGACACTGCTCACAGCACCCAGAGCCTGACACAGCACAGGTGACACTGCTCACAGCACAGGTGACACTGCTCACAGCACCCAGAGCCTGACACAGCACAGGTGACACTGCTCACAGCACAGGTGACAGTGCTCACAGCACCCAGAGCCTGACACAGCACAGGTGACACTGCTCACAGCACAGGTGACACTGCTCACAGCACCCAGAGCCCATCAGCCCGAGCTGGGCTGGGCCTGGACGGGCACAGAATGGGGGAGCAGCCAAAGCCAGCTCTGTTCCAGCTGCCACTGGTGCCAGGTGCCACTGGCACAGCAGCTCCAGTGACACTGAGATGATGCTCAGCCATCCCCACACCTCCAGCCAGGACCAGCATCCCAATTATCCAGCATTAATTGACCACACCGAGGTTTCAGACCTTTCCTGCTCTGCTGGTGCCAGAGCCTGTCCCAGGAGCCCGAGCAGAGTCTCCATCCCTGGGGATCCCCCCCAGGAGCCCTGATCCACCCCACAGTCCTGTCTCCAGTGCTGGGCTGGGCTCAGGGCCAGGACTGGGGACAGGGCAGCACGGCCAGGGGGCAGTTTGGGATCTTGGGGGCACCCACAGGGATGGGGGCACAGAGGGAGGCGGGATGGCACAGGCAGGGATGGGGATGGGGATGGGGATGGGCATGGCAGAGGCAGGAATGCAGGGATGCAGGGATGCAGGGATGCAGGATGGGGGATGGCAGCAAGGAGCAATGCTGGTGGCAGCGGTGAGGGATGCAGGATGCTACAGGAAGAAGAGTGGATGGGGTAGGGGATATGGGAGGATATGGGATGCTGCAGGCAGGGTTATGGGATGTGGGATCTGCAGGCAGGGCTATGGGATGCTCCATCTGGGAATGAGCGATGCTGCAGGCAGTGGTGGGGGACGCTCCAGGGATGATGCTGCAGGCAGGAGTGCAGGATGGGATGCAGGATGCTGCAGGATGCGGGATGCTGCAGGATGTGGGATGCTGCAGGATGGGATGCAGGATGCTGCAGGATGTGGGATGTTGCAGGATGTGGGATGCTGCAGGATGTGGGATGCTGCAGGTGGGATGGTGAGGGGTGCTGCAGCTGGGACGCTGCAGGGAGCAGTGCTGGGTGCTGCAGGCAGGAATGGGGGGTGAGGGATGGCAGTGGGGTGGGATGGGGGATGGCAGTGGTGCAGGATGTGGATGCCCCAGGTGGGATCCAGGATTCCCCCGGCTGGATAAGGATGCCCCAGGCAGGACGAGGATGCCCCCGGCGGGCTGCAGACGCTGCCTGGCTCCCAGCCCCGCAGCACTGGGTGACGCTGCTCGGCCGCCGCTTCCAGCCCGGCCGCCGCTTCCAGCCCGGCCCAGCCCAGCCCAGCCAGGCCCAGCCCAGCTCAGGCCCAGCTCAGGCCCAGCCCAGCCCAGCCCAGCCCAGCCCAGGCCCAGCCCAGCCCAGCCCAGCCCGGCCCAGCTCAGGCCCAGCCCAGCCCAGCCCAGCCCAGGCCCAGCCCAGCCCAGGCCCAGCCCGGCCCAGCTCAGGCCCAGCCCGGCCCAGCCCAGGCTGAGCTTTCTCCCGCAGCCGTTCGGGTCCTGCATTCGCTGGCCCTGCTCAGCCGATCCCGGGACCAGCGGCGCTTTTCCCTCAGCACCGACCATGGCCCCACTCCCTGCTCCGGAGCCTCCCGGGCCGGCACAGCCCGGCATTCCCAGTGCGGGCCGGCATTCCCAGTTCGGGTGGCATTCCCAGTTCGGGTGGCATTCCCAGTTCTGGGGCCAGCATTCCCAGTTCGGCTGGCATTCCCAGTTTGCAGGCCGGCATTCCCAGTTCGCAGGTTGGCATTCCTATCCCAGCCCAGCATTCCCATCCTGGGCTGGCATTCCCATCCATGATCAGCATTCCCATCCCAGGCATTCCCATCCCGGATTAGCATTCCCATCCCGAGTCAGCATTCCCATCCCAGGCCAGCATTCCCATCCCAGACATTCCCTGGAGCCCCACCAGCTCAGCAGCAGCCGCTGACTTTGGGCTGTCCCGGTTCGGAACAGCTCCTCCCGGCAGCGGGACACAATCCCGGGACACGATCCATTGCCTTTCCTACCTCTGGGGCATTCCCGGAGCCGTGCCGAGCTGGCGCCTTTTATTCTGCTCCGCAGAGCGCTTTGCAAACTTTAATGAAAGCTCCGCGAGCGGGGAAGTTGCCTTATCCCTGAATTGTGGAAGGGGAACCGAGGCACGAAGCGATTCAATCTGCCCGAGCAATCAAATCTGTGCCGGAGCGGGGCGGGAGAGCGGCGTATCTGCCCGGCCCGGCCCGGCTGGGCTCGGCTGGGCTCGGCTCGGCTCGGTTCCTGCGGGCTCCCCGGGATTGCCGGCGGGCCGCGGGGACGTTTCCGGGCCGGAGGAGCTCCCGGGCCGCATCCCCCGCTCCGAAGGCCGCGGCCACGGCGGGAGAATCGCGGGAGCTCCCCGTGGGCCCCGGGATGAGCCGCCCCGAGCTCCGGAGGAATCGCTCTAAAGCCCGAGCCCGGGGTTTATCCCTTGCCAAAGTAACCCTTTGTTCCAGCCCTTGCCAAATTAACCCTTCTGTTCCATCCCTTCCCAAATTAACCATTTGTTCCATCCCTTCCCAAATTAACCCTTCTCATGCCGGCTGTTTGTGCTTGCCAGGTCCCGGCCCCGCCACTCCCGGGGCTGGCTCTGTCCCCCGGGGTCACCTCCACCCCCGAGCTCCTGCTGCAGGACAGGGACTGGGACTGGACAAGGACAGGGATGGGACAGGGACAGGGAACAGGGATGGGACAGTCCCCCGGGTGGCTCCTGCATCCCTGTCCTGTCCCTAAGCCCTGCTCCCGTCCGTGTTTCCCTGCCCATTCCCGGCTGTGCCGTGCCCCGAGGGCCCCCACGGCCATCGTGACATCCCGCTCTGTCCCCGATGGCACCTGGGGATCGGCGCTGGCCCCAAGGTGACATTGCCATCACCACTCGGGGACAGTTAAAATCCCTGTGGAGCTTGCCCAGGCGGTGGCACAAAGGGTGAGGGCACTGGGGTGGCCCTGGACGGGGACAGGGAGGGAGCCGGGTTGTCACCCCAAGTGCCACCACCCCCAGTGCCAGCGCTGCACCTCTGCCTGTTCCTGCAGGGACTTTCCTCCTAAAACCCCCAAACTCCTCCGGTTTGGTTTTGGGGACAGCTCTCAGGGCAGGGGACAGCTGCCAGCCCTGGGCCCTGCTCTGCAGCTCTATCTGGGCATCTTTCTCCTCCTGTGATTCCCAGGCATTCGCTCTGTTAATTATTAATTATTAATTACAGCCAGACCGAGCCCCCGGCCAGGGCTGCTCCGTCTCTGCAGGGACAGCTCCAGAAGGGGACAGCAGGATGTCCAGGGGCTCCAGAGTCACCCCCAAACCAGGAGGGGATATCCAGGGACTCCAGAGTCACCCCAAAGCTGTGAGGGGACACTGGGATATCCAGGGGCTCCAGAGTCACCCCCAAACCAGGAGGGGATATCCAGGGACTCCACAATCACCCCAAAGGTGTGAGGGGACACTGGGATATCCAGGGACTCCAGAGTCACCCCAAACCAGGAGGGGACACTGGGATACTCGGAAACTCCATAAACATCCCGAAGCTGTGAGGGGACACTGGGATATCCAGGGACTCCACAATCACCCCAAAGCTGTGAGGGGACACTGGGATATCCAGGGGCTCCAGAGTCACCCCCAAATCAGGACGGAACACCACCGGGATATCCAGGGACTCCGTAATCAGCGAAGCCAGGGAGGGACACTCCCAGCCCCAGCTGCTCCGGTGACTCCATGACCATGGTGCCACCTGTGAGGGGACACCCAGTGGCTCCAGGAGCACCCGGTGCCCCAGCAGCCAGGAGACACATCCCTGATCCCAGGGAACACAGTCCTGGGAGACCCCAGGGCATGGGGTCCTGCTGATCCCAGAGCTGCCAGGTTGGAGCAGCTCTGCTGGGAGTTCTGGGCTCCATTGTGCCAGAGGAATCCAGGGAAGGGCCTTCCCAGCCCCGGCTGCTCCCATGGCAGGGGGAGTGACCTGGTGCCACCAGTGAAGCCATGCCCAACCCAGCAGGACACAGCACGGTGCCCCCAGCTCATCCCATTCCCAGCACGCATCCCAGATCCCAGCCTGGCACACAGTCCTGGGCACCACAGGGCATGGGGGTCCTGCTGATCCCAGAGCACCACAGGGCACGGGATCCCTGCTGATCCCAGTGCCCAGGATCCCTGCTGATCCCAATGCCCATGATCCCTGCTGATCCCGGTGCCATGATCCCAGCTGATCCCAGTGCCAGGATCCCCACTGATCCCAGTGCCAGGATCCCAGTGCCCAGGATCCCCACTAATCCAAATGCCCATTATCCCAGCTGATCCCAGTGCCCAGGATCCCCGCTGATCCCCGTGCCCAGGATCCCTGCTGATCCCAGTGCCCAGGATCCCCACTAATCCCAGTGCCCAGGATCCCCACTGATCCCGGTGCCCAGGATCCCAGCTGATCCCAGTGCCATGATCCCAGCTGATCCCGGTGCCATGATCCCAGCTGATCCCAGTGCCATGATCCCAGCTGATCCCAGTGCCCAGGATCCCAGCTGATCCCAATGCCCATGATCCCTGCTGATCCCAATGCCCCCACGTTGCCCAGTCGCCCCCCACACCCATCTTGGTGCCACCTGTGTCCCCCGCGGTGTCCCCATCACACCCAAACCCCGCTGGTGGCTCCCCTTGCTCAGACCACCCCAGATTCCCTCCGGAGCCCTCCCTGCCCCTTCTCCACCCTGATCCCACTTTTGGGTTTCCCTCAGGGCCCTGAGCTGCATTTTGTTCCCCCAGCCCCTTTGATTTTCCTGTTCTGGGCCTGTTGTTCCGATCTCACCCCAAATTAATGCAGATCCTCGGCGGGAGAGCGGCTGGCAAGGGGTTAAACACCCGCACCATCCCCAGCCCGTATCCCAAGGCATTTCCTGATGCTGGGCAGGACCTGAGCCCTCCTCACCTGCCCTGGGCTGCTCCAGTGCTGCTCCCTGCCTGGGGCACCCGGAGCTGGCACAGCCCAGGGGGCAAAGCTCCCTTTTCCAGGGGGAAAGGCAGCTGGGAAACGGGGCCAGGCACAGCCGTGAGCTGCAACCCCCTGGGAATTGTTAAATCCATTAAAAATGGTAAAACTCCCCAAACTGGGGTTGAGGTATGGGGCCCCAGGAGAAAACACACCTGTGTGACGCCGGGATGGGTGTCATGGATAAAGCAGGCTGGTTTTCCATGGGAATTTGATTCCATGCAGGATTTCTCATGGAATATTTAAATAATAATAATGAATAATAATGATAGTAATAATAATCATAATAATACCCTGGGTTTGGCACAGCCACCAGCCCCTGGCTGTCCCACTCCAATCCCAATACCTGGGTTTCTCCCATCCCTCAGCACACTGGGATTATTTCCCTCCAGGTAATTAAAACAGATTTTAAAAAAAAAATAATAAATTCCAAAGCCACAGAACAGAAAGGAAAATCGTTTCCCTGCAGGCCGAGTCCCCAGGGCCGGGTGGATCCGTGGGTTGGATCCGTGGGTTCCACGGGCCTTTCGGAGCCTTTCCCGGCCCCGCCGCTGCCTCCCGCGCCCCCCGCGCTCGCTCCCCGCCGGCAGCAGCAGCTCCCCAAAATGATGGGAACGCCACGCCACCGAACAGCCTGCAGCGCCCGAAAAATGAAAATTTGAAACATCTCCGTGGCCTCTTTGCACCCCGAAAGCTCCCTGGGATTTGGGCTGGATGCCGCTGCTGCGCTTCCCCAGGAAATGGCATTATGGCATTCAGGCTCCAGGCAGCGCTGCGAAAGGCCAGGGAATGGCTAAGCTCCCCCTGGGGCATCCCACAGCTGCCCTTTCCACCCCGACAAGTTCCTGGCTGTTCTTTGACCTTTGGGTTTTGTCCTTTTTTCCCTGTTTTCCCCATTCCAGCCCGGAGAGGCAGCAGCGGGAAGGGCCCCGAGCCGGTGCCGGCGCTGAGCCCCGCGAGCCGCGAGCCGGGGCAGCATCGCCCTCGGGATCCAACACCCCGGGGATTTTGGGGTCTCGGTCCCTGCTTCCCAGCGCCCACAGCTGCTCCTTCCCCCCGTCCCCGTGCCGGTGACATTTCCCTCCCAGGAAGTTCCTGCTCCCGGGGACGCGTCTGGAGGTTTTGTTTGGCAGAGCCTGGGCAAGGATGAGCCAGGCGGGTACTGGGAACACCCACGGCTCCAGCTCTATTTCCCAACTAAATTCAAGCTTAAAATTTCAATTAATTCAGCACACAGGCCCAACCACCTCACCAGAATTCGGGGAAAACTTTCTCCCTTCCTGGGAAATAAACTCCTTCCGCTGGAGCGTTTGGGAACAGCCGCTCACCGGGACACCGGGCTCGGACGCACAGAGATGCTCAGCCCCAGCTCCCACATTTTCCCCCAGCTCTGTACACTTTTCTTTTCATCCTCATGCTTCTCCTGGGTCTCCTTACATCTAAATTCCCGTGAAATATCTGTTCTGATCCCAGAAAGTCTCATCCAACACCAGCGCCCTTCGGCAGCACCGTCTCACACCCATCCTCAATTCCGGGTGTTGGTGCACAGACCCGGAGCTGCTCGGCTCAGCCACGGTTTTCCAGCTTTCCAGGGAAGCCTTCAGCCTGCTGCTCCTTTCCTAACTGGATTTTTAAGCCCACAAATTGCTCCCAGGGAAAACACCCCAAACCAGCGAGAAACAACACCAGAAAAGCGCTCCGGAGAGCGGGACAACACCGGAGCCACATTCCCAACCCCAAACCTGCCACAGCTCCTGAAACCCCAAAAGCTGCTTCACAAAAACCCCGAACCCACCCCGAGGAGCCCCAGAACTCCTGAAGGCTCTGGGGGTCCTGGGGAGCCCCAGCTGGGGTTTCACACGGGAGCTCTGTGCGGGTCTGGGGCCGCTGCTGGGACACGGTGGGACATGGACATGGAGGGACACGGTGGGACAGGGTGGGACAGGATGGGACACGGTGGGAGAGGGTGGGACACGGTGGGACAGCCGGGTGGGACACAGTGGAACATGGAGGGACAGGGTGGGACACGGTGGGACAGGGTGGGACATGGTGGGACACGGAGGGACATGGAGGGACAGGATGGGACGGGTGGGACACGGAGGGGGACACGGTGGGACATGGTGGGACAGGGTGGGACAGGATGGGACACGGTGGGACAGGATGGGACAGGGTGGGACACGGAGGGACAGCCGGGTGGGACACGGAGGGACAGACGGGCGGCAGTACCTGTGTCTCGGAGAGGCTGAGGCTGCTGGCCAGCTGCTTGCGCTCGGCTCCCACCACGTAGTGGTTCTTCTCGAAGGCTCTCTCCAGGCGCAGCAGCTGCGACGGGGAAAAGGCCGTGCGGATGCGCTTGGGCTTGCGGGCGAAGGGGCCGTGCAGCAGGAGGCTCTCCTGGGACACCTCGCTCCCTGCGGGCACACACAGAGCTCAGCGCGGCCCCCTCGGGGTCACTGCCCGGCCCTGGGACACAAAAAGGGGAATTGAGGGGTTCGGGGAGGTTTCCCCAGCCTGAAATTGAGGGTTTTGTGCCACGGCTCTGGATGCTCCAGCCCCGCGGTGGGGTTGGACACGGCGCCAAAGGGAGGGCAGGGAGAGAGAGAGAAAGAAATAAAGAAAGAGAGGGAGAAGGGATGGACGGGGAGAGCAGCAGGAAGGGGAAAGAGAGGAAGAGAAGGTGGGAGGCAGGGAAAAAACTGAGACAGAGAGAAAAAGAAATTATAAAATAGGAGGAAAAACTGAGAAAGTGACAGGAAAAAATAGAGAAGGGAAATTAAGAAAGAAAAACAAAGTGGAGGGAAGAAAGAAAGAGCTAAGGGGACACGGAAAGAGAGGAGAAAAGTGGGAAAGGAATTTTAAAAAGAGGGAAAGAAAGAGAAAGGAAAACAGGAGGAAAAGAAAGTGAAAGGAGAAAGAAAGAGACAAGCAGTGGGAAAGCAAATAAAAGAAAAAGAAAGAAGCAAAGAATAACGAACGAGAGAAGAAAAGCTGTAACGGCAAGCGAGCGAAACAAGGTAGAGAGAAACGAAAGCCAGGGGAGAAACAGAAAATTAAAGGCGGAGAGAGAAGGCAGGAGCGAGGGAGGCTCGGGAGAGCGGCGGGCCGGGCTCGGGGCTGGGGGGGACCCGGAGCCGCTCCCGGGGCCCCCGGGCGCCGCCGGCAGCGGCCGCGATCCCCGGCGGAGCCCCCGGCACCAGCGAGGGGTTGGTGCCGAGCAGATAAAACTAATCCGGGCTGCGGGACCCCCCGGCACCGCGGCGGGACAGCGGGGACGGCGGTGGAGGGGAAACGGAGAGGCGAAAATAAAAAAAAAAAAAAAAAAAAAAACAACGGGAAAAAAAAAACGAGAAAGAAAAAACATGGGAAAAAAGGAAAGAAAAGGACGCAGCTACAGAAAGGAAAAGGAAAAGAAAGAGGATAGGAAGGAACGGAGAGAAAGAAAATAAAGATAAAAGAAGTAGAGACAGAATCGGAAAATTAAGAGAAAGAAAGAACGAACGAAAAGAAGAAAGAACGAAAGAAGCAAAACAAGAAAGTGAGAAAAAGAAAGAGAAGGAAAGAAAGAGAAGAAAGAAATAAAGAGAAGGAAAGGAATCGAGAGAAAATCTACAGAACCAAACAAACATCTCTCTGCGCAGCCGAGATCCTCCGCACCGAAACCCTTCCCTTCGTTCCCGGGAAGGAGAAAACCAAATTCCCGGCTCGGCTGCGCCCGGAGGCGGCGGCGCCGGCCCCGGGCCCCCGGAGCTCCGCGAGGCTCGGCCGGGACTGCGGGGCTGCGGGAGCGCTCCGGCCGCGGCCGGGCAGGAGGCACGGCTGTGGAGGCACCGGCACTGGAGGACTGGGTATGGGAGGCACCTGGGGCACCGGGGCACGGAGGGTATGAAGAGGCACCGGGTGCTCGGAGGCACCGGGAGCTCGGAAACACCGGGAGCTCGGAGGCACCGGGAGTTCGGAGGCACCGGGGGTTCAGAGGCACCGGGGGTTTGGAGGCACCGGGTGCTCGGAGGCACCGGGAGCTCGGAGGCACCGGGAGTTCGGAGGCACCGGGAGCTCGGAGGCACCGGGAGCTCGGAGGCACCGGCCCCGGTACGGAGCGCCCGGGGCCCCGGCCGTGCGGGCACGGCAGCAACAGGTCCTGCGGCGCAGGCAGGGCCCCCCAGCCCCGTGCGCAGCCCCCGGGCCCCGGCAGCGCTCGGCCCGCGCCCCCCGCGGCCCCCGCTCACCTTGGAAGCGGTGGCCGAAGAAGCGGTTCCGCAGCACCCAGGGGTAAAAGTTGAGCGGGTCGCGGTGCTGCGGCCCGAAGAAGGGGTGCGGGTGCGGCAGGGCCGAGCCCCCCAGCTGGGGGGGCCCGACGGGCAGCGCCGGGTGCCCCACGGCCTCGGGGAAGACGAGCTCGGCGCTGCCGTACAGGGCCCGGCCGGCGGCTCCCTGGAAGCCGGGGGCGAAGGCGGCGGCGTCGGCGGCGGCGGCGGGGCCGGGGTAGGCGAGGGCGGCGGGGCGCGGGGGGTCCTCGGGGCCCAGGGGGGTGTCCTTGCCCACCAGGGACTCGATGGTGAAGCAGCGCTTCGCGGACGGCTGGAACATGGTGTGAGCCGGGAGCGGGGGGGGGGGGCCGGAGCGGGGCCGGTCCTGCGGGTGCGCGCGTGTGTGCGGTGTGTGTGTGTGTGCGTGTGCAAGAAACCTCCCCCTGGGCACGGCACACACACGCGGACCCGCGGCCCGCACCCCTCCCTCCCTCCCTCCGCCCCCGCCCCGCCGCCCACCCGCGGGCGCCCACGCAGCCCCGAGCCCCGCGCGGCCGCTCCGGCGGCGGGCGGTACCTGCGGGGTACCGGGGGCGGCCGCACCTGAGCCCCCGCCGAGAGGGGAGGCCCGCGGAGGCAGGGCCGGGACGGGGAGGGCAGGGACTGCAGCGATGGGATGGGAAAGCAGGGCCGGGATGGGGAGAGAAGGGAATGCAAGGATGGGATGGGATGGGATGGGATGGGATGGGATGGGATGGGATGGGATGGGATGGGATGGGATGGGATGGGATGGGATGGGATGCGGAGTGCAGAGCCGGGGTAGGGAGGGCAGGACTGGGATTAGGAGGGCAAGGAATGCAGGGATGGGATGGGGGATGGGCCGGGATGGGAGAGAAGGGACGGGATGGGGAGGGCAGGGATTGTAGGGATGGGATGGAAGAACAGGGCCGGGATGGGATGGGATGGGATGGGAGAGCAGGGAGTGCAGGAATGGGGTGCGACGGGAGAGCAGGGCCGGGATAGGGAGAGCACGAATTGTAGGAGTGGGATGGGAGAACAGGGCCGGGATGGGAAGGGCAGAGATCGTAGGAATGGGATAGGAAAGCAGGGCCGGGGTGGGATGGAAGAGAAGGGCCGGGATGGAAGAGAAGGGCCGGGATGGGAGAGAAGGGCCGGGATGGGAGAGAAGGGCCGGGATGGAAGAGAAGGGCCGGGATGGGAGAGAAGGGCCGGGATGGGGAAGCCGGCGCAGGCAGGGCCGGGATGGAAGAGCAGGGGAAAGTAGAGATGGGATGGGAGAGCAGATCAAGGCAGGGATGGGTCGGGATAGGACGGGGAGGGCAGGGACGGGCAGGACGGGCAGTGGGAGGAAGAGGAGGCGAGAGGAGGCAGAGCGGGGTGAGGACAGGCAGGGAGGCAAAGGGAAGCAAGGGGAGGCCGGGGGAGGACAAGGGCAGCCAGGAGGAGTCCGGGGAGGCGCGGGAGGTACGGGCGGGCAGGGGAGGCCGGGGAGGACGAGGAGAGGCAGCGGAGGACACGGGGAGATGGGGCAGGAAGGGGAGGCAGAGGAGGCAAAAGGACGCAGAGAGCGCCCGAAAAACTGGACTGGAGCCGCTGCCGCAGGCGCGCCGCGGACTTGTGGCAAAAGGGCTCCGGCTGCGCGGGGCGGGGGGAGTTCCTTCCGTATTAAAAAAAAAAAAAAAAAATTTAAATCCTCTAAAATTCCTCAATTTTTTTCTTCTTCTTTTGGTTTTTTTTTTTTTTTTTTTTTTTTTTCCGTATTTAAATGAATGAAGCAGCCGTGGCCGCAGCGGCGGAGCGGAACCGCGGCCCGGGGGGAGCGCAGGTGAAGCCTCCCCCTTCTCTGCCGCCCCCGCGCAAGCTCCGCTCCCCTCCGCGTGTCCCCGTCCAAAGGCAGGACCTTCCCCCGGCCGAAACCTCTTCCCACCGCTCCGATCCTGCTCCGGGAATGGAAAAAACAAAAAAAAGCCAAATCTCCCAAAAAGCGGCAATTTTGGCCGCTTTGCCCGGCGCGGGGGATGCGCGGGCGCGCAGCCCCTGCGCGGGCCGGTCCCGAGTTCACTCCGCAGTTTGGCTCTGCTCGGAGTTTTGCCGGCCCGCGGGGGCGGGGGCCAGCCCTCCCCTCCCGCACAAAGGGGGTTGAAAGTCTATTTTCCACTTGGCTGCATCGAAATACTCCGCGCGGGATCCTTCCCCCCGCGGAGAGCAGCGCGCTGCTGCGCGCCCGCGGGCTCTGCGCGGACTCGCTCCCGCAAGGGGCTGCGGGGAGAAGCACGGGGGGAGGAAAGGCAAAATTGCACGAAATCCCAGAGAAGTGAAAGCCTAAAAACGGAGCGAGAGCGTCGGCAAAGCGTTTCATTTTTTTTATTTTTATTTTATTTTCCGCAAGAGAGAAAGAGAAGAAAAAAATAATCGACATTCGAAATATTTTATAAATAGATTTAAAATGTATATTTCCTTTTTTTTCCTTTTTTTTTTTTAATAGGAAAAGTGGAAATAAAGAAGAGGAGTTGGGTGAGAGAGCTGGCGGAGAGGGCAGCGGGAGCGGAGCCGCGGAGGGACGGGGTGGAAGGGAAGGGATGGGGAAGAAGGGGAAGGGATGGAGATGGGGAGGAAGGGGAAGGGACGGGATCGGGAAGGGGAAGGGGAAGGAGAAGGGGACACGGGGACAGCTCGGCTCAGCCGCGGAAACCGCCCGGCTCCGGACCGATTGTGGGATTTCATTTAAATCAATTTAATCCAACTGAATTCAATTTCATTTCTTTTTTCTCTCCTTCTTTTTTGTTTTGTTTTTTCCCCTCGACCTTTTCCCTGCCCCCGGGGCCGGCGGGGGACGCGGCCCCTCCGGCCCTGCCCTGCGGCAGCCGCGGGTGCGGAGCGCGGCGCGGGGCCGGGATTTCGTTTCGTGCGGATCTCCCTGATTTCAGCATCCTCCGAGGAGAGCAGCGGAAAGGCGGCCGGGCTGCGGCTGCTCCCCGCGGGGTCCCCGGCGCCCCGGCCGCAGCCGAGCATCGCCCGGGAGGGAGCGGCTCCGGGCTGGGCTGGATCCCCCTCTCGGGGATTTACAAACCCCTCGCCTGATTTTGGTTTTTCCCCATCTCGCCCCGGTGGTTTTCGGCCCCGGCTCAGTGTCCAGGCGAGGCTGCTCGGATGCTCCGAAGGGAACCGCGGAGCTGCTGCGCTGGAACCCACCGAGAACCCCAAATTTATCTTTAAATTTCTTCTCCCCCTCTGCTCCCAGGCCTGCTCCCAGCTCCAGGAGAATTCAAGCAGGATTTTTATCCCTTCGGGAATGACCCCGGAGCCGCCGAGCCGGGGTCTTGCTCAGGCTGGAATGCCCCTGGTTTGTGGAGAGGGAAACTTTATCCGCGGAATGCCCGGAGAGGAGAGCCGGGCTGGATCCTCCCCGCTGCATTCCGGCCGGGAGCGGCTCCGGGAAGGGGGAAAACCCATTTTCCTTTCTAACGAAAGAGCCGCCGGCCGTGCGAGCGCGGCCGAGGGCCCGCAGGGGCCAGGCAGGGGCGGCTGCGCCCGAGATCGGGGGCGCCGGGGGCAAGGGGGTCTGGAAAACCCAACCGGGGCGTCCTGCGGGGAGCAAACGGGAGAGGAGAGAAGGAGAGGGAAAGAGGGACAGGACAGACGCGGAGCACCGGCCGCGGGCTGCGGGTACAGGGTCATTATGAGGTGACAGGGGGACAGCGGGGCCACCGCTGTGTCCGCGTCCATCCGCACCCAGAATCACAGCCCGGCCGTGCCTGTCCCGGAGCTGGGCCGTGTCCCCGGAGCGGAGCGGTGTCCCCGGGCCGGGCGGTGTCCCCCGAGCAGGGCAGTGTCCCCGGAGCGGAGCGATGTCCCCCGAGCAGGGCAGTGTCCCCGGAGCGGAGCGGTGTCCCCGGAGCCGGGCGGTGTCTCCAGAGCCGGGTGTCCCCCCGGGCCGGGCGGTGTCCCCAGATGTCCCCGGACGATGTCCCAGGGAGCGATGTCCCCGGGGCGGTGTCCCCGGGCCGGGCCGTGTCCCCGGAGCCGGACGATGTCCCCAGAGCCCGGCGATGTCCCCCGGGCCGGGCGGTGTCCCCGCAGCCGCTGTCCCCTCGTTGTTAATCGGTAACAAGGCGGCCCCGCCATCAAAGGGCACCGCGGGGAGCGCGGCCCCGGGCCCGGAGCGGGCACGGCTCGGCCCCGCGTTAAAAGTTGACCAGACTTCAAAGCGCTGCAGCATTTCCTCCTCCGCTCTGCCACCTGCTCCTGCCCGGCCCCGTTCCTTCTCACAGGCCATCCGGGACAGCCCCGAGGGGCACAGGGGGAAATTTAGGGCTGGGAGGTTAACGAGGTCCTTTTCCTGCTTCCTTGGATTTCATTTCATTCTATTTTTTACATTTTCTTCAGTTCAGGAATAGTCTGGATTGGAATAAATCGTCCCTGAAGCCGCAGCTTCCAGCAGGTCATTGCTGTCACCTCCCTCAGGGCCCCTCAGTCAGGGGCTTTTGGGAACTGGTGCATAGAGGGATGGAGGGATGGACGGACAGACGGATGGATGGATGGATGGATGGATGGATGGATGGATGGATGGATGGATGGATGGATGGATGGACGGATGGAGGGATGATGGAGGGATGGATGGACGGATGGATGGATGGATGGATGATGGATGGAGGGATGGATGGATGGATGATGGATGGATGGATGGATGGATGGATGGATGGATGGATGGATGGATGGAGGGATGGATGGAGGGACGGATGATGGATGGATGGATGATGGATGGATGGATGGATGGATGGATGGATGGATGGATGGATGGATGGATGGATGGATGGATGATGGATGGATGGAGGGATGGTGGATGGATGATGGATGGATGGATGATGGATGGATGGATGGAGGGACGGATGATGGATGGATGGATGGATGGATGGATGGATGGATGGATGGATGGATGGATGGATGGATGGATGGATGGATGGAGGGACGGACGGATGGACGGATGGATGGATGGATGGACGGATGGACGGATGGATGGATGGATGGAGGGATGGATGGAGGGACGGATGATGGATGGATGGATGATGGATGGTGGATGGATGGATGGATGGATGGATGGATGGATGGATGGATGGATGGATGGATGATGGATGGATGGATGGAGGGATGGTGGATGGATGATGGATGGATGGATGATGGATGGATAGATGGTGGATGGATGGATGGATGGATGGATGGATGGATGGATGGATGGATGATGGATGGATGGATGGAGGGACGGATGATGGATGGATGGATGGATGGATGGATGGATGGATGGATGATGGATGGATGGATGGATGGATGGATGGATGGATGGATGGATGGATGGATGGATGGATGGATGGATGGATGGATGATGGATGGATGGAGATTATGGGATCGGGCTGACTGAGAGAGGATCCCACCCCGAGTCTAGGCACACGAAGCCACCCAGATCCCCCAGTTCTGGACTGGGAGAGGCCGTTCCAGCAGGGAAAGAGGCAGCTGGGCTCCCACCCACCTCCACAGGCTCTCCTTGGCTTTTCCATGGGGCTGCATCCCCCTCTCCTCTCCAAACCCTGCCCAGGCACGCTGGGCCCTGCTGTGACAGGTCCTGGGTGCCACATCCTGGGGGCCCTTGGCGGGGACACAGCTGTGGCCCTGGTGGCTGCAGGGAACAGGAATCCTGAGCCTGCAAAGCAAACAGGATCTGGCAGCCAGGCCCTGGTAGGTGGAGATCATCCAATCATCCAGCCCCTGGTGGGATCATCTCCAGTGGGAGCACCTCCAGTGGACTGGGAGGTGTCCATGGCCCTGGGAAAGCCTTTCCAGGAGCTGGGACATCCCAGGCCTTGGTGGCATGGGCTGCCCCTGGGACAGGGACAGCTCTGCTCACTCCTGTGACACAGTGGCACAGCACAGGGACAGCTCTGGTCACCTGTCCCAGCAGTGACACAGCACAGGGACTTTGGGAAGCCACCCAGACCCCATGAGTGCAAAGTGCTGGGCAGAGTTTGGGCATTTGGGGACCTTCCCCTGACCTCATGCCTGGCCTTGGGGACCCGTGGGGACCCTGTGTCCTCTGCCTGGCTGTGCTGAGCTGGCTGTCCCACAGCAGGGCCCATGGAAGGCTCTGGAACACCCAGATTGGGGCAGCATCCAGCATCAGCATCTCCTGCTGGTGACAGGACTGGTGACAGCAGTGCCACGGGCACCTGCAGCACACACGGATCCAGGGGGACACCAGGGGTGACACCATGGGTGGCACAGAGGGGACACAGCCCTCCCTGGGCTCCTGGAATCCCTGGAATCCCCGCAGTGAGGGCCCAGCCCAGCCCCCAGCCCCAAACCCACCTTGGTTTGTTGGGCTGGGCCCTGGCGTGGTGGCAGCACTGGCTGTGTGTCACTGCCATGTCCCCATGGCACTGCCATGGCCCCGTGTCACTGCCATGTCCTGTGTCACTGCCATGGCCCTGTGGCATTGACATGTCCCTGTGTGGGACTGCCATGGCCCTGTGGCACTGCCATGGCCTGTGTCACTGCCATGTCTGTGTGGCACTGCCATCCCCTGTGTCACTGCCACGTCCCCGTGTCACTGCCATGTCTGTGTGTCACTGCCATCCCCTGTGTCACAGGATGCTGGTGTCATCCCATGCCATTGGTGTCACTGCCATGGGACAGGGACATGTCTGTGTCACCCC
Source organism: Emberiza elegans (assembly GCA_024865655.1). Lineage (NCBI taxonomy): Eukaryota > Metazoa > Chordata > Aves > Passeriformes > Fringillidae > Emberiza > Emberiza elegans. The sequence continues at coordinate 974,403 of JALJVW010002400.1, forward strand.
ATGGCCCTGTGGCATTGACATGTCCCTGTGTGGCACTGTCATGTCCCTGTGTGTCACTGTCATGTCCCTGTGTCACTGCCATGTCCTGTGTCACTGCCATGCCCTGTGCCACTGCCATGTCCCCGTGTCACTGCCATGCCCTGTGTCACTGCCATGTCCTGTGGCACTGCCATGCCCTGTGTCACTGTCACTTCCCCATGTCACTGCCATGCCCTGTGTGCCACTGCCATGTCCCTGTGTGTCACTGCCATGTCTGTGGCACTGCCATGCCCTGTGTGTCACTGCCATGTCTGTGTCACTGCCATGCCCCGTGTGTCACTGCCATGCCCTGTGTGTCACTGCCATGTCCCTGTGTCACTGCCATGCCCCTGTGTGTCACTGCCATGCCCTGTGTGTCACTGCCATGGCCTGTGTCACTGCCATGTCCCTGTGTCACTGCCATGGCCTGTGTCACTGCCTTGCCCTGTGTCACTGCCATGTCCCCGTGTCACTGCCGTGCCCTGTGGCACTGCCATGGCCCCGTGTCACTGCCATGTCTGTGTGTCACTGCCATGCCCCATGTGTCACTGCCATGTCCCTGTGTCACTGCCATGTCCCAGTGTCACTGCCATGTCCCTGTGTCACTGCCACGCCCTGTGTGTCACTGCCATGCCCTGTGTCACTGCCATGCCCCTGTGGCACTGCCATGTCCCTGTGTCACTGCCATGTCCCTGTGTCACTGCCATGTCCCCTGTGTCACTGCCATGTCCTGTGTGTCACTGCCATGCCCCTGTGTCACTGCCATGCCCCTGTGTCACTGCCATGTCCCTGTGTGTCACTGCCATGTCCTGTGTGTCACTGCCATGCCCCTGTGTCACTGCCATGTCCCTGTGTCACTGCCATAGCCTGTGTCACTGCCATGGCCCTGTGTCACTGCCATGTTCCCGTGTCACTGCCATGCCCTGTGTCACTGCCATAGCCTGTGTCACTGCCCTGCCCTGTGTGTCACTGCCATGCCCTGTGTGTCACTGCCATGGCCTGTGTCACTGCCATGTCCCTGTGTCACTGCCATGGCCTGTGTCACTGCCTTGCCCTGTGTCACTGCCATGTCCCCGTGTCACTGCCGTGCCCTGTGGCACTGCCATGGCCCTGTGTCACTGCCATGTCTGTGTGTCACTGCCATGTCCTGTGTGTCACTGCCATGCCCCTGTGTCACTGCCATAGCCTGTGTCACTGCCATGGCCCTGTGTCACTGCCATGTTCCCGTGTCACTGCCATGCCCTGTGTCACTGCCATAGCCTGTGTCACTGCCCTGCCCTGTGTGTCACTGCCATGCCCTGTGTCACTGCCATGTCCCAGTGTCACTGCCATGCCCCGTGTCACTGCCATCCCCTGTGTCCCTGCCATGCCCTGTGTGTCACTGCCATGTGCTCTGGCACTGCCACGTCCCTGTGTCATTTCTCTGCCCCGTGTCACTGCCATGGCCCCGTGTCACTGCCATGTCCTGTGTCACTGCCATGCCCTGTGTCACTGCCATGTCCCCGTGTCACTGCCATGCCCTCAGCACCATCCCCTGCCAGCCTGCAGGGCCAGGAACCCTTGGGCAGAGGAGCTGTGGGACCCCAGGAGAGTCCCCAAAACCCCCGGGGGCCCTGGCAGTGCCACACCAGGGAGGACCAGCAGAGCCAGCCGCCCTCCCATCCCCAAAATCCCATCAGGTGGCACCGGGACACTGCTCCAAATGTCACTTCTGGACACCGACCTTCCTGCAGAGCCCAACCACTGCTGGGAGTTCTCCTGCTTTCCCACCCTGCTGGGAATGTTCCTGTTTCCCCACGTGGAGCATTCCCCTGTTGGAAGCCCCTGGGCACCTTCTCTGCAAACACCGGGGCTGCTTTTCCTGGAGAGCCCACCCGGAGCTGGCTCAGGCTGTGCCTCCCAGCTCTGGGGACACCCGGGCTGGGGGCTAAAGCCAGTCCTGCCCCCAGCAGCAGGGAATGAGCTTTTCCAGGGGGTTCTGCTGGATCCCGGCGGATTCCCGTGGTCTCCCCCAGCCCCAAAGCCCCGAGCCCGCGGGTTCCTCTCCCTCCCTCCTCGCTCGGGGAGTGGTCGGAGGGGGCCCCTGGCTCCGTCATTTATTTATTTTGCCGGTGCCATATGAAAGGCAGCCCCGGGTGTTTCCATACCAGGCGGATAGGTGCTTCCAACACTGACATTCTCCAGGAGAAAAATAGGCAGGAAAGCTCCTGGCGCAGCAGTTTTATTGTGTTAATAAGTTTGGCGTCTATAAGCACCATATGTAAATGACTGCTATAGTGCCTTGCTGCCATTTAACATTATGTTGGGGAGGTGAGCCGGAGCCAAGTCTGCAGCTTTTCCATTAATACACCACGAGCTGCCAATTCCCAAGGGGCTTTTTTTCCCCCCTTTTTTTTCTTTATTTTTTTCTCTCTTTTTTCAAAAATAGGAAAGAGCCCGGCGCCAAAATGCTGCCTCGGACCCTTCAGTTGGGTGGGAAATGGGTAAATATTGTGTTCATTCAGCCCTGGAGGCAGCTCCAGAGCTTGGAGCTGGGCTGGGAAATTCCCTGCGCTGTGTCCCCATCCTGGGAGCGGGCTGAGGGTGGGCAGAGCGGGGCTGGGCTTTGGGATTTATCCCACCGGGTTTGTGGGTTTATCTCACTGCATTTGGGGCTTTATCCCACTGGGTTTGGGGCTTTATCCCACTGGGTTTGGGACTTTATTCCACCGTGTTTGGGGGTTTATCCCATTGGGTTTGGGGCTTTATTCCACTGTGTTTGGGGCTTTATCCCACTGCATTTGGGGGTTTATCCCACTGTGTTTGGGGCTTTATCCCACTGGGTTTGGGGCTTTATCCCACTGTGTTTGTGGGTTTATCCCACTGGGCTTTGGGATTTATCCCACTGGGTTTGGGGCTTTATCCCACCAGGTTTGGGGCTTTATCCCACTGTGTTTGTGGGTTTATCCCACTGGGCTTTGGGATTTATCCCACTGTGTTTGGGGCTTTATCCCACTGGGTTTGGGGCTTTATCCCACTGGGTTTGGGGCTTTGTCCCACTGTGCTTGGGGCTTTACCCCACTGGGCTTGGAGCTTTATTCCACTGCATTTGGGGGTTTATCTCACTGCATTTGGGGCTTTATCCCACCATGTTTGGGGCTTTATCCCACTGGGTTTGGGGATTTATCCCACTGGGCTTTGGGATTTATCCCACTGTGTTTGTGGGTCTATCCCACTGCATTTGGGGCTTTATCCCATTGGGTTTGTGGGTTTATCCCACTGTGTTTGTGGGTTTATCCCACTGTATTTGGGGGTTTATCCCACTGCGTTTGGGGGTTTATCCCACTGGGTTTGGGGTTTATCCCACTGTGTTTGTGGGCTTTATCCCACTGGGTTTGTGGGTTTATCCCACTGTGTTTGTGGGTTTATCCCACTTTGTTTGTGAGTCTATCCCTGCTCCCCCTTCCCCGACAAGCAGGGAAAAAAAAATTAAAAAACCAAGGGGGAAAAATGGAAATGCGAAGCGCCGTGAGCTTGTTCCGCGTGCGAGGGATTTGCAGGGAGTTTGTGCTGAATCGATGGCTCCGTGCAGTCATATGGATGGCAGGCTCCCAGCCATTATTAGTGTAAACAGATTTGTGAGCAGTATATTTAGCTGTTCCATATTGCTTTTAGGAAATGTGCACATTTCCATGGCACACACTTGCAGAGGGCCATACCCTGCCGCGCTCCGCAGGTGGGGACGGAGCCTCCCGAGCCCCCCAGGCTCCCCCAAACTCTGCCCCGCGAGCTGCTCAGAGGGCTCTGGGTGCCCTGCTGCTGGCTGCTGGCTGTGCCACCCGTGTGTCACCCGGAGGGGACACTCTGGCCAGGCCACGCTGCTCCCTGAGGTGGCAGAGCCGGGCTGCAGCTCCTGGAGGGGGTGGTGGCAGCAGCAGAGCCCCTGGGGGTGCCCAGCGCGGGTTTGGGGCTCCAGGGCACCCAGCCATGCCCAGAGCTCTGCGCTGGGGTGGGCTGGGGGATCCTCAGGGGCACCGCCAGCGTGGGGAGGCACCCAGGGAATGCTCTGGGAAATGGGGGACACAGACAGCCAGGGAGTGTGCCAGGATCCAGGGGACACCTAGAGAACACACTGGGATCCAGGGGACACTGACACCCAGGGAATGCTCTGGGAAACGGGGGACACTGACAGTCAGGGAATGATCTGGGAAACGGGTGAGACAGACAGACAGGGATTGTGCCAGGATCCAGGGGACACAGAAACCTAGGGATGCCTCTGGGATCCAGGTGACACAGCCACCCCTGGAACGCTCTGGGATCCAGGTGGCACAGCCACTAGGGATTGTGCCAGGATCCAGGTGACACAGACATCCAGGGACACTCTGGGACACAGGTGACACAGCCACCCACAGGCCATGGCAGGGTGCAGGTGACACAGCCACCCACAGGCCACGGCAGGGTGCAGGTGACACCCCCCCGGGCCCCCACATGCCCGGGTCACAGCAGCCACATCCCCACATCCCTCTGTGCCGGGAGGGCTCCGGTCCCTCCTGCCCCTCCACAGAGCGAGCCCAGCTCCAGGGCAAGCCCTGCAGGATGGATCCTGTCCCCAAATCCTTCCACGATCCCCATTTCCACGGGAGCCAGCGGGAGCAGCCCCTGCAATGCCCCAAACCCCCACTGCAGGACGGGACAGCGGGAATGTGGCACAGCCCCCGTGCCAGGCAGGGGGCACAGAGCGGCCCGAGGGGCTGCTCTCCCTTCCCCTTGCTGCTCTCTCTTTCCTGCTCTCCCTTCTCTGCTCTCCCTTTGCTGCTCTCCCTTTGCTGCTCTCTCTTTCCTGCTCACCCCTGCAGTTTTCCCTCTGCTGCTCTCCCTTCGCTGCTTTCCCCTTGTTGTTTTTTCCCACTTTCCTGTTTCCCTTTCCTGCTTCCCCTTTCCTGCTCTCCCCTTGCAATTTTCCCTTTCCTGTTCTCCCCTTGCAGTTTTCCCTTCGCTGCCCTCCCCTTGCCGGTTTTTTCCCCCCTTGCTGCTCTCCTTTTGCTGTTTTTTTTTTCCCTTGCAGTTTTCCCTTTCCTGTTCTCCCCTTGCTGCTCTCCCTTGCAGTTTTCCCTTCTCTCCTCTCCCTCTGCTGCTCTCCCTCTCCAGCCCTGGTCCCGCAATAGTGGCTGGCACGGCCCGGGAGAGGCTGGCCCAGCTCGGGATATCCTGGCACGGCTGGCCAGGAGAGGCTGACCCAGCCCGGGAGAGGCTGGCACGGCCCGGAACAGCCTGGCCCAGCAGCCGGGAGAGGCTGGCCCAGCCTGGCAGAGCCTGGCACGGCCCGGGAGAGGCTGGCCCAGCCCGGGATATCCTGGCATGGCTGGCCAGGAGAGCCTGGCAAGGCCCGGGAGAGGCTGGCCCAGCCCGGGATATCCTGGCACGGCAGCCCGGCAGAGGCTGGCCCAGCCCGGCTGCCATGGCTACCCATCCCCGGCGGAGGCATCCGGGCTCGGGGGGAGCCGCCGGCCCCTTTCATGCCGCAGAAAGCCGCGACAGCAGCGCTCTCTTGTTGGATGTCACCGTCTCCCTCCCAGCGGCGTGAAAAATCAATTAGGAAGAATTAGCGACGTGTCACCGGGGCTCGGGAGGGGACACTCGCGGGGCCCGTCCTGCGCACCGAGACGCGGCTCTGTCACCGCTCCGTGTCACCGCTGTCCCCAGCGCCCTGGCACCGCTCCAGCCGCAAGGGCGGCATGCCCAGGCACCCAAATCCTCTGGGATGCGGCCTGCCCGGCGGGCACAGGGAGCGGGGTCACTGCAGCGCTCCCCGCCCCGCCCGCTCCATCCCTGCGAGCGTTCCGGCAGCAGCCCCGGCCGGAGGTGCCGTTCCCGCGGCTCCGGACTGGAATGGCGCTCTGGGAATGTGACTCGCACCGTGTCGCCTCTTTTCCCTCCTCTTCCCATGTGCCTGTGTATATATATAAACCAGAAAGGGAAAAAAATTCCCAAACTCTGATTAAAATCCCTTTTTTTATTCACCTGCCCATCTTTCCTGTCTGCATCTCCCCTTCTATCCAAACTCATAATTAATCGCTCAAGGCAAAAGTAATGAATGTTAATTGGCCATCTGTACAAAGACTAATTAAAATCTACCATGCTGGGGATTAAAACATACCTATAGCAACTGCCTGAATTGAGAATGAGACAGAGGAGAGATTGAGAAAACAGCTGAAAGGCTTGTGCAAAACGCAATCTCGCTTAGGTGTGAGATGAGTTGCAGCTCCGAGATCTGAGATGCTTTATTATTAAATTAAAAAAAAAAAACAAAACAACGCACAACCAAAAAACGGGGAGGGGGGGAGGGCGGGGAAGAAACTTCTGAGCTGGGAGCTGGTTTAATGGGAAGAAAGGCCGCGGGGGATTTCAAAGGAGGAGTGACCCCAACATTTCGCGTCGGGTTTGGAGGAGGATAAAACCTGCCCGCTCCCCTCCCCGCCCGCAGGAAATATTCGGTGGCGCTTGCGGCTTTTTTAGGGTTTGTGGCTGCGAATAAAGGGAGCGGGGAGAGCAGCACTGCACGGATTTGGGGTGAGGGATGGAGCAGGCGGTGGGGCACGGCCGGGGCTGTGCCCGCTCTGCCCTCGGCCGCCCCATCCCCTCCTTTGTCCCAAATCCGCGGCTTTTCAGCGGCCGCCCCTTTGTTGGAGCCTTTGGGAGCTGGGGGATGTTCCCAAACGGAGAAGCGGCAATGATGGTTCCCAGAGCTGCTCTTCCTCCTCCTCCTCCTCCTCCTCCTCGGGGCTGCGGCCCCCGGACCCTCCCCGTGCTGTTGCCGAGGCGGCTCCGTCGCACCTGGCCCAGGTGTCCCCTCCGGCGCTGGTGACAGCGCTGGGGTGGCAGCAGGAGCGCAGGGCTCCCGGGGGATGCTGAGGGGTGACAGGGAGGCTGGACCCTCACTCCAGACGGGCTCGGGGATGCGCAAATCTCCATTTTTTAAGCTCCAAAAATCAGAACCGAGCGCTGGGGCTGTTTGCGCTGGAAGTCACCGAGCTGCGGCTCCACCGCCTCGTGTTCCCGAGCAGCTGCAGGCCAGGGATGTCCCCGCATGTCCCGGACAGCCCCTTCTGAAGCCCGGATCACATTCCGGGGGTGCCGGGCAGCGCCCCCCGTCCCCGGGGGGGTTTTGGGGCGGGCGGCGGGGGCAGCGCGGGCAGCGCCCCCGGGAGCGGCGGGGCTGCGCCGCCGTGCCGGGAGCTCGGGGCTCTGCTCTTGTTTTCTCAGATTCCGCTGTGTTTACTCCCAACACGAGTGACCGCCGTGGCCCCATTACGGCGGCACTGACAGCTCGGCTGACAAGTGCGCTCGCGGCAGGAATGCGAATGCGGCTCCCGGGCCCGCTCCGCTCCGCACCGCGGCACGGCCCCGAGCGGGCCCGGGGAGGGACACGGGGAGAGAGGGACCGGGAGGGACACGGGAGGGACACGGGGAGAGAGGGACACGGGGAGAGAGGGACCGGGAGGGACACGGGGAGGGACACGGGGAGAGAGGGACCGGGAGGGACACGGGGAGCAGGGACCGGGAGGGACACGGGGAGGGACACGGGGAGAGAGGGACACGGGGAGCGGGGACCGGGGAGGGACACGGGGAGCAGGGACCGGGAGGGACACGGGGAGGGACACGGGGAGAGAGGGACACGGGGAGCGGGGACCGGGGAGGGACGCGGGCTGCGAGCCCCGGGGAAGGACACGGGCTGCGGGTACCGGGGAGAGACACAGGGAGCGGGGACAGGGGAGGGACACGGGCCACGGGTACCAGGGAGGGACACGGAAAGGGACACGGGGAGGGACAGTGGGAGGGACAAGGGCCGCGCGTACCGGGGAGAGACACGGGGAGAAGGGACACAGGGAGGGACACGGGGAGCAACACCGGGAGGGACACGGGCTGCGGATACCGGGGAGAGACACGGGGAGCGACACCGGCTGCGAGCCCCGGGGAGAGACACGGGGAGAAGGGACACGGGCTGCGGGTACCGGGGAGAGACACGGGGAGAAGGGACACGGGCTGCAGGTATCGGGGAGGGACACGGGCTGCGAGCCCCGGGGAGAGACACGGGGAGAAGGGACACGGGCTGCGGGTACCGGGGAGGGACACGGGCTGCGAGCCCCGGGGCATCCCGCTCGGGGTGGGAGCAGCGCGGGGGGATCGCCCTTCCTGCCTGAACTTGGAGCTGGGGTCTTCCAAAGGCACGGGAAGGACAGGGATTCACTGGGATTATCAGCACAGGAGGGATGGGCATGGTTTTCTTGCCCTTTCTGTCTGAACTGAGAGCTGGGATCCTCCAGAGCCTGCCGGGATGGGGATGGGGATCGCAGCAGGATGGGAATGCCAGGAATTCACCCCGTGGGATTGTCCCGTGCTCGGGAAGGGCTGAGCCACCAGCACAGGAGAGATGGGAGTTTGGTCCCCCTTTCTGTCTGAACCCAGAGCTGAGGATCTTTCAGGGCCTCCTGGCATCCTAAAGTCCTTGGAAAGACAGGGATTCACTGGGATCATCCCGTGTTTGGGAAAAGGCTGACCCACCAGCACAGGAGGGATGAGTATGGTTTTCTCTCCCTTTCTGTCTGACCTCAGAGCTGGGATCTTCCTGAGCCTGCTGGGATCCCAACAGGTTGGGAATGCCAGGGATTCACTGGGATCATCCCATGCTCAGGAAGGTTTGAGGGCAGGTGGAGGATGAAAAGTGCAGGTGTGCTGCATGTGCCCCACTCACCTGGTGTTGGATTAAGTTTTGTTCTTTTATTTACAGATGGAGTAATTGAGAGGTGCTTTAAAAACTGCTGCCCAGGGCAGGGGGTTGGGGCTGGATGAGCTTTTAATCCATTCCAAGCCAAACCATTCTGGAATTCCAGGATTCAGGGAAGGAGGCACCAGGCTGAATGAGACAGAGTCTGGCTTTGGGTGGTGTACAGAAAAACCAAGGGAAAACCAATTTCTGCAGCTGGGAAACCAATTTCCCTGGGTCTGCAGGGCCCACTCCAACTCCTGTGGGATTGGTAGGTCCAGACCAGCTCCAGGAATCCTGCCAAAGCCAGGGTCCAGCCCTAGGCCCAACTTGGATCCAGCCCTAGGCCCAACTTGGATCCAGCCCTAGTCCCAGTTTGGATCCAGCTCTAGGCCCAGCTTGGATCCAGCCCTAGGCCCACATTAGACCCAGCCCCAGGCCCACATTAGATCCAACCCTAGGCCCACATTAGATCCAGCCCTAGGCCCAGTTTGGATCCAGCCCTAATCCCATGTTAGATCCAGCCCTAGTCCCAGTGTGGATCCATCCCCTGTCCCAGCTTGGATCCAGCCCTAGGCCCAGCTTGGATCTATCCTTAGGCCCACATTAGTTCCATCCCTAGGCCCAGTTTGGATCCAGCCCTAGGCCCAGCTTGGATCCAGCCCAAGGCCCAGTTTGGATCCATCCCTTGTCCCAGTTTGGATCCAGCCCTAGTCCCACGTTAGATCCAGCCCTAGTCCCACGTTAGATCCAGCCCTAGGCCCACATTAGGTCCATCCCTAGGCCCAGTTTGGATCTAGCCCTAGTCCCACATTAGGTCCATCCCTAGGCCCAGCTCAGCTCCAGCCCAGCTCAGCTGCTGTGCCTGCACAGCTCAAGGTGGTTTAATTAATCACAGATCGTTTCTGCAGTGCCTCCTCATTAACCTCCACAGCAAACTAACTAATTACTCATTAAGGCAGGGAAGCTCTGTGGGCCAGGACAGCTTAGCCCAGAGCTCTGCTCTGCCCAGGCCTGGGTTAATCTGTGAGCTCCTCGCTGGCCTCGTTACCCATTAATGGGTCCCTGACCCAGCAAAGCCTTTGGGATGGGGGCACCTCAAGGATCATCCTGTTCCATGGCAAGGACACCTCCCGCTGTCCCAGGTGGAGGAAGAATTCCATATTCCAAATAGGAATCCTGGAATGCCCCAATGGGAACAATTCCATATTGCACACAGGGAATCCTGGAATGCCCCAATGGGAACAATTCCATATTCTGAATAGGAGTCCTGGAATGTCCCGATGGGAAGAATTCCATATTCCAAATAGGAATCCTGGAATGCCCCAATGGGAACAATTCCATATTGCACACAGGGAATCCTGGAATGCCCCAATGGGAACAATTCCATATTCCACATGGGAAAGTCCCAATGGGAAGAATTCCATGCAGGAATCCTGCAATGCCCAATGGGAAGGAACCCAGAGGATGATCTGGGATGCGGCTCCTGGCCCTGCAGGGAAAATCCCTCCCCAGCATCCCTGGAGCTCCAGCAGCCTCAGGAATGGGATCAATCCCTGGATTCCTGGGAACCCAGCAGGGAGCTGCTCCTGTGCCATGCACCAGGAGAGTCATTCCAGGGAATTATCACAGCCAGGAACACCAGGAGGTGCTGGGAACCCAGAAACCCCCTGGAGAGAGGCAGAGGGGAGAGAAGGACCTGAGAGAATCCATGGAATGGGTTGGGTTGGGAAGGACCCTAAATCCCATTCCTATTCCATCCCATCCGTGGGCAGGAGGATGATTCCATGATCCCAGGTGGATCCAAGCCCCAGTGCCCAGCCTGGCCTTGGGCACTGCCAGGGATCCAGGGGCAGCCCCAGCCAATCTGGGAATTCCAGCCCAGCCAGCAATTCCTTGCCAAGATCCCAGCCCAATCTCCCCTTTCCCAGTGGCAGCCATTCCCTGGCTCCTGTCCCTCTGTCCCTTGTCCCCAGTCCCTCTCCAGCTCTCCTGGAGCCCCTCCAGGCCCTGCCAGGGGCTCTGAGCTCTGCCTGGAGCCTTCCCTTCTCCAGGGGAGCATTCCCAGCTCTGCCAGCCTGGCTCCAGAGCAGAGGGGCTCCAGCCCTGCAGCAGCTCCGGGGCCTCCTCTGGGCTCTCTGCAGCAGCTCCACGTCCTCCTGCTGTTGGCCCCAGGGCTGGGGCAGCTCTGCACGTGGGCTCTCACCTGAGGGAGGGGCACAGGGACACAATTCCCACCTTGCCCTTGGCATCAGCCCATTTTGGGGCAGCTCTGCAGGTGGGCTCTCACCTGAGGGCAGAACTGGAGTTGGAGCTGCTTCTGAGGCCACCAAAGCCAGGGGACAGCGAGGAGGGGACGTGGCTGGAAATGGCTCACAGGGCTGAGAGTGAGGATGGACAGAGGGACAGAGGGGGACGGGCAGGGTCCCCAGCCCCCAGGAGGAGCCTCTGTGAGGACCCAGCTCAGCAGGAAGGGGTTTGTTGTTCCATCACTCAGGCTCACTCCTGCACATCCCAGCGCAGCTCCAGGACATCCCAAACAGCTCCTTTGGTCCTTGGGTGCAGGACGTGTCTCCAGGGGCATCTCCGGGCCCCGCAGGGTCAGGGTCCCTGTGTGGGCACCACCGGCCCTTTCCCCCTGTCACCCTGAGTTTTTAAGGTTTCCTAAGCCTTCTGATGTTTACACTCTCGTAACAAACTTTCTCACACACTTTCTGTAAATAACTCATTGTTTTGCATTCTTTTATGGAGGAGGAAAAATCTGATGGGCTGTTGGTTTGTCCAGTGCCATTGGAGAGGTGGCACTGTCACCCTCCAATCCACTGCCACTTTTGGAAATCTGTAAATGCTGGAATCAGAAACTAAACTTTCCTTTTTTCACTTTGAGCATAGTGGTGTGGGCACTTGTGTTGTTTTGGTCCCACAGTGCCACCACCCTGGCAGGGGAGCAGCTCCTGGGTCCCACAGTGCCATCCCCCTGGCAGGGGAGCAGCTCCTGGGTCCTTTAGTGCCATCCTGGGTCCCACAGTGCCATCCTGGGTCCTTTAGTGCCATCCTGTGTCCCACAGTGCCATCCCCCCTGGCAGGGGAGCAGCTCCTGGGTCCCACAGTGCCATCCTGGGTGCCACAGTGCCATCCTGGGTCCTTTAGTGCCATCCTGGGTCCCACAGTGCCATCCCCCCCCGCACCTTTGGCCCCGGGCACAGAGGGGCTGGCAAAGGCCAGCCTCAGCATTCCAGGGCTCAGGGAAGGGGAGGTGGCCTGGGTCCCTAGTGCCATCCTGGGTCCCACAGTGCCATCCTGGGTCCTTTAGTGCCATCCTGGGTGCCACAGTGCCATCCTGGGTCCCACAGTGCCACCCCCCTGGCAGGGGAGCAGCTCCAGGAGGGGCACAGGAGCTCCTGCTGAGCCAGGGCTGCCCAGGGCAGCTGCCCGGCTTTGGGAGGGGTCAGGGGTGAGCCGGGTTTCATTTCGGGGGGATTTAGGAGCTTTAGGTGCTGCTGGCCCCCAGCCCTGCTCACAACAAAACCCAGCCCCAGCTTTGGCTCCTGCCTGAGCCGGCTCAGCCCAGCCCAGCCCGGGCACAAAGGGCACAGTGTGTCCCCAGCGTGGGGAGGGGGCTCGGGGGGTCACCCCAAAGCACAGAGCCCTGCCCTCCTGCCCCAAACTGCTCCTGAGGCCAGCACGGGGCTCTCTGTAGCATTTTTTAGGGATTCCAGCCCAGGATGCACCCGCACAGCTCCTGCTGCAGCTTTATCTGCCTGCTCAGGGGGAGGGAAAAGGGGGGAAGGAGGGAAAAGGGATAAAATGCCCTGCACAGGGTTTTGCTGCAGGAGGCAGGGTGGGAAGCTGTGGGATTTGGGGAAATCAGAATTGCCTGGGGGACGCCCCAGGGCTGGAGGGGTTTTGGGCTGGAAAGCTGCACTCAGTTCCCAACAAGGATTTCTTTCTCTCCAAGGCCTTTTAGGGATAAACTGTCCAGGTAAGAAATGACACCAAAATTATTTTTACTTTTAACCCCATGGCCTGCAATGGGGACTTTTTATCCAATGACACAAAAACACCCAAACCCATGGAGGAGAAGGAGCAGGAGCAGGAGAAGGAGAAGGAGAAGGAGAAGGAGAAGGAGAAGGAGAAGGAGAAGGAGAAGGAGAAGGAGAAGGAGAAGGAGAAGGAGAAGGGAGAAGGAGAAAGAAAAGGAGAAGGAGAAGGAGAAGGAGAAGGAGAAGGAGAAGGAGAAGGAGAAGGAGGAAGGAGAAGGAGAAGGAGAAGGAGAAGGAGAAGGAGAAGGAGAAGGAGAAGGAGAAGGAGAAGGAGAAGGAGAAGAAGAATGATAAGGGGAAGAGGGAGAAAGAGAAGGAGGGAAGGAGAAGGAGAAGGGGAAGGAGAAGGAAGGAGAAGGAGATGTAAGAGAGCTCATTTTGGAGAAGGAGAAGAAGGAGATGTAGGAGAGGGTGGCTCATTTAGGGCTCCCTCCCTGCAGGGTTCACCCCAGCCCAGGGCACAGCGCTGCCCAAACCCCGTGGCTCCCCAGGGATCCATTGGGGCACACCTGCCCAGGTGAGCTGTGGGAATCAGGAGAGCTCCGGGGAGCTCCAAACTCCTTCATTTTTAACTCCCTTCTGTATTTCCCCTCCTCGAGCCTCGGGCCCAGCCCCCGGCGGCGGGACGCGGATCCCTAATTACAAAACGGCCCCCGAGGATGGGGGTGGCGGCAGGCGGAGGCTGGAGCCCCGCTCCATCCCCTCCCCGCGCCCCGCTGCTTTTCCAGAGCCATCCCCGGGCTCCCCGGGCCAGCCGGGCTCCGTTCCCCGGTCTCGGGACGCCCTCAGCTGGTGACTGGAAATGCCGGGAAAGGGAAATAAAAGTTACCCTGGCATTTCTCTTCTTGTCCCGCAACGCCCAGCGGGCACGGGCTGGTCCCCTGGGAACTCCAGAGCCCAGGGAATGTTGGTACCCAGAGAGCCCTGGCACCTGCAGTGATGCTGGCACCCAAAGATGCTGGTACCCAAAGATGGTGGTACCCAAAAATGCTGGTGCCCAAAGATGCTGGCACCCAAAGATGCTGGTACCCAAAGATGCTGGTACCCAAAAATGCTGGTGCCCAAAGATGCTGGTACCCAGGGGATTAGGTACCCAAAGATGCTGGTAATCAAAGATGCTGGTACCCAGGAGGTGCCAGTACCCAGGGGATGCTGGCAACCAGGGGATTTTGGTACCCAGGAAATTTTGGTATCTAGGGGATGCTGGTACCCAAAAATGCTGGTACCCAGGGGATTTTGGTACCCAGGGGATGCTGACACCCAGGGCATGCTGGTACCCAGGGGATGCTGGCACGTAGGGGATTTTGGTACCCAGGAAATTTTGGTACCTTGGGGATGCTGGTACCCCGGAGATTCTGGTACCCAAAAATACTGGTACCCAGGGGGTGCTGGTACCCAGGGGATTTTGGTACTCAGGGGATGCTAGTACCCAAATATGCTGGTACCCAGAGGATTTTGGCACCCAGGGGATGCTGGTACCCAAAGGTGCTGGTCCATGGGAGATGCTGGGACCCAGGGGATTTTGGCACCCAGGGGATTTTGGTACCCAGGAAATTTTGGTACTCAGAGGATTTTGGCACCCAGGGGATTTTGGCACCCAGGGGATGCTGGTGCCCAGGGGATTTTGGTATCTAGGGGATGCTGGTACCCAAAATGCTGGTACCCAGGGGATGCTGGTACCCAGGGGATGCTGGTACCCAGGGGATTTTGATGCCCAAATATGCTGGCACCCAGGGGATTAGGGTTACCCAGGGGATGCTGGTACCCAAAGGTGTTGGCTCATGGGGGATGCTGGCACCCAGGGGATTTTGGTACCCAGGGGATTTTGGTACCCAGGGGATGCTGGTACCCAGGGGATTTTGGTACCCAAAGGTGCTGGCACCCAGGGGATGCTGGCACCCAGGGGATTTTGGTACCCAAAGATGCTGGCACCCAGAGGATGCTGGCACCCAGGGGATGCTGGCACCCAGGGGATTTTGGTATCCAGGGGATGCTGGTACCCAGGGGATTTTGGTACCCAAAGGTGCTGGCACCCAGGGGATGCTGGCACCCAGGGGATTTTGGTACCCAAAGATGCTGGTCCATGGGGGATGTTGGTGTCCAGGGGGATGCAGGTACCCGGAGGATTGATACCCAGGGAATGGTGATGCCCAGGGGATGCTGGCACCTGGGAGTGCTGGTACCTCATGGCTGTTGGTACCCAGGCGTGGAGTCTTGATTTCTTCTTGCCAAGGTCGGGATTAAATGCTTGAGATGGCATTTCTTGTTCTGACTCAGATGTTCATCAGTTCTGATCTCTGTCACAGCCTCACAAACCCCGAGTTCTGCAGCACTGCACTCTCACACACTGAAAATGGAGCCCCATCCATCTCTCCAAGGCCTTTTAAGGATAAACTGTCCAGGTAAGAAATGACACCTGAATTATTTTCACTTTTAACCCAAAAACAACGACCCGTGCCCTGCAATGGGGACTTTTTATCCAACGACACAAAACCTCCCAAACCCATGGAGGAGGAGGAGGAGGAGAGGAGGAGGAGGAGGAGAAGGAGAAGGAGAAGGAGAAGGAGAAGGAGAAGGAGAAGGAGAAGGAGAAGGAGAAGGAGAAGGAGAAGGAGAAGGAGAAGGAGAAGGAGAAGGAGAAGGAGAAGGAGGAGGAGGAAGAGGAGGAGGAGGAGAAGGAGAAGGAGAAGGACCAGCCTCCACCCCCTTGCTCCACATATCTATCACTACATTCTAAACCCTTAAACTCTGAGTTTCCCACCCTGTGGGATCACACACTTCTGTTCAAACCCCACACCCACAATCCCAGTTCCACCATTCCCTTCTGGAAGCTTCTCCATGGCCTCAGGTCAATGCGGAGTTCTCCTGGGGGTCGGAGCCTGGCAGCACAGAAAGGCTGGAATTCTCAGCAATTCCCAGGGTTCCAACACCCAGGGGACGCTGACACCCAGCAATGGTGACACCCAGGGGACATTGGTACCTGAAAATGACCCAGGGCCAGCACAGGGGACACGGACCTGTCCCAGCAGGGTCAGAGGAGACCCTGGAGCTGCTCTGGAGCCAGGCTGGCAGAGCTGGGAATGCTCCCCTGGAGAAGGGAAGGCTCCAGGCTGAGCTCAGAGCCCCTGGCAGGGCCTGGAGGGGCTCCAGGAGAGCTGGAGAGGGACTGGGGACAAGGGACAGAGGGACAGGAACCAGGGAACGCCCAGAGGACAGGAAAGTTGGGATCTTGGGAAGCTCTGAGGTTATTTTACGCAGAGAGCCAGATCCCAAAATCTCCCTGCCCAAAGGGGATGGGACAGCCCCCAGGGATGCCGGTGAGGAGAGGGGGGACATTTCAACATTTCAGCAGCCCCCAGCCCAGGGAGGCTTCCCAGCCCCATAAACCCCAGAAGGAATCAAATCCCAGCATTCCCAGTGCCAGGGCTGGGAGCCCAGAGGGATTTTTGCTAATGAAGGTCCCGGGCAGGGAGGGAAGCTGAAAGCAGGCAGCAGGGCTGGCCGGGGAGGAGGGATTGAGGAGCTCGGCAGGATTAAATGAACACAGAATGAATGGAAGGGCTCAGAGAGGGGAGGCCGGGACTCCGGGGAGGAGTTCTGGTGCCTTGCTGGGTGAACCAGGGATAACCCAGGATCCTCCTCCCTCCCCGGCAGGACTTCACCCACCCCCAAAGACACAGCAGGAACCCCAGAGCAGACAGGCTTCAGGGTTGGAAGGATTTTAGAATTTTAATGATTGGAGAGCCAGGGGGGCAAAATCTGAGCTGCAGGGTTGGGGTGGAGGGGGCACAGAGGGGCATTTCCAGGGCACATTTCAGGGCTTCAAAACAACTTTTCTGCATCAGATTTCCTGAGGAAAAGTCTCTGTGTGTCTGTGCCTGCTGGGTGATGGGAAAATGACCAATAAACCCCACAAACAGTTAAAAGGAAGGGGCTGAAGCCCCAGAGCAAGGCTTGGACCCCAAACCTGCAAGGGCATCAGGGCAGAAACTCAGGGCTGTGCCTTTGCTGTGAGCTTTGCTCAGTGCCTGTGAGCTGGTGACCTCACCAGGCCCCCAAAATCCCCAATTCCCCCAAGGCTGCTCCCTCTCCTGGCAGTCTCTGGTGTTTGGGGGAAGAGCACCGAGAGCGGCTTTGCTGCCCCTTGCCCAGAACCCAGCCCACCGTGAGAGTCTGTCCGAATTTCCCTCACCTGCCTCACGATCGTCATTGGGGGACCACCGGAGAGAAGAACCCCCTGTCTGGAATGTCTGGCTCTGAAGGAGAAAGTCACACACCAACAAGGCCTGAGCCCTGAGAGCACAGTGCTGACTTACTGTTTTCACAGGTGTTGTTTGCTGTAGGCTAAGGGGGCACCGTGCCCTGTTTGCAACAACAGCCCTGGGAGCTGTCCCACCTCTGGGCCTGGCTGGGCTTCTCCTGAGTTTCGGGTGGTCTCCCACAGAAGGACCCTCACCTGTTTTACAGCCACCGTGACAGACAGACTGGGATGTAAGGAGCCTCTCCATCGAGGACTGGGACATGGAACCCCCATGTGAAAAGGCCCCTTTGCTCCTCCCAAGGACTGGGACATGGAACCCCCGTGTGAAAAGGCCCCTCTGCTCCTTCCAAGGACAGAGACTGAACCCCCATGTGAAAAGGCCCCTCTGCTCCTTCCAAGGACTGGGACTGAACCCCCCCGTGTGAAAAGGCCCCTCTGCTCCTCCCAAGGACTGGGACATGGAACCCCCATGTGAAAAGGCCCCTTTGCTCCTTCCAAGGACTGGGATATGGAACCCCCGTGTGAAAAGGCCCCTCTGCTCCTTCCAAGGACAGAGACTGAACCCCAAGGATGTGAAAAAGGCCCTCTGCTCCTCCCAAGGACTGAGAGACATGGAATCCCCCAAGGACTGAGTGGAACCCCATGTGAAAAGGCCCTCTGCTCCTCCCAAGGACTGAGACATGGACCCCCATGTGAAAAAGGCCCTCTGCTCCTCCCAAGGACTGGGACATGGAACCCCATGTGAAAAGGCCCTCTGCTCCTCCCAAGGACTGGGACATGGAACCCCCGTGTGAAAAGGCCCCTCTGCTCCTTCCAAGGACTGGGACTGAACCCCTGTGTGAAAAGGCCCCTCTGCTCCTCCCAAGGACTGGGACATGGAACCCCCATGTGAAAAGGCCCCTCTGCTCCTCCCAAGGACTGGGACATGGAACCCCTGTGTGAAAAGGCCTCTGCTCCTTCCAAGGACTGGGACATGGAACCCCCGTGTGAAAAGGCCCCTCTGCTCCTCCCAAGGACTGGGACTGAACCCCCAGCCCCGGGGAGGTGTGTGGGGACCAAAGCTGACCAAAGCGAGATGTTTGCCTGCAGGTTGTGACCACTGGACCAAGGAGACAATGGCTCTCACTTACTGCTGAGAGCATGGACTGCCTGTTACAGCTATTCCCTATTGGATCTGCTCCCCCCCCACGATTTCCAATAGAGTTATCATAATAAAAACCTCTGAGTTAGCTGGATTTTGAGATCTCCCCGACGTAACAGGCGGATCCTCGGCTGGACTGGACCAAAGGACTTTGTCTCTGTGTTTGGTAGCTCTATCCTCCTCCTTCTCTCTTTCTCTGTCTTTTTCTCTCCCTTAATCCCTCTATCGCATTTTGCTGTGGTCACTCAATAAAACTGCACTTGTTTTGATTATCATTGCAAACCCCCTTGTACCGTGATGGTTTTTTGCACCCCGAGATCAAGTCACGAACCATCAGGTCATCCGTTCACTAGGATGGATCACAACACCCAGCCCTGCAGGAGCGCCGGGTGAGCAGGGACAGAGCCGGGGACCCAGGGATTGTCACTGTGATAGTTTCTGGGATATCCCTTTGCCAGGATTTTTCTCCTGAGAAGCCTCAGAAAATAAAAGTAAATGAGAATTATCTGATTGCTTGGAATGTGCTCTGGTTGGTTCCATGTGAATTGTTTTTTAATTAATACCAATCCCAGTCCAGCTGTGTTGGACTCTTTGGTCAGTCACGAGTTTTTATTACTTCTTATGTTATTTATTATTTATATTATTCCCTTGTACCCTTCTGATGTCTCCTTTCTCTTTTCTTTAGTATAATTTTAATATATCATTTTCTTATAATATAATATGATATGATATGATATAGTATCACATCATATCATAAAATAATCATAAAATAATCACATCATATCATAAAATAATAAATCAGCCTTCTGAAACATGGAATCAAGATTCTCATCTCTCACCTCGTCCTGGGCACCCTCAAACACCACCACAGGGACATCCCCAGCCCAGGAATGGCTCCTTGGGGACAAAGGGGACACACATGGGGACACAGCTCCTGCTGGGGCTCCTGTGGGGCTGGCACAGCCCTCGTGTGCCTTTGGCTCCCACAAACTCCTGACTTTGGGTCTTCCAGGGCAATTCCATGGGGACAAATCCCAAATCCCCAGGAGTGAGGGATTCCAGCCCTGCCAGTGAGAGCTCAGCAGCAGGAGCTGCCGCCCAGCCCCACAAGGGCACCACAAGGCACACAGAGCCAGAAAAGGGCACCGAAAGGAACACACAGACCAAATAGGGCACCAAAAGGAACACACAGACCAAATAGGGCACCACAAGGCACACAGAGACAGAAAAGGGCACCGAAAGGAACACACAGACCAAAAAGGGCACCAAAAGGCACACAGAGTCAATAAAGGGCACCACAAGGCACACAGAGCCAGAAAAGGGCACCAAAAGGCACACAGAGATGCAAAAAGGGCACCACAAGGCACACACAGGAGTCCTTAAAGCTCCCCAAATCCCAGGATTTGAACAAGGTCCCGCTGGAGGCACCAGGGAAAGGCTCAGCTGGAAGCAAAGCAGGGAGGCAAAGGCGGAGGGGCTCAGATGTCAAAGAAATCCACGTGTGCTCCGGAGGGAAAGGAATCCTCCTGCAGGAGCTGGAGCAGCTTCTGGGCTGACACGGAGCTCGGGATGAGCTGGCCCTGCTCCTGCAGCCTCTGGAAGCGCTGGCGCAGCCCAGGGTCCCCAGTCCTGCTCCGGGCCAGGAGCTGCATGTCCGTGTCCAGGGGCCCTGGGGAAAGGAAAAAACACCCAAAAAATCACCCAAAAAATTCAGTTCGGGAGAGAGGAAAATCCAGGGCTTGTGTTCCCCTCTGGAGCCAGGCTGGGAGGGCTGGGAATGCTCCCCTGGAGAAGGGAAAATTTCAGGGAATCCTCAGAGACCCAGGAGGGGCTCCAGGAGAGCTGGAGAGGGACTGGGGACAAGGGACAGAGGGACAGGAGCCAGGGAATGGCTCCCACTGGGAAAGGGGAGATTGGGCTGGGATCTTGGCAAGGAATTGCTGGCTGGGCTGGAATTCCCAGATTTGCTGTCACTGCCCCTGGATCCCTGGCAGTGCCCAAGGCCAGGTTGGACACTGGGATAGTGGCACCCATGGGCGTCCCTGCCCATGGATGGGGTGGGATAATGGGATGGGATAATGGGATAATGGGATAATGGGATAATGGGATGGGATGGGTTAATGGGATGGGATGGGATAATGGGATGGGTTAATGGGATGGGATGGGGTGGGATGGGATAATGGGATGGGTTTCTGGGATGGGGTGGGGGATAGGATGGGATGGGATGGGATGGGGATAATGGGATGGGTTTCTGGGATGGGGATAATGGGATGGGTTTATGGGATGGGTTTTCAAGTCTCTTCCCCCCCAACCCAGGCTGGAATTCCACGGTCCTGATGGAAAAGCCAGCTGGGAGATGGCCTTGGAGTCCAGCACAGGGAACTGGCCTCCCAGCTGTGCTGCTGGGGGCTGGAGGGGCAGGAGCAGGGCTGGGCTGGGAATGCCCATCCCAAAGGCAGGATGGAGAAGGTGGAGCTGCTCTCCTCACCCGGGGCATAGTTGAGCACACGCACTCCGGGCTCCTCCAGGGCCAGCACACGGAACATCATGTCCCTGGCAGCCTTCCCGGAGCAGTACAGGGCCCAGCTGGGGAAGGGCTCCAGGGCACACAGGGATGAGATGTTCACCACGGTCCTGCTGCAGCCAGGCCGGGCCCCAAAGGCCCTCAGGGCCGTGGAGGTCAGGCAGAGGGCTGAGCTGATGTTGAAGGAGAAGTAGGCGTTGATCTCCTCCAGGTCGGTGAGGTCCAGGAAGGATTTGGAGATGTCTCCCAAGGAGCCTGGGAATTGCAAATGTGGAATGGTTTGGGGTGGGGGGGATCTTGAACAATGTCCTTCCACTGTCCCGGGGTGCTCCAAGCCCCAGTGTCCAGCCTGGCCTGGGACACCTTCCAGAAAGATGGAAAATGAGTTTTTACAGATGGGATCAACCCCACAGCAGATCCCTTTGGCTGCCACGTTCCACACCCAACGCTCCCGGAGCCTTGGGGCCCAGCCCCTGCCAGGTCCCACAGCAGCCTGAGGAGCCCAGCCCGGCCCCTTTCGGGTCACAGTGACCCAGCAGTGACAGGGGACAGGGACCTGCCCTGCCAGCCCTGTGCCAGTGCAAACAGCTCCCAGCCTGGAGCACAGTGTCCCCAAGGGCCACCATGGGCCCTGTGCCAGTGCAGCCCCAGATCCTGGAGCCCCTGTGGAACCCAGGGGTGATTTACAGCCATAATGGGTAAAAACGGCACTGAAGGCATTAAAGGTATGAGAAAGAACCCACAAGGTGGGGCTGGAAGTTTGTCTGAAGGTCCGGATTTGGGGAACAGGGGGATGAGAAGGTGCAGGAGGGCAACAGGCACAGCAAAACCTTGGGAGCAGCAAAGCACTCCAGGAACCCCCCCAATTAATTCCTTTAATAAACCCACACCGGGACCGGGGGAAATCCCGGAGCTCCTTTTCTCTTTCGGGGTGTTTGCCGGCACCCCAAGCCCGGAACGGCGCGGGGCTTCCCCGGCTGCCCCCGGGGGCGGAGGCAGCGGCTCGGGGAGGGGACAGGCGGGGACAGCGGGGTCGTACCGGCGTTGTTGACCAGCAGCAGGCGGCCGAAGGACGCGTCCCGCAGCAGCTCCCGCAGGGCAGCGCCCGCCCTCCGCAGCCCCTCCTCGGAGCCCAGGTCAGCGGGCACGCACTGCACCCGCAGCCCGCTGCTCCCGGTGGCACTGCCGGTGTCATTGCCGGTGGTCCCGGCGCGCAGCTCGGTCGCCAGCTCGGCCAACGCATCCGCGGATCGCGCCAGCAGCATCAGCACCGAGCCGGGCCCGAGCTGCGGTGCCAGCAGCCGCGCCAGGCTGCGGCCGAAGCCGCGGGAAGCGCCCGTCACCACGCAGGCGGTGGCGGGCCAGCGCCCCGGTCCCGGTCCCGGTCCTGATCCCGATCCCGATCCCGATCCCGACCCCGACCCCGACCCCGACCCCGATCCCGATCCCGATCCCGATCCGGATCCCGATCCGGACCCCAGCCCTGCTCCCGCTCCCGCTCCCGGTGCCCGCTCCATCCCGGAACTCAGCGGAGGGGGCGTGGGAACGCGCCTGCCCACGTGACCCGCCCCATTCATGCCCCCGCCGCTTTGTGAATGGCCGCTCGGAGCGCGCGGGCAGCGCCGCCGGCTCTGATTGGTTGGTGCCAGAGGGCTCGGCCCGCCGCGCGCTCGGGGGGCGTGGTCGGAGCGGGGCGCCCCCTTGCGGCCGCTGTGAGGGGGTGCGGCTCCCGTGAGGGAGCGGCGGGGCGGGAACGGGACTGGGGCCGGGAAAAGGGGCGGGAACGGGAAAAGGAACGGGAACGGGACCGGGAATGAGCCCGGGACCAGGAACAGCCACAGGACCAGGATCGGAACCAGCAACGAGCGCGAATAGGATCAGGTCTCATAATGTGGCCGCGTCCCTGGAGCGCCGGGCCTCGCCTGCCCACAGCGCAGCCTCCCTTGGCCTTTCAAACCTCGTTACGTTTATTCAATGCACTTTTCAACACATTTTTCAAATATTTTTAATAATATTTTTAATCTTCTAAAAAAACTTTAAAAAATATTTTAAATATATTTTTAATTTTTTTTTTCCCTGCAGTTGTAAATTCCCTTTTCTTGTGCCTGCCCAGCCTTGTCCCCACGTCCCCACTCCTGCAGGGCACCAGAGCCTTCCCTCCCCTTTTCCCTCTGCAATCCCGACTTTTGGCACCCAGCACTGATACTTTACTGGGAAATAAAAGCCCTCTCTGATCACAGAAAGTCCTAAAATCCTTTTAAAAAAATAAATACCTCTGTGGATGAAGGTGCAGACGACCTTCAGGGAATATTTCCAAGGGAAATTTCCAAGGAATACCTACCTGGTTTGTATGGAAGGAGCTGGCAGCAGGGCTGGCATTCCCAGCTGTTCAGTGCCAGGCCAGATGGTTGCAGGCAGGTAATGGAGTGGGATTTCACTCAATTAAGCAGCCGCAGACTGGGCTGGAACCCTGCAGCACTCTAATAAAGCATTAAAAATTCATGGCATGGCAAAAACCCAAGAGCGCTATTTGTTTTGCTAAAGCAAATCTTACACATTCGGCGAAATTAAGATCATCAGCAAAAAAAAAAAAAAAAAGACAGCAAATGTGTATTTTTTTCACAAGTAGCTTCTTGATGGCAGAACTTGCTTCAGTCACTGCCAGATCCCCCCTTCCCGCTTTGGCAGCTCCAGTCTCCTGCATCCATCAGGATTGCTGCCCTGCTTCCCAGCCTGGCATCCACAGGGGCTGGAAATGGGCAGCGATTGCTGGACGGCCCTTCCAGCAGCCCAGCCCTGCAGCAGGACATTCCTGATCCCTGCAGGTCTCCAGGGGCACTTGGAATTGCCTTTGGAAGGTGTTCCTGCCCAGGGTGGGAGCTGGAATGGGATGGGCTTTAAGGGTGCCTCCCAACCCAAAGGATTGTATTTTTAGCCGCTAAAAGTTGCTCCTGCTAAATTAAATTTTTTAAAAATTCAAAATCAGTGGGAGGGAAGTGGTGACCAAAGGAGCCCAGAGCTGGAGACCTGAGAAATGATCCTGGAATCCCAGAATAGTTTGGGTTGGAAGGGATCTTAAAGATCATCTCATCCCAGGGCAGGGACACCTCCTTCTATCCCAGGTGGCTCCAAGCCCAGTCCAGCCTGGCCTGGGGCACTTCCAGGGGTCCGGGGCAGCCGCAGCTGCTCTGGGAGTCCCATTCCAGCCGCTCCCAGGGAGGGAGAGTGTCGGGAATTCCCGAGGCTGCTCTGCATCCCTGGCAGCCGGCGCTGGGGGCACTCACTGCGCTCCAAGCCCCGGGAGGGATGTGCTGCTGCTGCCCCGCTCTGGTGCGACAGGGACAGCGCCCAGGGAGCCCTCAGGTGCTGGGAACGCGGGGCTGGCACCTCTCGGGCTGCATCCGGACAGGGAACAGCAGGAAATGCACAGAACTCTGACAAACATCCGTGCTCAGGCTCGGGCTCTTCCCTTGGGGTCAGGGAACCCCAGAACCCTCAGGGCTGGAGAAACCCTCTGGGGTCAGTGAGTCCAACCATCCCAGCGCTGCCAGGGCCACCACTGCCCCTGTCCCCAAGGGCCACAGCCACAGGGCTGGGACATCCCCCCAGGGATGGGGACTCCAGCCCCGCCCTGGGAAACTGGTACAGGTTTGGTTGTGTCAGGGACACCGAAAATCCAGAGGGGATTCCCTCAGGGGGAACCCCTTCCAGAGGGAAACCCCATCCCAGGGATGTGGGGTGCTGTGGAGCTGGCACTGCCCTGCTGTGGCACTGTCCTGCTGTGGCACTGCCCTGTGACTCTGTCCTGCTGTGACACTGCCCTGCTGTGACACTGCCCTGCTGTGACACTGTCCTGCTGTGACACTGCCCTGCTGTGACACTGCCCTGCTGTGGCACTGCCGTGCTGTGACACTGTCCTGTGACACTGCCTTGCTGTGACACTGCCCTGCTGTGGTACTGCCCTGCTGTGACACTGCCCTGCTGTGACACTGCCCTGCTGTGACACTGCCCTGTGACACTGTCCTGTGACACTGCCTTGCTGTGACACTGTCCTGCTGTGGCACTGCCCTGTGACCCTGCCCTGTGACACTGCCCTGCTGTGACACTGCCCTGCTGTGACACTGCCCTGCTGTGGCACTGCCCTGCTGTGACACTGTCCTGCTGTGACACTGCCCTGCTGTGACACTGCCCTGTGACACTGTCCTGTGACACTGCCCTGTGACACTGCCCTGCTGTGGCACTGCCCTGTGACCCTGCCCTGTGACACTGTCCTGCTGTGACACTGTCCTGCTGTGACACTGCCCTGCTGTGACACTGCCCTGTGACACTGTCCTGCTGTGACACTGTCCTGCTGTGACACTGCCCTGCTGTGACACTGCCCTGTGACACTGTTCTGTGACACTGCCCTGCTGTGACACTGTCCTGCTGTGACACTGCCCTGCTGTGGCACTGCCCTGCTGTGACACTGTCCTGCTGTGACACTGTCCTGCTGTGACACTGCCCTGTGACACTGTCCTGTGACACTGCCCTGTGACACTGCCCTGCTGTGACACTGTCCTGCTGTGACACTGCCCTGCTGTGGCACTGCCTTGCTGTGACACTGTCCTGCTGTGGCACTGCCCTGCTGTGACACTGTCCTGCTGTGACACTGCCCTGCTGTGGCACTGCCTTGCTGTGACACTGCCCTGCTGTGGCACTGCCCTGTTGTGACACTGTCCTGCTGTGGCACTGCCCTGTTGTGACACTGCCCTGCTGTGGCACTGCCCTGCTGTGACACTGCCCTGCTGTGGCACTGCCCTGTTGTGACACTGCCCTGTGACACTGCCTTGCTGTGACACTGTCCTGTGACACTGCCCTGCTGTGGTACTGCCCTGCTGTGACACTGCCCTGTGACACTGTTCTGTGACACTGCCTTGCTGTGACACTGTCCTGCTGTGACACTGTCCTGCTGTGGCACTGCCTTGCTGTGACACTGTCCTGTGACACTGTCCTGCTGTGGCACTGCCGTGCTGTGACACTGTCCTGCTGTGACACTGTCCTGCTGTGGCACTGCCGTGCTGTGACACTGTCCTGTGACAGTGCCCTGCTGTGACACTGCCCTGTGACACTGTCCTGCTGTGTCACCGCCCTGCTGTGGCACTGCCAGGGCTCCTTGGAGAGGAGCTTCTCAGTTCCTGGGGCACAGGACTGGCACCGATGGCTTTCAGGAGGAGCCCTGGGGGTTTCTGTCCCTGCAGCAGGGCAGGGCTGGCAGCCACCCCAGATGGCCCTGGCTGCTGTCACTGCTGACGTGGCTCCCTGCCTATTGTCATTGTGGCTGTGGCTCTGCAGCACGGCGGGGCTGGCAGTTGTCACCCTGGCTGTTGTCACTGTTGCAGCAAGGCGGGGCTGGCGGTTGTCACCCTGGCTGTTGTCACCATGTCTGTGGCTTTGAAGGTGTCCCTGGCTGTTGTCACCGTTGCTATGACCCCCGAGGTGCCCCTGGCTGCTGTGACTATTGCCGTGACTCCCCCGAGGTGGCCCTGGCTGTTGTCATCATGGCTGTGGCTCCACAGCAGGGCGAGGCTGGCCATTGTCACCCTTGCCGTGGCTCCTGAGGTGGCTCCGGCTGTTGTCACCGTTGCTGTAGCTCCTGAGCTGGCCCTGTCACTTGTCACCGTGGCTCCCGAGGTGTCGCTGGCTGCTATCACTGGGGCCATGGCTCCCGAGGTGGCCTTGGCTGTTGTCACCATTGCTGTGGCTCCTGAGGCGGCTGTCACTTGTACCTGTGGCTGTGGCTCCTGAGGTGGCCCTGGCTGTTGTCACTATTGCTGTGACTCCTGAGGTGGCCCTGTCACTTGTCCCATTGCTGTGACTCCTGAGGTGGCCCTGGATGTCGTCACCATTGCTGTGGCTCCCGAGGCGGCTGTCACTTGTACCTGTGGCTGTGGCTCCTGAGGTGGCCCTGGCTGTTGTCACTATTGCTGTGACTCCTGAGGTGGCCCTGTCACTTGTCCCATTGCTGTGACTCCTGAGGTGGCCCTGGATGTCGTCACCATTGCTGTGGCTCCCGAGGCGGCTGTCACTTGTCCCTGTGGCTGTGGCTCCTGAGGTGGCCCTGGCTGCTGTCGCTATTGCTGCGACTCCTGAGGTGGCCCTGGATGTTGTCACCATTGCCGTGGCTCCCGAGGTGGCCCTGTCACTTGTCCCTGTGGCTCCCGAGGTGGCCCTGTCACTTGTCCCATGGCCGTGGGTCCCGAGGTGGCCCTGTCACTTGTCCCTGTGGCTCCCGAGGTGGCCCTGTCACTTGTCCCTGTGGCCATGGCTCCCGAGGTGGCCCTGTCACTTGTCCCTGTGGCTCCCGAGGTGGCCCTGTCACTTGTCCCATGGCCATGGCTCCCGAGGTGGCCCTGTCACTTGTCACCATTTCCGTGGCTCCCGAGGTGGCCCTGTCACTTGTCCCATGGCCATGGCTCCCGAGGTGGCCCTGTCACTTGTCCCCGTGGCCATGGCTCCCGAGGTGGCCCTTGTCCCATGGCCGTGGCTCCCAGCGCTGCAGGCAGGGTGGGTGTGGCCGCACTCCTGGATAATGGGATGGGACCCCCAGCTGTGGGAGCCCCTGGTGTCTGGGATGTGTCACCTGTCACAGCCCCAGGATGGCTGCCAGGGCTGGGAGGGTGGGATGGGATGGGATGGGATAATGGGATAATGGGATGGGATAATGGGATGGGATAATGGGATAATGGGATGGGATAATGGGATGGCATGGGATGGATGGGATGGGATGGGATGGGATAATGGGATGGGATGGGATGGATGGGATGGATGGGATGGGGATGGGATGGGGATGGGATGGGATGGGATGGGATGGGATGGGATCCATGGGATGGGATGGGATGGGATGGGATGGAGTGGGATGGGATGGGATGGGATGGGATGGGATGGGATGGGATGGATGGGATGGGATGGGATGGGATGGGATGGGATGGGATGGGATGGGATGGGATGGGATGGGATGGGATGGGATGGGATGGGATGGGATGGGATGGGATGGATGGGATGGGATGGGATGGGATGGGATGGGATGGGATGGGATGGGATGGGATGGGATGGGATGGGATGGGATGGGATGGATGGGATGGGATGGGATGGGATGGGATGGATGGGATGGATAATGGGATGGGATGGGATAATGGGATGGGATGGATGGGATGGATGGGATGGGGATGGGATGGGATGGGATCCATGGGATGGGACAATGGGATGGGATGGGATGGGATGGGATGGGATGGGATGGGATGGGATGGGATGGGATGGGATGGGATGGGATGGGATGGGATGGGATAGGATGGGATGGGATGGGATGGGATGGGATGGGATGGGATGGGATGGGATGGGATGGGATGGGATGGGATGGGATGGGATGGGATGGGATGGGATGGGATGGGATGGATGGGATGGGATGGGATAATGGGATGGGATGGGATGGGATGGGATAATGGGATGGGATAATGGGATGGGATGGGATGGGATGGGATGATGGGATGGGATGGGATGGGATAATAGGATGGGATGGGATGGGATGGGATGGGCAGAGAGGCACAGCAGGATCCCCACTCCTGCAGCTGGGATGAGAAGAGGAGCCTGCAGGGAGGAAATCTCTCCCGTTCTGGGATGAGAGGGGGGATCTCCCTCCTGCTCAGAAATTGTGGCCCCTCCTTTGCCATCCTGCAGCCCCAGCACAGGATTCCCAGATGGAGCAGCCCTGGGGTGGGATTCACCTCTTAGGTCTTCAAGTCCTGCCTTGATGGAGCTAAGCCCTTCCTGTGGGATTTGGGAGCACTTTGGAGACCCCAGCACAGCTTGCCAAAAGATCTTCACCCCAAATCTCCACCAGAGATCCCAGGGCTGGATTTAATGAAAGCAGGAACTCAGATTTGAAAAATCCTTCACAAAGGTTGGTTTTAGTTAAGGTGTCAGGACATGGGTTGGACTCGCTGATCTTGAAGGTCTCTTCCAACCTCTTCATTCTGGGAATTCTGGGAATTCTGGGAAGGTTGAAGCCAGAGCTCCATGGCTGAAATCCATCTTCAGTCGGCCCAAGATAATAATTTCCTGTAGCCAGATGAAAAGGTGGAATAAAATCCATGAGGAGACAAAAGTTGTGATTCGGAGCATTCAGGTCTGTCCCAAACAGGGATTTGGGGAACACTACAAAAATATTAGGCTTAAAAATTGATTTCAGACCTTAAATGTAACCCTGAGCGCTGTGGCTAGAAAACATGGATTTATCCTGCAGAAATACCTTGTGGAAGAGAGGAATATTTGGAATATTAGGCTCAAAGATTGATTTCAGTTGTTAAATGTAACACAGAGCAGGACTTTTAACCACTGAGTGCTGTGGCTGGAAAACGTGGATTTATCCTGCAGAAACACCCAGTGGAGACTGGAATATTAGGCTCAAAGATTGATTTCAGTTGTTCAGCGTAACACAAAGCAGGACTTTTAACCACTGAGTGCTGTGGTTGGAAAACGTGGATTTATCCTGCAGAAACACCTAGTGGAGACTGGAATATTTGGAAGTCTGGACTATTTTGTGGTTACGTGGATGAATCCACAAGAGGCCAACAAAGCTCCTTTACTCATTGATCAGGAGAGACAAACAAAGTGCTCACTGGAACAGGCAGCTGCAGGTTTCTCTCATTCATCCTTCCTTCTTTCTTGGTTTCTGTGTCAGTGACCTTGGTAGGAAATTCTTTCGGGGTAAACGTGGATCCCCTTATCAAACTCCTGTGTGGCTCACAGGAGCGGCTGTAAAACCTCTTCCACACGCTCCGGGGAGGGAAACTGAGCCCTGAGCCCGCCCAGCCGGGAGCTGGGGCTTGGTGCGGGCAGCAGGGAGAGCAGCAGGAGCTGGGATGGAGGGGACGAGCAGGGAAGCGGCTCCAGGGCTCCAGGCCCCATCCCAAAAGGAGTGCCCTGCCCAGCGAGATGCCCGGAGTGCCCCTGCAGGCCTGGCCCTGTTTGAGCCTCTCTTCCCTCTGTTAATGCCCGGATTTGTGGCCAAACCCGTGATCCCACGGGGAAATGTTTTCCTGATTGGCACCGGAGAGGGCAGATTGAAGCCTGGCTTGGCCTCGTGCCTGCTGTCACTGCTGGATGGAGGGAGGAGAGCACAGAGCCACTGGAAAATCCAGCAGGGAGAAGGGGAAAAGGAAGGACAAAAGCCAGGAGATGTTGCAGGAGTTGACCAGACCACAGCACAAAATGAAACCCCCAAATTAACACAAAGCAAGAGGTTGTGAAGTTAAAAGAAAAAAAAAAAAAGGAAATAAATTCTGATAATGGTGTTGCTCCAGGGATTCAGGACAGCTGCTCCTGGCTTTGGGAAGTCATGGACAGAGGCCGATTGTTGCACCAGAGAGGAACTTGCACACGGGGCTTCTCTGACCCATCACATTGATTTTTTAGGAAGTTTGGCCCACTAGGGAAGTTCTGGAGGCCTGGCAAGCACCTCGAGGTCAGCAAATAAAAGGGGAGATTTGAAAGCATTACCAGGCTGTTGTCAGCTCCATAAAACCCAATTATCTGGAGCTTCATTAGGAGGAAATTAAAAAAGGGTTAATGGCAGCCAGAAGGGTTTAAGGCCAATAGAATCTGTCAGGCAAAGCCAATCTCATTTTTTAGGATTATGAGCCATCTTTGCTACAGCCGTGCTGGCCTTGCCCGATGATTTGATTAATAAATTCCAACAATACCCATTCAGCAGGGTTATGGCGGTGACTGGGGAGAAGAAATAAATAAATCAACTCCTTGTGGACAGGCCCTCAAACGGGACAAAGTTTGTGTGGCAGCAAATAATGAGGACAAATCCCAGGCAGCCGCCAGCAATGAATATTCATGTGAAGGTGACAAATGCTACAGTCTGGGGACAAAGAGTGGGGCTTTTCTTACCAGTTTGGGGACAAAGAGTGGGGCTTTTCTTACCAGTTTGGGGACAAAGAGTGGGGCTTTTCTTACCAGTTTGGGGACAAAGAGTGGGGCTTTTCTTACCAGTTTGGGGACTTACCAGTCTGGGGACAAAGAGTGGGGTTTTCTTACAGAATGGAACATTTTATCCCGGGCAGAGCTGGACGTGGTGGTGGGGAATCAGCCGGACATGGGGCTGGGGCGATGCTGCGGCCACACAAGGTCAGGGAGGAGCAGAGGGATGGGGCTCCCTTTGGGT
The DNA here is from genome assembly GCA_024865655.1 of Emberiza elegans. Taxonomy (NCBI): domain Eukaryota; kingdom Metazoa; phylum Chordata; class Aves; order Passeriformes; family Fringillidae; genus Emberiza; species Emberiza elegans. The sequence goes on from JALJVW010002400.1 coordinate 1,005,340, forward strand.
TTGGGATTTGGGGACCGTTTGATTTCTGTTCCTTGCTAACCCCGTCCTGGGCTCATCCTCAGCAGCTGCAGGGCTTGAGGGAGGGGATCCTGCCCGTCTGCCCTGCCCAGGTGAGACCCCACCTGCAGGGCTGCCCCAGCCCTGGGGAGGAACTGGGGCTGCTGAAACCAGGCCAGAGGAGGAACCCAAAGATGTTTGGAGGGTTAGAACGAAACGGAACATCGGAGCACCTCTGCTCTGGAGCCAGGCTGGGAAAGCCGGGGGTGTTCACCTGGAGAGGAGAAGGATCCGGGGAAAGCTTCCTGCAGCCTTGCAGTGCTATGGAAAACAGAGAGAGAGCAACTTTTTATATGGGCAGATCGTGGTAGGACAAGGGAAATGGTTTTAGACTGAAAGAGGAGAGATTTAGATGGGATCCTGGCAAGGAATTGCTGTCTGGGAGGGTGGGCAGGGGCTGGGCTGGAATTCCCAGATTTGCTGGGGCTGCCCCTGGATCCCTGGCAGTGCCCAAAGCCAGGCTGGGTCCACCTGGGATTAGTGGGAGGTGTCCCTGCCCATGGATGGGGTGGAATGGGATGGGATTTAAGGTCCTGAGGAGTCTCCAGAGGAGCTGTGGAGGCTCTGCAGCGCTTCCCTGGGAACAGCTCCCGATCCAGCTCCAGGTCAGGATCCACCCTGCGATTTTCACCCCCATTCCTCCCACTGCTGATGTGTCTCTTTGATTCTTGGTCCTAGGAAAGCTTCTACAGATCCCCACGGTGACACTGGCAGGGGACACATCTCCCTGGTGTCACACCCAAAGTGACACCGTGCTTGGGAAGCGGTGGGGAGAGTTGTGAGCTCCATGTGAGCTGAGGGAGTTGGAGCAGGAGTGTGGTGAGGAGAAGGGAATGGAGCTGGGAAGGGGCTGGAGGATCCCTGAGGAGCTGGGAAGGGGCTGCAGAATCCCTGAGGAGCTGGGAAGGGGCTGCAGAATCCCTGAGGAGCTGGGAAGGGGCTGCAGAATCCCTGAGGGAGCTGGGCAGGGGCTGCAGAATCCCTGAGGGAGCTGGGCAGGGGCTGCAGAATCCCTGAGGAGCTGGGCAGGGGCTGCAGAATCCCTGAGGGAGCTGGGCAGGGGCTGCAGAATCCCTGAGGAGCTGGGCAGGGGCTGCAGAATCCCTGAGGAGCTGGGCAGGGGCTGCAGAATCCCTGAGGAGCTGGGCAGGGCTCACCTGGAGCAAAGGAGGCTCAGGGGCCCTTGTGGCTCTGCACAGCTCCTGCCAGGAGGGCACAGCCGGGGGGATTTGGGATCTCATCCCAGGGAATGGGGACAGGAGCAGAGGTAATGGCCTCAGGGGAGCTCAGGGTGGGCACTGGGGACATTCCCCATGGAAAGGCAGGGCTGGAGTCCCCATCCCTGGAGGGATTTCGAAGCCCCGTGGCTGTGGCACTCGGGGACACAGTCAGTGGTGGCAGTGCTGGGGGATGGTTGGACTCTGGGATCTTAAAGGTCTTTTCCAACCTTAATGAGTTTTCACCCGGCTCTCCTCGCTCTGCCTGTGTTGTTCCTGTCCCGCAGCCTCATTCTGAGGAGTTCTTTTATCCCCTTCCCATTCCATAAAGTGACAATGGAAGTGTCGCTGCCCTTGGCAGGGAGGCTGGAACGAGATGATCTTTGGTCCCTCGGAACCACACCCATTCCATAATTGCACATGATTTACACCAGCAGCGTTCCACCCTCACAAGCAGCGCTGAGGGAGGCCCAGGTGTGCCCACACAGCCGGAGAATTTTATTTTTATCTCAGAAGGTGAAACAACAAAAGCAAAGGCAGAGCCCTGGTGGTGCCACAGTCGGGGATTCCTGCTCTCCATCCCGCCGTGGCACTCCCGTGCAAGGACAGCACCTGATAAGGTGTGCTGGGAACGGCACATTCCAGCGCTGTTTTCCCAAGAAACTGATAACAGGAACCCTCTCCGGGGGCACACGGTGCCTGGGAGCGGCTTCGGGTTTGGGCTTCATGACTCCAGCGACTTTGGGCAGAGGGTTTGTCACAGAGCAGGGACAGACTCCTGGCACAGGCAAATGGGACTTCCTGAGCTTTGGGGTTAATTTCAAGGGTTTGTCACAGAGCAGGGACAGACTCCTGGCACAGGCAATTGGGAGCTTCTAAAATTTTGAGTCAATTTTACCCTGACTCCTGACACAGACAAAGTGGGAGCTCCTGAACTTTGGGGTTAATTTCAGCCAGCAGGTTTGTCACAGAGCGCGGACATCCTGACTCCTGACACAGACAAAGGGGAGCTCCTGAACTTTGGGGTTAACTTCAAGGGTTTGCCACAGACCCCAGAGAGATTCTTGAAACAGACAAGTGGGAACTCCTGAACTGGATTAATTTCACCCTGACTCCTGAAACAGACAATTGGAAGCTCCTGAAATTTGGGGTTAATTTCAACGAGCAGGTTTGTCACAGAGCAGGACAGACTCCTGACACAGACAAGTGGGACTTCCTGAGCTTGGGGTTAATTTCAAGGGTTTGTCACAGAGAGGGGACAGGCTCCTGACACAGACCAGTGGGAGCTCCTGAACTTTGGGGTTTATTTCAAGCTGTGGGTTTGTCACAGAGCCCAGAGAGATTCCTGACACAGACAAGTGGCACTTCCTGAACGAATTAACTTTGGGTTAATTTCAAGCCGCTTTGGAGTTAATTTCAAGGGTTTGTCGCGGATCCTGGACACCCCGACTCCTGACACGGACAAGTGGGAGCCCCTGAGCTTTGGGATTAATTTCAAGCCGCTTTGGGGTTAATTTCAAGGGTTTATCACAGAGCCCGGACACCCTGACTCCTGAACCAGACGGGGCTGCACTCTAAAACGGGAGCTCCCGAGCTTTGGGGTGAAATGCTGGGTTCGACGGGGGCGGGGAGCAGGGTGGGGAAGGCTGCACCTTCCTCGGCAATGGGCAAAGGAAGGGGCAACACGCGGTCGGAATTTGGGATTAAAGGGAGGCTGTGCCCTCTGAAACTGAGAGAGAGAGAGAGAGAAAACCCCGCGGGCTGTGCCTGGAGAACTCTCCCTTTATCCGAACAAAGCTGCAGGACTCCTCTGCCTCCTCTATGGACACTGGCTTTTCCCAGCGGCATTTTCCGCACCCTTTGGGACTGCAGTCACCTTCCCATCGTTTATGGGGCTGAGGGACAGCACGGGGCAGGAGGAGCAGGGGCTGCCTCTGCTCGGGGCAGGGACACAGGTTCTGTCCTGCTGGGATGTCACAACGGTGTCACTGCCGTGGGGTTGTGTCCTCTCATGGGAAGAACATGGGGACAGTGCCATGGGGCTGTGTTCCCTAAGGAGGTGTCCAGGCCATGGGGCATAACACAAGCCATGGCCATGGGGCTGTGTCCTTTCCTGGGCACAGCACGGGGACAGTGCCATGGGGCTGTGTCCTTTCCTGTGTACAACACGGGGACAGCGCCATGGGGCTGTGTCCTCTCCTGGGCACAACATGGGGACAGTGCCATGGGGCTGTGTCCTCTCCTGGGTACAGCATGGGAACTGTGCCATGGGGCCGTGTCCTCTCCTGGGCACAACATGGGGACAGTGCCATGGGGCTGTGTCCTCTCCTGGGTACAGCATGGGGACAGTGCCATGGGGCCGTGTCCTCTCCTGGGCACAACACGGGGACAGTGCCATGGGGCCGTGTCCTCTCCTGGGTACAGCACGGGAGCTGTGCCATGGGGCTGTGTTCTCTCCAGGGTACAGCACAGGGACAGTGCCATGGGGCTGTGTCCTCTCCAGGGCACAGCACGGGGAGAGTGCCATGGGGCTGTGTCCTCTCCTGGGTACAACACGGGGACTGTGCCATGGGGCTGTGTCATTCATGGAGATGCCCAAGCCATGGGGCTGCGTCCTCTCCTGGGCACAGCACGGGCACAGTGCCATGGGGCTGTGTCATTCACGGAGATGCTCAAGCCGTGGGGCTCTGTCCTCGCAGGGAGCACACGGGGCTCTGTCCCCTTCATGGGTACTACACCCTCCCCACCCAATCTCCCGCTGCTCCCCCAGTCCCGGGGCCGCTCTGCTCCGTCCGTCCCTCCCTGGGCGGAGCGGCCGCGCAGGCCCGGCCCCCTCCCGCACTACATCTCCCATGGTGCCGCGCGGCCCAGCCCCGCTCCCGGACTACATCTCCCGTGGTTCCTGGCGCGGCGCGGGCCCCTCCCGCACTACATGTCCCGTGGTGCCCCGCGCGGGTGGCGGAGCGGGGCCGAGCAGCCCCGGCGGTGCCGCTGGCGGCCGGGCCGGGCCGGGCGGGGCCGCGCAGGTGGAGCGGCCCCATGGAGCGGCCGAAGATGGCGGAGCTGGAGAGCCTGGAGACGGCGGCGGAGCACGAGCGGATCCTGCGCGAGATCGAGAGCACGGACACGGCCTGCATCGGCCCCACGCTCAGGTGCGGGAGCGCGGGGGGAGCGCGCATCCTGCGCCGCTCGGGGGGATGCGGGGGGCGCTCCCGGCGGGGCTGTGCGGGGTTAGCGGGGCAGCGCCGCCCGTGCCCTTTGCCACGGTGTCACCCCCGGGCTGCGCCTTTGTTCTCCCTGCCCCCGGGGACAGCCCCGCTCCCTGGCGGGGTTCGCCCCTTCCCCGCTCCGTCACGTCCTTCCCGTCCCTCCGGAGCCGCCGTTCCCGGGGCTTCCCTTTGGGCAGCGCGGCTCTGGCCCCGGTGCCCGGTGTGGTGTTAGTGGTAACCTGCGTCCGATGAGGAATCGCCCGATTTCCTATAACATGGCATTATTTTAGACCAGTTATCCCCATCCGAGCCCTGTTGTGGCTTGCTGGACCCGGTCAGCATCGCTGCCCTGAGATGCTGAGATAATTCACCGATCCTTGTAAACTCCCCCATCCTTGTAATTCACCGATCCTTGTAAACTCCCCCGTCCTTGTAATTCACCGATCCTTGTAAACTCCCCCATCCTTGTAAACTCCCCCATCCTTGTAAACTCCCCATCCTTGTAATTCACCGATCCTTGTAATTCACCGATCCTTGTAAACTCCCCCATCCTTGTAAACTCCCCCATCCTTGTAAACTCCCCCATCCTTGTAAACTCCCCCATCCTTGTAAACTCCCCCATCCTTGTAATTCACCGATCCTTGTAAACTCCCCCATCCTTGTAATTCACCGATCCTTGTAAACTCCCCCATCCTTGTAAACTCCCCCGTCCTTGTAGTTCCCCCATGGTTCCCCGCCCTGGAAGTGCTGCAGAAGTTCTCCCAAGGACTTTGAGTCCCCCCAAAGCGTTTGCCGGGGCAGGTGTGTGTGTGATACCCGAACGGACGGGGTTTGTGTGTGATACCCGAACGGACGGGGGCAATTCCAGCTCCTCCCGATCACCGGGAGCATCGCGGAAACCCTCAGCAATCCCGGGGTTAAACGGCGAGCAGATAGCGCCGTTATCTCGGTGCCTCCGGGAGGGGAGTTTGGGCTGCCTGCCCCGCATCAGCCCCAGCCGGGCAGGGCTGGCTGCGCTCAGCGCTGGAGCCTCCCCTGGATTTATTTCTGCGCTCCAATTTCCCCGTTGGAACCCCTGGAGCAGCTCCTGGGGCCTCTGTGCCCAGCCGAGGCTCGGAGCGCTGGGCTTTGCCGCGATGCTGCGGCGCTGGCACCGAGCTGGGCACGGAAACTTTGGGATTTATGGAGCAGCGGAGCCCTGGGTGTGCTCCAGCACTGCCCATCCCCTCGTTTGTTGGGAATTCTTGCACTTTTTTCTCCTGTGAAGCTTCTCAAGGCAAACTGAGCGCTGGGAATGAGATTTATTATTCTGCAAAAACTGGTTTGGATGGGTGGGAGCTGCCAGGGTGGGGAGTGTGGGTGGTTTTTTTTCCATTTCAGAGGACAAAAAGTGCAGCTGATCTCGTCTCTTGGTATTAAAGTTAGGTGAGGAGCTGGGTTTGATGTGGAGCTTTGCATTTCCCCAGGAGAAACACAGAACTCGCTTGGTTCTGTTAAATATCCGGGCTGGGAATGGTTTGGGTTTTATTCATCCACTGCTGGATGTGGGGACGTTAATTATAATTAATGATCAGCAAGGATGGCAGAGTTAAACTGGCCCGGCTCAGGGTAAACACCCGAGGCAGGAAAGGAGGATGGTGGAAACTTTATTTTTATTTTTTTAGAAAAGGTGACTCATTTCTTGTGGGCATCATGGAATAATTGTGTGTCCAGGAGCCAGGCTGGCTCCTCTTCCAGGAGCTGCCAGGGCTCAGCTCAGGGCCGGGCTGGACTGCTGGGGCTTGGGCTGGCAGAACTGGGCTGGCATTGATTCCTTGGGTTTTCAGAACTGGGCTTTTATTGGATTCCTTGGCTCTGCAGAGTTGGGCTGGTTTATTGGCTCCAGAGTTGGGCTTTTATTGGTGCAAAACTTTTTATTGGGGCTTTTATTGATTCCTTGGCTCTGCAGAGCTGGGTTTCCAGAACTGGGCTGGTATTGATTGGGTCCTTGGGTCCTTGGGTTTCCAGAATTGGACTTTTATTGATTCCTTGGCTCTGCAGAGTTGGGCTTTTATTGGTGCAAAATTGGGCTTTTTATTGGGTTTTTTTGTTTCCAGAATTGGGTTTTTATTGGTTCCTTTGGTTTGCAGAATTGGGCTTTTATTGAGTTTTTTGGTTTCCAGAACTGGGCTGGTATTGATTCCTTGGGTTTGCAGAAGGGTTGGGGTTCCTTTTTATTGGTGCAAAATTGATAGGTGCACAATTTTTATTGGTGTGCAAATTTGGGCTTTTTTATTGGGTTCCTTTTTTGTTTCAGAATTGGGTTTTTATTGGTTCCTTTGGTTTGCAGAATTCAGCTTTTGTCAGTTTGGGCTTTTATTGAATTTTTTTTTGGTTCAGAATTGGGTTTTTTATCAGTTCCTGACTCCTTTGGTTTTATTTGACTTTTAATGGTGCAGAACTGGGCTTTTTAGTCCTTTCTTTGCAGAGTTGGGCTTTTATTGTCCAGAACTGGGTTTTTTTGTGTTCCTGACCCCTTTGGTGTGCAGATTTGGCCTTTTATAGGTGCAGAAGTGAGCTTGTATCAGTTCCTGACCCTTTTTGTTTCCAGAATTGGGCTTTTATTGATTCCTTTGGTTTGCAGAATTGGGATTTTATTGGTGCAGAACTTGGTTTATGTTTATTCCTTTGGTTTGCAGAATTCAGCTTTTGTCAGTTCCTGACCTCCTTGGTGTGCAGAATTGGGCTTTTTTTGGTTCAGAATTGGGTTTTTATTGTTTCCTGATCCCTTTGGTTTGTAGAATTTGACTTTTAATGGTGCAGAATTTGGGCTTTTATTGGTTCCTTTGCTTTGCAGAGTTGGGCTTTTATTGGTGCAGAATTGGGGTTTTGTTGGGTTTTTTGGTTTCCAGAACTGGGCTGCTATTGATTCCTTTGGTTTGCAGAACTGGGCTTTTATTGATTCCTTGGGTCTGCAGAACTGGGCTTTTATTGGTGCAGAATTGAGCTTTTATTGTTTTTTTTTTTGTTTCCAGAATATGGGTTTTTATTGATTCCTTTGGTTTGCAGAACTGGGCTTTTATTGATTCCTTGGGTCTGCAGAGCAATTGGGCTTTTATTGGTGCAAAATTGGGGTTTTATTGGGTTTTTTGGTTTCCAGAATTGGGTTTTTATTGGTTCGTTTGGTTTGCAGAACTGGGCTTTTATTGATTCCTTGGGTCTGCAGAACTGGGCTTTTATTGGTGCAGAACTGGGGTTTTATTGGTTCCTTTGGTGTCCAGAATTGGGTTTTTTTTGTTCCTGACCCCTTTGGTGTGCAGATTTGGCATTTTATAGGTGCACAATTGGGTTTTCATGTGTTCCTGACCCCTTTGGTTTGCAGAATTGGGCTTTTATTGATTCCTTTGGTGTGTAGAATTGTACTTTTATAGGTGCAGAATTGGGTTTTTATGGGTTCCTGACCCCTTTGGTGTGCAGAATTGGGCTTTTATAAGTGCAGAATTTGGTTTTTTGGGGGTTGGGGACCTTACTGGAGGATTGGCATTTAATAGGTGCTGGAACCCCACTGGTTTTATCAGTGGGGATCCCTTTTGGTTTGAAGAATTGCTATTTTATTGATTCCTTTTGTGCGTAGAATTGTACTTCTGTAGGTGCAGAATTGGGTTTTTATGGGTTCCTGACCCCTTTGGTTTGCAGATTTGGCATTTTATAGGTGCAGAATTGTACTTTATTGGTTCATTTGTGCGCAGATTTGGCATGCAATAGGTGCACAATTGGGTTTTTATGGGTTCCTGAATCCTTTGGTGTGCAGAATTGGGTTTTTATCAGTTCCTGACCCCTTTAACTCCTGCCAGGAGGGGACTTCTCTCCTTGAGGTCTCTCCCAGTCCTGCTGGGGACGGGATTTGGGATCCTGCTGGGGGCACTGGGATCCCGCTGGTGGCAATGGGGACCCTGCTGGTGGCACTGGGGGTCCCAGTGAGGAATTGGGGACCCCGCTGGGGGCACTGGGGACCCAGATGGGGACACTGGGACTCCGGTAGGAGAATTGGGGACCCCCCCTGGGGGCACTGGGATCCTGATGGGGGAATTGGGACCCCGCTGGTGGCACTGGGGACCCCGATGGTGGCACTGGGGACCCTGCTGGGGGCACTGGGATCCTGATGGGGGAATTGGAACCCTGATGGGCACTGGGACCCCCCCGCTGGTGGCACTGGGATCACCCTGCTGGTGGCACTGGGACCCCGCTGGTGGCACCGGCAGTGCAGCCCGGGGCTCTGTGCCCTGCCAGGCCTCGGTGGCATTTGAAGGACCCCGAGCTCAGCCCCCTGGGATGCTCTGGGGTCCAAGCCGGGATGTTGCCCCTGCCCCTCGGCCTCTCCTAATTAACGCCCTCTGCTGCTAATTGCACCTCCTGCCCTCTCCCTGCCCTTCTCCCTCTCTCTGCTCACACCTGAGTTTCCAGAGGCATTTTGGGTCCTCTCTCGGGCTGGGCTCGGGAGATTCCTTTAATTGTGCTTTAATTGTCCTTTAATTAAAAAGGTCAGAAATCCTTTTGGGGGAAGAGAGAGACGTAACCTAAACCCAGCTCCCGGCTGGCTGGGGTACCCCAGGGCTCCCATCCTTATTGTGTTCATTGATTCTTTCTGTCCCCTTGAGCCGGGGTTTGTATTTACAGATACATTTTATGGATATATTTATGTATTTTATGCATTTCTATAGAAAATATGGAAATATAGTTATAGATAGATATATTTAAAATGTTTTTAGTATTATGTATTACACAATAAAAAAGTTTGAAGAACTTTCTCTAACTTAAAACCAGCTCTTGGCTGTAATACCCCAGTGCTCTCATTTTTATTTTCAAAAAAATTCAATTTGTTCAATTGAAGTTTGATGGTCTTTCTGTCCCCTTGAGCTGGGGTTTGTATTTACAGATAGATCCTATATTTTTTTATACATATATAGTACATATATAGTACATATATAATACATATATAATACATATATAATACAATACATATATAATACATATATAATACATATATAATACATATATAATATATATATAATATATATATAATATATATATTTTAAAATATTTTAGTATTGTGTATTACAAAATACAAAAGTTTGAAGAACTTTCTCTAGCTTGAAACCAGCTCTTGGCTAAGTGTGATACCCAAGGGCTTTCATTTTTATTGTGTTTAATTGAAGTTTGTTGCTCTTTCTGTCCCTTTGAGCTGGGTTTTGTATTTAGATATATATATATATATATATATATAAAACCCCATATTTTTATATATACTGATGTATTTAAAATATTTTTAGTATTATGTATTATGAAAAATGTTTGTAATAAAAATGTTTGAAGAACTTTTTAAACTTAAAACCAGCTCTTGGGTGTGATACCCCAGTGCTCTCATTTTTATTGTGTTTAATTGAAGTTTGTTGCTCTTTCTGTCCCCTTGAGCTGGGATTTTTATTTAGAGATACATAAATTTATATATAAAAAATATATAGATGTATTTATATATATATTTAGATATATTTATAGACTTACATTATTTTTATATATTTATATATATGGATATATTTTAAAATATTTTAATTATAATATATTACAAAAAATATTCGTAATAAAAATGTTTGAAGACTTTTTAGGGGAAGAGAAACTTTCTAACTTACAGTCAGCCAAGAGCTGGTTTGGATACCCAAGGGCTCTCATTTTTATTGTGTTTAATTAAAGTTTGTTGCTCTTTTTGTCCCCTTGAGCTGGGGTTTGTATTTATATATATATATATATATATATAAATATATAAAACATATATAAAAATATATAAATATTTAAATATATATTAAAAATATATTGATATATTTAAAAAAATTTTTAGTATTATATATTACGAAAAATGTTTGTAAGAAAAATGCTTAAAAAGCTTTTAAAGGAGGAGAAATTTTCTAACTTGAAACCAGCTCTTGGCTAACTGTGATACCCAAGGGCTCTCATTTCATTTAATTGAAATTTGTTGCTCTTTCTGTCCCCTTGAGCTGCGATCTGTATTTAGAGATTTATATATTTTTATATATATAAATATATTTTTATATATGTTTATAGATATGATATATATTTTATATATAACTATATAGAAGTGTATATTTTATATAGATATATATTGATATATTTAAAATAATTTTGGCAGTATATATTACAAAAAGTGTTTGTTATAAAAATATTTTTGAAGAACTTTCAGGGGAAGAGAAACTTTCTAACTTCAAACCAGCCTTTGGCTAACTGTAATACCCAAATATTTTCATTTCTATTATATTTAATTGAAGTTTCTTGCTCTTCCCATCCCCTTGAGCTGGGATTTTTATTTATTTTTGTGTTATATATTACAAAAACTGCTTGTATTCTTTTTAATCAGTGTGACATTCTAGAGATGGGTGACAGTGGGGTTTCCTTATGGCACCCCATAAAATAAAATGGGGGTAAAACCTCACCCCTTTTCCTGCAATAATGAGGGCTGTCCCTACAGTATCTGAATTTAAAATATTTAAAATTTTGAGGCAGTTGAAGTCATTTTAAGGCAGTTTAAGTAATTTTAAGGCAGTTTAAATAATTTTGAGGCAGTTTAAGTCACTTTAAGTCACTTTAAGTCACTTTAAGTCACTTTTTGATTTAAATAATGATTTTTAGCATCCTTTGATAAATCAGAGTTTTTAATTTTATTCAGCCCTGGGAGCCAGCCAGGTGTGTTTTCCTGTCCTCTGTCTTTCCTCTCCTCAAATCCCCCAGGTGTCACCTCCTGGCTCGGTCCCAGCCTGCCCGGTCCCGGCAGGAATTGCCCCATTCCCAGCAGGAATTGCCTCTTTCAGTGCTTTCATGGCCCTGGCAGCTCAGCTGTGGCTCCTGTCCCTGTCCCTGCAGTGCCAGCATTTATTTCCAGGTGATTCTTGTCATTCCCTGCTTGATTCCCTGGCTTTTTTTGCCCTCTTCAAATTGATTCACACCTTTTGACTCTCTTTGCTTCAAACAGTTTTCAGGTGATTCTTTTTATTCCCTGCCTGATTTTGTGACTCCTTTGTCCTCTGGCAATGATGTCCAGGTGATTCTTGTAATTCCTTCCTTGACTCTGTGGCCTTTTTTGTCCTCTTCAAATGATTTCCACTTGATTCTTGTAATTCCCTGCCTGATTCTGTGACTTTTGTGTCCCCTGGCAATGATTTCCAGGTGATTCTTTTTATTCCTTGCTTGAGTCTGTGGCCTTTTTTGTCCTCTTCAAATTATTTCCAGGTGATTCTTGTTATTTCTTGCTTGATTCTGTGACTTTTGTATCCTCTGGAAACGATTTCCAGGTGATTCTTGTTCCCTTTTTTGTCCTCTTTAAATGACATCCAGGTGATTCTCGGAATTCCCTACTTTTGTGTCCCCTGGCAATGATTTCCAGGTGATTTTTGTTATTCCCTGCCTTTTTTTTGTCCTCTTTAAATGATATCCAGGTGATTCTTGGAATTCCCTACCTGATTCTGTGACTCTTTTGTCTGCTTCAAACAGTTTTCAGGTGATTGTTGTAATTCCCTGCCTGATTTTGTGACTTCTTTGTCCTCTGGCAATGATGTCCAGGTGATCCTTGTTATTCCTTCCTTGACTCTGTGGCCTTTTTTGTCCTCTTCAAATGATTTCCAGGTGATTCTTGTAATTCCCTGCCCTTTTTTTTTATCATCTTTTAATGATTTCTTGGTGATTCTTGTAATTCCCTGCCTGATTCCCTGGCTTTTTTTTTTTGTCCTCTTCAAATGATTTTCAGGTGATTCTTGTGATTCCCTACCTGATTCTGTGACTTTTTTTTTTGTTTTTTCTTGATCCCCTGGCAATGATTTCCAGGTGATTCTTGTTAATTCCTTGCTTGGTTCTGTGACTTCTGTATCCTCTGGAAACGATTTCCAGGTGATTCTTGTTCCCTTTTTTGTCCTCTTTAAATGACATCCAGGTAATTCTTGTAATTCCCTACTTTTGTGTCCCCTGGCAATGATTTCCACGTGATTCTTGTTACTCCTTGCTTGATTCTGTGGCTTTTTTTTATCTTCAAATGATATCCAGGTGATTCTTGTAATTCCCTGCCTGATTTTGTCTTTTCTTTAAATGTTTCCAGGTGATTCTTTTATTCCCTGCCTGATTTTTGACTCCTTTGTCCTCTAGCAATGATTTCCACGTGATTCTTGTTACTCCTTGCTTGATTCTGTGGCTTTTTTTTATCTTCAAATGATATCCAGGTGATTCTTGTAATTCCCTGCCTGATTCTGTGACTCTTTTGTCTGCTTCAAACAGTTTCCAGGTGGTGATTCTTTTTTTTTAATCATCTTTAAATGATTTTGTAACTCCTTTGATTCCTCTTTTTTTTTTTGTCCTCTTTAAATGACGTCCAGGTGATTCTTGTTATTCCTTCCTTGATTCTGTGACCTTTGTCCTCTTCAAATGATTTCCAGGTGATTCTTGTAATTCCCTGCCTGATTCTGTGACTTTTTTTTTTGTCCTCGGGTTAAATTATTCCCAGGTGATTTTTGATAATTGGCCCTTGTTACTCCCTTGATTTTTTTTTCATCATTTAAATGATTTCTTGGTGATTCTTGTAATTCCCTATCTGATTCCCTGGCTTTTTTTTTGTCCTCTTTAAATGACATCCAGGTGATTCTTGTAATTCCCTGCCTGATTCTGTGACTTTTTTGTCTGCTTCAAACGATTTCCAGGTGATTCTTGTAATTCCCTGCCTGATTTCGTGACTTTTTTTGTCCTCTGGCAATGATTTCCAGGTGATTCTTGTTATTCCTTCCTTGGTGATTCTTGATTCTGTGATTTTTTTTTTTTTGTCCTCTTTTTGTCATCCAGGTGATTCTTCAAATGATTTCAGGTGATTTTTTTTTTTTAATTCCAATTTCCAGGTGATTCTTTTTATTCCCTGCCTGATTTTGTGACTCCTTTGTCCTCTAGCAATGATTTCCAGGTGATTCTTTTTATTCCTTCCTTGATTCTGTGACTTTTTTTGTCCTCTTCAAACGATTTCCAGGTGATTCTTGTTTTCCTTACCTGATTTTGTGACTTTTTTGTCCTCTGGCAATGATTTCCAGGTGATTCTTGTTATTCCCTGCCTTTTTTTGTCCTCTTTAAATGACATCCGGGTGATTCTTGTTTTCCTTGCTTGATTCTTTGACTTTTGTGTCCCCTGCAAACGATTTCCAGGTGATTCTTGTAATTCCCTGCCTGATTCCATGACTTTGGTGTCCTCTGGCAGTGATTTTTGGGTAATTCTTCGTGATTCCCTTTTTTTGTCCACTTTAAATGCCATCCAGGTGATTCTTGTTATTCCTTCCTTGACTCTGTGGCCTTTTTTGTTATCTACAAATGACATCCAGGTGATTCTTGTAATTCCCTGCCCGATTTTGTGACTTTTTTGTCCTCTGGCAATGATTTTCAGGTGATTCTTGTAATTCCCTGCCTTTTTTGTCCTCTTCAAATGATTTCCAGGTGATTCTTTTAATTCCCTGCCTGGTTTGTGACTTTTTTGTCCTCTGGCAATGATTTCCAGGTGATTCTTGTTATTCCTTGTTAGATTCTGTGACTTTTGTGTCCCCTGGAAACAATTTTCAGGTGATCCTTGTAATTCCATGCTTGATTCTTTGGCCTTTTTTGTCATCTTCAAATGATTTCCAGGTGATTCTTGTAATTCCCTGCCTGATCCTGTGACTTTTTTTGTCATCTTCAAATGGTTTTCAGCTGATGCTTGTGATTCCTTGCTTGATTCCCTGGCTTTTTTTTTCATCCTCTTCAAACGATTTCCAGGTGATTTTTGTAAATCCCTGCCTGACTCTGTGGCCTTTTTTGTCATCTTCAAATGATTTCCACTTGATTCTTGTGATTCCCTGCCTGATTCTGTGACTTTTTTTTTTCATCTTCAAATGATTTCCAAGTGTTTCTTGTAATTCCCTGCCTGATTCCCTGACTTTTCTGTCCCCTGGCAATGATTTCCAGGTGATTTCTTGCTTGATTCCCTGGCTTTTTTGTCCCCTGGCAATGATTTCCAGGTGATTCCCTGCCTGATTCCCTGACTTTTCTGTCCCCTGGCAGTGATTTCCAGGTGATTCCCTTGCCTGATTCCCTGGCTTTTTTGCCCCCTGGCAATGATTTCCAGGTGATTCCTGTAACTCCCTGCCTGGTTCTGTGGTTGCTGTGTCCCACAAACAGCTCCTCCCTGGGTTTTGTTCCCTCCCAGGTGTGTGTTTGCTTTCCAGGCTGTTCCTGTGCTCTTTATCAATCCTGTTTGCTGCTTCCCAGTGCCCTGCAGGAGAATCAGCAATGTTGGACCTGGGCATGGATCAGCCAGGCTGGGGTTTTGTCCGGAATCGTGGAGATGGGAAACTGAGGAACAGAAAATGGGAATTTGCAGGGATCACAGCAGTGAAAGGAGGCTCAGGGAGGTCGTGGGCAGCTCCTGAGTGGATTAAGGCAGGGCTGGAATTAAAGCTGAGCTCCCTAATTCCTGCCTCAGCTCCAGCCTGGCCTGGCTGTGTTCCATGACCATTCCCTGCTTGGCACCTCCCTGTGCCCAGCTGGGACACAGCAGCTCCAGCTCCTCATTCCTTGGGGTATTTATAGGATTATGTGTATGTATTTATTAGGATTATGTTAATATTATGTTAAGGTTATGTTAGATATTTATTATTTTTTAGGATGATGTGTATTATATTTATTAGGGTTTTGTGTCTGGGATGTTTGGCAGATCAGGGAATCCTGGAATGGTTTGGGTGGGAAGGAACCTTAAGGATGATCCTGTTCCCCCAATTTCCACTGTCCCAGGTGGATCCAGCCTGGACTGGGCACTGTCAGGGCTCAGGGGCAGCTCCAGCTGCTCTGGGAATCCATCCCAGCCCCTCCCAGCCTGGAATTCTTGGCTCCTGAGCTGGGGCTGGTGCTGTGCACAGGGAATGTTCTCTGGGTTATCTTCAGCTGTGTTTTCCAATGGAGCTGGGTTGGAATTCTGACAGTCCTGTGGCATCCAGGGTTCTGGAGCTGAATTTGGGAAACTGAGCACAGAAACTCCTGTGGCACCCAGGGTTCTGGAGCTGAATTTGGAAACTGAGCACAGAAACTCCTGTGGCATCCAGGGTTCTGGGGCTGAACTTGGGAAACTGAGCACAGAAACTCCTGAGGCATCCAGGGTTCTGGAGCTGAATTTGGGAAACTGAGCACAGAAACTCCTGTGGCATCCAGGGTTCTGGGGCTGAATTTGGAAACTGAGCACAGAAACTCCTGTGGCATCCAGGGTTCTGGGGCTGATTTTGGGAAAACTGAGCACAGAAACTCCTGAGGTATCCAGGGTTCTGGGGCTGAATTTGGGAAACTGAGCACAGAAACTCCTGAGGTATCCAGAGTTCTGGAGCTGAATTTGGGAAGCTGAGCACAGAAACTCCTGTGGGGCTGAATTTGGAAACTGAGCACAGAAACTCCTGTGGCATCCAGGGTTCTGGGGCTGAATTTGGAAACTGAGCACAGAAACTCAGGTGAACAGTGCTGGCAAACCAGAGAAACTCCAAGCTGGATGCGGTGGATGCAGCAGTGATTTCTCAGGAATGTCAGGTGCACAGTTTTATCCATATGATAATATCCATGCACAGTTTTGGATATTGCTCAGTTCCTCTCAGCTATAAAATAACCAACTTTTCCCACCTCACAGCATTGGTGACCTTCAATTACTCCTTATAAAGCACTTTGCACTTAAGCAAGGGACTTTAAAATTTTGCAAAAGGAGCTCAAAGGAGGAAAAGTAACAGAACAACTCCTCAAAAATTGTATTCAGTAGCTGAACACAACTTATTTACTGAGTGCCACCCAGATATGACTCAAACAAGTCCTGGGGTTCTTCCTTATCCCCTCTGGGCTCCCAGCATCCCCTAAAATGGAATTTGTTTTACAACTTTCTAAAATTCTTCTGAGTGTTAGTGTGTCCCACAGCCGTGCCCTTGGCACAGGATGGAAAAATGACCCAGCCAGAGGAGGTTTGGCTGTGGGGATCCCAGATTTCCAGCCCAGGCGGGAGCTGGCACACAGGGATTTGGTGGGGCCAGAGCCGGGACTGAGGTTTGGTGGGTTTGGGGAGGTTCAGGAGGTTTGGGCAGACACAAACCCGGCTCATTCCTGCTCTGTGCTCACGGGGAGGGGTTTCTGTCCTCTCCACCTCCTGGGAGTTGTTTCCCAGCTGGATCTGCTCCCTCCACTCATGCTGGGCTCCTTTGTGGCTTCCCAGTGTCCGGACTGGCCCTGGGCTTTGGGGCTCTGGGTTCCAGCTGTGCTCTCACATCCTGAATCAGCTCCGTCCCTTCCCTGCCCTTCCCGAGCCGCTGGAATTCTGGTTCTGAAAGAGCAGGGAGAGCACAGGGCAGGAGCATCCCTGGGGATGGGATGGAGCAGGGGCAGCCAGGCTGTCCCAGACTGGGAGTTCTGGTTCTGAAAGAGCAGGGAGGGCACAGGGCAGGAGCATCCCTGGGGATGGGATGGAGCAGGGGCAGCCAGGCTGTCCCAGACTGGGAGTTCTGGTTCTGAAGGAGCAGGGAGAGCACAGGGCAGGAGCATCCCTGGGGATGGGATGGAGCAGGGGTGGCCGGGCTGTCCCAATCTGGGAGTTCTGGTTCCCCTGGGTGAGCATGGGAAGGAGGAGGATTCCTGGGGTTGCTGGGCTGGAGCAGGGGTGGCCAGGCTGTCCCAGTTTGGGAATTCTCATTCTGGACAAGCAGGGAGAGCACAGAGCAGGAGCAACCCTGCAGCAGGGGTGGCCAGGCTGTCCCATCTGGGAATTCTGGTTCTGAATGAGCAAGGAGAGCAGGAGCATCCCTGGGGCTGGGGGATGGACCATGGGTGGCCAGGCTGTCCCAGTTTGGGAATTCTGGTTCCCTTACGTGACCAGAGAGAGCAGGAGCATCCCTGGGGATGGGATGGAGCATGGGTGGCCAGGCTGTCCCAGTTTGGGAATTCTGGATGAGCAGGGAAAGCACAGAGTAGGAATATCCCTGGAGCTGGGATGGAGCAGGGGTGGCCAGGCTGTCCCAAGCTGGGAATTCTGATTCCAGGGAATTCTGATTTTGAATGAGCAGGGAGACCACAGAGCAGGAGCATTCCCGGAGCTGGGGCATGGAGCAGGGATAGCCAGGCCGTCCCAATCTGGGAATTCTGGTTCCCTTGAATGAGCAGGGAGAGCAGGAGCATCCCTGGAGCTGGGGGATGGAGCAGGAGTGTCCAGGCTGTCCCAATTTGGGAATTCTCATTCTGGACAAGCAGGGAGAGCACAGAGCAGGAGCAACCCTGCAGCAGGGGTGGCCAGGCTGTCCCATCTGGGAATTTTGGTTCCCCTGGATGAGCATGGGAAGGAGGAGGATTCCTGGGGCTGCTGGGATGGAGCAGGAGTGGCCAGGCTGTCCCAGTTTGGGAATTCTGATTCCAGAGAATTCTGATTTTGAATGAGCAGGGAGACCACAGAGCAGGAGCATCCCTGGAGCTGGGGGATGGAGCAGGGGTGGCCAGGCTGTCTCAAGCTGGGAATTCTCATTCTGGACGAGCAGGGAGAGCACAGAGCAGGAGCAACCCTGCAGCAGGGGTGGCCAGGCTGTTCCATCTGGGAATTCTGCTTCACTTGGATGAGCAGGGAGAGCAGGAGCATCCCTGGGGCTGGGGGATGGAGCAGGGGTGGCCAGGCCGTCCCAGCCTGTCCTGGGGTGACACAGGGACGATGTTCTGTGGTGCAGATGTGGAGAGGAGGAAGCTCAGCCCATGGATGAACGGCTGCCCTGGGTTTATCCCGGAATGGTGAGGGAATTCTGCTCCTCCCGGGACAGCCCTGCTGGGAGAGAGCAAGGAGAGCCTGGACCAGCTTTGGGATGGGGGGATTTTCCTTTCCTCACTCAGAAATGCCTCGCATGTCCCATCATCAGGGAAATCATCTAAAAATCATCCCCAGCATGTGTAAAACCCCCCTGGGGCTGCACAATGAGCTGGAATGGCATTGAGTGATCCAAAGTTTGCCTGGGCTCCATGAATCCCCTTTCCAGCAGCCCCATCCCTTTTTCCAGGCAGGAATTCCTGGAATATCAGCGCACTGAGTGCTCCAGACTTTGCCTGGGCTCCATGAATCCCATCCCCAGCAGCCCCATCCCTTTTCCAGGCAGGAATTCAGGAATATCAGCACAATGAGTTAAAATCACACTGAGTGATCCAGACTTGGCCTGGGCTCCATGAATCCCATCCCTTTTCCAGGCAGGAATTCAGGAATATCAGCACAATGAGCTAAAATCACACTGAATGCACCAGACTTTGCCTGGGCTCCATGAATCCCATCCCCAGCAGCCCCATCCCTTTTCCCGGCAGGAATTCAGGAATATCAGCACAATGAGCTAAAATCACACTGAATGTACCAGACTTTGCCTGGGCTCCATGAATCCCATCCCTTTTCCCGGCAGGAATTCAGGAATCTCAGCTCCCAGCAGAGGAGGAGCAGCAGGGGCTGTCTGGCCACAGGGCTCTCTCAGGAATCTGCCTGCAACAACTGTGAATTGTCTGCCCATAAAAACCTCCCAGGAGCTTTTGAAGGAGCTTTCAGCCCATTTTCCTGCCACCCACACAGGCAATCTGCAAAAAAAAGACCCCAAAAACCAAAAAAACCCACCCAAAAATAAATCCCAAATCCTGACTTTCCCTCCTGAGAAGCAGCCTTGGTGTGTGCAGAATTAAGTGGATTTTAAGGGACAGTTCCTTGCAGTGCTGCTGGAATTGTGGTGTTGTTCCCTTCTCAGGCTGATGCTGTGCAGATCCCAAGTTTTTTGGTGGGGAGGAAAAAAATATCAGGAATTTTTCCTGGGAAATAATCCGTATTTATGATCTGGGCTGGTCTGGCTCGATGTGTGGAGCACAGTTATCTCTGCCCTGAAAAATCCCAGGTTTTATGGATAATTTCTCCTCACCAGTGCTGTCTCTAGACAACTCAGAGCTGGGGAATCCCTGTAATTCCCAATTTCCCTTTTCTCCCAGCCCTGCTGCAATTCCTGAAAGAAAATCAGGAGTTTTTCCTGAGAAATAATCGGTATTTAGGATCTGGACTGGCTTGGCTCAGTGTGTTATCTCTGCCTGAAGGGATATCCTGAAATTATCCCAGATTTTATGGATAATTTCCCTTCACCTCAGGTTCTGTATACAGGTCTGAGATGTGAATATCTGTAATTCCCAGATTTCCCTGTTCTCTCAGCCCTTCTGCATTTCCTGAAGGAAAATCAGGAATTTTTCCTGGGAAATAATTGGCATTTAGGATCTGGACTGGTCAGGTCAATGTGGAGCACTGGCATCCTGGCAGAGATGCCTGAAGAGATAAACCTGAAATTATCTCAGGGTTGATGGATAATTTTAATGGATAATTTCACCAGTGCTGAGGTTCTGTACACAGCTCTGAGATGTGAATCCCTGTAATTCCCAGATTTCCCTTTTCTCCCAGCCCTGCTGCAATTCCTGAAGGAAAATCAGGATTTTTCCTGGGAAATAATTGGCATTTAGGATCCAGACAGGTCTGGCTCAGTGTTGGGGCACTGGCATCCTGACAGGATGCCTGTGAGGGCTCTTTGGGGCTGAAATGATCTCAGGGCTGATGGGGCTTTTTGGGGCTCCATGATCTGTTGAGGCCCTGTGAGGGCTCTTTGGGGCTCCATGATCTGTTGAGGGCTCTGTGAGGGCTCTTTGGGGCTCTGTGATCTGTTGAGGGCCCTGTGAGGGCTCTTTGGGGCTCCATGATCTGTTGAGGGCCCTGTGAGTGTTCTTTGGGGCTCTGTGATCTGTTGAGGGCTCTTTGGGGCTCTATGATCTGTGAGGGCTCTGTGAGGGCTCTTTGGGGCTCTATGATCTGTTGAGGGCTCTGTGAGGGCTCTTTGGGGCTCTGTGATCTGTTGAGGGCCCTGTGAGGGCTCTTTGGGACTCTATGATCTGTTGAGGGCCCTGTGAGGGTTCTTTGGGGCTCTGTGATCTGCTGAGGGCTCTGTGAGGGCTCTGTGAGGGCTCTTTGGGGCTCTGTGATCTGTTGAGGGCTCTGTGAGGGCTCTTTGGGGCTCCATGATCTGCTGAGGGCTCTGTGAGGGCTCTTTGGGGCTCCATGATCTGTTGAGGGCCCTGTGAGGGTTCTTTGGGGCTCCATGATCTGTTGAGGGCTCTGTGAGGGGTCTTTGGGGCTCTATGATCTGTGAGGGCTCTGTGAGGGCTCTTTGGGGCTCCATGATCTGCTGAGGGCTCTGTGAGGGTTCTGTGAGCTCTGTGGGTGTCTGGAATCCCCATTCCCCAGCAGGGCACTGGGATCCCGGCTGCTGCTCCCAGCTCAGCAGAGCCTGGGCTGTTCCCCTGCCCCCAGCCCCCCCTCTCTGCCTTCCCGACCCAGAGATTTGGGGCGTTTTTGTCCTTCTGTCCCAGAAATGGCCCAAAATGGCCCAAATCCCGGGCTGTGGGATTTGTGTCCCCCAGGAGAGCAGGACATCCCTGGGATGGCTCCAGGTGAACAGGCAGGACACAGCTGGGGACAGGAGCTGGGCTGGAGTCTGTGACCTGCGGGGCTGGAGGAATTGCTTCCCAAAGGAGAAAGTGCAGGAATTCTCCTGATCCAAAGCTCTCCTGGATTCCCCTGCCTTGGGATTCAGGAGTGGGGCTGCCCCAGGGCCACCCAGCAAACCCAGCCAGGGCCCCCAGGGATCTCCAGGCTGAGCTCGGGCTGGGTTTGTGCTGGGGATCCCCTGGTGTGGAGCTTCCCCAGGACCCTTCCTGCATCACTGGAGCCCTTTCACGCAGGGGGATGAGTCCTGGGGGCCTGGAGGGTTGGGACGAGCTGCCTTTGGTTCCTGGGGCAGCTCTGGGGCTAGGAGAGGACCAGGGACAGCTCTGGGGCTAGGAGAGGACCAGGGGCAGCTCTGGGCTGTCACAGAGGACCAGGAGCAGCTCTAGGGCTAGGAGAGGAGCAGTGGCAGGTCTAGGCTCTCACAGAGGGTTAGGAGCAGGTCTAAGGGTTAGGAGAGGATTAGGAGGAGGTCTAGGTTATCCCAGAGGTTAGGAGCAGGTCTAGGCTCTCACAGAGGACTAGGAGCAGCTCTAGGGTTAGGAGAGGACTAGGGGCATGTCTAGGCTGTCCCAGAGGACTAGGACTGGGTCTAGGCTCTCACAGAGGGTCAGGAGCCAGGTCTAGGGCTAGGAGAGGACCAGGGCCAGGTCTAGGGTTAGGAGAGGACTAGGGGTAGGTCATGGGGTTAGGAGCAAGTCTAGGCTCTCATAGAGGGTTAGGAGCAAGTCTAGGGTTAGGAGAGGACTAGGGGCAGTTCTAGGCTGTCCCAGAGGACTAGGACTGGGTCTAGGCTGTCATAGAGGGTTAGGAGCAATTCTAGGATTAGGAGAGGACTAGGAGCAGATCTAGGTTGTCCCAGCGGGTCAGGAGCAGGTCTAGGGTTAGGAGAGGATTAGGAGCAGGTCTAGTCTCTCACAGACAGTCAGGAGCAGGTCTAGGGTTAGGAGAGGATTAGGAGGAGGTCTAGGTTATCCCAGAGGTTAGGAGCAGGTCTAAGGTTAGGAGAGGACCAGGGGCAGGTCTAGGCTGTCCCAGAGGTCTAGGACTGGGTCTAGGCTCTCACAGAGGGTTAGGAGCAGCTCTAGGCTGTCCCGGAGGATTAGGAGGAATTGTAACTCACCCGTATTTTGGTTTTTGCCTGCCAAGGCTCGGGTTTTTACTGAATTCCCATTTTTCTGCTGGGAATTCCCATTTCCCTTGGGTGCCTCCTTGTGCTGCTCTCGCTGCCTCTCCCCTCTGAGCTCTCACCCTCCAGGGAAGGTTCTGGAAGGATCCGAGGGGTGGGATGGAGGGACAGGGACCTTTCCTGCTTTGCTTTCCCTGCTCCTGCAGGCTGAGCTGAGCTGGGAGCCCAGGGCTGCTTCCCCTGGGGCTGGGGGTTTCAAAAAGGGGTTTTAAAGAGGGGTTTTAAGGGGTTTTTAAAGGGTTTTTAAAAAGGGGTTTTAAAGGGTTTTTAAAAAATGATTTTAAAGAGGTTTTAAAAAGGGATTTAATGGATTTTTAAAAGGGGATTTTGAAGGGTTTTTAAAAAGGGGTTTTTAAAGGGTTGTTAAAGAGGGGTTTAAAGGGGGGTTTTAAAGGTGTTTTAAAAAGGGGTTTTTAAAGGGTTTTTAAAAAGGCTTTTTAAAAAGGGATTTTTAAAGGTTTTTAAAGAGGGATTTTAATGGGTTTTTAAAAAAGGGTTTTAAAAAGGGGTTTTTAAAGGGTTGTTAAAGAGGGGTTTAAAGGGTTTTTAAAATGGAGTTTTTAAGGGTTTTTAAAAACCGATTTTTAAAACGGGGTTCTTAAAGTGGGGGTTTAAAGGGTTTTTAAAAAGGGGTTTTAAAGGATTTTTAAAAAGGGGTTTTTAAAAGGGGTTCTTAAAAAGGGATTTTAAAGGGTTCTTAAAAAGGGATTTTAAAGGGTTTTAAAAAAGGAATTTTAGTGGATTTTTAAAAAGGGTGTTTAAAGGGTTTTTAAAAAATGATTTTAAAGAGGTTTTAAAAAGGGGTTTAATGGATTTTTAAAAAGGGGATTTAAAGGGATTTTAAAGAGGTTTTAAAAAGGGATTTAATGGATTTTTAAAAAGGGGTTTGGAAGGGTTTTTCGAAAGGGTTTGTCCCCTCTGAGTGTCCCTGTGCCACTTTTGTCCCTCTGTCACCTGCTCCTCCCTCAGTGCTGGCTCTGGAGCTGCTCCGGGGTTCTGTGTGCTCTGCGGTGTCAGCTCGTGGTCCTGCCCTGTGGGGATCCCTGGGGAGCCCTGCCCTGCAGGAGCAGGGATTTATTGGCACATTTTGTGGTGTTTTTGGGGATTCTCACAATGCTTTCAGCATTTGAGTGAGTTTGGGTGTCCACATCCCCCTGGTGAACAAGTCTGGCTCCTTCCCAGAGTGCTGGGGAAGGGAATGTGGGAATGCCACCCAGAGAATCTCTTGTCTCCTCTGCTCTATTGTGCTTTTTACATATTTATTAACTAGTCCTTAAAAAAAAAAAGGAAAAAAATCCCTGTTTCTCCTGTGCCCAGTCATGTAGAGGAGTTTAAGGAGAACTCCCACTCCCTTGCTCTGGCAGCTTTCCTGCTCCTGATGTTTGAAGGAGCTCCTCATTATTCAGATATTAACTAATTAGCTCTTCACACAGCTCTGCTTCTGAATAATTTTAATCTTGCACGTGTGCTTAGCTGCCATCCAGCCTCTTGAATTTTCCAGGGTAGGAGTTTTTTTGTCCTTTTATTCCTTGAAATTCTCCTCTGCTGCTGTTTAACCCTGGCGAGGGGGGCAAATGCTGGGATTCTCTTTGCGGAGTCACCTCGGAGCACAGAAACGCCTTGGGAGCAGCTTGGCTGCCCCCGCCTGCATCTCATGCACTGAGCTGCTCCTCTGCAGTTCCCTTTGTGGGTGGGCAGGGTTGGACCCCACACTGCTGCAATTCCTGCTGCTGCAATTCCATCCCACCGCTGCAATTCCTGCTGCAGTTCCATCCCATGCTGCAATTCCTGCTGCAATTCCTGCTGCAATTCCATCCCACTGCTGCAATTCCATCCCACTGCTGCAATTCCATCCCACTGCTGCAATTCCATCCCACTGCTGCAATTCCATCCCACTGCTGCAATTCCAGCTGCAATTCCTGCTGCAATTCCTGCTGCAATTCCTGCTGCAATTCCTGCTGCACTTCCTGCTGCAATTCCATCCCACTGCTGCAATTCCTGCTGCAATTCCTGCTGCAATTCCTGCTGCACTTCCTGCTGCACTTCCTGCTGCAATTCCATCCCACTGCTGCAATTCCATCCCACCGCTGCAATTCCCGCTGCAATTCCATCGCACTGCTGCAATTCCTGCTGCAATTCCTGCTGCAATTCCTGCTGCAATTCCATCCCACCGCTGCAGTTCCTGTTGCAGTTCCTGCTGCAATTCCTGCTGCAATTGCATCCCACTGCTGCAATTGCATCCCACTGCTGCAATTGCATCCCACCGCTGCAATTCCTGCTGCAGTTCCATCCCACCGCTGCAATTCCAGCTGCAATTCCTGCTGCAATTCCATCCCACTGCTGCAATTCCTGCTGCAATTCCATCCCACCGCTGCAATTCCACCACACTGCTGCAATTCCTGCTGCAATTCCACCATACTGCTGCAATTCCTGCTGTAATTCCACCACACTGCCGCAATTCCTGCTGCAATTCCTGCTGCAGTTCCATGCCACTGCTGCAGTTCCATGCCACTGCTGCAATTCCTGCTGCAATTCCATCCCACCGCTGCAATTCCATCCCACCGCCGCAATTCCTGCCGCAATTGCATCCCAGTGCTGCAATTCCTGCTGCAATTCCACCACACTGCTGGAATTCCATCACACTGCTGCAATTCCAGCTGCAATTCCACCACACTGCTGCAATTCCACCACACTGCCACAATTCCATCACACCGCTGCAATTCCTGCTGCAATTCCATCCCACTGCTGCAATTCCTGCTGCATTTCCATCACACTGCTGCAGTTCTGGGATATGGGGGGCACAGCTTTGTCCCTGCTCCCAGCAGCTTTGGGAGTTTGCTCCCATCATTAAAACCTCACGGGGGTGGAAGAGCAGCACTTCCCATGCTGGATTCTCCTCTGGGAGGAAAATCCTGGGGCAAAGCCAAGCCCAGAGCCTGAATCCTGAATCCTGGCCCAGAGCCTGAATCTCAGGGAAGGGATTCCCAGAATGTCCCCCTCCCCATCCTGCTGCCAACCCCAATCCCAAACCCTGCCCCAGGAGCTGGGCAGGGGCTGCAGAATCCCTGAGGGAGCTGGGCAGGGGCTGCAGAATCCCTGAGGAGCTGGGCAGGGGCTGCAGAATCCCTGAGGGAGCTGGGAAGGGGCTGCAGAATCCCTGAGGAGCTGGGCAGGGGCTGCAGAATCCCTGAGGAGATGGGAAGGGGCTGCAGAATCCCTGAGGAGCTGGGCAGGGGCTGCAGAATCCCTGAGGAGCTGGGCAGGGGCTGCAGAATCCCTGAGGAGCTGGGCAGGGGCTGCAGAATCCCTGAGGAGCTGGGCAGGGGCTGCAGAATCCCTGAGGGAGCTGGGCAGGGCTCACCTGGAGCAAAGGAGGCTCAGGGGGCCCTTGTGGCTCTGCACAGCTCCTGCCAGGAGGGCACAGCCGGGGGGATTTGGGATCTCATCCCAGGGAACAGGGACAGGAGCAGAGGGAACGGCCCCAGGGGAGCTCAGGGTGGATTATTGGGAATGTTCCCCATGGAAAGGGGGGTCAGGCACTGGAAGTGCCCAGGGAGGTTTGGAATCCCCATCCCTGGGGGTTTCCAGCCCTGTGGCTGTGGCCCTTGGGGACGTGGGGCACTGGTGGCCCTGGCCCTGCAGTTGGGGCTGCACTGGGTGACCGTGACGATGTTCCCTGAGGGGTTCTGTGATTCCGGGGATCCGCTCTCCCCCCCTGTCCTGCTCTCTGGGAAGGGCTCCTCTGGGACTGTGCTGCCACCAGAGCCGTCCCCTGTCACCCTGGGGGCAGCAGCTGCTCTGGGCTGCCCTTTCTGCTGGCGCTGTCCTGCTCGGGGTGCTTCCACCCCGGGGACCAGAATTCCTTGAAAAATCAGGATCCAGGAGCCCAGGCTGCGCAGGATTTCCTGTGGCTGTGCTGTCCAGAAGAACCTCCTTTAATAAATCTTCTGGTGCAGCTTTGAAGGATTCATTTGGACAAAGCTCTCAGGGACAGGGTGGCAGTGTTGGACTTGTCCTGGATTAAACTTTTTTGTTTTTGACTTAGAGATGGGGTAACTGAGAGGTTTTAAAAACTTTTGTTCTGTTTTTAGTTTCATTGGAAGGGTGAGATAATATAGATATATAGGTATATAATATAGTTATAGATAGATAATTATAGATATATAGATTATATAGATAATATATAGATATATAATATATAGTTATAGATATATAGACATGTATAGACATATATAGATAATATATCTAGATTATCTAGATATAGATTGTAATTATATATAGATTTATATAGAAATATATAGATATAATATAGATACATAGCTAGATATAGATATATATAGATATATATATCTATAGATATATAGATAATATATAGATAGATAATATATAGTTATAGATATATAGACATATATAGATAATATATCTAGATTATCTATATATAGATTATAATTATATATAGATTTATATAGAAATATATAGATATAATATAGATAGATACATAGCTAGATATATAGACAATATGTCTAGATTTGTTATAGATTGTAATTATATATAGATTTATATAGAAATATATAGATATAATATAGATACATAGCTAGATATATAGATAATATATCTAGATTATCTATATACTGATAGATTATAATGTAATTGTATAATTGTAATTATGTAATTATAATATAGATTATATCTATATTATCTACACATTCTAATATAATATAAATTATATTTTTATCAGACTATGTAGATAATATAGATATATATCTAGATATATAGATAAATACATAGGTAATATATCTAGATTTTCTATATATAGATTGATTATAATTATATATTGATATATATAGATCATATATATATATATAATATAGTTATAATTTACACTATTACTATTAGAAGCTGACTATTTCTTAATTACAACCCACTAGAAGCATTTCTTTGCTTTTCAACTTTTGCTACACCATGCTGCAGCTGCTTTAAAGTTAATCATCTGAAATTATTTTTAATGGGTCTTAATGGATTTTTATGGTTTTATTTCTCTAAACTATCCAGGTTTTTTTGTAAGGTCATCTTTTGAAGGTTGTTTTTCTTTCTGATTCTCTCTCAACAATGTCTGGTTCATTCCATGGCATCCCTATCAGCATTTCTTATCTCAAGGCTGGCATGCAGGTGCGCTCTATGTGTGACTCCTGTCAGGCTTTGGGGATTCTCTATCAATCCATTTCCTACCGGTCAGGAGTTGAATTTGTTGGTCCTTGTGGGTTTTCCCCAGCTCTGAGTTGTTCCCGGGTTGTTGGCAATGCCCAGGCGGTGCGGGGCTGGGCACGGAAAGCCCCAGGAGCGGGGTCTGGTGTGGGATTCAGGATGGACCGGGACTGGGGGAGCCTTGGGCTTTTCAATCCAGCGGGATTCTCCTGTGCTCTTGGCTTGGACACCAACGTGGGGCGATTTCCCTGCGGGAGGGGGAGCTGCCTTTGGGAGGAACAGGAACTGTGCTCAGCTCCCGCAGCGAGGACAGAAAATCCCAGACTGACCCTTGAATATTCCACATTTCCCTGCTCAGGACTGGCTTGGAGGGACCTCAAATTTCATTTATTCCACTCCATCCATGGCAGGGACACCTCCCAATGCCCCAGGGGGCTCCAGCCTGGCCTTGGGCACTGCCAGGGATCCAGGGGCAGCCCCAGCAAATCTGGGAATTCCAGCCCAGGCAGGAATTCCTTGCCAAGATCCCAGCCCAATGTCCCCTTTCCCAGTGGGAGCCATTCCTTGCCTCCTGTCCCTCTGTCCCTTGTCCCCAGCCCCTCTCCAGCTCTCCTGGAGCCCCTTCAGGGATTTTAAATATTCCCTGGAATTTTCCCTTCTCCAGGGCAGCATTCCCAGCTCTGCCAGCCTGGCTCCAGAATCCTGGAATGGTTTGGGTTGGGAGGGACCTTAAATCCCATCCCATCCCATTTCTCCCCAGCCATGTTTAGGGTCACCTCCCCCTGTCCCAGGTGGATCCAGCCTGGCCTTGGGCGCTGCCAGGGATCCAGGGGCATTCACAGCAAATCTGGGAATTCCAGCCCAGCCAGGAATTCCCAATTCCCGATCTCCCACCCCTCCCTGCCCTCCGGCAGTGGGAGCCATTCCCTGGCTGCTGTGCCTCCATCCCTGACCCCTCTCCTCTCCCTCCTTGTCCCTGCAGTGAAATTCTCTTCAAGCCAAGATCTGGGGTTGAATTTCCCCCCGACAAACCCAACCCCAAATCCCTGCTCTGTGTTTCTCCCTTTTTTCTCTGCCCTGGGCAGCAAGCAGAGCTCCAAGTGCCCGTTCCCAGCTGGTGCCACCCATGGACTGAGCTGTGCCAGGCAAACCCAGCCAGGAATTCCAAAATAGGAGCTGGAAGGGAGCTGGGGGTGGCACATCCCTGCATTCCATGGCTGTGCTTCTTAAAATGCCTTAAATATTATCCTGCAGCTCAGGGGGGGTCAAATTGGCTAAAAATAGTGGTGGTAGGAAAAACCCAGTGGTTATTTGGGTCTGATGGCTGTAAAATGTTAGGTTTTTATATTTAATCTTCATTTCTTAATTTATGGCAGTGCAAATTAATGACTAAATATTGTCTCATGGGAAGCAAAATCTAATTTCCTTCCTGTTTGAGCCTGTCTAATAATAGAGATCCGTGCAAAATAACCTTGAAATAAAATTGTGTTTTGTGGTTTTCCTTAACGTCATCTGTCTGTTGGAGATCCAGGTGAGGTTATGGCTTTTTAACATCTAATTCCAAGTCATTCCCGTAGCTGGGATGCAGCTTTGGTTTTTTAGGATTTCCCTCTTGAATGGATCTTTGTGTCTTTCCCAGGACAAGCTTTAGGTCCTGCAGGTTAAGAGCAAAATCAGAATTATTTTTTTCTTTCTCCTTTTTGGTGCTGATGCTCAGATTTGGGTCTGCTCCAGAAGTTTGATGTGCAGGATGCTCTGATAAATCCTGCTCCAAACTGGGCTCATTAGGCAGAGCTTTAATTTTTATTGGAGACTAAATAGGAATGGGATAAAAGGACAAAATAGGAGGGTGTTGGTGCTTCAGAGCCTGTTTTGCTCCGTGCCCATCCTCAGATTTTAGAGGGAATCACAGCAAACCCTGATTAAGTTCTCCTTGGGGCTGAGCTGTGGAGCAGAGGCTGCAGGCAGTGCCCAGGCAGGAAAATCGATGGAAGCTGGAAATAAAAGCAGGAAATGCAAGAGGAGATCCAGCCTGGCTGGGCTGGGTGAGGCTGCTGAGGAAAATAACTCGGGGCACACAGAAATCAGAGCAGGGAGAGAAAAGGTCCCAGACAGGGAGTCCTGCTGGGAACTGAGCACGGGGAGGGTGCTGCTGTTCCTTAATTAGGTGGTGATTAATTAGGGTCATCCCCAGATTTGTTGTGTTCCAGCTATTGTGTCTAATACATATAGAAAACATAGCTTTAAATAGAGATAAGCTGTATCTAATCCAGATAAAGATATAAATATATACAATACATATATAAATAGATACAATGGATACAATATTGTATATATTGTATATAAATATATACAATGCATATATGAATATATACAATAGATACAATAATGTATATATTGTATATACTGTATGTATTGTATATATTATATACATTGTATATATTGTAAATAAATATATACAATACATTTATAAATACATACAATAGATACAATATTGTATCTATTGTATATAAATATATACAGTACATAAATGAATATATGAATATATACAATATATAAAATAATGTATATCTTGTATATATACAATATATTGTATACATTGTATATATTGTACATAAATATATACAATACATATATAAATATATGCAATAAAATTATAAAAATATAAATACATAAGAAATGTAAAATATTCCTGTCCGGGAGGGTGGGCAGGGGCTGGGCTGGAATTCCCAGATTTGTTGGGGCTGCCCCTGGATCCCTGGCAGTGCCCAAGGCCAGGCTGGACACTGGGGCTTGGATCCACCTGGGATCATGGAATCATCCTCCTGCCCACGGATGGGATGGAATAGGAATGGGATTTAGGGTCCTTCCCAACCCAACCCATTCCATGGATTCTCTCAGGTCCTTCTCTCCCCTCTGCCTCTCTCCAGGGGGTTTCTGGGTTCCCAGCACCTCCTGGTGTTCCTGGCTGTGATAATTCCCTGGAATGACTCTCCTGGTGCACGGCACAGGAGCAGCTCCCTGCTGGGTTCCCAGGAATCCAGGGATTGATCCCATTCCTGAGGCTGCTGGAGCTCCAGGGATGCTGGGGAGGGATTTTCCCTGCAGGGCCAGGAGCCGCATCCCAGATCATCCTCTGGGTTCCTTCCCCTTGGGCATTCCAGGATTCCTATTTGGAATATGGAATTTTTCCCATTGGGATATTCCCATGTGGAATATGGAATTCTTCTGATCAGGATATTCCAGGATTCCCTGTGGATTATGGAACTCTTCCCACTGGGACATTCCTGGATGGAATGTGGAATTCTTCCCATTGGGATATTCCTGTGTGGAATATGGAATTCTTCCCATTGGGATATTCCAGGATTAATATTTGGAGTATGGAATTCTTCCCATCAGAGAGCATTCTAGGATTCATATTTGGAATATGGAATTCTTCCCATTGGGACATTTCCTGTGTGGAATATGGAATTCTTCCCATCAGGACATTCTAGGATTCATATTTAGAATATGGAATTCTTCCCATCAGGGTATTCCAGGATTTTGATGTGGAATATGGAATTCTTCTGATCAGGATATTCCAAAATTCGGTGTGGAATATGGAATTCTTCCCACTGGGATATTCCAGGATTCCCATGTGGAATATGGAATTCTTCCCATCAGAGCATTCCAGGACTCCTATTTGGAATATGGAATTCTTCCCATTAGGACATTCTAGGATAAATATTTGGAATATGGAATTTTTCCCACTGGGACATTCCAGGATTTCTGGGTAGAATATGGAATTCTTCCCATCAGAACATTCCAGGACTCCTATTTGGAATATGGAATTCTTCCCACTGGGACATTCCTGGGTGGAATACAGAATTCTGATCAGGACATTCCAGGATTCCCCTGTGGAATATGGAATTCAGTCCCTGGCAGCACAGACGGGTTCGGGGATTTGGGATGAGTTTTTGTTTTTAGCAGTGATTTGCAGCCCCTGATCCCGAGGAATTCCAGGCATTTCCCTGCTCCTGGGGTTGTTTCCTTTTCCGGGAGGGGTTTGGACACCGCAGCTTGGGCCTGGCTTATTTTAATTTATACATCTGGTTTTTGATTTATACTGCTGATTTTTTAATTTATTCAATTGATTTTTAATGCATTCTACTGATTTTCTTAATTTACTCAATTGATTTTTAATTTATGCCACTGAGGTTTTTTAATTTATGCCCTTGATTTTTTAATTTACGCCTCTGAGTTTTTAGTTTATACAAATGGTTTTAGTCTCTGCTGCAAATCCTTCCTGTGGGAACTTTTCCTCCTCTTCTCTCTCCTGTTTTAGTTTTAATTTCTTAATTAGGTGGTGATTAATTAGGGTAATCCCCAAATTTGGTGTGTTTCAGCTGTTGTATCTGATATATATAGCAAACATATATTTAAATAGAGATAAACTGTATCTAATCAATATAAAATATAAATATACACAGTACACATAAAATTATCAAAAATATAAATATATAAGAAATGTAAAATAAAATTATTAATATATAACATGTAAGACCTAAATATATATATATACAGAGTATATAAAAAGAAATATCTAATAAACAAAACATATATAGAAATAAATATATAAAATTATGACTTTTTATATAAAATATAAAAAATAAGTTTTATTCCTGGAGCCCCTTTAGGCCCTGGAATGTGCTGGAATTTCTCCCTGGATCCTTCTCCAGAGGTGATAATTGTATCTCTGGGATTAATTCCTCCTTGCCTGCTTTAATGCCTGAGTTAATCACCCCTGTGCCCTTCCAAAGCTGTGGGTCATTCCCTAAATCCCATTCGCCCTTTTCCCTAAATCCCCTTTTCCTTAAATCCCTTTTCCCCCTTTTCCATAAACCCCATTCTCCTTTGTCCTTAAATCCCATTCTCCCTTTTCCCTAAATCCCTTTTTCCCCTCTTCCCAAAACCCCTCTCTCCTTTTCCCTAAATCCCATTCTCCCTTTTCCCTTAAATCCCATTCTCCCTTTTCCCTAAACCTTTCTCCCTTTCCTTTAATCTCTTCTTCCCTTTTTCCCTAAACCCCACTCTCCCTTTCCCTTAAACCCCATTCTTCCTTTCTCTAAATCCCTTTTCTCCCTTTTCCCCAGACCCCTTTCTCTCTTTCCCCTAAATCTCAAAATCCCATTCTCCCTTTTACTTAAACCCCTTTTTCCCTTTTCCCCTAAACCCCATTCTCCCTTCTCCTCAAATCCCATTCTCCCTTCTCCTCAAATCCCATTCTCCCTTTTCCTAAATCCCAAAATCCTATTCTCCCTTTCCCTTAAACCCCATTCTTTTTTCCTTTCCCTGAATCCCTTTTCCCTTTTTCCCTAAACCCCACTCTCCCTAAACCCCCTTCTCCCTTTTCCTTAAATCTCCTTCTCCCTTTTCCCTAAACCCCATTCTCCCTTTCCCTTAAATTCTTTTTTCCCTTTTCCCTTAAACCCCATTCTCCCTTTTCCCTAAATCCCATTCTCCCTTTTCCTTAAATCCCTTTTCCCCCCTTTTCTTGAAATACCTTTCCCCCTTTTCCTTAAATCCTTTTTCTCCCTTTTCCTTAAATCTCTTTTCCCTAAGTCCCATTCTCTCTTTCCCTTAAATCCCACTCTCCCTTTTCCTCAAACCCCATTCTTCCTTTCCATAAATTCCTCTTTTCCCTAAATCCCATTCTTCCTTTTTAAACCCCCCTTTTCCTTAAATGGAATTTTTCTCCCTTCAGGATAAACCCCATTCTCCCTTTTCCCTAAACCCCATTCTCCCTTTCTCCTAAATCCCAAAACCCCGTTCTCCCTTTTCCCAAAATATGGAATCTCCCTTCCCTAAACCCCATTCCCCCTAAATTTTCCCTGTCCCTAAATCCTTTTCCCTGCTCCAAGCCATTCCCCAGGGGGCCGGGATGGGCCGGGCAGAATTTTTGGGACTGAGGACTCTCCGTGTCCTGATCCTGTCAGCAGCCCTGTTTATTTTTACACATCCTGTCCTATGGGGCCAGGGCCTGTTTTGGGATTTTCCCAGCTGGGACAGCGTCCTGTGGTGTTTTTCCCTTTGCCCACTTCCCAAACAGGAAAAGTCCAGGGTTATTTTTTGAATCTGGAGGAAACTCCGGAACTGCCCTGAAGGGCACCGGGATTTGGGATGAGTTTGGGATGTTTTTACAGGCTTTGGAGCTACATGATGGGATTGGGCTTTGGGATGGATTCCCAGGTTTGTGGGATTTGTTACATGTGGGACATGGGCTTTGGGATGGATCCACAGATTTGGGATTCCCTTATTTTATTTGGGACATGGGGTTTGGGATGGATTACTGCTGTTTTTAATTTATTCAATTGGGATTTTTGGGATGGATTCACAGGTTTTTCTTAATTTCTACATGTGGGATTTTGGGGGATGGATTTATGGTTATGGGATTTTTTTGGGATGGGGTTTGAGGATTTGAATCTGAGTTTTTGATGGGATCCCAAATGGGATGGGTCTTTGGGGAATGAATTCCAGGTTATGGGATCTTTTCCTCCTCTTGGGATGGGGTTTGGGTTTTAATTTCTTAATTAGGTGGGATTAATTAGGGTAATCCCCAAATTTGGTGTGTTTCAGCTGTTCCTATCTGATATATGGGAGCAAACATATATTTAAATAGAGATCACAGGTTTGTATCTAATCCATATAAAATATAAATACAACAATACATAAAATTACAAAAAATGGAATCTATGTGGGAAATGAATGGAAAATAAAATTATTAATATCTCATGTAAGGGACAAATATATATATGGGGACAGGATATAAAAAGAAATATATAATAATGGGATATATGGAAATAAATATATTAAAGGTTTGACTTTTGATATAAAATATAAAAATGGGATTTTAGGAATGAAGCCATGGAATTTGTGGGGTTCCCTCCATGGAGGGATGGGCCAGGGGAATGAATTCAGAGGTTTGTGGGATTCCCTCCATGTGGGATGGGATTTGGGGTATGGATTCACAGGTTATGGGATTCCCTCCACGTGAGATGGGATTTCTGGGAATGAATTCACAGGTTTTAGGATGGGGCTTGGGGAATGAATTCCCCAGGTTTGTGGATTCATTCCATGTGGGACATGGGATTTGGGGGATGAATTCCCTTTTCCCCCTTTCCCTAAATCCCATTCTCCCTTTTCCCTCCTGTCTGTCCCTTTCCCTAAACTGATTTCTCCCGGGATAAGAGGGGCATTTCTGGTGATGTGGTTTTCCCTAAACCCTTCTCCTTTTGCTGGGAAATCCCATTCTTCCTTTCTCTAAATCCCTTTCTCCTTTGGGGCAGACCCTCTCTCTCTTTCCCTGAATCTCAAATTCCCATTCCTCCCATGGAATAAGCACTTTGCCCTTTTGGGGCTGGGGCCCATTCTCCTGGATGGGCCCGGGTGATTCTCCTTCTCTAAATCCCTTTTCTCCCTTTCCCTTAATCCCTGGATCCTATTCTAACCTTTCATAAACCCCATTCTTTTCTTTCCCAGAATCCCTTTTGCCTTTTTCCAGAAAATTCCAAATCCCTTCTCCCTTTTCCTCAAACCCCATTCTCCCTGTCCCTAAAGCCCAAAATTATCAGGGCTCCCTAAACCCCATTCTTTTCCCTTTCTGGATATCCCTCCTCCCTTTTCCCAAAACCCCATTCTCCCTTTCCCAGAATTCTCCTTTTCCTTAAATGTTGTTCTCCCTTTTCCTAAACCCCATTCTCCTTCTCCTAAATTCTTTTTCCCTTTTCCTTTAAACCCCATTCTCCCTTTTCCTAAATCCCTTTTCCCTTTTCCTTAAATCCTTTTCTCCCTTTTTTTAAATCTCTTTCCCAAAGTCCTTAATTCCTTTTTCCCTTAAACCCCTCTCCCTTTTCCCTGGCAACCCCATTCTCTCTTTCCCTAAATCCCATTCTCCCTTTTCCCTAAACCCCATTCTTCCTTTCCATAAATTCCTCTTTTCCCTAAATCCCAAAATCCTATTTTTCCCTTTTCCTTAAATCCCTTTTTCCCCTTTTCCCTAAACCCCATTCTCCCTTTTCCCTAAACCCCACTCTCCCTTTCTCCTAAATCCCAAAACCCCGTTCTCCCTTTTCCCTAAACCCCACTCTCCCTGTCCCTAAATCCCTTTTCCCTGTCCCTAAATCCCTTTTCCCTGTCCCTAAATCCTTTTTCCCTGCTCCAAGCCATCCCCCAGGGGCCGGGATGGGCCGGGCAGGGCCAAGGTGGGACTGAGGACTCTCCGTGTCCTGATCCTATCAGCAGCCCTGTTTATTTTTACACATCCTGTGCGGGGCCAGGGCCTGTTTTGGGATTTTCCCAGCTGGAAGCAGCGTCCTGTGGTGTTTTTCCCTTTGCCCACTTCCCAAACAGGAAAAGTCCCGAGGTTATTTTTGAATCTGGAGGAAAACTCCGGAACTGCCCTGAAGGGCACCGGGTGGGACACGGGCTTGGGATGGATTTACAGGCTTATGGGATTTCCTACATGTGGGATTGGGCTTTGGGATGGATTCACAGGTTTGTGGGATTTCCTACATGTGGGACATGGGCTTTGGGATGGATCCACAGATTATGGGATTCCCTGTATGTGGGACATGGGGTTTGGGATGGATTCACAGGTTTGTGGGATTTCCTACATGTGGGATTAGGCTTTGGGATGGATTCACAGGTTTGTGGGATTTCCTACATGTGGGATGAGGTTTGGGGGATGGATTCACAGGTTATGGGATCCCCTCCCCGTGGGATGGGGTTTGAGGAGTGAATTCCACAGGTGATGGGATCCCCTACGTGTGGGATGGGGCTTTGGGGAATGAATTCACAGGTTATGGGATCCTCTCCATGTGGGATGGGGTTTGGGGTATGAATTCACAGGTTATGGGATGCGGCTTGGGGGAATGGATTCCACGGGTTTGTGGGATTCCTTCGATGTGGGATGGGGTTTGGGGGATGAATTCACAGGTTATGGGATGCGGCTTGGGGGAATGGATTCCACGGGTTTGTGGGATTCCTTCGATGTGGGATGGGGTTTGGGGGATGAATTCACAGGTTTGTGGGATTCCCTCCACATGGGATGGGATTTCTGGGAATGAATTCACAGGACTGTGGGATGGGGCTTGGGGGAATGGATCCACAGGTTATGGGATCTCCTCCATGTGGGACATGGGATTTGGGGGATGGATTCACAGGGTATGGGATGGGATTTGGGGGATGGATTCACAGGTTTGTGTGATTCCCTACATGTGGGATGGGGTTTGAGGAATGAATTCCATAGGTTTGTGGGGTTCCCTCCATGAGGGATAGGGCTTGGGGGAATGAATTCAGAGGTTTGTGGGATTCCCTCCATGTGGGATGGGATTTGGGGTATGGATTCACAGGTTATGGGATTCCCTCCACGTGAGATGGGATTTCTGGGAATGAATTCACAGGTTTGTAGGATGGGGCTTGGGGGAATGAATTCACAGGTTTGTAGGATTCCCTCCATGTGGGATGGGATTTCTGGGAATGAATTCAGAGGTTTGTAGGATTCCCTCCATGTGGGATGGGATTTGGGGGGATGAATTCCCTTGTGGGATTCCCTCAGTGCTGGCTCCTGTCTGTGGCTTTGGGAGCTGATTTGGGGGGAAAGCCCCGGGATAAGAGGGGGCATTTCTGGTGATGTGGTTGTGGCAGAATTCCCTTCTCCTGGATGCTGGGATATCCCAGGGAATTCCCTGTGATCCCAAAGCCCCATGGGGCAGATCCCCGCTCTCAGCACCCTGGCTGAATCCAGAATTCCAGAGCATTCCAATCCCATGGAATGAGCACTGTGCCCTTTGGGGCTGGGGCAGGGACTCCTGGATGGGCTCCGGGTGATTCTCCTGCTCTGGGAGCTCCTGGAAACGCCTGGATCTGCCGCTAACCTCAACATTCCGGGATTCTGTGGTCAGGAGCAGAAAAGGAGCAGCTCCAGAGAATTCCAGGGCTGGGGAGCAGCTCCAGAGAATTCCAGGGCTGGGGAGCAGCTCCAGGGGCTGGGCTGGGGGCTGCAGGCCACAAATTCCGTGCAGAATTCCTTGGTTTTCCACGTGTTGTTGGGGTTTTTTTTTTTTTTTTTTTTTTCCCTTCTCCTCAATTCTCCCTGTGGGGACCCCGAGGGCTTTGAAGGGAATTGGCTGCAGGCCTGAGGCAGGAGATGGTGGCTTTTTAAAATTCCTGGTGCACTATCAGCTGGACACAGCATCCTGAGCTTCCTGTGCCTGCGGTCCGCTGGGGACGGCGGCCGGCAGGGACAACTCTCCAGGAATCCTGGAGATCGTGTTTGGGCTTTTTGGATTAAATAACATATAACATATATAACATATAACCTATAACATATAATAACATATAACCAATAACATATACAACATATAACCTATAACATATAGTATTCAGAATGATTATGACATATAATTATTATAGTATGTTATAATATTGTATAATTATAATATATTTACTATTTATATTTTGTGCATATTTTATTTTGTGTTATGTTTATTACTATTTTTAAAGTTCTAGACTTCATAATATATAAATAGTAAATATATAATATATAAAATATATATAATATAATATGATATGATTATGGTATGTGATAGGATATGATATATATAATATAATATAATATAATATAATATAATATAATATAATATAATATAATATAATATAATATAATATATTAAAATATTAAATATATAAATATATTTAATAAAATATAAATAAAATATAAACAAAATATAAACAGTAAATATCTTGTGTCTACTATTTATATATTGTGTGTAGTTTATTTTGTTTCATATTTATTACTACATTTAAAGTTCTAAACTTCAAGCTTTTCACTTTGTGATATTACACACGTACCTAACTGTACACATTTTTTGTGGTAACAATTGTTTTTGCGAGTTTGTTTTATGGTTTTAGGTCGAATGTGGTGTTTTCTTGTACAGAAAGTTAAAAATTCTTAGTGCCTAGAGCGTCTAACAAGCTGCTGCCTGTCTGTTGGGAATGATGTTCCTGTGCCAAACCCTTGGTGTTTGTAGGGTTGGTCCATGGAATGCGCTCCAAAAGGGGCTCCTGGGCTTTGGGATGAGCCAGGGGGGGTTTGGGGTCAGCCAGGGGGGTTTGGGATGAGGCAGGGTGGGTTTGGGAACAGCTGGGGGAGTTTGGGATGGGCCAGGGGGAGTTTGGGGTCAGCCAGGAGGGGTCTGGAATGGGCCAGGGGGAGTTTGGGATGAACCAGAGAGGGTTTGGGATGAGCCAGGGGGAGAGTTTGGGGTCAGCCAGTGGGAGATTTGGGATGAGCCAGGGGGGTTGGGGTCAGCTGGGGGAGATTTGGGATCAGTCAGGGAGAGTTTGGGGTCAGCTGGGGGGGATTTGTGATGAGCTTGAATAGTTTGGGATTTGCCAGGGAGAGTTTGGGAACAGCCCAGAGGGAGTTTGGGATTGGCCAGGGAGATTTTGGGATGAGCCAGAGAGGGTTTGGGATGAGCCTGGGGGAGTTTGGGATTGGCCAGGGGGCATTTGGGGTCAGTTGGAGGAGTTTGGGATAAGCCAGGGTGGGTTTGGGATCAGCTGGAAGAGTTTGGGATGAGCCGGGGAGGGGGTTGAGATCAGCTGGGGGAGTTTGGGACAAGCCAGGGGGAGCTTGGGATGAGCTTGGGGAGTTTGGGATCAGCCTGGGAGATTTGGGGGGTCAGCCAGGGGGTTTGGGGTCAGCTGGGGGAATTTGGGATGAGCTGGAAGAGTTTGGGATTGGCCAGGGGGGGTTTGGGATTGGGCCAGAGGGAGTTTGGGATCAGCTTGGGGAGTTTGGGATGAGCCAGGGGGAGAGTTTGGGGCCAGCTGGAAGAGTTTGGGATTGGCCATGGGGATTTTGGGATGAGCCAGGAGGGTTTGGGATGAGCCGGAGAGGGTTTGGGATGATCCAAGGGGAGTTTGGGATTGGCCAGGGGGATTTTGGGGTCAGTTGGAGGAGTTTGGGATAAGCCAGGGTGGGTTTGGGATCAGCTGGAAGAGTTTGGGATGAGCCAGGGCAAGGAATCCCTTCCCTCCCCTGGAATTTGCTGCCGTGCCCTTTGGAAAACTCCCCTGGCACTGCCAGCCTGCATTACCCATCCCTCGCCTGCTGCTCCATGGGGAACCAGAGCAATTCCTGCCTTTCCTTGGCACAGGACAAAAATCCCCCTCCCTCCCCTCAGCGGGACAGGTCCATGAGGAGAATCCCTGGGAGCCACATCCATGTTCATTCCTGCTTCCCACAGAGCACCTCTGAATTCCGAGCAGTTCAGAGCTGGCCTGGCCCCAAAACAGGGCCAAAATTCCATTGGAATAATGAAAAGCCAGGTCTGAGTGTCTTTAAACACAGCCCGTGGCAGGAAATGCTGGGATTTGATCCAGTTGGGCCAAGTATCCAAGAAAAAGGGATTTCCTCATTGGTTTGAAGGGCCCATGAGTGCCAAGAGGATTTAAACTCCAATTTATCCCTGCTGTTTCTAGTCCAGACAGCCTGGGCACTGGAAATATTCCTTAAAATCTTCATTTTAACTCCAATTTATCCCTGTTGTTGTCAGCCCAGACAGCCTGGGCACTGGAAATATTCCTTAAAATCTTCATTTTAACTCCAATTTATCCCTGCTGTTGTCAGCCCAGACAGCCTGGCCATGGAAAACTGCATTAAAAATGAAGATTTCCCCTGCTGAAAATTCCTAGCACAAATCCAAAGGGAGCTTGTCCTCAGCACAGGCTGGGAATGGCCGCAGCCTCCATCTCCAGGGAATCCCAAATCCTCTGCAAACAGCAGCAAACCCCAAAAAACAAATGGATTTTCCCACCGGGAGCTTGGGCTGGGGAGTGCTGCTCCATGGATGGAGGCTGTGCTCATCCAGGGCTTGGGAATACAGGGACTGTGACTATTCTGGAAGGATTTAGGGACAAAAAATTACAATTAAATGATATTAAGAATTACAATTAAATGATATTAAGGGTAATTCAGGGCAGTTTTAGAGCCGGAGATGGGCTTGGTTGGTTGGAGGGTTCAGTCCCAGGCTGGGTCATTTGAGAGCAGGAATTGATCCCTGAGGTCCCTTCCAGCTCAGAATATCCCTGGATCTGGAAATAAATAGGAAATATCCCCCAGTGTCCACAGGCAGGGAATGTTGGGTTTGAACACCGAATTAAATCATTGATGGAACCCAGCACTGGAATCATGGGATGGTTTGGGTGGGAAGGGACCCTAAATCCCATCCATGGCAGGGACACCTCCCACTGTCCCAGGTGGATCCAGCCTGGCCTTGGGCACTGCCAGGGATCCAGGGGCAGCCCCAGCAAATCTGGGAATTCCAGCCCAGGCAGGAATTCCTGGCCAAGATCCCAGCCCAACCTCCCCTTTCCCAGTCCTGTCCCTCTGTCCCTTGTCCCCAGTCCCTCTCCAGCTCTCCTGGAGCCCTTTAGGGTCTCTGAGCATTCCCTGGATTTTTCCCATCTCCAGGGGAACATTCCCAGCTGTGCCGGAGCAGCTCTGGGATCTCCTCTGGACTCCTTCCAACAAATCCACGTTTTCCTTCCCCAAACCCTCCCATGGCTTCTTCCCTTTAGGGCTTGGATTTTGCTTTCCCCGGGTTTTGAATCTGGCCTTGAACTTTTAGGATTTCCTCTGGTGCCTTTAGGGTTTGGATTTTGCTTTCTGAATCCGGGCTGGAACTTTTAGGATTTCCTCTGGTGCCATCCAGTGGCAAAATCCGGGATCGGGGCTGGGCAGAGGAAATTGGGAATAAAAGGACTTTGGTGGATGCTGGAGATCCCTTGGGATGGGCTGGGTGTGGGAGGGAGGGATTTGGGAACATTGGGAATATTGCAAGGTGTGCTCCGGTCAATCTGCTCTTCCCATTGCATCCCATGCACTGAGTTATCCCAGAGGCTTTATTGCCAGGGTTTTCAATTAATTGCCATGGTCTGCAGGTAATTACCATGACCTGCAGTTAATTGCCATGACTTTTCATTAATTGCAATGATTTTCAATTTTTTTCCCATGGTTTTCAGTTAATTGCCATGGTTTTCAGTTAATTGCCATAATTAAATTTTTTTTTATGATTTAAAATTTTTCATGGCTTTCAATTTTTTTTTCATGGCTTTCAAATTTTTTTTCATGGCTTTCAATTAATCGCCATGGTTTTTCATTAATTGCCATAGTTTACAATTAACTGCCATGATTTTTCATTAATTTCCATTTTTTTAAATTTTTTCATGGTTTCCCATTAATTGCCATGATTTACAATTAATTGCCATGGTTTTCAATTAATTGCCATGGTTTTCAGTTGATTGCCATGATCTACAGTTAATTGCCATGATTTTTAATCAATCGCCATGATTTTAATTTTTCCATGGTTTTCAGTTAATTGCCATAATTAATTTTTTTTTATGATTTAAAATTTTTCATGGCTTTCAAGTTTTTTTTCATGGCTTTCAAATTTTTTTCCATGGCTTTCAATTAATTGCCATGGTTCTTCATTAATTGCCATGGTTTTCAATTGTTTTCATGGCTTTCAATTAATTGCCACGGTTTTTAATTAATTGCCATAGT
This sequence comes from Emberiza elegans, assembly GCA_024865655.1. Lineage (NCBI taxonomy): Eukaryota > Metazoa > Chordata > Aves > Passeriformes > Fringillidae > Emberiza > Emberiza elegans. The sequence goes on from JALJVW010002400.1 coordinate 1,047,428, forward strand.
TTACAATTAACTGCCATGATTTTTAATTAATTTCCATGGTTTTGAAATTTTTTCATAGTTTCCCATGAATTGCCATGATTTACAATTAATTCCCATGGTTTTTAATTAATTGCCATGGTTTTCAGTTGATTGCCATGATTTACAGTTAATTGCCATGATTTTCAATTAATTGCCACGAGTTACAATTAATTGCATGATTTTCAACATTTTCCCCATGGTTTTCAATTAATTGCCATGGTTTTCAGTTTTTTTTTTCTCCATGGTTTTCAATTAATTGCCATGATTTTTAATTAATTACCACGGTTTTCAAATTTTTTCATGGTTTTCAATTTTTTTTTCATGGATTTCATTTTTTTTCATGGTTTTGAGTTAATTGCCATGGTTTTGAGTTAATTGCCCTGGTTTTCAGTTGACTCGGTCCCTGAGGACGCTTTGCCTCAGGGATTTAGGAGCTGCAGGATTTAGTCCCAGCGTTCCCCTGGCAGCTCCCCGTGAATTTTGGGCTGCTCAGGAGCTGTTGCTGCATCCCAGGATGGTTTATCCAGCCTGGAATTCCCTGAAACCCCTCCTGGGAGCAGCCCTTGATTTCCCAGAGCCACACCAAGCTCCCAAATCCTCCAAAAATAACATCCCAAGGCTTTCAGGTGGCACAAAAGTGACGAGGGAAAAAATTTAATGAGAGTCCAAACTGGGCTAATGAAGTTCTTTAATTAGATGAAGGCAATTAAGAGGGAGATGAGAGCAGAGCAGAGGGGCTGGAATCTGGGCTGGGCTCAGTCTGGAGCCTAAGTAAGCCCAGCTTTGCTTCTCACGGGGGCTTTGCCGAGCAGGTTTGGAAGCAGAATGGTTCCCAGCACAGACGGCTCCTTGCTGGGGTTTGTGTGTGCGACGGGGAGCTCTGGGCCCCCTCTCTCATTAATGTGGCATAGAACAACAAAACTGTAAAAATACAACAATTGAACAGTGTAACATAGAACAACATAACTGTAAAAATACAACAATTGAACAGTGTAACATAGAACAACATAACTGTAAAAATACAACAATTGAACAATGTAACATAGAACAACATAACTGTAAAAATACAACAATTGAACAGTGTAACATAGAACAACATTACAACAGTGTAACATAGAACAACATAACTGTAAAAATACAACAATTGAACAATGTAACATAGAACAACATAACTGTAAAAATACAACAATTGAACAGTGTAACATAGAACAACATAACTGTAAAAATACAACAATTGAACAGTGTAACGAGTAAAAATACAACAGTATAACATAGAACAACAAAACTGTAAAAATATAACAATTGAACAGTGTAACATAGAACAACATAACTGTAAAAATACAACAATAGAACAATGTAACATAGAACAACATAACTGTAAAAATACAACAATTGAACAGTGTAACATAGAACAACATAACTGTAAAAATACAACAATTGAACAATGTAACATAGAACAAATAATAAAAATACAACAATTGAACAAAATGCAAAAAACAATTGAACAACAATATAACAATATAACATGTAAAAATACAACAATACAACAATATAACATAGAACAACATAAGAACAACATAACATAGAAAAATAACTGTAAAAATACAACAATTGAACAATATAAACATAACTGTAAAAAAACAACAACAGTGTAACATAGAACAACATAACTGTAAAAAAAAACAACAACAATATAACAAATATGTAAAAAAAAATACAATATAATAAAAATAACAATATAACATGTAAAAATACAACAATATAACATGTAAAATAAAAAAATATAAAAATACAACAATATAACAATATAACATGTAAAAATATAACAATATAACATACAACAATATAACATATAACATATAACATATATAAAAATACAGCAGTATAACATAAAAATACAACAATATAATAATATGACAAAAATACAACAATATAAATATGTAATATGACATAACATGACATACAACAATAACATATATAACAAAAAATATTAAATACAAATATAATATATAACAATATAATAATAATGACATAACATAAAATACAATATAACAATATAACAATATAACAATATAATATATATAAAAAAAAAAACAATATAATAAATATAGTATATAAAAAAAAAAACAAATATAACAACAATAAAAACAAAAAAAAATACAACAATATAACAACATAGCATATAAAAATAAAACAATATAGCAATATAACATATAAAAATACAACAATTCCTCGTGGATCTGCAGGAGTTGGACAGTTTGGGTTTGTGCTGAGCTTTGAGAACCCCTCAGGATGAGCAGACACCTCCCTCAGGACCATCCATGATGTTTTGCTGAGGTGTTTGCACATAGATTTTAATATATTATTAGTAATTTTAATTATTATATTCAATAATTAATATCATTAATTATTACTTAATGACATAATATTATTTAATAATAACTATGATAATTATTATATTTAATAATAATGATTTAATGGTTTTCCCAGTTTTCCCTGTGCTGTCCCACTGGGTGTGGATGATTTTTCCCTCTCCAAACTCTCAGTTAAAATTATAAATTTTCTTTGTTCAGAATTCTTTGCCACTACAGGAAAAAGAAGTGACCTTGAGTTCCCTGAGAGGAATGTGGTGATTTATAGGGAATGGAGAGGAGGAGGAGGAGGAGGAGGAGGAGGAGGAGGAGGAGGAGGAGGAGGAGGAGGGCTCTCCCAGCACTGCCAGTGCAGCTGGGCCCTGCTGGGGCATTTCCCCCTTTCCCTGGGCAGATGGCAGCTGGAAAATGGAATTTTTTCCTTAGGGGTTGTCCTGGGAAAAGCAGCACAGCTGGAAAATGAGGATCGGGACAGCCTGTCTGGGTCTCCCTGCTCTGGAGCCATTTCCTTGTGGTGCTCTGTGATTTGGGGGGTGGGAATTGTGGATTGTGGGTTCATTGTGGGAATGATAAAGTGGGTTTTAGGCTGGAAAAGCCCTTTGGGATGGAGCCCGGTCATATCTAAGGTGCTTTGTCCAGAATGGGATTTTCTGGGAGTGTTTTCTGGCTGGGATTTTCTGGATTTTCTGGCTGGGATTTGCCTGCCCTGTGCTCTGGGCTTGGAATTCCCTTCCCACCCAAGTTCCCAATGGAGGTGACATCGCTGTGGTCTCACAGCCTGGAAAGGTCAGAGTTCCACTGCAGGTCAGGCTGGGAACCCCCAGGGCAGGGCAGAACAGCTGATCCCTGCCCCAAACCCCACAGCTGATCCCCTGAGCCCTGTCCCTGCCCCAAACCCCACAGCTGATCCCCTGAGCCCTGTCCCCATCCCAAACCCCACAGCTGATCCCCTGAGCCCTGTCCTGCCCCAAACCCCACAGCTGATCCCCGGAGCTGTGTCCTGCCCCAAACCCCACAGCTGATCCCCTGAGCCCTGTCCCCTGTCCCAAACCCCACAGCTGATCCCCGGAGCTGTGTCCCCATCCCAAACCCCACAGCTGATCCCCTGAGCTGTGTCCCCATCCCAAACCCCACAGCTGATCCCCTGAGCCCTGTCCCCATCCCAAACCCTACAGCTGATCCCCTGAGCCCTGTCCCCTCTCCTAAATCCCACAGCTGATCCCCTGAGCTGTGTCCTGCCCCAAACCCCACAGCTGATCCCCTGAGCCCTGTCCCCATCCCAAACCCCACAGCTGATCCCCTGAGCCCTGCCCCCCATCCCAAACCCCACAGCTGATCCCCTGAGCCCTGTCCCCACCCCAAACCCCACAGCTGATCCCCTGAGCTGTGTCCTGCCCCAAACCCCACAGCTGATCCCCTGAGCTGTGTCCCCATCCCAAACCCCACAGCTGATCCCCTGAGCCCTGTCCCCCATCCCAAACCCCACAGCTGATCCCCTGAGCCCTGTCCCCATCCCAAACCCCACAGCTGATCCCCTGAGCCCTGTCCCCATCCCAAACCCCACAGCTGATCCCCTGAGCTGTGTCCCCATCCCAAACCCCACAGCTGATCCCCTGAGCCCTGTCCCCATCCCAAACCCCACAGCTGATCCCCTGAGCTGTGTCCCCATCCCAAACCCCACAGCTGATCCCCTGAGCCTGTCCCATCCCAAACCCCACAGCTGATCCCCTGAGCCCTGCCCCCATCCCAAACCCCCCTGATCCCTGAGCCCTGTCCCCATCCCAAACCCCACAGCTGATCCCCTGAGCCCTGTCCTGCCCCAAACCCCACAGCTGATCCCCTGAGCCCTGTCCCCTCTCCTAAATCCCACACTGATCCCACTCCTGTGTCCCCTGTCCCAAACCCCACAGCTGACCCCACTCTGGTGTGTCCTGTGCTGTCCCCCCATGTCCCCTGTCCCCAGGTGTGCTGGACCCTCAGCAGAAGGTTTGTGGTGCTCCCCATGCCCGTGTCCCATTCCTGTGGCTCCGTGTCCCCAGTTCCCACCCTTTTCCCAACGATTGTCCCTGTTCCAGCTGCGGGGCTGCGTGTGACTGGGCTCTGCTGTGGGCTCCTTTTGGGGTTTGAGCCTTGTTTACAGGGGTCCTTTTGGGGTTTGAGTGTTGTTTACAGGGGTCCCAATTGTTTACAGGGGTCCTTTTGGGGTTTGAGTGTTGTTTATAGGGGTCCTTTTGGGGTTTGAGTGTTGTTTACAGGGGTCCTTTTGGGGTTTGGGTGTTGTTCCTTTTCGGGTCGGAGTGTTGTTTCCAGGGGTCCTTTTGGGGTTTGAGTGTTGTTTACAGGGATCCCTGTTGTTTACGGGGCTCCTTTTGGGGTTTATAGGGGTCCTTTTGGGGTCTGAGTGTTGTTTCCAGGGGTCCTTTTGGGGTTTGGGTGTTGTTCCTTTTCGGGTCGGAGTGTTGTTTCCAGGGCTCCTTTTGGGGTTGGAGTGTTGTTTACAGGGATCCCTGTTGTTTACGGGGCTCCTTTTGGGGTCGGAGTGTTGTTCCTTTTGGGGTTGGAGTGTTGTTTATAGGGGTCCTTTTGGGGTTTGAGCCTTGTTTATAGGGGTCCTTTTGGGGTTTGAGTGTTGTTTACATGGGTCCTTTTGGGGTTTGGGTATTGTTCCTTTTGGGGTTGGAGTGTTGTTTCCAGGGCTCCTTTTGGGGTTTGAGTGTTGTTTACAGGGGTCCTTTTGGGGTTGGAGCGTTGTTCCTTTTGGGGTTGGAGTGTTGTTCCTTTTGGGGTTTGTTGTTTCCAGGGCTCCTTTTGGGGTTTGTTGTTTCCAGGGCTCCTTTTGGGATTTGAGTGTTTCCAGGCTTTGGGAAGATGATTCATCCCTCCCTGAATGTTCCCCAGCTTGGACGGGCCGGGGTTTCTCTCACCCGGCTCTGGGAGCATTCCTGTCCCACACATGGCTCAAATCAAGTGTCCTTCCAGCTTTTGTTCCCGGGAATTGTTCCCATTGTCCTCCCAAAAAGGGGAGGCCGTTTGGAAGCTCAGCTCGTGGCCACCTCTCCCCATCCTCCCTGTGTCCTCTGCTTTCCCTGGTTTGAGGCTGTTCCTCCATTCCTGGCTCTTTTAGAAGGTGGATTTGTTCAAGCTCTTCCTCATGGCTTGGAGCATCAGAAATTCCTTCTTTATTTCATAGGGACATTCTGGGCTGTTCCGTTTTATTGTTAATTAAGGCAATTATCCCTCATTTCCTCGGGACTCTTGTCTGGCAAGGAGGAGCTGGATCCCATCCCAGAGGTGGCTGTGGCTTTGTGGGAGCTTTGGTTTCCCACTGATTTGGGGTCTGAAAGTGTTTTATGGTCATCCCTGAGCTCTTCAGGAGACTTTGGAATATTTACCCAGCACAGGGTGCCCAGAGCAGCCGGGGCTGCCCCAGGATCCCTGGGAATGTCCAAGGCCATTGGGACATTGGGACAGTGGGAGGTGTCCCTGGTGTGGAATGGGACGATCCTCCAGACCCCTTCCAACCCCAACCATTCCAGGATTTTAAGCCCTGATCTTGTGCCGGGGAGGGAAGTGGGGATTCCTGTGGTGCCAGCAGTGAAAGTTGAGTTGGGCCCTCAGAAACCCTTGGGAAACCTGGCAGGGTTTGATTCCCAGAGTCAGAGCCATCCATTCCTTCAGCTCCTGGTGGAACCAGGGGCCATCTGTGAGGGTCGGGGGGTGCCCACAGAGCTCCAGCTCTTCTGGAGTTGAAACTGTGGGAAATGGGACTTTGGGGACCTCCAGAATCCTGTCCCTGCCTGAGGAGCAGCAAACGCACCGAGGCTGCTCCTCCTTGGGGTCTTCCTGACTTACTCCTTGGGATGGTCAATTTAAAGGGATTCCAGAACGTTCCCTGGTGAGCCCTCCTGGATTTCAGCCCCTCTCACAGCCAGGAAACTCCATCCAATGTTTAGCCTATTTCTCCTGGGCAATTTAAGTCCATTTCTGTTCTTCTCTTTCACAGACACAAACATTCCCATGGGGATGTGAGTCCTGGCCTCCTCTGGTCCTCACAAATCCCAAATCCGTTGCCTTTGAGTCCAGCTTCCCTCTCTGAGGATGTGCCTGATAAAACACTCCTCTGATGAAGCTTTTGGGAAGTTTAATTGGAAATTCATCATCCCCTGGTCCTGTGCATCCCAAATTTTGGTTGCACAGCTCTTGGGGATGTGGGGGAACATCAGCCTGGAGAAGGGAGGTGGTGGAGACCACAAGAGGAGAGGAGAACACAGGGAATCTTCTCCCATTCCCAGTTTCCTCTTTGGGGAAGCCCCATGTGAAATGAGGTTATGGAGACCACAAGAGGAGAGGAGAACACAGGGAATCTTCTCCCATTCCCAGTTTCCTCTTTGGGAAGCCCCACTGGGTTTTTGAGGATGTCTCCTGCAGAACCTCTCTGCTTTTGGGGTCATGGCCTGGGTTTTCTCCAAGGGACCCAAAGGGATTCTCGTTCCTAAACCCCCTCACAGGAACAGAACCCCCTGTCCCTGGTGGTGCTGGGGTGTCCTGTGGGCTCTGCCCACTGGTCCCCTCCAGCTCCTGTGCCAGGCTGGGATGCCAGGCAGGTGTTCCAGAGAGTTCCAGGACATGGATTCCAGCGCCTGGAGCCACCTCCATGTCCTCTGATCCCAGACTGGGCTGGACATGAGGTGGCTCCTGTGGCTGGGGCTGTGCTGGGGACACAAACGGGGTCAGGACATCCCCGTCCCTGCCTGGAGTCCCCTCTGGGGCCGTTCCTTTGGGAGCTGCTGCTGGGATTGCTCCTGCTCCTCTGCGGTTAAGGGGATTGAGGAGCTCCCAAGGGTTACCAGGAAGGGATGGAGGAGCTCCCAGGGGTTCCCAGGAAGGGATGGAGGAGCTTCCCAAGGGTTCCCAGGAAGGGATTGAGGAGCTCCCAAGGTTTATCAGGAAGGGATTGAGGAGCTCCCAAGGTTTATCAGGAAGGGATTGAGGAGCTCCCAGAGTTTACCAGGAAGGGATTGAGGGTCTCCCAAGGGTTACCAGGAAGGGATTGAGGAGCTCCCAGAGTTTACCAGGAAGGGATTGAGGGTCTCCCAAGGGTTACCAGGAAGGGATTGAGGAGCTCCCAAGGTTTATCAGGAAGGGATTGAGCATCTCCCAACGTTTTCCAGGAAGGGATTGAGGAGCTCCCAGGGGTTACCAGGAAGGGATCCAGGTTCTCCCAAGGGTTAGCAGGAAGGGATTGAGGATCTCCCAATTTTTGCCAGGAAGGGATTGAGGGTCTCCCAAGGGTTAGCAGGTCCCTAAAGGGATCCCAAGGTTTACCAGGAAGGGATTGAGGATCTCCCAGGGTTTACCAGGAAGGGACTGAGGGATCCAGGTTATCCCAAAGGGATCCCATGGTTTACCAGGAAGGGATTGAGGATCTCCCAAGGTTTACCAAGATCCCAAAGGGATCCCATGGTTTACCAGGAAGGGATCGAGGATCTCCCAAGGGTTACCAGGAAGGGATTGAGGATCTCCCAAGGTTTACCATGGAGGGATTCAGTATCTCCCAAGGGTTGCCAGGCACCTTGCTCTCCTCTGCTCTCAGCCCAGGCCGGATGTGGCTCTGGAAGGTGCCCCATGGACTCTGGGCTGGCCTTTAGGGTCCCCTCCAGTCCCAACCATCCCGGCAGAGGCTGTGAGGGCTGCCAGGGAGGAATTTCCCCTGGCACAGCTGCGTGCTGCGGATGGATCCGTCTGCTGCGGGAAGCAGGAGCTTGGATTGGCAATGGATTGGCACCAGGAGCTGGATGGGGCATTCCCAGCCCTCCATCCCCAGGGAAGGAGGGGGGGAGCTGCTGTGACAGGGATGTGGTGCCAGGCAGGGAGGCTGCTGCCCTCCTCTGCAGAGCCCCGGGTGAGCAAATGCCTGGGTGAGCAATTCCCTGGATGAACTGATCCCTGGGTGAGCAAATCCTTGGATGAACAAATCCCTGAGTAAATAAATCCCTGGGTGAGCAAATGCCTGGGTGAGCAAATCCCTGGGTGAACAGATCCCTGGATGAGCAAATTCCTGGATGAACAAATCCCTGGATGAGCACATCCCTGGGTGAACAGATCCTGGGCACAAACAAATCCCTGGGATGAACAAATCCCTGTGTGAGGACATCCCTGGATGAACTGATCCCTGGGTGAGCAAAGCCCTGGATGAACTGATCCCTGGGCGAGCAATTCCCTGGATGAACTGATCCCTGGGTGAGCAAAGCCCTGGATGAACTGATCCCTGGGTGAGCAATTCTTTGTTGGAGCACATCCCTGGGTGAGCAGATCCCTGCGTGAGCAATTCCCCGGATGAACAAATCCCTGGGTAAGCAAATCCCTGGGTGAGCAAATGCCTGGGTGAACAGATCCCTGGATGAGCAAATTCCTGGATGAACAAATCCCTGGATGAGCACATCCCTGGGTGAGCAGATCCCTGCACAAACAGATCCCTGGGTGAACAAATGCCTGTGTGAGGACATCCCTGAGTGAAAAAATGGCTGGGTGAGCAAATCCCTGAGTGAGCAAATCCCTGGACAAACAGATCCCTGAGTGAGCAGATCCCTGGATGAGCAATTCCCTGAGTGAGCAGATCCCTGGACAAACAGATCCCTGGGTGAACGGATCCCTGGTTGAACAAATCCCTGAGTGAGCAATTCCCTGGGTGAGCAGATCCCTGGCTGAACAATTCCCTGAGTGAGCAAATCCCTGGACAAACAGATCCCTGGGTGAGCAGATCCCTGGGTGCTGCTGGCGCTGTCCCACTGCTGGAGGTGCCCAGCCAGCTGCTGTCCCTCAGTTTGGGGTTCTTGAGGGGTGTTTAATGTCAGGCCCGTCCCCAGGATTTGTTGTGCCTCTGCTGGATGCTGTGACAACATTTCTTCCCAGCAGAGAGAGGAGGGGGAGAGGCCTCGAGCCAAGAATGCTCCAAAAAATCCAAATGCACTCGTGGAGACAATGCATAAGACAACAGAAGGAGCTTTTATTGGGCAATAACACAGCGAGAATCAGCATTAAAATTGTTCTGTGGTAAAATAATCTGTGTGCAGAGCTGGGGAGGGCCGGGACGTTTATGGGGTGAGGATTCCTCGGCTCCAGGGCCAGCAGCTGCAGAGTGGAGCTGCTGGAGAGGGTCCAGAGGAGCTCTGGGAATCTCCACCTGGAGGGGTCAGGGACTGGGGCTGGAATTGCCTCCCTGGAGGGGACAGAAGGGCCTGGATGTGGCTCGTGGGACGGGGTGTGTTGTGCAGGGTTATGAGGGTCTCTGAGGCCTTTTCCAGCCTTGCTCATTCCATGTTTTTATAGCAGAGCACTTTCCCCAGGGCTTTGTGCTCCCCCTGTTCTCCCCAGCCGTTTCCCTTCAAACCCAAACCCAATTCCTTTGGTTTCTCATGGATCAGCACGTGAGGAGCTGTGCCTGGGGGGGACTTTGGGGTCCCTCCTTCCCCCCTGATCCCTTTGGGTTCCTGCTCCATTTCCATGGACCCGTGCTGACCTTCATCCTCCTCGGCCGCTGCAATCCCTCCCAGTGTTCTTCCTTTGGCTGCTGCTTCCCAATCCGTGTGTCTCCTCAGCTTTGGTGGCTCCACCACCTTGTCTGTCTGTCTGTCCTGAGGGGAAGCCAGGCCCAGCCACAATCCCTGGGGAAGCCTCTGGGGTCTGTCTGGCAGGTCTTGGGGTTCAAGGTTGTTTATTTGCTGTTATCTGACATTGTCTGTCTGTCTGTCCTGCTGGGGTCTGTCTGGCAGGTCGGGTTAAAATAGGGCTTTAGCTTTTTTACTAAAATATTTCCCAGTACCTATCCCCTATGTTAGACAGTCTGTCTCTACTCTAAACCAACCCAGCAGTGCCACCATCACCCAAAAGATAGAGGACAAGAAGAAGGAGAAGGACAGAACATGCCCAGGTTCCTCCATCTTGCATCTTGAACCCTCATTCTAAAATCCCCAAAATTCTACTTTTCCAAAATTCTACTTTTTCCACACCCTCAGGGCAGTGTTATCTTTTTACATTAAAAACTACCTGTACTTTATTTACAATAATTTCCCAATACCTATCCCCTATGTTGGACAGTCTGTCTCTACTCTAAACCAACCCAGCAGTGCCACCATCCCAGCAGGAGATGGAGGACAAGAAGAAGAAGAAGAAGAAGAAGGACAGGACAGCCCCAGATTCCTCCATCTTGCCTCCTGAACCCCCATTCTAAACCCCAAATTCTACTTTTTCACACTGTGACAAATTCACTGTCATTCTACTCAAACCCTTGTGGCTTGCAGCTCCTCACACAGAGTTGGGAATCGTTTCCGTGGGCTAAAATCCATGGAATTGGATTTCTGTGCCAAGGGCTCTGAGCCCAGAGGGATCTCCTGGGCTCCTGGAGGCTCCTCCTGGGGCCCTGGCGTGGTTTTCTGGGGAGGAGCATTTGGATGTGGTTTGTGGGAATTCTCTGTGCTGCCTCCCTCCTGGAGCTGTGGGAAAAAAGGAAGAATTCTGGGATTTTTTTGGGGAGAAAACATTTGGATTCAGGTCCAGGTTTTGAGAATTTTGGGAATATTTGGGATCCCTCCTGGAGCTGTGGGGAAAAAGGAGCAATTCTGGGATTTGGGAATTTTGGGATGGGAAATTCCAGAATTTTGGGATTCAGGAATTACGGGATTTGAGAATTTTGGGAATATTTGGGATGGGAAATGCTGGAATTTTGGGATTCAGGAATTCCGGGATTTGAGAATTTTGGGAATATTTGGGATGGGAAGTTCTGGAATTTTGGGATTCAGGAATTCTGGGATTTGAGAATTTTGGGAATATTTGGGATGGGAAATGCTGGAAGTTTTGGGATTCAGGAATTCCAGGATTTGAGAATTTGGGGAATATTTGGGATGGGAAATTCTGGAATTTTGGGATTCAGGAATTCCAGGATTTGAGAATTTTGGGAATATTTGGGATGGGAAATTCCAGAGTTTTGGGATTCAGGAATTCCAGGGTTTGAGAATTTTGGGAATATTTGGGATGGGAAATGCTGGAATTTTGGGATTCAGGAGTTACGGGATTTGAGATTTTTGGGAATATTTGGGATGAGAAATTCTGGAATTTTGGAATTCAGGAATTCTGGGATTTTCTGTGTTGGATGCCACTGAATAAATGATGAAATTTGATCAAATATTCCCAGAAATCCCCATCCCAGATATTCCCAAAATTCTCAAATCCCAGAATTCCCCATCCCAAATATTCCCAAAATTCCCCAAATCCCAAAATTCCCTAATCCCAGAATTCCCCAATCCCAAAATTCCCAAATCCCAGAATTCCTGATCCCAAATATTCCCAGGAATAAATTGGGAATTCCTGCCATTCCTGCCTGGGACCGAGGTGTTCCCAGCTGGAAAAACAGAAAGGTTATTTTTATTTTTATTTTTATTTTTATTTTTATTTTTATTTTTATTTTTATTTTTTTAATTTTTATTTTTATTTTTATTTTTATTTTTTTTAATTTTAATTTTATTTTTATTTTAATTTTATTTTTATTTTTTTATTTTTTTTTTTATTTTATTTTATTTTATTTTTTTATTTTATTTTATTTTATTTTATTTTATTTTATTTTATTTTATTTTATTTTATTTTATTTTATTTTATTTTATTTTATTTTTTTTTATTATTATTAAAATCAACTTAATTATTATTAAAATAATAATTATTGGCAGAATTATTGGCAAAAATCAACTGAATTATTATTGCAATCAGCTTTGGAGGTGCTCTCCTGCTGTGTTTTGCACCTGGCCAATACTGGGCTGTCCCTGTGTTCTGTGGAATTTTCCAGACTGGAATGATTTCTGTTGGAAACGGGGAATGGATGGGGAGGGCAATGTCTGTGCAGGAGGAGGGGGACAAATCCACCTGGGAGTGGTTTTAGTGTCAGGGTTGGGGATTTTATAGCAGCCAAAAAGGACAAAAAATCCAAATTTCTGTATTTTAGTGTAAGTGTGGACCCGTGTGGGGACAGGACACGGCAGAGTGGGCTTAGATTTTGTCTTCAAATTTTGTGTTTAAATTCTGAGCTGAAATCTTGGGCTTGATTTTGGGGTTTAAATTTTGGGCTTCAGTTCTGGGCCTTAATTCAGTTCTGAGTTTAAATTTGGGGTTTAAATTTTGGGCTTTAGTTCTGGGCTTTAGTTCAGTTCTGGGCTTAAATCTGGGGTTTAAATTTTGAGCCTAAATTTTGGGCTTTAGTTCAGTTCTGGGCTTAAATTTGGGATTTAAATGTTGAGCTTAAATTTTGGGCTGGATTTGGGGTTTAAATTGTGGGGCTTGATTTTGGCCTTCAGTTCTGGGCTTTATTTCAGTTCTGGGTTTAAATTTTGGGCTTTTAGTTCTGGGCTTTAGTTCAGTTCTGGGCTTAAATTTGGGGTTTAAATTTGGGGGTTAAATTCTAGGGTTTATATTTGGGGTTTCAATTTTGGGCTTGATTTTGGGTTTCAGTTCTGGGCTTTAATTCAGTTCTGGACTTAAATTTGGAGTTCAAACTTTGGGCTTCAGTTCTGGGCTTTAGTTCAGTTCTGGGGTTTAAATTTTGAGCCTAAAGTTTGGGCTTTAGTTCTGGGCTTTAATTTGGGGTTTAAATTTTAGGGTTGAAATTTGGGGGTTAAATTTTAGGATTTGAATTTGGGGTTTAAATTTTGGGTTTGATTTTAAAGTTTTCTGGGCCTTTTCCATTTCTGGGCTTTAATTTGGGGTTTAAATTTTAGGGTTGAAATTTGGGGTTTAAATTTTAGGATTTAAATTTGGGGTTTAAATTTTAGGGTTTGAATTTGGGGTTTAAATTTTAGGGTTTAAATTTGGGGGTTAAATTTTGGGTTTGATTTTGGGCTTCAGTTCTGGGCCTTAATTCCATTCTGGGCTTAAATCTGGGATTTAAATTTTGAGCTCAATTTTGAGCTCGAGTTTTGATTTGGTCTTAGATTTTGGGTTTAAAACTTGGGCTGAGATTTGAACAAAATCAATTCTTTGATTGATTAACAGAAGAAAATGTTTCTGAGGGACTCAAACCACTACAGAAGGTTTTCCCCACCACCTCAGCTGGAAATCTTTGGGGATTTTTTGGATTTTTGCTGCTGTCCTGATTGGATAAAGCTCAGAATCACGAGGTTTAAGTCCCATCCTAGGCAGGCATTAATTTTAAACCTTTCTTGCCCTTTTCCAGGGCTGTTGCACCACTCCTGCAGTCGCTGTTGTTTTTGTGCCGTGCTCAGTAGTTAATTTGTTTATGGCAAAACTTAGGCTGAGATTGAACAAACTGGTCCTGGGCATCCCAGGGATGGGAATTAACTTGAGCGCCTGGAGGCGAAAATGCCATTCTGAGGGGTGCCACACCAAACTTGGTTTTTTCTGCACTCAAGTTTGGCTAGAAAAGGAGTAAAAGAATAGAATTTCTAATAACCAAAGGGGTTTGGCCATCAGATATTTATTTCTTAGCTCCAAGGGGATTTGTTCCCTCCTGGTTTTGGAAAGGTGATCCTGGAGGAGCAGGAGAGCTCATGAGGGAAGAGCCAGGGCTGGATTTTCCTGGAAATAGATCCTGGAGGGTCAGGAGAGCTCAGAATGGCTGGATTTTCCTGGAATAAGATCTGGGAGGGTCAGGAGAGCTCAGGAGGGAAGAGTTTCCCCATTGTGTGCTGGTGTTTCCTTCCTGTCTGACACCAAACTTTCTTTTTTCCACACTAAAGTTTGGCTAGAAAAGGAATAAAATAATAGAATTTCTAATAACCAAAGGGGTTAGATCATCAGATATTTATTTCTTAGCTCCAAGGGGATTTGCTCCCTCCTGGTTTTGGAAAAAGGATCCTGGAGGAGCAAGAGAGCTCAGTGGGGAAGGACCAGTGATGGATTTTCCTGGAAAAGGCATCCTGGAGAAACAGAAGGGCTGGATTTTGCTGGAAAAGGAATTCTGGAGGAGCAGGAGAGCTCAGGAGGGAAGAGCTTCCCATCCTGTGCTGGTGTTTCCTTCCTCTCTGACACCAAACTTTCTTTCTTCCACATTAAAATTTGACCAAAAAGGAATAAAAGAATAGGATTTCTAATAACCAAAGGGGTTTGGCCATCAGATATTTGTTTCATAGTTCCAAAGGGAATTGTTCCCTCCTGGTTTTGGAAAAGTGATCCTGGAGGAGCAGGAGAGCTCAGGAGGGAAGAGCCAGGGCTGGATTTTCCTGGAAATAGATCCTGGAGGGTCAGGAGAGCTCAGAATGGCTGGATTTTACTGGAATAAGATCCGTGAGGGTCAGGAGAGCTCAGGAGGGAGGGACCAGGGCTGGATTTTCCTTGTGAAAAGGATCCTGGAGAAGCAGGAGAGCTCAGAAGGGAAGATTTAAGACTGGATTTTCCTGGAAAAGGAATTCTGGAGGGTCAGGTGAACCAAGGGGAAGAGGTTTCCCATCCAGTGCTTTATTTCCTTAGCTCTGACAATTGCTCCCTTTTGGTTTTGGAAATTTGATCAAAAAGGAATAAAAGAATAGGAGGGAATAACCAGTGATGGATTTTCCTGCCAAAAGATATTTATTTCCTTAGCTCCAGAAGGGATTGGATTTTCCTGGTTTTGGAAAGGTGATCCTGGAGGAGCAGGAGAGCTCAGGAGGGAAGAGTTTCCCATTGTGTGCTGGTGTTTCCTTCCTGTCTGACACCAAACTTTCTTTTTTCCACACTAAAGTTTGGTTTAAAAGGAATAAAATCACAGAATTTTCTAATAAGCAAAGGGGTTTAGCCATCAGATATTTATTCCTTAGCTTTGCCACCTCCAAAGGGAATTTTTCCCGGACATTTTAAGTAATTTTGAGGTGGTTTTTTTTGCCCCCATTTTCAGATGTAAATGCCAAATTTAGGTCCCTTCGCACCCAAGCCACCCTGGCTCTGTCCCCTCCTGTCTGAAGGCGGTTTCCACCTGAGCTTGGCGGGTTTTCCTGGCCTGGACCCCCCGGATCTGCCCCGGTTTTGGCTGCTGTGGGTGGAGGAGTGGCTGGGGGCCCTGGGCAGGTGGGGTGGGATGAAGATGAAGATGAAGATGAAGATGAAGATGAAGATGAAGATGAAGATGAAGATGAGGGTGAGGGGTGAGGTGTGGGGATCCGTGGGGCACGGACGGGAATGTGCGGCCGGAGCGGAGGGAGCTGGGCCACGGACACTGCTGGGGTCAGAGCTCCCTGCTCTGGGACAGGGACAGGGACAGGGCCAGGGACAGGGCCAGGGACAGGGACAGGGACAGGGCCAGGGCCAGG
Organism: Emberiza elegans; assembly: GCA_024865655.1. Lineage (NCBI taxonomy): Eukaryota > Metazoa > Chordata > Aves > Passeriformes > Fringillidae > Emberiza > Emberiza elegans. Next base: position 1,063,101 of record JALJVW010002400.1, read on the forward strand.
GACAGGGACAGGGACAGGGACAGGGACGGGGACAGGGACAGGGACAGGGCTGAGTTGGGTTCCAGGGAAGGGTTCCTCGTGCAGGGCCAGGGAAGGGACAGGGCTGGGCCTGGGACGTTGGGACAGAGCTCCAGGGATGCCCAGGTGGGATTCTGGGGGACAAATGGGACAGGGATCCCTGGGACTTGGGGGATTCCAGGGACCCAGGGCACAGGCTGGGATTTTGGGTTCCAGGGAAGGGTGCAATCCATGATCCCTGTGGATCTCAGGATATCCCATGGCTTCCTGACTCCTGGCACTGATTTGGATTTGGCAATGCCAGGAGTTGGATGGATGCTCCCTGTGGATCTTAGGATATTCCATGAGTTCCTGACCCCTGGCACAGGTTGGATTTTGGATTTGGCAGTGCCAGGTGTTGGATGGATGATCCCTGTGGATATCCCATGGCTTCCTGACCCCTGGCACAGGCTGGGATTTTGGATTTGGCAATGCCAGGGGTTGGATGGATGATCCCTGTGGATCTCAGGATATTCCATGGCACAGGGTGGGATTTTGGGGTGCCTGGCAATGCCAGGGGTGTGATCCCTGATCCCTGTGGATATCCCATGGGTTCCAGACCCCTGGCACAGGCTGAGATTTTGGATTTGGCAATGCCAAGGTTGGATGGATGATCCCTGTGAATAGTCCATGCCTTTCTGACCCCTGGCAGGGGTGGATTTTGGGGTGTTTGACAATGCCAGGGGTGTGATCCCTGATCCTTGTGGATCTCAGGATATCCCATGGCTTTCTGACCCCTGGCACAGGCTGGATTTTGGATTTGGCAATGCCAGGTTTTAATCCCTGATCCCTGTGGCTATCCCATGGCTCCCTGCCCTCTGGCACAGGCTGGATTTTGGATTTGGCAATGCCAGGGGCTGGGCTGGACGATCCCTGTGGATCTCAGGATATTCCATGACCCCAGGCAGGGGTGGATTTTGGGGTGTTTGACAATGCCAGGGGTGCGATCCATGATCCCTGTGGATATCCCATGGGTTCCTGACCCCTGGCACTGGATTTGGATTTGGCAATGCCAGGGGTGTGGATGGATGATCCCTGTGGATATCCCGTGGCTCCCTGCCCCCTGGCACAGGCTGGATTTTGTGATTTGGCAATGCCAGGGGTGCGATCCATGATCCCTGTGGATGTGGATATCCCATGGCTCCCTGCCCCCTGGCACAGGCTGGATTTTGGATTTGGCAATGCCAGGGATGTGATCCCTGATCCCTGTGGCTGTCCCGTGGCTCCCTGCCCCCTGGCACAGGCTGGATTTTGGGGTGCCTGGCAATGCCAGGTGTTGGATGGATGATCCCTGTGGCTGTCCCGTGGCTCCCTGCCCCCTGGCACAGCCGATCTGTGTCGGGCCCTCCCCTCTCAGCCTCCCTGAGCTCCAGCTCTGCTCTGTCCCCGCTCTGGGGTTGGACTTTGCAGAGCTCCTGGCCGCTCATCCCAGCTCCCGTCCGTTTGGGGCTGTCCTGCAAAGATTTTTGTTTTTCCAGTTTCACCTTCCAGAGAAGAACAAAAAACCAACCAAAAAACAACAGCCAAATTCAAAATGAAGCGGATTTTTATGGCAAAGGAGGAAAATAAAGAAAAGCCTCCAGGATGGGTTTCTGTCCCAGCCTGTTCTTAAAACCAGCAGGAGGAGCCTAAACCAAGCTTAATTCTTGTTTTCTGTGGGATTGAACTCTTGTTTGATTTCGAGATGGGGTAACTGAGGGGTGTTTTAAACGTTTTATTTTAATTTGAGTCTCGTATGAAGGCTGAGGCAATACAGATGTTATAATTTATGTTATCACCATTTATATTATTTATATTATTATTTATATTATTATGTATATTATTTATATTATTATTTATATTATTTATATTATTATTTATATTATTTATATTATTATTTATATTATTATTTATATTATTTATATTATTTATATTATTATATTATTATTTATATTGTTTATAATCAGAAGCTGATTATTTCTTAATTACATTATCAGCATTTTTTAACTTATCAACTTTCATTGCACTTTGCCATAAATACTTAAAAATGAATAATCTGAATTATCTAAAATCTCATAATAATCTAAAATCCTCATAAATCTTACTACAATTTATCTTTTATTATTATTTCCCTAAAATATTTAATCTTTTTTATAAACTCATCTTTTAAAACTTATTTTTATTTAATTTCTCTCTTAATAATATCTATTTCATTTCTAAGTCAGCATTTCTTACCTCAAAATTTGGATATAAATGCATGCTATGTAAACCTTCTGTCAAGTTTTAATATTTTTCTGCAAATTTATTTCCTACAGTTTTCTTAATAACAATTTAGGCCAGAATAAGAAGGGCTCTACCTTTATTTTTCAACTTTTATTTTAATGTGTGTTATTTCTTTTTGAAATTCCCGTGCTGTTCTAAATTTGTATCTTGTGTTTGACTGGATTAATTAGCCCAAAAATTGTAAATATGGAAAAAACCCAAAATAAGAGGTTAAAAAATCATTGTTTCCAAACTTGGTGTGTTCCTAAAACTTGTGTTCGAGAGAGGCACCAAAAATTGTAAATATGGAAAAAAACCCAAAATAAGAGGTTAAAAAATCATTGTTTCCAAACTTGGTGTGTTCATAAAACTTCTATGAAAGAGGCACCAAAAATTGTAAATATGGAAAAAAACCAAAAAACAACAGGTTAAATAATCAATATATACCAAACTTGTGTGTCCATAAAAATGTATTTGAGAGAGGCACCAAAAATTGTAAATATGGGGAAAAAAACCCAAACAAGAGGTTGAAAATCATTATTTCCAAACTGGGTGTGTTCACAAAACTTCTGTGTTTGAGAAAGGCATCAAAAATTGTAAATATGGAAAAAAACCTTGAAAACCTACAGGTCAAAAATCTTTATTTCCAAACTTGGTGTGTTCATAGAACTTCTGTATTTGAGAGAGGCACCAGAAAATTGTAAATATGAAAAAAACCCTCAACCCAACAGGTTAAATAATCATTATTTCCAAACTTGGTGTGTTCATAAATAGGTATTTGATAGAGGCACCAAAAATTGTAAATATGGAAAAAAACTCCAAACAACAGGTTAAATAATGATTATTTCCAAACTTGGTGTGTTCACAAAACTTCTGTATTTGAGAGAGGCACCAAAATTGTAAATATGGGGAAAAAAATCCTCAACCCAACAGGTTAAATAATCATTATTTCCAAACTTGGTGGGTTCATAAAGCTTCTGTATTTGCGAGAGGCACCAAAATTGTAAATATGGAGAAACCCCAGTTTAAATAATCAGTATTTGCCAGAGGGGCCCAGGGAGTGGGTCTGACGCTGCTCCTGAGGCCAGGATTTGGGGTCTCCAGGAGGATTTTCCAAAGCTGAGGAGGTTGGAAGGGTGGGAAGCAGTGTGGAGGAAGGTGATGATGGAATTTGGGATTTTGGGGTGGTTTTGGGGTGGTTTTGGGGTTTGTTCTTTGCACCACCAAAGTGAGTGTTTAATGTTGGTTATTGTGAGTTGAGAGGCACCAGGGGCTCTCTGAGCTCTCCTGTGGGAGGAGGCAGAACCACCCCAAAATTCTGGAATGTCCATCCTGCTGCACCTTTGGAGTGCCTGGAGCTGGGCCTTGTTCCATCCTGGTTTTGGGAAAATGGTCCTGGAGGAGCAGGGGAGCTCAGGAGGGCTGGATTTTCATGGAAATGGAATCCTGGAGCGTCAGGAGAGCTCAGGAGGGAAGAACCAGGACTGGATTTTCATGGAAAAGTGATCCTGGAGAAGCAGGAGCAAAGAGCCAGGGCTGGATTTTCTTTGGGAAAGGATCCTGGAGAAGCAGGAAAACTCAGGAGGGCTGGGTTTTCCTGGAAAACGGATCCTGGAGGGTCAGGAGAGCTGAATTTTCCTAGAAAAGCAATTCTGGAGCATCACGAGAGCTCAGGAGCATCAGGACTGGATTTTCAGGAAGCAGGGAAGAGCCAGGGCTGGATTTTCATGGAAAAAGGATCCTGGGAAGAAGCTCAGAAAGGAAAAAACTCAGGATTTTCCTGGGGATTTTCCAGGGAAAAGGGATCCTGGATTTTCCTGGAAAAAATCCTCAGGAGCAAAGAGCCAGGCCTGGATTTTCTTTGGGAAAGGATCCTGGAGAAGCAGGAGAGCTCAGGAAGGAAGGTTCAATACTGGATTTTCCTTGGGAAAATGATCTTAGAGGGTCAGAAGAGCTCAGGAGAGAAGAGCCAGGGCTGGATTTTCCTGGAAATATGATCCTGGAGGGGCAGGAAAGCTCAGGAGGGCTGGAATTTCATGGAAAAGGAATTCTGGGGGTCAGGAGGGAAGGAGCCAGGGCTGGATTTTCCTGGAATAGGAATTCTGGAGGGTCAGGAGAGCTCAGGAGGGAAGAGTTTCTCCATCCTGTGCTGGTGTTTCCTTCCTGTCTGACACCAAACTTTCTTTTTTCCACACTAAAGTTTGGCTAAAAAGGAATAAAATAATAGAATTTTCTAATAACCAAAGGGGTTTAGCCATCAGATATTTATTTCTTAGCTTTGCCGCCTCCAAAGGGAATTTTTTCCGGACATTTGAAATAATTTTGAGGTGGCTTTTATCCCATTTTCAGATGTAAATCCCAGATTTTGCCTTTGAGCACAAACTCTTCATTACTGCTGTGGGGTTTTCATTGTTTCAGTTTATCCCTGAGTGCAAACACAACTTGTCCACCTCTGGTTTTTTACTGCAATTCTCATTTTTGAGCTGAGATCTTTGGAGTCGCTGGGACCCTGCTAGGAGGCCGTGCAGCGCTAGATGGCACTCGGGCTCCAAATTTCAGATTTCAGCAGCCAAAACTCCACCAAACTTGGGTGGAAATCCTGCAGCATCCCTGCAGTGCTGCCTCTCCTGGGACCTGAGGAGGTTTGCTCTCCTTTTTGCATTTTTGGAGCATTTTTAGACCAAGCGGGAGAAGGCAATGCCCTCCCCGCCGCCTGCTCTGGGTGTCCGGGTTCCCTCACACTGAATTTAAGGAGGTTTTACAATTCTGGGTTTTTGTTTTGCCACTGAGAATCTTCCACTGAACCTGCAGAACTGAAAGAACAACAACTGAAGAGATTTTCTCCAGCCTTTGGCTGCCTTGGGGTTTTTCCTGTTTCTTGGGGGCCTGTGTGGGTTGCAGGGATGGGATTCTCCAAAGGGAGAGCACAGATCCCAGTGCAGGAAAAAGGATTTCCTGTGTCCACCTGCGTTCCTGGGGTTCTGGTTCCTTCTGGAATTTTGCTCCTTGCTGCTGTCATTAATGATTTTTAAATATTTTATTGTCACAGCTTGGTCAGCTTTGTTATTCCCATCTTTTCTCTCTCTCATTCCCATCTTTTCTCTCTGGTCATTCCCATATTTTCTTTCTGGTCATTCCCATATTTTCTCTCTGGTCATTCCCATTTTTTCTCTCTGGTCATTCCCATCTTTTCTCTTTGGTCATTCCCATCTTTTCACTCTGTCATTCCCATCTTTTTTCTCTCATTCCCATCTTTTCTCTCTGGCCATTCCCATTGTTTCTCTCTGGTCATTCCCATCTTTTCTCACTGGTCATTCCCATCTTTTCTCTCTCTCTCATTCCCATGTTTTCTCTCTGTCATTCCCATCTTTTCTCTCTGGTCATTCCCATCTTTTCTCACTGGTCATTCCCATCTTTTCTCTCTGGTCATTCCCATCTTTTCTCTCTGGTCATTCCCATGTTTTCTCTCTGTCATTCCCATCTTTTCTCTCTGATCATTCCCATCTTTTCATTCTGGTCATTCCCATCTTTTCTCTCTGGTCATTCCCATCTTTTCTCAATGTCATTCCCATCTTTTCTCTCTGTCATTCCCATCTTTTCTCTCTGTCATTCCCATCTTTTTCTCTCATTCCCATTTTTTCTCTCTAGTCATTCCCATCTTTTCTCTCTGTCATTCCCATGTTTTCTCTCTGTCATTCCCATGTTTTCTCTCTGTCATTCCCATCTTTTTTTCTCTCATTCCCACCTTTTCTCTCTGTCATTCCCACCTTTTCTCTCCAAAGGCTGTCTGGAATCTGCTCTATCCCTAATTCAGCCCAAGCTCAAATCCATAAACCTCACTCCAAGCTTAACTCTTGGATTGGGAGGGAATTCCGGTTTAGGAGCCCAGAACTTCCCAAAGGCAGGGCCAAGGGTGGGATTGCCACAGTCCATTAAAAATATCTGTATTTGCTGTAAAAAACCAGGAAAACAACCCTGGAATTCCCGGAGTGGGACTTGGTCCTTCTGCTTTCCAGGGAAACATTTGAGGGACAGAAATTTGGGTTTAATTTCCGTCCTTCTATTGAATTTTAAGCTGAAGGAGGGCAGGGAGAGATGGGATAAGGAAAAAAAAAAGGGTTGGAATAGAAACATTTCAGGTTCTGCTGGGGTGTTCTTGTCTCCCAAGGGACACCAAAATGATGGAAAAATGAAAAGAAAGGTTGGAATAGAAACATTTTGGGCTTGGTTTGTCTCTCAGAGAACACCAAAATGATGGGAAAAGAAGAAAAAAGGTGGAATAGAAACATTTTGGGTCTGGTTTGGGCTGTTCTGGTTTATCTGGGAACACCAAATGGTGAAAAGGGAAAAGAAGACTTGGGATAGAAACATTTTAAACCCCAATTTGATGTCTGGTTTATGACCTGTCCCTTTGTCCCAGGAGGACGTTTTTGGGGTCGGGTTTTGGATGTTCCTGGTACATCCTGGCAGCAGAGCTGGGGGTGCTGAGCTGGGGTGTCCAGAGGACATTTTTGGGGTCAGGTTTTGGATGTTCCTTGGTGAGGAACGTTCATTTTTGTTCCTTTTGGGGTCGGGTTCTGGATGTTCCTGGTGGATCCTGGCAGCAGAACTAGGGATGCTGAGCTGGCGTGTCTGGAGGGCATTTTTGGGGTGAAGTTTTGGATATTCTTGGTAAATCCTGGCAGCAGAGCTGGGGGTGCTGAGCTGGTGTGTCCAAAGGATGTTTTTGGGGTCAGGTTTTAGATGTTCCTTGGTGAGGAACATTCCTTTTTGTTCCTTTTGGGGTCAGATTTTGGATGTTCCTGGTGGATCCTGGCAGCAGAACTATGGATGCTGAGCTGGCGTGTCTGAAGGGCGTTTTTGGGGTGAAGTCTTGGATATTCTTGGTACATCCTGGCAGCAGAGCTGGGGGTGCTGAGCTGGGTATCCAGAGGGTGTTTTTGGAATCAGATTTTGGATGTTCTTAGGTGAGGAACGTTCATTTTTGTTCCTTTTGGGGTCAGATTTTGGATGTTCCTGGTAAATCCTGGCAGGCAGAGCTGGGGGTGCTGGGCTGGGGGTGCTGAGCTGGGGGTGCTGATCTGGTGTGTCCAGAGGACATTTTTGGGGTGAAGTTTTGGATATTCTTGGTAAATCCTGGCAGCAGAGCTGGGCGTGCTGAGCTGGGATGTCCAGAGGGTGTTTTTGGGGTCAGATTTTGGGTGTTCCTGGGTGAGGAACGTTCATTTTTATTCCTTTTGGGGTCAGATTTTGGGTGTTCCCGGTGGATCCTGGCCAGCAGAGCTGGGGGTGCTGAGCTGGGGTGTCCAAAGGACATTTTTGGGGTCAGGTTTTGGATGTTCCTGGCAGCAGAGCTGAGGATGCTGAGCTGGGATGTCCAGAGGACATTTTTGGGGGCAGATTTTAGATGTTCCTTGGTGAGGAACATTCCTTTTTGTTACTTTTGGGGTGAGGTTTTGGATGTTTCTGGTGGATCCTGGCAGCAGAGGAGGTGGTGCTGATTTGGTGTGTCCAGAGGACATTTCTGGGGTGAGATTTTGGATGTTCCTGGCAGCAGAGCTGGGGATGCTGGGCTGGGGGTGCTGATCTGGGATGTCCAGAGGACGTTTCTGGGGTGAGGTTTTGGATGTTCCTGGCAGCAGAGCTGGGGATGCTGATTTGGTGTGTCCAGAGGCTGTTTTTGGGGTCAGGTTTTGGATGTTCCTGGCAGCAGAGCAGGGAGTGCTGATCTGGGGGTGCTGATCTGGGGGTGCTGATCTGGGTTGCTGGGCTTGGATGTCCAGAGGACATTTTTGGGGTTGGGTTTTGGATGTTCCTGGCAGCAGAGCTGGGGGTGCTGATCTGGGGGTGCTGATCTGGGATGCTGATCTGGGAAAATGCTGGTCTGGGGGTGCTGATCTGGGATGCTGATCTGGCTGTTCCTGCAGGTCTGTGTACGATGGGGAGGAGCACGGGCGCTTCATGGAGAAGTTGGAGGCGCGGATCCGCAACCACGACCGGGAGATCGAGAAGATGTGCAACTTCCACTACCAGGGCTTCGTGGACTCCATCACTGAGCTGCTCAAGGTCCGGGGGGAGGCCCAGAAACTCAAGGTGAGGTGTTGGGAAGGGTGAAAGTTTGACATGGAAGTCTCACAGATGCTTGGCAGAAAGATTTTAAATGTAGAGTCTGATGAAGGAATAGAGATGGAAGCAAGTTTTGATATAGAAGAAAAGAATTGCAGAGCCAGTCTCACTGGATAACCAAGGAGGCACAGGGTGTGTTGGTTAGAAGGGGTTTTAGGGCTTAGAGCAAGGGATAAACCCACCCCAAACAAGAAGATGTTTTCACTAAGCAGAAAGAGAGCACAGGCAAACAAGGCAGCAAATGTGGCAAGTAGAAAAAAGGTCTCAGAATTTTCCACTGCAAGAAAACCGAGAAGCAACTTCCAGCTTAAACTGCAATGTACTGACTTTGAGTGATTGGAGAACGGTAACATGAAAATGGTAATTATAGTGGTTATGATAGGCTGTAGATAATAGCTAAGGTATAGATTGGTTCCACTGTATTGAGATGCTCAGCAAGGAAAAGTAAATAATTCACTGTAACCAAAAGAAAAGTAAATAATGCAATGCAACCAAAAGAAAAGTATAGAATGCATTTATAACCAAAAGAAAGGTATAGAATGTATTGTAACCAAAAGAAAAGTAAATAATGCATTGTAACCAAAAGAAAGGTATAGAATGCATTTATAACCAAAACCAAAGGGTCTCCAGGCCTGCCTGCAGCTGGAGCTGACAGCTGTGGGCACAGCTCTGTCACCCATGACCCCGCACTGCTGTAACCTCTTGGATACAATAAACTGCATTTTGGAGAGCCCCTGGAGCCCCACATCCCTCATTCAGGCTCTTGCAGTGAGGGAAAATGGAAAATACAGGCTGGATATCAGGGAAAAGGGTTTTACAGAAAGGGTTTTGATGCCTTGGGAAGGCTGAGCTGGAGCAGAGGCTGGGCAGAGTTCCAGAATAAAGCATGGATTTATTAAAAGGATCTCCTCCATGGGTCCACTGTGGGCAGCACAAGAGCCCAGCCAGGGCTGCACCCAAGGTGAACCAAAATGGTCCCAAAATGAACCCAAGATGGAACAAAACGGTCCCAAAATGAACCCAAGATGAACCAAAATGGTCCCAAGATGAGCCAAAATGGTCCCAAAATGAACCCAAGATGAACCAAAATGGCCCCAAAATGAACCCAGGATGAACCAAAATGGTCCCAAAATGCACGACTGCTCTTGGGGTCTCTCCCTTTGCTCAGTTCTGCTCCATTTGCACCTTGCAGTTCATTGTCCCATCCCAGCTTTAGCCCCTGCAGTCCCATCCTTGTTTTTCTCTCCTCAGTCCACGGTGTTTGTGCTCCTGGGCTGAGATTTGGATCATTTGTCCTTGGTGCCCAGCTGGAGCAGGAATTGTTTTGTCACCATCCCCTAATATGAACCCAGACCCACACACTAAAGCAGCGCAGAACCTGAAAAATATAAAAGCTAAACCTGAGGCATGAGGATGATAAAGTTCTGGAATGTTCTGCCCAGGGAGGTGGTGCAGTCCCCATCCCTGGGGGTGTTTAACGAAGCCTGGGGGTGGCACTGGGTGCCAGGGTTCAGCTGGGGTGCTGGGACTGGATTGGACTCGTTATCTTTGAGGTTCTGTAAAGATCCTGCCCTGACACTGCCCTGGGCAGCTCTTTTTAGGTGGCCCCATCTCAGGCACTCTGGGATTCTCAGAACCACATCAATCTTCTCTTTCCTTTTATCCAGGACATTTCTATTAAAAAAACCCATTAAAATATAAATATTTATTTTAATTGTTCCTGGAGCAATGGGTTGGTCATTGAAAGTTTAGCAATTATTTGGCCAAACTGGACCAGTGCGGTGCATTAAAAGCACCAAGAAACTTCAAGCCAAGCCTGTTTTCATTAGGAAAAGTGGAAAAGTGCTTTTCCTCATGGATCTTATCCCAGTTTCTTGAGCTAAAATAAGTCCTGTGGCCTTTAAAACTGTGCAGAAAGATGAGGGGAAGGTGGGATTTACCCAGTTCTTGGAAGAGTTCTCAGTAATGTGTGGAAAAAGCCATTTGTAGGATGAGAGTTTGGAAGAAGGGCAGGAAGGAAACTGGAGAGGGAGCAGGAGGTTGGATGTGCTTGGGGCTCAAGTTCGGTTCCTGTGCCTTAAAATACAAACATTCCAGATTTGGGGAGCACAGGAGCGTCAAAACCTTCCTGGTTCTCCTCCACAAATCCAAGCAGGGCGGGGAGGGGCTGGGCTGACCCTTCCTGCAGGAACAAGGTGGGACCCGGGCTGGAAACCCAAAAACTCTCCCAAAGAGTCCCCTGGGGAATGGGGCTCCCAAAAAGGGGCGGTTTGTCCCCAGGGAGCAGCTGAGGGAGGTGTCCTGGCTGAGCGGGGCCTGTCCTGGTCAAAAGGAGCTTTTTGGGAATTGGGAAGGACCTTCCTGGTGTTCAGGAGTGCAGGAGACTGGAAGAGCTGAAGTTCTAAATCACAGAATCTGTCAGAAAAAGCAAATTTGCTGGAGAAAAGGGAAGAACTAGAAGTCAGGGTGCTGAGTGCTGCTTTTAACACATTTATTCATTGATTGAAAGCTACCTGTGGCCTTTCCCAGCAGGGTTCTTACTCGACACAACCAAGTCTCCATCCCAAAAGGGGTTTCCTCTCAGGAACACCTTCCTGAGGGATGTCCTGAGGAGAATTCACCCAACAATTCATTGCAGGATGAATCCATTGGAATTACCATGAAATAAGCCCTTTTTTTTTTTTTTTTTTTTTTTTTAAATTTTTTAAATTTATTTTTTCAAGGCATTGTTTCCAGCCAAGACTTGCACATTGTTTGTTTGCTCGGAGCTGGTTCCCATTCTGCCACCAGCCCCTTTGTTGGTGGCTCACTGTGAAGTCCATCCCTGTCCCCTCAGGATCTCCCTTGATTTCCAGGCCTGTGTGATCCATAAAACAGCACATGGCGAAAACATCCCCAGAAAGGCCTTTCTGAAACCCTGGGCCCTCTTTGTGAGGCTTTCCCTGGGGAATCATCTGAGGATCGAGTGCTGAGAGTGGGTTTGGTTCCAGCCATTCATCCTCCATTTGATCTGGGCCTTTGAACCCGTGAGGAGCCAGCGGGGCCCTCCCTCCTCCTCCTCCTCCTCCTCTCGTGTGCTCCTGCCTCTGGGCGGCTCTGGGGGTTGGTTTTTTGCACAAATGTCCTTTCTGCTGTTGTTTTAGCTGCTCTGGATGTGTCACCTTCTGTGGCTGAGGCTCTCAGAGTGGCCCCAAATGAACTAAACCTGAGCAGAACCTCAGGGCTGCGTTTCCTGTCCCTGTTTGTCCCCAGGCACTGCCTTGGGAATTTTATCTCCTGGAGCATCAGCTGGCTGGACCCCAGCATGAGGTGCCCAGGTGGGCAAGAGACCCCTGGGCTGTCCCCAGCCCTGGGGTGGTGGCAGTGCCAGGGCAGTGCCCTTGTCCCCTGTGCTGGCACTGCTGGGGCACCTCCAGGGCTGGGGAGAGCCCTGGAGGGGCTGGAGCATGGCCAGGGCAGGGACAGAGCTGGGAAGGGGCTGGAGAATCCCTGAGGGAGCTGGGAAGGGGCTGCAGAATCCCTGAGGAGCTGGGCAGGGGCTGCAGAATCCCTGAGGAGCTGGGCAGGGGCTGCAGAATCCCTGAGGAGCTGGGCAGGGGCTGCAGAATCCCTGAGGAGCTGGGCAGGGGCTGCAGAATCCCTGAGGAGCTGGGCAGGGGCTGGAGAATCCCTGAGGAGCTGGGCAGGGGCTGCAGAATCCCTGAGGAGCTGGGCAGGGGCTGCAGAATCCCTGAGGAGCTGGGCAGGGGCTGCAGAATCCCTGAGGAGCTGGGCAGGGGCTGCAGAATCCCTGAGGAGCTGGGCAGGGCTCACCTGGAGCAAAGGAGGCTCAGGGGGCCCTTGTGGCTCTGCACAGCTCCTGCCAGGAGGGCACAGCCGGGGGGATTTGGGATCTCATCCCAGGGAACAGGGACAGGAGCAGAGGGAACGGCCCCAGGGGAGCTCAGGGTGGATTATTGGGAATGTTCCCCATGGAAAGGGGGGTCAGGCACAGGAAGTGCCCAGGGAGGTTTGGAGTGCCCATCCCTGAGGGATTTCACAGCCCTGTGGAGGTGGCCCTTGGGAACATGGGCAGTGGTGGCCCTGGTGCTGCTGGGCATGGTTGGACTGGATGATCTTTTCCAGCCATGGTGATTTTGGGATTTTGTGATTTCCAGCTGCCCTGCTCAGCAAAGAGGTGCCCTCAAGTTCATGCCATGGACAGAATGGTGGGATCTTGGCAAGGAATTCCTGCCTGGGAGGGTGGGCAGGGGCTGGGCTGGAATTCCCGGATTTGCTGGGGCTGCCCCTGGATCCCTGGCAGTGCCCAAGGCCAGGTTGGACATTGGGAGCACCCGGGGACAGTGGGAGGTGTCCCTGCCCATGGAACTGGATGGGATTTAAGGTTGCCTCCAACCCAACCCATTCCATGATTCCCTCACTCAGCTGGGCCATTCCTGGTGGATTTTTATCCCACCTCCCCCAGTGTTGTCCCAGCTGGGGCTGTCCTTCCTTCCTGCTCCAGGAATCCCAGCTCACGTGGCTGCCAAGCCCTTTGTAATTCTGCAGCTTTTTGCCCTGTCTGTCATAAACCAGAGGTGATTCCTTCATAATTTCATGGAATCCCAGAACTGTTCAGGTTCTGGGAAAATCCCTCAGAGTCCAACCATTCCCAGCACTGCCCAGGCCACCACTGCTCCCTGTCCCCAGGTGTCACATCCATGGATTTAAATCCCTCAGGGATGGGCACTCCACCCCTGCCAGGGCTGGACAACACTTCTGGGGAATTAATTTCCCCTCATGTGTAGGGAAGAGGCTGGGAGCAGTTTTTGGGATTGCAGCATGAAGGATGGCTCTGGTCACTGTCCTTCCCTTGTGGGTGGATGTCACCAGCAGGGACAGGGATGGATCCAGAGGTGGCTCTGTGGTGGTGTTTGAGGCCCCCAGGATGAGGGAAGAGATGAGAATCTGGACTCCATGTCTCAGAATGATTTATTAATATTATTATTATTTTATTATTCAGGCTGATTTATTATTTTATGATATCTATTATATTAAAAGAAAATGATATATTAAAACTATACTAAAGAATAGAAGAAAGGATTTCATCGGAAGGCTTGAAAGGAAAAAATGAAAATAAAATCTTGTGGCTGCTCACAGCCTCGACACAGGTGGCTGCCATTGGCCATCAAGTAAAAACAATTCACATGCTGGGTAAACGATTCTCCAAATCTCATTCCAAAGCACAAAACATGGAGAAGCTGAAGCTCCTGAGCTGCTCAGGAGGAAAGATCCTAATGAAGGGATTTTTCAGGAAATGTGTCTGTGGCATGGCTCCGTTCCCAGGGGTCCTGTCCAGCTGCCCTTGCTCCCCTCTCCCGGCATCCTGCCCCTCTGGGATCATCCCAGGGCCTCCCTGAGCCCCCTGCTCTGGGGTGTGGGTGAGGGAGCAGCTCACCCCACTCAGCCCTGGAGTGCTCCCAGTGCCTGCTGTGCCACCTGCCTGGCCCCCTCCGCACCTCTGGCCTGGCTCGGCAAAGCCCAGCTCTGCCAGGCCCAGCTTAGCAGCACGGGGTCTGTGTAAGCAACCATCCCTGCTTCCATCCAGGCCTGGAGACTCCAGGAACGATCCCAAACACGACCCCCTGCCCCCCAAAATCCGGGAGCGTGCAGGGCCCCGCTCCAGCCCTGCTTTTCCCTGGAGCTGGGATTTGGGGGATTTGAGCAGCAAACCCCTGCAGCCCCAGCCTCAGTTTAGGAGCGGTTTTAAATTACCCGACACGGATTCCTTTTTCCTGGTGGGATTTTCGGGATCTGAGCAAATCAAATAATCTTTGGAGGAGGTGCTGGGCTCCTGCTCGTAAAAGCTCCAAACACCATAAAGGAAATGAGCAGGTTTTGGGCAGGGCAGGCAGCCAGCAGGGCTGCAGCTACTGCAGCAGGGCCAGAGATGGGATGCAGATGCTGCAGGGGGAATCATGGAGAGCTCCTTTCTTCCATCCTGGGAAGCTTGGAAAGCACCATGGCTGGGGTGGCAGTGGAAGGGAGCTCTGGGCTTGGGTGGTTCTGCTGCTGGGAGCACCACAAACCTTCCTGGGGAGGAAATTGGGGTGGCCCAGGATGGGTTCCAATAGGGGAAAAAATGGATCCTGAATTGATTTTATGTGGATGTGTGATGGTGTTCACAGGGGTCCCAGGATGAGGGAAGAGATGAGAATGCTGACTCCATGCTTCAGAAGGCTGATTTATTATTTTATGATGTGTATTACATTAAAACTGTACTAAAAGAATAGAAGAAAAGGTTTCATCAGAAGGCTGGCTAAGAATAGAACAGAATAGGAAAGAATGATAACAAAGCTGCTGTCTCGGGCAGAGAGTCTGAGCCAGTTGACTGTGATTGGCCATTAATTAGAAACAACCACATGAGACTAATCCCAGATGCACCTGTTGCATCCCACAGCAGCAGATCACCATTGTTTGCATTTTGTTCCTGAGGCCTCCCAGCTTCTCAGGAGGAAAAATCCTAAGGAAAGGATTTTCCATAAAAGATGTCTGCGACATGGATGAATCCAAAGTTTTCCTTCTGTCTGACCTGGTGAGCTCAGAAAGGACGGAGATGGTGGGATCAGGGACTTGGTGAGGTTGGAGAAGTTGCTCAAGATCTTTAAGTCCAGCCACCACCAAGGCCCATTCCCAACAGGGTTTTGAACCCTTCCAGGGATGGAGATGGAGCAGCTCCTTCCAGTGCTGTGCAGCCCTTTCCATGAGGAATATTCCCAATAATCCGCCCTGAGCTCCCCTCCGCTCCTGTCCCTGTTCCCTGGGATGAGATCCCAAATCCCCCCGGCTGTGCCCTCCTGGCAGGAGCTGTGCAGAGCCACAAGGGCCCCTGAGCCTCCTTTGCTCCAGGTGAGCCCTGCCCAGCTCCTCAGGGATTCTGCAGCCCCTGCCCAGCTCCTCAGGGATTCTGCAGCCCCTGCCCAGCTCCTCAGGGATTCTGCAGCCCCTTCCCAGCTCCTCAGGGATTCTGCAGCCCCTGCCCAGCTCCTCAGGGATTCTGCAGCCCCTGCCCAGCTCCTCAGGGATTCTGCAGCCCCTGCCCAGCTCCTCAGGGATTCTGCAGCCCCTTCCCAGCTCCCTCAGCTGTTCCCTGCTGGATTTCTGCTCCAGGATGGTTTTTACCTTCCCAATCTCCCTTGGGGCTCCTCATTCTCCTCCATCCCCATCCTGCTGGAGAATGGGAGAGCCCCACATGCTGTTCCTTCCCTGGCATGAAATTTGTTAAAAATTCCTCATTTTCATGATTATTCCAAAGGAAGCAAAGTTCTTGGGTGGATTTGTGAGCTCTCCCACTCCTGGAAGCCCTTTGAGGGCTCTGTCTCCCAGCTCCCGGTGTTTTCCAAGCTCTGGGAAAGGTTCTGCTTCCAGAAGGAGCAGAACTCTGGAAATCAGGCAGGAATTTGTTCCTAAAATGGGGCAGGAATGCACAGCAACTCCCACTGTGGGGAGAGCCTGGATCAGAATAAACCTTTTATAGGAACAAGCTTGGAAATGAACATTTCCAGCTTTAGGAGCTGCAGAAGGAGATTTTGGGGAAAAAAGGGTTTTATGGCATGGAAATCTCAGAGTGCTGTGAAATCTCAGAACTCTGAGATTCCCTCAGGAATTGGTTGTGGTGGCAGAGATCTGGAGCTGGGAATGTTGGCTTGGGAGTTTGGGTTGGTTCTTCCAGCTGTCCCAGCCTGAACTCAGGAGAATTCCCAAAGTCCTCTTCCCATTCCTTGGCTGAATAATGGGAGAACTCCGGATTTCCCATCCTGATGAGCCCCCACATCCCCTTTGTTCTCCTGTGGGTCCTACTGGGCCTGGGAAGGGTTGGGCTCTTCCCACTCCAGGGAATCCTCAGCTTTGCCAAGTGGAAATTTTCCACCTCTGAGCCCCACCTTGGAGAGATAATCCAAAAAATATGGAGTTTTTTGTGTCCCAGGTATATAAAAATATCTTACACCAGGCAGGAGCAAGGATCCATCCAGAGGGAGATGAAGATCTCAAATGAAGTTTTTTAAGAAATTCCATAAATATAAATAATTATTTGTAGGGAAAGCTCCTGGTAAAGAATCCTTTCCTGGTGGGATATGAAGGAGTTAAAACCTAAATGGAAATGATTTGGTGATGGGGAAGGGAGTTGATTCCTCCCTCACTCAGGTGAAAACTGGAGTTTTCCAAACTGGATCCATGAAAACTCCAGCGTTTTGAGGCTTCCATACCTCTGAATGAATTCCTGTTGCCTTTCCCTTTTCTCCAGTGGCAGAGAGAGAAATCCCTGGATTTGTGTCCTTCTTTTTCCCTTTTCCACATCCTCAGGATTTTCCCTGGAACCTGAGCCCTGAGAAATCCCTGTTAGCTTGAAATGAGGAAAGTTCCCTGTCCAACCTGCCCTTGTGTCCTTTTCCAAAGTGGATCCATGAAAACTCCAGAGCTTTGAGGCTTCCATGCCTCTGAATGAATTCCTGTTGCCTTTCCCTTTTCTCCAGTGGCAGAGAGGGAAATCCCTGGCTTGGTCCCCCAGTGGCAGTGGCTGTTAACTCAGCCATAAACAGCTTTTCCATGGGATGGGAGCCGTGGGGAGGGATGGTGTTTATGGACAGTTTGTTGGGGTGGGGAGAACATTGTCCTGATTTATGGGATGTGCTCTGTGCTTTTCCCAATATCCCCACAGAACCAAGTGACGGACACCAACCGGAAGCTGCAGAACGAAGGGAAAGAAGTAAGTGATGGATCCAGCCCTGGAATTACAGCCTGGACTGGTGTGGGAGGGAGAATTCCCTGTCCAGCCTGCCCTTGGCTTTCCTTTTTCCTGTCCCAGGATTTTCTCCTGGAGCCTGAGCCCTGAGAAATCCCTGTCAACTTTGGGATGTGAGAATTCCCTCCTTGTTTCCTTGGTTTTCCCTTTTACACATCCCCAGGATTTTCGCTGGAGCCTGAGCCCTGAGAAATCATTTCAAGTTACCTTGAAATGAAGAAAATTCCCTGTCCAGCCTGGCCTTGTGTCCTTTCCACTTGTCCCCATCCCAGGTTTTTCTCTTGGAGTCTGAACACTGAATAATCCCTTTTAGCTTTGGGATGAGGAGAATTCCCTGTCCAGCCTGGCCTTGTTTTTCCCCTTTATATATCCCCAGGATTTTCTCCTGGAGCCTGAGATCTGAGAAATCCCTGTTAGCTTGGAATAAGGAAAATTCCCTATCCAACCTGGTCTTGTATCCCTGTTTTCCTTTTTCCACATCCCAGGATTTTCTCTGGAGCCTCAGCACTGAGAAATCCCTGTTAATTTTGGGATGTGAGAATTCCTTCCCTTGTATCCTTGGTTTTCCCTTTCATACATCCCCAGAATTTTCTCCTGGAGCCTCAGCCCTGAAACTTAACAGACTGTTAACTTTGGGATGTGAGAATTCCCTGTCCAGCCTGGCCTTGTATCCCTGTTTTCCTTTTTCCATGTCCTCAGGATTTTCTCTGGAACCTGAGCCCTGAGAAATGCCTGTTGGCTTTAGGATGTGAAAATTCCCTTTCCAGCCTGGCTTTGTGTCCCTGTTTTCCCCTTGTTCCCATCCCAGTTTTTCTCCTGGAGCCTCACGAAATCCCTGTTAATTTTGGGATGTGAGAATTCCCTCTTGTGTCCCTGTTTTCCCCTTTTCTCCATCTCAGTTTTTCTCCTGGAGCCTCATGAAATCCGTATTAACTCTGCGATGTGAGAATTCCCTCTTGTGTCCCTGTTTTCCCCTTGTCCCCATCCCAGTTTTTTTCTCTGGAGCCTCCTGAAATCCCTGTTCACTTTGGGATGAGGAGAATCCCCCGGGAGCGAGCGGCCACATCCTGCCTTTGAGAACCCAAAATCTTGGAAGAGATGCCCTAAACTGGGAAGGGGGAATGACATTTTGGAATCCACAGGATGTGCTCCAAGGCCATTTCCATGCCTTTGGGTTTGCTGCTCCCTGTTTGAAATCCAGGGAATTCAGGGAACTTGCCTGGCTGGAGCTGCCCCATTCCCGAGCTCGCCCCTTATCAGGGCAGGGTTTGGGCTCTGCTGCTCCTGGGATGGAGCCCAGGGCTGGTTGCTGATCCTGAGGGAGCTTTTCCCCTTTTTCCAGCTGATCCTGGCCATGGAGGAGCTGAGGCAGTGCCGGCTGCAGCAGAGGAACATCTCAGCCACGGTGGATAAACTCACCCTGTGCCTCCCCGGTGAGGAACCTCCTCCTTTTCGGAGCTCTTTGGTGGAATTCCCAATTTTTTCCTTCCTTTCTGGATTCCCAGCTGTGTGCTCCTGTCTCAGAGCTGTGTTTTCCTTCTCTTCCCAGTGCTGGAGATGTACAGCAAGCTGCGGGAGCAGATGAAATCCAAGAGGTAAATCTGGGCTGGGCTGGGGTTTCAGGGGAAGAGTCCAAGGAATTCTTTGGTGCTGGGCAATTTAAGGAGAATCTCAGCAGTTCAGGTTAAATTTCCTGGGTTTTGGCTGCTTTTCCTCACAGTCCTGCTCATCCTCCTGTGGTACAGCTGAGAATGGGGATGGCAGCAGGTTCAGATTTTGGGAATTAAAATGGATGCTCCTTGGTTTTTATGGCAGGCTGAATATTGGGGATGGCAGCAGGTTCAGATTTTGGGAATTAAGGTGGAAGCTCCTTGGTTTTTATGGCAGCTCTATCTTGTACATACAACCAAGGCGTTTTACCACCTAAATTTTATTCCATGAATGCCATAAAACAAATCTTAATCCAGTCTGAGAGATCCCAGGGAATGTGGGGGGAATGCAAAGAGCTGGAAACATCGGGGTGGTGGGAGCTGGGGAGAAAACTTCTGTAGGAATAATTCCTCAAGACACGGTGCCTCGGGAATGCTGGGCTGTAAATCCAGGAGTTTCCCCACCCTGCATCTGCTGAGGGATGAAAATGTGGGATTTTGGCAGGAATCCTGGTTAGTTTGAGCAGCAGGGAGAGATTTTGGAGCCCTGGGGGTGGCAAACTGGGCACGGAGCAGCTGCTGAAGGGGAAAGGTGCCTGCAGCGGGGGGCCAGGCTGGAACAGCAATCCCAGCCCTGCTCTGGGGCTCCCAGGAGCTCCTGGCTCTTCCCAGGCCACTCCAGGGCAGGGCTGGGCTCTCCAAATGTCCTGGGGCTGCTTTGGGGCTGCTCTGCTGGCAGGTGTGGGGTGGGAGCTGGAGCTGCTCCCTGGGAATTCCTGCAGGGAATCCTCCAGCTGCTCCATGCCCTCCCTCTGGGCAGCATTTCCAGGGGCTGCAGCTGAGAATTGCTTCCCTTTTTCCCTCCATTATTTGGATTGGGTCATTGGGAACCAAACCCATGCTGAAATCCACATTTCAGGAATATTGGGAGTCCTAATTTTTTTTTTCTTGTTTCTTTTTGTCTGGATTTGATGGCTGCATTCAGCAGACACAGCACAGATATTCCATCGTTTTATCTGCTCCAGGTCTCACTTGGATCATTTCGGGATGTGCAGCCATGGGGGGGTTCCTGCCATCAGGGTTTGGGATTAGTCTGGTTTGTGTTTGGGGGAATAAACTCCACAGACAGGAGGAATTTGGGGATGTTTCTAAACCAGCTCAGGCTGTTCCCAAATGGAGAATCCACAGCCAGGAGCTGGAGGTGGAGCTGATCCCAGAGGAGTGATCAGGGTGAAGAGAGGGAATTTTTCCCTAAATTGGCCAGAATTTAAGGAAGGGACAGAAAAGATTTTTTTTTTTTGCCATGGCTGTGTGGAAAATGGTGGAAAAGTCCAAAACTTCTGGAGGGATCTGGATGCTCTGGAGGGATCAGACCTTTTTATTTACCCTTGGTTCTGTGTGATCCCCAAGCAGTGAGAAATGGAATCATAAAATCCTGGAGTGGTTTGGGGTGGAGGAGACCCCAAAGATCACCCAAGTGCACAACTTCCACACCCCAGGGTGCTCCAGCCTGGCCTTGGGCACTGCCAGGGATCCAGGGATTCTCTGGGAATTCCAGCCCAGGCAGGAATTCCTGGCCAAGATCCCAGCCCAATCTCCCCTTTCCCAGTGGCAGCCATTCCCTGGCTCCTGTCCCTCCGTCCCTTGTCCCCAGTCCCTCTCCAGCTCTCCTTGTAGACCTGGATGCTCCATGAATTCTCTGGGAATGTTCATCCTGCTGGGAGCTGAGAAATCCCCAGTAGGAACAGGAAAATCACCCCAAAAAGGCCCCCCTGGCCCCGGATTTTATCCAAATCCTGCTTTTCTCCCCCAGCTCCAGGGACACAGAGCTGGGACGGAGCTCAGCTCCCCTCCAGGAGCTGCTCCCAAAGAAACCTTCCAAAATTAAATAACAGAACTAAAATGAGGGGGTTTCTGGAGGAATGGGACATGAGAATTCCCTGGAATATCAGCCCCAGTGGGTGTTTGTCCCTCTGGGTCAGTCCCTGCCTCCCTGGGCATTCCCAAGGTTCTCTCCTGAATTCTGTTAGCTCAGGAAGTCTCAAATTCTCAGTAACCTGGTGTCTTGGTTTTGCACAGGGAGACATTTCGGGAGGTGATGCACAGCTGATAATGAAATTACTGATAATAAATTTTCCTTTGTACCCTTTTAAGGTTTTGAGCCTGCTTTGCCTTTCTCCTGCTCCTGTCTCAGAGCAGGGACTGAGTGCCCTGGGGATTGGCCAGCACCAAACCCACCCCGCTCCTTGGTGCATTGGGCTGGGAAATCCCAAAATTGGTGAAATCACAAATTGGTGAACCAAAACTGTGACAACTCCCCCTGAGGGGGAGACTTTTAAAAAGTTCTGTGCTAGAGTTGAGAGATGAATGGGACTTTTTTTTTTTTTTGGTTTTCAGGTTTTTTTATATCAGCAGTTCAGCTGATCTACATCCTAGACCTAGGATATAAAGAGAAAGGTACCAAAAAAGTTACAAGCCACACAGGCTTAAGGTTTTTTAAAGCCATTTTGTCCAGTTAGCTCTTAGAATGTATTTTATTTCTACCTTTCTACCAATAACTAATTATTTGTTTGTTCACACAACATTTTTGTGACCGATCCCCCTGTGCCACCAACACTGCAGAAAATGATTGGAAAAGACCTCTGAGATCAGTGAGTCCAGCCTGGGACTGGAGAGTCCCATGCCAACCAGACCATGGCACTGATGCCATGCCCAGCCTTCCCTTGAGCACCTCCAGGGATGGACTCCACCACCTCCCCGGGCAGCCCATTTCAGGATCTAATCACCCTTTTTCTGAATAAATTCTTCCTCATGACCAGCCTAAACCTCCCCTGGTACACTTTAAGGCTGTGTCTTCTTGTATTCTCCGTGATTGCTTGGGGGAAGAGACCGACCCCAAGGGGATGAAGAACATGAAGGAGATCAGACAATGCCCCAAATCCTCCATCTTTTATCCACCTCTGTGCCCGTGCTCACAGGGGTCTTATGCTGAGGGAAGAGATGGGGATCTGACTCCATGTTTCAGAAGGCTGATTTATTATTTTATGATATATATTACATTAAAACTATACTAAAAGAATAGAAGAAAGTATTTCATCAGAAGGCTGGCTAAGAATAGAACAGGAAAGAATGATCACAAAGGTTTGTGGCTCGGCTGTCTGTCCAAGCCAGCTGGGCTGTGGTTGGCCATTAATTACAAACATCCACCATGGCCCAATCCCAGATGCACCTGTTGCATCCCACAGCAGCAGATAACCATTGTTTGCATTTTGTTCCTGAGGCCTCCCAGCTTCTCAGGAGGACAAATCCTAAGGAAAGGATTTTTCATTAAAAGATGTCTGTGACACACCTCCATACTAAAAATCCAAAAATATTGTTTTTCAGCCTATGATAAACTATATTACTGTACTTCACACTCTCATAGATTCCAATTCATCCCAAAATCTTGGCGTCTTTCTCCATGGATGAAGGTTAAAGCAGTGCAATGTTCTCCTGGGGGTGAGGACATCTCAGGACAGGCAGAGGGACATTCCCTGTGCCCTGGGCTCCACCAGAGCAGGGTTCCTGCAGGGTTCCTGTGTCGCTGTAGGACACCAAAGAACACAAGCGCACACCGCTGCTCTCAAGGCGAAGAAAAAAGGGAAGTTTATTTTCTGACTCCAACATTTATAGTTTTCCAAAAGTGACAGCGGATTGGAGGGTGACAGTGCCACCTCTCCAATGACACTGGACAAACCAACAGTCTATCAACTTTCTCCTCCTCCATACAGGAATGCAAAACAATGAGTTATTTACAGAAAGTGGGTGAGAAAGTTCGCTACAAGAATGTCAACATCAGAAGGCTTAGAAAATCCTAAAATATCAGGGTGACATTCCTGACCTTCCCCTGCTCCCCCAGGCACTACCCGGCCCTGAAGACCCTGGAGCACCTGGAGCACACCTTCCTGCCCCAGGTGAGCCACTACCGCTTCTGCAAGGTGATGGTGGACAACATCCCGCGGCTGCGCGAGGAGATCAAGGAGCTCTCCATGTCCGACCTCAAGGACTTCCTGGAGAGCATCCGCAAGCACTCGGACAAGATCGGAGAGACCGCCATGAAACAGGTGGGATTTGGGAGCGTTTGGGGGGATTTGGGATCAGACCGCCATGGAACAGGTGGGATTTGGGAGCGTTTGGGGGGATTTGGGATCAGACCGCCATGGAACAGGTGGGATTTGGGAGCGTTTGGGGGGATTTGGGGTCAGACCGCCATGGAACAGGTGGGATTTGGGGGGATTTGGGGTCAGAGTGCCATGAAACAGGTGGGATTTGGGGGCATTTGGTGGCATTTGGGGGAATTGAGGTTGGTGAGACCGCCATGAAACAGGTGGGATTTGGGAGCGTTTGGGGGATTTGGGATCAGACTGCCATGAAACAGGTGGGATTTGGGAGCGTTTGGGGGGATTTGGGATCAGACTGCCATAGAACAGGTGGGATTTGGGGGGTTTGGGATCAGAGTGCCATGGAACAGCTGGGATTTGGGGGCATTTGGGGTCAGAGTACCATGGAACAGGTGGGATTTGGGGGCATTTGGTGGGAATTGAGGTTGGTGAGACCGCCATGAAACAGGTGGGATTTGGGAACGTTTAGGGGGATTTGGGATCAGTGAGAGCACCATGAAACAGATGGGATTTGGGAACGTTTAGGAGGATTTGGGATCAGTGAGAGCACCATGGAACAGGTGGGATGTGGGGCATTTGGGGGGAATTGAGGTTGGTGAGACCACCATGAAACAGGTGGGATTTGGGGGCGTTTGGTGGGAATTGAGATCAGACCGCCATGGAACAGGTGGGATTTGGGGGAATTTGGGGGGAAACAAGGTCTTAAAGATTGCCATGAAACAGGTGGGATTTGGGGGCTTTTGGTGGCATTTGGTGGGAATAGAGGTTGGTGAGACCACCATGGAACAGGTGGGATTTGGGGGGAATTGGGATCAGAGTGCCATGGAACAGGTGGGATTTGGGGGAATTTGAGGAAAATTGAGATCAGACTGCCATGGAACAGGTGGGATTTGGGGGAATTTGAGGAGAATTGAGATCAGACTGCCATGGAACAGGTGAAATTTGGGGGCCTTTGCCCATTTTTTGGGAAGAGGTTCATTCATTGTGTGGAAGTTCTGCTTCTCCAAGACAAGGCTGTGGGATGAGTTTGGGATTTTGTTGCTGGGTGAGGAGTGGTTTTTCCTTCCCTGGCTGCTCCTGGAGTTTTTTCCTGGATTTGGCCATTGAGACGTGAGGATCCATTGCATCCTTGGCTTCTCCCAGGTGGAGTTTTCCATGATTTTGTGCCAATCTGGGAGGTGCAGTTGGGTGAACTGATGCCTTGGGAAGGCTGCCCTAGAACAGAGGCTGGGCAGAGTTAAAGAATAAAGGATTTATTAAAAGAATCTCCTCAATGGATCCAAGATCCCAGCCCAATCTCCCCTTTCCCAGTGGGAGCCATTCCCTGGCTCCTGTCCCTCTGTCCCTTGTCCCCAGTCCCTCTCCAGCTCTCCTGGACCCTTTGTCTCTCACTTTCCTGTGGATGATTGAGGGAATTTTGCATCTTCCAGCTTCTCCAAATCCCAGCTCCCTGCTGTTTTATGGGAGCACTGTGCAGACTTCGGGAGGGTTTGTGGGAGCAGATTTATCTCCAGGTTGAAGTCTGTGCTTTGGGGAGGGAGCTCCCTGTGCCCTTTCCCCTTGGAAAAGCTGGATTGGGAGCCATCTGGAGTGGGAGCACGGGGCCGTGTCCATCCCACAGCTCCGTGGAAGGGCAGGAGGAGCAGCTGGAGCTGCCGTGGTGGGGATCGCTCAGGGCAGGGTGCGAAGAGAGCGAGGGAGAGAGAGGAGCCCTTGGAGTCAGAGATGGATCCTCACGGAGGTGATGATCAGTGCTCAGTTTATTGCAAACCTGAGGGTACATTTATGTGGTAATGCAGGGTTCAGGATGTGAGAAGCCCAGCCCCTGATTTGTTATCATGCTCACTTTCTCTGTAATTATCCAACCCAAACTTCTGTCATTTTTATCAATAAATTCCCCCCCCAGCAAACCACCCATGGCTCCAAGCACTGCCCCCTGAACCTGACCTTGAGCTTCTTTGACCAATTTTCAAGCCCATCCTTCCTAGGAATCCCAGTAATCCTCATCTCAATAGCATTCCCAGCTCTCTTACTACCCTCCCTAGACAACTGATGAATTACTGACCGACTCTCAACCCCCAGCTATGGTTTATCAACCTAATTACAAAACAACTAATAATGCCCCTAGACAAAAATGACACAAATGAGCCCTAATGTTAAAATTAATAATCTCATAATCTTATAACATCATAATCTTCCTCCTAACCTTCTAGGACTGCTACCCTACACATTTATCCCAACCACCCAACTATCTATAAACTTAGAGAGCACATTTGATTGGGTACAAAGCACTTTCTGTAGGACAAAGAGCTCACAGATCTTTGGTCCTGTAGCATAGCTTGGCAAAAGTGTCAGCTGTGACCGTGTTCACAGGGGTTCTTGGATGGGGGAAGAGTTGAAGGATCTGACTCCATGTTTCAGAAGGCTTGATTTATTATTTTATGATATATATTACATTAAAACTATACTAAAGGAATAGAAGAAAAGGTTTCATGAGAAGGCTGGCTAAGAATAGGAAAGAAAGAATGATAACAAAGGTTTGTGTCTTGGACAGAGAGTCCGAGCCAGCTGAGTGATTGGCCATTAATTACAAACATCCACCATGGGCCAATCCCAGATGCACCTGTTGCATCCCACAGCAGCAGATAACCATTGTTTGCATTTTGTTCCTGAGGCCTCCCAGCTTCTCAGGAGGAAAAATCCTAAGGAAAGGATTTTCCATAAAAGATGCCTGCGACGTGTCAGCAGAACATCTTGCCCCATTTCTTCTCTTCTCATCCTCAGAACATCCTGCTTCCCATCCCTTTTCCTTGGGTACATCTTGGCAAACTTCTTTCCATCCAAGGGCAGCGTGTCCCTGCTGTCAGGCACGCATGCAGGGCTGTGCAGCTTGCCTCTGTCCCCATGCTCTCCGCAAGGGTGTCCCTCCCAGTATCCCCAGTATGGGTGGATGGATGGATGGATGGATGGATGGATGGGTGTTTTCCCTCCCTGGATGTGCTCAGAGCTCTGGAAGGGAGCGGAGCTGGCGGGAGGCCCGCGGAGCCGGGATTGGCAGCTCCGTCCATTCGGTTTAAATTAGGATCATATAAATTCCTTTAAAATTGTTTGATTTCACCAGCGGGAACGGAGGAGGCCTGGCTACAATGGGAGAGGAAATGGGGTTTTTGTAACATCACAAACGCGGGGCTGCCGCTGACAAGGGCTGAACATTTCATTTTGTGATAATCACGAGGATCTGGCGGCCGCGCTCCGGGATCGGGGCAGCTCCCAGCCCCTCCTGGGATGCACTCGGGGAGGCATTCCCGGGGTCTCACACCGAGGAGCTCTCCCTGCCCTCCTTCCCTCCTGGGTTTTAGCCCAATCTGAGTTTTATTACCTCAGTTCCGGGGGAATTCGCCGTGTTCCAGATCCCGTTGTTAACGGCGGGGCCTGGAGCGGATGAAAGGAGCTGCACACACTTGAACTCCACTTGGACTTTGGCCCTGTGAACCTGCGTGTGTGTTTGGGTTTTGGTGGGGTTTTTTTACAGGGCTCTGAGCTCCAGGCCTGAATTACATCCCATTAACACGTGCTGATATCCGGGCCGGCCTTTATTATCCCACTCCAGGCTGGAATGTGCCGGGCATGTGGAGGAGGCCACTGGGGATGGAGCTGCTGCGAGCGAGGGGCCAGAAACAGCCCAGCCAGAAGGCAGCCATGGATCAGTGCTGGGGGCAGCCAGAAGTGTCAGTGCTGCCTTTCCAGAGGGCAGGAAAAGCAGCAGTTTATTCTTGGGAATCACCGGGATGCAGCAGCAGAGCTGGGCTTGGGTAGGGTTTGGACAGGGGGAGTTGGGACAGGTTGATCCAGGATTAACTGGGACAGGTTGATCCAGGATGAACTGGGACAGGTTAATTCAGCAGGAATTGGAATAGGTTGATCCAGGATGAATTTGGACAGGCTGATCCATGGGGAGTTGGGATAGGTTATCTAGGATTAATTGCGACAGGCTGATCCAGGATTAATTGGGACAGGCTGGATCCAGGGGGAGTTTGGACCATTGATCTGGGATGGATCGGGACAGGTTGATCCAGGAGGAGCTGGAACAAGTTAATCCAGGATGAATTTGGACAGGCTGATCCAGGATTAATTGGGACAGGATGAATTGCGACAGGTTGATCCAGGACTAATTGGGACGGGCTGGATCCAGGGGGAGTTGGGACCATTGATCCAGGATTGATTGGGACAGGTTGGTCCAGGGGGAGTTGGGACAGGTTATCTAGGATTAATTGGGACAGGCTGATCCAGTGGGGATTGGAACAGGTTGATCCAGGAGGAATTTGGACAGGCTGATGCAGGATTGATTGGGACAGGTTGATCCAGGATGAATTTTGGGCAGGTAGGTCCAGCAGGAGGAGTTGGAGCAGTTGGAATTCCAGCTGTGCTGGGTGGAAGGTGATGTTTCATCCTCGTGCCGGCAGCTGGGGGTGTTTGTGTCCCCTCTGAGCTGGGCCACCTGAGGCTGGGTCAGTTCATGTTCCCTCCATGGCAGCCAAAATCCCCCTGGAATGTGAATGGGTTGGGAAGGACCCAAAAGATGATCCCATTCCACCCCTTGCTGTGGGCAGGGTCACGTCCCACTGTCCCAGGTGGATCCAAGCCCCAGTGTCCAACCTGGCCTTGGGCACTGCCAGGGATCCAGGGGCAGCCCCAGCCAATCTGAATAACCAGTGGTGTTCCTGATGCGTTTTCCAGCCTTAAGGATTCTGGGAAACTTGGAGCTTAAGGGTTCAGAATGTAGTGATATATACAGAGCAAGATGGAGGTTTTAGGGCAGAGGCTGGTCCTTTTCCTGCTCCTCCTCCTCCTCCTTCTTCAGGAAAGGGATGGGGGATGAGGAGGGAATGGGGAATGGGAAGGTTTCCCAGCTTTGTCCAGAAGCTGCTGCTCTGATCCCATCCCGAAGCTCCAGGTGAGGCTGATTCCTGGCCTCCAGTGGGAACATCTCCCACCCTGGGCAGGCATCCCATCCCATCCCATGGATCCCATCCCATCCATGGATCCCATGGATCCCATCCCACCCCATCCCATCCCATCCCATCCCATCCCATCCCATCCCATCCCATCCCATCCCATCCCATCCCATCCCATCCCATCCCATCCCATTATCCCATCCCACCCCCACCCCACCCCATCCCATCCCATCCCATCCCATCCCATCCCACCCCATCCCACCCCATCCCACCCCATCCCATCCCATCCCACCCCATCCCATCCCATCCCACCCCCAGGCATGTTCCCTTGGAGGTCCCATCCCATCCCATCCCATCCCAGCCATTTCCTGGGAATCCCATCCCATCACATGGGATCCCATGCATGGGATCACATGGGACCCCATCCCATGGGACCCCATGGGATCACATGGGATCCCATCCCATATGCTGGGATCCCATCCTGGGAATGCTGGGATGTGCTGGGATCACTGGGATGTGCTGGGATCACTGGGAATGCTGGGATGTGCTGGGATCACTGGGATGTTCTGGGATCACTGGGATGTTCTGGGATCACTGGGATGTGCTGGATGTGCTGGGATCACTGGGATGTTCTGGGATGTGCTGGGATCGCTGGGATGTGCTGGGATCACTGGGATGTGGCACGAGGCGATTCCAGCATTGTTGGGAACTCCTGGCCCTCCCTGGGTTCTGTTCAAACACATCCACATTTCCCCCCCTTGCAGAGCCAGCTCTTCCCAACACTCCAGGAGACACAGGGACATTTCCCAGTCTTCAAACACTGCCTGGTGGCCTTCTGCTGGCCTGGAACAATGATTCAAAAAGGCACTTTGGGTCGTGTTTGTTCCCAATTATCCCGATAACCCCAGTTATCCCGATAACCCCAGTTATCCTGGTAACCCCAGTTATCCTGGTAATCCCTGGCATTTCTGGGCTCTGGGTGACACTGGGCAGTGCAGCTGGAACCCTTGTGGGGTCAGCTGGGTCCTGGTGCCTTTTCCAGGCAGGGAATGTCCCCGTGCTGGGTGTCACTGCTCCGGTGACATTCCGTGTTTTCCAGAGGTCACAGAGCCCTGGCTGGGATCTGTGCCGTGCCCATGCCAAGGCTGGGCTCAGCCGGAGCCTCTGGAGGCTCCTGCTGGGGGGGCTGGGGTTTATCCTGCCCCAAGACTTCCAGAGGCTCCCCCAGAGCTGAACTTCCCGTTCCCATTCCGGGGGTTTGCCCTAACAAGGCAAAATGAGGCTGGTTATTAAAAACTGGGAGTTTTCCAGGCTGGGATGCAGCAGGAGAGCCTTGGAAAGGTCGCTCTGGTGGCTGGGAGGATTTCCACAGCAGGCTGGGGATAATGGGATGGGGGTTTCTGCTCCTGGGCAGGTTTGGGAAGAAGGAATTTGATTTTCCAGCCGAATTTAGGAACGAGACCTTCTTAATCTTTGCTCCTGCTGCTCGTCTGCTGGGGATATTAAAGTCTTAGGAGAGGAAATGCATCCTTGGGGCTGGAGAGATGGGGAGGGACACGGGCAGCCACGGGCTGGGCTTGCAGGATTTCGGGAAGAGGCTCCCACGGCGCAGGGGATGCTGTGTCCCCCTGGAGAAAGGACGGATGGAGAGGAGGCGCTGCCAGGGCTCGGAGTGCCTGGGTTTGGATTGAACACTGCCGGAATTTAGGGGGTGTTCACAGCCATCCCCTTCCTCCTGGCAAGGAGGAGCTGGATGAGCAGCGGGGATTCTGCTGGGCTCTGCCCTCAGCATCCTCTGGTTAACCTCCTGCAGAACCTCCTCGAGGAAAACGGGGAGGAGATTTTCTTGTTCTGCGCTGGATGAAAACCTCAGCCGGCTCTGGAAGCCCCTGCTATTTTTTTTCATTAAGCCTTGGCCCCAGAATGTGTTGTTTTAAGAGTGTTGAGCAGCCCTCTCCGGGCAGGGGAGCCATCACTTGCCGCTGGTGTTTGATCTGGAAGCTTTTTGAGACAAAACCTCCCCGAGTGTCTGCCCTGAGCCGGAGCCTCCGCTCCCGTCACCGCCGCCCCCATCCATCCAGGCCTCCAAGATCATCCAGTCCAACCTTTGAAGTTTGGGACTTCTGGGGTTTCTTCACTCTCTGGGCTCTGGAGATGAGGTGTGAGAAATCCCAGAGGCAGGAGGTGGCATCTTGTGGGCTCTGCCACCGTGTGCCACCCCCTGGTCACGCTCCGGGACATCCAGTGGTGCCAGGGATGGGGTGGGATGGGATGGGAGCTGCAGGAAAGAGGAGCAGGAGGAGATGGGAATGAGGTGAGAAATGGAGAGGGGTTTTGAGGTGGCTCCTGCAGGGAAGTGTCAGGGCAGGAGCTTGAGGTTAAATGTGATCCCTCGGCGCCGTGGATGGGAAACGCGAGCGTCTGGAAGGGCAGGACACATCTGGGGAGGTGCTGAGGGCTTTGTGCAGATCTCAGCAGGTTCTGCCCTTCCTCGTGCTTCCCCTCCGCTCCCTCCCACATCACAGGGCTGCAGTGCAAATGTGCTTATTGTCATAAAAGGGCTTTTTATTCCCCGTTTCCTGGCGTTCTGGGAAGGTTTCACTGTTTGTTTAACAGGAATTCTGTGCCTTTAAGTCTGCCTTGAAAATTTATACTCCATAGGAAGTTTATTAATAAATGGGCATCCCTCTCAATTCCTTTTATGACCTCAGAAATGAAACTGCTAAATCATGGCCTTTTTTATTTCAGCATTCTGGTGAGGAAGGGCCATGGGGCCTGGGGGATCCCAGCCCATGTTCCTTGGGCATGGCTGCACCAGAAAATCCAAATTTAACTACAGGGCAAGCATGTGCTGGCCCAGCTTTTTGTGTGGTTGCCTTTTAGACCTTTTAAAAGTCTTGAAATCCAGAGATGTTTGAAATAAATCCTTAATCTTCCAGTCATGGAATGGTTTGGGTTGGGAGGACCCTTAAAGATCATCCAGTTCCAACCTTTTTCTGTGAGCAGGGACAACTTCCACATCCCAGGGTGCTCCAGAGCAAATCCAGCCTGGCCTTGGACCTCTTCCAGCCCCTGAGATAGAATTAATAATTAATCATTTATAATTAGGCAAAGTGCCAAGTGGAGGCAGGAGCACTCCTTGCTCCTTCCTTAGAGCCATCAGGAATGGCTGCTGTGTTTTTGGGATTTCAGCTGGGAAAGAGGAGCCCTGAACCTCCTTTCCCTCAGCCTGGACTGTGATTTCTGGGTTGGGCACTGTGATTTTTCCTGCTCTTGCTTCTCCTGGTTTTTATTGCCAGGCTGGGAAGTTGCTCCAGGAGCACCAGGATCCCGTGGGGCTGGGGCAGCTCAGAGTGACCCCACAATAAACTCAGTTTGTGCCTGGTTTGGTGTGGAGGAGCTCAGGGCTCTGGGCAGCACGGCCCTGCCAGGAGAGGTGATGGAATCACCCCAAAAATCCCTGGGAATGGCTCCCACCAGGATGCTGCTGCCCAGGATGAGAAATTCAATAAAAAGAATAAAAATGTGGCTGCTCATAAACCTTTTAAATGGACTGGCTTTTCCCAGATTTCTCCTCTTAAAAATTCCAGGGGTGGTTTTGGTGATGGGGAGGGGTTTGATCTCTCTGTGCTCTCCAGCTGGGCCCTGCTCCTGCCCTGGGGCTCTGGAGATGGGGAGGAATCTCAGGAGGTTTGGGAGCATTCCTGGTGTCCCACAGACATGGAGCTGGAGTGATTTGGGTGGGAATGGACCTTAAATCCCATCCCATCCCATTGCCAGGACTGTGCCAGGGTGCTCAGAGTCTCCAGGTCCTCACCTGGAGCTGCCAAACATTTGGTGGATGTGGCAAAATCCCATTGCTGTGCCAAGGCCAC
Organism: Emberiza elegans; assembly: GCA_024865655.1. NCBI lineage: Eukaryota > Metazoa > Chordata > Aves > Passeriformes > Fringillidae > Emberiza > Emberiza elegans. The sequence continues at coordinate 1,094,946 of JALJVW010002400.1, forward strand.
AGCTGGGCACCCAAACTCCGAGTGCCACACGCACCCCAAACTGCCCCTGAGCTCAGGTGAGCAAAACCTGCTCCTTCCTGCAAATGAGGGACCTGAAACCTCGTGCACGGGGTGCCAGCTGGACCAAAAATCTCCTCTTGGGAACGGCACTGCCATGGAATTCCTGGGAGCCTTGTCCAGCCCTTCCTGCCCTGGGCTGGGAGTGATCCCCAGGGAAGGGAACAGCTCTGATCCCCAGGGAATCCACCCTGGGGCTGGAATGAGATGGAAGTGGGTCCATGCTGAGGGCTGGGCTTGCTCCAGCTGAGGTGCAGTGGTTTTGTTTTCAGGGAATGCTGGTTCTGTTTTCGGGGAATGGTGGTTCTGTTTTCAGGGAATGCTGGTTCTGTTTTTGGGGAATGGTGGCTCCATTTTCAGGGAATGCTGGTTCTGTTTTTGTTCTGTTTTTGGGGAATGGTGGTTCTGTTTTGGGGAATGATTCTGTTTTCAGGGAATTTTCTGTTTTTGGGGAATGGTGGTTCTGTTTTAGGGAACAGTGGTTTGGTTTTCAGGTCATGGTGGTTTGGTTGTCAGGGAATGGTGGCTGAGTTCTCAGAGAATACTGGTTCTGTTTTCAGGGAATGGCGACTCAGTCTTCAGGGAATGGCAATTCTGTTTTCAGGCAATGGTGGCTCCATTTTCAGGGAATGCTGGTTCTGTTTTTGGGGAATGGTGAGTCAGTTCTCAGGGAATGATGCTTTGCTTTTCAGGGAGCGGTGGTTTGGTTTTCAGGGAATGGTGGTTCCATTGCCAGTGAATGGCAGTTCTGTTTTCAAGGAATGCCAGTTCTGTTTTCAGGGAATGGCAGGTTTGGTTGTCGGGGATGGTGGCTCTGTTCTCAGGGAATGGTGGTTTGGTTGTCAAAAAATGGTGGCTGAGTTCTCAGGGAATGGTGGCTCTGTTTACAGGGAATGGTGGTTTGGTTGTCAAAAAATGGTGGCTGAGTTCTCAGGGAATGGTGGCTCTGTTTTCAGGGAATGGCGGCTCCATTTTCAGGGAATGCTAATTCAGCTGTCAGGGAATGGTGGTTCCATTGTCAGGGGATGGTGGTTCAGTTTTCAGGGAATGGTGGTACTGTGTGTGGGCAGGCCCCTGAAGCCTTCTGATGAGGTGAGGTGTTCTGTGTGTGGGTTGAAGCCTTCTGAAGTTGTGTGGTGACACTCTGCGTGTTGTGGCCATCTCAGCTGGGACATGAGCTGTGACAGTGGCTCAGTTCTCATGGAATGGGGGCTCCATTGTCAGGGAATGGTGGTTTGGTTTGGTTTTCAGGGAAACGTGGCTCTGTTTTCAGCTGGGGGGGCTCCAATCTTTCATGGAATGGTGGCTCCATTTTCAGGGAATGGCAGTTCAGCTTTCAGGGAATGGTGGCTCCATTTTTTCAGGGAATAGTGACTTCATTTTTCAGGGAATACTCATTCATTTTTTCAGGGAAGGGTGGCTCCCTTTTTCAGGGAATACTGGTTCATTTTTCAGGGAATGGTGGGGCTCCCTTTTTCAGGGAATGGTGGCTCCATTTTCAGGGCATGGTGCCAAGCTGCCTGCCCTTCCCGTGACACTCTGGGCCAAATTGCAGCCAGGTGCTTCAGCAGCCTCTGAGGGGATCCTGCAGCAGCCCAAGGCTTCCCTTCCCTCCAAGGTTTTTTGCAAAACCCCCAAGTTCTGCTGTCAGGCTCAGGTCGTTTAAACCTCTCCACACATTCTTCCAATTCCCATCTATGGCAAATTTAGAACAGCTTTCATTTCAGGGAAAATGTCCTTCAGTTCCTGCAGGCCAGGGGGAACTGCTTTGTTCCCCTTTCCTGGTTTTTGGGAGCAGGACAGGGAGGAGATGGCTGGGACACCCTGGTGGCTTTGATTTGGGCTCTCCCGCTGCTGTTCCTCACTTCTGGTTCCTCAGGGAGGCTGGGAAGGGCTGGGATCCAGCAGGGTGAAGGAGCTCCAGCAGCACCACTGACATTCCCTGGCCCTGTATTTTAGGGAAGGTTGGATTTGGGGTTTTCCTTTAAAATCTCTGCATTTTGGTGGTGAGTGTTGACCTGGGCCAAGCTCACCTGAGCCTTGGGATTGCTTAGGTTGGAAAACCCTGTGAGATCTGAGCCCAGCACTGCCCAGGCCACCAGTGCCCCATGTCCCCAAGTGCCACATCCACAGGGATTTTGAATCCCCCAGGGATGGGGATTGCCCCATTTCCTTGGGAGGTTTGGGAGGGAAATGTGGGTCCTGATGTGTTCCCATTCCTGCTGTTCCAAACATCCTCTGGGCACCTCAGACCTTTCAAAACTCAGGAATTAGGGAAAAAATCATTCAGAAAAGGACAGGGGTGGGAGGGAGCAGCCTGTTGGAGAGGATCCTGCTGGACTGGAGGGATTTTCCCTGGCATTCCAAGTGTGCAGCCCTGTCCTGCTGCAGGAGCAGAGGGCACGGAGCCTTCCCGTGCCTCAGGCAGATTTGGGAAGAGTTTAAGTGTTTTTAGGGAAAAACTAAAGCCAGATCTTGGGAAAAGGAAGAGGAAAAGCTGTGGGATGGGTGAGGGGGAAGGTTTGGGGCAGAAGCTGCTCCTGTGTGTAGAGAGGGAGGAGCAGGAGGTGCCTGGAGGTGCTGGTGCTTCACCTCCTCCCTCAGAGGCTGAGGGAGTTGTGCTGCTCCCTGGGCAGGTAAAATCCCATTTGTGCTGCATCCCTATGGATTCCCATCCCCCCTGTGCCAGCTTTCCCTTGGTGTGCCCGTTAAAAACAAGCAGAGCTCTCCTCTTGGAGCAGCTCCGGCTCCAGGCTTGGGATTTTCCATGTTTTCAGCGTCCCAGGGGAGTTGGGAAGCCCTGGGGAAGCTGTTCCTGCCCGGCGCTGGGGATCAGAGCTCCCGGTGCTGAGTGTTTGGGGTTTCCTGGGATTGTCACATCCCCAGCGCCCTGTCCTCGGGATCCTGCTGGGGACCCAGCTCTGGGTGTCCCAGTTGTGGCTTCTCCTTCAGGAGAACAGCTCCAAAGGCTGTGGGAAGTCCTGGATTAAACACAGGAAGGACAGTTCTGGAGAGGAGCAGTTCCTGGCCCCTGCTCTGGGGTTGTCCGAGCTGGGCTGTGGGAACTGGAACCTTCCACGGGGTGTTGGCAAGGAATTGCTGGCTGGGAGGGTGGGCAGGGGCTGGGCTGGAATTCCCAGATTTGCTGTGGCTGCCCCTGGATCCCTGGCAGTGCCCAAGGCCAGGCTGGACATTGGGAGCACCCTGGGACAGTGGGAGGTGTCCCTGCTACCTGCCTCTGAGTGAGGAATTCCCTGAGTGGCCTCTTCCCGCTGCTGCTCATCAGCCTCTCCTGGGGCTTCCCAGAAATCCCTTGGCACAGGAAAACCTGGAGATCTTTGTGTGACCTGAAACGCACTGGCACAGGAGGAGCTGGAGATCTCTGTGGCTAGAAAGGCACGGACACAGGAAAACCTGGAAATCTCTTTGTTACTCATTTTTGTGACCAGAAATCCACTGGCAGATGAGGACCTGGAGATCTCTTTGTGACCAAAAATCCACTGGCACTGGAGATCCTGGAGATGTTTTTGGGACGAGAAATGCACTGGTGGAGGAAAAATTGGAGATCTCTTTGTGACCAGAAATCCCTTGGCAGAGGGGAACCTGAAGATCTCTTTGTGACTCATTTTTGAGACCAGAAATGCACTGGCTCTGGAGGACCTGGTCATCTCTCCATGACCAGAAATCCCTTGGTGCAGAAGAACCTGGAGATCTTTTTGTGACCAGAAACGCACTGGCACAGGAGGAGCTGGAGATCTCTCCATGACCAGAAATGCACTGGCAGAGGAGAACCTGGAGATCTCTTTGTGACCAGAAATCCCTTGGCAGAGGAGAACCTGGAGATCTCTTTGTGACTAGAAATCCACTGGCACAGGAGGAGCTGGAGATCTCTTTGTGACTCATTTTTGTGACCAGAAATCCCTTAGCAGAGGAGAACCTGGAGATTTCTTTGTGACCAGAAATGCTCTGGCAGAGGGGAAGCTGGACATCTCTTTGTGACTCATTTTTGTGACCAGAAATGCACTGGCACAGGAAAATCTGGAGATCTTTGTGACCCTGACCCTTTGTGACCAAAAATGAACTGACACAAAAGGAGCTGGAGATCTCTTTGTGACTCATTTTTGTGCCCAGAAATGCACTGGCTCTGGAGAACCTGGAGGTCTCTCCATGACCAGAAGTCCCTTGGCAGAGGAGAAGCTGGAGGTCTCTTTGTGACCAGAAATGCTCTGGCAGAGGGGAACCTGGACATCTTTGTCACCAGAAATGCACTGACACAGGAGGAGCTGCAGATCTCTTTGTGACTCATTTTTGTGCCCAGAAATCCCTTAGCAGAGGAGAACCTGGAGATCTTTTGTGACTCATTTTGAGAACCTGGAGGTCTCTCCATGACCAGAAATCCCTTGGCAGAGGAAAGACTGGAGATCTCTTTGTGACCAGAAATGCTCTGGGCAGAGGAGAACCCAGAGATCTCTTTGTGACTCATTTTTGTGACCAGAAATTCCTTAGCAGAGGAAAAGCTGGAGATTTCTTTGTGACCAGAAATCCCTTTATCAGAGGGGAAGCTGGAGATCTTTTTGTGACCAGAAATGCACTGGCTCTGGAGAACCAGGAGATCTCTTTGTCACCAGAAATGCACTGACACAGGAGGAGCTGCAGATCTCTTTGTGACTCATTTTTGTGACCAGAAATCCACTGGCTCTGGAGATCCTGGAGGTCTCTTTGTGGCCATAAATGCTCTGGCACAGGAGAACCTGGAGGTCTCTTTGTGACCAGAAATGCACTGACACAGGAGGAGCTGGAGATCTCTTTGTGACCAGAAATCCCTTGGCAGAGGAGAACCCAGAGATCTCTTTGTGACTCATTTTTGTGACCAGACATGCACTGGCACAGGAGGAGCTGGAGATCCCTTTGTGACTCATTTTCGTGCCCAGAAATCCCTTAGCAGAGCAGAGCCCAGAGATCTCTTTGTGACCAGAAGGGTTTTCCTCCGGGCTCGCTGGCGGGTGACACAAGTGGAACACGGAGCTATTAATGAGCAGCTCTGCAGGGAAAGGGAATTTGTGTCCTGTGGATCAAAGGAATTTGCTGGGGATTAATTCCATTTATTTACAAGTTCAGCTGCTTTGTAAACGTCTCCTTGTCGGGCCGTTCCTGTTAACAGCGGCCGGGGCTGTTTTTAATAACCTTTTTTATTTGGAACAAAGCTGGCAGAAACGTTCTCTGCTTTCCTTCAGGGTTGGTGGCATTGCCTTCAAGCCTCCCTGGCCTCAGAGGCTGAGGTTTAACCCCTTGGTAGCCGGGGATCAGCTCCAGACACGGAATATCTGGAAGCACTTGGCACAGGCTGCAGGAATCTGGTTTGGGTCTCAGAGCCCAGAGTTTGACATGCAATTAAAAGGCTGCGAGCTTTGCTCACTCTTATAAATTTCTTTTGCGAGTGTGGCTGTTAAAGTGCACTTTTATCAGCCACCTGTGCCCGCCTGGCTGTTTTACAGAGGGGCACTGGCCCCGTAAATGGGGGTTTTTGTCCCATTTCAGGGGTTATTGGGGAGTGGGGCTGTTGGTGCAGCTGCAGGGGTCTGTGTTTGCAGCTACTGCAGCTCTGCTGTGGGGAGGGAGCTCGTGTGGGGCCAGGGATGCACAGCTGGGCTGCTCCCAGGGGAGAGCCGGCTGGAACAATTGCACAGGGAAAGGAGCTGCTCCTTGGGCTGCAGGGGCTGGACACACACCTGGAGGCTTGGAGCAGCCTGACCCTCCATGGGACTGTTGGGAGGCATCTCATGGCCTGGAATGAGAAATGCAAAGTGGAGCTGCTGCAGAGAGCCCGGAGGAGGTCATGGAAACACTTCCAGGGTTCTGGAGCCTCTCTGCTCTGGAGCCAGGCTGGGAGAGCTGGGAATGTTCCCCTGGAGAAGGGAAAATCCAGGGAATGCTCAGAGTCCCTGAAGGGGCTCCAGGAGAGCTGGAGAGGGACTGGGGACAGAGGGACAGGAGGCAGGGAATGGCTCCCACCGGGAAAGGGGAGATTGGGCTGGGATCTTGGCAAGGAATTGCTGCCTGGGCTGGAATTCCCAGATTTGCTGGGGCTGCCCCTGGATCCCTGGCAGTGCCCAAGGCCAGGTTGGGCATTGGGGCTTGGATCTGCCTGGGACAGTGGAGGTATCCCTGCCCATAGCAGGGGTGGCACTGGGTGGGATTTAGGGTCCCTTCCCACCCAAACCATTCCATGGTTCTGTGCAGAACCCACCCTCCATGGGGCTGCTCAGCCCCGTTTGTTGCACTGGAAGTTCAGCTGGGAGGACCCTCGTGGAACAGAGGGTTTGGTTTGTAGGGCACAGCCAGGGGAGGTCTCGTTTTACCTCCAGCTCACACTTCTAGGCCAGGCTTTTCTCAGGGTTTTACCTCGGAAACCTCCGTGGATGAGGCTGCAGAACCTCTGGGTGTTTTCAGTGAGAACCCGTCGTGTTTTGTTCCTGCATTTTCCTGGTGACCTCCTGTGGGCACTGAGGGATCTTTCAGGAGCCTTTTCCTCTGGGATGCTCCAGCCCCTCACAGGTGTCCCCCTGCCCCACCTGAGCAGTGCCATCCTTGTCCCACAGATCCCAGCCCTGTTCCACGGGCTCCTTGGGATGTGGTGATTTCACAGAACCGTGGAAGGGACCTTAAATCCCACCCATTCCCACCCCTGATGGTTCTTTGTGGGGTGATTTGGTGGAAATTTGTCAGTTGTGTGTCCCAGCTCAGCCTTGGAACATCCAGAGCAGGGATGGGACAGGTGAGGAGTCCCACAGCTCCTTTTCCATCCTGGCATCTACCTGAACCTGCAGGAAACCCCTTGGAACTGCAGGAATCCCTTGGTGATTTTTTTTTAAATTTTTTTTTTCTCTTAAGGTTGGGATTGAAAGTGTTTGAGATGGTAATTTTTTTTTGTTTGGATTTGAATATTTAATATTTTAATTTATATTGTAGTCTATTAAGTTGTGAGTTTTACAGTATTTTACTAATAAGTTATAAAATGGCTCTGTATTTATTTTGATAACATCTTTTAAGGAAAAACAATCTAATTAAGAAATTAAGATACATTATTTTTATTTTTAACTTAATAACTAATTATTTTGTGCCATAATGTGGACTTTTTGGTCTAATTATCCAATGCCACCCCAGCCATGGCAAGGACACCTCCCACTGCCCCAGGGTGCTCCAAACCCCAATGTCCAACCTGGCCTTGGGCATTCCTGAGGATCCCGGGGCAGCCCCAGCAAATCTGGGAATTCCACCCTGGCAGGAAGAGTGAAGGACTCGGGAAGCTCTGGGATCCCCCTGGGGAAGGTGCTGAGGTCTCCTGTCCGTGCCCTGAGCTCTGTGTGCAGGGCCTCAGACGGGGAGGTCCCTCTGTGGGATCACGGTCCTGGAATGTGGGTAAACCCCAGCCAGGGAGACTCGGATTAGCTCTTCCGCCAGCAGGGACAATGAAATTCCGTCCCCCAGGGAGGGATGCTGGGGTTTATGGAGGGTGCACGTGGCTCTTCCCTGGTTTATGGAGCCCTCTGGGCTCTGGGAGCGCTCCCAGGTGTCCCCAGGCTCAGTCCTGCAGTTCCTGTGGGATTGTGGCCAAGGGCTGGGCGCCCCTGCAGGCGCTCTCTGCCTTTATTCCGTGAATCCCAACTTCCTCCTCTCCTCTTGCTCTCCAGGGATTTTCTCTGCAAAGCTTTGCCCACCTTGGAGCCTTTAAGGTTTAATTTTATGCTGTGCTTTTATTTTAGATAGAAATAAGGACAGAATGAGTTTGCTAATTGGATTATGTCCCTCATTTTATCAGTTTTTGCCTCATGGAGCCTTAATATCCGTGCTGGGATTCCCCAGTTTGTTCCATATACCCCCAAGAGCTTTTTGGGAGACATTTTCCCCTCAGAACTGCAGATTTTGGGTGCCACCTCTCTGTTTTTGTTCCACATACCCTCAAGAGCTTTTTGGGGGATGTTTTCTCCTTAGAATTCCAAATTTTGGTTACCACCTCCTCTTTTTTTGTTCCAGATACCCCAAAGAGCTTTTTGGGGGACATTTTCCCCTCAGAACTGCACATTTTGGGTGCCACCTCTAGAATTCCAAGCTTTTTTGGGGCACATTTTCCCCTCAGAACTCCAGATTTTGGGTGCCATCTCCTCTTTTTTTGTTCCATACACCCCAAAGAGCTTTTTGGAGGATGTTTTCCCCTCAGAACTCCAGATTTTGGGTGCCACCTCTCTTTTCTTGTTCCATACACCCCCAAGGGTTTTTTGGGGGATGTTTTCCCCTCAGAACTGCACATTTTGGATGCCACCTCTATTTTTTTGTTCCATACACACTCAAGAGCGTTTTTGGGGGACGTTTTCCCCTCAGAACTCGAGATTTTGGGTGCCACCTCTCTTTTTTTGTTCCATATACCCCCAAGAGCTTTTTGGGGGACATTTTCCCCTCAGAACTTCAGATTTTGGATGCCACCTCTCTGTTTTTGTTCCATATACTCCCAAGAGCTTTTTGGGGGACATTTTCCCCTCAGAACTCCAGATTTCGGGTGCCACCTCTCTTTTTTTGTTCCATATACCCTCAAGAGCTTTTTGGGGGATGTTTTCTCCTTAGAATTCCAAATTTTGGTTACCACCTCCTCTTTTTTTGTTCCAGATACCCCAAAGAGCTTTTTGGGGGACATTTTTCCCTCAGAACTGCACATTTTGGGTGCCACCTCTATTTTTTTGTTCCATACACCCTCAAGAGCTTTTTGGGGACATTTTCCCCTCAGAACTCCAGATTTTGGGTGCCACCTCTCTTTTTTTGTTCCATACACCCCATAGAGCTTTTTGGGGGACATTTTCCCCTCAGAACTCCACATTTTGGGTGCCACCTCCTCTCCCCTTCCCGTCCCCTGTACCAAACCCCACTCTCTGTGTGATGTGTTTTTAAACCCCAACGATTTGCTCTGAGTCAGAGCCTTCCCGTCCCGAGCAGCCACGAGGAGAAGGAGCTTTTTGTGCCTCATAAAAAGCCCTGGGAACAGTTGCTGCTGATAAAATGTTGACAGACCCCCTTGCTCGCCGCTCCCCGTGGTGCCACTGCAGGGAAATGTCACCATGAGCCCGCCTGGGACAGCTTGTGTACAGCTGAGCTTTATCACAAACAAACAAGGCTTTGGAAGCCTTCAGTGATTCCCATTTTCCGCCCCCCCTCCCCACCACCCCCTCCAAGCATTTATTTGCTTTTCTCCCTTTTAAGCTGAATTTACGGCTTCCTGGCCCCGCCGATTTCTGATTGACTTAAAAAATCATCATAAAAAAGGCCCCCGTGTAGATGGAGCTGCTGAAATGCCTCCAAGGCATTGTTTGTAGGTCCATGTTCCCTCTCTGCTCAGGGAAAGTGAGCCCTTAATGCCTTCCACGTTTCCTGGGCTCCGGTACAGAGCACTGTGGCCTTTGGAGATGCTTTTTGCTGCTTTTTGGGATTCTGAGGGAAATGCTGGCAGCCAGGGCTGGGATTCTGCCTCTCGAGGTGAGGCTGATGTGTCTGGCTGTGGTGGGAGCTGGAGAGCTTCCAGAAGGTGCTGTTGGATGAGTTTCACTCCAGAGGGCATGGAGGGTGAGAAAGGCCAAGTTTTTCCAGGCTGGACAAGCTCCAAGAGCAGGGAAACCTCAGAAACGTCCCCTGGTCCCACCTGGGCTTGCAAAGCCCCATGGAGCTCCAGCCCTGTCCCACCATCCCTGCAGGCAGGCAGGGAACTCGTGGTGGGATGGAGATGGAGAGGGACACCTCGGTCACCCGACCCCTGGACACCTCTGGGCTGTGTCCATGGCTGAGGTTTGGGATGGAATTCCCATTCCTGGCCATTTCTGTTGAATTCCCAAAGGAATGGGGGTTGAGGCCAGCAAGGAAATGTGGTGGGATGGAGGTGGAGCAGGGACACCTCAGCTGCCTCATCCCTGGACATCCATGGCTGAAGTTTGGGAGAATTCCCATTCCTGGACATTTCTGTTGAATTCCCAAGGGGGAAAGAGGGTTGAGGCAAGCAAAGAACACGTGGTGGGATGGAGATGGAGCAGGGACACCTTGGACACCTCCAGGTTGTATCTGTGGCTGAAGTTTGGGATGGAATTCCCATTCCTGGACACTTCTGTTGAATTCCCAAGGGAATGGGGGTTGAGGCAGGCAGGGAACACGTGGTGAGATGGAAATGGAGATGGAGCAGGGGCATGTCAGTCACCTCACCCCTGGACACCCATGGCTGAAGTTTGGGATGGAATTCCCATTCCTGGCCATTTCTGTTGAATTCCCAAGGGAATGGGGGTTGAGGCAAGCAGGGAACACATGGTGGGATGGAGGTGGAGATGGAGCAGGGACATCTCGGTCACCCATCCCTGGACACCTCCAGGTTGTGTCTGTGGCTGAAGTTTGGGATGGAATTCCCATTCCTGGACACTTCTGTGTAATTCCCAAGGGAATGGTGATTTAAGGAAGGTTCAACGTCCCCCAGAGCTCACCAGTGCCTCACCCACCTCTCCCAAGACCACCCCTCTGTTATTTATTGAATTATCCTCCTGCAGCCCCCTGGAATGGATTTAGGGAGCACGGCTGGTGTCCCTTTGTCCTTTCTCCTGCATTGATCACAGGTTTATGTAGGAGACCCTGCAGGTTTTGCCCTCCTGAGAGGTTTTTTTCCATCTTTTTTTTCATTGCTGGGGTGTGGGGTGAGCACAGGCTGCTCCTGCAGGGGACACAGGATGGACATTCAGGGACATGGATTTGGGACAAAGTGGAAGCAGCTGCTCACTTTGGCTCCAGAATTGTTCAATGTCTGATTTTTGATGTGGGAAATGGAGTTTTTCTGTCCTGTCTCACCTGATGGTTCTTTGTGGGGTGATTTGGTGGAAATCTGTCAGTTGTGTGTCCCAGCTCAGCCTTGGAACATCCAGAGCAGGGATGGGACAGGTGAGGAGTCCCACAGCTCCTTTTCCATCCTGGCATCTACCTGAACCTGCAGAAACCCCTTGGAACTGCAGGAATCCCTTGGTGATTTTTTTTAAATTTTTTTTTCTATTGAGGTTGGGATTGAAAGTGTTTGAGATGGTATTTTTTGTTTGGATTTGAATATTTAATATTTTTAATTATATTATAGTCTTATAAGTTGTGAGTTTTACAGTATTTTACTGGTAAGTTATAAAATGGCTCTGTATATAGTTTTTCCTTAAAAGACCATATCAAAATATCTAATTAAGAAATGATACTTACATTATTTTTATTTTTAACTTAATAACCAATTATTTCTGTGTCATAATGTGGACTTTTTGGTCTAATTATAAAATATTACTTTTAAAGAATAAGATGAAGAAGAAGGGTTAGTTTCTGCTCTAAAACTTTCATCTTGTCTTAAATATTTTACTATATTTTAAAATTTTAAACTCTTAAGTTTTTTACTAGGTGAAATTACGCACTCCTATTCAAACTATACACTCCTAATCCCAGTGTCATTAATTAATTTTGGAAGCTTTCTTTGTGCTCTTGGGTCAAATGCAGGGTTCTCTTGAGGGTCTGTGCCTTTCAACATAGAAAGTCCAAAATTCTCAGCATCTGGGGTTCCAACAATCCCTTTTTGCCTGATTTTCCTGGAGCAGGAGCGTGAGGGAGCTGCTGTGGCTGTGAGGGGTCAGCTTGGATCACTGTGCTCCTGGCCAAGAAATTTGGGATTGTCTTTGGTCCTCGTACCCCAATAACTCCTTGTTTGCATTCTGAAGGAGGTGGCAGGTGATGATTCTGGGTTTAGGGCATAACTTGGGTGCAGATTCTCTGTTTTTGCTGTCCCAGGTTTCTTTAGGAGAGCTGAAGGAGGATTCCTTGTAGGCTGAGTGAGTCTTTAGTGTGGAAAGGTTCCTAAAATCCATGTGTAGGGTGAGCAGCCCTTCAGCAGGCTGGGCTTTGTAGGGGAATCTCCTTCCCAGGGGCATCCAGGCTCTGCTGCTGCTGGCTCTGGTTTCCCTCCAGCCCTTCCTGCATCACCAGGAGCAGGAGATTGAAAATAAAAAGGAGCAACTTCAGCCAAGCTCCTTGCAGGGCAGCAATTTCTTCAGTTAATCAGAGAACCGTGGGGTGGTTTGGGTTGGAAGGGACCTCAGAGTTCATCCAGTGCAGGGACAGCTCCCATGGACCAAGCCCCAGTGTCCAACCTGGCCTTGGATTATTGTCTTGGATTGCAGTTGTTTTGGATTCCACAGACACAGAAATGACAGGAGGAAGGAGACAGGAGGGAAAGGAGGAGAAGAAAGGGGAGACAGGAGGGAAAGGAGGAAGAGCAAGGGGGAGGCAGGAGGGAAAGGAGGAAGAGAAAGGGGAGACAGGAGGGAAAGGAGGAGAAGAAGGGGAGACAGGAGGGAAAGGAGGAGAAGAAGGGAGACAGGAGGGGAAGGAGGAAGAGCAAGGGGAGGCAGGAGGGAAAGGAGGAAAAGGAAAGGGAGGCAGGAGGGAAAGGAGGAAGAGCAAGGGGAGGCAGGAGGGAAAGGAGGAAGAGGAAAGGGAGACAGGAGGGAAAGGAGGAAGAGGAAAGGGAGACAGGAGGGAAAGGAGGAAAAGGAAGGAGACAGGAGGGAAAGGAGGAAAAGGAAAGGGAGACAGAGACAGAGATGCCCTCCTTGACGAGAGCTCCTCTCCCGGCTCTGGGCTCTCCTGCCATGGCCCAGGAGGTGACATCCAGCAGATCACAGGGCTGCCCTGGCCTGACGTGCAGCTGATTCCCATGGCAGAGGCTTTATAAGGATTCAAGTTGGGATTTGTTGACTTTTCTTATCTGTCAGGCTCCAGTGGCTGTGATGTTGCTCCAAACCAGCATGGGCAGCTCATAAATCTGAATTATCCCTCACTGCTCTGGGGTGAGGGCACGTTTATTTATTTATTTTATATATTTTTATCTATTTATTTTATTTTTTATTTTATTTTTTTTATTTATTTTTATTAAATTTTATTTTAAAATTATTTTAATTTATCTTATTATTTATTTTTACTTATTTTTATTTATTTTAAATTTATTTTTTATTTATGTGTACTATTTCTTTATTTAAAAAATTTATTAATTTTAATTATTTTTATTTTTATTTATTTTACACCATCCCATGGCCATTCCTGAGGTGGTTTCTCCTTCCTTCCTGATGTCTGTGGGAATCCTTTTCCTGTTGTGTTTCCAGTCTCATCCAGGAGCTTTGCTCTTCCCTTGGCTCCTGTCACTGTGGATATTGCAGAATGAGGGAGCAGCCATGGAAGGAAAGGGAAAAGGAGAGGGAAAGGAAAGGAACTGGTGATGTTGGTGCTGTAGAGGCTGTCAGGCAGATATTCCATAGGTGCATCCAGGGATTCCTGTGTGGATCCCAGCTCCTTCTCAATAATGAGTTTCTTAGCGTGATCAGATTTTTTATATATCTATAATAAAATTTATTTTTGTGTATGTGTATATACAAGGGCATGGAGGGACAGGACACAGGGAATGGTTTAAACTGAGGGAAAATAAGATTAGAAGAGGTTTTATGGAGGAATTGCTGGCTGGGAGGGTGGGGAGGCTCTGGAATGGAATTCCCAGATTTGCTGGGGCTGCCCCTGGATCCCTGGCAGTGCCCAAGGCCAGGCTGGACACTGGGGCTTGGATCCACCTGGGACAGTGGGAGGTGTCCCTGCTCTGGCAAGGGGATGAACAGAATGGTCCTTAAGGTCCCTTCCCACTCAAACCATTCCATGATTTTTGTCAAGTTTCAAGGAATGTCCATTCTGCTTAAAAAAAAAAAAAAAAATTAACTGGTGGCCACTTTGTGGTGTAAAAGAACAAAAAGTCTGGTGTAGGGGTAAATCTGGGACTGAGGTGTAGGAAATGCAGTATCAGCTATGGGGAGGAATTTGGGATAATTCCCTTTGGAGTGTCAGGTTTGGGGTGATTTGGTGGAAATTTGTCAGTTGTGTGTCCCAGCTCAGCCTTGGAACATCCAGAACAGGGATGGGACAGGTGAGGAGTCCCACAGCTCCTTTTCCATGCTGGCATCAACCTGAGCCTGCAGGAACCCCTTGGAACTGCAGGAATCCCTTTTTGCCTGGTTTTCCTGGAGCAGGAGCGTGAGGGAACTGCTGTGGCCGTGAGGGGTCAGCTTGGACCATTGTGCTCCTGGTCAAGAAATTTGGGATTTTCTTTGGTTCTGATTCCCCAATAACTCCTCCTTGTTTGCATTTTATGTCCCTCCTTTAGGAATTCCAGCTGGACAGGTCAGGTTTGTGCACAGGAACAGAAAAATTCCCAAAGCTGAGCTGGAGGAGCCTGGCTGAGCTCGAGGCTTTGGCATCGGGGCTGGGATTTGGGCTCATTCCCATGGGAGGTGCTTTGACCCCATTGCTGTGCTGAAAAAGAGGGATTTGGTCATCACAACCAAACAACTCTGACCCTCAGTGCACTTGGAGTGTGAAAAGTCAGATTTCACCCAGAATTTTCCTTTCTTTTGGGGATTAATTGCGGGGAAGGGGCTGTGGGAAGGTGGGGCGTGGGGCCTTTGGGAAGGGGTTGGGAAAAGCAGCTCGGGGTTGCCGCTGTGCGTTATTGATTTGGTGTGTGCACGCTCTGGGGTTTCAGGGGCAGGCTCCCACTTCCAGCATGCTCACTGTGGCTTTCCCAGAGTTTTCCCAGGGTTTGACAGGCTGATCCAAGGCTTTAGCTCTTGGAAACCACTTCAGTGGGGCCTGGGAGCCACGGAGATTATCCAGGCTGGAGCAATCAATCCCTTATGTCCTGAACCGCTGGAAATCCAGGGCTGAACTTCCCCTCGCTGACTCCTCGGACTGAATCAACTCTTTTTTTTTATAAAAACCAATTTTTAAATCATTCCTCCTTTTGAGTTACGGGCAGAGCGAAGGGGGCTGGGATTGGGAGCAGGAGGCAAACGTGGGCTTTGTGTTGGAGCCAGGATTTATTTTATTTCACACCATCCCATGGCCCTTCCTGAGGTGGTTTCTCCTTCCCTCCTGATGTCTGTGGGAATCCAGCTCCTTTTCTGTTGTTTTTCCAGTCTCATCCAGGAGCTTTGCTCTTCCCTTGGCTCCTGGCACTCTGGATATTGCCAAATGAGGGAGCAGCCATGGAAGGAAAGGAAAAGGGAAAGGAAAAGAGGAAAGGAAAAAAGGGAAGGGAAGGGGAAAGGAAAAATGGAAAAGAAAAATGGAACGGAAAAAGGGAAAGGGAAAGGAAAAATGGGAAAGGAAAGGGAAAAGGGAAAGGAAAGGAAAGGAACTGATGTGTTGGTGCTGCAATCACACAAATTCTCAGCCAGGTGGGAGAAGGGGAGGGCAGGTCCTGCTGCACTTCCAGGGAATGAGCAAGGGAAGCAGGAAGGGCAGGAGTGTGTCCTGGGGGAATCCTCTGCTGCAGGGTGCAGGACGTGGGCACGGCACTCTGGGGGCTGTGGTGTCCCTCGTGGGGCCATCCCATGGGATTTGGCCACATTTGGGTTCTTGGGAGGCCGAATTCCAAGGGATCAGTGGGGAGGGGGTGGGTTTGGGCAGGAGTTGCTCTGCTGGAAGAGTGGTGAAGCTCTGGAGCAGCTCCTCAGGGCACCATCCCTGGAAGTGCTCAGGGACAAGCGGATGTGGCACTTAGGGATGGGGAATTCCCAAAAAAACTTGGACTCAGTGATCTCAGAGGGCTTTCCCAACCTTTCTGATTCTGTGGGAAGCCCAGGGAAGCCTCTGGAAAGCTGTAGCTGAGGGAAATGAATGGAATAAGTTTATTCTTAGCTGCTGGAGAATTGTGGGATCTCCAGGCCTGCACTGCTGAGGCTTCTCCTCCTGGACACCAAAATCCAGGAGTCGGGAGCCTCCAATCCTTCAGAAACTCCCTCAGCAGCTCCAATGGTCCCAAACCCCTCGTTTATTTCCCTCCCATCCCCATTAACTGTGTTAGAGCCTGCCTGAAGTGTGAGGTTTCACATCCCTTCCAGGTTCCCTCTCCTTCCCCATCCCTGTGATCTCCAGAGGTGCAGCTCATCCTTTCCAGCTTTTTTTGGGAACAATGGAGCACAGCCACTTTCTCATTTAGAAGAGAAAAAAAAAAAAAAGCTTTATAGGGTTGTTTTTATACAAAAAGTCTCCAGTTGGGGCTGGTGATCAGTGAGGGGCAGCCTTTTGTAGTGCCTGGGTAAATCTGTTCCAGCGCCACGAGCAGACGGGTGTTTACATTAGCGTGTTAATTCCTTATATTTGGGGACTTCTGATCCATGGAAAAACAAAGTAATGAAAGGGTTTTTTTATTCTTTTTTTTCCCCCCCTTCTTTCTCTCTCTCTCCATAAATTAGAAACATTCACTTTTAGAGGGGGAAAAAAAAAATTTGTGAAGTTAAAGGCAAAATTATGGCATTTATTATCTTGAATTTCCATGACTGGTTAATTTTGCCTGTGTGTGGGTGGCTAAATAATCCTTCTGTTTCCGAAATCTTCCCGAGGAATTCTTTGTTAGTGCAGCGAGACAGACGCCCACTGTGGAGAGTTGAAATGGTCAAATCCCAAATCCCAAATCCCATCCCGGTGCTGGGGATGGCGGATCTGCAGAGGGGCTGAAGGGATTCCTCATTTCCACAGGGTTAATCCCTGTGCTGCTCACTTTTGGGAATTCCAAGTGGGGAAGGGGCAGGGATGGAACTTTGGTGGGATTGAGGCTTCTGCTCATGCAGAGATGGCTCTGGAGCGTCTTCCCTGGAGGTTTGGGCAGGAAACACCTGTGGGAATGCAAAGGAGCCTCCTGCCAATCCGTGGAAAGGGATTTGGGATAATGTCTGGGTTTCTGCACCTCAAGTTACTCCCGTTTTCTACCTTCATGCCTCTCTCTTAGTGCTTTGTAGCTTGTTGTTCTGAAGTCTTTCAGAGCCCTCAGGAACTGCTTTGCTCTGTGCCCATCTGTGGTCATGGAATCCTGGAATGGGTTGGGTGGGAGAGGACCCTTAATCCCATTCCTGTTCCATCCCCATCCATGGCAGGGACACCTCCAACTGTCCCAGGCTGCTCCAAGCCCCAATGTCCAGCCTGGCCTTGGGCACTGCCATGGATCCAGGGGCAGCCCCAGCAAATCTGGGAATTCCAGCCCAGCCAGCAATTCCTTGCCAGGATCCCAGCCCAATCTCCCCTTTCCCAGTGGGAGCCATTCCCTGGCTCCTGTCCCTCTGTCCCTTGTCCCCAGTCCCTCTCCAGCTCTCCTGGAGCCCCTCCAGGCCCTGCCAGGGGCTCTGAGCTCTGCCTGGAGCCTTCCCTTCTCCAGGGGAGCATTCCCAGCTCTGCCAGCCTGGCTCCAGAGCAGAGGGGCTCCAGCCCTGCAGCAGCTCCGGGGCCTCCTCTGGGCTCTCTGCAGCAGCTCCACGTCCTCCTGCTGTTGGCCCCAGGGCTGGGGCAGCTCTGCACGTGGGCTCTCACCTGAGGGAGGGGCACAGGGACACAATTCCCACCTTGCCTTTGCCATCAGCCCAGGCTGAGCAGGGGGGTCCAGGCTGTGCCATTCCAGCCTCATCCACAACACCCCAAACCCCTTTCCCAAGGCTCCTGTTCCCTCTGGAGAATCTGGAGAAGACCAGGAAGGGCCAACACCCACTGGGACACCCAGGCTCCCCCTGCCAGCCCCATCTGGGCCCTGAAGCTCAGCAACCCCATTGAGAGGCACTTTGGAGCCATTTCATTTTTTAATCCTGAAATGAAGGAGCTGTTGGGGGCGGGGGGCACAAATGACATCCCTGATTTGGGATTTCATCCTGGCTCTCACAATCCCCCGGGAAGGGCTCGCCCCAGTGCCTCGCGCGCGGCCCTTTTGAAAGCCGAGGCTTTTAGGAGTTGAACGTTGCGAATACCTTGGGCTCAGTGGCATATGCAGAACAAATGTGAATCAAACACAGAAATAATTCCTTCAGGAATGTTATTTATTGATGTGGGAGCGCAATACTACACTGTTTACAATAGAGAGTTAAGTGGGATTTGGGGTTTGCTGGGAAGTTGACAGCTTGCGGTCCCGAGCAAAATTTCTGCCTTTTGTGGGATGAAAGAAGAAAAGCTGTGCTCTTGAAATGGTTATTTAGAAATGATTGGGAAGTTTGTTCCCTTTCCAGGCGGAGGAGAGGCTGCCAGGCCTGCGGTCGCCGCAATGGTGAAATTTTGGATGTGAAAGAGCTCACAGAAGTCTGTTTGCATTAGAGTAACGAGATAAAGAACCTCGCGGGGCTGGCGGGGGAGCCCGGCCCTCCCCTCCCTTTCTCACGGGTGAGGCTTGGGATGGCTGAGGCTGGAGCAGGGAATCACCCAGGAACGGAGCCCTGGGTGCCTGGGAGAAGGGACAGGGCTGTGGGAATGACCAGGCTCTGTCACCTCTGCTGGCTCTGTTGGGTTTTGGTGCCTGCGGGGTTTTTTTGGGGCAGGTTTCTGTCCCATCCCCTCCTCGGTCCCCCTTCGAGGTTCCCAACCTGCAGCACCAGCACTGAGAGGCTGGGAAGGAAATCTGGGCCCACGAGGAGGAAGTGAACTCCTCGTAGATTCCATTTCTCCCTTCTGTGCCAGAGGCTTTTGCCATAAAAGTGCAAATTTGGTGCTGACACGGCTGCTGGGCTCTGCTGGCGGCCTGCTCCGAGGGATGGGGTGCAGGGAATGCTGTGCTCTGTGGGGAATCTGGGATTGCTGTCACATCCCGTGCCTGAGGTGTCCCTGTCCCTGCTCAGCCGCAGTGAGCCCCGTCCTGCCCTGGGATTGGTGACATCCATGCCCCTTCCTGCTCATGGTGAAGTGGAGAAAAGCTTGGGACAGCTGGGAGGGGTTCCCAGGAATGACCTGGGGTAACGTGGTTGTTGGAGGTGTTTCCATGGAGTAAAGGCTGAGGAAGGGGCTCTGGGGGGTCCTGCAGCAGTTCATGGGCAGCGAGTGGATTCATGGAGGCAGAGCTGGTTTTGTCCAGTGATGAAGGACAATCCAAGTGTTCGCCCTGAGAGAGCCCAGCCCGGAGGAGAATTCCTTGGTTTGGCACAAACCTGTGCTAGTCCTTCCAGGTGCTGTGGGCTGTGTTTGGGATCCTGCTGGACCCTGCCATTCCTGCTGGATGGCAACGTGGCAGAGATGCCATGGGAGCAGCAGGATCTGGCCAGAACCACCAGTTCTGACCAGAACCTGGAGTTTGTGGCCAAGGAGGTTCTCCAAGCGCTTGGACTTGGCAGGAAGGTCATGCTGTGGAATGGCTGCCCTTGGAATTGGTTTTGTAACACCCTCAGCTGTTGGGGTGTCTCTGCAGAGACAGGAGTTGCACTGGGGGATGCCTGTGGGTCCTTCCAGCTCGGGACATTCCATGGTTTTGTGACCTGCTCCTCGCTCCTCTGGTGCTCACCAGGCGCTGCTGGCCCAGGAGGTGGCACTGGGATGGTGGCACTGGGATGGTGGCACTGGGATGGTGGCACTGGGATGGTGGCACTGGGACACATCACCGTGGCTGAGGTTGGGCTGTGGGTGGTGTCACCTCTGCTCTGCTCAGAGCTGGGTGTGGTTGTGGTGCTGCCCAGGGTTTGTAGGGCACCAGAACCCTCAGAGGAAGGAAGTTTCCATCTCCAGTCCCACCAGGCTCTTCAGCTGCCGTGGCTTTGCTTGGGGTTTGTTTAGGCTTTGACATTTTGTACAAAATACCCTGAAATGGGGAAAACCCCGCAGGAGCAGAGGAGGGAATGCTCTGGGTTGGGTTTGGGGTCTGGATGTGCCTGTGCAGGGAATGCTCTGGGATTGGGGTCTGGATGTGCCTGTGCAGGAAATGCTGATGATCACTGGGGATCACCCTGGGATCTCTCAGATCACCCAAATTTTGGGATCTTTGCTCAGGAGCCTCTCACTGTGGTGTTCCCCACCTGTGGCCTGGGCCCAGAGGGCTCCTGGACATGGAGGGTCAGTGCTGGCATCTCCTGCCCTGCTCTGGTGTCCCTTGGGGCAGGAGGGTGTCCCCTGGAGTATGGTGACATCCCCTGGAGTTGGATGGTGTCCCCTGGAGTGTGGTGATGTCCCCTGGAGCAGAGTGGTGTCTCCTGTTGTATGGTGACATCCTCTGGCGTGGATGGTGTCCCCTGGGGCACAGTGGTATCCCCTGGAGTATGGTTACTTCCCCTGGAGTGTGGTGACATCCCCTGGAGCAGGATGGTGTCCCCTGGAGCAGGCTCATGTCCCCTGTCCCCTCTGGCTCCCTGGCCCTGCACTCTGCAGGACCAGGGGTGCCCTGGCCGTGCTGGTGGCCGTGCCAGCAGGGCCAGAGGGTGGCAGTGGCCAGGCTGGGCACAGGGCCTGGTGGTCCCACCAGCCTGGAGGGGCTCAGAAGCTCCTGCTGGTGGCACCTCCAGCAGCACCGGGCCTGGCTGTCCCCAAGGTGTCCCGAGAGGTGTCCCCAAGGTGTCCCCGGTACCGCAGGGGCTCCACACGTGCCCGTCCAGCCGGGCAGGAGTTTGGGTGAGGTTGTGCAAGAGCTCTGCTCTCCGATGCCAACTATTTGTTTACTCCTTTCAAGATGCAGCATAATGGGTTTGTTTACGAGGCCCAGGCTGCAGCAGAAGGAACCCATTTGGTGATTTGGGGAAATCAGCTCTGCAGCCATCCCTTACACAACACCGTGACCTGAGCAGCTTTTGCACCCTGGTTCTGCTAATTAAAACCCCCAAACCTTCGTCTTCCAATCCCAAAGAATAATTGGATTTTCTCCTCGTTTGTTGTTGATTCCTTGGGAAATTCCTGCGGGTTGTTCTCAGGGATAATTTGGGCAGGCTCCGTGTTGTGGTGGCGCTCAAACCGTCCCTGTGTGGTCACTGCGGGGGTGACAACCTGCAGGATGGTCCCGGGAGAGTTTGGGGCAGGTTTGGGGGTAAAGCCAGCTCTGAACAGAGCTCCTTGTGTTTCCTTTTCAATTCTGCAGTGCACAGCTGGGTGTAGAACGCTTTTCTCTGGAATTCTGTGTTGTGTTGGTGGTTAATGGGGATATGGGGATAACCTGAGCTGCTGTTGGCGCAGAATACTGAGTGCAGCTTTTATTCAGGGGGTGAGGGACACACCCAGGGATGTGCTGCCTGCAGGGCTTGGGTCTGATCATTCCTGGCTGTGGCTTTAACAGCAGCTGGAAAATCCATCTGAAAGTTGGCTTTGGGATGCTCCAGGGAGCACTGGAGGGGTTCTGAGCCCTGGTGTTCTCCTGGCTCCTGCGTTGTGGGATTTCCGTCAGCCACACCTTTCTGGGATCTCTTGGAGTTCTTAGGCTTGGTTTTATCCTTGATGGAGATATCCAAATGGGATATCCATAATGGGACAGAGGAAGCTGTGGCTGCCTCTGCATCCCTGGAAGTGTCCAAGGCCAGCTTGGAGCACCCTGGGATAGTGGGAGGTGTCCCTGCCCATGGCTGGGGTTGGAATGAGGTGATCTTTGAGGTCCCTTCCCACCCAGACCATTCCATGATTCCACAGTTCCGTGTCCCAAGGGATTGTGATGGGCCTGGCAGCTGCTTGGTGGCACCTTCAGGTGACATTTGGGATCCTCCCACAGTGTCCTCTCCTCATCCTGCTGCTCCCTGCAAACCCTGCGGGCTCTGAGCAGCTGACTCCTCATCCAAACCTTCTGCTGACCCCAGAATTTTGGGAATCTCAGGCTGATCCCTGTTTTAAATCCCGAGCTGTGGCGCACTGAAATCTTCTGCCCATTGTTGTCTCACCCTCAGCTCATCTCCTTCCTGTGGCTTTTCCAAACCTCCTCATCCCACTAAATGACCTTTCTCCCTCTGTTCCTGTTTCAGTCCTCATGGGAAGAAGCCACAAAGGCAATCCTGGAGTTTTATCCCATTCCTTCACTGATTTTCATTTATTTCCCTGGTTTTTGGTGTTTGGTAACGTTTGCCTCCTGCAGCTGCCTCTGAAACACAGAGATTCCTTTAATCCCTGGAATTCCTGCTTGGTGCAGGGTCCGTCCAGCTCCTTCATCCCCTTGTTCCAGGGAGGCTGGGCAGTAGTGAGAGCCTGGAAAAGTGGGAATTACAGAGAGAGAGTCCCTTGGGGTTTAGGAAATGACAGCTCTTCAGTTTTCCTTAGGTTATGGGAGAATGACGAGGACGAGTTCACCAGCTCCTGAGATGTTCCTGCCCTGAAGCTGAAAGGTTTAAATCTCATAAATTGTTCCTAGAGTCTGTAAAAGGGTTGGAATATTGCAGGAGGGTTTGGGAGGCAAAGGGTGGGAATTCTGGGATGGAGAGGGAGGGATCAGTGGAAATCATGGAGAGAGAATTCCCTGGTGTTTGGGAAACGAGAGCTCAGGTGGTGGGAGAACAGGGATGAGTTCACCACCAGCTCCTGAGGTGTTTGTGCCCTGAATTTGAAAAGTGTGAACCTCAGAAATTATTCCTAGAGCCTGGAAAAGAGACAGAATATTGAAGGAGGGTTTGGGAGGAGCAGAGGTGACCTGTGAATATCCCTGTTGGAAGAGCACCATGGAAGGTGCTTCCATGAGGAATCAGGAGAGGCCCTGTCCCAGGGAACTGGGTTTGGTTCCAGACAAAGGGTGGGAATTCTGGGATGGAGAGGGAGGGATCAGTGGAAATCATGGAGGGAGAATTCCCTGGTGTTTGGGAAACAAGAGCTCAGGTGGTGGGAGAACAGGGATGAGTTCACCACCAGCTCCTGAGCTGTTTGTGCCCTGAATTTGAAAGGTGTGAACCTCAGAAATTATTCCCAGAGCCTGGAAAAGAGACAGAATATTGAAGGAGGGTTTGGGAGGAGCAGAGGTGACTTGGGAATGTCCCTGTTGGAAGAGCACCTTGGAAGGTGCTTCCATGAGGAATCAGGAGAGGCCCTGTCCCAGGGAACTGGGTTTGGTTCCAGACAAAGGGTGGGAATTCTGGGATGGAGAGGGAGGGAGCAGCCATGCTGAGCTGTGTGGACACCACTTGGCTGCTCCCAATTCTTTTTTTGGGAGCTGGTGGCTGCTTCTGGTTTCAATCAGGGCTCCGATTGCATAACTGGGAATGTTTTCCTGTTTTGATGTCTATTAAAATCCCAAATTGCTGCGAGCGACCCCGTGCACGGAGCACGGAGCTCCTGCCAGGGGCACTTACGTAACGATTCTGCATTTAGAGGTGAAACAGCCCCGTCCTCCTGGGCTTCTGAAGGGAGAAATCCCAGCAGGAATTGCCGGGCAAGGAGAGGGAATGAGGAGTTGGGATTTAGGAAGGGCAAGCTCAAGGAGAGAGGCCAGAACAGAAGAAAGCACGGCGGAGCAGAGGGAAATGAGGCAGTGGGAAGGCTGCCGGGGGTTTTTAGGGAGCTGGGAGCTGTTCCCACATCCCAGGCTCCGTGTCTGCCTTGGCTCCCACAAAGGTAAATGGGCTCTAAATGAAAACCATCGCCGCTGCCGCTGGGTTTCTCTTGGAAAAGGAAGGAATTTTCTGTCCAAGGAAGGTTGTTCCTGCACCTTGTCTGGCTCCCTGCTGCTTCTGATGACTTCTGGTAGCTCAGACCTCTTAACTGCAGCTTGGAAAGCAACCCTATCTCCTGCTTTCCTGGGAATTTTACCCGTCCCGTTCCCTTTTTTCCCTGTCTTTGCACCATTTCCTCCGCGTATCTCAGACCTTTAAAAGTTCTTATTGCGGTCCCGGAGCGAGAATTGAATTTCTTGGCATGGAAATTTTAACTCAGCCTTTTCTTGGAGCAGGCCCAGGCAGCTGGGAGGATTTGCTGCAGCCATCCCAGCAGCAGGAATTCCGTGCTGCAGGAATACCTGGGGCATCCCCTGGCATTACCTGGGCACGGCTGCAGAACTGGGGCAGAACCTCCTTAGGGTCGGGACCACGGGCTTGGAACTGGAATTGTGTCAGCACAGCAGGCTGAAATCCTGGGATGATGGTTGGATTGATGATCTTGGAGGTCTTTT
This sequence comes from Emberiza elegans, assembly GCA_024865655.1. NCBI lineage: Eukaryota > Metazoa > Chordata > Aves > Passeriformes > Fringillidae > Emberiza > Emberiza elegans. Next base: position 1,118,938 of record JALJVW010002400.1, read on the forward strand.
CCAGCTTGGATGATTCTGGGAAGGAGGTGAGGCCCCAAAGAGCATCGTGGAGGGTGGGATTTAGGGACGTCCTCCTGCCCTTTGCTTCCCAACCTGCAGCATCCACGGCCTCGTGCTCCTTCCCCGGGGAGATTTGTGGCTGCAGCCTTTTTTGGGAACCTGGTGTGTGGGTGATGACAGCTGCAGGGAATTATTCTGGAGGGATGGGGAATTCTACACCAGCCCTGACAAAAACCCTGTGGCCAGAGCAAAGGCCCCGGCGTCCTCCTGCAGCCTCGGCTCAGCCTCTCTTCCTCTGGAGGATTCCAGAAGGATAAAAAAAGAAGCTGCTCATTTAATTTCCTTCCTTGGAAGAGCCAAAACCAACAGTGTAAAACCAGACACATGGCAGGGGAAAAAAAGCCTTTCCAAGGCCTCTCCCCCCTCGGAGAAGGCCGGGATTGTTGACATTTCCCTCTGGGTTCCTGCTGCTGACCTTGGTGATCCCGAGCAGGAGCCAAATTAGCGGCTGCCCCCGGCCCTGCTGCACATGTGTCCATCCTTGGGAAGCACCAGGGCTTTTTCCAGAGCAGCCTTTGCAGTGACGGAGCCAGGGAAGAGTGGCTCCCCGGCCTGGGATCAGGGAAGAGCTCATGGAAAACCAGGCCCTGAGTGATCCCAGGGGTTCTCCAGCGTTCCTGTTGTTGTCCCACAATTCTGGAGCCTCCTGGGGGATCCCTCAGCTCCCCCATGGAAGTGGCAGCCCCTGGGAGTGCCCTGGGTGGGCAGGACGTGGACATGCAGCCCCTGGGATGGCTTTGGGAATGCTGCTGGAGCCGTGGTGGGGCTGAGGCTGGAAAAGCCCTCTGAGATCCTGGAGATCCTGGAGTCCAACCACCCCCAGCACCTCCAGGGCCACCACTGGCCGTGTCCCCAAGTGCCACATCCACAGGCCTTGAAATCCCTCCGGGCATGGGGACTCCAGCCCTGCCCTGTCCAGTTCCTTCCTGTGGAGAAATTTTCCCTAATGTCCAACCCAGCTTCCTGCTGTGTTTTCCTTGTGCTGCACCATTGTGGGAAAACCAAATTAATTTGGGAAAACGGCCTTGGGAATGCGGTGCTGACCTTGTTCAGGTCCTTCAGGTGAAGATGCCGAAAGGAAACGGCCTCAGGCTGGGCCAGGGGAGGCTCAGGTTGGACATCAGCAGGAATTCCCTCATGGAAAGCGTGGCCAGGCCTTGGAAGTGCTCAGGGAGCTTTGGAGTGCCCATCCCTGGAGGTGCCCAAGGAATTCCTGGATGTGGCACCTAGTGCCAAGGTGGGGATCGGGCACAGCTTGGACTGGGTGGTCCTGGAGGGATTTTCCAACCTCGGTGATCCTGGGATCTGAGCTGATCCTCAAGGACAACCCGAGCAGCACCTCCCCAGGGATTGTGGTGAAATCTGGGAATGTCCTCCTGGGAATCTGCTCCTCCTCAAAAGCGTTCCTGCCCTCGGCTCCTCCTCTGTTGGTGCTGCCAGGTGATTTTTGGGGTTAAAACCAAGTCTTGAGGAATTATGAGGATTTTGGGGAGCAAACTCTGACGGGGAATGTGGCAGAAGGTTTGGGAAGGGCAGAAGTCTGCAGAGTTCAAGCACTGTTGATACCTGAGCTGCTTTTTGCTCTCTTTAGGTGTGAAAATGGCAGGTGAAGGGAAAAAGCCACGTGTGAGGATGGAATTAGAGATGGGAATAACTGGGCAGGAATAACTTTGGGAGTTTGTGATGTTGATAAGGCCCAGCTTTGGCTCAGAACACTTTCTGAGATGTTTTAGAGAAAGGAAATCGTGTCAGAGCCTTCTCCTCGCTCCAGGTGTGTCTGGAGTGTGGGGATGGAGCAGCAGCACCTGCAGTGCTCAGGTTCCACTCCTGGTCTCTCAGGGAATGAATTCTGTGAAATCTCAGGGGTTTGAAGGAGGAGTTGAGCTTAAATGAGGATTTCAGGGTGGCTTTGGGGAGAATTCCTACTTTGCAATGTGGTGTGTGACTCACTGTTTGGTGCAGATTCACTCTGATGAGGCTGATTTGCTCAGTACCCCAATAATTTTATTTAAAACTTCTGAATTTGGGGATTCCTGGTTGCTCCAAGCCCCATCCAACCTGGAGTTCCAGGGATTTGAACTCGACAAACTAAAAAAACCTAAAATTAAAGATGAATTTCAGGTCAATTCAACCTTGGCAAAAATGACTTTTTCAGAAGAAATCTCCATAAATCCCCTCTGATTTCTGACAAGGAGCTGCCATTGTCCAGAAATCCAACAAATGTCTGAATCAGAGGGGATGAAGTGGGAATAATTCAGCTGAGCAAATAATGCCTCTCCATAAAATGGCCTGGAATAACACGCAGAGGACTGGAAAAACACGGCGGTGACCAAGGAAAACACCACCACATCCATATTAATTTTTCATTTTCGGTTCGGAGAGAAGCCCTCGGTCACTATTAAAGTGTGTATTTTCAATTTTTATGTTCTTTTTCGTGCCCTGATCGAGCAAACCAGGCCTGCTGAGGAAAGGCCTTCAGCGTGCCCCAGTCACCTTGAGGGGAGATGGAGCTCATGCCTAAAGCTGAGTTTGCTCCCGAGCTCCTTGCTGATCCCAGCATCCCCAATTCCCAAGCCTTGCTGGGAAAAACTGAAGCTGAAATTTGGCATTGGCTGGAGATTTTGTCATAGCAAACAGCCAGAACAGAAGAAATATTTCCCCAGTGTTGTTAAAATACGGGGGAATATTGTTTTAGGGAGAGCTTTTATTGCATTGTCTGCAGCCTGAGAAAGTCCAGAGCAGCGCAACCCGCCCGAAAGCCGTTTTGATGGAGCTGGAATTTTCTAATTCCTCGTGTCAGTGTGAGCGGGATATATGGAGTGCACACAGTGGGATTTTCAAAACAAGGTCCCTGGCAGCTTTAAATAATTATTGGGAATCAAGAAGAGATTAAGCAGCCCCTTCCTTCCACCTCCCATCCTCATCCCTGCTCCCTTCCCTGGGCGGGAATCGGGGGTGCCTCGGGAAACTCCTGCTCTGTTCTTGGCCAGGGCTGGAGGATTCCAATTTCCCTCCTGGGTTTTTCTCACTTGGAAAACCCCCCTGGAATGGCTGCGCTGGGGAGGTGTTTACAGGAACGCAGCCGGGGCTGTCAGAGGATGGGAAGCGGCAGCAGCCGCTGGATTTGGGAGCCCGGAGCTTCCCAAATTGAAATGTTACAGAGCTGCCGAGGAGCTGGGAGGGCAAGGCAGAGAGGAGATGGATATTTGGGGAGTGTCCATGGATGGATGGGTTTTATTGTGCTGGCACCATGGGGGGCATCCAGATCCTGGGGATGCTGGCAGCAGGAGGGGCTGCTGGGGCCTGGAATTCCTGCTGGGAGTCACCAGCCCCGTGTGTCTGCAGGGAATTCCTGCTGGGAGTCACCAGCCCCGTGTGTCTGCAGGGAATTCCTGCTGGGATTCACCAGCCCCGTGTGTCTGCAGGGTGTCTGCTGGGGAAGCCCCGTGTGTCTGGGATTGCTGGGATTCACCAGCCCCTGTGTGTCTGCTGCTGGGAATGTGTCTGCAGGGAATTCCTGCTGGGATTCACCAGCCCCGTGTGTCTGCAGGGAATTCCTGCTGGGAGTCACCAGCCCCGTGTCTGCAGGGAATGTTCAGCCCTGTGTGTCTTGGATTGGGATTCACCAGCCCCGTGTGTCTGCAGGGAATTCCTGCTGGGAGTCACCAGCCCCGTGTCTGCAGGGAATGTTCAGCCCCTGGATTGGGAGCAGGGGTGGCATTGCTGACAGGAGCCCTAACAGGATCCAGGGTCACCATTCCTGCCTTTCCAAGGGGCTCATCCAGGGAATGATGATCCATTCCATCATCCTGGGAATGGCGCTGTCTGTTGCACACAGAGGTTTTGGAGCAGTTTCAGGGCTTGGTGTTGCCTCTGCCTTTGACCTGGGGTGCTGAAGGAAAACATTCCACAGGGAAAAGAGATCAAATCCAGGCTCGAGGGCGGCTCATGGGATCCATCCCAGAGGAGCAGCTGAAGCCATGGGGAGTCTCCTCATTCCGTGTGCCGTGGGAGCAGAATTCCCTGCAGGATCTCACTTCAAGGAGCATCCCTGGGTGTTTATGGTGCCACACACGGAGCCTCTTCCAGGCTGCAGCTGCCTTGGAGAAACAATTCCCTGTCTCTCCATCTTTGTTCTGTGGAAAGGCACGAGCTGAGGTGGGGAATTCATCCCTGCAGCCCCAAATTCCAGGGATTTCCTGCCCTTCCCACCGTCCCCCTGCCCTGGCTGTGCAGGGAAAGGGCACCGAGGTGTTCTGCAGATTTTTGGCTCTCCGTGAACTTCCTGGCTGCCTTTTTCAGCCCAAAGGTTTGTGGGGTTTGTGTTCTCCCAGCTGTCAGCTCATCCCAGGCATTTCTCTGAGCTCACTTGGATGCTGCTCCCACCGCGTTTCCCATTGCTCCAGAATGTGGAGTTTGGGGTGATGGAAACATCTCCTGCTCCTTATCCAGGATGAGTCCCCATCCTGGGAGATGAGGCATCTCTGGAATATGCTGGAGTTGCTGATTTTAGGGGTCCTTTCCAGCCTCAGGATCCCTGTGGATCTCAGCTCTGCTTTGCCCACGCAGGTGCAGCAGGGGAGCTCCTCCACTGAAGAATTCCCCTGACCCAGGAGCTCTCTCCCTAAAATATTCTCCATGTGCAGCAGTGGGAGCTTGGGCAGGATGTCCTGAGTTGGACCCACAAGGATCATGGAATTATGGAATGGTTTGGGGTGGGAGGAGCCTCAAAGATCATCTCATTCCAACCCTTGCCTGGGGAGAATCCATGAACAGGATCATCAGTCCAGCTCGTGATCCTGACCCCAAAATCCCACCCTGTCCCTGGGAATGTTGTCCAAACGCTCCTGGAGCTCTGGCAGCCTTGGGAATGTGCCCATTCCCTGGGGAGCCATTCCAGACTTCCTTCCTGAAGAGTCCAGGAGAGCTCTGCAGAGCCTGTGCCTCCAAACCTCCCTGGGGAGTCACTTGGGAAAAGCCTGGAGCTGTCTGGATGTGGGAGAGGTGCTGGGGTAGAGCAGGACGCAGTGGGCAGCGCAGGGTGGAGCAGAGGGCCGGAATCTCCTGGAATCCCATCCTGGTTCTGCAGCTCGGCCATTGATTTCCAGCAGAGCTGGGCCAGAGGAGGTCCCTGGGCCCGGGGAGCTGCCAGGGTGGGAGCTCAGCTCGTGTTTCCCACAGGGCTCCTAAAAAGGCAGCACAGGAGCTGCTCTCACGTGAAGCCGCTCTGGGAACGCAGAGATGAGAGAGCTGCATCCATCAGATTGCAATCAGCTTTTATTCCTCCTCCTGCTTCTCACTTCTGAAGTTGGGAACGAGCCCAGCTTTGTATCAGCGATGTTCCTAAAGGAGGCTTCACTCTGCTATTTATAGAGGGCCCTTTCCTCAGGCATATGGAGAGCAGCTTGGTTTCCCCATCTCAGCAGCTCCTGTTTGATCTCTTGTGCATCTTCAGGAAGGGGATCAACAATTGATCCACTCAAGGCTGAACCGAGAGTTTAAAATGGCTCAGAGCTGGGTTGGATGGGGCTTGGAGTTCCCTGGGACAGTGGAAGGTGTCCCTGCCCATGGATGGGATTTCAGGTCCTTCCTACCCAAACCATGGTGGATTCTCTGATTGACACAGGCACAGCCATGAGGTGCTCACCAGTGCTTCTCCTCCTCCTGCTCCTCCTCCTGCTTCTCGTCCACCTCTAGTTCCAGGTTCTTGCCCTCCTTCTCATGCCCTGGCCCAGCCTCGGGTGCTTCTCCAGCCACCCCTCATTTTCCTGACATTCTGCTGCTAATCCTGCTCGGTCCAGTTAAATCAGCATGAATTAATATTAAATATAAATTCAAGAGGTGATCAAGGGATCTGAGCGTGCAGGAACTCCCTGACATCACTGAACTTCTTGCAGATTCCTCACGGCATTGGGAGGGTCGTTGTTCCTCAGAAAGCCGCCCTACCTGAACTGAAGATCATGAGGAATTATAATCAGGGTTATCCCGTTCACATTCCCACTTTTATCCATGAACCAAATCCACCACTGCAGCAGCTCCCACTTGGTTTTTCAGGGGCTTCTAACAGGTTTGAACCATGTCCCAAGCCTGGCTTAAAAGAATTCCAGGACACCTCAAGTGACATTTGTTACCCCGTGAGTTGTGCAGCTTCATCTCCACATTGTCCTGAGAGAAAATGAGGAGTGTGCCAAGATCTTTCCATCTTCCATCAGCCCCAAATCCTTTCCACATTCCCTTGGCTCCATCTCAGCCTGTTTTTCTGCTGCCTTCCACGAGTGACCCAGTTTGGAAGAATCTGAAGGACCCAGAGCGGTTCTGGGGATGAGAGGGAAGGAATTGTGCTGACCTGGATCCCCTTTTTGTGCTGGGAATTCCATGGAGCTCCATCTCCACATTGTCCTGAGAGAAAATGAGGAGCATGCCAAGATTTCCATTGGCCCCAAATCCTTTCCACATTCCCTTGGCTCCATCTCAGCCTGTTCTTCTGCTGCCCTCCACGAGTGACCCAGTTTGGGAGAAGCTGAAGGACCCAGAGAGGTTCTGGGGATGAGAGGGAAGGGATTGTGCTGACCTGGATCCCATCTTTGTGCTGGGAATTCCATGGAGCTCCATCTCCATGTGTTGTCCTGAGAGAAAATGAGCAGTGTGGCAAGATTTCCATTGGCCTCAAATCCTTTCCACCCTCCCTTGGCTCCATCTCAGCCTGTTCTTCTGCTAGCCTCCACGAGTGACCCAGTTTGGGAGAAGCTGAAGGACCCAGAGAGCGGTTCTGGGGATGAGAGGGAAGGGATTGTGCTGACCTGGATCCCATTTCTGTGCTGGGAATTCCATGGAGCTCCATCTCCACGTTGTCCTTCTTCGAGAAAATGAGGAGCATGCCAAGATCTTTCATTGACCCCAAATCCTTTCCACCCTCCCTTGGCTCCATGTCAGCCTGTTCTTCTGCTGCCTTCCTCAAGTGACCCAGTTTGGGAGAATCTGAAGGACCCAGAGAGGTTCTGGGGATGAGAGGGAAGGGATTGTGCTGACCTGGATCCTGTTTCTGTGCCAGGAATTCCGCAGAGCCGGGCTTCCACGAGATGGCAGCTGCGACACCGCTGTCCCAAGCTCTGAAGTCTCTCCAAAACCTCCTTTCCTTGCCTGTTGTGTGCTGAGCGCCCTCGGTGATGCCGAGCTGGGGAAGTTTGGGCTGTGTTGGGCTCAAAGCCGCGCTCGTGCTCCCCGCGAGTTTCAACACTCGCGGCCAAGCTGGAGCTGTTCCCTTTCAACACCCGCGGCCCCTGCTCCTTCCAGGGGTGATTAGGCACGGAGCTCGAGCGCAGCCGGCGCTGAGGAACTCGTTTGAAGGCCTTGGGACAGCGTTTTACATAATCATCATCAGGAGTTGCTTTAATTAGGCTCAGCAAAATGTTTCAATTTTCGAGCGAAACGTTCCATTTTTTACTGCCCTGCTCGGAGTCACAGCTGAGACGTGGAGGAGCTGTGAAGACTGAAGGAGTTCCAGAGGAGAACGAGGTCACTGGGGAGTGGCTTCAGGAGGACACATTTCCACCTCTGGAAGATCCCCAAATCCACACGCACAGCTCCCATCTCCCAGAATCCCAGGATGGTTTGGGTTGGAAGGGACCTTAAATTCCATCCCACCCTATCCATGGACAGGGACACCTCCCACCATCCCAGGCTGCTCCAAGCCCCAGTGTCCAACCTGGCCTTGGACATTCCAGGGATCCAGGGGCAGCCACAGCAAATCTGGGAATTCCATTCCAGCCCCTGCCCACCCTCCCAGCCAGGAATTCCTTCCCAATCTCCCATCTCTCCCTGCCCTCTGAAGGTGGGAAGCCATTCTTCCCCCTGATGTTTTAATTATTTTGAAGGGTTAAAGGCTCATGCTGTGACTTGGCCTTCACAATTCTGAAATGAATATTCAGGATTTTAACCTAAAATACGAACATTTAGATGCACATTCGTCACAGACGGAGTGTTGGAAGGGGCCCACAAGGATCATGGAATCCAGCTCTGATGGAGCTGGGTCTGATGGTCCCATCCATTCCAGGGAATCATCAGCGCAATCAGGGAATGATCCACGTGAACGTTCTGTGCAGCTGCAGGGAGGAACATTTAATTAATTCCGAGGCAATTAGCCTGACGAGCCGGTCCAGCTCCGAACAGGGACATTTTCCCAGTTGCTGTGTGGAGGCCAGATGGGAACACAGGCTGCTATTAGGGCTTGGCTTGCCCCTCCTGAGGTTCCTGGCAGGTAATCAGTCTATTTTTCCCATTTGGAGGGTTTGAATTTTGGTGTTCTGGGAATTAGGCCCACAGGGATGTCCAGGAGATGAATGGAAGGTTTATTTTTTTTTAATATATTCCCACTAGGAAATATTCCTTGCCCTTGCCAAATACCAGGATGCAAATAGAAATCTCTGGGCTCTGTTTGGCAGCAGATGGGAAAAAACTAAACCAGGCAGGAATTGCTGGGATTTGGTAAAACCTGGTGTGGGTCACCTCGTTGCTGCCCTCCAGCACCGCTTCTCACAGGGCCATGAAGGCTGGAAAAGACCTCCAGGATCACACGGAATCATGGAAAAGACCTCTGGGATGGTTGAGCCCAGCCTGTGACCTCGCACCACCTTGTCCCCCAGGCCATGGCACCGTCAAGTCCACCCTCTTGGGTGACCCTTTGGTCACCCCCAGGTGAGGCTGGTGGCCGTGGTGACCTGCGCTGCTTCACTGGGGCTTTGTGCCACCAACACCTGCCCTGACCAGCTGCAAATGGTCCAAGGGTGCTGTCCTAACACCCCTCATCCCCTGTGCTCTGCAGTTCATGGGTTAATTTGTTTATTTTGCTCTTGATGAGGGGTTTTTCATGTGCACCCAATGAGGAGTTGGGCATGGAGCTCATGGGAAGTGACCCATGGATCTAATGAATGCTCTGATCACCTGGAACTGTTGGTGCTGGTTGGTTTTATTTGTATTTTCCTGATTTACCACTTGGATATTTGCTGGGAGCTGGCAGGATTTGGGATGAGGGGAGGCTGGGACATAAATGGGGCCTGGAAACACCAAAACCTCAGAACTGTAGAAGGTGAAGGTCGCTCACACTGGGTTCAGGAATTTCTTTTACATCTGATATCAAAGTTGGTGACGATGTCATTGGAGAAATTCCACCTTAGGTTGCTTCCCTGACATCCTAAAAATCAGGTTAAAATGGAAATTCATTGATTTTTAGGGAATTGGCTTCCATCTCCTGGTGACCTGTGGTGGCTCAGGTGTCCCCTGGGTTGGATCCTCTGCTGGGGTTACAGGCAGGGCCCTGCTCTGTTCCCATCCCAATCCATGCAGGTTTCCAGGGCAAGGTTTGGGCCTCAGTGGGATTATTGGGAGGATAAAGGAAGCCCTTGCTGAGGTGAAGCCACTCCTCAGTCCTGTGCTTTCTGTAGGAGTTCAGCGCTGTTCCCAAAGGTTTTATTTATTGGGGCTGCAGCCCCGGGAGCAGGGAATGAGGATGATTAGCAGGAAATTATCCCATGGCCCTCAGCAGGGCTGTGCTCCCTCTGTGGCTGCTGGAGCTGCAGTCTGGGAAGGGGAGCTTGTTCCTGGCCATTCCCAAGGAGGGCAGGGGCAGGATCAGGGATCTCCTGCATGGAGATCCCAGCGCTGCCTGGGATGGACGTGGATCAGAGGCCCTTGGGACCTCCTGGATGTTGGATTTTTCTTGTAGGAAACCAGGATCTATAGCAAACATGGGGCACTGAGGGGTTGATGTGTTAACCCTGAGACAGCTGCAAAGTAGCTGATCCCAAGAAATGCTGTTTGATGGCTTTGGAGTGTCAGGAACGTGGAATATCCCTGGTTTGGGTGTGGCACAGTCTGTCAGCTGCAGACTTCCTGGGATTTGCACAATCCAGGGAATCACAGAGAGGTTTGGGTCAGAAGGGACATTAGGGATCACCTCATCCCATGGGCAGGGACACCTCCCACTGTCCCAGGTGGATCCAATCCCAATGTCCAGCCTGGCCTTGGGCACTGCCAGGGATCCAGGGGCAGCCCCAGCAAATCTGGGAAACCTCTGCCAGGATCCCTTGGACACACCTCAGGGTACACAGAGTGTCTGGATAGGATGGAGTTAAATAAGTTTTGATGTGAAATCAGTTCCAATGGATTTAGGATTTTCTTATGGCCAAAATCCATACGGGAACAGAGGGAGCTGCTTTCCTCTTTCACCTTTGTTGGGAGTGGCATCTTCTAAATAAAATTTTTACTTGGCCTTTTGCCCTTTCCTCCTGAGCTGCTGCACCTTTCAGGGTGAGGAATGGAACAGTCCAGGGAAAAGATTCCAGGGGAGCCACGTCCTGAGCAATCCCTCTGGAATGTTCTCATGGCAGGTGTTGGTTTGGCTCCACCCGCAGAGCTTCACTTCAGGCCACAGAACGTTCACCTCTGGGCACTGGGGGTTGTGCAGGGGCTGTCCTCGCCTCGCTGGAGCTGCACAAAGATGGGACAACTGGAATCTTTATCGGCGCTGGAAACAGGATTTGTGGGGCTTGAGGGATTTATTGGATTTCTCAAAGAAAGGGGGTTTGGTTTGTGTTTAGAGAACACTGATCATAGCACTGTTTAAAATAAGCAGCCAGGGGTTGAGGAGCTGGAGGTCAAAGCTGGGTCAGGGTTTGGGAGTGGAGCAAAGACCTCCAGGGATGATCCATCCAGGCTTGTGGTGGCCATTGCATCATCCCTGGAGAACCTGTGCAATCCCAATGAGTCATTTTCTCTAAAACTCCAAGTTCCAACCACAACCCCTGACCTCGAGGTGGGCAGTCATCAGTGGCCAGCTCCTCCTCTGCATTGTTTGGGATCCAGGACTACCTGAGCTCCCTAAAACCTCCTAAAACGTAGGAACAGTGGGTTCGAACTTGTTTTCCTTCTTGTGGCGAAGACCAAATTTCAAAAAGCCGAGAGGAGCTGAAAGGGAAGGGAAGCTGAGCCTCCGGCTGGGGCAGCCAGGGGTTTGGGAGCTGTGATTTGGGCTCTGATAACGCTCCCTGTGTGGCCCTGGGTGAGCTGTTAATCCAGAGGTGCCTCCCTGTGCCAAGCTGTCCCGCTGGAACCGGGCGATTTTAACAGCCCGTTAATGTAAATAGGGAATAATTCCCGGCTTTTTATGGATGTTTTGTTCACGACCAAGGGTGGCTGCAGTTCAGGGGAGATGCCCATTTTCCAGCCCCCCTTCATCTCACTCCTGGGAGATGTTTCTGACTCTTCCAAAGAGGATTTTTCTTGACTCATGGCCACGGCTGCGGCGCTCGGTGCCGCCAAGTTCAATGTTCTCCTGGATGGGATAAACGTGTTTATGGATTTCGATGGAACTGGGAAATTCTTGGAGTGCTGAACTTGCTGCCTTACGGGAAAAGGCATCAAGCTGTGACTCACGGAGGAGCCTGACCCTGGGGGAGAGGGTGGCCTTGGACACCAGGGCTTGGCTGAGTCAGAAAGGGTTTCTTGGTTGTCTCGGGCATGGGTTTATTTTGGGAATGATCCCAGGGCTGGTATCAGTTGGGGCCCTGAAGGATGAGACGTGGCCTCGGTGCCCCTCTCTGAATTTTCTCTCTTTGTTCCTCTGTATATTTACATTTTTTCCTCACCAAACCATTTCCAGGGTTAAGGGTTCTTTGTCTGTTCTCACTCCAGACCGAGGTGTTTGGGCAGCTTGGAAAGAACAGGATTTTTTACTGTAAAAGTCACTTCAAATGAGAAGATTTCAGTGCTCACAAAATGTGAGAGTTCAGCTCGCTGAGGCCAGCCAGGGCCCAGCGGTGTCAGTTCTGTGCTCTGGGTTTGTTCCAGGTGCAGAAACAGATCAAGGTGTAACAGTGATGATTTTCTCATCTCTAGGCTTTGAAACTCTGGCAATTCATGGACTCATGGAATGGCTTGGGATGGAAGGGATCTTAAATCCCATCCCACCCCATCCATGGGCAGGGACACCTCCAACTCTCCGAGGTGGATCCAAGCCCCAGTGTCCAACCTGGCCTTGGGCACTGCCAGGGATCCAGGGGCAGCCCCAGCAAATCTGGGAATTCCAGCCCAGGCAGCAATTCCTTGCCAAGATCCCAGCCCAATCTCCCCTTTCCCAGTGGGAGCCATTCCCTGGCTCCTGTCCCTCTGTCCCTTGTCCCCAGTCCCTCTCCAGCTCTCCTGGAGCCCCTCCAGGCCCTGCCAGGGGCTCTGAGCTCTGCCTGGAGCCTTCCCTTCTCCAGGGGAGCATTCCCAGCTCTGCCAGCCTGGCTCCAGAGCAGAGGGGCTCCAGCCCTGCAGCAGCTCCGGGGCCTCCTCTGGGCTCTCTGCAGCAGCTCCACGTCCTCCTGCTGTTGGCCCCAGGGCTGGGGCAGCTCTGCACGTGGGCTCTCACCTGAGGGAGGGGCACAGGGACACAATTCCCACCTTGCCCTTGGCATCAGCCCATAATGGGGCAGGGGGCTCTGGGCTGGGCCATTCCAGCCTCATCCCAACATCCCAAACCCCTCTCCCAGGACTGCTCTCCATCCTTTCTCCTCCCAGTCTGGATTTGTTGCCCTGATCCTGGTGCAGGACTTTGCACTTGTCCTTGTCCCTTGAGTCCAGCCCTGTCCTGCCAAGTGTAGCAGTTCTGGGTTTGATTTCCCTTTTCTTGCTGCCTTCAGTTGTACAAATTCCTGGATCCCATGTTTTTGTCAGCTTTCTGCCCTCTTTGCTTCTTCCCCCTTTCAGGAGTTTTCCTCACCTGTCTGCTCTCTGTCTTTCTGCTTTGTTGCTGTTCCCTCTTTTATTAATGTTTATTCCCTTCATTCCCTAAAGGATTGCAGATTCAATCAGTGGAAAATAATTGCCAGGATATTCTTCAGTCTCCTGCTCTCTCCAGATGTTCAGGTACTTTGCACTGGTCACTAATTCCCTCTCCTGGAGAATAACCTGGACTTAATTCCCAATTTTTTGGCTTTCTTTGGCCTCCTGGGGTTGATTTTGTAGCACTAAACTGCAAATCTGAGGACTTACACCTCACTAACCTTTGCTGTGCTTACAATTCATCTCCCCGATGGAAAAACTCCCAGTTTTCCAGTCTAGGCATCTGCTGGGGTTTGAAATGAGAGGTTTTCCAGCAAACTTCTGGAATTTGGATGTCAGAACCGAGTCCAGTCTTTCAGGTGGAGTCACACCAACATTTCTGTGGTTGTACCCCTGACCTGGACAAACTGCTCATCCAAAATGTGTTTTACCTGCCACTGGATTGCAATCCAAAGGGATCTGTGATCTCCACGGCTGTGATTCCATCACCTCTCTCAGCTGTTCACAGAATTCGAGATTTTTTTTCCCAGTTCTTCAGGGGAAAAAGAAATTATCGAATCCCCGAGTGGTTTGGGTTGGAAGGGACCAAAATCCCATCTCATTCCACCCCTTGCCATGGGCAGGGACACCTCCACTGTCCCAGAGTGCTCCATCCAACCTGGCCTTGAACACACCCAAAAATTCCCCTTTCAGAGGAAGAATCCAGTGAATTGTTTGAATGTTCCCAAAAAAAGAAATCAAGGAGAAACTGAACCAGCCCATTATTTCTGCGTGCATCTCTTGCTTCCCGTATCAGCCCCTGCACATCCTAACGCCAGATTTCCCTTTGTCAGCCCGAGCTTTTCCCTTCATTCCATTTGTCATGTCCCCTTTTTTCTTTTTTCCCTGTTTTTTTATGGCCTCTTTAACTCCCATCTGCGCCAGGTTTGCCTTTTAACCAGCGTGGCCGCCCCGCTCAGTTGTGGGATTGTGGCTTCTGGAGCATCTCGTTAAAATGTTCTTAAACAATTTTCAATTAGGCTTCATATTTTTCTGATTACGTTCTTTCTCCCCACTGATTTGCCTCCTAATTATTTTCAGCTTGATGGAACTGGTCCTCTTTAAGATGCTGTGTTTGTGTGGACTATTGGTGGTGCTGGTTCATTCCTAATTTTTAGATATTTATATATTTTTGCACAGTTGTGATCAAGTCATGGTTATTTGAGATTCGGCTGTCAAAAAAAAAAGTGGGAGAAGAAGTGGCTGCTGGTTGTAAAACTGAATTTTTCCAAGTGGGCACTGGCATTTAGGGGATGCTGATTTTGGGGTTTGTGGCGTTTAGGGGATGGTGGTTCTGGAATGAAGGGGTGAAGTCTCCAAGGCTTTGATGTCTGGACAAGCTCAGCTCCTGCTGAACTTGGTGTGGTTTGTTTGATCAGATAATTATGGGATGGTCTGGTGCAAAGGGACATTAAAGATCATCTGGTTCCACGGGCAGGGACACCTTCCACCATCCCAGGTGGATCCAATGCCCAACCTGGCCTTGGGATCCAGGGGCAGCCACAGCAAATCTGGGAATCTGTGCCAGAGGGAAGAGTTTCCCTTTATTATCCCATCTTAACAGAATCACAGAATCCCAGGATCGCTGAGGGTGGAAGAGCCCTCCAGGACCACCCAGTCCAAGCTGTGCCTGATGCCCACCTTGGCATGAGTGCCACATCCAGGAATTCCTTGGGCCCATCCTCCAGGGATGGAGATTCCAAACCTCCCTGGCCACTCCCAAGGCATGAGCACCCTTTCCATGGAGGAATCTCCACATGTCCTGGTTTCTGTGAATGAACTGGAAAAGGGAAGGAAAGCCCAAGTTCCTGTGGAAGGTGAGGGCAGCACCACTTGAGGCTGGGCCATGTCCCACCAGGGTCACCTGGGGACCTGGGGACCTCTGCTGTGGCCTCAGAGAGCCAGGAAAACAAACTGTGGTGGCTGTTGGGGTGGAATGAGCAGGGAAGGGCCAAATGGGAGCACCACCCACGGGAGAAATGGATTTGTAAAGAACTCTCAAAACCTGACAGAAAGCTCACACGGATTTGTACATCAGTGTGCAACACACATATGAGGTGTGTATTTAGGATGGCCATGGAATAGAGATGACGTTGTTGAGAGAGAGATTGAACTGGAAATAAGTTTTAACAAGTTTCAAAATGTGGCCTTGCAAAAGGATTGGATATTCTAGAGAATTAGGACTGTGAAAGATGGGGGCAAGGTGAGGGCAACACCACTTGAGGCTGGGCTGTGTCCCACCAGGGTGACCTGGGGACCTCTGCTGTGGCCTCAGAGAGCCAGGGAGCCAAACTGGGGTGGTTGTTGGGGTGGAACGAGCAGGGAAGGGCCAAATGGGAGCACCACCCATGGGAGAAATGGATTTGTAAAGAACTCTCAAAACCTGACAGGAAGCTCACACGGATTTGTACATCAGTGTGCAACACATGAGGTGTGTGGATTTAGGACCGCTATGGAATAGAGATGACATTGTTGAGAGAGAGATTGAACTGGAAATAAGTTGTAACAAGTTTCAAAATGTGGCCTTGCAAAAGGATTGGATATTCTAGAGAATTAGGACTGTGAAAGATGGGGCAAGGTGAGGGCAACACCACTTGAAGCTGGGCCGTGTCCCACCAGGGTGACCTGGGGACCTCTGCTGTGGCCTCAGAGAGCCAGGGAGCCAAACTGGGGTGGCTGTTGGGGTGGAACGAGCAGGGAAGATGGGAGCACCACCCATGGGAGAAATGGATTTGTAAAGAACTCTCAAAACCTGACAGAAAGCTCACACGGATTTGTACATCAGTGTGCAACACATAAGATGTGTGGATTTAGGACGGCCGTGGAATAGAGATGACGTTGTTGAGAGAGAGATTGAACTGGAAATAAGTTTTAACAAGTTTCAAAATGTGGCTTTGCAAAAAGTTTAGATATTTTAGAGAATTAGGACTGTGAAAGATGCATTGGAGCAGGACCACGTGGGGTAAAAATATCGGTGCTTGGTGTTAGAAGTGTTAGCATCATAGTGTGGCAAAAGCAAATAACCTAAAAAACATTTATAAGGTGTTGTAACCAGGAAATGGGCTGGCTTCTGGTAGAATGGTGTTGAGTTTTACATCTCTTCATCGAGACAGATAATGGAACAAAATCTTTTAAAGCGCCTCTCAGTCACCCCATCTCTGGGAAAACCAACACATCCCCAGGAGAGACACCTGGGAGAAGGAACCCCAATGTCTCCCCCACCATCCTGCCCCTCTCCCTGGCACTGTGCTCCCCAGACACCTCCAGGCTGAGCTCTCCCAGCCCTCGGGGCTGTTCTGGGCCGCTCCAGGGGCAGGATGATCCCAGTTACCCCCGGGATGACCTTTCCCCACAGCGGGATGGATCCCATCAGCGCCGACGTCGCCGCATCTGCAGCTGCTTAATGACCCCTTCACACAATGCTCTGCTCGGGGTCATCTGGTTCCAGTTTCACCAGAAACAGAAGGAAATGTTGGGAACATTACTTCCCTACATCCAGTTTCACTTGTTGTGGATGCTTGGAATACTTTGGAACCCACATCTTTGGGGTTTCCAGGGGGGGTTTGGCCGGCGAGCCCCGGCGACCATTTGAGATTTAGGGTTTTTTGTTTTTTTGATTCCAGAAGTGCCCTGGAGGTTGCATTGTAGGGCCTTTTCCTTATGCAAAACATAAAAGTGCTGCTTTTTTTCAAATTATAACCATATTTTTCATTAAAATCAGTTGGAGTCCCAATAAACAATCGACTCTGAAAAATTTTCCAAATGTTCTCTGCAGCACCGTTTCTATTTTTAATTATTTTTTTAAAAATGGTGTTTTTTTCTTAAAAAAAAAAAACAAACCAAAAAACACAGCTTGGCTTAGAATTTAAAGAAGCCATCTAGTAAATCATGAAAAATGCACATATATAGCTGCTTATTACAATATAATTAAAACCTACTGCACATGGAGTGTCAGAATCCCTCTGTCGCCGTGTCCGATGGCTTCTCCCGTTTGCCTTATCGTGGGAACTCCTCCTTTCTGCTCCCAACGCTTCCCAAAGCCTCTCCCAGCCTGTTTGTACATTTGTTTTATATAAATTCAGTGCTCTGATCCTATGGAGAGGGATGTGAAAAACTCTTCAAAGCAGGAGCCGCAGAAATTCCTTTTTTTTCTGGGCAGAGTTTCCCTCCCCATCACTCCTTGGGGTTGTCATTTTTTGATTTTATTGGGAATTTCATTGTTTTATTCTTACCTTAGCAGAAAGTGTGATCTTTATTTGCTATCCTAAAAACCCAACCCACAACTAAGAGCAAAACCTCAAAAGCTGTAATTTTTGATTTATACAAAGCAAGTTAAGGTGACTCGGTTAAATATTTAGGGTTAAAGTTTTTTATTGTGAGCTGGAGGTTGAGAAATATTTTAGGATATTCCTGCAGTGGAGCCAACTGTCCAAGGAAAACCATCCTTTAGGGAAAGAACCAGGTGCAGGGACAAATGGTGGTGATGGAGAACCTGCTCCTGGTGCGAAGAAAAGCTGAGTGAGAGGAGAAAAAGTGGAATTTATCCGTTTATCCATTTTTGTTCTGCTTTCATGTTTTCCATGGATCATTGCGGTGTCTACTCAGCTTGGGATGAGCCAGGGAATGACTCTGACTGATGTAACCCTGGGCAGGTGGGATGGACGGTGACATGTCCAGGTTTGGGCCTCAAAGTGGAAAACAATCGATTTAGATGGGATCTTGGCAAGGAATTCCTGGCTGGGAGGGTGGGCAGGGGCTGGGCTGGAATTCCCAGATTTGCTGGGGCTGCCCCTGGATCCCTGGCAGTGCCCAAGGCCAGGTTGGATCCACCTGGGACAGTGGGAGCTGTCCCTGCCCATGGATGGGATAGTGGGAATGGGATGGGGTTTAAGGTCCCTTCCCACCCAAACCATTCCATGATTCCCTGTAGATGTTGCCTGGGAGGATTTCCTCGCTGGGCCTGTGTCAGGGGCAGACCTGAGCTGGTGGAGTCGGGATTTTTGTCCTGCCTGGCCCTTCCCAGAGCCCTTGGCCAGGAGCAGCCGCTGCTGTGGGGGCAGAGCTTTGTCCCAGCCCGTCCCACGTGGTTCAGGTCATCCCCTCTGCCAACGGAGCCGTTCCAGCTCTCCTGGGCGCTGGCCTGGCCGGGCAGAGCGTGCCCAAGCCAAGGAATTCCTGGAGCTGGTGGCCAGCACTGGAGCCTCAGTGACATCCTCGCCATGGGAATCGCTGCCGTGCTTCCAAAGGGTGAGGGCAGAAAGGGAAATCACTGCAGTCAGGGCTTGCTCTGCTCCCAGTGACCCATCCCAGCTGTGGATGGGATAAATCCATGGAATTATTTGGCTTTTCCGCTGCTCCAGGGCAGTTCTGGTGTGGGACAGGTGTGAAAACCTTTGGAAAAGTATGTTTTCCATGGGTGTTGGGGATGGGCAGTGAAGGGTGGGAAGTTCCTGCTGCATTTTAACAAGGATTCATTTTTTCCTGAGGGACAGGGATGGCAAGTGGGAATCTTGGGCTGAGTCCTCAGGAGGACGTGACCTGTTCCAAAGGAGACCAGAAACTTGGGTTTGGGTCTCCTGGATTAGAAATTGTGGCTTTAATCAGCTCATTAAGCATCTGCAATTATCAACAAATACTAATTATGACTCGTGAGGGTCCAGCCCAATCCATTCCGGTTCTGCTGAGGCCCAAGCCCCTTTGTTCCAGGAGAGTTTTGGGATTGGCACTGAAGGCTCTGCAGAACCTCTCCTCCCTCTGAGCCCCTGCAGGGATTTCTCCTCTGCTCCTGGAGCCTCCCCCTCTCCTCTGGAGGGCGTTTGGGACTGAGGTGCCACCTGCAGCTGCGGGCAGGCTGCGCTGGGAGAGGGTGGGTGGGAGGAATTGCGCTGCCCTGTCGGGAGGACAGTCGTTCCCCGTGGTGATCCCGTTATCTTCCCTCGGCTCTGTAAATCCTGGGAGTGTGACAGGACCTCCCACCAGGATGGCAGCAGTTCCAGAGCCCTTGCTGGTGGCTCCCTCAGAAGATGAATGGTTTTCTGAAGTTTGCCTGAGCAACAGCTCAGTGACTTGTTCGGCTCCGAAGTGCCTTAACTCCGTTCCCTTTTTCCTTTCATTGTTTCCCTCCGGAGTTTCCCCCTTTGCAGTGGGCAGATCTTGCCAAACCCGGGATGGAGTCTCTGCTGAAAGCCCCCCAGAAGAGCAAAGCCCCGCTTTGCTGGGCTGGGAGGAACCTGGGATGACTTTTCTGGTGAGATTGGGATCTCTTTCAGCACATCCTCCCTCCTTGTGCCGAGCCCTTAATCGTGCCTGGCTGGGGAGCCTGAGGAATTTGGTAGGAACATCGTGGATGCTCCCAACCCTTTCACATTTTTACTGTTGACTTCTGTAGGGAACGAAGCATCCATCAAGGGGACAAGGATTTGTCATTGTTCCCCGAAAAAAGGGCAGTGGCATTGTTAAAGCCCAATGGGAACCCTTTGGAACGAGGAGCCTCCAGGGAGAAATGCAAATTTATATTGAGTTTTAGGACAGACATTGCCCAGAAGTCCCTTTTAAATCAGAAGATGGAAAGATTGTTTTATCTTTGGTAACTCTTTCCAGAGGACCTACAGAGCCGAGGCCATGAGCCGCAGCTTTTGGGGTGAGGAGCCGCAGTCACTTGTTTTCCGGGACTTCGTGGTGGGGCTGGGAGTTGATCCCAAGGCGTGGGCACGGGGCCCCTTTGGTCAGTGGGATTGGCCATTTGGAGTGGCAGTTGCCACCTTTTCTGGAGGGGAGAAGGGATGAAAGGAGTTTTATGTGGCTATTGAGGAGGTTTATTGATCCCAGATATGGTGGCTCCAGGATTGTGGGAAAACAAGGCCCCTTTATGGCAGGAGTAAATTGTGGGGATTGCTTCACTGGTCAGCCCATGAAGGAAGGGCTGGCTTGGGGCATGGGAATGGTTTTGGTCATGGATCAGATCAAATCCCCCTGCTGGGCCCCTTCTCCTGCTTCCAGATCTGTTCTCAATACAGACCACAGGAGTTGTTTACCAGAGTCCGCCGTGGCTTGTGTTGAGCTGCCCCGTGGGGTCCCAGTATCCCATCAAACCCCATCCCAGTTTGCCCACAGGCAGGCAAACTCCAGCCATGAGACTTCCCAGTCAGGAAGGAGATCAGGAGCAGGGATTGCTGTATCCTCATAAACAGGGAGGATTTTATGGCAGGGCCTGTGGTGAGGGACAACGAGGGCTGAGCTGGAGCAGCAGGAAAGTTGAATTAATGGGATATAAAGAGTAACTTCCTCAAGATGAGAGTGGTAAATCCCTGGCACAGCTGCCCAGGGAGGGGTGGATGCCACATCCCTGGAAACATTCCAGGCCAGGTTGGGCAGGATGTGATCCAGTGGAAGATGTCCCAGCCCACGGCAGGGTTTGGACTAAAGGACCTTTGTAGGTCCCTTCCAGCCCAGCCCAGTTTGGGATTCTATGAAATAAGGAATTTTCCCAAATTTTCTCAAGGCTGTTTTCTCCAGAGCGTGATATTCCAACATCTAATGGGGCATTTTGACCATGTTTTTTAGAGCTCCTGCATTCCTGGGATAACCGTGGTGTTTGACTGTTCCTCCTGGAGCTCTTGTGTGTGGGATGTGGATGAATCCCATCTCTCCTTCCTCTGGAATTCACACGCCTGTTGAGATATTTCTTCTACTCAGCATTTTAGGTCTTTCACCATTTTTACTCACCTTCCAGTCCCAAATTCCCTTGTCTCCAGAGATGATGTCACATCCTCAGTGGGACTTTTCCATCCCTCCTGATGAAGGCCCTGATCTTCCCTCTCCTTCCAGGGCTTCCCCTGGCGGCCTCTTTGTCCTCCTGAGCTCCAGCTCCCATTCCTGGCTGTCCCCACAACCTCCCAGGCCCTGCTGGTGGCTGAGGTGTGCATTCGCTTTTGCACCCTTGCACATTCCCACTTTTCCTCCTCTCCAGGTCTCTCTGTTCCCTTAGGCCTGGCCTAAGCCCTGCTCAGGGAACTGCTCCTTAAGCCAGGCTGGTTTTTTTTCAGGAAAGTTCATTGATCCCTTCCCTCAGCATTCCCTGCCGAGCACCAGGACCCTCAGTTTTCCTTCTTTTTCACATTTCCCACTCTGGAATTCAAATTTCCTCCCCCTGTGAGGAGGGCAGCCAACTTCCTTCCACTCCTTGTGGTGCCACATCCCAGGGTTATTTTTAAACCTGGATTTACTCCTGCTCATGGCTCCAGGCTGGGCAGGGCAGGAGCTGCCGTGGAGGGGCAGGAATCCTGCCTGGTGTCCCAAGGGATGCTTGGAAGAAGGCTTAGGAACAGCCTTCCATGTCCCTTGGGAGTGGTGAGGGGATGGTGTCCTTCCACAGGCTCTTCCTCTTGGGAATTTTCTTCTTCTTCTTCTGAAACTTTGGAATCTTTTGGATCTTCTCAATCTTCTCTGGAATATTCTTCTTGGGAATGATCTTCTGCTTCTTCTGGTTCTTCTTTGGAATCTTCTTCTTGGGAATCTTCCTCTTCTGAATCATCTTTGGAATCTTCTTTTTGGGAATCTTCCTCTTCTGAATCCTCTTCTGAATCATCTTTGAAATCTTCTTGAGAATCATCATAATCTTCTTCTTGGGAATCTTCTTCTTGGGAATCTTCTTCTTGGGAATCATCTTTTTCTTCTTCTTCTTTGAAGCCTTCTTTTTCTCCTTTGGAATTGTCTTTTTCTTCTTCGAAATCTTCTATCTTGGAATCTTCTTCTTTCACTGCTTCTACTTCTTAGCAATTTTCTTTTTTCTGATCTTGGCTTTCCTAGTTGTAAACGAATTTTCCTGTGTTTTCTTTTCCAGGACAGGGAGTTGCAGGAAGTTTTTGGTGGGATCTGTAGGTAGGATGTTGTTCCCATCCCTTTCTGGTGTTTCTCCTCTTGTCTCACAAAAATAACATGTTGGGATCCTCCTGCAGTGAGGGTGAGCTGCAAACCTCATGGAAAGGGAGCTATCCATGAAATCCTGATTCCAGGAAGGGGTTGCCTTAAACGCCAAAAAGAGCCATGGGAAGAAGAGTTTTCTGTCACATCTTTGGGGTGAAGGCCTCTTTGTAAAGATTTTGAGGAAGCTTTTCCTCCCTGACATGAAACTCTTGGGAATAGACCGAGAGGGCGTTCCTAAAATCAGGGAAGGGATTCATGGGAATGGTAGACATGGAATGGTTGGAGGGTTTTATTGTCAGGGCTAAAGATGCAAGAGAGTGAGGGAAAATCCTGGGCTGTGGAGTGCTGAGGAGAACTTTGTTAGTCTTTGGAAAAATATGGGATCCACTTAGAGGAGCAGGGATGTGTTTCTTCTCTCCCTCCCAGCCAGCAATTCCCTGCCAAGATCCCGGCCCAATCTCCCCTTTCCCAGTGGGAGCCATTCCCTGGCTCCTGTCCCTCTGTCCCTTGTCCCCAGTCCCTCTCCAGCTCTCCTGGAGCCCCTCCAGGGACTCTGAGGATTCCCTGGATTTTTCCCTTCTCCAAGGGAAACATTCCCAGCTCTCCCACAGCAGAAAGACTCCAGAATCCTGGAATGGTTTTGGTGGGAAGTGACCTTAAATGCCACCCCATTCCACCCCATCCATGTTCAGGGACAATTCCCACTGTCCCAGAGTGCTCCGAGGTCAGTCCAGGCCTTGATAAAGTCCTTGAAATCTCCTACAGAATTCCATGAGCTCTTTTCCCACTCTCCCAACATTTAACTGGAGCCTTCCTCGCTCCTCCTTTCCCGGAGGTGTGACAAGAGCCAGAGCCTGGTTTCTGAGGTGCACTTGGCAAGTCCACCATTCCCCACATGCCGTGGATTTCCCCTAAATCCAGGTATCCAAAATGCTCCCCAAGTTTTACATCTCAACCTCGGGAAGAAAGATCCGGCCGAGAATTCCCCCCGATCATTCCGGGCCGGCTCCCGTGGCACAGTGGGGTTTTACAAAGTGTTTTTAAAGGGTGGCTGGAAGAGGGAAAGGTCCCAGACGTTTTCCTGTTGCTCCCTCGGCGTTCCAGGCCAAGCAGGACCTCAATTAGCGGGGCAGTAACGAGGCAGTGTCTGCCTGGCCCGAGCCGGAGCCTTGCACTTCATCACTCCTAACTCGTTGCAGTAGCTCCACAGAGTCCTCACAAATCTTTGGGGCCGAGCGAGAAATTAGGAGCACATTTTTGGTGTTTCCTCGCATGGCAGCTGGGCTGGGAGCTCCTTATTCTTCATTAGTGTCAGACTCGGCAGCTCCAGGAGCTCTCGGGCTCCGGGCTTGGGACAGGGGCATCATCCACGGCCAGATTTTCCTGAATATCCCTCTGGGACTGTGCAAAACCTGTGGTTCCAGTCACAAAGCAGGGAAAAGGGGATTTATAAACCCTGCAGGACAAAGCTCTTGAGGTTCCCAACCTTTTGAAGCATCCACACGCCCATCACCTTAAAGCGGGAGGGATTTGGGAGCAGGGAATGAGGCTGGAATGTGGAGCCAGCCCTGAAATGAGCTCCAAGGCTTTGGGATGAAATCCTGGTTAATATTTCTTCAGTGCTTTCTCTTGAAGCATCTCCAAAGCGTTTGAAGAACATTATTAAGACTTTGGGAGAAGGGAGGATCTCTCTTTTCCACTCCACTTGGAAAGGGAAGAAAAGGCAGCTTGGAATTTATTTGGAGGATGAGGAGGCTCCAGGTCCTTGAAGATTTTTCTGATTATTTGCAGAAGGAACCTTTGGTTGTTCTGCCAGGGCTCTCCCAGTCACTGTGATGGGGGAAAATAAAGGACATTTTAGGTGGGATTCTTCCTGCATCCGTTCCTGGGAGCTCTGGGCAATTCCCAGCAGTGCTGCACGTGGACTGGGGAAAGGCAGGAAGGTGGTTTTGGGGCTGCCTGCTGTTTTCTTCTGTCATTTTCTTAATCAGCTGTCACCTGATTGCCTAAAATAATCCAAATTCTGTGGTTCTGAGGTGAACAGGGAACAAATATCCTGGGGTGAAATCCCCAGGGTTAAGAGAACTCTTCCCTTTCTCAGTAGGGAAACGAAATTTAGGATGCTGAACATAGGAATTATGGAGCTCAGGTTTTTTATTCCCTTTGATCCCAGCTGTGCCCAAAGGCTTGGGGGTTGTTCCTGCCCTTGGGAGCTGTGGGTGGAACTCACACATGGGCAGGTGAATGTTGGGTTTTTCCTTTTTTTAACCCCCATTTTGCCCCATTTCCTGCAATCAGTCCCATTAGGACTCCATCCACCCATCCCATCCCATCCCATCCCCCATCCCATCCCATCCCATCCCATCCCATCCCATCCCATCCCATCCCATCCCATCCCATCCCATCCCATCCCATCCCACAGGGTTCCTCTGTCCCTGCTGCAGGCCAGCTTGTCCTGCAGTGAGGAGCAATCCCAGGAGGGAATTTGGGACATCCACGATGTCCATGTCAGCCAAGATGGAGCTGCTCCAGAGCCTCGGCTCCAGACACATCCCTGTCCTGCAGTGGGGCAGCAAAGGCAGCTGGGATTTCACTGGGATGAATTCCTCTGAAGCTGATGGGAAAATGTCAGGGGTTGGGTGTGGTGACGTTGGCTGAGCTCGTTCTTTATCTCATGTGTTCGTATCCAAAGGCATTCAGAATCCCAGAATGGATTGGGATGGAAGGGACCTTAAAAGCTCCTCCATCCCACCCCATCCATGACCAGGACACCTCCCACTGTCCCAGGTGGAGCCAAACTTGGGCCTGGCCTTGGGGGTGGCCAGGGAAGATGGGCAGCCACCACCAATGGGGGAATTCCAGCCCAAGAAATTCCTTGCCAAGATCCCAGCCCAATCTCCCCTTTCCCAGTGGGAGCCATTCCTAAGCTCCTGTCCCTCTGTCCCTTGTCCCCAGTCCCTCCAGCTCTCCTGGAGCCCCTTCAGGGCTCTGAGCTCTCCATGGATTTTTCCCTTCTCCAGGGGAACATCCCAAACCCCTCTCCCAGGGCTATTCTCCATCCTTTCTCCTCCCAGCCTGGATTTTTGGAGCAGGATTTCCTGGGGGGTGCAGCTCCAGGCCCTGGCCTGGCTGGAACATAGTGTGGCCTTTGCCAAATAACCTAAAAACATTTTAAGGTGTTCTGCTCCCAAAACTTTTCCCAGCTGGAATTCTCTCCCTCTGTTCCCTTGGATCAAGGCAGTGCTGGAGCCTCTGAGCTCTTTTGGGGGTCACGTTCACACCTTGTCTGGGGTGCAGCCCCATTAACTCAGATGGAGGCACCTGGGAGTCAAAACCCTTTGAATTTTGTCCTTCTGCTTCTCTTCCCAACCCCATCCCCCCAGACACCTCAGGGAGAATCTCCCTGTAAAAGGGATTTTGTTTTATCCTGCTCCAGTAGCAGGTGGAGTTGGTCACCTGGCAGAGGGGATGGCTCCCCAAAGCTGCTCATTCCCAGGGCTGGGCAGGGATGCCACACGTGTGGCACCTGGGGACTCCAGGAGGACCTCCCAGCTCCACTTTCCCTTTTAAAAGGCCCATAAACGAAAAATTGGAAAGGGCTGAGGGGAGGTGAGATTTTTTGTGGATTTTTTTTTATTTGCAGAGTTAGGTTTTTTTTATCCTTAATAGATTTATAATACGTAGCTCCCTTGATTTGTTTCCATAAAATTAGGGTTTTTGTTTTCAAATGGAAAAAAAGTGCCCTGGAGGAACCACCTTGGCCAAGGCTTTCGTTATACAAAACAGGAAAGGTGCACTAGTTTTTTTTCAAATTATAACCAGGTTTTTCTCCCAGTTAAAATCAGTTGAGGGATATAATAAACAATCTACTCTGAAAAAATTTTCAAAAGGTTTCTGCACTTTCTATTTTAATTATTTTTTTAAATTTTGGGTTTTTTTTAAAAACAAAAAAAACAAGCTTAAATTTATTTTGGGCCATCTAGTAAATCATGAAAAATGTGATATGCAAGTCTTATTACAATATAATTAAAACTACTGCAGGAGGGGTGGTCAGGATCCCTCTGTGGCCAAGGTGTCTGGGGGTGGCTCTCTCCCGTTTGCCTTATCCTAGGAACTCCTCCTTTCTGCTCCCAACATTTCCAAGCCTCTCCCAGCCTGTTTGTACAGGGTTTTTATATAAATTCAGTGCTCTGATCCTATAGAGAGGAATGTGAAAAACTCTTCTGGGAGCGCAGAAATTCCTTTTTTCTGGGCAGAGTTTCCCTCCCCATCACTCCTTGGGGTTGTCATTTTTTGATTTTATTGGGAATTTCATTGTTTTATTCTTACCTTAGCAGAAAGTGTGATCTTTATTTGCTATCCTAAAAACCCAACCCACAACTAAGAGCAAAACCTCAAAAGCTGTAATTTTTGATTTATGCAAAGCGAGTTAAGGTGACTCGGTTAAATATTTAGGGTTAAAGTTTTTTTATTGTGAGCTGGAGGTTGAGAAATATTTTAGGATATTCCTGCAGTGGAGCCAACTGTCCAAGGAAAACCATCCTTTAGGGAAAGAACCAGGTGCAGGGACAAATGGTGGTGATGGAGAACCTGCTCCTGGTGGAAAGAAAAGCTGAGTGAGAGGAGAAAAAGTGGAATTTATCCGTTTATCCATTTTGTTCTGCTTTCATGTTTTCCATGGATCATTCCGGTGTCTACTCAGCTTGGGATGAGCCAGGGGAATGACTCTGACTGATGTAACCCTGGGCAGGTGGGATGGACGGTGACATGTCCAGGTTTGGGCCTCAAAGTGGAAAACAATCGATTTAGATGGGATCTTGGCAAGGAATTCCTGGCTGGGAGGGTGGGCAGGGGCTGGGCTGGAATTCCCAGATTTGCTGGGGCTGCCCCTGGATCCCTGGCAGTGCCCAAGGCCAGGTTGGATCCACCTGGGACAGTGGGAGGTGTCCCTGCCCATGGATGGGGTGGGAATGGGATGGGGTTTAAGGTCCCTTCCCACCCAAACCATTCCATGATTCCCTGTAGATGTTGCCTGGGAGGATTTCCTCGCTGGGCCTGTGTCGGGGGCAGAGCTGAGCTGGTGGAGTCGGGAATTTTGTCCTGCCTGGCCCTTCCCAGAGCCCTTGGCCAGGAGCAGCCGCTGCTGTGGGGGCAGAGCTTTGTCCCAGCCCGTCCCACGTGGTTCAGGTCATCCCCTCTGCCAACGGAGCCGTTCCAGCTCTCCTGGGCGCTGGCCTGGCCGGGAAGAGCGTGCCCAAGCCAAGGAATTCCTGGAGCTGGTGGCCAGCACTGGAGCCTCAGTGACTTCCTCACCATGGGAATCGCTGCTGTGCTTCCAAAGGGTGAGGGCAGAAAGGGAAATCGCTGCAGTCAGGGCTTGTTCTGCTCCCAGTGACCCATCCCAGCTGTGCATGGGATAAATCCATGGAATTATTTGGCTTTTCCGCTGCTCCAGGGCAGTTCTGGTGTGGGACAGGTGTGAAAACCTTTGGAAAGTCTGTTTTCCATGGGTGTTAGGGATGGGCAGTGAAGGGTGGGAAGTTCCTGCTGGATTTTAACAAGGATTCATTTTTTCCTGAGGGACAGGGATGGCAAAGTGGGAATCTTGGGCTGAGTCCTCAGGAGGACACGACCTGTTCCAAAGGAGACCAGAAACTTGGGTTTGGGTCTCCTGGATTAGAAATTGTGGCTTTAATCAGCTCATTAAGCATCTGCAATTATCAACAAATACTAATTATGACTCGTGAGGGTCCAGCCCAATCCATTCCGGTTCTGCTGAGGCCCAAGCCCCCTTTGTTCCAGGAGAGTTTTGGGATTGGCACTGAAGGCTCTGCAGAACCTCTCCTCCCTCTGAGCCCCCTGCAGGGATTTCTCCTCTGCTCCTGGAGCCTCCCCTCTCCTCTGGAGGGCGTTTGGGACTGAGGTGCCACCTGCAGCTGAGGGGGCAGGCTGCGCTGGGAGAGGGTGGGTGGGGAGGAATTGCGCTGCCCTGTCGGGAGGACAGTCGTTCCCCGTGGTGATCCCGTTATCTTCCCTCGGCTCTGTAAATCCTGGGAGTGTGACAGGACCTCCCACCAGGATGGCAGCAGTTCCAGAGCCCTTGCTGGTGGCTCCCTCAGAAGATGAATGGTTTTCTGAAGTTTGCCTGAGCAACAGCTCAGTGACTTGTTCGGCTCCGAAGTGCCTTAACTCCGTTCCCTTTTTCCTTTCATTGTTTCCCTCCGGAGTTTCCCCCTTTGCAG
Source organism: Emberiza elegans (assembly GCA_024865655.1). NCBI lineage: Eukaryota > Metazoa > Chordata > Aves > Passeriformes > Fringillidae > Emberiza > Emberiza elegans. The sequence continues at coordinate 1,147,026 of JALJVW010002400.1, forward strand.
TGGGCAGATCTTGCCAAACCCGGGATGGAGTCTCTGCTGAAAGCCCCCCAGAAGAGCAAAGCCCCGCTTTGCTGGGCTGGGAGGAACCTGGGATGACTTTTCTGGTGAGATTGGGATCTCTTTCAGCACATCCTCCCTCCTTGTGCCGAGCCCTTAATCGTGCCTGGCTGGGGAGCCTGAGGAATTTGGTAGGAACATCGTGGATGCTCCCAACCCTTTCACATTTTTACTGTTGACTTCTGTAGGGAACGAAGCATCCATCAAGGGGACAAGGATTTGTCATTGTTCCCCGAAAAAAGGGCAGTGGCATTGTTAAAGCCCAATGGGAACCCTTTGGAGCAGGGCCTCAGGGAGAAATGCAAATTTATATTGAGTTTTAGGACAGACATTGCCCAGAAGTCCCTTTTAAATCAGAAGATGGAAAGATTGTTTTATCTTTGGTAACTCTTTCCAGAGGACCTACAGAGCCGAGGCCATGAGCCGCAGCTTTTGGGGTGAGGAGCCGCAGTCACTTGTTTTCCGGGACTTCGTGGTGGGGCTGGGAGTTGATCCCAAGGCGTGGGCACGGGGCCCCTTTGGTCAGTGGGATTGGCCATTTGGAGTGGCAGTTGCCACCTTTTCTGGAGGGGAGAAGGGATGAAAGGAGTTTTATGTGGCTATTGAGGAGGTTTATTGATCCCAGATATGGTGGCTCCAGGATTGTGGGAAAACAAGGCTCCCTTTATGGCAGGAGTAAATTGTGGGGGATTGCTTCACTGGTCAGCCCATGAAGGAAGGGCTGGCTTGGGGCATGGGAATGGTTTTGGTCATGGATCAGATCAAATCCCCCCTGCTGGGCCCCTTCTCCTGCTTCCAGATCTGTTCTCAATACAGACCACAGGAGTTGTTTACCAGAGTCCGCCGTGGCTTGTGTTGAGCTGCCCCGTGGGGTCCCAGTATCCCATCAAACCCCATCCCAGTTTGCCCACAGGCAGGCAAACTCCAGCCATGAGACTTCCCAGTCAGGAAGGAGATCAGGAGCAGGGATTGCTGTATCCTCATAAACAGGGGAGGATTTTATGGCAGGGCCTGTGGTGAGGGACAACGAGGGCTGAGAGCTGGAGCAGCAGGAAAGTTGAATTAATGGGATATAAAGAGTAACTTCCTCAAGATGAGGGTGGTAAATCCCTGGCACAGCTGCCCAGGGAGAGCTGGATGCCCCATCCCTGGAAACATTCCAGGCCAGGTTGGGCAGGGTGTGATCCAGTGGAAGATGTCCCAGCCCACGGCAGTGTTTGGACTAAAGGACCTTTGTAGGTCCCTTCCAGCCCAGCCCAGTTTGGGATTCTATGAAATAAGGAATTTTCCCAAATTTTCTCAAGGCTGTTTTCTCCGGAACGTGATATTCCAACATCTAATGGGGCATTTTGACCATGTTTTTTAGAGCTCCTGCATTCCTGGGATAACCATGGTGTTTGACTGTTCCTCCTGGAGCTCTTGTGTGTGGGATGTGGATGAATCCCATCTCTCCTTCCTCTGGAATTCACACGCCTGTTGAGATATTTCTTCTACTCAGCATTTTAGGTCTTTCACCATTTTTACTCACCTTCCAGTCCCAAATTCCCTTGTCTCCAGAGATGATGTCACATCCTCAGTGGGACTTTTCCATCCCTCCTGATGAAGGCCCTGATCTTCCCTCTCCTTCCAGGGCTTCCCCTGGTGGCCTCTTTGTCCTCCTGAGCTCCAGCTCCCATTCCTGGCTGTCCCCACAACCTCCCTGGCCCTGCTGGTGGCTGAGGCGTGGATTCACTTTTGCACCCCTCCACATTCCCACTTTTCCTCCTCTCCAGGTCTCTCTGTTCCCTTAGGCCCGGCCTAAGCCCTGCTCAGGGAACCGCTCCTTAAGCCAGGCTGGTTTTTTTCAGGAAAGTTCATTGATCCCTTCCCTCAGCATTCCCTGCCGAGCACCAGGACCCTCAGTTTTCCTTCTTTTCCACATTTCCCACTCTGGAATTCAAATTTCCTCCTCCTGTGAGGAGGGCAGCCAACTTCCTTCCACTCCTTGTGGTGCCACATCCCAGGGTTATTTTTAAACCTGGATTTACTCCTGCTCATGGCTCCAGGCTGGGCAGGGCAGGAGCTGCCGTGGAGGGGCAGGAATCCTGCCTGGTGTCCCAAGGGATGCTTGGAAGAAGGCTTAGGAACAGCCTTCCATGTCCCTTGGGAGTGGTGAGGGGATGGTGTCCTTCCACAGGCTCTTCTTCCTCTTGGGAACCATTTTCTTCCTCTTGGGAATATTCTTCTTCTGAAACTTTGGAATCTTTTGGATCTTCTCAGTCTTCTCTGGAATCTTCTTCTTGGGAATAATCTTCTGCTTCTTCTGGTTCTTCTTTGGAATCTTCTTCTTGGGAATCTTCCTCTTCTGAATCTTCTTCTGAATCATCTTTGAAATCTTCTTCTTGAGAATCATCATAATCTTCTTCTTGGGAATCTTCTTCTTGGGAATCTTCTTCTTGGGAATCATCTTTTTCTTCTTCTTCTTTGAAGCCTTCTTTTTCTCCTTTGGAATTGTCTTTTTCTTCTTCGAAATCTTCTATCTTGGAATCTTCTTCTTTTACTGCTTCTACTTCTTAGCAATTTTCTTTTTTCTGATCTTGACTTTCCCAGTTGCAAACGAATTTTCCTGTGTTTTCTTTTTCCAGGGAGTTGCAGGAAGTTTTTGGTGGGATCTGTAGGTAGGATGTTGTTCCCATCCCTTTCTGGTGTTTCTCCTCTTGTCTCACAAAAATAACATTTTGGGATCCTCCTGCAGTGAGGGTGAGCTCTCCCTGGAAAGGGAGCTATCCATGAAATCCTGATTCCAGGAAGGGGTTGCCTTAAGCACCAAAAAGAGCCATGGGAAGAAGAGTTTTCTGTCACATCTTTGGGGTGAAAGCCTCTTTGTAAAGATTTTGAGGAAGCTTTTCCTCCCTGACATGAAACTCTTGGGAATAGACCGAGAGGGCGTTCCTAAAATCAGGGAAGGGATTCATGGGAATGGTAGACATGGAATGGTTGGAAGGTTTTATTGTCAGGGCTAAAGATACAAGAGAGTGAGGGAAAATCCTGGGCTGTGGAGTGCTGAGGAGAACTTTGTTAGTCTTTGGAAAAATATGGGATCCACTTAGAGGAGCAGGGATGTGTTTCTTCTCTCCCTCCCAGCCAGCAATTCCCTGCCAAGATCCCAGCCCAATCTCCCCTTTCCCAGTGGCAGCCATTCCCTGGCTCCTGTCCCTCTGTCCCTTGTCCCCAGTCCCTCTCCAGCTCTCCTGGAGCCCCTCCAGGGACTCTGAGGATTCCCTGGATTTTTCCCTTCTCCAGGGGAACATTCCCAGCTCTCCCACAGCAGAAAGACTCCAGAATCCTGGAATGGTTTTGGTGGGAAGTGACCTTAAATGCCACCCCATTCCACCCCATCCATGTTCAGGGACAATTCCCACTGTCCCAGAGTGCTCCGAGGTCAGTCCAGGCCTTGATAAAGTCCTTGAAATCTCCTACAGAATTCCATGAGCTCTTTTCCCACTCTCCCAACATTTAACTGGAGCCTTCCTTGCTCCTCCTTTCCCGGAGGTGTGACAAGAGCCAGAGCCTGGTTTCTGAGGTGCACTTGGCAAGTCCACCATTCCCCACATCCCGTGGATTTCCCCTAAATCCAGGTATCCAAAATGCTCCCCAAGTTTTACATCTCAACCTCGGGAAGAAAGATCCGGCCGAGAATTCCCCCCGATCATTCCGGGCCGGCTCCCGTGGCACGGTGGGGTTTTACAAAGTGTTTTTTAAAGGGTGGCTGGAAGAGGGAAAGGTCCCAGACGTTTTCCTGCTGCTCCCTCGGCGTTCCAGGCCGAGCAGGACCTCAATTAGCGGGGCAGTAACGAGGCAGTGTCTGCCTGGCCCGAGCCGGAGCCTTGCACTTCATCACTCCTAACTCGTTGCAGTAGCTCCACAAAGTCCTCACAAATCTTTGGGGCCGAGCGAGAAATTAGGAGCACATTTTTGGTGTTTCCTCGCATGGCAGCTGGGCTGGGAGCTCCTTATTCTTCATTAGTGTCAGACTCGGCAGCTCCAGGAGCTCTCGGGCTCCGGGCTTGGGACAGGGGCATCATCCACGGCCAGATTTTCCTGAATATCCCTCTGGGACTGTGCAAAACCTGTGGTTCCACTCACAAAGCAGGGAAAAGGGGATTTATAAACCCTGCAGGACAAAGCTCTTGAGGTTCCCAACCTTTTGAAGCATCCACACACCCATCACCTTAAAGCAGGAGGGATTTGGGAGCAGGGAATGAGGCTGGAATGTGGAGCCAGCCCTGAAATGAGCTCCAAGGCTTTGGGATGAAATCCTGGTTAATATTTCTTCAGTGCTTTCTCTTGAAGCATCTCCAAAGCGTTTGAAGAACATTATTAAGACTTTGGGAGAAGGGAGGATCTCTCTTTTCCACTCCACTTGGAAAGGGAAGAAAAAGGCAGCTTGGAATTTATTTGGAGGATGAGGAGGCTCCAGGTCCTTGAAGATTTTTCTGATTATTTGCAGAAGCGAATCTTTGGAGTTGTTCTGCCAGGGGCTCTCCCAGTCACTGTGATGGGGGAAAATAAAGGACATTTTTAGGTGGGATTCTTCCCTGCATCCGTTCCTGGGAGCTCTGGGCAATTCCAGCAGTGCTGCACGTGGACTGGGACGAGGCAGGAAGGTGGTTTTGGGGCTGCCTGCTGTTTTCTTCTGTCATTTTCTTAATCAGCTGTCACCTGATTGCCTAAAATAATCCAAATTCTGTGGTTCTGAGGTGAACAGGGAACAAATATCCTGGTGAAATCCCCAGGGGTTAAGAGAACTCTTCCCTTTCTCAGTAAGGAACGAAATTTAGGATGCTGAACATAGGAATTATGGAGCTCAGGTTTTTTATTCCCTTTGATCCCAGCTGTGCCCAAAGGCTTGGGGGTTGTTCCTGCCCTTGGGAGCTGTGGGTGGAACTCACACATGGGCAGGTGAATGTTGGGTTTTCCTTTTTTTCCCCTTTTTTCCCCATTTCCTGCAATCAGTGCCATCTCTGCCACCCATCCCATCCCATCCCATCCCATCCCATCCCATCCCATCCCATCCCATCCCATCCCATCCCATCCCATCCCATCCCATCCCATCCCATCCCATCCCACAGGGTTCCTCTGTCCCTGCTGCAGGCCAGCTTGTCCTGCAGTGAGGAGCAATTCCCAGGAGGAATTTGGGACATCCACGATGTCCATGTCAGCCAAGATGGAGCTGCTCCAGAGCCTCGGCTCCAGACACATCCCTGTCCTGCAGTGGGGCAGCAAAGGCAGCTGGGATTTCACTGGGATGAATTCCTCTGAAGCTGATGGGAAAATGTCAGGGTTGGGTGTGGTGACGTTGGCTGAGCTCGTTCTTTATCTCATGTGTTCGTATCCAAAGGCATCTCAGAATCCCAGAATGGATTGGGATGGAAGGGACCTTAAAGCTCCTCCATCCCACCCCATCCATGGCAGGGACACCTCCCACCGTCCCAGGTGGATCCAACCTGGCCTTGGGCACTGCCAGGGATCCAGGGGCAGCCCCAGCCAATCTGGGAATTCCAGCCCAGCCAGCAATTCCTTGCCAAGATCCCAGCCCAATCTCCCCTTTCCCAGTGGGAGCCATTCCCTGGCTCCTGTCCCTCTGTCCCTTGTCCCCAGTCCCTCTCCAGCTCTCCTGGAGCCCCTTCAGGGGCTCTGAGCTCTCCATGGATTTTTCCCTTCTCCAGGGGAACATCCCAAACCCCTCTCCCAGGGCTGCTCTCCATCCTTTCTCCTCCCAGCCTGGATTTTTGGCTGGGATTTCCCTGTCCCGGGTGCAGCTCCAGGCCCTGGCCTGGCTGAACCTCGTGGCCTTTTGCTCGCCCACCTCTGAGGGTTTCGTGTTCTGCTCCCAAAACTTTTCCCAGCTGGATTTCTCTCCCCTCTGTTCCCTTGGATCAAGGCAGTGCTGGAGCCTCTGAGCTCCTTGGGGGGTCACGTTCACACCTTGTGAAAAGCAGGTGCAGCCCCATTAACTCCAGATGGAGGCAGAGCAGTCAAAACCCTTCGGAATTTTGTCCTTCAAGCTTCCCTTCCCAACCCCATCCCGCAGGGGGAGGAGAATTCCCTGTAAAAAAGGGATTTTTGTTTTATCCTGCTCCAGTAGCAGGTGGAGTTGGTCACCTGGCAGAGGGGATGGCTCCATAAAGCTGCTCATTCCCCAGGGCTGGGCAGGGATGCCACACGTGTGGCACTCGTGGGGACTCCAGGAGGACCTCCCAGCTCCACTTTCCCCTTTTAAAAGGCCCATAAACGAAAATTGGAAAGGGCTGGAGGGGAGGTGTGAGATTTTTTCCGGGTTTTTTTTTTATTTGCAGAGTTAGGTTTTTTTTTATCCTTAATAGATTTATAATACGCAGCTCCCTTGATTTGTTTCCATAAAATTAACCAGTAAATTTCAAATGGAAAAAAAGGCCCCTAATAGGAACCACCTTGGCCAAGGCTGAAACGTTGCTGTGTTCAGGAAAGGTGCACCAGGGCATTTTTCCCTCTGCCAGGTTTTCTCCCGGAGTGCCACATGTTGGAGGGATATAAAACTTTTACTAACGAGAACTTGGAGGATTCTGACTTTCTAATTGCCCTTTTTCAATTTTTTGTTTTTTTTTTTCCTGGTACAAGCTGCTGTTTATTTTGGGCTCTTAAAAACTGGGGCTGTGATTTGCAAGTCTGGGAGTTTCAAACCTGGGGCAAGGAGGGGTGGGGAGGATCCAGACTGGTGGCCAAGGAAGGGCTGGGGGTGGCTCTGCTGATTCTTCTTGGGATTTGCATCCTGTGAATCCTGTCCTTGGCACCGGGGTTGGGATCATTTGGATTTTGTTCTTTTTAATATTTTTAAAGGGTTTTTTTTGAGGCAGGATTTCGTTGTGGTGTCCACAGAATAAGGAATAAGGCCAGGCTGTTCCTGCTGGGAGCATCCCAGGTGTGTTGGGATGAGGGATTTTGGTCACAGGTGGGACTGGAGGGTCTGGAAGGACTTTTCCAACCTTACTGATTGTGGATTCTGGGATCTGCCTAAATCCCAAGTTATTGCTGGTTGGGATGTTCATGGAATGGGTTGGGTGGGAAGGGACCTTAAATCCCATCCAGTGCCACCCCCTCCCACTAATCCCAGGTGGATCCAGCCTGGCCTTGGGCACTGCCAGGGACCCAGGGGCAGCCCCAGAAAATCTGGGAATTCCAGCCCAGCCCCTGCCCACCCTCCCAGCCAGCAATTCCTGGCCAAGATCCCAGCCCAATCTCCCCTTTCCCAGTGGCAGCCATTCCCTGGCTCCTGTCCCTCTGTCCCTTGTCCCCAGTCCCTCTCTTTAGGGTCTCTGAGGATTCCCTGGAATTTTCCCTTCTCCAGGGGAACAGTTTATGTTGGAAGGGACCTCAAAGTCCATCCCATTCCAACCCCAACACCTTCCCCTATCCCAGGGTGCTCCAAACCCCATCCAGCCCTTCCTTGGACACTCCCAGGGCTGCAAAAATGGGAATTGTTGGGGATCCAGCGCAGCAAAAATGGGAATTTTGGGGATCCAGGACAGCACAAATGGGAATTGGGAATTCAGGGCAGCAAAACCAGGAATTGTTGGAGATCCAGGGCAGCACAAATTGGAATTGTTGGGGAGCCAGAGCAGCACAGATGGGAATTGGGAATTCAGGGCAGCAAAACCAGGAATTGTTGGAGATCCAAAGCAGCACAAATTGGAATTTTGGGGATCCAGGGCAGCACGAATGGGAATTGTTGGGGATCCAGGGCAGCACAAATTGGAATTTTGGGGATCCAGGGCAGCACGAATGGGAATTGTTGGGGATCCAGGACAGCACAAATTGGAATTTTGGGGATCCAGGGCAGCACAGGTGGGAATTGTTGAGGATCTAGGGCACACAAATGGGAATTGTTGGGGATCCAGGGCAGCACAAATTGGAATTTTGGGGATCTAGGGCACACAAATGGGAATTGTTGGGGATCCAGGACAGCACAGATGGGAATTTTGGGGATCTAGGGCACACAAACGGGAATTGTTGGAAATCCAGGACAGCACAGATGGGAATTTTGGGGATCCAGGGCAGCACAGATGGGAATTGTTGGGGTCCTGCTGCCACAGCAGTGCCCTTGTCCTGCCCAGGGAATAGTGAACTGTGGGATCCATGGAATTAGGCCTGGATTAAACCCTGTTTGGGCACGGTGCTCATCCCTCCTAGAGCGAGATCCGGGCTCTGTCCTCTGGGGTTTCCTTGAGTTGAGCGTGGTCCTGGCTGGGCTGAGCTCAGGCCGAGCCTGGTTAGGCCGAGCCTGGGGCCCTCCTGCGTGGCTGGGACAGAGGGAGAAGCCAGAGAGGGAAAGAAAAGGAAAATCCAACCCTTGCAGGGCTTCTTTAATGGCTCAAAAAGCTCTTTGTAGTTTCCCCAGACGCCTTTAGAGGGCAGATCACGCCCGGGGAATGAATAACGGGTTTGGGAGGTGCTGGATGTTCCTGGTGCTGGATTCCTAAGGCTGGAGCACTCAGAACATGGAGAGATTTTTTTTTTATTTTTTTTAAAGCATAATTTGAATTCTGCAATAACTTGTGGTGCTTTCAAGGGTGACCATGAAGTGAATTTACAGCAGCGAGATGAGATCAGGTTTTGATTTATCGCTGCGGACTTAAAATCTTTTTAGGCTCAGTCCTAAAAATTGTGGTGTGAGTGAAATATTAGTGATGGATGCAGGGAGAAAAATCCTGGGAACATACTGTGGGAGAGGAGAATTATGTAATGTGTTGACTAAGTTCATTTTTATGTTAAAAAAGACCACAAAAAGTGGTTTCAGTTGGGAGAGTTGGTTTTGGAGAGCAGTGCTGAGTGCTGAATGTATAATTTCATTTTTCTCTGCTGTAATCTCTTCTCTAAATCCCCAACCCTCACGCCCCAGTGCTTAGGAAAAAAAAATGTATTTATCAACAGAATATTTCACATTATCAGAGGGATCTTTGTGAAGTGAAGGCAGGAAAATGAAATTGAAGCTCTTCTGTAAAGTTGAAACTTTTCATATTGGGATTAAATATTCCTTACAGTCACCGTGCAGGGGGAGGCAGGGCCTGGCTAATTCTGTGATTAATTAAAACCAGCACTAACCAAATAATGTTCTGCTTTCTTCTGCTGCTCCCTGAAGCTCAGGGATCCTGGGGAAGATGATTATTCCTGAAAAAGCCATTTTGTTCTCCCCCAGCTGAGCTGCTCTTTGTGGCTCAGCCCCGTTGGCAGCTGCTTTGTGGGTTTCTCATCAAAAAAACCAGAGGGGTTATTCCCAAACAGAATGAAAAGGGCTTTGTTCCAACGAGGATTTATCCTTTTTTTTTTTTTTAATAGTATTTTTTAAATCTCCTGAAGGTGGAGGTGCTGCTGCTCCTGGGATGTGCAGGATGCTTTGGGGGTTCTCTGGGTTTTAGGGTTCAGCTTTTCACCGTGATCCTTGCCCAGATTCCTCCTGAAGTTTTGATGGAAAAGGGGGAAAAGGACTGGCAGGATCCACAGGGGCTGTGCACAGCCTTTGGCTCTGTCCCACACAGCGTCCCTGGACAGACAGGACAGACAGGGAGCGACAGATGGACACTGGGATGAGGGATGGGCTGGGGGGTCCCTCCCAGAGAGCTGGGACAGAACCTCAGCAGGTACAGCAGGGCTGGAGCTGCACCTGGACTGGGGCAATCCCAGCACAAATCCAGGCTGGGAGGAGAAAGGATGGAGAGCAGCCCTGGGAGAGGGATTTGGGATGTTGGGATGAGGCTGGAATGGCCCAGCCCGGAGCCCCCTGCCCCATTATGGGCTGATGCCAAGGGAAAGGTGGGAATTGTGTCCCTGTGCCCCTCCCTCAGGTGAGAGCCCACGTGCAGAGCTGCCCCAGCCCTGGGGCCAACAGCAGGAGGACGTGGAGCTGCTGCAGAGAGCCCAGAGGAGGCCCCGGAGCTGCTGCAGGGCTGGAGAGGGACTGGGGACAAGGGACAGAGGGACAGGAGCCAGGGAATGGCTGCCACTGGGAAAGGGGAGATTGGGCTGGGATCTTGGCCAGGAATTGCTGCCTGGGCTGGAATTCCCAGATTTGCTGTGGCTGCCCCTGGATCCCTGGCAGTGCCCAAGGCCAGGTTGGACACTGGGGTTGGAGCAGCCTGGGACAGTGGGAGGTGGAACAAGGTGATTTCTAAGGTTCCCTTCCATCCCAAACCATTCCATGAGGGTTTCACTGTGGTCCATAGCTCTGAAGCCCATGGCAGCCATGGCCAATCCCTGGAAGAACATTCCTCTGCCATGGAAAGCAGGATCTTGGGGGTGTCAGGGCAGCCTTAGTCGGGCCGGTTCTTGCCAGACTCAGTGAACATTCCAGATCCCATCTCTGTCCCTCAGTTACTGAACTGAGTTACTGTTACTCACTTCCCAGATCCCAGCATGGAACGTGTCCCCTTGGATCCCCTATCCCAGGTTTCCGTGGGAATGGCTGAGGATATTCTGCCTGCAGGTCTGGGATCTGAGTTACAGACAAAGGATCTCTGCAGCTCTTCCAGATCTCGCTTAAAGACTTTTAGGCTGTCCTGTGGAAAAGCCAAAATCCTCTTTTGTCCAGGACTCCCCACACTGGGCTTTTCCTGGGATTTACCAAGTCCTGTTGTTCCAGGAGAATCAGAACCATCCCAGGGAGGTGCTGTGACCCTGGCCAGTCCCTCAGAATCCTTCAAACACCCAGCCCGGGCTGATAAATGGGAACAAAAGCAGAATCTTGAAAGGAACCTTATCTGCAAGTGGCAGAGCCCAGGGAAGGGGTGTGGAGCAGCGCTCTGGGAGCTCCCACGGACACTGGGATACAAGGATTCCATCCCAGGCCAGGCCAGGCCGACTCCCTGGGGAACTTGGTGGGGTCAAGGAAAAGTGGGGCATCCATGAGTGATAACTCCTGTCCGTCCCAGGGCTGAGGGAGCAGCTCCTGCCATGGAAATCAGGGATAACAGGCAGGCTGTTCCTCAGGAAGGCAGCAGCAGGAAGGGCTGGATGGGGTTTGGAGCACCCTGGGATAGGGGAAGGTGTTGGGGTTGGGTTGGGCTGGGCTTTGAGGTCCCTTCCAACCTAAACTGTTCCCCTGGAGAAGGGAAAATTCCAGGGAATCCTCAGAGCCCCTGGAGGGGCTCCGGGAGAGCTGGAGAGGGACTGGGAAGGGAAAATGGGAGGAAAACCCCTGGGAAATGGTGGAATCAGGCTGGAGTGAGGGCCCTGTGTGGTGTCAGAGCTCGGGCAGGGGCGGCTCCAAGCTGAGCACATGGATGGTTTTTCCAGAATTCCTCCTGGATCAAACGCTGGGAAGTCCAGCCCAACACCTTCAGTGAGATCTAATCCGTGGCTGCTTTTATGCTGAATTTCCAGAGGGGTGAGGGTCCCACCTTCCCTGGGCAAGGACAGAGGTGGGGACAGCGCCTGGAGAGGCCCCAGGGGTTTTGAGGAGCTCCTGGAGCTGGGATTATTCCCGAGCTGGGGGCTGGAATTTCACTGGGTGCCTTTGGGTTGAGGAGGAGCTTTCCTGGTGCCCCAGGCTCACTCCAAGCCCCAGAGCTGCCCTGGGGGAGCCCAGGGAAGGGCAGGGAGAGGCTCAGAGCACCCTGGGATGGTGGGAGGTGTCCCTGGCCATGGAAGGGCTGGAATGGGATGAGCTTTTCCGACCCGAACCGCTCTGTGATTCCATGAACTGCCCAGTTCTGTAATTCTGCAATTCTCTGGTAGAACGTCCTGAAGTCAAAGCCTGAATTTGTCCCTTTAGCTCCCCAATCTCCTCTCCAGCTTCATTCCCTTTTCCTCTGTTTTTTTTTTTTTGTTTGTTTTGGTTTTTTTTTTTTTTTGTGGGGTTAGTTTTGTTAGTTTTTGGGGTGTTTTTTGGATTTTTTTGTTTTTTTTTTTGTTGTTGGTGGTGGGTTTTTTTTGTTTGTTTGGTTGGTTTTTGGGGTTTTTTTTCCTGAGGAAACAAAGCCTTTTGCCCGGATTTCTCCTTTTTAACACTTTCACTGGGGGGAAAAAAAGAAAACAACCAACCCCAAACCCCAGGCCCCGTTCCCTGTGCCATGCCTTGCTTCTCAGGGAGCGTGTTGGAACAAAGCCTGGCTTGGAAAACAATCCCAATTCCCTGGGAGAGCTCCCAGAGCCAGGCCCTGCACGCTTGGGTGCTCCTGAGTCATTCCAGACGCTCTCACCTGTGGCCAGCTCTGGCCGTGGCTCCTCTGCTGCTCCCTCTCTTACTCAGGGCTCTCTTACAGGGGCCCAGGTAGGAGTGAGGAGAGGCTCAGGGGACGCGTGGGAGTTTCCAGGGGAGCTTTGAGTCACGGCTGTGCCTCCCTGGGCAGAGCTGAACCAGCCCGGGGTCACAGCAGCTCCCAGGGTGGGGGATTTCATCCAGGGGTGCTCCCGGCTGGAAAAGGGATTTTGGATGGTTGGCGGAAGGGAATCAAAGAGTCCCAGTTCCACCTCAGCTCAGATGAATTGTAAACCATTTTTGTGCCCAAGAGCTTGGGCTGCTGGAGCAGAGCCCTGAGCTGTGTCAGGCCGAGGACTTTCATGTGTTTGAAATTCCCTGTGGAACACCCATCCTCCTCCTCCTCCTCCTCCTGCTGCCGCTGCCTTGGGTGCCCTGAGCTCATTCTCGGCTCCTCTGCCGCCGTGTAAATGTGATAAATAAACTCTGTAATCGCCCCTCTGAGCTCCCTTTGAAGCTGCCCGCAGATCTGGATCCCACAGAAGTGTAAATCAACACTTGGGCCATAAAGGGCTCCTTAAAAAGTGGCTTTTTTTTTTGCGCAGCTGACCCGGAGGCTGCGGTTGCCCAAGGCTTTTTATCAATCCTCGTGTGATAAATTTCTCCTTGGAAGGGAGAGTCTGGGTCATTCCCTTCTCCCAGTGCTGGGCTGAGCAGCCTCCCCCCAAAACAGCTGAGGTTTAATGAGTTTTGTGTGAAAAGCTGAACTAACCCAGTTACTGAATGAACTCCAAGGAGGTGAATATGGCTGAGCTCATCCCGTGGGTTTGATCGCATCCACTTCCATAGGCAGGGACACCTCCCACTTTCTCAGGTGGATCCAAGCCCCAATGTCCAACCTGGCCTTGGGCACTGCCAGGGATCCAGGGGCAGCCCCAGCAAATCTGGGAATCCCAGCCCAGGCAGGAATTCCTTGCCAAGATCCCAGCCCAATCTCCCCTGTCCCAGTGGGAGCCATTCCCTGGCTCCTGTCCCTCTGTCCCTTGTCCCCAGTCCCTCTCCAGCTCTCCTGGAGCCCCTCCAGGGACTCTGAGGATTCCCTGGAATTTTCCCTTCTCCAGGGGAACATTCCCAGCTCTCCCAGAGCAGAGGGGCTCCAGAACCCTGGAATGGTTTGTGTAGGAAAGGACCTGAAATCCCATCTCATTCCCACCCCAACACCTTCCCCTATCCCAGGGTGCTCCAAGCCCAGTGTCCGGCCTGCCTTGGGCACTTCCAGGGATCCAGGGCAGCACAAGCAGGAATTATTTGGAATCCAGGGGAATCCTGCTGCCACAGTGGTGCCCTTGTCCTCGCCAGGGAATATTGAACTGGAAAATCCATGGAATTAGGCCTGGATTAAATCCAGGTTGGGAGAAGGAGCAGGAGCAGGGGATAAGGGTAAATCATGGGGTGAGAGCAAAGCAAAAGGGGAATTGCATTTTCCTCATCACACACTCTGATGCCAAAAACTTGTATTTGAGGAAAATTGCTGTTTAGGAATATCAGACCCAGGGTGGATTTCAGCTCTGGATGGGCTGAGGTGGAAGAGACTTTTTAGGGAATGAGGAGTGGGGGGGGATTGAGGCTGAGTTTGTGCGCTGGGGAGAACAAACCCATCCAGTGCTCCATTTCCAAACTCCTTTTATTTAATGACCTGGAATGGAGTTCAAAAAAAAAAAAAAACCAAAAAAACCCTCCCATTGTTGGGCCTCGTTTCCTGAGCCCAGGGAGAACTTTGTCAGCCAAACCTCCAACAAATTGTCTGCTCTGATAACAAGTTAGCACCGGGGGCGGGAGAGGCCGAGCCCCTCCTGGTCCCGACAGCGCCGGCTCCGCGGGCAAACTCAAAGCAGGAGCTGCGGCCGTGTGCTGAGTTTACACCTTGCAATAATAATCCCTGCTTTTATCTGATCCCCGGGGGATTTTATAACTTTGGAATGGCTCTCTGGCAGGCCTCCAGCCCTACTGTCATTTTTTATTAACGTTCTTTTTTTCTCCCTACCCCCGTAGCCGGTCGGCTTTGCTGCTTTTTATTTTTCCCCCCACTTCTTTTTTTCCTCCTAAGATTGCTTAAGGAATATGTATCCCATTCCTGGGGATATTGGGAAATGATATCTGAAAATTCGGTGTCTCAGCCCATTAGAGGGGTCTGTAAAGGCATCGCAGCAGGAACTAATCAAAACTACCAAAGCCAGCCTTTAAATCATGGCTCCCTTTAAATCACCAGCCCCTTCTCCCCACGCCTTATCTCGTGTCTCATCAGGAAAAACCTAATTAGATGCTGCTCAAAAGTAAATATTGGTGGGTGGAGGTGAGGGGAGGTGAGACTCGAGTGTTTGCAAAGGGTGCAGAAAACAAGGTGAAGTTACAAAAATAACAATATTGCAGTTTGAAAGGAGCTCCTTCCTCCTGGAGGCGGTGAAGCAACTTTTCCTTAGGGCAGCTCTGGAGGCAGAGCCTGGAGGAGTCCCTGGCCTGCTCTGGGAATGATCCCGTGGTGTTGGGAATGAGCCCATGGCGTTGGGAATGATCCTGTGTCCTTGGGAGTGAGCCCATGGCATTGGGAATGATCCTGTGTCCTTCAGAATGAGCCCATGGCACTGGGAATGAGTGCATGGTGTTGGGAATGATCCTGTGTCCTTGGGAATGAGCCCATGGCATTGGGAATGAGCCCATGGCATTAGGAATGATCCTGTGTCCTTGGGAATGAGCCCATGGCTTTGGGAATGAGTCTGTGGTGGTGGAAATGATCCCATGGTGGTGGGAATGAGCTCATGGCATTGGGAATGATCCTGTAGCGTTGGGAATGACTCCATGGAGCTGGGATTGACTCCATGGCACTGGGGCTGATCCCAGTCCATGGCATTGGGAATGACTCCATGGCAGTGGGAGTGACTCCATGATGTTGGGAATGAACCTTTGGTGTTGGGAATGATCCCATGGCTTTGGGAATGACCCCATGGTATTGGGAATGATCCTGTGGCATTGGAATGAGCCCATGGCATTGGGAATGACTCCATGAGCTGGGATTGACTCCACAGCACTGGGACTGATCCCAGTCCATGGCATTGGGAATGACTCCATGGCAGTGGGAATGATTCCATAGTGTTGGGAAAGTTGCCCTGGCACTGGGAATGACTCTATGGCCTTGGGAATGATCCTGTGGCACTGGGAATGCCTCCATGGCGTTGGGAATGATCTCATGACAGTGGGAATGATGCAAGGCATTGGGAATGATCTCATGACAGTGGGAATGATCCCATGGCATTGGGAATGATGCCATGGTACTTGGGAATGCCTCCATGGCATTGGGAATGATCCCATGGTGTTGGGAATGATCCCAAGGTGTTGGGAATGCCTCCATGGCATTGGGGTGCAGGTTTGCAGCCAGGGTCACTCGATCTTGAGGAGCTGAGTTGCTTTGAAAACCCCAGTTCTGAAAAATTCAACTACAAAAAATTCAGCTCCAGCTTGGTTGGGTTGGTTTGGGTTTGGGGGTGAGGAAGGTGGAGTTGCTGTTCTCAAGCTTGTGGGAGTTTTTTTTGGGATGGATCCTGGAATGTTGAAGGAAGTCCTTCCTGTTGAGGGCTTTGAATCCCAGAATGGTTTGGGTTGGAAGGGACCTTAAAAATCATCCCATTGCACCCCTGTCATGGGCAGGGAATCTTCCACTATCCCAGGTTGCTCCAAGCCCTGTTCAGCCTGACCTTGGACACTTCCAGGGATGAGGAGTCCACACCTCTCTGGGAATTTTAGGGTTTGAAGAGAAACCCCCAAAGCTGCGTCCTGCAGGGCCGAGCCCTCGGTGAAGGGATGTGCAGGAGACAGGAATAACGTAATCAAATAATCCCAGGATGGTTTGGGTGGGAAAGGACCTCAAATCCCATCCCATTCCATCCCCTGCCGTGGGCAGGGACACCTCCTGCTGTCCCAGGTCCCCTAAAAGTCTTCTGGACTGCCTGATGACAACCTCAATGCACAAATGGGTCACTGACCTGGGCCTGGCCCTGGAGGTGGAGAGGTGCCTCTGCTTGTCCTACCAGCCACTCTGGATAGAGGATTCCCACCAGGAATTCTGTGCTGTCTCCCAGGCTGCTGTGGATGAGGGACGTGGCTGTGCTTGGGGGGAACTTCACCTCCACGGTCCCAACACTTTGTGTTTGATCTTAAAAGCAGCATCAGCTGTGACCAGGCCTTGGCTCTCCTGCCTTTTTTAATGCTCCCGTGGAGCAGAGCGAGCCAGGATTGATGGTCCTGGATAACAGAGGCAATCCCACAGGATGACCCCAAACTGGCCTCACTTTCCTGGAAACCACACCAAAAGGTGAGGGGATTTTGGGTTGGATTTGTCATCTCCTGAGGGTTTTAGGCTTCCCCCAGCCCTGCTTCTGTCAGTTTTCTGGAGGCACCCCGGGTGTCACCCGACCTTTGATGTGGAGATCTCATCCCTTTGTGGGGAACAGAGCCCCAAACCCCCAGTGCTCCCCTGCAGGTCGGCTTTGATCCTTCCTGTGCCCCAGCAAATCCATGGAAGTGTTGTTCTCCTGCACCCAGCCCTTGGAGGTGCTGGGAATGAGCTGGGGAGTTCCTTTGGATAATCCCGAATTTCTCCAGAGCTGCTTCCTCTGGGCCTCCCCCCAGGCCTGCCTTTCCCTCACGGTGAAACCCAAACCTCGCTGACTTCACGGAGCTGAGGAAAACTCGATATTTCTCACTTGTAGGTCACCTCAGTCCAGATCGTTTCCTGCCGGGAGGGAGCAGGGGGTTGGGAATGCCCTGGTGGAGATGGAAATGGAAAAGCCATTCCCGCTCCTCCTGGGCTGTGCAGGGCCTGGCTCCTTCATTCTGGGCTCAGGGCACTCCCGTTCGTGCTGCAGTGGGAATGTGCCCGCCACAGGTTGGGATTTGGCTCCCAGAAAGGGACAAGCAAACCTCCACTGGGAGGATGTGAGGTGGTTCAGGCAGAAATCCCTGGAAAATCTCGTCCAATTTAAAACTCCCCCCACAAAAATCCTGAAAGGTGAAGATTCCTCAAGGTTCGAGTTGCTCCTGGTGGGCTGGAAACCTTTTATGGCTTTGGGAGCATCCTCTGGCTGCTTTTTAGGATATCTGGGAGTTGGGACATACAAATTTTTCCTTTTTTTTCATTCAGAGAGTGGGCAGGCCCTGGCACAGGGTGTCCAGAGCAGCTGGGGCTGCCCCTGCATCCTGGAAGTGTCCAAGGCCAGGTTGGACACTGGGGCTTGGAGCACCCTGGGATAGGGGAAGGTGTCTCTGGGGGTGGGATGGGATGGGATTTATGGTCACTTCTAACCCAAACTGTTCTGCAGTCTGTGATTTTCCCAGCTGGTGCTTGGACTTCAATCCAGGTCAAAACTCTTCTCTTGATAAATCAGTTTATTTGTATTAAAAGTGCAAAATCAAAGCTTGAGGGGTAAATTCCATGTGGGGCTCCTTGGCCTGGAGCGATGCCGGAGGGACAGATTTCCTTGATTTCTAAATAACTGGAATTTATGAAATCTTATCAACATTTGGTTTGGAACTAATCAATATTGACACCTGGCCACGTCCTGCTGTGCTCCCACACAGGAGAGATTAATCCCTGTTGGAAAACAGAGGTGGGACCAAGGCTGGCGATCCTCGGAGAGCACTTCCATGGATCCTTGGTGGCACCAGCTCCACGTCCAGGCTGAAATCCCGTGTGTTTCATGCTGAGGGCTGGGGCAGGGGAGTCCAGGGCTGGCAGCAGCATCCTCCAGCTCATTATCCCAGATTTCCCTCTCCCATGACCGCCTGTGCTCTCCAGGCCCACTCCACCCTGCTTAACGAGCCGTGTCCAGCTCCGGGCTCCGTCCAAAACTGCGCCTCTTCCCACTCTTTGATTCTCCCCTCTCCACAAGGAGAAGGATTACATAAACTGGAGGGTTTAATGAGTGCACTGGGCTTGCTTTTGGGGGAATTTCCAGTGGATTCAGGGTTATAACTTCATTAGGCCTCATTGGGAAACTCATGGCAGCGCTGGGCGGGCCCGACCCCGACCCTTTGTTGTGTTCTCTTCTGAAGGACCGAGCGCTCCCGCCCCTTTTTGAAGTCCTAATTCCCTTTATGGGATGTTGCAAGGCCTTTCTATAGAGCGCTGCCTCTGAAGTCCGAAAATCCCGGTGCCAAAAATGCCCCTTTCCCCATCGGCCTCGCGTCCTGACGTCGGGAGCAAAACTTTGTCCTGGGCAGTGTCCACCCAGACCTTTCCCTCTGGGGCTCTGTTGCAAAAATTCCCATTGTTGGGATTCATCCCTGAAGAGATTTTTTTTTTTTTTTTTTTTTTTAAAGGGGATGGGGCTGGGAGTCCCCTGGCTCAGCTGGGAGGAGCACTCGGAGTAAATAAACTCCGGGGCTACTCCTGCTTTCCAACCACTAGAGGTCAAGGTTGTGCTGTGGGATAACGCATCCCACAAGGATTCACATCCCGATCCAAGGATTCACTCCTGTTCCTGCTGCAGCCGCCTCCAGGGGCAGCTTTGTACACGGAATTTTGGTAGGGATTGCCCAGCTGGTTAATTAATTCAGAGCTGATTGTGCGTGCTCGGGGTGAGGAGCACTTTGAGGTGGATTTTCCAAGGAATGGGATGTCCATGCCTGGATTTTCCAAGAAATGGGGTCTTCACGCCATGCTTGGAGTTCAGTATTCCTCAGGTGTAGGAATTATCCAGTGCTCGGTCCCTGGTGGGGTTTTGCTTCCCAAAGAGGAGATTCCAAAGGGATTTCCAGGCTGGCAAAAATCAAAGCTGCTCCTGAATTATTTTTGGTGGGATGTTAAAACTTCCAAGTTTTGAAAAGGAAATAGTCTGGGAGGTTTGCACACAGATTAAGCACACTTTGTGCTCTCTGCAGTTCAGGTAGCAAAAGTAATTAATAATTAACAATTTTTAATAGTAATTAGTAATGTTTTAATTCTCCCTTGGTGTTGCTGATGGCTGGATCTCCAACAGGTTTAATGGTTTTCCTGCTTCCTTCTAAATCCAGGCTGCCACATTCCTATGGGGAAAGGGATGAGCCCCTTTTGCCACCTCAGAGAGTCCTGGAATTCCAGAGTGTCCAGGAGCTTCCTGGGCTTGTGGAAGGTGTCCTTGCCCATGGAATGAGAGGATCCTGAAGATCCTGTCTGTGATTCCATGATTCCCACACACCTTTCTCCTGATACATAAAAAATCCACAGCATAATACGGGGAGGAATCCTCTGAATCTGTGTCTTAAATCTGTATAAATTCCAGGTTTTCCAAGTGTTTATTTTCCAGTTACACCAGCACACAAACCCACGTGTCCAGCAGGGCCACATCCATGGGATTGGCCTTTTCCCCCTGGTTTTGGCTGGGATTTGACCCCTCGTGTGTTCGTGCCGTTCCCATTCCTTGCCCTTGGGTTTGAACTTGATCAGCTCCTGAACCAGTGGGGCTGAACCACTTTTCCTGTCGATTATTGTGCTCCATATCAAAGGGAAAACAGTGGAATTTTTGCAGGAGGGCACAGTGTGACCTCAGCTGCCAGACAACCCCAGAACCCCTGGAATGACTCCGCGTGTTCCCAGCCCTCCATCCCGCTGCTTCCAGCACGTTTTCCTTGAGCACCTTTTACAGCTCGTTCCGCACATCAACAATGCGCAATTAAACCCTCCTGGGCTCCCACAAAAATGCTTTCAGGAACCTCTGGGGTCCAGATGTGGAATGTTTTGTGCCGCCACGGCTGGGAAAGAGGAACAAACCCAGTGGTTCAGGAGGTCCCTGTGACAGTCACCACATGGCCCGCGGGCCAATATCGCTGCAGCTGGGCCGTAAACGGATCAATGTGGCAGCACGGGGGCCGGGGTGTTGGGATTTGGAAAGAGTCAGGAGCGTGTTTGGATTGTTGCATAATCCCTGGCCTGCTTTGCAAATGGATCTGGGAATATCTGGCTCGGGGGGGAAAGGCGACGTGTCGGAATTCCGCCGAGCGCGTGGCGCCTCCGGCCTCCTTTGTCCCCGTTCAGGGCTGGCTGCTCCTCGTGCCTGAAAACCAAATGAAATCCCAGGTGGAATCTGTGTTTGCTCCTAGGCACAGCAGCAGAGGAACCTGGACAACATCGTGTCCCAGCAGCCCAGGATTGGCGGGGGGAAGAAATCCAAGAAGGAGTTCAGCGCCAGCTCCGAGCTGGAGGTGAAGAACACCAGCCCCATGTCGGAGCAGGATTCGGGGATCCTGGATGTGGAGGATGAGGATGAGGAGGAAGAGGTAAACACCAAACTGGGCGGTGTGGGGTGCCTGTGGTGTCTCAAGGGGTTTGCTCCTTGCTCATGGGGGAGTCCTGAAGGCACAGAAGAGGCTGGAGAATGTGGGATGTGTCTCAAAATTTTGGTTATTTTGTGGTTTTATCTCTATTCCCATCACTGGGCTCAGCAGAGAGGCCAAGGATTGGGAACTGCCCAACCCAGTCTGTCCCAGCACCTTGGTGCTGCTGGAGAACATCCATCCCTCATGGAAACATTGCTCCATAACCCAGTTTTTGGCCTTTTCCTTTGTCCTGGCTTGTCTTTGGATTCGGGGTTGTGTCAGGATGGAAATTTGAATTCCTTCATGTCCTTCCTTCTTCCCTTCCTGCTGCTGGTCCCTGGGACCTGACAGAGGGTTTTGGGAACCACATAACGTGAGGGTGGTGTTGGTTTTTCCTTCCTCCCAGTGCTGGTTCACCTGGGATTTGGGATGTTTCCCATGGAATTGAGGCCTGTGTCTCAGGAAAGGCAGCTCAGAGATCCAGAGCTGCAGTGCAGGACCTGGGGGGTTTGAGCCTTTGGATGTGTCCATCATTCCTTGGGATGCAGCCGTGTCCTGGACCTTTTAGGAAGTTCTGTCTGGATGGGAAGGACTTTGGGAAGTTCTGCCCCCTCTGGATGGTTTTTCTCACTTGTTGAAGCCTCTTTTGTGAAGAAAATTATGTTTTCTGCTACAGCCAGTCCCTGGGCTGGGGGGTGTTTGTCACCCTGACCATGACAGCCCCTGGGCAGCCAGGGAAGGGACCAAGGACAAGCTGGAAATTTGAAGTTGGGGTTGTTTAAGTGGTTCTGGGCTTTGTTTTCTCCCTGCAAATCCATTCCCTCCTTTCCACGGCTGCTGTGCATCCAGAGCAGAGCGAGGTCACCCCTTCCTCCATGGGGATGGAATTGTGGGCTCAGCCCTGAGCCCCCCTGGGCCCTGCTCTGGGACCCTCTGGGTGGGCTCCACATTCCTACAG
The DNA here is from genome assembly GCA_024865655.1 of Emberiza elegans. Classification (NCBI taxonomy): domain Eukaryota; kingdom Metazoa; phylum Chordata; class Aves; order Passeriformes; family Fringillidae; genus Emberiza; species Emberiza elegans. The sequence continues at coordinate 1,168,598 of JALJVW010002400.1, forward strand.
CAGCATGGAACGAGGCCCCAGAGCTGCTCCAGGGCTGGAGCCAGGCTGGGAGAGCTGGGAATATTCCCCTGGAGAAGGGAAAAATCCAGGGAATCCTCAGAGCCCCTGGAGGGGCTCCAGGAGAGCTGGAGAGGGACTGGGGACAAGGGACAGAGGGACAGGAGCCAGGGAATGGCTCCCACTGGGAAAGGGGAGATTGGGCTGGGATCTTGGCAAGGAATTCCTGGCTGGGCTGGAATTCCCAGATTTGCTGTGGCTGCCCCTGGATCCCTGGCAGTGCCCAAGGCCAGGTTGGACACTGGGGCTTGGATCCATGTGGGACAGTGGGAGGTGTCCCTGCCCATGGATGGGGTGGGAATGGGATTTAAGTCCCTTTCCATCCCAAACCCTTCCATGATTCCATGGTTCTGGTCTATCTCAGGCAGGCGGTTCCCATCTCGGGGTGTGGTGGCCCTTTGGTGACCTCACAGGGGGTGACCCTGCAGTGGGGATGGGCAGGAGGGGCTGTCCCCATGCCAGGCCCTGTCCCAGGGTGGGCAGGGGCCGCTGTCCGTGGTGATGAACAGCACGGGGAGAGGGGCAGCAGCCCCGGGACCCCCGCGTGCACCTGGCCAGGTGTCCTGGAGGAGATGCCATGGGGAGATCCCAGGGAGGAGATCCCAGGGAGGAGATCCCATGGAGGAGATGCCATGGAGGAAATCCCATGGAGGAGATGCCATGGAGGAAATCCCATGGAGGTGCCCCACAGGGAGATGGCATGGAGGAGCCCCATGGAGGAGATCCCAGGGAGGAGATCCCATGGAGGAGTCCCCATGGACAAGCCCCATGGAGGAGGTACCATGGAGGAGACCCCATGGAGGAGATCTCATGGAGGAAAAATCCCATGGAGAATATCCCATGGAGGAGCTCCCATGGAGGAGATGGCATGGAGGAAATCCCATGGAGGAAATGCAATGGAAGAGATGGCATGGTGGAGATTTCATGGAGGAGATTTCATGGAGGAGATGCCATGTGGGAGAGAAAAGCGAGCAGTTTGTTCCTGATCAGCTTTGAGTTCCCCGTGTTCCTTCCTGATAGAATCAGGGAATCTCCTGGATGGAAGGGGATCCACGGGGATCATCCATCCAGCCCTGGCCCTGCCCAGACCCCCCAAAATCCCACCCTGGGCATCCCTGGAGCTCTGTCCCAACACTCCTGGAGCTCTGGCAGCCTCATGGGCTGGGCCCATTCCCTGGGCAGCCTGGGCAGTGCCAGCACTCTCTGGATGAGGAACGTTTCCCTAAAATCCAGCCCTGGAACAGCTCCAGGCATTCCCTGTCTCTGTCCCTGGGTGACCAGAGTGAATCCTCCTGGGGATTTGTCCTTTTTGAAAAGAAAATTATTGATTTATTGGCCAAAAAATCATCTCAAGTGGAAATGGAGCCATTCCAATTTTAGGCTCTGCTCGACAAAAGAGACCTGGAGGGGCTGGAGTGTGCCCAGGGAAGGGATTGGAGCTGGGCAGGGGCTGCAGAATCCCTGAGGAGCTGGGAAGGGGCTGCAGAATCCCTGAGGGAGCTGGGAAGGGGCTGCAGAATCCCTGAGGGAGCTGGGCAGGGGCTGCAGAATCCCTGAGGAGCTGGGCAGGGGCTGCAGAATCCCTGAGGAGCTGGGAAGGGGCTGCAGAATCCCTGAGGAGCTGGGCAGGGGCTGCAGAATCCCTGAGGAGCTGGGAAGGGGCTGCAGAATCCCTGAGGAGCTGGGAAGGGGCTGCAGAATCCCTGAGGAGCTGGGCAGGGGCTGCAGAATCCCTGAGGGAGCTGGGCAGGGGCTGCAGAATCCCTGAGGAGCTGGGCAGGGCTCACCTGGAGCAAAGGAGGCTCAGGGGGGACTCTGAGCTCAGTCTGGAGCTTTCCCTTCTCCAGGTGAACATTCCCAGCTCTTCCAGCCTGGCTCCAGCTCCCTGATGTCTCCTGGGCTCTCTCCAGCAGCTCCGGATCCTTTCCAAAGCTGGATTGCAGCAGAGCCGTGGCTGGGGGCAGCAGAGGAGTTTTAGGGACAATTCCTGGAATGTTTGTGTCACCTGCTCCCCTGCTCCTCCGGGCCCTGTCCTGGAGTGGAGCCCTGTGGGTTCCGGCTCCTGTCCCGTGTCCCTGTGTCCCAGCTCATCCATGGGTTCCCGTCAGTGGCACCCAGAGATGGTTCCCACATCCCTGGATTTGGATCCTCTGGAATTCCTGGTGTTCCAGTCTGGAGGGTTCTCCCCCTCACCGAGGGACAGAACCTGCACTCATGTGCTGCTTTTACCCCAAAACCACCAAGGGTCCGGGGTCCAAACCCTCAGATCCCAAACTGACCCTCAGATCCCAAATTAACAATCAGATCCTAAATTGACCCTCCTATCCCAAATTAACCCTTGTATCCCACATTAACCCTTGTACCCCAAGTTAACTCTCCTTTCCCAAATTAACCCTTGCATCCCAAATTAACCCTCAGATCCCAAATTAACCCTCATACCCCAAGTTAACTCTCCTATCCCAAATTAACCCTTGCATCACAAATTAACTCTCTTATCCCAAATTAACCCTTGTATTCCAGATTAACCCTTATATTCCAAATTAACCCTTGCATCCCAAATTAACCCTCCTATCCCAAATTAACCTTCATATCCCAAATTAACCCTCCTCTCCCGAATTAACCCTTCTATCACGAATTAACCCTTCTATCCCAAATTAACCGTCGTATCCCAAATTAACCCTCATATCCCAAATTAACCTTCATATCCCAAATTTACCCTTCTAGCCAAAATTAACCCTCCTATGCCAAATTAACACTTGTATCTCACATTAACCCTCGTATCCCAAATTAACCCCCTATCCCAAATTAATCCTTCTATCCCAAATTAACGCTTGTATCCCAAAGTAACCCTTGCATCCCAAATTAGCTCTCATATCCCAAACTAACCCTTCTATCCCAAATTAACCCTTGTATCCCAAGTTAACCCTTATATCCCAAAATAACACTCATATCCCAAATTAACTTTTATATCCCAAATTAACTTTTATATCCCAAATTAACCCTCCTATCCCAAATTAACCCTCATCTCCCAAATCAACTCTTCCATCCCAAATTAACCCTCCTATCCCAAATTAACTCTCCTGTCCCAAAATACCCAAACCCAGAGCAAAGCTCCCCTAAACCCTGAGCCATCCCAGTGCTGGTGGCAGCCAGGGCTGCAGTTTCCATGGCAAACTGGCCTTGCAGGGGTTAAATGAGCTGCAGGGATTGTTTAACCCCGCTTGCAGGAGGGATTTGGGTGTTTGCAGAGCCCTGCCCCGCTCCCAGAGCTGGGAACGTGCCTTCTGCAGGATTTGGGAATGAGATTGGGAGGGCGATGTTGTGTGGACTGGTAAGTTTTGGGATAAGATGAATAAATCCTTTGTTCTGGAAATGAAGAGGAATAAAAACCAGGATTGGGCTGGAGAGGGTGTCAGGGGAGCCATCAGTCCTGGCCTGGGGCAGCCTGAGCTCCCGTGGCATCGGCACGTCCCAAAAATCAGGGATTTATGGATTGTTGGAGCACTGGCAGTGCAGCTCTGGCTCAGGAAGTGCAGGCACTTCTTCAGTGCTAAATTCTGGAATTCTTATATGTGTCTGAATGTTGAAATAGCAGATAAACGCCTGAATTTGTCAATGTGAGACAGGGTCATTGTGTGATGTGTTAATCCAGGCAGAGGGAGAATTTCATGGGATCGTGGAATGAATTGGGATGGAAGGGACCTTAAAAATCATCAATTCCACCCCTGCTGTGGGCAGGGACAGCTCCCACTGTCCCGGGGGATCCAGCCTGGCCTTGGGCACTGCCAGGGATCCAGGGGCAGCCCCAGCAAATCTGGGAATTCCAGCCCAGCCCCTGCCCACCCTCCCAGGCAGCAATTCCTTGCCAAGAAGGAATTCCCAAGAAGGAATTGTTTCTCTCCAGTTCCACCTCACAGAGGAGTTTATCCCACCAAACCCCATCCCACTGCAGCCCTGCCATGGCCAGGGACACTTCCACCATCCCAGGCTGCTCCCAGAGAAGCTCCAGAGGCAGGGGCTGGAGGTGCAGACGTGGGAATCCCATCCTGGATCATTTCAGGATGGGCTTTAATGTCCCTCCCATCCCAAACCAGTCTGGGATCCTGGGATTCCCCATTTCAGCTCCAGGCAGGACTGGTTTCCCTCACACCCTGTGATCCTCTAACAGCTCCAGTTCCCCTCACAGAGGAGTTTATCCCACAAAATCCTGAGGGTGCAGATGTGGCAATCCCATCCTGCAGCACTGGGATCACCCCAGGATGGCCATTAAGGGATCCCTCCCATCCCAAGCCAGTCTGGGGTCCTGGGATGCCCCATTTCAGCTCCAGCCAGGACTGATTTCCCTCTCACCCTGTGATCCTTCACCAGCTCCATTCCCCCTCACAAAGGAGTTTATCCCATAAAATCCTGAGGGTTCAGATGTGGCAATCCCGTCCTGGATCACTGGGATCACACCAGGATGGCCATTAAGGGATCCCTCCCATCCCAAGCCAGTCTGGGGTCCTGGGATCCCCCATTTCAGCTCCAGCCAGGACTGATTTCCCTCACACCCTGCGATCCTTCACCAGCTCCATTTGCCCCTCACAGAGGAGTTTATCCCATAAAATCCTGAGGGTGCAGATGTGGGCAATCCCATCCTGCAGCACTGGGATCACCCCAGGATGACCATTAAGGGATCCCAAACCATCCCAAACCATTCTGGGATCCTGGGATGCCCCATTTCAGCTCCAGCCAGGACTGATTTCCCTCACACCCTGCAATCCTTCACCAGCTCCAGTTCCACCTCACAGAGGAGTTTATCCCACCAAATCCCATCCCTCTGCAGCCCTGCCATGGCCCAGGACACTTCCACCATCCCAGGCTGCTCCCAGAGCAGCTCCAGAGGCAGGGGCTGGAGGTGCAGACGTGGGAATCCCATCCTGGATCACTGGGATCACCCCAGGATGACCATTAAGGGATCCCAAACCATCCCAAAGCCAGTCTGGGATCCTGGGATGCCCCATTTCAGCTCCAGCCAGGACTGATTTCCCTCTCACCCTACAATCCTTCACCAGCTCCATTCCCCCTCACAGAGGAGTTTATCCCAATCCCAGTTTTCCCTCCCCATCCCTCCTGAGGAGCCTCCAGGCCCCTTCCCGGGGCGCTTTGGGGTTGGGAATCCTCCCTGAGCCCCCTCCAGCCTCATTAAAACCCCAAACCCACCCCATTGCCAGGGCTGTCCTTGGCCCTTCCATCCCTGCCCCTTTTCCCACCCCATTCCCACAGAACCCTCCCTTTTCCCGGGATTTGGGGTGCCGGGATTTGGGATTTGGGTTCCCGGGATTTGGGGTGCCGGGATTTGGGATTTGGGTTCCCGGGATTTGGGGTGCCGGGATTTGGGATTTGGGTTCCCGGGATTTGGGGTGCCGGAGCTTCCAGCCCCAAGGGGAGCCAAGGGAGCATCCCCAAAGGACACAAAATGCAAATTCCCCCTCTGATCCCACCCAGCCCCTTCCCCAAAGCAAAAACCGGGAAAAATCAAACCCAAATGGGGCTTCCAAGCCAAATCCAAAGAATGGCTTGGATTTTTTGCCTGGTTTTTGCCTTTTTTCCCACTTTTCGTTGTGTGGGTGGTGCCAGCATCCCCTGGATTCCGTGCCTGGAATGATTCCGACGTTCTGAGGGATTTCAGTGGAGCAAAACCAACACTGAAGGGCATTTTCCCGCTTCCAAGGCCTGAAAAATCAGAATATTTTGGGAGATCCCAGGAATTAAATGGAATTTTTCCATACCTGGAGTCCTGGCTTTGCCCTGGACCCTCTGGTGTTGGAGATGCTCTCACCTAGAAATGATATTTTGGTGTGATAAACTTATTTAAATGTGATGTTTTTAGAGTTAAATTCAACTAAAACTGATTTTTAGGTGGAATTTATTTGTATTTGAATTTTTTTGAGTTATAGTCACCTAAAAGTGATTATTTTTAGAATGGAATTTAGTTCTATTTGAATTTTTTAAGTTACATTCACTTAAAAGTGATTTTTTTAGAGTGGAATTTATTTAAATTTGAATTTTTTGAAGTTGCACTCCCCTAAAAGTGATTTTTTTTGAGTTACACTTATATAGATGGGATTTTTTTATAGTTTCATTTGCCTAAATGTGATTTTTTAGAGTGGAATTTCTTTATATTTGAATTTTTTGAGTTATATTCACTTAAAAGTGATTTTTAGAGTGAAATTTAGTTCTACTTGAAATTTTTAGAACTAAACTCCCCTAAAAGTGATTTTTTTGGAGTTACACTTACATAGATGGGATTTTTTTATAGTTTCACTTGCTTAAATTGATTTTTTAGAGTGGAATTTATTTATATTTGAATTTTTTGAGTTACATTCACTTAAAAGTGATTTTTTTTTAGACTGGTATTTATTTAAATTTGAATTTTTTAGAGTTGCACTCCCCTAAAAGTGATTTTTTTTGGAGTTACACTTATATAGATGGGATTTTTTTATAGTTTCATTTGCCTAAATTAATTTTTTAGAGTGGAATTTCCTTATATTTGAATTTTTTAGAATTGTACTCAGCTAAAAGTGATTTTTTGAGTGGAATTTATTTAATTTGAAATTTTTTAGAGTTGATTTTGTTTTAAATGTGACTTTTTTAGATGTGATTTTTTGATAATTTTGTTCACCTTAATTTGATTTCTTAGCGTGGCATTAATTGATGAGAATTTTTTTTTAGAGTTGGACTCACCTAAATGTGATTTTTCAGAGTGGAATTTATTTCTATTTGAATTTTTAAGAGTTATATTCACCTAAATGTGATTTTTCAGAGTGGAATTTATTTCTATTTGAATTTTTAAGAGTTATATTCACCTAAATGTGATTTTTTTAAAATATTTTATTTAAATTATTTTTTTCACCTAATTGATTATAAAACACTGCTTTAAATATGATTTTTTTTTAGTATTTATTTTCCTAAATATTAATTTCTTTTTAGAGTGGGATTTATTTAAATTCGAATTTTTAGAGTTGCACTCATCCAAAAGTGGCATTTGGAGCGACACCAATTTATATAATTCTTGATTAAATATTTTGATAAATTATATTTTTACATAATTTATGATAAAACGAATATTATTTATATGATTTTTTTTTAGTTTCATTTACCCAAATGTAATTTTTTTAGAGCAACTTTTATTTAAATTCGATTTTTTTAGAAGATTTCACTTTTCTCCCTGTGAGATTTTAGTGTTTCACTTGCCCATATTTAATTTTTTTTCAGTTATCCTTATTTATCCATGGAATTTTCAGGAGCTACACTCGCCTGGGTGGGAAGGTTTGGACTGACACTTATTTAAATGTAATTTTTTGAGAGCTACTTATTTAAATTTAAATTTTTCATAGTTTCATTCATTTAAATGTGATTTTTTTTAGGGTTTCACTTGTCTCTCTGTGATATTTTAGAATTCCACTTGCCCATATTTAATTTTTTTGCCATTCTACTTACTTATAAATGAAATTTTTATGACTTGCACTCATCTAGATGGCATTTTTTAGAATAGTGCTTATTTAAATTTAATTTTTTCATAGTTTCATTTATCTAAATGTGATTTTTTGAGAGACAAACTTATTTAAATGTGACTTTTTTTAGGATTTCATTTGTCTCTCTGTGATATTTTAGAGTTCCACTTACCAATAATTAAATTTTTTTGCCATTCTGCTTACTTATAAATGAAATTTTTAAGTTGCACTCACCTAGATGGGATTTTTAGAGTGGTCCTTATTTAAATTTGATTTTTTAAATAGTTTCATTCAACTAAATGGGATTTTTTGGAATGATAAACTTATTTAAATGTTTTTTTTTTTTAGGATTTCAGTTGTCTGTTTGTGATATTTTAGAGTTCCACTTGCCCAAATTTAAAATTTTGCAGTTCTACTTATTATAAATGGAATTTTTATGACTTGCACTCACCTGGATGGGATTTTTTAGCATGGTGCTTATTTAAATGTAATTTTTTCATAGTTCCATTTATCTAAATGTGATTTTTTGACAGACAAAATTATTTAAATGTGATTTTTTTTTAGGATTTCAGTTGTCTCTCTGTGATATTTTAGAGTTCCATGTACCCATGTTTAAATTTTTTGCCATTCTAGTTATTTATAAATGAAATTTTTATGACTTGCACACACCTAGATGGAATTTTTTAGTGACACTTACTTAAATTTGATTTTTTTATTAGTTTCATTCACCTAAATGTGATTTTTTGGAATGATAAACTTATTTAAATGTGATTTTTTTTTTAGCATTTCACTTCTCTGTCTGTGATATTTTAGAGTTCCAGTTGCCCATATTTAAATTTTTGTCAGTTCTACTTATTTATAAATGAAATTTTTATGACTTGCACACACCTAGATGGAATTTTTTAGAGACTCTTACTTAAATTTGATTTTTTAAATAGTTTAATTCACCTAAATGTGAATTTTTGGAGCAATAAACTTATTTAAATGTGATTTTTTAGAGTTTTCACTTGTCTCCCTGTGATATTTTACTGCTCCACTTACCCATATTTAAATTTCTTGCGGTTTTGCTCCCTCACCCATGGATTTTTGGTGAGTTTCCCACGTTTTTCATGGATTTTCTCCCTGTTTCAGGTGCCTGGAGCCCAGGATTTGGTGGATTTCTCCCCGGTCTATCGATGCCTCCACATCTACTCTGTCCTGGTGAGTGAATCTGGATTTTCCTGCTTTGGGGAATTCCATGGATCTGCCCTTCCCTCCTTTATCCTGGGATGTGCATCCCCGAGGGAGGAAAACGCCAGGGATGGATGGATTTGGGGAAAATCTGTGGAATTCCTTCATGCAGGGCACGGAAATGCAAAGGGAATTTCCTCCTGCCGTCCCAAATCCGGAATTTTTCATGTGTTTGCATTTCTTGGTTGATTTTCCTCCAAGAATTCCTCTTTGGATGCAGGAATTTCGTTATTCCATGGGAATGGACAAATTTTGGGCAGGGATTGGTTGGAATCTGATGCTGTTTGTTCCAAGGAAAATTAATTATTCTGTGGGAATGGGAGAATTTTGGGGTGGAATTGGTTGGATTCTGACATTGTTTTCCCCAAGAATTCCTCTTTGGATCCAGTAGTTCCATTATTCCTTAGAAATGGAGGAATTTTTGGGAGGAATTGGTTGGATTCTGATGCTGTTTCCTCCAAGAATTCCTCTTTGGATCCATGAACTTCATTATTCCATTGAAATGGGAGAAATTTGGGCAGGAATTGGTTGGATTCTGACATTGTTTTCTCCAAGAATTTCCTCTTTGGATGCAGGAATTTCGTTATTCCATGGGAATGGACAAATCTTGGGCAGGAATTGGTTGGAATCTGATGCTGTTTGTTCCAAGGAAAATTAATTATTCTGTGGGAATGGGAGAATTTTGGGGTGGAATTGGTTGGATTCTGACATTGTTTTCTCCCAGAATTCCTCTTTGGATGCAGTAGTTCCATTATTCCTTAGAAATGGAGGAATTTTGGGGAGGAATTGGTTGGATTCTGATCCTGTTTTCTCCAAGAATTCCCCTTGGGATGCAATAATTTCATTTTTCAGTGAAAATAGGAGAGTTTGGGGCAGGAATTGGTTGGATTCTGATCCTGTTTCCTCCAAGAATTCCTCTTTGGATGCAGCAATTTTGTTATTCCATGGGAATGGGAGAGTTTGGGGCAGGAATTGGTTGGATTCTCTGATACCATTTTCTCCGAGGATTCTTTGCATTCAGTAACTTTGTTATTCCGTACAAATGGAGGAGTTTTGGGGGAGAAATTGTTTGGATTCTGATGCTGTTTTCTCCAGATATACCTTTTTTGGATGTGGCAATTTTGGTATTCTCTGAAAAACTGGAGAGTTTTGGGCAGGAATTGGTTGGATTCTGATGCTGTTTTCTCCAAGAATTCTTCTTTAGCCACAGTAATTTCTCTATTCCATGGAAAAGGAGGAGTTTTGGGCAGGAATTCCTCAGAAATGGATCATTATCTGTGAGAGACCTTGGATGCCCATGCCAGTATTGTCTGAAATGGGAAATGGGGCCCTTTGGATGGATTCTGATAATTGTTTTTCCAAAAATTCCCACAGATTGTGCCAGGAGTTTGGTTTTTTGACTGAAAATGGTTCCTTGGAGAATGGAGGAGTTATAGAGCTGGGAATTGGGAATTCTGAGTACTTTGATTTTTATAAATATTAATTTATAAGGAGCCTTTGGAGCTCATCCTCCAACTTTGAATTGGGAATTTTTGGGATGCTTCCAGCAGCATCCAAGCCTTAAATCTCCGGATCCAAGGAACCTGTGGAGCCTCATCCCTGTCTAGGGACATTGGGAGATCACCCTCCAATGTGAATTTTGAGGATGTTTCATTAAGCATCCAATTGAATTGCCATTGGAAATGGAGGAACTTTTTGGGAGGAATTGGTTTTCTGGGCCTTGTTTGCTCACCCCAAAGAATTCCTTTTGGGGATGAATTCATTATTCCATTGAAATGGGAGAAATTTGGGGAGGAAATTGGATTCTCCTGTTTTTCCAAGAAGGGCCTTGGGAAGCAATAATTTCATTTTTCCAAATTTGAAGTTTGGGGCTGGAATGCATCTGAGCCTGTTTTTCCCTGATTCACAGAAGCAATTTTGTTATTCCTCATCCCTTTTAGGGACATTGGTTGGATTCTCTGATACCATTTTCACCCTTTGCATTCAGCTCTGGGTTTTGGGGAGGATTTGTTTGGATTCTGATGCTGTTTTCCCCAGGCCTTTTTGATTTTGCCATTTTGGTATTCTCTGAAAAATTGGAGAGTTTTCCCAAGGAATTGGTTGGATTCTGATCACCTCCAAAATTTTAATTTTGGGGATTTCAGTATTCCATGGAAAAGGAGGAGTTTTCTTGAATTCCTCAGAAATGGATCAACCTGTGGAGACCTCACTGCCCTGCCAGCTTTAGGGGCCATCCCCAAATTTGGAGTTCTTGCCCGGATCACTCTTTTGAATTTTGGGATGTTTCCACAGAGCATCCAGGAGTTTGGTTTGAATCTGAAAATTCCAAGGAACTGTGTGAGAGTCCTCATCCCTTTTCCTGGCTCCTTTGGATTCTTACCCTTTGATTTTTTTTGAATTTTAACGAAGGGGAGCCTTTTGGACCATCCTCAACTTTGAATTGGGAATTTTTGGGATGCTTCCAGCAGCATCCAAGCCTTAAATCTCCGGATCCAAGGAACCTGTGGAGCCTCATCCCTGTCTAGGGACATTGGGAGATCACCCTCCAATGTGAATTTTGAGGATGTTTCCAGGAGCATCCAAGCTCTGAATCTGCCATTCCAAGGAACTTGTGGAGTCTCATCTCTTTTCTGGGGCCTTGGGAGCTCACCCTCCAAATTTTAAATTTGGGGATGCATCTGAGCCTTGAATTTCCTGATCCACAGAACCTGTGGAGCCTCATCCCTTCTTAGGGACATTTGGATGCTCCCACTCTGGGTTTCAGGGATGCTTCCAGCAGTACCCAGGCCTTGATTTTGCTGTTCCAAGGAACCTGCATCCCTTTCCCAAGGCCTTGGGAGCTCACCCTCCAAATTTTATTTTTGGGGATGCGTCTGAGCCTTGAATTTCTTGATCCAAGTAACCTGTGGAGCTCACCCTCCCTTTTTAGGGGCATTTGGAGTTCACCCTCCAATTTTGAATTTTGAGGATGTTTCCAGGAGCATCCAAGCTCTGAATCTGCCATTCCAAGGAACTTGTGGAGTTTCATCCCTTTTCCTGGGCCTTTGGATCTCACCCTCCGAATTTTGAATTTTAGGGATGCTTACAGGACCATCCAGGCCTTGATTTTGCCATTCCAAGGAACCTGCATCCCTTTTCCTGGGATCCTTTGGATCTCACCCTCCAACTTTGAATTTTGGGGTTGCATCCAAACCTTCAATGTCCCATTCCAAGGAACTTAATTGAGTCTCTTCCATTTTCCAGGGCCTTAGGAGCTCACCCTCCAAATTTTAAATTTGGGGATGCATCTGAACCTTGAATCTCCTGGTCCACAGAACCTGTGGAGCCTCATCCCTGTCTAGGGACATTTGGAGCTGTCCCTCCAACTTTCCATTTTAGGGATGCTTCCAGGAGTATCCAAGCCCTGAATCTGCCATTCCAAGGAACTGATGGAGTCTCTTCCCTTTTCCTGGGCCTTTGGATCTCCCCCTCCAACTCTGGGTTTCAGGGTTGCATCCCAACCTTCAATGTCCCATTCCAAGGAACTTGTGGAGCCTCATCCCTTTTCTGGGGCCTTAGGAGCTCACCCTCTGAATTTTAATTTTGGGGCTGCATCTGAGCCTTGAATTTCTTGATCCAAGGAACCTGTGGAGCTCCCCCTCCAACTTTCCATTTTAGGGGTGCTTCCAAGCCCTGAATCTGCCATTCCAGGGAACCTGCATCCCTTTTCCAGGGCTGTTGGAGCCCAGGAGCTGTCTTGGGGCTCTTCCCCTGTGGTTGGGCAGCCCAGATCCCAGGCAGGAGATGAAAGGAGCTCTGTGCTGCCAGCTCTCCTCCCTTCCCAGCCTGGAGAGGGAATTGTTTCCCAGTTCCCGGCGTTCCCAGCGATCCACACGGGTCTGCTGAAGGAAAGGAACTGTCAGAAGCCCCGTTCCTATAAAACATCTTTTTGTGCCCCTCATCTGTTCATAATTAGGTCATTTGGCCACGTTGCCGTGAGATTTTCTTGGAATGAGGAGTTCCCCTCCCCAAAATGTGTGGCTGTGTTTGTCTTGGAGGGAAATCCCAGTGCTCCAGGCGGGGCTGGGAGCTGGAGCAGGAGTTTGTTAATTGGGAATTAGGAGGGAGCTGAAGGGCCGGGGGGGCTGAAAGTGCCACTTTGTTTGGGGAAACTTCAGGGAGAAACATGGATCATGGAGACAGGATTGGGAATCCCATTGGAGGGGCTGCCAGGCCTTGCTTTGACACGAGGGTGTGGGTTTGATGTGGGTTTAATATGAGTTTAACATGGGTTTATTATGGACAAATAATTTGGATTTAATATGGACTGAATTTGGATTTAATACGGATTTAATTTGGATTTATTATGGATTTAGTTTGGATTTATTATGGATTTAATTGGGATTTATTATGGATTTGCTGGTGTGGTTGTCCACAAAGGTGTTCTGAGAAGGGTCAGCAGCTTCTGCTGGTGGATGGGGCAGTTTTGAACATTCCAAATGGTTGCATTCCATGGAATTCAAGGCCAAGACATGGAATTGCTTTGCTTCACGTAACAGAAATGGGTTTGTCTCTGCACTGGGGATTTTTGTTGTCTTTCTAATCAGAAATAGGGATTGATCCTCAGAAATGTGTGGGGAAGCAGCAGATCCATGGGATGGATCTGGGTGGGATTGTCTCCTTCTGGAGGTGGGAATGGTGCAGGGGACTGGGTGTCCCTACAAGGGACAGGGGAAACATGGGATGGGATGAGAGGGAATGGCCAGGGGAGGTTTAGGTCGGATATTGGGAAAATTCCTTTGTGGGAAGGGTTTTCCAGCAGTCCTGATCCCTGCAGAGATGTGGCCACTGTGATGCCCTAGGACAGAGACCAGACAGAGTTCCAGAATAAAGCAGGGATTTATTAAAAGGATCTCCTCCATGGATCCACTGTGGGCAGCACAAGAGCCCAGCCAGGGCTGCACCCAGGGTGAACCAAAATGGTCCCAAAATGAACCCAAGATGGACCAAAATGGTCCCAAAATGAACCCAAAATGAACCAAAATGCACAGTCGGGCATGGGGTCTGTCCCTGGGATCAGTTCTGCTCCATTTGCACCTTGCAGTTCATTGTCCCATTCCAGCTTTAGCCCATGCAGTCCCATCCTTGTTTTTCTCTCCTCAGCCCACGGGGTTTGTGCTCCTGGGCTGAGATTTGGGATCATTTGTCCTTGGTGCCCAGCTGGATCAGGAATTGTTTTGTCTCCTTGCTCTGTGCACAGAGCTCACCATGCCCTGATGTGAAGCTCGGACCCTCACACTAAAGCAGCACAGAACCTGAAAAATATAAAAGTTAAAAGCTGAGGCATCACTTGGGGACACAGGACAGGGCTGGGGATGGTTGGATTCAATCCCAGAGGATTTTTCCCCGCTCAGGGATTCCATGGAGAGGTTCCCACTCCTGTCCCTGCTCCCACTCCTGTCCCTGCTCCCACTCCTGTCCCCACTCCTGTCCCTGCTCCCATTCCTGTCCCTGCTCCTCCCTGCTCCCATTCCTATCCCTGCTCCCATTCCTGTCCCTGCTCCATTCCTGTCCCTGCTCCCACTCCTGTCCCTGCTCCCATTCCTGTCTCTGCTCCCACTCCAGTCCCTGTCCCTGCTCCATTCCTGTCCCTGCTCCCATTCCTGCCCCTGCTCCCATTCCTGTCCCTGCTCCATTCCTGTCCCTGCTACAACTCCTATTCCTGCTCCCACTCCTGTCCCTGCTCCCATTCCTGTCCCTGCTCCCATTCCTGTCTCTGCTCCCACTCCAGTCCCTGTCCTTGCTCCATTCCTGTCCCTGCTCCCACTCCTGTCCCTGCTCCATTCCTGTCCTTGTCCCTGCTCCCAATCCTGTCCCTGCTCCCACTCCAGTCCCTGCTCCTGTTCCTGTCCCTGCTCCCATTCCTCCTGTTCATTCCCAACCCAAGCCCTACAAACAGGAACGAGGACGGACAACGAGCAGAAATCCGAGCCCAGCTCTAGGGAAGGTGTTTTAGGGAGCCAGGAGCAGGATTAAAAACCTCCCTGAGCAGCAAATTGCCCTTTTGCTGACCTGAGCCTGAATCCTGGCCTGGCTTTCTAGGCCCAGCTCGGGTGGAGCAGTGTCAGAGATCCTGCACAGCATCGAGGGAACGGCCCCGGCAGTGTCAGACGGAAGGATCATAATGTAATAGTTCCCCAAAACTCCCAATATTTGTCATTTACAATGGCGTTATCTCAGAGCTTGGCCTGCAGTTAAAAAGGCCCACGTTGAATAAACATTGAGATATTTATTATTTTTAGTGAAATCGACCTTCCAGTCACCTCGGTTTTATGGCTGCGCTGCTTATAAATTCCCAAAGGATTATTTGCAAACTCCTGCTCCTATCTGGCAGCCTTATCAGCAGGGCAGGAGTTCACATATTGTACCGGGGGGTCAGCCCGCGGTCATGGGCTTCCAGAGGGGGCCAGGCACCTGTAAATCCTGCAAATCCTTCCCTCGGCAACCAAGGCGAAGGACAACATCCAACAGGCACGGAGACTTTTCCAGGAAACGCTGAACTTTGGCAGGAAGGGCAGAGCAGGGGGAAAGAAAGTGAAGGAAGGTCAGGCGGGGGTTAATTGAGAGCTGGACCTTGGCGTGGTGGCGGCTGCGGGGCAGGACGGGCTCTCCTGGGATGGTTTATGGGATTGTTCATCCCAATCCCCTTCCTGGGGAGGAAGGGGCTGCCTCAGGGAGAGATGAGCATGGGAAGGGTTTGGATTTCTGCAGGGCTGGGATAAAATATCCCAACTTCTTCAGGGTGCCTCCATCCCAAACCAGACTGAGAATTTGTGAAGGATTTAAGGAAGGCACTGGCAGAAAGTCTAAGATGGGAATTTCAGGATTAGGTCTGGTCTGGTTTGAGCTGATCTTGAGCCCTGAGCCCAGCCCAGGCTCTGTTCAGCCATTCCAGGCTCTCCTGGGATGTTTGATGGGATTGTTCATCCCAATTCCTTTCCTGAGGAGGAAGGGGCTGCCTGACACTGTCCTGAGGGTGTGGATCTCTGCAGGTATCAAACAGAACATCCCAAAATCTTCAGGGTGTCTCCATCCCAAACCAGACTGGGAATCTGTGAATGGTTTAAGGAGAGGAACTGGCAGAAAGTCTAAGATGGGAATTTCAGGAGCAGTTGGCTGAGGTCTGGCCTGGTTTGAGCTGATCCTGAGCCCTAAGCCCAGCCCAGGCTCTGTTCAGCCATTCCAGGCTCTCCTGGGATGTTTTATGGGATTGTTCATCCCAGTTCCTTTCCTGGGGAGGAAGGGGCTGCCTCAGGGAGAGATGGCAGTGGGGAGAGTTTGGATTTCTGCAGGGCTGGGATAAAATATCCCAGCTTCCTCAGGGTGCCTCCATCCCAAAGCAGTGAAAGGTTTAAGGAAAGGCACTGGCAGCAAATCCAGGGATTTTAGGATCAGCTGGGCAAGGCCTGGCCTGGTTTGAGGTGATCCCGAGCCCTAAGCCCAGCCCAGGCCTATCTCAGCCATGGTGGCACCAGCTCCATCCCTGCTGGCAGAGGAGCTGTGGAAAATGGCAATAAACAAAATATTGTGACCTAAAGAACAAACCCAGATCGTGATTTCACCACTGAGGGGGTCGATCTTTTCTGTTGCCTCTGACCAAAGTCTGTGTAATGCCGGGGCTGCTTTGATCAATATCCAAAATGAAGGGGGAGAGGTGAGGCCTGGGCCAGCTGGTTTATCTGCAGGAGCATCTCAGCAGCTGCTGGGTGCCTTGGATTTCCAGGCCAAGACATGGGATGGCTTCGCTTTACACAACAGAAAATGAAAAGCAGTTTTGTGTTTCATGTTTCCCCCTAAGCTGCAGCGAGGCAGAAAGCAAAGAGTGAACCCAAAGCAGAAAGGAATGAAATAAAAATAATAATAATAATAATAAAAAAAAAAAAAAAAAAAACTCAAGGCAGAGTGGGCTGCACTGGAGGTGCTCCCAAAAAGTTGTCAGGAGGCAGCTGAGGGTGATTTAAGTCCCTGAAACTCTTCCCTGAGCGGGGCTGGTGCCTGTTAGTGCTCATTTAGGCTCTGCCTCGGCGGGGTGGGTTTTTTTAGCTCGGTGCTAATTGCTTCCCAATTACTTTGAGGTTCTTCACATGTTCCTGAAGACACTGGGATTGACACTCCCAGCTCTTTGATCCCAGCTACAAAGGGGTCATTTTAGGGGAAAGAACAAGTGTCCAAAAACACAGGCAACAAGGCAGAAAGAAAAAGGGAGCGGATTCTGAGGTAAAAACAGCCTGAAAAGCTGGAGCTGCTGAAGGATTTCTGGAGAATCCAGAGCTGGATAATTTAGATAAATGGGAGCTGACAGGGATTTACTATAAATTTGTCCTATCTCAGCACTGACATTCTTATCTGTGCTGCCTCTCCCCCAACCCTCGAGCTGCTTTGATGCACAAAGTGCATTAAAAAGGTTAAAAAAAAAGTACAGTTAATAATAACCCCCCTATTTTACTTCAAACAATCCACGTAGGAATATCTTGTCAGGGTGGATAGTCTGTATCCTTTTGGAGCAGCTCTCCTTGGGAATTTGAGGGAAGGACAAGTTTTGTGTCTCTTCGTGCCCAGCCAGCGCAGCCTTGGGAGGAGAAACAAGGTTTTCTTTCGGGATTATCGCTGGAATCACAAGGTTTTGCTGCAGGAGCTGCTCAGGGGGCCCTGGGCTCAAGGTGAACCTGTGGAATTCCCACCTGGGATGGCCACATGGAGCAGATTCCTTTGGAAATGGGGGATCCTGTGGATCCTGATTCTCCTGCCAGCCCTGCACTAAAATCACTGCAATTCCTCTCACAGGTGTGATGCTGCTGGTGCTGCCTGCCCCAATCCTCCTTTTCCTGCTTTTTTGGGATGGGGTTGGGCAGGGGGGGCTCCCATTCCCTCCCCACCCTCTCAGGGGCTCAGCATCCCCACCAAAAATATTTGTGCTTTGCAGAGGGGGCAGAGCAATTGAAGTTCTCCTTTCAAGGCAGGAGGGAGGCTCGGTAGGAACCACAGCTCCAACAAGGAGAGCCACCCAGCCCTGCCTTCCAGATGAAACCAAACCTTTCTTCTCTTTGCAGCACCGCTTGTTCCTTTTATTGCACAGAGCAACACAAGCCCCACCATGGAAACTCTGTGGTTCTTCTGTTTCAGAGCTCGGGCTCGTCGAGTTTTCCTTGGGAACTCGAAAACTCGATTTTATTTTTGTGGGAAGGAGCGGGGCGCGCGGTGGAAAAAAAACAAAATTCCCTTTCTGGTGACTCCTTGTTCATCTCAGGCACTTTGCAGGCTGTCCCATGGCCGTGTCCTGGCATTTCTCAGCGTCTGCTGCCTGGGCTGGTGCCTGGTGCGGGGAGATAGCTGTAAACAGAGCTCTGAGATCATAGGGGAAGGCTGGGGGGAGCCACTTTGTGCACGGCATTGATAAGGCCACAGGAAAAGCCATTAGAGCGGGCCGGTGTCAGTGACCTGTGATAACCACCCTGTCCTACGTGCTAATGGAGCCTGGCCCGAGCCTGGCCCTGGTGGCAGCACGGTGAACTTTGGGAATTGTCACAGAGCTCCCTTAACCCCCTGACCTCCTTTTCTTCCCCGGGAGAAAAGCTCTTGGCTGCCATCAAAGCGGCGGCGCAGAAATCACAGGGCTGGAAATATTCCCCTTGGAAAACAGACCTGGAAAAGGGAGGGAAAAAATGAAAAAAAAAAACAAAACCCTGAGCCAGGGAGGTTTTCCTGCAATAGCCCCGATGCAGATTCCTCATCAGCTGAGGGGAGGGGGAGCAGCAGAGCTTTCCCAGGGCTGGGAATGTCCTGGGGGTCTGGATTTAGGGCTGGGAATATCCTGGGGGTCAGGATTTAGGTCCTGGGGGTTTGGGTTTAGGGCTGGGAATATCCTGGGGGTCTGGATTTAGGGCTGGGATTATCCTAGAGGTCTGCATTTAGGTCCTGGTGTCTGGATTTAGGGCTGGGAATCTGGATTTAGATCCTGGGGGTCTGGAATTATGTCTGGGAATATCCTGGGCATTTGGACTTAGGGCTGGGAATATCCTGGGGGTCAGGATTTAGGTCCTGGGGGTTTGGATTTAGGGCTGGGAATATCCTGGGGGTTTGGATTTAGAGCTGGGAATATCCCAGGGGTTTGGGTTTAGGGCTGGGAATATCCTGGGGTCTGGATTTAGGGCTGGGATGATCCTAGAGGTCTGCATTTAGGTCCTGGGTGTCTGGATTTAGGGCTGGGAATCTGGATTTAGATCCTGGGGGTCTGGAATTATGTCTGGGAATATCCTGTGAGTCTTGATTTAGGGCTGGGAATATCCTGGGAGTCTGGAATTATGTCTGGGAATATCCTGGGCATTTGAATTTAGGGCTGGGAATATCCTGGGGGTCTGGAATTATGTCTGGGAATATCCTGGGAGTTTGGGAATATTGGGCATTTGAATTTAGCTCTGATTGCCCCAGCTGAGGGAAATCCATGGAATCTGGTGGTTTGTGGGATCATTCCCTGGGGAAGGATCTGGGGTGTTCTGGTCTGACCTCCTGGAATGAAGGATAAGGGGGATTTTGGGAAGGAATTACTGGCTGGGAGGGTGGGCAGGGGCAGGGCTGGAATTCCCAGATTTGCTGGGGCTGCCTCTGGATCCCTGGCAGTGCCCAAGGCCAGGTTGGATCCACCTGGGACAGTGGGAGGTGTCCCTGCCCATGGATGGGGCTGGATGAGCTCTCAAGTCCCTTCCCACCCAAACCATTCCATGATTCCATGGAAGCAGCCCTGAGATCAGCCCAGGCTGTTCAGAGCTCTGTCCCATCTTGTGCTGAAAGCCTCCAAGAGCCCAGAACCGCTCTGAGAACTTGTCCTGCCCTGCCCTTGTCCCTGGTGCTGGGCACTGCCAGGGCAGGGCTGGGACACCTCCAGGGCCGGGGCAGCTCTGGAGAGCTCTGGAGGGGCTGGAGCGTGGCCAGGGCAGGGACAGAGCTGGGAAGGGGCTGCAGAATCCCTGAGGAGCTGGGCAGGGGCTGCAGAATCCCTGAGGAGCTGGGCAGGGGCTGCAGAATCCCTGAGGAGCTGGGCAGGGGCTGCAGAATCCCTGAGGAGCTGGGAAGGGGCTGCAGAATCCCTGAGGAGCTGGGAAGGGGCTGCAGAATCCCTGAGGAGCTGGGAAGGGGCTGCAGAATCCCTGAGGAGCTGGGCAGGGCTCACCTGGAGCAAAGGAGGCTCAGGGGCCCTTGTGGCTCTGCACAGCTCCTGCCAGGAGGGCACAGCCGGGGGGATTTGGGATCTCATCCCAGGGAACAGGGACAGGAGCAGAGGGAACGGCCCCAGGGGAGCTCAGGGTGGGCACTGGGGACATTCCTCATGGAAAGGCCTTGGAAGTGCCCAGGGAGGTTTGCAGTGCCCATCCCTGAAGGGATTTCCAGCCCTGTGGAGGTGGCACTTGGGGACGTGGGGCAGTGGTGGCCCTGGCAGTGCTGGGCAGTGTTCCCACACAATGATCTTCGAGACCTTTTCCAGCCTTTCCCAATCATTCCATGCTCCTGTGCCTTTCCCCCCGGGCTGGGGTCACTGAGGAGCTCCTGGCGTTTGCTCTGTGGCTCCTCCAGCTCTCTGCCCCCAGAGTGGAGCTGGACGTGTCCCAGGACAGGCCCTGCTGTGGTCCCCACTTGTCACCAGCTCCATTTGGGGTGACTCCCTGAACTCCTTGATCCCAACCCTCTGGAACTGACCACCCCAGTGTGATTATTGATTTATCCAGCTGTGCCTCATCCACACAGGGACATCCACCTTTAGGTTCAGGAATATTGTGGAAGAGCACATTAAATCCTGGCTGAAGTCAGGGATTCTGCTTTCCCAGGATCCCCAAATCCAGCACATCATTGCCATAACTCCTGCTTAAATATGTCCTGGTTCACCCCACTCCCCTTCTCCTCCCATCTCCTGGAATTCTGTCCCAGGAGGACTCAGCTCAGGGACTGAAAATTCTGCAATTCTTCCCATCATTTTTTCAGCCTTTACTGCAAATTCCCCCCCACTCATTTCCATGGTCCTTTGGAAGGAATTCTGGCCACTGTGGAGCTGCTGGATGCAGGGAGCTCCGAGGCCATGGGGTTTTGTTGGGAACGTTCACCTTGCTCAGGGTTCAGCTGGGCCACCCTGAATTCCAGTGTGCAGGCGTGGGAAGGCTCTTCCCAAGATTTGCTGTTTCCGGGCTTTGGGGCTCAGGAGGGTCCCAGGAATGTTTGGGAAACGCCTCAGCTGCCCCAGAGGGCTCTGTGGTGGTGTCCAGAAGGGAGATATCTCAAAAATAACAAGCGATAGGGGCGGAAGTGAAGTGATCTGGAAGGAATTTCCCTGGAGAACGTTGGTGTTCAAAGGTATAACTGGGTTTAGCACAAAGGGAAATGGTGAATTCCCACTTTCCTCATCCTCTGGTTGTGCATTCAAACCATAATGGAATGGTTTGGGTTGGAAGGAACTTCAAATCCCATCTGGTCCCAGTGGCAGGGGCACCCAATTCAGACTGGAACAGCTTGTGGAAAACTTGGTCCAAGTCTAAATTTGCTGAATTTGAAGTAAAATCAGGAATCTCTGAGCCTTTTCCATGTAAATTTTGAGGATTTCCAAGGCTGGAGGCTGCCCAGCCCTCTCTGCTTCAACATTTCACCACCCTTTGTGGAATTTTCCCCCATTTCATTAATTTTAATTCCTCCTTTTGAATTTTCCCCCTTGCCTGGGTTTTTCTGAGCATTTCCAAGAGGATCCTGGATCCATCTGTTCTGGAGTCCAGGCCTGGATGTGCTTCCTCAGCCTTCTCCCTCCTCTCCTTGCCCAGCTGTCCCAGTCCTGCTGGGCTGATGCTGACATTCCACATTTAGGGCTCATTTTGGCTCCTAAAAATGAACCAAAGTCTCTCTCTGTGCCACTTCTTGGGGACATTTAAAGACCCAAATCCAACCCTGGTGAACAGTGCCAGTTTTTGCTGATTATCCCTAAAATTTGAGGTCAGGTGTTGGCTCCAGCTATGGGAATCATGGAAAAATGGCAGGAATAGGAGATGGATGGAATGGCAGGAATAGGAGATGGATGGAGTGGCAGGAATAGGACATGGATGGAATGGCAGGAATAGGACATTCATGGAATGGCAGGAGTAGGACATTCATGGAATGGCAGGAATAGGACATGGATGGAATGGCAGGAACAGGACATGGATGGAAGGAAGGAAAGCCTGGGAGGGTTCTGTCCCTCTGGGTGGGAGATGAGGATGTGTCAGACAGGAGCTCTGAGATTGCAAGGAGAGGCTTTGGATCATAAAATCATGGAATTGCTGAGGTTGGAAAAGCCCTCTGAGGTCACCCAGCCCTGCCAGGGCCACCTCTGTCCCATGTCCCCAAGTGCCACATCCACAGGGCTTGGAAATCCCCCCAGGGGTGGGAGCTCCAGCCCTTTCTTTCCATGAGGAATTTCCCCAAATTTCCAGCCTAAACCTCCCCTGGCCCAGCTTGAGGCCATTTCCATTCTCCTGTTGTTCCCTGGGAGCAGATCCTGACCCTCCCCAGCTGTCCCCTCCTGCCAGGGACCCGTGCAGAGCCACAAGGTCCCCCCTGAACCTCTTTTCTCCAGGCTGAGCCCTCCTGGAAGCTCCTTGGGCTCCCTGCACCTGCATCCATAAACAAACCCCGGGGAATTCTCCTGTGCAGCCCAGAAACTCCAGACTTTATTTTATTTTTTGGGAGGGGGTTTTTGGGGGCTCTGGAGCTGTAAATCCACACCAGCCCTGTTCCATCCCTCCCCAGCAGGGCTCAGAGCCCAGCTGCAGCCGCTC
Source organism: Emberiza elegans (assembly GCA_024865655.1). Lineage (NCBI taxonomy): Eukaryota > Metazoa > Chordata > Aves > Passeriformes > Fringillidae > Emberiza > Emberiza elegans. Next base: position 1,191,207 of record JALJVW010002400.1, read on the forward strand.
TTTTCCTGCTCTTTATGTTTCTCATCCTAAAGCCCTATAAGCACCGGGAGCTGGGAAATGATTCCCATCCTGTTTGCAATAAATCCCTGGTTTTATGAAGGGTCCCCAAAGCCGGCTGGACACGAATTCTCCACGTGTTTACAAATATTTGTGCAGGGGAAAAAAGGGTGAGCAACGTCCAGGACGGGCTTGTGACGCATATTCCCCCCTGTTTCAGTCCTTTGTGCAGGAAAACCTGGAAGCCAGGCTGGATGTGCACAATGAACAAACGCTGCCGTCGCATTCCGGGGGCGGCCGGAGCACAGGGAGCGGGAGAAACTCCCACAAAAAAAGGGGTTTCGGGGTCGTGTTGTGTGGAAAGGGGTGGGAAAGCTCCGAAATCGCTGCACACAGAAGTTTGGGGATGTTCCCAAGGGCGGCGTTGCCATTCGGAGAGGGTTTTCCGTGGATCCTTTGGAATCCACGGGGTTTGGCCGTGGGGAAAAGCAGCTCTTTCATGGTTTGAAGGTGGGAGCTGGAGGTCTGGGGGACTTGTGATCTTCGGGTTTCACCTTTTTGTGGGGGCTGAGTCATCTCCTCGCAGCCCACGGGGGCTGTGTGGGGAGCAGGGCTTTGGCTCTTCCCTCAAATCCCCTCTCCCGACTCCGTCTTGCCCCGGCACCATGGTTGTGGTGTGGGATTGAAACCCCACGGAATCCTTCAGGATACGAACTTGTTGGGAAAACCAGAGGCTTGAAAAGCTGATCCTGTTGCATCTTGTCATGGTTTCAGGTATTAACCGAAGGACAAGGGCGGATCTGTGTAAAAACTCTTTATTGGGATGCTCCAGGACGTGTTTTCCACAGGTGTTGGGTGGGAAGGTTCATCCTGCTTTTGTTTCTAGGCCCTGGGAAGCACTCACAGCCAGGTTAGACAGGGCTTGGAGAAACTTTGGGGAATGGAAAATGTCCCTGCCCGTGGCAGGGGCTGGAACTGGGTGGTCTTCAAGGTTCCTTCCAGCCCAAGGCATTCCATGGTCCCTGGAGCACATCTAGAAGCTCCTCAGGGAAGGTGTCCCCATCCTCACAGCACCATGGGAGAAGGTTAGAGGGAAGCTCTGGAGATCCCTGTCCAGCTCTGGAGATCCCTGTCCAGCTCTGCAGATCCCTGTCCAGCTCTGGAGATCCCTGTCCAGCTCTGGAGATCCCTGTCCAGCTCTGGAGATCCCTGTCCATCTCTGGAGATCACTGTCCAGCTTTGGAGATCCCTGTCCAGCTCTGCAGATCCCTGTCCAGCTCTGGAGATCCCTGTCCAGCTCTGGAGATCCCTGTCCATCTCCCCACAGAGCCACAGGGGGTTCTCAGGTCCATGTCCAGCTCTGGGATGTCCAGCTCCAGATCCCTGTCCAGCTCTGCAGATCCCTGGGAGATCCCTGTCCAGCTCTGGAGATCATCCTCCAGCAGAAAAGTCCAGCTTTTCCAGGGAATGTCCAGCTCTGCAATCCCTGTGTTTCAGATCCTTGTCCCTGAGCAGGGTCTGGCTTGCAGATCTTGTCCAGCTCTGCCCCCTGTCCAGCCTGTCCATGTCCAGGTCCCACAGAGTGGTGGGGGGTGTCCTCAGGTCCAAGGGGGATGGAGCGTGGCCTGGGGGCCTGTCCGTGGCGCGGATCATCCTCCAGGGTTCAGTCCTGGGAATTCCCGTGGGAATTCCTGTGTTTCAGCTTGTCCTCAGGGCCCTTTTCCACCCTAACTGGTCCCTGTCCTCCTGGAGGTCCTCCCAGAACCCATCCAGCTCCTGGACGTGGCCCTGGGGGCCGTGCTGGGGTTCAGTCCCGTCGGACTCGCTGACCTCAGGGCCCTTTTCCACCCTAACTGCTCCCGTGCTCCTGGAGCTCCCAGAACCCATCCAGCTCCTCCTGCTGGGGTTCAGTCCCGTCGGACTCGCTGACCTCAGGGCTCTTTTCCACTGTAACTGCTCCCGTGCTCCTGGAACTCCCAGAACCCATCCAGCTCCTGCTGCAGCTCGGCCACCACCTCGGACCTGCTGGTGAAGATGCTCTCCAGCCAGTCCAGGATGCGCTGGTACCGGGAGATGCCCCCGAGCTGCCTGAGCCCGGCCTCGGTCAGCCGGGCCACCCTGACCCCGCGCCCGGCCGGCTCCGCGCTGTCCCCAGGCGGGCCCTGCGTGCCCGTGGTGGCCGTGGCGAGGCTGTCCTGGCCGCTGGGGACGCGCTGGCGGTGCCCGGGCTCCGGGGCCCTGCTCCTCCTGCTGGGGACAGCCAGCGGTGGTGCCAGCGCCGGGGGCAGCGGCCGGCGGCCGGGGTCACGCGCGGGAGGGACAGGGGCTGTCACCTCCTGGGCCACGGACACCTGCAGGGGACACAGGGACAGTGAGGCTGGCCTGGCTGCTGGGGAAGGTGTTGGGTGCCATCGCCAGGGCTCTGCCAAGGGCTCCGTGGTGGCTCCTGGTGTCCCATGGGATCTCTGGGGTGGGTGGTCCTGGCAGCTTCATCCCATGGGGGGCTGGCCCTGGCTGCCCTGTGTCCCCTGTGTGTCACCTTCAGCTGCCAGCCCACTGTCCCACCTGTGCTTTGTCCCCTGGTCCACACCTCTGTCTGTCTCTGTCCCGCCTGTGGTTTGTCCCCTTTGTCCCACTTGTGGTTGTTTCTCTGTGTCCCACCTGTACCTGTGTCTCACCTTTACCTGCCAGTGTCCCACCTGCCATTCCCTGTGTCCCCTCTCTGGTTGTTCCCTGTGTCCCACCTGTTGCTCCCTGTGTCCCAATTATGTTTTGCTCCCTGTGTCCCACCTGTAGCTGTGTCTCACCTTTACCTGGCAGTGTCCCACCTGCCATTCCGTGTCCCATCTCTGGTTGTTCCCTGTGTCCCATCTTTACCTCCCTGTGTCCCACCTATGGTTGTTTCCTTGTGTCCCATCTCTGGCTGCCCATATCCCACTCATTATTCCACATATCCCACCTGCAGTTCCCTGTATCCCACCTTTGTTTTTTGTGTCCCACCTGTGGCTCTCTATGTCCCAACTGAAATTCCCTGTGTCCCTACCTGATACTCCCTGTGTCCCATCTCTGTTTTTGTCCTGTGTCTCACCTGTTATTCCCTGTGTCCCCTCTGTGGTTGCATTCCCATGTCCCACCCTGTGACCCCCCCCAAGTCCCACCCATTATTCCCTGTGTCCCAACCATGATTCCCCCCATGTCACACCTGCTATTCCCTGTGTCCCACCGGTGGTTCCCTGTGTCCCATCCACAGGCAGGAGGAGCAGTGGGAAGCAGTCCTTGGCCCATCCCATCCCATCCCATCCCATCCCATCCCATCCCATCCCATCCCATCCCATCCCATCCCATCCCATCCCATCCCCCATCCCATCCCATTGTCCCATTATCCCATCCCATCCCATCCCTGTCCCCCATCCCTCCCTGTGTCCCCTCCTGTCCCCTCCCTCACCTGGCCCCTTCTCTGGGGGCTCGCCTGCCCCTTCATGGGCTGGGATTTGGGATTTGCCCTCTCTGCCATCTCCGTGATCCTGAGCCTCCGAGGGGTTGGGGGATCCTCTGGGGGGTCCTGGGAAGTGCAGCCTCCCGAGGGAGGGGCGTTCCTGGCACTGTCCCCAGGTCACAAAGGGCTCTGGGCAGGGCACAGCCCCGTGTCACAAAGGGCCCTGGGACACCCTGACAACCGGGGCACTGTCCAGATCCAGTCAATTGGAATTGGATGGAAATGGTTGGAACCCATTGGAACTGATTTGGTCTGGTTGGAATTGGTTGGAATTTGTTGGAAATGGTTGGAACTCACTCAGGGACAGCCCCAGCAAATCTGGGAATTCCAGCCCAGCCAGCAATTCCTTGCCAAGATCCCAGCCCAATCTCCCCTTTCCCAGTGGGAGCCATTCCCTGCCTCCTGTCCCTCTGTCCCTTGTCCCCAGTCCCTCTCCAGCTCTCCTGGAGCCCCTCCAGGGACTCTGAGGATTCCCTGGATTTTTCCCTTCTCCAGGGAGCATTCCCAGCCCTCCCAGCCTGGCTCCAGAGCAGAGGGGCTCCAGCCCTGCAGCAGCTCCAGTTTGAATCAGTTTTTAGGGATTATTGCCTCAAAAAGGGGCAAAACCTGAGTTGGAGGAGGGCTGCTGGGACATGACTCCTGTCCCAGAGCAGAGGGTGCAGCTCAAGCTGGGTGTGCTCAGAACAGGAGGTTTATTTATGAGTTTGTCCTGGTTTTGTTTCTCCCTGCTCCCTGAGCGTTCCCCCCGTTCTGCCAGGGGAGAACACAACAATAAAGATGCAAATGTGATTTTTCCAACCCAAACATTTCACGGTGGAGCTGTGGGAGTGAGCTGAGGCTCCTGGCTGGGACAGGGATCCAGGGAGGGGGGAAACAAAAAAAGGGCTTTGACCTCACATCATCCCGTGGAAACTTCCCCATTTTTGGATCTTTTCAGTTCTCAGGGAGCCTAAACCCCACAGCACTGTGGAAAAAGGGAGGGATTTACTGCAGGTTGTGTTTTCTCCCCTACATTTTCCTTCTTCCTCCCTCTGGACCTGCCCTTCATCCTCTTCAGGGACTCATCCTGCTTTTCCCCTAATTGGAAAGGGGGCAATTTTTGAGGGGCAATTTTTTTTTTGCCCCTCATGGATGGGAGCCCTGACCAGAGCTGATAACTCTGGGGCTTGGGTCCTCCCGTCCCGGAGCCCTCCCACGGAGCTTTCCCCACCAGCAGGGTCCTCCAGGGCTTTTCCTCAGGGTGGCCTCACATGGAAGACCCTGTGGGGCTCGTCCTGGATCTGTTTGTTTCCCTGGCATCTCGTTCCTGATAAAGTTTTAATGGATTTTTAAATTTATCATGAAACAGGCGCGGGGTCGGCATCCGGCTCCGCTGGTTTTTACACCGGGAAGTGTCGAGGTGGGATTTTCCTTGGGGAGGGAGGGATGGAGGGATGGAGGAGAGAGGCACATCCAGGTGTGTTCAGCCTCGCAGGGCCACCTGAGATGGCAGGAGACCCGAAAGCCAGCCTGAAAAGCGTTGGATAAGGAGGAAATCTGTGTGAACATCATCACTTTGTGACTTCTCCAAAGCCTGGCTCGGGCAGGGGAGGGAGAGGCCGGAGCGGGAGCGGCTCCACGGAGTTTTCCAGATGAAAAACACACAGGCTACTTGTTCAGCCCTGGAGTTTAGGTCAGCTGGAGTTATGGGAAACAGATGATGGCCGGTGCCAGGCCGGGCTCTGACAGATCCCCCATTGTTGAGCCGGGATCCTCCGGCCAGGCTCAGCCTCCCCCCGGGCTGCAGGAGGGGCTGGAGCTCCACATCCATGGATTTGGGTCCCCGGGAGGAGTTGCGCTGAGGGAAGGGCTGGGTGGGGAGGTTTCTGCTCTAGGGGTTCAGTCTGAGCTCCTGGGAATGCCTGGGGGGAGTTCCCTGGGAATAGCTGGGATCTTGTGTGGTGAAGGTGGCTCTGAGGGGTGCTGGACTCATGGGATGGGTTGGGTGGCCTTAAATCCCATCCCCATCCATGGCAGGGACAATTCCCATCATCCCAGGTGGACCCAACCTGGCCTGGGCACTGCCAGGGATCCAGGGATTCTCTGGGAATTCCAGCCCAGCCCCTGCCCACCCTCCCAGCCAGCAATTCCTTGCCAAGATCCCAGCCCAATCTCCCCTTTCCCAGTGGGAGCCATTCCCTGGCTCCTGTCCCTCTGTCCCTTGTCCCCAGTCCCTCTCCAGCTCTCCTGGAGCCCCTTTAGGTACAGGAGGCTGCTATCACCCATTTTTAGGATTTTTCTTCTGAAATCATTGCCACTTTCCTTGGGAATCTCTTGGCCCCTGGAATACAGGGGCCTAATCCTGGATAACCCCAAGCAGGATAAGCCAGGGGCTCAGCTTTTCTGTCATGGCAGCACCTGAAAGACTCAACCTTCCCTGGGCACCTGAGAAGCTCCTTTCCCTTTCCTCAATAGGATTTTAGATCCAACCCATTCCATGGGGAAATCTGGGAGCAGGGAGGGCTTCTCACCGTGGGACAGGTGGATCTGAGGATGCTCAGGTTGCTGGGAAGTTTTCAGCAGGAATGAAGGGGATGTGGAAAAGCCTCTTTGTGGCAGGAGAAGGCCCTGGGGTCTGTCCTTGGAGCAGTGGCAGGAGAAGGCTCTGGAATCTTCCTTGGAGCGGTGACAGGAGAAGGCTCTGGAACATTCCTTGGAGCAGAAACAGGAGAAGGCTCTGGAACATTCCTTGGAGCAGAAACAGGAGAAGGCTCTGGAATCTTCCTTGGAGTGGTGGCAGGAGAAGGCTCTGGAACATTCCCTGGAACGGTGGCAGGAGAAGGTTCTGGAATCTTCCTTGGAGCAGTGGCAGGAGCTTTTCCATTTGGGAAGGGCCAGATCTGTGCCTGGTCCTGCTCATCTCCATAAACTCTGGACACATGCGCTGTTGCTTGATGGATTTTGTCAGCTGAAAGCAAAATCCACGCCATGGAAAATTGGGAAAAGGAGTGAAATCTTTGGCCGGTCCCCAGTGTCCCTGCCCTGCCAGGGACCCTCCGCTGGCTGCTGCCCCTCATGGATACCCTGAGGGCTCTGGATCTTGGGAGAAGCTTTGCTCCTGTGCTTTTCCTGCCCTCTGGAGCAGCAGTGGCTGGGAAAGCTGGAGCTGTCACCCTGGAGAGGTTTGATGTCCCTGTGGCCTGGCCCAGCTCTTCCCAAGCCCTTCCTCCCTCCAGCTGTTCAAAAGGGAAAGCTGGAACGTCCCAAAAGGCCCCCAGGGGAAACCCTGGGGAGGATTGGAGCTGTTCTGTTCCTGCTGGATGAGCAAACCTCTGTGGATTCCAGAGGATTGGGGTGGTAGACCCAAACTCGACGTTTTAAAGGCTGGCCACGTGTTCGGTGTTGATCCAAGCAAAGCTGTCTTTACCTGGGATGAAGGGATGGGAAATCCATCTTGGATTGGGGCAGCACTCCTGGCTTGGGGAATGTGCCAGTGTTCACAGGGGTTCTTGGGTGAGGGAAGAGACGAGGATCTGACTCCGTGTTCCAGAAGGCTGATTTATTATTTTATGATATATATTACATTAAAACTATACTAAAAGAATAGAAGAAAGGATTTCATCAGAAGGCTGGCTAAGAATAGAATAGAAAACAATGATAACAAAGGCAGATGTCTTGGACTCTCTGTCCGAGCCAGCTGACTGTGATTGGCCATTAATTAGAAACAACCGCATGAGACCAATCCCAGATGCACCTGTTGCATCCCACAGCAGCAGATAACCATTGTTTACATTTTGTTCCTGAGGCCTCTCAGCTTCTCAGGAGGAAAAATCCTAAGGAAAGGGTTTTTCATAAAAGATGTCTGCGACAGCGTAATTTGAGGAAAAGCTCTTCTGGCTGAGCGGCAGAACAAAAGAAACGATCCAGACTGGACCCCTGCCCTCGTTAAATGAACTGAGCAGCAGCAAGGACACGGAATTTCCCTCCTGATATTCCAGGGAAAACACATCCCTGTTCGCACTGGTACCTCTGAAATGGCATTGAAGTGGAATTCCCATCTTGGATTACTCGGAAGATTTGCTGTGGCCACTTGTGTGTCATGTTAGAACTTCCCTCATCCTGAAGACCCCTAAAATTCCCTGGGTTTGGAGGTTTGTGCTTCCACACAGACACTTCCCTTGCAGCTGGGATGCCGGAGCTTGGCCTGGATTGGGGCAGAGCAGATCAGAAAACAGGGAATGGTGTCAGTCTGTGCTCCCAGGGAGCAGGGACAGGGTGGGGGGAACAGCCTCAGGCCGGAATATTGGGAAGAATTTCCTCATGGAAAAGGTGCCCAGGGCAGGGGTGGATTTCCCATTCCTGGAGGCGTTTACAACCCATGTGGATGTGGCACTTGGGACAGGGGTCAGTGGTGGCCTGGGCAGGGCTGGGGATGGTTGGACTCGATGATCTCAGAAGGCTTTTCCAACCTTAGTGATTCCATGATCCCAGAAGAGGCTGGAATTTGATGCTCTGCCCCTCATGGATACCCTGAGGGCTCTGGATCTTGGGGAGCTTTGTTCCTGTGCTTTTCCTGCCCTCTGGAGCAGCAGTGGCTGGGAAAGCTGGAGCTGTCACCCTGGAGGTTTGATGTCCCTCTGGCCTGGCCCAGCTCTTCCCAAGCCCTTCCTCCCTCCAGCTGTTCAAAAGGGAAAGCTGGAACGTCCCAAAAGGCCCCCAGGGGAAACCCTGGGGAGGATTGGAGCTGTTCTGTTCCTGCTGGATGAGCAAACCTCTGTGGATTCCGGAGGATTGGGGTGGTAGACCCAAACTCGACGTTTTAAAGGCTGGCCACGTGTTCGGTGTTGATCCAAGCAAAGCTGTCTTTACCTGGGATGAAGGGATGGGAAATCCATCTCGGATTGGGGCAGCACTCCTGGCTTGGGGAATGTGCCAGTGTTCACAGGGGTTCTTGGGTGAGGGAAGAGACAAGGATCTGACTCCATGTTTCAGAAGGCTGATTTATTATTTTATGGTAGATATTACATTAAAACTATACTAAAAGAATAGAAGAAAGGGTTTCATCACAAGGCTGGCTAAGAATAGAATAGAAAACAATGATAACAAAGGCAGATGTCTTGGACTCTCTGTCCGAGCCAGCTGGGCTGTGATTGGCCATTAATTAGAAACATCCACCATGGGCCAATCCCAGATCCACCTGTTGCATCCCACAGCAGCAGATAACCATTGTTTGCATTTTGTTCCTGAGGCCTCTCAGCTTCTCAGGAGGAAAAATCCTAAGGAAAGGATTTTTCATAAAAGATGTCTGCGACAGCGTAATTT